>CM074718.1:161179202-162578768 GCA_037306005.1 Rhinophrynus dorsalis
CCTGTCAGTGAAGTAAAACTTTCTTACGTTACATCTAAACATGTGTCCCTCTAGTTTTAGACTATGGCCTCTTGTCCTAACATGTTTACTCTTTTGAAATGTACTTCCATCCTGCACTTTGTTGAATCCCTTCATGTATTTGAATGTTTCTATCATATTCCCTTCTCTCTCTTCTCTCCTCCAAGCTATAAAATCCATCAGCAAGGTCTCTCCCAGGCAGAAATTTCAATGCTGACAGGGGCTTACAGATGTGCTGCCCAAGCTCTTTTGAAGCACAAACATGTTGAGGACCGTAGATGCAGTGGTCAGCCAATGAAACAGTGCAGTAGCTGAAAGACAAATCATTCTTCCCTTTGCAAGAAGAAGAGGTCCAGCAGCGCCATCAGCTCGTCATCTACTGTTTGGAGAAGACTGGTCAGAAGCAGTCTTCATGGAAGACTTGCGACCAAGCCATTATACCTCCAAAGTGGAAACAAGGCCAAGCAACTCAACTATACATGAAAACACAAACTGGGGCGCAGAAAAATGGCAGCAGGTGCTCTGGACTGAGGAGTCAAAATCTGAAATATTTGGCTGTAGCAGAAGGCAGTTTGCTTTCCAAAGGGTTGGAAAGCGGTACAAGAATGAGTGTCTGCAGGCAACAGTGAAGCATGGTGGGGTTCCTTTCAAGTTTGGGACAGCATTTCTGCAAATGGAGGAGGGGATTTGGTCAGAATTAAAGGGATACTAATACTTAATATGTAAAAATATATATATTGTAGAGTTTATACCCCTAAGTAAAACAAGAGTACTCTCACTGCTGAAAGTTGTTTTATTCAAACGTTATTACAGCTCAAAGTTGAATTTAGGTGCAATATCACAGTGGCCTGAATTTATACAGTGGCTCTTTTGCTACACCACCCTATGGAGATTTATGGTCCACGGACCAGAGCTGTCCATAGGATGGTGTAGCAACAGCACCACTATACAATTTCAGGCCACTGTGATTCTGCACCTAAAAAATTCAACTTTGAGCTTTAATAACTTTTGAATAAAAACTTTCAGCAGTGGAAGCACTCTTGTTTTACCTCAGGGGGATAAACTCTACTATATATATATATATATATATATATATATATATATATATATATATATATATATATATATATTTATTTATTTTTTTTTTATTTTTTATTTTTTTTTACATATTAAGTATTACTATCCCTTTAATGGTCTCCTCAACTCTGAGAAGTACAGGCAGATCTTTATCCATCATGCCATACCATCAGGGAGGCATCTGACCGTCCCCAAATTTATTCTGCAGCATGACAATGACCCCAAACATACAGCCAAAGCCATTAAGAATCATCTTCAGAGTAATGAAGAACGAGTCCTGGAAGTGATGGTATGGCCCTCACAGAGCTCTAATCCCAACATCATTGAGTCTGTCTGGGATTACAGGAAGAGAGAGAAGCAACTGAGGATGCGTAAATCCAGACAGACAGACTGTGGTTAGTTCTCCAAGATGTTTGGAACAACCTACCTGCCTAATTCCTTAAACTGTGTGCAAGTGTACCTAGAAGAATTGATGCTGTTTTCAAGGCAATAGGGTAGTCACACCAAACACAGATTTAATTTAGATTTTTCTTCTGTTCACTCACTTTGCTAATAAATATAATAAACTATTAGCATGTATTTTTGAAAGCATTCTTATTTTACAGCATTTTTCACACCTGCTTAAAACTTTTGCACATTACTACTGTACATTTTGGTAGGTATGGATTTTAAGCCAATATATGTCTACTTCAGCTGTAGGCAACGCGTGGATCTTCAGTTGTTAGGGAGACTACAACTTCATCATACCCAACCAGACAGCTGATCATTGCGGATGATCAGATATGTAATCCTCAACAGCTGGAGAGCCAAAGGTTGCCTAAACTAGTCTAAGCTGATCTGTCAAAACATCAAGGAGGGAGAAAAAAAAAAATCCAGACTTACTGCTGATTTGGGGCTTATCTTCTGTGGTTTGTAACTCACATTAAGAACTGGTACATCACCTATCAGAAGTACATATAAGTGTTAAAGTGAAAGTCTTACATACGTTATTATCTCAACACTGAAATGTATGCAGTATCATGTGTGGGCCGCCGGTGGATCTCCAGCTGTTGATGGACCTCCAACTCCCCTTCATCCAGGGGATGAAGCTAGTTGTGGTCAAACAGTAAATCCAAAGGCTGCCCACAATCCAGGATTGGATATTTACCCCCTTCATCAGGTTTCAGCCTTCCAGCAAGCATTCTTATAAATGTGGTCTTTCCAGTTCCTGAAGAGAAGTAAAATCATATATTATACTTCTCATAAGAGATAAGACGTACACAACTGTTATTCCAAAACAATCTAATGTTTCAAGAAATTTGTCCAACATATCACACACTCCAACACTTACATTTTTGCATTTCACAAAATGTATATACATTGGATTCACACAAACTGGGTATTTAGTGACATACACTATTCTAATGACTGTATATAAAGAATTAAAAAGACATCTGAGATTATATATACAATTTTGACAACACTTCCTGCTCTGACAAATCAGATTGTACCGTTACATCAGTCCAAGGAGGATGGCACCAAGCAGTATGTAAATTATAGAGGTGTATCGCTTGTGCTGCAGTGCAGTAACACAAAGCATTTTCTACAGTAGTCTTGGTGTTTGCAGACCTTTCTGGTCGACAACTGAAATTCTCCATAGACAGCAAAAGTGCCATCCACTGGTGATTTTTCGTGTCTCCTAGGAATGTGCATAACCTTTGCTTTAACCTTTTGCGTGCCAGAACGGTACTCAACATTGCAAAGCAATGTGTACGCTTCTTGCACTCAAAGGGTTAATAAATTTGCAAAAAGCAAGAGTATAAAATATATTGAAGATAAATATCCCTACTCCTTTAAGAACTAAAAAGTATCACCAACTACAACAAATAGTTGTTACCATTCTTTAGTAGTTACGAAGAAATAGGTTTTAGAAATGTGCTCGACAATTCCTGGGAACGTGTACCGTAAGTCTGTTATATGAGACGTAAAGAGTCAAAAGCCATGTTACCTGTTTCAAAGAGGTCACCATTTTATATCTTTCTCAGGCATTGTTTAGGTTCTGTACAACCAACACACACAGAAAGCATTTCGAAGAAGCCTACCATTCTCCCCTAACATGACCATGATCTCAGAATCTGTAAACTCCCCAGCTACAATGCGAAGTTGGAACTCCCCCAACAATTTCTTCATGGAGGGGTACTTGTACATGCACATCTTTTTAATGTCTTCCTCATTTGCAGTTTCTGCCACTTTAAACACCAAAGAGGTGTCTCGGAATCTCAAGTTTTCAGTTGGAACATAGCCATCCAAGAAAATGTTAATTCCTGTTGAAAAAAAAAAACAAAAAACAAAAAACCAAACACTGTCAGAATACCAGGAAATTGTTTAATAAATGAAATAAATACTATTAAAAAGATTTAATCCTTTGCATGTCAGACTGGCCATGCGATGCAGAGCACTGAACACTACCCCATCAAAATATTAACCCCTCAACAACCAGCTAACACGGCACACAGAAGACCATTAAGGATCATGGGTCTTTTTTCTTAATGGATTCTGGGGTCGCCGAACAGTGTGCAGCCATGTGGGGACCCCAGAATTCCATGACTGTAACTGGTCCTTACTTGCCGGAGTTGGCGTGAATGTCCTGGCGTGTCAGGGGCATTAAGGGGGTTATAGAACAATTAGGATTTAATAGCAGGCTTAGTAAAAAGCACAGAGAGCTGAACCATACAGCAAGGAAATGACTATCAGCAGTCTGTAAATGAAACCTGGATGTATACAGAGGGTCGATGGGAACAGCACTGCTCAGGACAAAAGAATGAAATGCAAAACTCTCAGCTTGCATTTCAGCCTATATAGCAGAACCAATAAACAGATCTTCCTCCCCACCAGGGATTCATTAGCAGGTTTTATCACAGTACTAATCTTTGTGGTAGATGCTCTTTATACAACTGCAAAGAAAATGAAGTAGTTCAGGGCTCAAAATTTCCACTCTCCACTAGCCAATGGCGAGTAGAAATTCAGCCTTGGTGGGTAAGCTATGGCTTGCGGTGGCAATTAACTGTTCAAGTCTGACTAGTAGCAAAGGCGTTCAAGTTTTAAGCCCTGTAGTAGTTTATATAAACATTTAAGTCATTACCCCCCAATTTAAGGTTTCATGAACTTAATGGGATAGTAATATTTATAATATAGTGCAGCTCAGAGTCGTCTTTATTCTATTTGTAGCAAGTAGCGATATATTTCAATAGTAACAGTTCTGTAGTTCAACCGCAACCGAATATGAAAGAATCCTCCTCCTGCCCTTTTCCCCTTCCTCACTGCCTCTCATGCTTGTCTGGATGGAGTACAGCGAGTGACAATCTTCATTAAGCATAAGGAAAATCATGCCCTCCTTTGTCACTTGCTGCACACTGTCCGATCCCATGACCCATTTCCACAACTGATGGGAGGCGGCAAGGGAGTCAGAAGGGGGATCCTTTCGGGTTCAATTGCGGTTGGACTAGCTCATACTCTTCTTTATTCTATGTATTACCATCCCTTTCATACAAAAATGCACAGGCTCACCCAACCACTGTTTTTCTGTCTACAGTTGAACTTTTTATATGTAAAATAATATACTAGCAAATGTTACCAGCTGTTGCCAGTTTGATACTATGTTATAGTTCTGTTTATATTTAGAAAAAGGATATCTTAGTAAATTACGATGATCGATATTCACATCTTATGGGAAAAGTCAGGAGCTGATGATATCCACATTGTGACAGCTGCCCCCCCCCCCTTGTTCGCCTATGGCGATCATCTGCTCCTTAATATGTTGGCATAAGAGTGACAGCAAGTGTGACAAATCGAATATTAAGCTACGATTGTACATTAACTTTCGCAATGGCGAAGACAATCAAGCAAAGGGGAGTTTTGCATTACTCTGCCTTTGTAACGCCACATGGCCGACAGCAAATCAGGAAGACTTCGGAAGTTATAATTATATACAGTTTGAGGAAATCAAATACTGTATCATTTTATCAGCGATATTTATTGCTGGATGCAAATATAACATTTTCGGGCCAAAAGATTCAGGAATATGCTACTTAGTTGAGATAACATTTTGAGTAGTTTCTAAAATCCAAGACATTAACAGACAATTGTTATATTGAATAGTCTAAAGGAACTACTGCTGGTCAAACTGTGACTATGCTGTGTACTAATACATTGAGACACTATAGAAAGCAAGCTGCTTACTGTTGCCACCAATTAAAAAACAGCCCCAAGTATGTTGCAGGAAACAAATTAGGGAAGATGATTTATTAACAAGAAGTCTAAGTGAACTCTAAAAGGTAGAAATACAAATTTACAGATTTTAATGTGGCTTCTAACCCCTTTGAATGCTAGAGAGGTCTCCAAATGTACTATAAAGCAATGCATGGAGACATTTGTAGCATTCAAGAAGTGGCAAGTCTCATTAACATTTTTTTTTTAATTATCTGTCCCTATACTGCACATCCTTTGACCTAATTCTTAGTACATCAGCCTCGCAGTTTATGGAAAGAATGGTGTGCACTGACCCAATAAAGCTTTTGTAGATGGCAGCTGATCACACTTAGAAGTATTAAAATCAAATGTTAAAATGTAGCAAGTTTTATTTTAGAGAGAGCTTGTTTTCTGGTAATCCAGAATATTAGTATTTCCCCTTCTTAACACTTAATAGATTAAATAAAACATACCTTCTCTGACACTGAAAGGCATGGTTACAACACCATACGCACTTGGGACACCATACAAGCAGCAAATGAAGTCAGAGAGATAATCCAGCACACTCAGATCATGCTCCACTACAATGATGTAACTGAAACAAAGGGAAAAGCAATATTAAAAGAATACTTCAACTCCCTAGAAAAGAGGAAGGTGACACCAATCTTCAAGAGCCACAAAACAGGAAAGATTTTATGTAATTAGTGGCCCAGTGAATATATTTTGTCTGTCAGAGTATCAATTACCAACATCAATATCGTATTTTTAAATAAGTATGGCCACACCTCAGTCTTTAACCCTTTGAGTGCCAGAAGGCTAGGCAATGTGGGTTAATATAGGATGCGTATGATTTCTTATACATCCCTGCAGAATTACATTTTCATACATGCTCATCGTAACAGGTGAAGCATGATATACGTTCATGGTTAAAGTGAATACATCCCTCTGCAGAATAATGGCAGCACTACCCCACAATGGAAAGTTACAGGAAACACTGTATTCACGTACATATAAGTATATAAAATTGTTATATGAATTAAGAATTTCCTATCACAGAGAAGCCTTGGTTTACTCAGCAAAAAGTGCCCTACATACTATATGTTTACTGTCCCTTTAAAGTTGTTCAATCAATGGGAGTCCAGATTAGGCAGTTTTCTTACCGGTCTGGGTCAATCAGAGATCTGATGGTGATGGCAGCCTTAAGACGTTGCTTCACATCTAAGTAACTAGATGGCTCATCGAACATAAAGCTTATCACAAAAAAGGAAGAAAAAAATGTAATACATACTAAATGGATCTGAACCAAATAAATATACTATACAGGGTTAAGAAAACAAAAAGGCAAAATGTATTAACTTTTTTTTTTCCTGCCACAATGGGGCAGGTTGAACACCACATGATTCTTCCTATGCAGGTAAAACAAGAAGGAATCTCATTTAAAAAGCTACACAGAAAAGTAATCCAGCATAAATCCTGATCAAACTGTTGGTAATATTCTAAGGTAATAGGAAATGACATCCCAATAAGTGCTGATGTGATTTGATTAACACGATGAGAATGAATGTCAGATGGATTGTGTGAAGGACATGAAAGTCAATTTCACACTGAAGTTGTGTTTATAAATCCAAATCTAGAAAAGAAGGTGCAATGGATATTCCGATAAAAGTTAAAAAGTTAACCCTTTGAGTGGCAGACCCCTCTGGCACTCAAAGGGTTAATGGATGATCAATGTCAGGGTACATAGGACACAGTAATGAACTATGAAAAACAACTACGGTCATAGTCCCTGTCAGACGCGATCCCTCTGCAGATAAGATACAAAACGTCTACTGGACCATCTAGTTTGAAATATTTAATAACTCCTATTCCTCTATTAACTCCTTGTATGTCATTGCAACTTCCAGTTCTCTATCCACTTATCCAAATGTTTGTACATTAGTTCCCCGCCCCCCTCTGCTCTGGAACATTTGAAACTTATTCACAACGCTACTTTCTTGATCACTTTCCTTGAATTGATTCTAGGTTTTAATTTTAAATCAACTGTGCTAAAAGAAAGTAATCTGCTATTGGATAAAAGAAATTAATCTTACATGTCTGCTTTCTGGATACAAACAACAGCACAAGCAAATCTCTGAAGCTCTCCTCCAGAAAGGTCCTCCACATTTCGGTCTCTCAGGTGGGTCAGATCTGTAACACAGCATTTCAAAAAGCACTTTAACATACACAGATTCAGAGGATGCTCTTAAGGATAGCAAGGACTCCACACTTACAAAAAAGATAATGCTCTTTCCTGCTTTCATAATACAAAACATGTATTTAACATTGAGGACCAGAGGGGTTACTCACCAGTACCATTAAATCTAATGATTCATTTCAAATAAAGACTATAACATGGCAAAGGAAGGCTTGACAATATTTAATTATATAATTTCAATCCATACGAGCTCACTCACCAAGTTGTTCACATACAATAGTCTGTGTCTTGGTTTCATCTTTCCTATCCAAAATGGTACCCACAGGCCCCTGTGAATCAAATTAAACAGAACAGGGTTCAATAACCATGTTATTTTGCAATATTACATAAAGGATACAGAATTCAGATTTCTAAGAAAATGCTTACCCCCCCCCCCCCCCCCACTGCCCTAGAACCCTCTTCCCTAGTATGAAAACAGACCTTTTTTCACCAAGTTTAGTATTCAGGGCACACCAACAGGGTCAGTCATTGCAACCAATCTGTGCTTAACCCCTTGAGAATCAGAGGAAGTATACAACGCAAGGCTTAAGAGTAGGGGTACCCATAAAACCTGACTTGTTTGTTTGTCCCAGGGACTGGACATGAGAATCACAGATTTCTAGAGAGTACAGCAGCTTACTAAATTCAAACAAAATTGCATTTACATTTTCAAGAAACATATTTGTTAATATATTTGTGTATATGTACAGACACATTATATAATATACACACACATCTTAAGATTCACACACATATACATATAAATAATACATATATTCAAATTAGGCTAGCTGTGTTAGTCCAGTGTGCAGAGGCCAATTGACCACAATAGTCCATATGATGGTGTAGCAAGTGCCACTACATTTTCGTCACAGATACCGCACTTAAAAAATGTGTGTTTGACTTCCAATAACTTTTGAATAAAATACCACTCAGCAGTGTGAGCACCCATGTTTTACTCAGGAGGATAAAACTTGCTATATTATAATATATATATATATCTTTGCATATTAAGTGTTACCATGTCTTTAAAACATTCCATCCCTTTTCTTCTATTCTTCCTCAAGTGTGAAAACATTAGCATCCCATTGCATTGGATTCTGTAGTTTACCATACATCAGCTAATCATCATTACAAGACAGTTTTTCCTCACTAGGGGGTTGAAGCTGTTTAAGTTATTTTATTTATTCAAACTAATAATGTGAGGTTCAATGTGAGATTTGAAATTGGTCCTTTCGACTTCATTTTTACCTACTATTAATGAGTTTTCACAGTGTACCAATACGGCTTGGGTCTGACTTCTCAGCCGCTACTTGCTTTTGCATTTATTATTCATTTTAGCTGATAAAGATGCCAGTGAGCACCAAAATGCTAGCTTTGCAATAAACACAGCTCCAAGATTATATATTTATTCGTATTACGCGCACCCTGGCATTTGACACACGTTTCTTTCATTTTCAGGGTTTACGGTCACTAATGTCTGTGCAGTTTGTGTTGTGGGTAACAGCTGAAGTCAATTAATTTATTGTGATTGTTGCCCACTGCTTTGCATTCATAAAGGCTGTTAACAAGTTACAGGCAGTTGAAATAAATTTAATGAAACTAAAACCTATGTAGATAACTGGTCCACTTTAAGCATTCAATATAACACAAACGGCACCTGCATGTCCATGTGGTCACTCCAGTAAAGTGAAAGTGCAACTGACCTTTGCAGCCTTTGGTATTTGGTCCACATATTGGGGTTTAATGATTGCCTTCAAGTCATCTTCGAGAATTTTCGTGAAATAGTTTTGCAGCTCAGACCCTCTAAAATAGGTCAAGATTTCTTGCCAGTCAGGTGGATCCTTTAAGAAAGAAAGAGTAAAATTATGTTTAAGCATATTCCACAGCACTCTACAATGGGCTAACAAAGTAATGCTGCTAATTACTGTGAAATCTGTCTCCAATACCTAGCACTATTAAAAGCCATTTAAAAAAGGGGAATTTATCTTTGAAATAAGCAGCTTTTAATTTATTCAGGAGAAGGACACAAAGTACATAAAGCATATATTTGAACTATATTTTAATACCCAGAGAACATTCTCGTGTCACATTATAAACACGGGCTGCACTCACTACTTTTTGCTGCCACACAACAAACAGACCTGAAATGGTGCACATTAAATACAATTTTTTTTTATTTTAAATATATATATATATATATATATATATTACATACATACATACATACATACACATACGACTGCTGTTTGAAGGACTTCTACGTAAGTGTTTCTATGAAACACATCAAGAATTGCTGCATTTATTTCTTCATGTGGCCATAGAGAGTCACTACGATGAAAACAATATTCAAAGTACAGATAAAATATTCTAGTACTTACATCATGCTTCCCAAGGTTTGGTTTCTGCTTTCCAGCCAAAATTTTCAATGCCGTTGATTTTCCAATACCATTGGTGCCAACTAATCCCAGTACTTCACCAGGCCGTGGAATTGGCAGTCTGCATAAAGACAATAACTACGCTATAGTGATCACGCCACATTTAGTACACAATGGGACTATAAATACCCAGCAGAACAAGTCAGTGTGTTAAAATAGGGAACCTGAATGTGGAAGTACCCTATGTACTGTGGAGGAGAAGTATTTGTCACTAATGATGGCATCACTCCATGCCCCCACAACCCCAAACTGTAGTTAAAAAATGGCTTCCACTCAAGAGGCAAGTGAATATGATCAAACACTTAAGGCTTAAACCCCTTGTGGACCAGAGGGTTTTTTGGCAAACTGAAAAGACTGATTGTTACAAAGTATGTGCATATTTATTAAAGTGTTCTCTAGAATTACTTACCTGTGGAGCTTAAAGGCATTGGCACAATATCTGTGAGTAGTTTCCTTTTCCAGATTACTGGGCAAGTTGACAATGGACAAGGCTTGAAAAGGACATTTCTGCAATTTGAGAATCAGCACTGAATGCAGGTGTAAAGGTTTGAAAAATGCACACCACTAACCAAGTACGTTCCAAGTATTCAATAATATAAGTTATGTGGATTTTAAATATTTCCAAAGTCACACACATCCCAAACAGGTACCGCTTACAACATCAATTCTTAGCATTAGCCCTCAGGACAAAATAAATTGGTGAGGTTTTCAGAATAGCATTACTTGAATCTAGCTAATGACTATGTGGATACTTCATTGTGATTGATGTGCCCAAGTAGGAATACATCTACAACTTTTACCAGCTGTTCTCTCCCAATGAAGGCTATTGTCAATCAGTGGCTTACTGGGATTCTAAAGAATCTATAATATATAAACTCTTATAGCAAAAGATTTTGCATGTCCCAGTATGACAATTTACATAAACTGCAGTTACCTTCACATTAATGAATACAAATGATTATCAGTATACACCTTGATGGCAATACCACACAATCTAATGGCCAGCTCCATATTATGAGCAGATTAAAGGAAAGCTGGCAACTAGCAAAGAAAAACCAAGAGTATGACTAACATGAATGCAGTAATGCTGGCGCTTCAGTAAACAAGAAAACTGCTAAATATAATGCACTCAGTTAACCCCTTAAGGATTAGAGGGGTGAGAAAAGCATTTGTATTTGTGTAACATAAACCTCAGGTGATATACTAAGGCTAATGTAATAGGAAGAACAGGATCAATTCTGGGGCAAACCAAGTTCTGCACTATAGGGCAGAACCTCTCAACACCCGGTCCTCAAGTACCTCCAACAGGCCAGTTTAGGTTCTTGCTTGAGCACAGGCAATAGTTAGGGGATTTATCACCAATTCTTCTGTGCTCAGGCAAGGAATTCCCCAAATTCCTCACTGATAAGGGTACTTGAGGACTATTTTTGAGAAAATATTCCAAAGGGAACAAAAAGATTACCACTGACTTAAATGGGACTATGCACCACAGGGGAAAACATTTATACTGATTTAAATGGGTCTTTGCAATGTGTGGGAAGCCTATCATTCATGGGGTTAAATGTGTCTGTCCCAGTTGTCCTTAGTAAGTCAATAAGATCTAAATAAATGAAAGCAGGAAACTGGTAAGAACAACCAGTGCTCTCTAGCTGTTTCCTGACTAAAATTTGATAGGCTGCCACACTTTGTAGACAGAGAGAAAAAAGCGGACATACTCCTGTGTTTACAGATGGCTGTTCAATGCATTGCTTTTCCAATGTACTAAACATCTGTCATGCACTGAAAGAGTTAAGTTACAAAGTTTGCAGCAGATGTTCTTTATACAGCAGCATGGTATACAGAAGTGTATGGCTATACCTGGATAGTAGTATTTCTCTATAAAAATAAAAAGCTTTTGTGACAATGTGGAGAAGATGTTTTTTTCCTAAGGCTCCTATTAGCTTCTACCTGCAGAATGTCAACACCGCAAAGGAGAATAGATTACCTTGATACAGATACCACAACCAATGCACAGGGTTTCGGAAATCCACACAATTTTACTCTGTGGAGTCACTTCGATACATAGTTTTCCTGAGAAAAATAAATAAATAAAAAAAAATTAGATCTGATCTAAGGAAATTACTACTCAATCAGCATTCTGTCACAACTTATAAAATACTAGTTTCAAAGCCTATGTACACTGGCCAACACTGCCTGCACTGCAGTCATGTGCAGTACAGACTGCCCGAACACGCCACAGCTGATACGGAGCGAGGCACTCCGAATTCAGACCGTAGTCCTCTCTGCACACCTTCCTGGGTCCCAGGAAGGTGTGCAGAGAGGACTACGGTCTGAATTCAGAGCGCCCCACTCTATCAGCTGTGGCACGTTCGGGCAGTCTGTACCACGCATGACTGCAGCGCGCGACCATCTCTACTGCCCAAGACGACATCTGTCAAACATCCTTAGTGAATTATAACATAGGATTAAACCACTGATTGTGCTCAGATGTTACATGAAAAATACACAAAAACCAAAGCAGACTTATGCTGGTTTGAATGCAAGTCTGCACTAGGATGAATTCAATCTGTCAGTGTTTAAAGTCTCAGATATGGCATCCCAGAAAAAGAATAGATGGGAAAAAGCGTTTACAACTTACCTATTCATTCATCTATCATCTACAGAAGAGGATGTGGGAAAAAAAAAATACATAAAAAATATATATAAAAGGTGTGTTGCATCTAGCCCAGAAAGGCTGAGGAGAGTGACAGGAAAAACAAGTCTGCCACTCCATTCGACTGAGTCCAAAAGAACAGAAGCTGCACAGAGAATGAGTTAATACACCAGCCTCAAGCACAAACGGGGTCTGAAATTCACCATCCCAAGACTGAAGCGGTCTCTCTTCAACCCCCATTTGGAGCACTAGTACATGTCCAGTCACGTGTATCTCCACACCAACAATCAAAGCGGTCTTAAAGGGATAGTAATACTTCATTTTAACTTTATTTTATTTTGTAGGCATTAAAAAAAACATGAAGAATGATATAAGTCTTATCTCTGAAACCTTTATGGTTTAAGAGATATTCACAAACAAAGTATCCCCCCCCTGTTCAACCAGATAAGAAGGGAGATGCCCAGGTAGACTGCAGAGAGGGACAATCTTCAATTAAGATAATGGAAAAAGCTGAAAAACTTGTCAAGGGGGGGGGGGGGGGAAGGGCTTTCATTGTTTTCATACAAAGAAAATTGTCCCCTTCTGTTATCTGTACTGTCATACAACCTGATCCACATCTGAGAAGAGATGGCTTACACTAGGTAAAAGGGGCGGGGAGGGGAACTTTGCTTGTGAATATCTCATAAACCATAAAGGTTTGAGAGATAAGACTTATATCATTCTTAATGTTTTTTTAATGCCTACAAAATAAAATAAAGTTAAAACGAAGTGTTACTATCCCTTTAAGGGAAGATCACTTCTTCTGGTCGGCAATGGGTTAAGGTTTTTTCCTCTTAAGTCCTGGCACTTCATGGGTGTACGAGCCATAAAGATCCATGACATGACAGGTCCGTCATGGAATACAGGGCCCCCCGCAGCTGCACACACTTAGTTCTAAACACAATATACGCATACATTTTTTAACCCCTTAATGATGAGCGACTGCCTGGACCTTCTGAAATCCGTTCTTCCAGGATAGACAACAGTTGTGGCATGTCAAGGGTTAATGATCGCCGTGTGCCGCATGGAGCACAGTTACTGACTGCTCCAGGAATGGGGCAGTCAGTTTCAACCTTTCCCTGGTGGCTCAACGCATATGATCGCTGCTACAGCAATCTCATGTGCTGGTGAGACTGACATGCCAGAATCCTGAAACGACAGATTTCTTATGGTCCGGGCACGTAGCTCATCCTTAAGGGGTTAAAATGCATGTGTATATTGTGTTAGAACTAAGTTTACAGTAATCTAAACAATCAAAGGTAAAACCACCTGGTGCACAATAGAAGACCAGCGGAAGTGATCTTCTCTTAAGTACCGTTTTAGTCGCTGTCAGCGTGCCAGCACACATGACTGGACGTGTACCACAGCACTAAACGGGGGTCAGAGAGAGACCTCTCTGGTCTTGGAACGGTCAGTTTCAGGCCCAGTTTGTACTTACAGAGCTCCCTCAGGAGCTATGTGAGCACAAAGTACATGACGTGCCAGGACTGTAACCAGTCCTTCAGGAAAAAAACTGTGATGGTCCTGGGAATTTAAGGGTTAATGACTGCAGAGTGCCTCAGGGAGGACTGTAACTGACATCTCCAGGAATGGGGCAGTCAGTTTCAACCTTTCCCTGGTGGCTCCACACATATGATCGCTGCTACAGCAATCTTGTTCTGGTTGAGCCAGCCACTATGAATGAGGAAGAGAAGCAGAGAACAGAGCTCCCAGTGATTCAAATGGCCAAAGATAATGCACTTTGGATGTACTGGGAGCAGGACTGGTGCTGGGGAGAAAGAAAAAAAAAAAAGAAAAAGAGAGCCAATAACACATTGATCCCTCAATGTGTAACAAGTGATTCAGAGCACAACCAAAAGTATTTTAAACAGACTTTTAAAAAACATATATTAGGGTTTGTTTAAACATCCGTATGAGTTTTTTTATTGCCATGAAGCAATATTATATATATATATATATATATATATATATATATATATATTATACACACACACACACACACACACACAACTAA
Organism: Rhinophrynus dorsalis; assembly: GCA_037306005.1. Lineage (NCBI taxonomy): Eukaryota > Metazoa > Chordata > Amphibia > Anura > Rhinophrynidae > Rhinophrynus > Rhinophrynus dorsalis. Next base: position 161,193,902 of record CM074718.1, read on the forward strand.
AAGAAGAACACCAGGGTGGGAAAAAGCATACCTCCCAAGTGTCCCTCTGAGCCCCAAATCTGCCCTTCATTCCTATCGTGGTGTCCCTCTTCTTAGGATATCAGACTGTGTGGCGAGTATCAAATTGCTCCACAGCAAGAAAATTCATAAGTAATTGTTTAAACTTCAGTAAGTGTGTTTATAAATTAGTAAACAAAATACTTTGGTCTTGCTCTAATTCATTTATTCAGTTAATAGGCTATGAAATCTAAAACTTCTCGGTAATGCCCTGTCCACCAGCCACTCACCCAGCACCACCACCTAATGCAAAAGTGTCCCTCTTTGGCCAGTTGAAATGTTGGTAAGTATGACAGAGGGACACAGGGATTTTGATCTCAGAGGGACAAAAAAAAAAAAAAAAAAAAAAAAAACCTAAAAATGGACACTTGTGGTATGAATGAATGTTCTTACCTTTTATCCAGTCAATATTAAAAATGCACTAATTATCACAGAGACAAAAAAACAAAAACAAAATAGAAATGTTGATTTTTAACCCCCACATTTTTATTATCAAATTAAATGGTGTGTTATACGTATTAATATAGTATCAAAAGAAAGCCCTTTTTAGGATTAAAAAAAATTGCATATATGCCATTAAGTGGGTGGACTAAATTAGAGGGAAATATGGTTTAACAAAGGCACACTAAGAAAGCCAAAATGGCTGTTGCCTTCTGGTGAAAAAAAAGAAAGAAAAAACCCTCGCTACTAAGGAGTTAAACACTTTTACAAAGCCACTTACCCATTCGAACAACAGGGCAACTTTTCTTGCATTCCTGACGACATTTCTTTGGTTTGCATTTGTCATGATTGACAATAGCTATTCTTGTTAACTTGTCTGCCATCTTGCCTGGTGTAGTTGTGCCAGAAGATTACTGTAAGTGCAGTGCTAAAACCCTACACCATAAACAAAAAGGTAAAAATAGGTGTTGGTAACAGGAAAGAAAAAAAGAAAAAGGACGTGACGTACACACAACGATACGTTATACAGAGATGGAGAGCCATATGTTATACAGCTTAGGACCATATGCATAAAAAGCAATAGTGGATAAATACTAGAGCAAACAACTGTACCATAGGCAGGGGTGGAAACATCCATAGGGCAAGGGACCCAGGACACCTTAAATTTCACCTATATTTTTGTATTTTATATACATCTTTTTACTGGTCCCTAAAATGTTCATGGATCAAGAGTCATCTACATTCTGTCCACCCAAGACCACAGGTGGAAAGAAAGGAAAAAAAAAAAAATAATAAATTTCAATGGGACTTTTTAACACTTTGAAAGCAATGTGCTGGTGAACTAGTATTCAGGGGGTTAAAAACCTCCATTTAAATCAGTGGGAAATTGTATTAACCCAGTAAGATGCAGCTAGTTTCCTCATTGGCAGCAAAATGTTATCACAGGTTTTAATGGACATTCATGTCTACAGAGAAGTTTGCAGATTAAAATATGTTTTCAGTGTTAAAATTATCGACTCGAGTAATCCAGGGCTAAGTAAGATTTGCTTGAAACTGAATAAGATGATGTAATGTATGCCTTTAAGAAGAAACAGGTCATCAAACTATTGGGCGATAGTTCGTTAAGCCTATTTTACACTGGCAACTTTGTTGCAATGAGAAGTTTCAGAATTGATAAAATTGTTTTCTGTTGTATAGTTTATATTGGTGACTTTTCCAGGTACAATTACTTTCAATGGAAACTTTTCTGCAATAAAGTCACCAGTTGCTTTCCGTAGAGGACAATGGCAACAGCACCACCTGGCAACAAAAGAAGCTCCCGAAAAACTCATTAAAGGGATAGTAATGTTTCATAATAAAAGCAGCTCTAATTAATCATCATAGTATTTGGACTTTGGAGAGTGTTATTTCACTTCTGTCAGAGTTGTAGTTCCAGAGTAATTCAATGACAAAGTATCGCCCTCCCACCCCTTTTACTGATGTCACACTGTTCAGCCAGAGCAGAAGGGAGGTGCCCAGGTAGACTGCAGAGAGGGCCAATCTTCAATTAAGGTAAGGGGAAAAACCTGAAAAACTTGTCAAGGGGGGCAGGGTTTTCATTGTTTTCATAGGAATAAGAGTGTCCCCTTCTGTTATCTGTCTGGTCTATGGACTGCATTCCACATCTGAGAAGAGATTTCTTACACTAGGTAAAAGGGGCGAGAGGGGAAACTTTGCTTGCGAATATCTCTTAAACCATAAAGGTTTGAGAGATACGACTTATAGCATTCGAGTTTTTTTTAATGCCTACAAAATAAAATAAAGTTAAAATGAAGTATTACTATCCCTTTAACACAAGTTTGATCTGAAATACACTTTTAACAAACCCATCTCTCTGCAGTGAGCGAACACCACCACCCCATTCTAGAAAGGTTTCTCAGCATAGAGTCTTTGAAAAAATGATTTAATAAACAGTGCAAATCCTAACAAAATACTCAGAGGGGTGCACAAGGCGTTTTTTTTTTTTTTTTTTTTTTTTTTGCAGTGTTAATATCATACATTTTAAAGAGATAATAATGTAGTTTTCTTTTCTTCTATAATAAAGTTCCCCCTTCCCACAAGTCACAAATCTTCAGCAAACCGGTCCGGACAGCTCACAAGGGACAATTTTATTTCAGAATAAAGAAAAACCTGCCCTCCTTTGCAAATGCAAAATAAGTAGATCACAGCCAATGTGGTTAAAGGTAAAGAAGGAAATGGCAAGGAAAAATTGATAATGAAACTCAAATTTCAAGGAAGAGAAAGACTAATCAAAAAATAGTTTTTCAAATACATAACTAGCAAAAAAACCGAGGGAATGCATTGGACCTTTCAAAAATATGATGGGTGAGTTGATTAGAGGGGATAAGGAAAAGGCTGATGTTCTAAACACTCTGTTTTGTGTTTATTTTCATTTAACCCCTTAGCGACCGGCAGTCCTGGGACGTTTCCATCCCATAAGGACTGCGTTGATGCATGCCGACGCGCCGGTACACGTGACCTGTTGCATGTATCGGCACGTCACTTTTGGGCATGATAGAGATTGCTCCGATCTTGGAGTGGTCAATTTCAAGCCCTATTTTTACTTACAGCGCTCCCAGTAGAACGCTGTAAGTGAAAAGTATGTGACGTACTATGACCGTCATTGGTCCTTAAGTATTTCAAGGACCATGACGGTCATAGTACGTCACATGGCGTTAAGGGGTTAAATACACCAGGGAACAAGAGAAGGTAGAAGAGCCTCAACAAGTAAATAAAAATACCATTATCAGATACTAGGTTAACAAAAGAGGTCATGGGAAGACTGAACAAAATTAAGACTGAAAGCACCGGGCCCTGATGGGATACAGCCAAGGGTTCGTCAGGAACTCTGTGTAGTTAGCAAAACCCCTCATTTCTCACCAAAAGCTCAGGGACACAAGATTATTTATTTAGGAAGGGAACTAAAACAGAAACTGGGAGTTATAGACCTGCAAGTTTGACCTCTGTAGTAGGAAAACTGCTAGAAGGGATAATAAGGGAAACACTGCAGAAAATAAGATTAGCAGGGATCACCATGGTTTTATGTGAAATAGATTGTGCCAAACTAATCTTGAGCATCTATGAAGAAATAAGTAGCAACCTGGATAACGGTAAAGCAGTGGATGAGGTATAGCTGGATTTTGCAGAGGCAGTTAATACAGTGCCACACAAGAGGCTAGGGTAAAAAAATGAATTTGGGGCTAGGGGGGTAAACCTTTGCAATTGGATAAAAAAATTGGTTGAAGGATAGGGAACAGTTTGTGGTTGTAAATGTAAAATTTCCCAATACAATTAATGTTACAAGAGGAGTACCCCAGGGTTTAGTACTTGGCCCACTGCTTTTTACCATGTTAAATCACCTGGATATAGGTCATTTATATTTGCAGATGGCACTAAATTAGGCAGGGTAAAATTCATAACAGGATATTTGCTCTCTACAGAGGAATTTACATAAAATGGCAGATTGGGCAAACAAATGGAATATGTAGTTTAGCGAGGGAAAGTGTAAAGGCATGAATTTGGGGGAGAACATTCCAATGCCACCTATGAACTTAATGGAATTTTAGGAGACTTGTTGCTGGATAAAGGCCTAGGAATCCTTGCGTACTACAAAATTGGAAGCAGTGACCAGTGTCAAAGCAGTACACAAAAAAGCAAAACAAAGCCCTGTCTTACATAAAAAGGGATATTGAAGCAAGAGTGGTTAACATTTTACCGCAGTACAGATCGCTGGGAAGACCTCACTTCGAATAAGCACTGCAGTTTTGGACACCAGTTCTGAAAAAGGATATTCTAGAACTGGAGAGAGTGTATTGAAGTGACAAAATGAATCAAGGGAATGGAAGGCACAACTATGAGCAACTTCTAAACAAACATGGTTTTATTTACTTTAGAGAAAATGACTGAGAGGAGATTATATCACAACATACAAGTATATGAGAGAGCAATACAAGAATCTTTCTGGTGAGCTTTTCATTCCAAGGCCTGTACAAATCAGGGGCCACCCATTGAGATTAGAGGAAGAGGTTTCAACATTTCCCATTTTAAATCAATGAGAATTTGGGTAATTTTCATGTCCCTTATGTTGCAGTTCCCCAGATCTTCTCAGTACATTGCCTTCATTGTGTGCACTGGATTATATTTTGCACACTGACATCCAACTACACCAGAGCAGGGATGCAGTGTTGAGAGGTTACACTCACCACCTACAAAATGCTTGATCGAAGCCGAGGGCAAGGTTCTCCACTACCATGCCATGTAAGTTCTTTGCATCACAGTAATTATATCAGGGGTCAGAGGAAAGTGTTTTAGTCAACTTAAAAGCCAGACAATTTTTAGGAGCCAGCTGGTTTAGGTGACCATGTAAGAGGTGCAGATGTATAAGCCAATAATATATAAGTAAACAATAAACATACAGATAATTAAGGTAGAGAGTTCAAAATAAGTGAATAACAAAATGTATATATCAAAATAGTTTAACAAAGTACTTAATATAATTATGTGTAAACAAGTGTCTGAAGTCCCAGCTGCCACTTCAACTCTCCATAACTAGACAGCGATTAGTGACAATGTATATTTAAAAAAAAAAAAAAAAATTCACAGCAGTTAGTGTAGTATGTTAAGTATCCTATATAATAATCCATTAAGTGTGTGTTTGTCAGAAGCAGCCATGCGCAGTACAGACTGCCCGCCCCACGACTGATAACAGAGCAGGGCTCTGAATTCAGACTGAAGTCCTCTCTGCACACCGACTATGGTCTGGATTCAGAGAGCCCCGCTCCGTATTAGCCGTGGCACGGGCAGTCTCTACTGTGCATGACTGCACTGTAGCCATTCCTGGGTTGCACTTTGGCCCGTGTACACGGGCTCTTCAACTAGTCCTTTAATAAAAGAATATAGGAGGTACAATTAAAAAGGATCAATCTCACATGTTTGTGAGGCAGTGGTCGGGTCGTAACATTATGAAACAGTTGTGCATTTGTTCATATCCGTCTGCTCTTCCATGTCTGTGGAGCAGCTTGGTGGGTTGCAAATATCATGATTCTCAAGAAGTTTGTTTCAAACAGACTTCCAACTCTCCCATGACTCAGGAACAGTTTTGTGTTGTCCTTTCTGCAGTTTGCATCAAACAAACACGTCACACTACCGTGTCTCAGAAGCAGTTTGGCAATGTCCCTTTCTGCATCTCCATCCTGTTATGCACTCTGTCCCATACCTGAAGATTCATCTGGTATCACCAAAACGATCTGGCAGCCCAGAGGAACAGACAAATGGGAGGGGCCCCAAAAAGCATTTCTCTGGACTGCCAGATTGTTTGGTCAAACCAGATGTGTCTTTAGCTGATAGGACAGAGTGCATCACAGGACAGACCCCTAAACGGATACTGTCCTGAAACATAAGCGAGTGATGTGTTTGAAGTGGACTGCAAAAGGATGAGCTCTCAAATGTTCCTGAGATATACGAGTGAGAATTATGTTTGAAGGATACTCCTCAAGAAGCCTTTGATTCCTGACCCATCAAGTGGCAAAATATATCAGACAGCTGAAGCAGATTGTTCTGAAGTTCCTGGGAAATAAACTATATCCATGTCCACAACTGAATCATTAATATTGGAGGATTTTCTGTTCATGTTTTATTATTAGATGAAACTAACTTCCTCTTTTGGGGTCTTATTCACAAAAGAAATGAGGACCAATTACGGAGGAAAATAAACTCCCCACTGATTTAAAATTGGGTTTTTAAGCTCTTGAATGATAGTTTCCAAAGCATTACTTTAATGCACTGGAGCCCCATCTAATATTTAAAGAATAAACACATTTAAATAAATGAAAGTTTTAAGGATAGTTATTTCTCGTAAGACATTATACTATCTTCTAGAAATAGCTTACAATACCACCATAGAGAATTCTCAGCTTTAATTGTCAATTAAATTTATTTATACAATACCCTACGGAAATAGGAAAAAAAAAAAAAAACACAACAACAACACATCAATTCTATACCTACACCCTTACCAAGAAAGAAGTGGCTTGAATGAGGCAACTTTACTAAAGCACTCATGTGAACAAAACAAACAAGAGACTTTGCATAAAATGTATTAATGGGATAGTTGAAAGCTTATACCACTGTCTCACAGCTCAGTTAGGCACAACAAGTCTCTAAAGAGCAATTTCCAGTTACCTAGAGAAAACTGAAAAGTGCTGATACAGGCTAAGGTTGAATTTTGATGACACAGACTACACCCAAACAAATGCACACAACCAGCAGGCATTTTAAATGGGAACAAAGCACAGCTTTTAAAAGAACACTAACACCTAAAATGATCTTAAATGACTTTATACCAACGTCTAAAGATTCTCTATTTTGAGGCCCAAAATCTACTTGCATACACTGTGTGATGTCCCATCACCATAGCAATCATGATAGGTTGTTTAATAAGTGACTGTTCTGCATTGTCATTAAATAGACTAATAAGGCAACACCCTTTCTGAACATAAAAAGTGGGTGCTAATCTCAATACATTGTCATCTCTGTACAAGCAGTTAACTAAAATATGTCTATATAGGATAGTCAGGGATGTAACAAAATAACTGCATATCACAGATGCTAGATGGAAGTGTATGTTATTTAAAATTACAAAATCAAATATTTTGTTGTTAGTGTCTGTATCCTGTTCAGCCACAATACTTTTATAGGAATACTGCACGAGTATATGTGGCATAAATGTAAACAGTATACAGCGGCTACGACATAACTCCACTAAATAAATGAGAGAGGGAGAAAATAAATGACCTTATTACACGGTGTAAACATAATATTAGTATTGTATTAGCCGGCTAGTACATTTTAACATTAACCCTAAATAAGCCAGCAGAGAATACATTGCATATCAGATTTACTAAGTGGTGGACAAAAAAAAAAAAAATGAATTTACTAAAATGTGACTAATGTCTGTTTTAGAAGTTCAAACACACAAAAAATAAAGATCATACAAATATTGGATAAAATTGTTCTTACAGCTCTCAGAGAATGTATTTCTCCAAATGTACTGAAAAAAAACACGTGCATCCGGTAAGTGGGGAAAATGTAAGAAAGGATGCACCACAATCATCTGAAAAGGATGCCCCTTTAGTAAATCTTTATTTTGTGCTGCTGTTTTCTCACTGACATGCACTCAGTAACAGATACAGGTGCACTTCATATCAACAGCTAGTATGCTTCTTTAAATCCCCCACCCAGGAGAGGTAGCATTAGGTCACATATTATTGCCACAAAAAGCTCCAAACACCAGTTAGTCTAGATGCAGGAAACCAAAGTTGCAGTTCAACAGCTGGAAAAGTCACAGGTTGCCAACCATTAACCACTAGGTCAATTCTAGTATACTGAAAAGGCAGATACTGCACTCTAATTCAGTGGTTCTCAACCAGGGTACAGTGGCACTTTCGTGTGCCACGTATATTCACGCAGGGTGAGCATTCTTTCACATTAATATTGACAAAATTTCAAGTGTTGAGTTTCAAATGTATATTTAAGTAAATGGTTATGGCACAACATGTTTGTTTTTCTGTTGTAACTGGGGACCCTAAAAAGAAATATATTTAAACCTGAGTGTCAGAGATGTATCCAACGCATGCAATTATACACCATCACATGCTTGACAGGTGTCATAAAAAATAAGGTAGGCCAGAACACAATAGAATGAGAGCCACTGCTCTACCCGGTATTGGCATCCTGCGTCACTCCAGCTGTTTAATTAAAACGCCCAGAATACACAGCCGTTTGAGGATGAGTACTGTAACTCGGCAAAAATGAATGCCCGAAGTTGCTCAACCCCGTTAATCCCATTCTGAAACTGTGCCCTCGGTACTACACCCACGAACACTCAAAGGCGCATATCTGCTTCATGAGGTGCCGCCCGAGTCAGCTATAATGTAAATAAGATTACTAGTTTATCTGAATTGACACCACACGCCGTGGGTCTTATCTGTGAAAGACACGTGGAGCAATTCAGGTTCAATCCAACCACACCATATGGTACAAAGCCCTCACATTTCCATTGAGTTAAATGGGACTTGTTACTCCCGTGAATGCCAGAAATATATCAAACATATAGTTTCACAATGAGTTGGAACACCTAACATTCAAACAGCTACCTTATAATGCATATGAATTGTCATGTATCACCTGAAGTGCAGTTGATTGCCCCAGAATCACTTTGACTTTAAACATAATGCCCATTAAATAAACTAAAATACTAAACACGAGGAGAAGTAGCAAACTCTCCCAGCCACACCGCGGCCTGATGCACCGGCGGGAGACCCATATCTACCCGCAAAAGCAGGCCCAGAGCGACTATAACTCACCGACAAAAGAGAGGGGCAAGGTCTTCAAGTCCGGCGGGCACTAACGCTTATTTTGGGGGAAGGAGGGAGAGATTTACCTCCTCCCCTCTCTAAGTGATCTCTCCTTTTCTCCCCGGCCCACAACGTGCAAACCACACGAAGAGATACCGGCCAAAATGGCCGTCTTCATTGCCCCCTCCTCCTCGCAACAGGTTGCTGCGGTGAGCGCTGCGTTCCATAGTGGAACGCACTATCTTACTCATCACCAAGGCGACTGTATGACGTTGTAGAAGGCGCCGATGAGACAGAAGAGTGGCGGTTTGGCAAGGACGTGTTTGAATTGGATCTACGGCTGCCGGTGTTTGACATTCCACACTCTGTGTGAGCCCAGGGATTATAGAGCATGATGCTATATATTCGCTTTGAATTTTACTTATCAAATAGCTTTTATATCACTTTACTAAAGTGGTAAACAGCAGCTTGCAACCTCTTGCTGTTGAGCTACAATTCACATCATAGCCCGAGGATGATGGGAGTTGTGATACAACAACAACAACAACAACAGCAGGAGAGTCCCAAGTTGCCTAATCTGATTTAAAATAGCTTGCTCTGTGATTAGTCAATTTAGTATAAAACCGTCTGTAACATGGAGTAATGTATCTTGAGCTGAAATAATGCTTGTTAATGTAAGCAAGTATTTATGAAATCCGTAGTTATTTATTTAAAATACCTGTATGTACATGTGTTTCGATGTCTTACATTAGGATTGCACATCTTCAAAATAGGTTTATTTTTCTGCTCTAGAAGGAAAATTACAACCAAGTGTACTGATATAAAGCGTCTCTTGTTAAATAGGCTGTAATGATTCTTTGCAATGGGCAGTTTTGTAGCACAATTTTTATTCTTTTTGTAGGAACCTAAAATTGTGTATTATAGTGCCACAGTATAGTAAGGTTTTTCCAGCATCCCGTTCTCTCTAAAGAGAAGTTCTAACATCACATGGAAAATGCAGCTATATGTGGTTGTGTAGTTTCAGTGTGATTCTCCTGAAATCAGTACTACAGATCTGTAGCTATGTTATCAGACTGTCTGACGAACGTTTCAGCATAATGCATCTCTCAGAGACCATTTCAGTTCATGTTGCCTGTGTGAAATGCCATTTAGGAAGCAATATATCACAAATCATTTGTTTTCTTTTGTGTCCTATTCAATACAAAAAATGTATATTGACTGCCTCCCATCACGTAGCACCAATCAGCTTATAAAAGACCACTCTCCACAGCAACTGCAGTTATTTTGGTCCTACCTAGGTGGTGGACAATTGTAGGAAGTACCTCCTTATGTTTAAAAGCTGCTTGTTCTTTTTATTTTGCCAAATTATGGACTATGTATCCTGCCAACAGCTGTAGGTTACATGAAAATGGTATCCAGTCCCAGTTTTCCATAAATACTTTATATATGAGGTCACGTAGGACTCTATCATTCAGGGCTTTGGGCTCTAACAGTTCTACATGCCTTGTAAATCATGACATTTTTACAAGTTATAAAGGTCTCCCTTCTGTCTTACCCTCAAGTGCTTTAACAATGTCCACGTTCACTTTCCATCATGCTGATTTAGGACTGTGCATCAAGACAGTGCCTTCTCAGGAAGAGGTTCTTGAAGCATTATTAACTTAACCTGGAAGAGAATATAGCATGTGTTCCACAGATGGAACACATGCTTATTCCTTGCTTGAAGTACACCAAGGATAATTAAAGGAGCATGACTTTGTCATGTGTAATTTTATGCTATGTGTATATCTAAAGGGGAAATACCATATTTTAATGGCTACTTCTTTTAAGTCAAATATAGGAGAGAAAACAAAATCCTCTAGTAATAATGCTTCTACCAAGGAGGAAAAATCTGCCCAAAACACCAACACTGTACTGGTTGCGATAGCAAACTATAACCAGAATATAATTCTAAACCGTGTTTAGATTGTATGAAAAAAGTGGCTAGAAGTTGAATTCCTTCACAATGTAAAGATTTTCTGGGATGGATGACAATGTCTATGCAAAAGACTCTTTCTGCAATGCACGAATTAGTCAGACAGAGACCCAGACCAAGATGAGGGTATGTTTGCTTTACCAGAAGAAGAAGGGAACATTCTGGATATAAAATCTACAGTATCATCTGTGGAAGAAGGGGCTTTGGTTGAAGACACAGGTAATTTCAACCTGGATAAGCTTGAAAGCATTATTAAAGGGATAGTATTACTTCAAAATTACTATCCCTCATTTTGTAGCCCTTAATAAACTGAGTTAAATGACACCAGCGGCATCTCTCAAACCTTTATGGTTTAAGAGATAGCCGCTTTCAAAGTTTCCTCTCCCCTGCTGTCAGCTTTCTGCCAGCAGGAGAATCCGGTCTCTGAATCGAGGCTCTTCAGCAGAGCCGATATCTCGTTATGGAAGGAAAAATGATTCATTGAAACAGTCTTCTACGTGTGCTTGGTAACAAAGCACAAGTAGAAGACTGTTTCAATTAATCATTTTTCCTTCCATAATGAGATATCGGTTCTGTTTAAGAGCCTCCGCCTGTCCCGGGACCGGATTCTCCTGCTGGCAGCAGAACGCTGACAGCAGGGGAGAGGAAACTTTGAAAACGGCTATCTCTTAAACCATAAAGGTTTGAGAGATGCCGCTGGTGTCATTTAACTCAGTTTATTAAGGGCTACAAAATGAGGGATAGTAATTTTGAAGTACTACTATCACTTAAAGTCCAAGAGGAAGACACAGGGCTTAACGGATACCCATAAAGATCTGAATATTTTGGATGCAACATTAGTATTTCCAATCCATCACTCTCTTCAAGATATCATCAAAACTGAATGGAAGCAAGGTATAAGAAAACCTCTATATCCAGACACTTTCTAAAAATGTAAATGGAAACACCCCATGCAGGCTCCTTCAGCTGGAGAGAAAGAGAAAATCAATGAGACAGATGGCTTCAAAATTAAATTGTTCTTTCTGTGGCATATGTTTTTTCCTCTAATCCCTCTCTTTCTGGAAGGTAGTATGCAAGATAAGAAGAGACAGAGGAAATATTATTCTCTTAGCTCTCTGGTGGTGAGAAGAATTTAGTTTGCATACTTGATACGGATGTCAGTTCTTCACTAGTATTTCCAGTAGATAATGATCTGTTGTCACAGGGCCCAGTTCTCTATCCAAATCCAGCTTTCTTGAAGCTAGTAGCTTGGAGGCTAAGTGTAGCTCTGTGATGTCAAAATGCTTGTTAAAACAGTTTTTGAGACAATCGTATCAGGGAGAAGGACATCTTCATCTACGATATAATCAACTATTGGAGAAATTGTTTCCTTGGGGGATTAGAATCTAGTTCTGAAGCGGCTTTTATTTAGCAGGGATTTTGAGCCTCTACAGGGCACTCCATTAAGAAACCTTACCCTTAAGATGGTCTTTCTTACAACAGTCACCTTCGTATGCAGGGCAAGGGAAATGCAAGCTGTCTTATGTAAACCTCCATGCCTGGTTATAAATCAGGTTACATTCGTATTAAGGGCAAAACCATCTTTTTATGTCAAAGCTATTTCGGATTTTTAATCTCAGTCAGTAGATTGTCCTTCCATCATTTTGTCCTAATCCAAAAAATGACAGAAAAACAATTCCATATAAGGAATTTGTTAGGATGCATATCATTTTATTTGGACAAGACCAAAGAGATTAGAAAATAGGATACAAAATTCATCCATTTCTTTGGAAGCCATAAAGGCACAGCAGCGTCAAAAACGTCCATCGTTAGATGCGTAATACAGGCTTACAAGTGAGCAGGAAGAGACCCACCCATTGATATTAAAGCACATTCAACCTGAGCCATATTTACTTAATGGTCATCGCTGCCTATTTTCATAAAACATTATCAGCTGGAAGTCCAACCAAAACTCAAATATTAAAAAATAACCCTACCTCACCCCCCCAGCCCTGATCACTAATTCCCAACTCCAGCAGTCACCCAACCCTAATCACTAATGCCCAACTCCAGGAGTGGCATGCCCTTAGGGTGCTGGTAATTTGATATCTATAAGCAGGACTGTTAAAAAATATCACTGAACTTCACTAGTCGGAGGAAAAAAGTTACTCGTCAGGAGGTAAAACGTTAGTAATACACCAATAAAGAACAGCATCCTTTTGTTCGTTTGCTTGTTTGTTTGTTTTTTGTCTGCTAGAATTTTATTTCTGTTTTTTTTTTTGTTTGTTTTTTTCTAGTAAGACAAATGGAAATTTACAGCCCTATCAGAGCATGTGTTCTGTGTCTGCTTGATTAACCTTGTGTGATAGAGGCACCACCATTATGGAATATCCAACACAGGAGGCCCTGATTGCAAGTTACTGTGTGTTTTTGTAGTGTCTCATGTTTGGTTTGTCACACACTATTGAGCAATTGATTTATCTAGCAGTACTAGTGGCAGTTCTATCTATAATACACAGTAGGTGCTTATGGTGATGGTATATGTGGTTAAAAAGGATAATTCAATGGTAAAAAACTGTAATGAAAGTTAAGGTTCTCACTGTAATATATTACACATGGTATCTTTGGCATAAAAAAAAAACAAAAGCAAAAACAACCTAATTAAAGCTATTAAAGTGTTAGTAATGTCCCAACATAATTTGTAACAGATTTGTAGAGGCCAACAAAAAAATCACATTGCTACAAACCCCATTTCTCAAACCTCTATGGTTTGAGAGATACTGATAGTGAAAGTTCCTTTTCCCTTGATGTCAGCTGTAAAGCTGACAGAAGGTATACCGTGTTGGCCGACACAGTGAGGCTCTGCAGCAGAGCCGAAATCCCGTTATTGCAAAATAATTACTTAAAATGATAGTAATGTTTCACAAAAACAGCAGCTCCAATTTATCTTCATAGTATTTGAGCCATATAGAGTGTTATTTCATTACTGTGAGCATTGTAGTTCAAGAGTAACTGAATGATAAAGTTTCACCCTCCCGCCCCTTTCACTAGTGTAAGCCCCCACTCCTCAGATGTGGAATCCAGTCCATAGACCAGACAGCTCACAGCAAGGGTAAAAATTTTTACTGTGAGAACAATGAAAACCCTGCCCCCCATGACAGGTTTTTCAGCTTTTTCCCTTAACTTAATTGAAGATTGTCCCTCTCTGCAGTCTACATGGACACTGCTGCTCTAAGCTGAGCAGTGTTACATCAATAGAAGTGGTGGGAGAGGGATACTTTATCATTCAATTACTCTTGAACTACAACTCTGACAGAATTGAAATAACACTCTCCAAGGCCCAAATACTATGACGATTAATTAGAGCTGCTTTTATTATGAAACACTACTATCCATTTAAATGAAAAGGTCTACAAAGTGTGCTTGCAAACCAGGCACACTTTGAAGACCTTTACAATGAAGTAATCGTTTTGCAATACCGGGATTTCAGCTCTGCTTCAGAGCCGCAGGCTGATCCCCGGACTGGGATCTCCTGCCTGTCAGCTAGACGCTGACGTCAGGAGAAGGGGAGGGAAGGGGGAAATTTAATTGCTAATATCTCTCAAACCATAGCGGTTTGAGAGATGGGGTTTGTGGCAATGTGATTTTTTTTTAGACTCTACAAATATATTACAAATTATGTTGGGGCATTACTAACCCTTTAAGTTTCTCACTTAGATGGACAAATTCTGGAAAATATGGGTTTAAGATTCCAAGAATATTTAAAATTGCACCCGGTGTGCTCTGCAAATTGCATTCTATGAACTTTGTTTTCAGTCACGGTGCTATCTGGGACACAATTTAGTTTATAATATAATTAAAGGGATAGTAATGTTTCACAAAAACAGCTTCAATTAATCTTCATAATATTTGGGCCATGAAGAGTGTTATATCAATACTGTCCCAGTTGTAGTTCAGGAATAATTGAATGATGAAGGATCTCCCCTCCTGCCCCTTTTACCTAGTGTAAGCTACCTCCCCTCAGATGTGGAAACTGGTCCTGGGACCGGACAGGTTGCAGAAAGGGATAATCTACTTACTGTGAACATAACGAAAACCCTGCCCCCCTTGACAGGTTTCTCAGGTTTTATCTTATATCACTGAAGATTGTCCCTCTCTCCAATCCATCCGGACAGTCTTGCTGCTCTTAGGTGAGCAGTGTTACATCAGTAAAAGGGGCGGGATGGTGATACTTTATCATTCAATTTCTCTTGAACTACAACTCTGACAGTAATGAAATAACACTCTACATGGCCCGGATACTATGAAGATTAACTGGAGCTGCTTTTATTATGAAACATTACTGTCCCTTTAATGAAGTCAGTCATGTCTTTGGTGATGAGACAGAGGTAATGTTTGCAAAAACTTAACTATGAATTTCCAGGTTTTTGTTGACCGAATGAGAACCTTAATGTTGGCTTTAATTTTTTTTTTTTTTTTTTTTTTTTGGCTTATAACAGTTATTTATACTTTTGAATTGAGGTTAATTGTATAAAACTTTTACAGCCAGAGGAATAGTAGTAGAAGACTTTGGAGAACACAATATTATTTTTCTGAAATTCCCCTAATAGGCAGATTAATAGAGCATGTGGGTTTAATAGATGCTTTCATATAAAAATTTTAATCCGTTCTGAATACTAATTCTTCTTTTTTAGGTTCATTGCAAACCCAGAGCTTTTATACCACATCAGGCCCCCTTCCAGGAAATCTAACCAGGTTTGTTGCACTCTACTTGTTCTGGACCCTTATTTTCTTTTGGATTATAGGCTGAACGCAAAAGATGAGCAATTCTAGTGCAAACCATATATTGCGGGGTGGGGGCAGATAAAAACTCCCAGTGATTTTTAGGGAGGGATATACCTATGTGAATAATTGTCTCCCAATTTGTTTTAACAGAAGCACTTAGGAATCAGTTCATACTACTCCATTATAGCTATTTCTATATGTGTTTATAGTATTCAGTAGTCTGTAATAGCTGGGTACTATGTTAGTTTTCACGCCCACACAACAAATCATAAACTTTGAGCCTGAATGAGAGATGTCATAGAGAAAGTTTACCCTCATGATTCAGTGGACTGACGTGAAAGGTTATTCCTATCCTACCCAGTACTTATGGTAGGATAGAAGAACGGGAGCCCTGTTACTCCCCTGCATCACTTCTGTTGATCTCCCAGCCGAATCGGAGAAACTTCTCTTATGAAAAAAGAAAAAAAAACATATGTTGTAGGGCTTTCCCTGCTGAGTAAAACAAAGGTAGTCCCACTGTTGAGGGATTTTTAATTAACCCCTTCACGACCGCAGTCCTTGGAAGTAACCTTCCCTCTTTGAAGATTCTGACGTGCCGTTACACGTGACCTTGACGTGTACCGGTACGCAGCTCTGGGGACAGAGAGCCCTCTCCAGTCTTGGAGTGGTCAATTTCACTCCCCGTTGTAAGTAAAATGTAGGTGACATGCTATGACCGTCACC
The DNA here is from genome assembly GCA_037306005.1 of Rhinophrynus dorsalis. Taxonomy (NCBI): domain Eukaryota; kingdom Metazoa; phylum Chordata; class Amphibia; order Anura; family Rhinophrynidae; genus Rhinophrynus; species Rhinophrynus dorsalis. The sequence continues at coordinate 161,210,255 of CM074718.1, forward strand.
AGTCCTTAACGCAAAAAAGTGTGCTGTGCTATGACCGTCGTTAAGGGGTTAAAGGGATTGTAATCTCTAAAAAATCTGTATTGCTGAGTCTTTCTTTTCTAGATTATAAGAAACACTTTGCTCTGTTTAACCCCTTCGCATCCTGTGACGTACCCGGACCGTCACGCTGGTCCGGCACTTAAGGACCAGTGACAGTCCTGGCACGTCACGTACTTTTACTCACCGCGCTCCAAGACCGGAGCGATCTCTTTCAGTCCTTTGTTCGACGTGCCGCCCCACGTGATCAGTCACGTGGGACAGCACGTCGAACTCGCCTGTCTGGTCCTTAAAGGACCAGACACCCTGGGACCGCTGGTCGTTAAGGGGTTAAAAACTCTTACTGTTGTGTCGTTCTAAAGTTATAGAGTGGAGAAGGATCCCTTGCCTGCCCCTTCTGGCTGTCTCCCACTGAATGGTTAGTGTTGTCGTGCAACCCAACGGCTGTAGTGAGGGACAAACTTCATTAAGTATAAGGAAAATCCTGCCCTCCCCCCCACTTGATGAAGGAAGACAGGATTTCCCTTTGCTTACTGAAATTTGTCCCTCGCTGCATCCGTCCAGACCTCAGAGCTGCAGCAGTGGAGGGGGATTATTCTGCACTTTGTAACTAAAAAAGTAAGAGTTTTTAAACAGCGCAAAGTTTTTCTTATAATCTAAAGAAGACTCGGCGAAATAGTTGTGTTTAGACATTACAATCAGTGTAAAAAATGATAACTCTGACAACAGTTTTTCATCTGTATTATCTCAAAAATATTTTAAATGCATCTCACAGCTTATGATAAAATGCTCCAAATAAAATGTGCTTGTGTATTAAAAAATAACATCCTATATAATAATTCACTAAGTGTGTGTTTGTCAGAAGCCGTCATGCACAGTGGAGACTGCTGCGCTCGCTGCAGACGTGCGCAGTACAGACTGCCCACTCCACGGCACGGGCAGTCTCTTACTGTGCATGATTGCACCGTGTCCCATGTACATGGGCTGTTCAACTAGTATACCATAAACCACTGCTTTTCAATCTTCTTTTTTTTATTGTTCACCCCTAACACATGATCTAGATTTTTCACTTGTATGTAGTGTGTTATGAAGAGTACAAATAACTAATATATAGTTATTCATAGATATCACAATCAGAATAACAAAAACAAACTTATTGTGTATAACAATTTCCCTAAACAGACTTTTGAAACGAAATATTCACATTTATCAGTCTTTATAAAAAAACAAGGGGCACCCCAAGAGGATGTCTGTGGCAGACAAAACTGCCACTGCACCAGTTTGAGAATCATGGCTACAAACAATTTAAATGTGAAGATAATAGGCTATAAATAAGAATGAGGGACTTGTTGCAGAGAGAATACATAGCATTGTCACCACCATAGAAGTCACAGTAGCGGCTCAATGTGTTGAGACTGAGCCGGGCAGACAGTGTTATATATTCTTTGTTCTACAGGTGTCTCCCTTTGCATGATAGTTATGAGATCAGTATATTTCTATATTGTTCATTTTATAGTATATTATGGTTTATTAAAACATAAGCACGTTATATTTCTAGGATTTTATCATAATTTATGATATCATTTGTCTTCTGAGTGATATATTGCAAACCAGTTTTTATACATTATGGGTGTACAGTTCATTGTACGCAAAAATAAACTGGCCAACTCTGCCTTGGTGGTAACAGTTCTGTCTTTTCTAGAAGTAACAGAGATCTATAAGCAGTTAGAGTTAAATAATAGAAGTAAGAATTCATACCAACCTATTTAATATTTTTTTTTCCTTTTCAAGTAATCCGAAATGACAACACCAAATAAAACCCCACCTGGAGCTGATCCCAATCAGTTAAAAAGAACTGGCACCGTTAGAGAAATAGGCTCGCAGGCTGTGTGGTCTTTGTCTTCTTGTAAACCAGGTAACACACACTACCTTGCAAATGGTACATTGAGATCTTCTCTTTGACCTTGTGTTTTAAAATAAAATATAAAATCTTGTAAGGTGATATTGGTTTTATTTTGGGAAATATTCTTATGCAAGCAACATATTTCAGATATTGTTCTTAAGTATTCAACCCCTACACATTAATATCTGGTAGAGCCACCTTATACTGCAATAACAGCTTTGTCTTTTTGGGTAAGTATGTACCAGCTTTGCTGACTGTTTTGGAGTGATTTAGGCCCATTCTTCTTGGTAGATTTGCCACTGATTGTACAGGACACTGCCACTGTAGGACATTCAACTTTTTGTTCACAAGTCACTAAAATGCTGCTTTAGACTTGTGTTTGGGATCATTATCCTGCTAAAAGGTGAACTTCATCCCAAGCTTCAGTTTTTAGTGGACTGAATCATGTCTTGCAGTATTTCGTTCCATCCACTCTTCCTTTAATTTTAACAAGATGCTCAGTCCCTGCTGATGAGAAGCATCCCCACAACATGATGCTGCCACCACCATACTTTACTGCAGTGATGGTGTGCCTTGAAGCAATGACTGTTTTAGGGTTGTACCTTGAGTTTTTGCCAACAAGTTGTATCTTGGTCTCATCTAACCAAAAAACCTTTTTTTTTTTCCACATCACAGCTGGGGCATGCTAATGTTTCCTATGTGTCCTTCCCACAGAAGAAAATGGGTGATAGCTCCGCCTCAGTAGGACCAATCATCTCCAAGTTAAGTGTGCTCTGGAAGGTATAGATCAGTTTTAAGTTGGTCCTAAAAGCTGGAGGATGGAGGCTGCAACACCTCTCTCTCTTCTTGCCAGTTTACCTGCTTGGATTCTGCAGCACCTTTTTTATTTTCTTTCTTCCATGCACACGGCAATAATAGTGGTGTGCATGCAATCTATTGTATGGCAACCGGTCCAGCTACCCTGTCTATAGGGTCACATGGGACCCACAGCAGTTCCTCTTACCTCCGAGCCATTCCACGCTGAGCACAGGCAGCCTCTTCCTGGCGCGGCAAGGCAGGAAGTGAATAGCTTCCCTTATCACTTCAAACAGAAAGTTCGGGTTGTGCGTTCCATGGATGGAACGCAGGCATGGTTTGAGCGTCTTCCGGATCTCTGGGCTCAAAAGGATGGCATTTTGCAGACCTGCTAATAGTAAATGCTTAATCTTTATGCTGGTTGCTTTGCATAGCTGCTGCTACAGGGTTTATTATGTCCTCTGCTACAAAATCTCCTGCAGACAAGTCTAAAACCCCAGACCCTGTAGTCCCTAAAGAAAACAAGGGGCACCAGAAGTCTAAATACTGTTCTGGATGTAATAATGTGTTATCTTCCTCTGACTCCTCTAAGCTCTGTATTGAATGAATGAAGAAAATTGCTAACACAGAAGTGCCTTCCTATTTTCCCAAATTTCCTGGATGGATGAGGTCTTCCATGCAAGAGACCTCTGTTATGCAGGATTCTGCAAGGAAAAGGCAGAGGACTTTGGATCCAGATGAAGGACCCTCCAGTCTGCAAGAGGACAATGATGGCACCACAATGGAATTTGAATCAGCTGCCTCTTCTGCGGAGGAAGGTGAGCTAGTGGAAGACTCTGGCTCATTTAGCCTTGACAAACTTGAGGGACTGCTCAAACTAATGCGGAAGACCTTGGGCTTAGCTGATGCCCCCAAGGAAATGGATATTATGTTTTTTTCTTTCATGGGTCGCAAAAAAACATCATTGGTTTTCCCAGTCCATTCAGGACATTATTAAATCTGAATGGATCCAAGGGGATAAGAGGTCTGCTATATCCAGAAAATGTATGCGGATGTACCCTTTTTCAGAGGAGGACACTGCACTTTGGACCTCTCCTCCCAAAGTAGATGCAGCCATAGCGCAGGTCTCCAATAGAACCACTATCTTGCTGGAGGATGACATGACACTTAGAGACGCTATGGATAGAAGAGCAGACTCAGTCCTGGAGAACTGTCTCTTCAGACTCAACCCTGAAGAAACAATTGTCTACGATTGGGCATAATTTGAAATCCGCTACAGCAGTGGCATGTATTTTCCGCACTCTTTGGATATGGCTCAGTGAGCTTGAGGGGAAAAAATAGTCATCTGTATCTAGATCCAAGCTTCTTAAGGATGTGGCTTCCATGAAGGAGGCTGTGAATTTATCAAGTGATGTGTCATTAGATTCAATTAAGCTTCTAGCAAAATCATCTGCACTTTCTGTGACTGCCAGACGAGCTTTGTGGATAAAGGCTTGTGAAGCCGATGGCTCTTCCAAGAATAGACTAGTGTCTTTACCCTTTTCTGGCTCAAAACTCTTCTGCAAACAACTAGAGGAGATTATCAAGACATCCTCTGGTGGTAAAAGTGCCTTTCTTCCGCAAGAACGCAGAGGTAGAGGAGCCTCCCCAAGGTCATCAGACTTCCAGAGAACATCCTTTCGTGAGGCAAGGAAATATAGGTCTGGACACCCATTTGAACAGCCCAAGAAGAATCAATCACAGGGTCAGAAAGGAGGCCCTAGGAGGGAGTTTTCCAGGAAAGCTCCCTTCCCTAGGGGTTCACAATGAAGATCAAAGGATTACATCTCTTCTCCCAGTGGGGGGGGGGGGCAAGCTGTGAGAATGTCTGATGCCCTGGGGGTCAATCCATCCGGACCTTTGGGTACATGAGATAATACAGATGGGATATCCTCTGGAATTCAGCACTGTTACAACCTTTCGACGCTTCATCACATCACAAATTCTCAACAAATCTCTGACCGAAAATCTGCAGAGAAATTCAGAATCTTCCGGACAACAATGTGATAGAGGAAGTCCCAGCGGAGCAGAGGGGTTCTGGGATCTATTCCGTGTTTTTCCCAGTTCAGAAGTCCTCGGGTGGATTAAGAATGATCTTGGATTTAAAATTAATCAATTCTCTCCTGGTCAAAAGCAGGTTCAGGTTGGAAACATCCTCATCGGTGATCAGAGCTGTCTTCCCGCAGGCCTTTCCTCTCTACCATCGACCTAAGGGATGCTTACTATAACATTCCGGTCATTCGCTCCCACAGACGGTTCCTGTGGTTTGCGATCTTTGGGAACCACTTCTAATTCAAGGTGCTTCCCTTTTGGCCTAGCCTCTGCTCGCAGGTTCTTTACAAAGGTCCTGGTTCCGGCCATGGTCTTTCTCAGACAAAAGGGAATTTGTGTCATTCCATATCTGGACGACATCTTGTTGGTGGAGGAATCCAGAGACAGAGCTGTAGCCAACACGTCTCTGTGCCTGGATTTCCTAGCCAACCTTGGCGGGATTGTCAACAGGGAGAAAAGCCAGCTGCATCCGTCTCAGGAGCTTGTGTTCCTGGGAATCCACTTCAACACCCTGAGGGGCTATGCCTATCTCTCCCATGACAGAAAGATCATTCTACTAAGGAGAGGCAAAGGCTTCCTTCACCGAAAGCATCACTCAGTAAGGGAATTTTCAACACTTCTCGGCGCACTCTCCTCAACTGTCCAGATTCTACCATGGGGAAAGGCACTTTCCTATGGCTTACATCTTTCCACCAATCCCTCTGCTTCTTCAGGTTGTTCGCAAGATCGGAAAGGACAAGGCCCAGGTCATCTTGATAGCCCCAGCGTGGCCAAGGAAGACCTGGTTTGAGGATTTGGTACAAATGTCTCTTCAACCCCCCCTGACCTTGCCATGCATTCCGAATCTATTGTCGCAGGGTCCTATTTTCCATTCCAACCCAGCTTTCTTGAAGCTCAAGGCTTGGAAGTTGAGCGGGGATCTTTAGCTTAGAAAGGTTGTTCCAGTGAGGTAGCCAACACCATCATTTCTGGGAGAAGGCCCTCTACATCCAGGATATATTATAGAATTTGGTATGTTTTCTACAGCTGGTGTCAAAGGCAGGGTCTCAACAGAACCTTTATTTCTGCTTGCTCCATTCTGGGCTTTTTACAAGAAGGCTTCAATAAGGGGCTCAAACTTTCATCTTTGCGAGTCCAATTGTCTGCCCTTTCTGCAGTCCTAGCATACCCTTTTGCAGAGGACTGTATGGTCAAACGTTATATGAAGGCCATCAGCAAGATCAAGCCCACCATCAGGGAGATTGTCCCTCCTTGAGAACTTAACTTAGTCCTCACTCAGCTCGTTTCCTCAGATCAATTTGAACCCCTGGACTCTAGTTCCATCAATAATCTCACATTGAAAACTATATTCCTTACTTCCTTACTGTGGTTACCTCAGCACGTCGGGTGAGTGAACTCCAAGCACTTTCATGGTCCTCTCCATGCACTATCTTCCATCAGGACAAGGTGGTATTACATACCAAACCCTTTTTCAGATCCAAAGTTGCCTCAGAATTTCATCAAAGTCAAGAAATCGCCCTGCCATCATTTTGTTCTAATCCGCAAAATGTAAAAGAAGAGCTGCATCATCGATGCCTGTCTACCTGTCTTAATAGGACTAAGCATTTCAGACTATCTGATGCACTTTTTGTCCAATTTTTTGTTAACTTTAAAGGGTCAGCAGCCTCAAAACCCTCTATAGCTACATGAGTAAGAGACTGTATATGCCTTGCATATTGATCAGCCAATAAGGAGCCTCCCATTAATGTAAAGGCTCACTCCACTAGAGCAACTGCAACCTCCTGGGCCAGAAAGGCAATTACTACCCCAGAGGAAATTTGCAAGGCGGCCACTTTGACATCTGTATCCTTTTTTATTAAGCATTATAGTCTTGATGTTCAAGCCTCAGCAGATGCCAAATTTGGCAGAAAGGTGCTGTAAGCAGCCCTTTCCGTCTAAGGGTAGGATCTCTATTTTTCCCTCCCTCTAGGGTACTGATTTTGGAAGTCCCATTTTCTGCCTTGGTAAGGACATAGAGGAAAAGATGAAATGTACTCACCGATATTTGTTTTTCCTCTTTGTCCATCCACGGCGCTCCCACCCTTCTTCTTGTGGGTATATGTATGTATATGCGTATATAGAGGCATATCTATCCATTCCTATGCATTAGTTTGTTCTGGAGTTTTCTAAGATGACCATGTGCTTTGGATATTTTACTAACCTGCTTCTTTTTTTTACAGCTTGTACAACAGTTGTAACTGATCTATACCTTCCAGAGCACACTTTTAACTTGGAGATGATAGCTCCGCCTCCCAGCTGGTAGGACCAATCACCCATTTTTTGCCGTGGATGGACACGGAGGAAAAACAAATATCGGTGAGTAAATTTCACCTTTTTCTGTTTGATTTTGAGTGTCCCTGTTTTTTAACATAAAACATATTTCACCTTGTAGTAATACTTTATTTTGGGACATATTTTTAAGAAAAATAAAGAACTGAAATATGTTGCTTGCCTAAGTGTTCAGTTCCTACACATACTATACTTAAAATTATTAAGAGCAACTTATTTTTTCTAGTTATAATTCCCACTTAACGGTAATGCCTTTTAACATTAATTGTTCTCATTTTCCTTCATGAGATTATTTATAAAACTGTATTTCCATTATTATTGCCCTAATGAGTGTTCCATTACTTTTTCTAAGGATTTGGAGTTGACCAGTTACGAGACGACAACCTAGAAACCTACTGGCAGTCAGATGGATCTCAGCCTCATTTAGTGAACATTCAGTTTCGGTAAATGCATGTTTTCCTTTCTTTGTGTTTTTCATGCCTCATATAACGTTTTATTGGGCAATATATAGGGGATTTTGTTCTTTGCTTCCTATAAGAAAGCGGTAACCTGGTGCTTTCCATCCTGCTACACGTAACTGAAGTAATTACCGTATACTGTATGTATACAAATAATGCATTTGACTAATTTTCTTTCTCTGCTAGTTTGTTATATAGTAGATTAATAAAGATTGAACTGTAATACTACATGACTGCCCAAATGAAGAAATAAAACCTGCTTTTAATTTGTTAGCTAATTATTGTAGTTTTCGCTTTACTGATTTATAAATGGAAATTCAAGTCATAGCACATTTATAATGCTGAAAAGGTATTTCCTTGTGCTGACTCTATGAAGACTAAATATTTGGCTTACATTGTTGCATGAAATAACCAGTTGCCCATGATCCCTAGAGTGTAATCAGCTGAAGGGTCCTCTACATTTACACACAAACTCACTGTTATAAGTTTACTTAGTATTTTAAGCACATCTGATTTATATTAAATACATCTTACCTTATTGGTGGTTTCTAGCTGTGAACAAGCTGTCAGCCTGTTCCATGAACTGTCCTCCCCATAAGGTTATTCCTACTTTTTGTTCGAAGTGATGGTGCACCCAGGATAAGCTCTTTTATTCTAATTCTTTATTTATTCAGGCTATATATTGCATACAGAGAAAAAGCTGACATATTGTAGTTGCACATATAGGGATAGTATAAATGATTACATTAAATATACATCAGTTTAAGCAACATTTATGCCATAAATTGTGTGGCAACCACCAATACCATTGTTGGGTAGCATGGGTCAATGAATGAATGAATGAATGATGCCCGGGACAGTTTTAAAATGGTGTATGGACAACAAAAGGCGATTATAGATTGGGACCAACGGGAAGATCATTCTTGAATGAATGAATTAATATGTGTGTTTATATAGCACCACAAGTATACACAGCGTGACTTGAATACCATAAGAGAGGTGCAGTGGAGCAAGATGTAAGGGTTAAGCAATGAGAGAATGTTTGAGAGAGGGCGGTAGACACAAAAGGAGCTCAGAGACTGCCATCAGCTGATCGTAAGTTACAGGATGGGGCATAGCGGGAGACCAGAGTAGAAATGTAGGAATGGGTAGAGGAGTGAAGGGTCTTGAATTGGAGAGGCAACATTTTTTAATATATCTGGAATTTGGTAGGCAGCCATTTGGAGAGATTTGAGGAGGAGAATTGCAGGGACAAACCTAGGGGACAGTAGGGTAATTTGTGCTACAGCACTCTGTATGGATTGAAGATGATAGAATTTGGAGGCAGAAGGGCCAGCGAGAAGGTGTTACAATAGTCCATGCAGGAATGCATGAGTGCTTGCATAAGAATTTTAGCTGTGGAGGAACAGAGGAAGGGGCGGATTTTAGCTATGTTATGCAAGAGAAAGGCAGGATTTAGCGATGGTCTAGGGGAGAGAATGCTAAAAGGTAGGATGAGCTTTTTAAACTTGGAAAGGGGGGGGGGGTATGGGTAGATAGGAACTGGGTCCAAGTAAATGATCATGGAGGAGGAGGAGAAGAAGGGGTGGGGATAAATGTAGTTAGTAGGGAGGAACTCCTATGAAACACAAATGCAAGAAGTGTGGTAGATAAAATAGGAGAACTAGAATTGCTGGCAGTTAATAAGCATTTGGACATAACTGGTATAACTGAAACATGGTGGAATGATAAACATGATTGGGCTGTAAATATAGAGGGCTGTTCCCTGTTTAGGAGAGACAAGATTAATAGAAAAGGGGGAGGTGTGTGCTTATGTTTGAAACCAGAGCTAAATCCATTTTTAAGTGGTGATATTAGTGAGGAAACTGGCCATAATATGCAGTCCATGTGGGTAGAAATTGACTAAATGTGGTGTAAAATGTAAAAAAATAAAAATAAAAATAAATGTTAGTGGGTGCATGCTACAAACCATCAAATATTGATGAGACTTTTGAGGCCCAACTGCTGTTGCAAATAAGGAAAGCTGCCCAGCTTGGGCATACTATAATTATGGGAGATTTTAACTACCCAGATATCGACTGGAATAATGAGGCCTGTCTGATGCTAAAGGAAGCAGGTTTGTGAGCATGCTTCGGGAAAGCTACATGTCACAAATGGTGGAAGTCCCGACAAGAAATAACAATGTATTGGACCTAGTAATAACAAATAACATAGAAATGGTATCCAATATTAAGGTAAGTGAACATTTGGGGAACAGTGATCACAACATGGTTACATTTGAGATCAGTTTGGCAAAGCAAAACTGTATAGGTTCAACCAAAACTCTTAATTTTAAAAAAGCTAACTTCAAATTGTTAAGTGCTTCAATGCAGCACATAAAATAAATTATTTAAAGGCAAAAATACTGAGGAAAAATAGTCAGAATTCTCATTTAGGTTGCAGAAATGTACCCAACGGTATATACCATTGGGGAACAAATGCAAATGAAGTAGATCACAGCCATTGTGGTTAACTGCAAATGTAAAGAAGGAAATGGCAAGGGAAAAAAAGCATTTAAACTATTTAAGTCTGAAAGAACTGAACATTCTTTCTTAAAATACAGGGCTTGCAGCAAAGATTGCAAAAATAGATAATGAAACTCGAACTGCAAGGGAGAGCAAGACTAATCCCAAAAAGTTTTTCAAATCTATAAATGGCAAAAAATGAAGAGGGAGTGCATTGGACCTTGCCAAAATTAGATGGTCGAGTTGATTAGGGGGGATAAGGAAAAAGCCGATGTTCTAAACACTTTCTTTTCATCAGTATATACAAGAGAACAAGGAATGATAGAAGAGCCTCATCAAGTAACAAATAAAACAATATTGGGTTAACACAAGAAAAGGTCATGGGAAGACTGAATAAAGTTAAGACTGACAAAGCACTGGGTCCTGATGGTATACATCCAAGGTTCTTCTGTAACTCAGTGCAGTGTTAGCAAGACCCCTCTGTTTTACTCTGTAAATATTCTCTCACCACAGGCTCAGTGTCATAAGATTGGCTTAGAGCCAATATAGTGCCTCTATATAAGAAGGGAAATAAAATAGAACCTGGGAATTGTAGACCTGTGAGTTTGACCTCTGTTGTGGGAAAGCTGGTAGAAGGGATAATAAGGGATTACATAGCAGAAAATAAGATTAGCAGGAATCAACATGGTTTTATGAGAAATAGATTGTGCCAAACTAATCTTTTCAGCTTCTATGAAGAAGTAAGTAGCAACCTAGATAATGATAAGGCCATTGATTGTAGTATATCTACATTTTGCAAAGACATTTGATACAGTGCTACACAGAAGGCTGGGGTATAAAGTAAGGAAATTGATGCTAGAGGATAACCTTTGCAATTGGGTAGAAAACTGGATGAAGGATAGGGAACAGTGTGTGTTTGTAAATGGACAATTCTCCAATACAGTTAAAGTTGAGAGTGGAGTACCTCAGGGTTCAGTACTCGGTCCACTGCTTTTTTAATATGTTTATAAATGACTTTGGAAATAGACATAGAAAGCAAAATATCAGTATTTGCAGAGGACACTAAATTATGCAGGGTAATCAATTCAGAACAGGATATCTGCTCTCTACAGAGGGATTTACATAAAATGGCAGATTGGGCAACCAAATGGAAATTAAGTGTACTGTGGGAAAGTGTAAAGTCATACATTTGGGAAGAAACAATTCCAATGTTACTTATGAACTAAATGGAATTATTTTAGAGGGACTCATTGCTAGAGAGAGACCAGGGAATCCTTGTAAACTACAAACCTGGAAACAGTGACCAGTGTCAAATAGCAGTAGCAAAAGCAAAGTCCTTTCTTGCATAAAAAGGGGAATTGAAGCAAGAGTGGATAACATAATTTTGCCATTGTACAAATCATTGATAAGACCTCGCCTCGAATCTACAGTACATTTTTGGGCACCAGTTCTGAAAAAGAATATTCTACAACTGGAGAGAGTACAGCCAAGAGCAACAAAATTAATGGAATGGAGGACTTGACGTATGAGGAATGACTTTGACAAGCTTGGTTTATTTACTATAGAGAGAAGACGACTAAGAGGAGATCTTATCCCAAGGGTCTCTGTGGTGAGCTATTCATTCCAAGCCCTGATAAAAATAACCAAATAATCAAATGACCAGGGGATACCCCTTGAGATTAGAGGAAAGGACGTTTAGAATTCAGCAGAGGCATTTCTTTTTTTTTGTTTGTTTTTTTGTTTTTTACAGTAAGGTCTGTTAAATTATGTAATTCCTTGCCCAAGGATGTGGTTATGGCAGATACAATGGATACATTTAAGAGAAGATTAGATTCATTTCTTTCAAATGGGAACATACAGGGTTATACTGTGTATTAGTAAGCAAATCAGGAAGGTCTGATAAAGACTAGCTTATTTGGTAACAGGATAGCTATATAATTCCCATATCTCTGGGTTATAAGGCAAGGGTTGAACTTGATGGACTTGTGTCTTTATTCAACCTAATTTACTGTGTTGCTATGTTAGCCATTCCTTCTCTAAAATAATAGTTTGAGAGATTTTGCTTTATTCATCAGTTTATACAAATTAGTTAGTATTTCCTGGTAGGAAGTGGTATTTGGGAGGGAGAGATAAATGTTGGTGTCTGACACCAGAATTAACTAATTTGCATAAACTGACAAAAAAGCAAAATATTGCAAACTATAGTTCTAAATAACAATGGCAGACATAAATATGCATTCTTTTTAAAGATTTTTTTTTTTCAAAATCACCCAAGTAACTATAAACTGTTCTGTTATAAACTGTACAGTTGATTCTATGTCTTTGCTGCTCTTTATAATTTATATCAGAAGCGATATCTGCATCAGCACTATTTTGGCTTTGTAAGGGCAGTGACTGTATGAGCAAACAATGCGGAGATGACAGCACAGAGAGCAGAGCTGTGAGATGTGGGAGCAGTGTATGTATATATGTGTATGTCTGTCTCTCTCTCATATATATATATATATATATATATATATATATATATATATATATATATATATATATATATATATATATATATATATATAATTGTGGCACACTTCAATTAAGGATAAGTTAATGTGTTTATTTGTATAAAAAACAAAAATAATATATATTATTGACAGATATATATTTGGCAGAGCGAGATTACATTGAAAGTGTGTGCTTAGTTTTAAGTAAACGTGTTGCTAAAATTGATATACACGTCGGGCCACAGTTTGTAAGCTAAAGAGAAGCAATGCTGGAATAACCAACTGCACAACTGGGGACATAAAATTCCAAATAATTGAAATAAAGCTTTAAATCCATTGAATGCTAGAGAGGTCTCCCAACACATTGTTTGGCAATGCACTGATGACCACCCTAACGTTGAGTGGATTAAAAGACCACTATCGCCCCTAGTTTTTATCTTAACCATGGAATTGCTAGTCAGTAAGATCAGGAATAATATTAACATCAAAGGGATCGTTAAAACTGTTAGCCTTATTTGCCAATGACCTGATTTTACACATTATCCTTGCTACACTTATCACTAAGACATGCTATAGATGAGCTAAATTGTTTCAGTGTTGTATCCAATTTCAAGACTCTGTCTAAATTGGAAATATTAAATATAAATGTTCCAGAAAAGAATGTTAAGCGCTTGAAGAAAATTGCTCTTTTCATTGGTTTACCCATAGTGTTAAATACTTAGGGATTGAACTGACATCATACACTAATCAGCTGTTTGCTGGAAATTAGGTATAATTAAAACATAATATTCAAAAAGAAATGGTAAGCAAGTCAAGACTCGCACTATCTTGCCTGGGTAGAATTATCTTAATTAAAATGTCCATACTATCTAAACTACTATGTCTTGCAAACAGTCCCAATATTCCTCTCATCTAATTATCTGAAGGCCATTCAACATTCCATTAACTCTTTCATATGGGGATATAAGGCAGTCAGACTAAAGCTTTCATACATTTCACACTGTAAATCTAGAGGTGGCTTGGTGCCCTCGGATATTGTTAAACCATCCAATTGTTGACAGTATGGCACTGGTTTCGCTCTGAAAGTGACAAAAGATGGATTCAATTGATTCCAGACATAAGCCCCCCCAGAACAAATTCTCATGTTTGTTTTGGATTCCTCATAAGCGCAGCTTACGGAGATGTGACCTACCACCATTGCTTAAAACTACATTATGCACTTGGAAAAACGTGGTCCTCTCCATCTCGTATCTCTTCCACTAGCTCCCTTTTGCAATCCTTGATGATTGATGATTTCCGTCTGGGTATTGGCGAACATGATCTCCTTCATTGGAAGCAGAAAAATGCTTTACTTGTGCATTATGTTGTTGACAAAGGTAAAATTCTCCCATTCCAAACTCTGTGAGATTCTTTAGGCCTGCATTCCAATGATGAAATAAAATAGTGTAATAACAAACCTCAGTAATTCCCACCCAGACAGTAAATGTTTGTTCAGTTCCTTAAAGGGATAGTAATACTTAAAATGTAAAAAAAAAAATATGTTGTAGGGTTTATCCCCCTGAGTAAAACAAGAGTACTCCCACTGCTGAGAGGTGTTTCATTCAAAAGTTATTAATTTTCAAAGTTGAATTTTTTAGGTGCAATATCACAGTGGCCTGAAATTGTACAGTGGCGCTGTTGCTACACCATCCTATGGAGATTTATGGTCAGCTGACCAGAGTTGTCCATAGGATCGTGTAGCAACAGCGCCACTGTACAATTTCAGGCCACTGTGATATTGCACCTAAAAAATTCAACTTTGAAAATTAATAACTTTTGAATGAAACACCTCTCAGCAGTGGGAGTACTCTTGTTTTACTCAGGGGGCTAAACCCTACAACATATTTTTTTTTACATTTTAAGTATTACTATCCCTTTAACAGATTTCGAATCTGTCTGTGTGGATGATCATTTATCTAAATGTTGCACCTCCAGAATACATGGTATGCTGTTCAAGAGGGAGATTTTATATAGTTATCAGTAGTCCCAGTGGGAAACAGAACTACACCTTTTTTTTCTGAAATGGGGTGGCAACAGTTTCTCATGACTGTCTATGCAAATTTTCCCCTTCTGTGGATAATTTATGCTGTAGATGTGGGGGAGAAGTAGGTACTTTGACACGTATATGTTGGGCCTGCCCGTCAATATCGGACTACTGCACCAACATTTTATTATTGATTTAGAAAGATTACTAAAAAAATCAAGTTTCCTAAAGCACCTAAATATATTCTTCTCAATCTAAATCCTAAACCTTTACAAAGAAATTAATGTGTTGGTATTCTGTTTGCACACTTAATGCAGCTAAAATTTGCATTTCAACTATGTGGAAAACTTCTAGATCTCCAACTGTTTTGTATTGGGAGGAGCAAGTGTGCCACATCATGTTTATCAAAAAATTAATTATTAGAAGAAAATGAGAAAGTGTTGCTTCTTTCTGTAACATCTGGCAGCCATGGCATTGTTGTATGAACACGCATTGATTCTCACTCTTAAAAGGATAGTAATGCGTAAGATAAAGTCGATCGCCGAGTTTTCATTTTGCTAAACATAACATGTTGCGCTATGTTTAATGACTTGCATTGCTATTGTTTAAAATATATTCCATGAAAAGTTCACCCTCCTGCCCCTTCTGGCTGCATCACACTCATTGTTGTGTAGTCCGGATGGAGAGTGGCGAGGGACAAACTGCAGTAAGTGAAGGAAAATCCTGCCCTCCTTCGTCAAAAAGGGTGGTGGTGGGGGGGGGCAGGGTTTTACTTAAACTTACCGTCTTAAGTTTATCACTCTCCGTGTCTGTACAGTCCCATTGGATTGCAGCTCCAAGGGGAGGAGGCCGGATGGGTAGGGAGAGGGATCCATTTACATGGAATATCTTTAAAACTATAGCAATGTAAGTTATTACACATAGTGAAACATGCTATGCTTACTATAATGAAGACTCTGCAATCTACTTTATTTTAGACATTACTATCCCTTTAAGTCACATTTGCTTTGGTTATTAAGTCACCAGAATAGCGAACAGCACTCAGCCATCTTTATATTGCAGCTGTCAATATCATTTCTTTCTATTTAGTTACTAGATCTATGTTATGACTGGTGTCTTTTTAAACGGTTCCTAGTTGGCGGTTGAATCGACACCAATGCCAAAACCATTTTTGAAATGAACTTGTTAGTTTTTCTCCATCTAAATTTTCATGGGTAAATCCAAATCACAATTCATGGGTTTACTATGTTTCATATTAGATCAGCTTTATTGCTTTTGATGGAACATTACCAAGTTTTTTTATGGTGAAGTATCACCTTGTATTCCTTCTGATATGATAATTACTCTTAATTGCGTGCTGTTTTGAATATAATCTTAATAAAAAGGTATTCACAAAAGAGAGCCCCATTTAAATGATTGGAAATTGTCATCTGTCCACTTTACTTAGTTTGCTACATAGTTACTTCTCTTTAGTATCCTCAATATGGCCTTTTATTCACTATCCCATCTCTTTATTTACACTGTATCAGATATGCGTTCTGCTAGTTATATACTGCTCCTGTGCTTTGGGTGTGTTCATTTTGCCATAATATTCCCCCTGCTGCACCTAGGGTTTTTCCAAAAGCAGAGCAAGTAGGCAGAAGAATATTGCCTGATTTAGAGGTTAGAATCATGTGGAGCTCAACCTAGTATATTGGTTAACCACATTAAACTGTAAGAAGAAAATGCTGTCTGTATGGCTTTCAGCATATGGGAGGTGATTGTAATGACTCTTCTTGCCACCTCATGTCTGTTTCACAACAGATAAGAACCAACTGTCCACCCATTTTCTTTCTACTTCAGCAAGCTCAGACCTCATTTATTGTTTGCTTTGTTTTATGATCCGAACTACATACTGTATTGTGCAGCTGAGAAATTCTTGAATTCCTTACTTATACTGAGAGGATATTTCGGGCATCCACCTCCCTTTCTATAAATCTGTAACTACTTGCTTTCCATATTTCAGAGCATAACATCCTGTTCTAATCTTCCCTAAAAATAGTTCACTCGATGTTCTAGGTGAGATCTCAACAGTGATTTAGTCAATAACTTTGCTAAAAAAGTAGTTTATTAATTAGTTTTTAATGTGGGATTGTTTACAATGTCTAAAACTCCCATTGCACCTCAGTGTGGGATGAGAGTAAAGTGGTAAGGCTGTTGCTACTTTCTCCAGCACTAGAGCAGTTAGCTTCAGCCAATGTGGGCACCTTCCGCACATGTGATTCACCGAAACTGAATCACGTGTGCTACGATCCATGTGACAGAGGCTATGTTTGTAAACATTGCCTTTGTAACTTCTCTGTCTCCCTCCTCACACAGATTGTGAGGAAGAGAGAGACAGAAAAGCAGCTACTTTGTTTTATACAAGCAGCTATATTTTCTAAAATTGTCTTTGTGTTAAATTGTGGGAAAAAAAAATCCCCCTTCTGATCACCGTACTGTACATTGACCAGGTGTAGCAGATCAGCATTTGCTGATCTGTTGTGCATTTTTTGTCTCTCTCCCCCTCTCTCTCTCTCCCCCTCCCAAAGTGGGCTAGGTCAAGGTTTAGGCTTAGTGTTACATTGTTAAAAAAAGAAAAAAATGTATTCATATAGGAATATTTACAATTTAGGGTTTTGTCCCCTCTATTTTTAATTTGTATTAGTTAGTCCTGTAACTTGGGTGGGTAGTTATTCAGTGAGGAATTAGGTAGAATTAGGCTTTGGGTAGATTATTAAATAAAAAAAAAATACTTGAGTAGATAAGTAGGTTAGTAAGTGTGGGTGGGTAGTTATTTTAGTATAAATTAAGCATTAAGTTGTTTAGTGTAGGTAGGTGCGTATGTAGTAATGCAGCGGATGTACACTGCTGAAGAGACATTTGCCATTTTGGAGTCAGATTCTGAGGCCACTGAATCTGCATCAGATTTTGATGCAGCCCAATATAGTGACACTTCTATTGATCACAATGGACCTACTGGTAAAAACAGCTGTACTACCCTTCATCCTGACCCTAGGCAATAGGCACCACCAGCTGGCTTTTGTCTGGAAATTCCTGCATTGACAGCCAACCCAGGAATTATAGTGGATGTGTTAGAATTTACTCCTGTCCAGTTTTTTTTTGTTTTTTATTTTTGGCGGAAGATATTTATTTTTTTGAGGAGGGGGGAATTGTCCCCCAAAAGAATAAAAATGCAGTCCAAAAATCTTGACGCAAATTCCTCATGCTGTATTGCAAGGCTGCATTTCCTGGCAACCCACTAATGTAGAGGTGTTTAAAGGGATAGGAATACTTAAAATGTAAAAAAATAATTATGTTGTAGGGTTTATCCCCCTGAGTAAAACAAGAGTACTTCCACTGCTGAAAGGTGTTTCATTCAAAAGTTATTACTTTTCAAAGATGAATATTTTAGGTGCAATATCACAGTGGCATGAAATTGTACAGTGGCTCTGTTGCTACACGATCCTATGGACAGCTCTGGTCCCGGGACCATAAATCTCCATAGGATGGTGTAGCAACAGCGCCACTGTACAATTTCAGGCCACTGTGATATTGCACCTAAAAAATTAAATTTTGAAAATTAATAACTTTTGAATGAAACACCTTTTAGCAGTGGGAGTACTCTTGTTTTACTCAGGGGGATAAACCCTACAACATATTTGTTTTACATTTTAAATATTACTATTCCGTTAAGAAATTCTTGGCCTTAAGAATGGCTATGGGCATAATTAATAAAAACTAGCATTAGGTCATATTATAGCACAAATCCCATCTGTGCTACCCCTTCCCCCCACCCACCCCCAAACTATGGCCAGAGATATATATGAAATGCTCCTGAGATTCATCCATTTTAATGACAACACTCTGCCTGCCAAAAGAATATCCACAGTGTGACCTGCTGTTTGAAATTCAAACTGTATATTCCCTCTAAACTCTCCAGGTTTTGGAGTTAAATTTTACAAGCTGTTCCAGAGTGCCACTGGATATACTTATTCTTACAGAGTATATGAGGGCAAGGACAGCCACCTTGATACTCCTGATTGCCCAGACTTTCTGGGAGCCAGTGAAAAGTTAGTTTGGGGCCTTATTAACCCCTTATTAAATACAGAATATAATTTATTCATTGATAATTTTTACACCAGTCCCCTTTTATTTGATACTTTTTTTTGTATAGACAGTAGCCTGTGGTACAGTCAGAAAAAAACTGCATAGATATGTAAAAAATAAATAAATTATAGCTATCCAGCTAAAACGAGGGGGTATATGCTAAGGGTATATGCTAAGCACTATCCATGAAAACCGCATATACTAGTTGAAGAGCCCATGTACAAGGGCCACAGTGCCACCCAGCAATGTCCGTGGTGCAGTCATGCACAGTAGAGACTGCCTGCGCCACGCGGCTGATGCGGAGCGCTCCGATTTCAGACTGTAGTCGAGGACTAAGATCTGAATTCCAAGCCCTGCTCCGTTATCAGCCACGGTGCGGGCAGTCTGTAGTGCACATGACTGCAGCGTGCGCAGCCGTCTCTACTGCGCGTGACGGCTTCTGGCAAACAATTTAGCTAATTATTATATAGGATATATATATATATATATATATATATATATATATATATATATATATATATATATATATCTACCATTTTTCAATATAAAATGTTAATTCAATTAGATTTAATTATTAAATCATCGCTTACCAGAACTTATGGTTTGCCATATTGTGATGCCTTTACTCTGTTACATGTCTTGTACAGGAACATAACATCCATGCTGCAATGCACAGCTTTATGATCTCTCAGCACGTGGTGTCAATGTGTACCGTATCTTGCACAACTGCAATTACTATGGAGATCTGGTGAATAATAGCCATCCATATATTAGCTTCATAAATATGGAAAATTAGTCTACCACAACAGTGTATTCATAGTATGTTATTTCAATATACTGTGTGTGTGTGTGTGTGTGTGTGTGTATGTGTGTATGTATATGTGTATGTATATATATACACACACGCACATTATACAGGGCTCAAAATTTCCACTAGCCAATGGCGAGTGAAAATTTAGCCCTGGCGAGTAGAAATTCAGCCCTGGTGGGTATGTTTTGACTTGCAGTGGCTAGTAACTTTTCAGGTCTGGATAGTAGCAAAGGACTTAAAATGATAAGCCCTGCATTTTATATATAATATATATGGCTGGCAAGCTGCCAGATTCACTGTCTCCAGCCATACACACCCCATGGCGGACAAACACACCCAGGGGCGGCAGTAAGGAGGAGTTATTTAGATCTTCTGTATACTTCCTGTCCAGGACATACAGGGGGTAATTATTTTCTCTGCAAGGAGTTGCCCTCCCCCACAAACATGCCCTTTGCAACCCCTGGCACTCCTGTGACAATCTCCTGTGAATTGCAGGGGCCGTAAATACACACACAAACCAATACATACACACGTGCACTATATATACACACGCAATACACACCACACACGCAATACATATGCACAACAAACACACACTCACCATACACACACCACACACGCAATACACATGCAAAGAAGAAACGGACAATACACACACACACACACGACAAAAACATGCACAAGACACACATACAATCAATACGCAATACAAGTACAACACACCCGCAAAACTCTCACAACACATAAACAATAGGCACAACACAATACATACACATGTGCAACACGCACAATACACACATGAACAATATGCACACTCACGAAAAAATGCAAACACACAAACAGTACACACCAGCAATACACATGCACAGTATACTCACATGCAATACACACACAATGCAAGCCACATGAACACACCGCTCACCACACACACTCAAAATGCGCACCACACATGCATAATGCCCACAACACACACACACACACGCCACACTGACATGCACAACTTGCACACGCAACACACACGATACATACATGCAACACATACATGCACAAAAAAATACGCATAACACATACAAGCAATATATACAGACACACAATACACCAACTCACATAATACGCATGTATAACACACACAAAACAATACACACAGCACAAATACACGCAATACATATGCACAGCTCAAACAAACAACATACATGTACACACAATATACATACCTGCAATACACATACACACAGACAGTACACACAATAAACACACATACCCCAAAACGCACAACATACACAGACAATGCACACACAGAAAAAGCACACACCCTAAAACACACAACACACAGACAATACATGCAATAAGTGTGCACAAAAAAACACACCCCAAAATGCACAACACACACAGTCAATACACACAATAAACACACAGAGAAAAAACACACACACCAAAACTGACAACACACAATCATTACACAAAAAACACACATTTCAAGACGCACAACACAAACAATACACACATAAACAAAACACACATGCCCACAATACGCACATGCAATACACACACACACACAAAAATACACATACATGCAATACACATGTGTACAACACACACGTGTGCACATACATGTGCAAAACACATACGCACAACACACACGCACAAATTCAACAACCCAGTCGTTAAGAACATTGTCTCCTTTCTAGATTTACCTGGATGTTAGTATCTCTGAAGCACCCAAAGGATTTAATCCCCACAGCCAACACTGTGCCCATTTTGCGACTGTGTGTGTGGACATAATGTAAAAAGTGATTCAGAGATGCACTCACTGTTGATGTCCAGAATATAACACCTGGGTGCTCGTCCAGATGCATTGAAATATTCACAGGAAAATAAGGAAAGCACTCACAGGTAAGTTGTCTCAATCTTGAGAAAGGCCACAGTGTTGGCCGAAATGTTGATTTAAATAAATCCACCAGTTTATTGCATCAACAAGTTACCTGTGAGTGCTTTCCTTATTTTCCTTTGAATATCTGTCTATCTATAGTAGTAGAGTTAAGGTTGTAGTTGTATTAGTCCAGTGATGTAGATGTAAAAGAACAAACAAAATGAATATCTATATATATATGTGTGTGTGTGTGTGTATATATATATATATATATATATATATATATATATATATATATATATATATAATATATATATATAATATACACACACATACACACTCTCTAGCAGGTGTGTGACACACCAGAGAGGTATCCACGCATTGCATTGGAATGTGTTGGATAACTCTGTGGCATTCAAAGGGTTACATTGAAATTAGAAGCAGACCCATGTGGTGGGTATTAGGCCCCCTCCTGATGACCCCCAGCTACTGATCTCCGAGCTGAATGGGCTGGGAGATGAATAGAGGTGCTTCAATTCTACCCAGAGTGGGTGAGATTGGGAAACCCTCTCACGTCAATGAGGGCGGCTTTCCTTTATTTGAAGTGAGAGGGTTTGCTGATTCCGCCCACTCCTACCTGAGTTCTCCAGGTAGAATGGAAGCAGGTCGGCTGTAGTGTGTTATATGAGGTTTCGTCCCTAGTCTATAACCTTCCACTGGGTAATCCTCTATGTTCTGGATAATTATTGGTTCCCATTTATCAGCTTCTCTAATTGTTATTGTATTTTCTCTTGCAAGATTTTTCATATTATTCTTACTCCTTTGAGTTGTATCTATATTATCTCTGTCCCTAGGTATTTCATTACCATTATTACTCAATTTCAAAATGTCATTGCACTCTTGATCTCTTAACTTTCCTTTTTCTTTTGTTTTAAAATATCTATGTCGTATTAAATTCATAATAAATTTGTTTAGATCCACAATTAATTCAAAATTATTGACCCTGGCTTCAGTGGAAAATTGAAGGCCCATTTCCAATAAAGCTATTTCATAATGGGAACCATCTCTGTCTCATGGTTTAAATATCCCATTTCTATTGTTCTGGGGGTAATACTAGATTTTGTCTTTATTACCATATCCTCATCTATTACCACTAACCCTATTTCTTCCTTTACTTTGTACACTTGTGGTTTGTAGCTATTTTTTTCTTTCAATGTCTGTTTTGTCCCCCAAAAAGGAGAGGTAGCTATTAAGGGCACACCACCAACATAGCTGATAGTGTCAACCCCTGTCCACCACTCCTGTTTGGTTTAGTACTTAATTCTTTTAAAACTGATATCTCCTTATCGCTGTTATTTCCTCAGCACAGTAATATTTTATTAATGGGTAATATTTTTCTAATCCTTCCTTTCTTTAATTTTGGAGATGTCCCAGATGTCTCTGTGTTCCCTGTTGGATGTAAGAGAAAAGGGGATTTTTATACTCTCCAGTGAATCTGTTTATCTTAAATTATTAACTGGGGATCCCACCCCGTGTAAAATCAAGATAAGAGTTGGGGTGCCCTGCCGTTCTTTGTCTTATCTGTTATGGTAATTGTATTCTCCTGTGCTTTGCTAGATGAAAACTGACAATGGGCAGAGCCTAGGTGGTATTCTGGACTTGAGAAACATGAGGATCAGAGTACATTGCTTTATTAACTCTTTGTGCCTTCCTTCTCTTGTAGGGTGGCTTACGCTCTGTCCACGCATCAGAGATCTAATCCAGAAATGGGTAGTGCCATGTATTTATATATTAAACTTCTTTGCACTCCCTCAGAAAACACTTGTCCAGCCATATGCACAAAGAACTGGAGCATTTCTCAGGCAAACCAACCACACAATATGGAACAACAACATCACTCTTGATTTAACCCTTTGAGTGCCAGAGAGGTATCCAAAACATTGCAAAGCAATGCGTCGGATACCGCTTTGGCACTCTAAAGGTTTTAACTTATATTATAGTGAGATCTCCAGTGCATTGCAAAATAGTACTTTAGAGGCCTCACAATCATACAGTGGGTTAAAAGTCCCATTAAAAATGGTGGAATTTGAGGAATTCTTATTTGTTCCATGTGATGTGGTCGATTTACCTCAGAATTATTCCATCTCTTTTGTATATAGCCTGAAATATTACTTTCTTTGGGCCCATATCATTTTTCTTAATTTTATTACTTTCAGATAAAGCAATACTGCTAGATATAGAATAAGCTGTAAATGGATTGACAATTTCTTGACATAAGTATTGGTTTTAATTGGGAATTATGCCGTATGTTGTAGCTTTCCAGTCCGCAAAATAGCAGAGAAAGTGAAATTGCTGATTTACTTTGATGTTGAAATGAATGCACTTCAGAGACTTCCTGTTGTTTATTGTTTAAGAAACAAAATGGCTTATTTACATGTATGGACATATTCCACGTTTCAACAAATGATTTACAGAAAAGAAGTACTCCGGGCTGCGGTTTTACCAGTGGTACAAAACACATTTTTGATGATTGCGGTTGACTTATGTCTGTTTTGTTTGTTTGGCTTTCAGAAGAAAGACTACTGTTAAAGCTTTATGCATTTATGCTGATTACAAATCAGATGAGAGCTACACCCCAAGTAAAATCTCGGTCAGAGTAGGAAACAACTTTCACAACCTCCAAGAGATTCGGGTAAGTTCATTTGTTGTCAATCCAATTTGCATTAAACCTTTGAGTGCCAGAAGGTTATACAGTGCATTACAAAGCAATGCATTGGATACAGTTCAGGCAGTCAAAAGTTTAACCCTTTATTGCTAGAGGGGAGTCCAAAACAATTGCCATGCAATGTGTTGGACACTCCTACATTACTCAAAGCTTTAAAACATGGCAGTTGTTATTTTTTTTTTATCATCCAACGATTTTATCATTTTCATACATTATAACTCTAAAGCAGGTAGACAGAATATGGCATGCTGGTCAATTTAGACTGGGAGCATATGACTTCTGAGTTTCTTCGCAGAGGAAGAAGGATGCATTGTATCAGCGTTGTGCTTTGTGATAAAATATATAATTCTGCCAGAGCTGATATATTAACATCTTTGCTAGCTAAAGGCACATGGAATATATATACACATACTCACAATGTGCTTTTTTGTGTTTGTAAATGCCATAAAACGTTTGGATAGATGTATGATCTTCCAGCCAAAATAACGTCACACCCCACTCTAACCAATCAGAGAACAATTAAACTGGCACAGTGATTATAAAAAAAAAACTACAGTGATTTTTGGTTGGGCTTTTGTTTTCCGTGGTTCACAAAGTCTTAAAATGGACTATCACCTTAAGATATGTTTAATCTAAAAAAGAATGAAAAACTGCCTCTGTTGTTCTTGCCAGTTAATTGTAATATGTATAGATTTTGAGGAATTTTTGGATGTGGCATTTTATGCTAATTAATTATTGTTCTGGGGCATTATTATGACAAACTCTGCTATGAATACATTGAAGCAGAGTCCACATGCTAGGTGCATTTCTAATAGCACAATACGCATAAATTGTTACACCGTGCCATCAAAATATAAAGGTTAATTTTTCTAGAAAAAAAGTACATGAAGTTCATTACTACAAAATGTAGACATGTTTTAATTATCTGTAAAACAAACTAAATTAAAGGTGACAGGTCCGTTATTTATGGTTACAATTTTTCAGGCCTGGAATGCTCTAGTTCTCCATTGTATGGTGTATACTTCATACCATGGGGTCTCATTGTTTTTTCCCAGTTCATCACACTGGCAAACTTTTCATAAATGGTGAGCAATGGTTATACAGCCTGAGCTTTCTACATATTTTCCTGTGTAACTTAAGACCATGGGGCCTCTTTTTTCAAAAGTGGAGTGGAGTAATTCGGGAGCACATTAAATGCCACATACAAGACCAACTCAGATTCCTCAAATTTTCTTGATTTCAATGGTGCCATTAACCCCTGGAATTCAAGAGGTATCTCTGATGCATGGATTTCTCCATGCATTGCAGACATCGCTAGCATTTCAGGTAATGTTTCACAAAAAAAAAGAGCAGCTCTGATTAATCTTCATAGTTTTTGGGCCATGGAGAGTATTATTTCAGTAGTGTCAGAGTTGTAGTTCAAGGGTAATTGAAAGACCCTCCCGCTCCTTTTACTGATGTAACGCTGTTTGTCTCAGAGCAGCAAGATGGATCTCAGCAAAGGACAAGCTTCAGTGAGCATAAGGAAAATCCTGTCAATGTGGATTGTGTTTTCCATATGCTCAGAGCAAGAAGATTGTCTCTTGATGCGATCTGACTGGTCAAGGGACCAGATTCTACATCTGAGGGGAGGTGGCTTACACTAGGTAAAAGTGGTGGGAGGGGGATACTTTATCATTCAATTACTCTTGAACTGCAACTCTGACAGTATTGAAATAACACTCTTGTGAAACATTACTATCCATTAAAATCCCCATGTAATATCAATGGAAATTTTGTTTCAGAATTAATCCACATATTCATATTTATAGATGTTATGAACCATTCAAAACAGTCTCAATAACTATTAAACATTTTCCGCTTTAAGGTTTGCTTCTAGTCTTGATTTTTTTTTTTTTCTCTTCAAGTTGTTCTTTCTACATCAGTAATTTCCTAATCAGAACCGCAAGTTTGACTAAAACATTATTGCACATTTGTATGCCTCTAGTTAAAACATTTGGTTACTTTTACTTACCACAGATTCCAGTTTAATAGTTTGCCAGTAGTTCTTACTGGCAAAATGTCTGTAATTTTTGTAAGTTTCCTGTAAATACACATTACTATGTACAACAAATGTTTGCTCAATGTGATTACTATTATGACTTTAGGAGCAAGTTCTCTTTACTCTAAATAGTACCCAGTTACTAATATTCTTCTTAATTCTATTAAGAACATACTCAGTAAATACTCAATAAATGTATTCTCAAGTCAGCAATCCCTAATGATGCTTTTATGTTGCACTTGAAGATCTCCCCCCTCCACCTCCCCAGTCTGCCATTTGGCACTATTTAAATAAATCAAAAAATAAAAAGTACCAATGAATACTAACTATATCTCACTACAGTGTCAGTGAAAAATGAGGGAATGCAATTTACCCTCCTTGTGATCTCTATGTCAAATTCAATAACCTTGAAAAAATCCAGGAGAAATATTGGTGTGTTACAGTATTTATTACTATAAAAGTGAGAAACATTTGAACTACTCGCAAAACTCTCAGCAAATAGGTATTTCTTTGTTGAAGTGCTTTGAATAGGATCAAGTCCCCTTGAGCCAGTGGCTCCAGAACTGTAGAGACTTGCTAGCAATGCAATGGACCTCATCTTCTCCCCCAAGCTGAATACCAGTTCAAATCATGTTCAAGTCACTTCCACATATTGGAAATAGTATCTCAATTTGTGCCAGCTAGCAACCACACCTCTACGGGAGCTTGCTATTAAACTACTAGCTTTCTGTGATGTGTTTTGTTCATCAGATCTGTTATACCTGTAATAATGCAAATTTTGATACTTGGATTCGGCATTTAAAAGTGTGCCTCACTTTGTGGCACAATGATTGATGTAGTGTTACAACTGTAAGCATGTAAAATAATTTTCATCTCTATATCCTATATAATAATTCGCTAAATGTGTTTGTCAGAAGCCATCATGCGCAGTAGAGACGGCTGCACGCTGCAGTCATGTGCACCACAGACTGCCTGCGCCACGGCTGATAACGGAGTGGGGCTCCAAATTTAGACCGTAGTCCTCTCTGCGCACCTTCGGTGCACAGAGAGGACTACGGTCTGAATTCGGTGCTTCCCACACCGTATCAGCCACGGTGCCTCTCTGCTGTGCATGACTGCACTGTGGCCGTTGCTAGGTGGCACTGTGGCCCGTGTGCACGGGCTCTTCAACTAGTATATATATAAAGGTGTCCCCTGAAGTCACAAAAAAATAACTATTAGACCTCTTTACCTTTTTTTTTCCAGCTGCCCAGATAACAATCTTCCACTCTATAGATTGCCCCAAAAATCCAAATGTACCAAAAATCGTAGCGCTCAAAAAGAAAAGTAGACTCATAATTCTATATAAAAGTATTTTTTATTAAAAATAAATGAAATTATTAAAAATAAAGTAACTGTTAGAGATATCGAACACCAGATTCGACAATCCAAATACAATGTAACAATGATATTTTATATATCTCTGATCCTACAGAACATAAAGTGTTCACAATTTAAGACTTATGAATGCTGTAAAAGTGTGAATTATCTGTTTCACTTTGTGAATTATGTTTACTCTTAATCTTCTACATTATAAGGGGGACACCATATAACATGCAGACTGAGCATTTTCTACAACTGCAACTTGTTTCAAAGTTTTTCATGATTGTCTCATGATCTATTAAATGAATAACAAAGAATTGATAAAATTATAGAAATTAAAACACATATTTGTGTCTAGCATAGTCAGTCCTATATAATAAAACGCTAGAATGTTTGTCCGATGCAGTACTGTAATTTTATAATGTTGAACTGGTTTAAACTGGTCCTGGGGTAATACCACTTAACTGCACTTAACCCTTTCAGTTCCAGAGCGGTACGCAACACATTGCAAAGCAATGCGTACCCCTCTGGCACTGAAAGGGTTAATGTGCATCCTCTTGAATGTCCAATAAATCTTTTGATCAGATGGAACTTAAAGTGTTAGTAGTGTCTAAAAGAAACTGAACACTAGGCACATGTTTTAGACCATTCCAATGACAGGATTCCTTGTAAGTAACGAGATCTCGGCACTTCTCAAGCGCCACCATGTCGGCCGACACAGATCTCCTGCTGACAGCTTTACAGCTGTCAGTAGGAGAAATCAAACTTTAAACGCCCGTATCTCTTAAACCATAGCGGTTTGAGAGATACGGTTTTTTGCATTCAGATCAGCTTTTTAAGCTCTTCTAAATGCAAAAAAAAGTTTTTTTTAGACATTACTAACACTTTAATAAAAGTTGCACTTTGGTTGATGGGAGGGTGGGTTCTTTGGAAGGCACAAGGGGTGTGACTTTCAAGTAGTTTGCCTGCCCTCACGTTCAAAATAAAATGATAAATAACGTAGCAGACTCACTTCCTCACTCCGGCAATAGGTCACAACATAGTGTCACATAAAAGAATGCTGGATTTCTAATGCTTCTTTGATGGAGCATCTCTAAAATACCAGGGAAAAGGGTGGTCTTGAATGTGTGTAACTTGCATCCATGCTTTGCACACACTTGCACTCATATTCCCTAGCAGTGCACGAGCCTTCACAAGGCAGATAGTGTCACTCACAGCCAGTGTAGCCAGGCTGCACCTGTTACATGTTCAGAGCCATTGCACCTCCCCTTCCTTCTCATCTCCACAGCTCTGAGCGGATGTTATCCCCTCCTTCAGGACTCGGATGGTACAGGTTAAGAGAAACAAACACACTCTTCACATGCCTCTTACTTTCTTTTGCCCCCTTAATTCCCTCACCCCCTTCCGTTATACAGTTCACTGGAGTCAGACCTCATCTAAAAGTGTGTAACTCACTCTGCCACCTCCAACAAGGCCACATCATGGGACAGTGCCAATGACAGAAGTGGGGCTGCATTTTCACATGGAAGTGAGGAATGTTGTGTATTGATGTGTGGATCTGCCAGGAAGGGTTGCTGTATTGCAACAGTTCATTAAAAGGATAGTAATGTTTCATGATAAAAGCAGCTCCAATTAATCTTCATAGTATTTGCTCCATGGAGAGTGTTATTTCAGTACTGTCCGAGTTGTAGTTCAAGAGTAATTGAATGATAAATTATCCCTCTCCCACCCCTTTTACTGATGTAATACTGCTCACCTCAGAGCAGCAAGACTGTCCAGATGGATCTCCGAGAGGGACAATCTTCAATTAGCATAAGGAAAAACCTGTTGGGGGGGGGGTGTTAGGGTTTTCCTTATGTTCACAGTAAGAAGATTGTCCCTTGCTGTGAGCTGTCTGTTCTCAAGACTAGATTCCACATCTGAGGGGAGATGGCTTACACTAGGTAAAGTGGGCTAGAGAGGGATACTTTATCATTCAATTACTCTTGAACTACAACTCTGACAGTATTGAAATAACACACTCTGTGGCTCAAATACTATGAAGATTAATTGGAGTTGCTATTTTTTTAAATCATTAATTATTATCCCATTAATATTGATCAAAGAGCATGATTCCCACAGAGGACTTTTCTGCTATGAAGTGTCCCATAGAGGACAACCTTAAACAGGTCCTGCAATATCTCTTCATTCTGTAATAATAACAGAGCTATGACTGCAGCACATGTTGGACTACAACTATCTATAGTTCTCCTCATCTCACTACCTTTGCCTCCTACCTCCAACACAAGAACCATTAAATACATGCCCCGCAGTGCTGTTTTCCTTTCCCCGGGGTGCTCCCACTATTAACCAATGCGAAAACCTCTTACACTACTCTCACTGCTAAAACAGTTATATTTACTTTCTGGTTGCTTCCATAAAAATACAATTATGCAATGCAACTCTTTTAGTGCCGGAAGAGTGTCCAGTTCGTTGCAATGCATTGGACACACTTCTGCCACTGAAAGGGTTAAAATGCCTTCTGGGTTCTGTGCGTGCAACAAGTTGTGCTCCAATCCACTTTTCCTTGTGTGCTCTCTGTTCATGTGACAAGCTCCGGTAACGAAGCAAAATGTCATCACAGTTCTCCTTCACTTCAGCAGTAGATCCAGCCACTGCTTCTCCACATACACTAGATAAGTATTCCAAGAAACCAGTCTTAACTCTTTCACCATCAGAAGTGTGTCCAATGCATTACAAGGCATAGAATACTCATCTGGCACCAAGTCATTTTACATATCTTTATTATGTGTTGACTAGTGTAAAAGCCCATGTACACGGGCCAAAGTGCGTAAAACCGCAGAACTACACCTCATCAGCATTCTGCATCAGCCTGCGTTCTGGCAGTTTCTACTGCGTATGACTTCATCGCCCTGCACTCGGGCAGTCTCTACTGCACATGACTGCATCGGACAAACATACATCTGGCCTTTTATATTATAGGATTGGGGAGTAGGGGGTTCTGTCACTAAGACTGGGGATCTCACACACAGTATGTGTGCTTTTATGCCTACCTAACATTTTGTGTGTACTGTCACTTCAAGTGGAAGAAGACTGGAGTGTCACAGTGTTTATGTGGTTCTGTGACAACCAGTACACAGTGTAATATCTCTCCCTTTCCCCTGCCTCTTATTGTATGAGCATCACCATGATTCTTTTGCTACTTAGAAATATTATGTTATATTATGCATTAATTAGGGCAACCGTTCTTGGTATATGTTCACGATGATAATACATTAGCGTACTGAGAAGCTTAGGCAGAAAACAAAAGATGAGCAGTTTTGGAGAATCTTGAATGGTAGCCCAGTCTCCAGAGTTTTGCTTTGTAATGCGTTGGAGTCTGTTCTAGCATTTAAGGAATAGAAAGCCCCTTTTAAATCAGGAGGAATGTCTCCCCTATTGTGTGCAGATGTTTGTTTTTTTCCCAGCACTGAACATATTTTGCTTTCTGCAAAAGACCCTAGATATTTAAATGAAAATTAATATGAAAATATATATATGTATATCTTAAGCTCAGCATTTTGTTGGATATTGCCTCTACCTCCATCCCTGTAAATAGCAGCATTCTAATTATACAGCTCTAACTGTACAGGTTTTTAAATTGTATCTTATCCCACCTCTTGCGGGAGCTTGGGTTGCACGAGGCAGCCTCATTCCTGTTGACTGTGCAGGTAGGGAGAGGTCAGAGCTGTCAATAGGCATCATCTTCTGCCCCTCTTGATAGAACTCTGAGTACAAATTTTGGAGAGGAGAAGCCTAGTGACGGCCCTGTACATGAAGACTGTGGGTTTATAATGCTCCTACCAGAGGTTGGAATAGCTGCTTGTAACAGAACACTAATGTCTTAAAATGAAGTAGTCTGAAAGCTTTAAATATCACAGCTTTACAGCTACATATGTAGAAATAATTTATTCTTATCTCATATCCCTAAAATATAACCCTGAACTTGCTTTCTTTATCGTCCAGTGTGGAATACAGGAACCAGTGGGTAAAGTCTTCTCATCCTCCAGGTGGCTAGGGCACTACAAAAAAGGAAAGACTTCCTCCTCCCTTTCACTTTAACCCCACCTGTTTAAACTCTTGTTTAAGTGACCTTGTGATCAAGGAGGTAGCATGGGCACAGCTCTATCATTTAGCCTTCATTTTTAGTTTTATTTCTTAGCATATGGAGTTGTATAATCCCCCATTAGGCTGGCTCATATTCCTGGCTTCCACCTTCATGGGTGCACCGGTTCATTTTCCAGGACCACAGACCTGTGGAGGTTGCCTTGTCTATACAGCATTTGCCTCATTATAACTTTTTAGAAGCTCTACGTCTTCATTCATTCTAATGGTAGCTGGAAGACTGAAGACTACATGTGAGTTAACCTGTTGAGTCCTTTGGTCCTCTTAGGACGTCCCAGTTATCTGGCATTCACATGCTCATGTGGATTGTTGCTTAGCTTGCCCTCTGTTGCCTATATGCTGTTGGCTGCTTTTACAAGGATGGAAGTGATCTTAGTTTATTCCCAACATTGCAAGGGTTTTTAACCCCTGCACTGCATTCGTTCTTACTTAGATACATTCCCCTCTGTTGGGGGACTGTCCTCTTCAAGCAGTAGGCTATTCTATTCATTTGCTCTTTCTTCCACCCCCTATTTTAGGCTTTTTTTTAAGCCTATTTATAAAATTTGACAAATTTGCAAGTGGCCTCTTTAAGACTGGATGCCCGTACAATAGACATTTTGGTTATATTACAGCAGTGGGACATACTATGCTTCCATTGCACCTAGGAGACTGTGGGTGAACTCACTATGCTCTTTAGGATGTGCAATTTTTATTGAAAGTTACCAGGATAAGCAGTTATTATAAGGCTGGAGAGCCACGCCACCACATTAAAAAGAAATGACTACATGTCCCAGAAACCCATTACTCCCAGGTTTTCTGGTATTCAGTGGTGGTCTTAGGATACTCCTCTTCCTTTTTGGATTCTGCTTGCTTTGCAGAGGCCGGTTTCTTTTTAACACCTTACAGTCAAATAAGTACTATTGCATACTTTAAGTACTTTGTCTTTCTACTACTTTGATTATTTTGTACACTACTTCTGACTATGTACAGAGCAGGTAACCACTCCTTAAACATTAATTTTTAGCCAAATCAGGTTAAAAAAAAATTATAAAGAACTCCACCTAGTCACTATATAACCTTACATTTAACACTCACTTGTATAGGGGTGATAGATCCCCTTTAAGGCTCTTATCTTTTCAGTCACGTTAATCCCCTCTTCTGTTAAAGGGCTCCTGAACTATTGGTCTGTTGGAAACCCTCCGCCCCCACTAGGTGCTGGCACCCTGTATTTGGGAGAATACACATCACTGGGGATTTATGTCTCAGAGGCCTTGGGGATAACAGTTCTTCTTCTCCTAATATTTTTAAGAGATGCAAAAAAGTAGGCCCCCATTTTTCCTCCTCACCATTCTTTGGTCCAGGTTCTACTGGTGTAATGGAAGCTATCTGATAGGAGATTGTTCCTTAACCCTTTGAGTGCCAGAGGTGTACGCAGCACATTTCAAAGCAATGCACTGTGTACCCCTCTGGCACTCAAAGGGTTAATAGACAAATCTCTAATCTTTTTTCCTTTTCAGCTGGGGCATTACCATAGTGGGTTGCTCCTCCCGCTGTTTCATCCTGCGATATCTTGCCTCACCAGAAATATGCCACTACTGCTGGTGAATGCCATGGCTGTCACGGATCATGCAGATAAATGCCTGGCCTCCTTTCTGAAGGCAAACTTTGCAGCCTCTGATGTTGCCTTTTGTGCTATTTTTGCCACTGATCCGGTGACTAGATCTGGGGTGGTCAACTTTTGGATGCTGTCCAAGGGTATGCTCCTAAAAATTACATTGTGGCATTGCTTTCCAAGGTTTTGAAGCCAATGGTTACCTTGCCCAAGCAGCCTTTGATGCCACTAGGTTCTCTTTCATAGCCTCTGCCTTCTCAGTTGCCACCTATCATACTCTGTGATATAAGATCTGGTTGACTGACAAGTCCTCTAAGAAGTCTCTGGTTTCTCTTTTTCAAACAATTGTTTGGCCCTGACATGGAGAAAGTTATCAGCCATACCACTGGGGCAATCGTTCCTTTGTTGCCTCAGTTAACGCCTAAGCATGCCTTCTTCCCATGGAAAACATTTGGGTTTTTGTCCCACCACCAGCAATTCAGGTATATTAGAGCACCTCTTCCCTCCACTGCACAGACGCATCCTTCTCCAAACCCAAGAAGGTTTGAGAACTCAAGAAACCTGATTTGCCGGGGACTTTTCTGTCTTTGCCCATAGGAGATCACCTCTGTTTTTTCCCTCAACGTGTGAGATGATTCTGTGGCGTACCAATGAGTTTCACAATTAATTACAGAAGGGTATCGTATAAACTTCTTGTCCTTTCCCACTCGCTCTTTTTTCTTGTCCAGAGTTCCTAAGAGAAATAAACACACACATATGTACACACAAGATGAACTCTGAGGCCCTTGGATGGAAAGATTTGCCCACTCCCTGCCTGCACCAGAGGCGATATGCTGTGATTCTCTTTGTGTTCGTGGACTACAAATCCCATTATCCTCACCTGGCCATTGGTGGGCAGAGGATATGGAATTTGTAGTCCAACAACATCTGTGGAATCTCAGCTGAATATTCCTTGTCCATAGCTTTTGTTTATTGTTGCATAAACTATTTAACCCCTTAATGCCCAATGAAGTGCCAGGACCATGACAGCTGTTCTGGCATTAAGGACCAGTGACGGTTCTGGCACCTCATGAAAATTTACGTTTGCAGCATGGCTCCACGCAGCACTGCAAACACTAAACCCTACCGTGTAAATAAATAAATAAATAAATAAATAAATAAAAGGAAAAAGGAGCTGTGGCCCTTAAGGGGTTAAAGTGTGCATTCTTCCACAGTAGGTGTTTGCTGTCTCTGATCCTTGTGTGGTTCGGATATTTTTAATATCCATTGCTTTTTAATTCCACCTAAAACACTTGCCAGGTTTTGAATTCCCTGCTATTGAAATATAGGGCCATGTGTACAAGGGAAATGTCTTACTGATTCTGAGGCAAAACAGCTGCACCACTGGAAACAAATACACCATATCACTATTGATTAAATTAGGCTTTATATAATAGAGGTCTTTCTCTAGCCTTTTTCAATCAATAGAATTTTTTTAATTGCTCCCATATACTGCAGTTGGTTTGCTCCATGGTTATTCCTCTTTTATTCAAGCAATTCACCATATCTGAGAATTCTAGAGCTATCCCAAAGGCTCTTGTTTCCAGTGGTCATTAGTAGGCCTCCAGAGACAGAGGATCTCTCCAACTTGGTGACCCTGCTCACTTTCTGTTCTGTTCCACCCATATTAGGGACAAATCCATCGTACTATCCTCCCTAATCCTGCCCACCCTGATTAATCCACTCCCATACTATAAACAAAAAAAACAGTTACACTGGACACATTTACCACAGCTCTTAGTACAACAAGAGCTGGGGTGGAGTATTTCCTCTGGTATACGCTTGTCCCTTAATGGGTACATACCTAGTTTGTTGTGAAGAACTGATATTGGATTACCTCCAATCATAAAGTAAACATTGCAATATAAAGGATTTCTATGCCAGTTTTCATTTTTTAAAATTGTACCCAGAAATATTTGCTTTTTCCTCTTTATATTATTATTTTTTGTTAATTTAGCTAATAAAATTGCACTGCTTTTCTAAATCAATTTATCCAAATAGGTATTTTATCAGAGTTCTTTGACTCTGTCCTGATTTGCTCCCACCTCACCCATGCCATTTCTGTTTTTATTCTCTCCTTTTCACAGCAACTTGGATCATAATATTTGTTCTGTGTGCTTTGCAGCAAGGTGTTAAGTGCAAATATCAAGGGTTATAGTATTTTTATTTCTTCACTAAGATGGCCTCCAAGTTTTGAAATGTCAATATGGCTCCAGCTATGAAAACATTGTTTTACTTTTAGTTTAAAAAAAAAAAATTGTCAACTGCTCTTTCAATATAAAATTTAACCTTCTCTTTTTTTCTGCTGGCATGACCTCTAACCAATATATTATGCCACGTCACAAGGGACATTAATATAAACAATCACTTACATTTTTTTCCTCAAAGCTTGCTTGTTTTATTGTTGTAATTTATTTTATTTTTTTTCATACTGAAAATAACTTATTGTAGGAGCAGAAAATAAGTATTTCAGTTTGCTTGTGTCTCTCAGGGCTGAACTGAAATAGATTCTCAGTGATATTTCTAGGCCACTAGGGATTTATTTTATATGCATTTTCCTTTTAAGATGTAGGCTCTTCCTGAGTAGGCTGAATATGAAAATAAATGTTAAAATGGAGGCTTGGTACACACAGCTGTGTGCCTATCCATTTGAGTGGTGTCTGGCTAAAAAGTACTTTTTCTTTTGTAGAGTCTACATTTATGTTTAGGTTGCTTATAATAACTTTTTATATTTCCCTCTCTGTGGGGTGCAAATCACTTTTTCAATTAAAAAAATAAATTATATATATCTGTTTGAGTGTCATTGTTATGTGCAATGCACTGCCCTCTATGCACTCTGAGTGAGTAATGTAAATGTTTGCATAGCTTAGTGTTTCTCCGTTTTTTTGTTGAAGGGACACCTAACTAGCAATGTGGAATTTTAAGGGCACCCCTCACATTTTATAGGTATTTTCTCAAGGGCTTAATGAGGGGAGCAATACATACTTATATTTATTCTTAGTTCTCACCGACAGAATGACAACCAAGAGCATATTGTGCATAATAATGTCCATAAATCTACAGTAGTAACTGAACATTAACGTTTTTGCCAAAATGTAAAGGTAAATAGTGGGGCACCCTGATTGAGAGCCATTGGTATAGCCGAAGCTGGGAAATATGTGGCTATCCAGCTCTTGTTGTCCTACAACTCTCATCATCCCCCAAGCCAATGGAATTTGTAATCCAACTGATAAAAATAAGTAGATCTTGTTGATCCACTAAAGCAGCGGTTCTCAACCTTTCTAGTGCCGTGACCCTTTGATAAAATTTCCCTAGTTGTGGCGACCCCTAACAGTAAAATTATTTTTGTTGCTCCTTCATCGCTGTAATTTTGCTACTGTTATGAATCGAAATATAAATATCTGATGGTTTTAGGCGACCCCTGGCAAATCGTCATTCGACCCCCAAGGGGGTCCCGACCCACAGGTTGAGAACCACTGCACTAAAACATTCAGAGCCAGGAGTTTCAGTAACTCACATCTTGGTCTTCAAAGAATGTGTTTAACTGACAAGCAAGCTTTATACCAGGGCTGTCCAAGTTCAATCCGCAAGGGCCACCAACAGGCCAGGATGTAAGGATTTCCCTGATTAAGCACAGGTCACTGATTTAACTCACCTGTGCTTAATCAGGGAAATGCTTACATCCTGGCCTGTTGGTGGCCGTCAAGGACTGAGCTTGGACAGCCCTGTCTTACATTATTGGGCCTATTTCTCAGTTGCCCCAGAATTCCCCATCCTAATATAAACCATGATGCATTTTATCCATTCTTCTTTTATCTCTTCCTGTTCCATGGACTCCCTATGTCTTTAGATGAGTTCTCATCATCTGTGTCAGTTCCCTCTCTCTTTCATTTCCTTGCCTGAATTTTTGTAATTGTGTCACTTGTTTACAGCAACCCTATGTGCATTGATTTAACTTTTTAAATAATAGGTCATAATAATATGGACTACTTTTCAACTTCACATGGTACATCCATGGGCAACTGATATATGTATATGTTTATTTTATGACTTACTTGTTGCAGTGCAATATAGTATGCAGGCAGAGACTGTTAATTGAAAATAAATGTGTTAAATAAATGTCTGCTTAAATGAAGTTGACCTATTGGCACTAATCCCTGCCAGCAGTCTTGAACAGAATGTGCAGTGTACACGCTGCTGCAAAATATGGCTTTGTTACCAGCAAAATCATGCTGGCATGTGAAAGACCCACAAGCTGCCATTTTAATAGCCAGCGCACCTCTATATATGAACTATTTCAGATGTCAGCTGTTTACAGTACTGGCCTACAATTATATTATGAAATATGTTTTTGTATGTTACCTTATGGGTTATTATTTATATATTTATGGGGGCTTGTGGGTATTCTTAATTCTCTGCCATTTAGTTGAGAGGACAAGTTTTTTTGTAGACTAGTTATGTAACATCCTGCCATTGACTCTTATTGGACCTGTGAGTGAACAAGTATAGGGATGAGTAGTGCACATTTTCATATATATATATATATATATATATATATATATATATATATATATATATATATAATATATTTTCTTGCAGAGGGTAGTAAATACCCTGTGCAAGGCAGAGTGTCTGTGGGGGGGGGGAGTATAATGTACTAGTACATAAACATATACGTATACATACATACATACATACATGTACATATATGCACATAAACAGTCCACCCACATATAAGCCTGCATGTATAAGAGTATGGGAAAGCATATGCATATATAGCTGTTGTTTGGAGTGCACTCCTACATCCGTATCTCTTTTCCACCCGGTGCCTGACTTGTGTAATACACAGAAATCTAATTAAGATGGCAGTTTTTGATTTACACAAAATGCAAAAAGATGCTTTTATTTAGCCAGGTCAATGATTCAGCCACAACTTATGCTTTTATCAAGGTCTTGATAAAGGCCTAAGTTGTGGCTGAAACATTTGGGCAGTCTCTACTGCTCATCACACACAGCGGTCTCTACTGCGCATGACTGCATAGTTACACACGTTTAGGGAATTATTATATAGGATATGTGTTCTCTGTCATCCAATACAGGTTACTGGTAACTCTGGGTAGGCGATCTGCCCCTTTAAGTAGGCAGAAACAATTCTAGAATTGTATGCGGGGGGTGGATCCTACCTTCCCTTCTTGGCTGTAGCTAGCCAACTAGCTCCAGAAAGATTTGTTCCTTGGTGAAGATAACACAGGCAAGAGAACAGTTCTGCTATAGTTTTAGAAGTTTTTTTTTATTTTTCTGTTAGAAATGGAATACCACCATTAGGCGGATTACCATAACTGTCAATGCCCTTAGATGTGGCTAGCTCAGTGACAAGTGCTTTTTGTGGACCTTTTGCCCTGGGGGGAAAATCTTGGCTACAAGTTCTTTCACCAGGAGTTGCCTACCGAGGCTTCTTCTTTTTAACATGGTAATCTGAAGACAGAAGATCTGCAAGAAAGATGGGCAACCCTTTGAGTGCGGCAGGTGCACATGTCCCACAGTGCCCCTCCGCACAGGGATTTTTCATTTGGAGTTCCTTTTGCACACTCCTGTACTCATTGGGTCTATCTGTATGTCTGTTGGGTGTTTGGAGCAGGTTTCTTTGGTATTTAACCCTTTAGCTGCCGGTTTGGCAGACATTTCGGGGGTTTTCTGACACTTTTCCTACTGGTTTATTGTTGTTTTTGGATATCCTAACATCAGGGCTTAAAATTTGAAGTCCTTTGCTACAAGCCAAACCTGAAAAGTTACTCGCCACTGCAAGCCATAACATACCCACCAGGGCTGAATTTCTACTCGCCAGGGCTAAATTTTCACTCGCTAGTGGCGAGTGGAAATTTTGAGCCCTGCTAACATGTTTTAGTCATGTCTTTTAATATTACATCTTCAATTTTGTAAAATTTTAGTTCGGCGCGCTTTACCGCATAGACACCATTGCTCCATTCACTCCTATGGGACTGTACAGTTTGGGACATATCTCTGCAACCGTTTAACCTAGCGACTTCAGAGATGGCTCATTTTACTTGTCTGCCCTTGCTCTATCATCCTGTTCATGTTTCTAGTGTGTTGGGGGGCTCGATGGGCTACGGGCACTGTTTGGGGTACTTTTCTGGGAAAACTATATTTCTTCTGTGTCCCCTCCCACGGCAGTTGACTTCTATGGGCTTTGTCTCCTCCTCTCCAGCTGGTGTAGGACCAATTGAAAAATATTTAAAGCCATGTCCCTCCTCCTCCGACAGTCTTTTTTTGGTCCTACACTAGCTGGAGTAGGAACTAGTGGCTCCGTTACTAGGAGTCACAAGTTTGAGAATTTTTTTTTTTTTGTTTGTTTGTTTGTTTATGTACCTTGTTCATGCGGCCGCATTCATTGCTGTCCCCGCCGGGAGGAACTGGCTTCCGAAGACCAGGCTTCGCTTACAAGCCGGCCTGGTATGATACAGTCCTGCAGTGTTCATAGATCCGGAAGTCGGCCGCAATCCTTCCCGGTGATGCGCTTCCTCTTCCGGGATCGTTTCTGTGAGGCTGCGAGGAGGATTTACCCGGCAGTTGGTATGGCGTTGGGCAGCCCAGCACAGTATGGCCGCACAAGTGAGAATGAGAATGTTTGCTTCTGATTCGGTGAGTGTTTTTATCTTTTTCTTATGGCATTCTGGCGCAATTTTGCAAGACTTCCGGTGGGGCCTCTGCGTTCCAGAGTGGAACGCAGTCCTAAGCAGGACTGCTATAAATATTCTCTGTCCACTGGGACAGGTAAGGCTGTAGTTTGAGTATGTGGATTCTGATTTTTTTTATTTTTAATGCAAAAATTAAAGGTTATATTTTAGATATTGCTTTTACCACTATGGCTACTACTCCTAAGTCAAGTAAAGAGAAGTCTTTTGCAGAATCCAAGGAGAAAGAGATATCTCATAAGCTTACAAAATGTGATACATGTGAAGCCAAGGTTTCTCCTGAGCAAAAATTTTGTGCAGAATGTGCAAAAAAAATCTATTTCTACAGAAGTTCCCAATCAATTCCAGGAATTTCTTACCTGGATGAAATGCTCAATGCAAGAAACATTTATTGCTATGCAAACTCAGCCTAGGAAAAGGCTGAGAACAGACGATCCTGATGAGGGTACTTCATCCAGAGCAGAGCACTTAGAGGAGGAGAGTGTTTTTGAGTCATTTTCTCATGATTCTTCTGAGGAGGAAGGTGAAATCCAGGATGAAGAGGAAGGTGCTTTTAATTTAGAAAAAATTGAGTCTTTCTTAAAACATATGAGAAAATCCCTGGGGCTAGTGGAAGAACCCAAGCAGCAGGGAATATTGGATACGGCCTTCATGGGAACAAGAAAGGAGGTACCTACTTTTCCAGTACATCATTCGGTAGCTGAGTTAATTAAAACAGAATGGTCAAAAGGTGATAAAAGAATATCTTCCTCAAGACGCCTTCAAAGGATGTATCCGTTTAAGGAAGAGGATACTTCTAATTGGATTTCTCCCCCAAAGATAGCCCAGATTGCCAAGAGAACAACCATTCCTATGGAAGATGGATCCTCTCTCAAAGACGCGATGGATAGAAGAATGGAAGGTTCTCTTAAGAAACAATTTTCTATAATTGGTCAAAATATGAAAATAGCTACGGCTTTGGCATGCATTGCAAGAACAACCAGAATATGGTTAACTGAGCTTGAAGATCATATAGAATCGTCAGTGTCTAGATCAAAACTGCTGAAGGAGTTATCCACCATCAAAGAGGCTATTGGTTTTTCATGTGATGCTTCATTAGATGCTATTAGATTGGCTGCAAGAACTTCAGCCCTTTCTATAACAGCAAGAAGATCCCTTTGGCTGAGAACCTGGGGAGCTGACGCCTCATCAAAAAGCAAATTGGTCTCATTGCCATTCACAGGGTCCTTGTTATTTGGCGAACAACTTGATGACATAATTAAAAAAATCACTGGAGGTAAAAGTTCTTTTCTTCCCCAGGACAGAAGGAGAAGATCATCACCTGTCAGCACATCTTTCAGAAATAGAAAACAAAATTACAGCTATGATAGAAAATATCAACCATCCAGAGGATATGAAGCCAGGAAACAATCCGCTTCTCAGTCAACCAGAGGCTCCTTCAGAAAGGAGGGGTTTCGGAAGAACCAGTTCAAGAAGGAGTGCTCCTGAAGTACAGCGGAACCTGCTTCCAGTTCCAGTAGGAGGTCACCTGGGACTTCAGTTGTCAGCTTGGAAGAAATTGACCAACCTAGATGGTTGGACTCTTCGGATCTTGGAAGCAGGGTGCCCGCTGGAATTCCAGAACAGACCTCAAAGGAACATGTTCAGAAAGTCAAAGCCTCCAGGGAATGCAGAAAAAGCATCAAATCTGGAAGAAGCAATAAAGGAATTAGCATCAAAGGAAGCCATAGAACAAGTTCCATCAGGAGAAAAGAAAAAGGGTTGGTACTCTCCAATTTTCATGGTTCCAAAATCCACGGGGGGATATCGTCCAATCCTAGACTTAAAGGTCTTAAATGCATCAATAAAGCATCAGAAGTTCAAGATGGAAACTGTAGCATCTATAATTCAAGCCATTCAGCCAGGCAATTATCTGGTGACAATAGACTTACAGGATGCATATTACCACATCAGAATAGCTCCAGAATTCAGGAAGTATCTCAGATTTTGTTACAGGGATCAGCATTGGCAATTCAGAGTGCTGCCATTTGGTCTTACATCGGCACCCAGAATTTTTTCAAAGGTTCTAGCTCTCGCCCTGGAACCATTGAGGAAGAAAGGTATCAAGATAGTACCATACCTCGACGACCTTCTACTGATAGCACAATCAAGACACCAAGCGGAAGAGCACAAGTGATCAATCATCTTCAGGAATTAGGATGGTTGATCAACAAGAGAGAGCCAGTTGAATCCGGCCCAGAATCTACAGTTCATAGGATTAACCCTGGACACTGCCAGGGAGATAGTGTCATTATCTCCCAGCAGAATAAGGTTAATCTCATCAAAAGTGCGAAAATTCAGGAAGTCAACAAGTCACACGGCACAGGATTGCATGACCATTCTGGGATACATGGTCTCAGCTTCTCAGATAGTTCCATGGACAAAGCTTCACATGAGGCCCCTCCAGAGATGCTTTCTGTCTCATTAGGACAAGAACCCACTCAACACCTTACAGATTATTCCAATTCATGCATCAATAAAAAAAGACCTCGAGTGTTGGATAACCCAGAAGAATCTAAAGAAGGGATCATCAATAAACAATCCAAGATGGCAGAAGATCACAACAGACGCAAGCCTGACAGGATGGGGAGGATGGTTTCAGAGAAAATCAGTACAGGGAGTTTGGTCTCTAGAGGAACGAAGGCTTCACATAAACGTCCTAGAGTTAAGAGCTGTTTATCTCTGCCTAAAGAAATTCAGGAAACTAATCCGGAACAAAGCAGTCCAGGTAATATCGGACAGCATGACAGCTGTCATATACTTAAAGAACCAGGAGGGAACAAGAAGTCTGACATTAAACACAGAAGCAAGAAAGGTTCTATTATGGGCAGAAAAGAACCTGACAGCTCTATCAGCAATTCACATTCCGGGTGTTCAGAATTATCAGGCAGACTACCTAAGCCGCACCATGTTAAATCAAGGGGAATGGGCCCTAAACCAAGAAATATTCAACCAGATCAAATTAAGATGAGATCAACCTCTAATAGATCTGATGGCATCACCAGAGAATGCAAAATGCCAGTTATTCTTTTCCAGAATGAGACATCCGCAGGCGTTAGCAGTGGATGCCATGACCCAGGATTGGCAATTCAGCCTAGCATATGTTTTTCCTCCAATTCCATTGATTCCAAGGGTTCTCAAGAAAATCAGACAAGAAAGGGTAAATGTCATCTTTATAGCACCAAATTGGCCAAGGAGAATATGGTACTCGGAACTAATCAACATGTCCATAGAGGAACCATGGATTCTACCTCAAAGGCCGGACTTGCTGAACCAGGGCCCAGTCTGGCATCCCAATCTAAGTTTTTTGAAACTAACAGCATGGAGGCTGAGAGGAACTCCTTAAGACTCAGAGGTCTAACAGAATCAGTAATCTCCACTATGATATCTGCAAAAAAGCCATCTACCTCTTGTGTCTACAATAGAGTATGGAAGACTTTTTCAGCATGGTGTTCAGCCAATGCGGTTGATAGGCATTCTATTTCTACTCCACATGTTTTGAGTTTTCTTCAGCATGGTTTTGAACAGGGATTGAGACCATCATCCCTTAGAGTTCAGGTATCAGCCATCTCTGCATGTTTAGTAAAGCAATTTTCAGAAGATGAACTGATTAAAAGATATCTTAAGGCAATTGATAAAATCAGGCCAAGAATAAAGAATATCATTCCACCCTGGGATCTTAATTTAGTGCTCAATCAACTGACTACTTCCCAGAAGTTTGAACCAATTGATAAGAGTTCTACAAGATTTCTAACACTAAAGACAGCATTCTTGGTTGCTATCACATCTGCCAGAAGAGTGAGCGAGTTGCAGGCCCTTTCTTCAAAGGAACCTTACATAATATTCCATAAGGACAAGATAGTCCTTAGAACAAGAACTGAGTTCCGGTCCAAGGTAGTATCCTCATTCCATCTTAATCAAGAAATAATACTACCCTCATTTTTTCCCAATCCTAAGAATATTGAGGAGGAACGTCTTCACAAATTGGATTTATTAAGATGTGTGTCTGAATATCTAAAAAGAACAGCTTTATTCAGAAAATCAGACTCCCTATTTGTGCATTACCAGGGGAAATTCAAAGGTCTTCCTGCTTCCAAGCCTTCTATTGCACGCTGGATTACTGAATGCATTAGAGAAACATATCTGGAGGCAGGCAGAATACCTCCTAAGACAATCAGAGCTCACTCTACTAGAGCAGTTTCTACATCCTGGG
This sequence comes from Rhinophrynus dorsalis, assembly GCA_037306005.1. Classification (NCBI taxonomy): domain Eukaryota; kingdom Metazoa; phylum Chordata; class Amphibia; order Anura; family Rhinophrynidae; genus Rhinophrynus; species Rhinophrynus dorsalis. Next base: position 161,254,587 of record CM074718.1, read on the forward strand.
CAGCTAAGAATTCAGCTACCACTGAAGAACTGTGTAAAGCTGCAACATGGTCATCTATAACAACATTCATAAAGCATTACCATCTAGATGTCCAGTCTGCCAAGGCTTCAAAGTTTGGGAAGAAGGTTTTAAAAACAGTTAACATCCCTACTTGGTAAGATTTTTCCATTTCTTATTCCATTTATCTCTTTTATAAATATTTTAGTCTGAGTGTTTTTGGGGTTCACAGATAGGGCAGCTGTGTTCTCTCATTTTTTCTTGAATTCTTGGGATATCCATGCAGTTCATTATAGCATTTTTTATCATTAATACTTGTTAACCCTCCCTTAAATCTTCTAGCTTTGGTATATCCCATAGAAGTCAATTGCCGTGGGAGGGGACACAGAAGAAAGGGAGAAATTTACTTACCGCTATTTCCTTTTCTTCTGTGTCCCCCCACAGCACTCCCTGCCCTTATCTAACCTATCTATATTAATCTCTTCTTAGCTCTGACAAAAGTTGACTGTCGGAGGAGGAGGGACATGGCTTTAAATATTTTTCGATTGGTCCTACACCAGCTGGAGAGGAGGAGACAAAGCCCATAGAAGTCAATTGCCGTGGGGGGACACAGAAGAAAAGGAAATATCGGTAAGTAAATTTATCCCTTTCCCATGAGTGCTTGCTTTGCTCACTCTTTTCTGATTGACTCCCACCGAGGCAGCCATTTTGTGCTCTTTCCAGAACAAGTATCCTAGGCAGGGCTTGGACTCTCCTTCTCTCCTCTGCTGATTAAACCTTCGCCTGCCAGATAAGTCTATTTTAACAATTTCTGGGGTGAAACTTTAATCCTACACATTGTAATTGGGTGATTTCTTATACAGTAAGGTTATTGACACTGTGAGAATGTCTGTCTATACCATTGGAGCTTGGGGCCAGACCTATGACTAAGGATGCTGGGGTCTCTATATCCCATATTGTGCATTGCTCTACTGCCTTGCCAGTGTCTGATGCGTCTGCTCTAAAGGACTGGACTGACAAGAAACTTGAGGTTTCCCTCAAGTCCATCTTTGCCACTGCTGGTTCTGCCATGCGTCCAGCATTCGCAGTAGCATGGGTGAACCGGCCATTGCGGTCCGGACTGAACAGCTCACTCTTGCTGTCCGTCAGGATGCTCCTACTTCAGATACGTTGCGCCTCCTTGCCAACATTTCTGAGGCACAGCACTATGTTTCTGCTGCCCTATTTGATGCCATCCGTTTGGTGGCAAGGGTTTCCACCATGTCTGTGGTTGCCAGATGGCTCTTTGTCTCAAGATCTGGTCTTCAGATACTGCTTCTAAGAAAGCATTGCTCTCCTTGCCTTTTCAATGCACTTCTTTGTTTGGGCTAGATCTCAAGGATCTGATCAGTGAGGCTACAGGGGGGTAAGAGTACACTTCTACCCTTAGTTTCTAGGAAGAAAACACAGCTTAAGCATAACCGGTATTTTTGTTCCTTTCAGAAAGAGACACGTCCGGCGAACCAGACGGTTCCCTCAGCTCCGCGTACCACCTCCAAGCCCAAACAGCAATGGAAGCCCAAGGTCTCCTCCAAGTCCAAGGCTTCCAAGCTTTCTTCAGCATGATTCACCAAACCCAGGTCCACACTCTGCTGTGGGTGGTCGTCTGCGTCACTATCACAGCATTTGGGAGGATTCAGTGACGGACCCATGGGTTTTGCAGGTAGTAACGAAAAGGTACAGGATCCCTTTTGTCTCTCTTCCTCCCTTTCACTTTCTTCCTTCTCATATGCCTCGGGGAGCAGAGAAACGCCGTCTGTTCGACTGCATGTTCAGGCTCTTCTGGACAAGGACCTTTTGGGGCCGGTTCCAATTCAGGATAGAGGTATGGGTTTTTACTAAAACCTCTTTGTGGTCTCCAAGAAGGACGGCGGTTGTTGTCCCATTTTGGATTTAAAGGATCTCAATTCCTTTGTGACCAGGACTCATCACCAGGAGTATCTCGTCCTGCCTTCAAGAATCATACTCCTCCACGGGATCTTAATTTGGTTTTGGGCGTTCTGCAGCGCCCTCCATTTGAGTATTTGGCTACTATTCCTCTACTCCTGTTGACGTGGAAAATCTCCTTTCTCCTGGCGATTTGTGTCTGTCCGCCGTGTCGCAGAGTTACATGCTCTGTCCCATAAACTACCCTATTTGGTGTTTCACAAGGGCAAGGTGTTCCTCCCCAAGGTGGTTTCGGAGTTCCACATCAATCAGGAGATTGTGGTACCCTCTTTCTGCCCTGACCCCACCTCTGACAAAGAGAGGGATCTCCACTTGTTAGACATGGTACGTTGGCTCATGTTTTATGTACATCACACGGAGTCTATCAGGCATTCTGACGCGTTGTTCGTCATTTCTGAGGGTCCTAGGGCAGGAAGACCTGTATCCAAAGTGACTATTGCTTCTTGGTTCAAGTCCACTATTCGTAAGGCTTATGAGCTGAGGAAGAAGCCTGTCCCTTTCAGAGTCACAGCTCATTCTACACAATCTATTTGGGCCTCTTGGGCTTACAAGAATCAGGCCTCTGCTGCTCAGTTGTGCAAGTCTGCCACCTGGTCGTCTGTGCACACCTTTTCGAAGCTCTACCGTGTTGATGTGTTGGCATCGGCTGATGCCAGCTTTGGGAGGAAAATCCCGGAGGCAATTTTGCCTGTCTAGGATTTTCTTTGGTTCTTGGTGCTTCCTTCACTTTTGATCCCCATTGGCTCTAGTTCAGTGTGCTGTGTAACAGTTGGGGTGTTGTTACCCCTGTTCAGTGTCCGTTGACACTTCATTTGTTTTGTTGGGCTATTTCTGATCTGATGGTTCATATCTGCTTTGGTGACTTTGGAGGCCTTGCCCCCTGGTCCTTGCCTTACTTCCCGCCTCTGGGAAACTCAATGGTTGGACATCCCAAGGTTACCAGTAACCTGTATTGGATGACAGAGGAAAGAGGATTTTAGTCTTACCTGTCTCCCACCCTGTTAAGGGACCATGCTTGGCTCCGGTGTGCAGAGAGGACTCCGGTCTGAATTCGGAGTACCCCGCTCTGTATCAGCCACGGTGCAGGCAGACTGTACTGCTCATGACTGCAGCGTGTGCAACAGTCTCTACTGCGCATGACGGCTTCTGACAAACATACTTAGTGAATTATAATATAGGATATCCTATATAATAATTCGCTAAAACGTGTGTAACGCCTCAGTCATGCGCAGTAGAGACTGCTGCGCGTGCTGCAGTCACGTGGGCAGTCTCTACTGCGCATGACTGCCCCGCGACCGGCTGGCAGTGGTACTGTGGCCCGTATAACGGGCCTTTCAACTAGTATATAATATAAGAATTTAGAGCATACGTTTTTTTTTTCTGGTCAGTGCTCTGTGCGATTAAGGGCTTTTTACAGGAGTCTATTAAATGATGTGTGTTTTTAATTGTGCCCCAGCTTTGATGGTAGGTTTTGACTTAATAAAACAAATGAACATTTTGAATGTAGTAGTGTACATGAATGTTACGTCATTGGACAGGGTCTGATTTATTTTTTGCACTGAGTGTAATACATACTTAAAATATGGCCAGTTTTAGGGTTTTGTAACCAAACTTGACCTCCGCGTTAAGATGATGAACCACTGGATGGTGAACAGTCATGTCTGCTATCCACTAGATGTCAGGATTGCTTTGGTTTACAAGTTACAAATATTACAAATGTAAAATTATAGCTACAAATAATTTTGCAAGAACATTCATTCATTTTTATAGTTCTAAAATTTTTGGAACTTTATCTTAATAGTAATTGCACAGTGTTCTATAACGTATCTATATACTTGTTTTACCCTGTGTTGCTGACTATAATTGCACCTACCTTTCAGTGTTTGAAAATTAAGAAAAAGATTTGAAAGAGAAATTAATAGTTTGAGAAACTAAGAGTGAGTTAAGCTACTGAGATTATGTGTGTACTCTTACAAACGCACACACACACAAGCACTGAAGTTAATTGGAACCCTTTTTCTAATGCATAGCACCCTGGCACTCAGACAGAGAGAGAGGGACACACACACACACACACACACTCTCTCTCTCTCTCTCTCTCTCTCTCTCTCTCTCTCTCTCTCTCTCTCTCTCTCTCTCTCTCTCTCTCTCTCTCTCACTTTTGCTTTGCGTGTATTATTTTGACATTGTCCCCTCGGGCACTAAAGGGATTATGTTCCATGAGGACCCCCATATGCCCAATGCGAGTGTTAGTTGTAAATGTTTCATACGTGCTATTATAAAAAAGATATACACACTAGTTAATCTTCCTGAATATACAAGGGTACTCCTATTATCTATCTCATCTCAGTGGCCTGACATTTTACACTGATGTTGTTACAGCATCCTATGGACATATCTGGTCAGTTGACTGTAAATCTCCATAGGATGGTGTAGCACCAGCGCCACGGTAACATTTCAGGCCATTGCGATACCACACCTAAAAAAAGTAAGTGTGAACTGTAATAACTTTGAATGAAATACCACCTCTTAGCAGTGGGAGTACCAAGGTTTTTCTCAGGAGTATAAACCCTACAATATTTATTTTTACATATTAACTGTAACTATGCCTTTAAAATATACTTGCTCAGACTAAATTAATTCCACTGAACTTGTGACTGGCTGAATAAATCTTCCGATAATGTTAATCAAGAAGATTAATTAAAATGATTTACCAACCCAAATATATTTCACGCCTCTCCCGTTTTCATTGGCAGTCCAACTTTGTTAACCTTGATTCTGTTTTCATCTAAGTTTTTATGGCTAGCTACTTTGATTTGCAAAATCATCCTTATGGTCTTCCTCTAAAAAAATGGGTAATTGTTCCCCTTTTCAGTACCACTAAGGGCCCTGAGTTCAGAAGAAAAAGGAGAGAGATTCTGGGGCTGATTCAGTGCCCTAGATCTAAAAATTCCCATTGCTGGTAAATTTAAATGCTCAATGCTTTGGCGAGAACTTTTTAGCCTTTAAAGGGATAGTAATACTTGGTTTAAACTTTATTTTATTTTGTAGACATTAAAAAAATATGAAGAATGATATACGTCTTATCTCTCAAACCTTTATGGTTTAAGAGATATTCACAAACAAAGTTCCCCTCCCGCCCCTTTTTCCTAGTGTAAGCCATCTCTTCTCAGATGGGGAATCTGGTTGTAAGACCAGACAGATAACAGCAGGGGACAGTCTTCTTACAATGAAAACCCTGCCCCCCTTGACAAGCTTTTCAGGTTTTCCCCTTATCTTAATTGAAGATTGTCCCTCTCTGCAATCTGCCTGGGCACCTCCTTTCTGCTTTGGCTGAAAAGTGTTACATCAGTAAAAGGGGTGGGAGGGGGACACTTTGTCATTGAATTACTCTTGAACTATAACTGACAGTATTGAAATAACAGTCTCCAAAGTCCAAATACTATGATGATTAATTAGAGCTGCTTTTATTATGAAACATTACTATCACTTTAACCATTTAACATCAATGAACATTTTTGCAATGTTTTTAATCTATTGTGCAAATGTAATGCCACAGAATCCCCCCACCACAAAATCTTCCTATCCTCCTTCACATATGTCTTTATCACATGTATTCTTAAAACTTGCTCCATTCTTACTTCCTAAACGTGCAGCTTTTCTCCATTTTTTCACTCTCTCCAGTGTAATTGAGTATTTAGTTTACAATCTCCTAATGAACTTCCTTTCATCAAATTACTTCACTGCTTGCAATCTTGTTTATGCTTTCTACATTCCACACAATTTGCACTAACAAAAGTTGCCAGTAGCTTTGTTCTCATTTAAGCCTTTGAGTGCCAGAGGGGTACGTAATGCATTGCTTTGCACTCTGGCACTCAATGGGTTAAGTCAATGCCATTTCTCATCCCTTTTACTTGACCCAAAGGTTGCCTTTTGCATTGTGGGCCCTCTGCACGTTATCTTTTTTTTTCTGTATGATTTAGAACATTGCCTTATGTTCATTTTTTACTATTTTTTTTAGAAGAATAGTAATATTTAATGTGAACCTTCATTATTTCAGTGGTATATATGTTTTTTTTACTGGAAGCCATTGTTCTGCATTATGTGTAATTTCTATCTACACTGCAGTACATAAGTACTTGAACTGTGACACAAGATTTGTTGTTTTGACTTTGTACTTCAGGTCAAGACGGTGTTTTTTCAATCTTTTTTTGCTCAAGGGACCCTTATCATGCAGTCTAGAACTTTTGGGGCACACCTAACAGAATTCATTTGTCAAGGAGTAATAAAGGGTACAAATACATAAATATTTAGGTATTGTATGAAAACATGTTGTGCAGAACAGTTTCCTTAAATAAATAAATATATATATATAATATAATTTGAAACTCAAAATTCTCAATGTTGTCAGTCTTTATAGAAATGAATGGTCATACGAGGAGCACACCCAAGTGCCACTGCACACTAGTTGAGAACCAGTGGACTAAGAGGATTTGAGGGTATTCACATCCCTAAACCATGAACCCACATAGGAATTACATCCCTTTTTGTATACAATCCCAAAATTAATTGGTCCTTTCTTGGCCAGGTGTATGTCATTGCATTGTTAGCTCATTCACAAGAGACGTAATGCTAGTTGTGGCATTTGCATTTGGAGTTGATTGCTGGTTGTCAACATGAGGAGCAAAGAAGTGTCAGTGCCAGTAAAGTAGGCATCGTGAGTCTCAAAAATCAGAATAATTGCGTATAGACTTAGTCAAAATATTAGGTGTGTGTCAAAACTGTATAGTACAGTCTTAAGAAGTAAGAACGAATAAGTGATGTCAGCAATAGCAAACGACCTGGTAAACCAAGGAAGAGCACTTTAGCTTGCAATTGTGACGAAAACCCCATTGTCAGCAGTCAAACAGATCAAGAGCACTTTTCCAGGATATAGGCACGTGTTTCAGAGTACCATAAAGAGAGAACTTCACCAGCACAGCAACATACAGAGTTTATCACAAAACCACTGGTAAGCCTTGTGAACAGAAGGCCAGGTAAAAATTTGGTAAAAACTAAATAAAAATCTGACTCTGCAAGAGAGTCTTACAGACATATGAGACAAAGACTAACCTGTACCATAGTGATGGAAAGAGGAAAGTTTGGAGACAGGAACTGCACATGATCCAAAGCATACCACCTCATCTGTGAAACCTGGTGGGAAAAGACTGGAGGTAAGAATTCCACAAAATAGACAGAAACTGAAAATGGCTGCAGTACAGGCCTGGCGGAACATCACCAGGGAATAGGCCCAGCGTCTGGTGATGTCTATGGGTTTCAAACTTCAGGCAATCATCAAATGCAAAGGATTTGCAACAAAGTACTAAATATGACAACTATTTAAGATTATGCTTTTTGTACATTTACTGAAATGGAGGGACTGTATAAAAAGGTCTGTAATTCCTACACGGTTCATAATTTAACATCGTTAACATAGTTGATGAGGCTGATAAAAAGACATGCATAAACACCCCTCTTAATCCAGAGGAAGGCAAAAAAAAAAACCAAACAAACATTGAAGCCATTTCCAATTAAGCCCCAAGTGGGTAAAAAATTCCTTCCTGACTCCAAATGGCACTCAAATAGATCCCTGGATCAACTACATATCTGCACTGAAACCATCTGTCATAATTCACAATATTGTTCTATGCTAGATAGGTATCCATTTTTTTAAAGAAGTTACAGTATCTGTAAGCACAACATCCTGAGACAAAGAATTCCATAGCTTTACCGCCCTTACTGTAAAAAAAAAAACCCTGCCTTTGTTTTAGGCAAAAGCGCCTTTCTTCTTGTCTTAACACCTTAAGGACCCATGACGGTCCTGTTCCGTCATGGGTTGTTATACCCTTAACGACCCATGACGGAACTGGACCGTCATGGAATTCCGGGCTCCCCTTGCGGCTGCACGCCGTTTGGGGAGTCCGGAACGCATCCGCAAAAAAAAAAAAAAAATGCTCCGTGGTCCTTAACGGACCGCAAGGTGCGGGCGCGGCCCGTCGTTAAGGGGTTAATGATGACATCTCAGCTCTTTGTGTAAATAATTAATTGGATAGTTCTTTGTATTGACCTTGAATATATTTGTAAATAGCAATAATGTTGTCCCTTAGATGTCTCTTCACTAATGTGAACAAACCCAGTTTGGCTAGGCTTTCTTTATAACTCAGATCCTCCAATCCCTTTATCAGTTTTGTTGCATGTCTTTGCACTTTTTCCAGTTTAATAATGTCTTTTTTAAGAACTGGTGCCCAAAACTCCATATTTTGCATGAGGCCTAACAAAGGATTTATATAGAGGTAGAATTACATTAGCATCCTGTGCATCTACGCCTCTTTTTATGCAGGATAGAGCCCTATTTTTGTTGGTGTATGTTTGTTGCGTATGGCGAATAGCAGTTGGCATAGTGCTGTTTGAGTATGGCTTATAGTGTTTGGCGCATAGCATTTTGCGTATGACATTTGGCACATCACGTATTGTGTTTTACATAGAACATTTTACGTATAGTTTATTTTGTGTATATTGTTTTGCTATGGCATATAGTATTGTTCGTATTGTGTGTGTTCATTGTAACCCCTGCATCTCCTTGCAGAGATTTTGGAAGAAGTGGTCTGAGGGCTATGCCCCCTTGCCACACCTGTCAAAATTATGCCTCATTCTTGGACCAATGGCCCAAACAGTGTAGAGATTTGCATAAGTCTTCCATACTGCTGCCCCGGGTGTGTTTGGTCTTAGTCAAACATACATTAAGTCTCATGATGCTTCCCATTATATATATATATATATATATATATATATATATATATATATATATATATATTAAATATATATATATCTCTCCCATATAATCTCTAAAGGTTTGTAACAACGCAGTCATGCGCAGTAGAGACTGCTGTGCATGCTGCAGTCATGCGTATGACCGGCCGGCACTGTGGCCCGTGTACACGGGCTCTTCAACTAGTGTGTATATGTATATGCGTATATATATATATATATATATATATATATATATATATATATATATATATATATATATATAATAACATAATATGGACCATAAGTCACTTGTCATCCCCAAGCAGTCCGACTACTACCACCAGCGACTAAAGAATGATGGGGGTAGTGAATCAGCTGCTGGGACTAGCTCTATGGAACCTAGTGCTGAGATGGAAGGGGGAGTGAGCAGCCAGACTAGCTGTCAAGGAAGCCCACATACACCTAACCCTGTGATTACCATTACCATTGTGCCTCTGGGGAATTATGCTGAAGAAGGCATAACTGGCTAGCAGTTGAGCAGCAGCATACACCTTCTGTCTGTGCCTGCTGCTAGTGCTGGCAGTGGGCCTTCTATGTTTGAAGAGATGGCAAGTGTGTCAGTAGAGGACCATCTGTCACCTTTGTTATCACCAACTAGTCCCACTCAGAAGCAGCAGGAGACTTGCTGCTGCTTCTGAGTGGGACTGGTTGGTGATAACAAAGGTTGAGGGTGATGGTGGAGGAGCGAATGAGGGTTTTTTTTTTTTTTTTTTTTTTTTTTTTTTTTTTTTTAGCAGAAAGCAAAAAAGGAATGGGAGACAGATATACAAACAGGAATGGGCATCACCACCACCAGCAGTGACATTTGCAGAGTTTGCTGTTGCTGCAATTCCTGCTGCTGAGTCACCAGGGTCAGACATTCATAGATACTATAGATGCGAGGATGTGGCAGTTCATGTCCACCCATTGCACATTGTGTGGTACACTGACCGCACATGACAATGTGATGGAGAATAATCAGAAGTAGGTAATCAAGGAGCATCTGCAGATATTCCATCCCAAAAAATACGCTAAGCTGGTGTCAGGAAGTATTCATCATTATTATTTCTTGTTGTCACGTGACCTTAGCGGAGCGGACATGGGATGATTTGACTTTGCAGACCTAATTGTCAAGGTGTTTGGTTGCAGTTGTTCAGTTGTTTGAAACAGGCAAGATTTGACCAATTATCCCAGTGCTTTCCCTATTTCACAAGGTTTCCAAATTCCTTTTACACACTGTGCATGTTGCAGTTGCTGATTAAAGGCACAGTTCTCTCCTGTTCTTAAGGGGGAAAGTAGCATTCCAACACATCCATTATTTTGGAGGAGGTGCAGGAGGAGAATTAAAGACAAACACCTTTTCTCTAGATACACCTGAAGTGCCGGGGGCTTGTTGTGATCTGCTACTTTTTGTAAGCCTGCTGCTATTCCTCCAAGCCATTATTCGAAAAGAGAGAGAAAAAAAATGAAAAGGCTACTTACAATCCACAATGAATGTGGCAGATATGTATGATGGTGGTGGACTCAAAGTGCTTCCTACAGCCATTATTACCATAATCATCTCTGAGTGTAATGTAAGCTATTCTTATTCTCAGATTGACACACATTAATCCGTAACCCTTCACATGCCTTTTCCTCATCCTCTGTGCTGCTATTAATAATACATGTGTCCTGGCTTTTCCAGTCATGTGTGGTTTTGTCCACTTCTGCTACCTGATACACGGATGGTATAATATGTTTCATTTTTAACCTGTTAACATCCGGGAAGTTATGGACCACAGAGCTTTTTTTTGTGTGTGTGTGTGTAGTGCAACGGAATCAGGGGTCCCCGCAGGGGACGTTCCAAGACTGTTACTGCTCAGAACCTCCGTGACGGTCCTCGCATGTCATGGGTTCTTAAGGGGTTAAGACTGTTAGTCAGACTCGATGCTTGCTGGTGGGCAACTAAAGGTTTGCACTGTGGTACATGTCAGTGCTGGCCACGCATGTTGTTTTGTTTGCTAGTAGTCCACGGGGTCATCATTACTGCCCAGAACATAGCTGTCCTGCACATATGCTGAAATCATCTCACATGCAGTGGGACCACTCCTATGAGCTACACAGTGTTCCTGTGTATCTGTTACAAACCCTTACTCGGGGCAAGTCCCATATAGATGTACTGCCACCACCAGCACCCCCAGTGTTGGATATTTGTTGTCCCTGAGAGCCATGAATTGCCCTGTGTTCAGAATGGGAATGGGATGTTCTGGTTGATGTAGCTTCTCCTGCTGCTCATGGTATAAACCCTTTGTAGCCTTCCTTTTCACTATTCATTCTTGCTTCTTTTTTTTCCCCCTAACTTTCTTCCTCTCATCCTCCAATCCTCTATAATGCAACCCTCCACTTGATCAATAAGCATATCTCTATATTCGTTGACGGAATCTGATTCCTAAGAGAGATGATGCTTGTTGCCACAACTCCTTGTTGTGACACGCTAATCATGCATTGGTAGGAATTCTGAAATGTTGTGTTTTAAAGCAGAGGTTCAAGAAAGTGGCAAGAATATCTTTCACATTGCTTTTTAATAGACACTATGCGAGGGTTTTGCTCAAAGCACTCTAAAATCTCATTTACCAGCTAGTGCATGTCTGTGTTCCCATTATGGTAAGATTCCTCCATTTTCTTGCAATAAATATATCTGTGCAAGAAATTTGCTAATTGGTGCCCCAATGGGATTAACCAGCATTGTTGCCTCCTCAAATGGTTTTGGAGGCTCACATACATTGCACATTAGTTTCTATTACCCAGGTGACAGAGGCACCCTCCAAAGCCTGCCAGTTGTGCATTGTGTTCTTGCTAATGGCCTTATTCTGCTCGTACAAACGCGCTCTAGCATTTGTTGTGGAATTCCACCTGTTAGGGTCTCCATTTTCAGCTTATGAATGAGACATGTTACACTCTTGAATGGAATATAATTCACTGTGTGCACTGCAGTAGCCACTAAAATGGGCACTGATTTTTAAGGCAATGTTGAGCATCTCTTTGAGGGTTCTGCTAAGTATCTGGTCATAATGCACATGGGCAAAGCAGGGCACATGCACCGTATCACCTATTCTCAGTGCAGCTACTATGCTGGAGTAATTATCAACAGACACAAAACCAGCTTTTAACCCCTTAACGACCGGGGAATCCGGAAGCGGAAGTGACTCAACGACCACGGAGCAATTTTTTTTTATTGCTCCGTTGCGTTCCAGACTCCCCGAAGGGCGTGCAGCCGCGGGGGGAGCCCGGGACTCGATGACGGTCATAGTACGTCATCGGTCGTTAAGTCAAATCGACCCTTGACGTACTATGACCGTCAAGGGTCGTTAAGGGGTTAAGGAGCGAGGTACAAGCCATTTCTCTGTCACCTGCTCTAGTTTACTTAATAAATCTATGGCTTTGTGGAGAAGTCTCTCAAATCTCTGCATTCACAAGGTGGCGTGTCCATGGTATGGGCTATCCTTCTGATGCTTTTTAATCATACTGCCAGAACCAAAGGCAAGATTACTGTCTGTCACTCAATGCTGTAAATTACTGTTGCCCACTTGTGGAGGGGAGAGAAACCCAATGAGCAGTCAGTCATATAATCTGTGCTCTGCCCACTTGTCCACATATCTGTTGTCATTTAATTCATTGTGATTAGGTCCCACTGCACTTGTATCCAAAATGGCTTATCTTTTCCCAGCATAAAGGACAGTGTAGTTAACTGTAAATATAAAACCAGTTAATTTTTAGGTGTTTTCCTTTACTTACTTTCAATTATGTTTAACCCTTTGAGTGCCAGAGAGGTGTGCAATGCATTGCCTCCCAATGTATTTCATACCCTTCTGGCACTCAGAGGGTTAATTGAGGATATCCTGGAACCATTCACTGTTCGTTGAGGTCCTGTGGACAGATCTGAGCCCCTCTGATATATACTATTAAAGTTTAGCAACCCTTTACATATTTAAGTGATATTTTCCCTTTAAAATAAAGATAAAGTGGAAACTTTAACTCATTTACAATGTGTCAGTTTGGGAGGTAAGAATTCTGAATTATCAATTTATAGGAAAGTGTTTTGCGATGCTTTTAAAAAACGAAATCTGTGGGAGTAAGGGCAATCCAAAATAACTCAAGCCGTGTGGTTTCTGTTATAGCGCCAGCAATCTCTGCTTCTTCGATTTAAGGGATCATCTTTCCTATCTCTATATTATATTTATATGCTCTTGGTCTGTATAATGTCCACTGAATGTTATGACAAATTGCTTAAAGGAGAAGTTAACACCACCTAATATTAATTCCTCCACTTGCCTTACTATGGCCGGAAAATGCTAATGGCCACTGTGAATTTTTTCCTTGAATCTTGGTTGAAGGGATAACATGTTTGACACATTAAGGACACTTGACATGCCAGGACCGTCACATGTTTTAGACCATTCCAATGAAGGTGTTCCGTGTAAGTAACGAGATCTCGGCACTTCTCAAGCCCCACCGTGTCGACCGACACGAATCTCCTGCTGACAGCTTTACAGCTGTCAGTAGGAAGCAGCAAACTTTAAATGCTTGTATCTCTTAAACCATAGCAGTTTGAGAGATACGTTCTTTGCATTTAGCTCAGCTTTTTAAGCTCTTCTAAATGCAAAAAGTTTTTTTTTTTTTTTTTTTTTAGACATTACTAATACTTTAAAAAGTAATAAATGAAACAAATTGGTTACTTTTCTGGCAAATATATATATGACAGTGAAAATATATAAGAGCGAGAGATATAGATAAAATATTTGGCACACTCAGGTAAGAAGGTATCTGACTGAGTTAGGAAGGTACTGGATTAACCCTTTGAGGACAAGAGGTGTATACAACACATTGTGAAACCCAGGAGAGATGCTGGCTGGAATAGGAGACCCCCGTCCTGATAGTGGTTTGTTGGATAAGAAGAGAGACTGACTGGGCTGTGGAACTACAGGCCTAACAGTGTGGCAAAGCTGATGGGCCAGCTACGTAGTAGTCCCAACTTCACTAGGAAATAATTGACTATCCCTGATATTTGTGTTGATTTAGATGATGCCTTTAACACCTTGAATGCTGAATAGATCTCTAACGCAGTGCTTCACAATGGTTTGGAGACTTCTATAGTATTCAAGGGGTTAAATCAGCTGTATTATTTTTTTATCTTTCTAATTTGATGAAGTTGGTTTGCTCTAGAATTGCACCTCTTAAAGGGGAACTCCAGCATGAGAACTGTTTAGCATTGTGAATACGGCTCGTTGCTCTTAAAATATCAGATACTACTCCTGCCCCTATATATTTAGATATTGCTTCAGTTGTCTCTTGTTTTTGAAGTCTGGGAATTGTTGACTGATGAGCCATATGGTGTAATGCGGGTGGAGTACAGTGTGTGCTGACAGATAAATGCATTGTCTAAACTCAAAACTATACATTTACACAGGGAGCTGCCTTATAAACCACGTCCATATATTAGTGATCTAAATGTTTTCTCTGGAACCAGCCAAACGTTTTTTTTCTATATAGTACATTAAGTCTGTGCTTGACAAATTTGGATGGTGTTTGTTATGACCTAGGACTACCAGTAGAACCAGGCTGTTGGGTCAAACTGTGTATGTGGCAATCTATGACTACCCGTGGGGAGTGTCTTGCTTTCTGCATAAGGTCTTATATTCACAAACATGTAGTGTAAACCATCTGATTCATAGGGGCTAAATAAAAAGTCCTATTGACTTGAATGTGGCTTTTAACCCACTGAATGCTAGAAAATTCTCGATTGCGTTGCAGATGCCTCTCACATTCAAGGGGTTAAAAATGCCCCATTTAAATTAATTTTTTCCCGTGCGGCACAGCTGGGGTTCTCCACAACTGCAGTGCTTCAGCTTACTGCATAAGGCTCTAGACTTGTGGTTTCTCACAATCAGCGGTAAGTCATCCTAAAATTAAAGGTTGTCTGCTGGGTTTGGCTGCTTATAAATAGCAGGAATATTAGAGTCCTGCATTCAGTGAGTTTTGCTGGAGTTGATTGATCATTGGTGCTCCGCAATATGTGGCACCCTACAGTTATCATTGGACTCCTAGATGAATGTTACATTGCATGCCCTTAGGCTGGCCAATGAAATTATTCTGAAAAATGAAGAGGAGCAATTTTGGGGCAGACCGGATGTGGATATGGCCTTTATGCTAGAAAGGCATGTAATTGTTTTGAGGACATCTCTAGCATTCAAAGGGTTAAAGGGCCCTGTTTAAAGAAAAAATAACTAGCAATAATTATTTAAATCTGCTGTTAGGAATTTGAGTATGACGATTTATTCTTCCCCCTCCCTCTCCTTTCTCAGATTCCAGCAAGGAGCTCACAGAATCACCACCAATGGAGTGAGGGTTCCGAATGGCAACCCCAAACAGGATAATATGGAAATCCTCTATAGGTCATTTTACAGTGTTCTGAACACTATAGCTGTGTTGTTGTAGTATCGAAGACCCTGTAAAATGATCAACAGAAAAGAAATACCAGTCTTGTGTCTGCTCATTTGTTGGTAGG
This sequence comes from Rhinophrynus dorsalis, assembly GCA_037306005.1. Classification (NCBI taxonomy): domain Eukaryota; kingdom Metazoa; phylum Chordata; class Amphibia; order Anura; family Rhinophrynidae; genus Rhinophrynus; species Rhinophrynus dorsalis. The sequence goes on from CM074718.1 coordinate 161,269,942, forward strand.
TTGACCTTATCAGTTTCTTCATTGATAAAGCACTGACTTGGGGAAAAAGGATAAAAGGGATACAAATGCAACCCTCCTGTACTATTACTTTGACATATGTTACCCTCTTATATTTTGAGCAGATTGAAATAGTTATTTTTAAGCATTGCTATCTCTTTAAATCACTTTGCGATTTTATTTACCTCTATGGTGCTGATGGTTTGCTCTAGAATTGCTCCTACATATCTTCCTGAATAAGGTCCTATATGCTTTATTTGAACTCAAAGGGCAATTATTGAGTTTTCTTAAAGGGATAGTAATACTTAAAATGTAAAAAAAATTATGTTGCAGGGTTTATCCCCCTGAGTAAAACAAGGGTACCCCCACTGCTGAGAGGTGTTTTATTCAAAAGTTATTAATTTTCAAAGTTGAATTTTTTAGGTGCAATATCACAGTGGCCTGAAATTGTACAGTGGCGCTGTTGCTACACGATCCTATGGACAACTCTGGTCAGTTGACCATAAATCTCCATAGGATGGTGTAGCAACAGCGCCACTGTACAATTTCAGGCCACTGTGATATTGCACCTAAAAAATTCAACTTTGAAAATTATTAACTTTTGAATGAAACACCTTTCAGCAGTGGGAGTACTCTTGTTTTACTCAGGGGGATAAACCCTACAACATATTTTTTTTTACATTTTAAGTATTACTATCCCTTTAAGTCTACTCCTATAGGAGACAGGCCACAGAGGTGAGCAGCAGTGACGGGAGCTCCCGGAACATATTTCTTTGAGGCAGAGCGTGGAATTTTTTTTATCCACTTGGGGCTTAATTGGAAACGGCTTCAATTGTTTGTTTGTTTGTTTGTTTGTTTTTTGCCTTCCTCTGGATCACAACAGGTTATTTGGTGTGGGCTGGACTTTATGGATGCATGTCTATTTTTCAGCCTCAGCAACTGTTACTATGTATGAAAGCATGAACGTGTATGTGTGGTTCAGTGGTATAGTGGAACAATTTTGGGTTGTTGGGCAGTCCGTGCATGATTCTGTGACTACCAATGGAACAAGGCTGAGATGTCAGAGACAGCCTCTTTGTGGCTTCTGTGACTACCACTCTGACAGTGGAAAAAGCCTGGGGTGTCAGGCAGAGTGTGTGAGTGTGTGTGTGTGTGTGTGTGTGTGTGTGTGTGTGTGTGTGTGTGTGTTTTGCCTGTCTGTGAATAATGCAGAGCATGTACAGAAATGTTGATAAAATTAAATGTGAACATTTTCACTATTAAAAAGATGACTGTGTTGTTAGGTGAGATACACCCACACCTGTTAGCTACAGTGCTACCGGTCATCCAGAAAACTGCAGTTATTAGTACACCAGCCTCTCCATTTCCAAGAAAATAGTTCCCCTTGAAATGATTGTTTTGAAAGAATGAAACATTTTCTAGGACAAAATTAACTGCGCATTGAGTGGTTGAAACATAATCCTGTTTATACTTTCTGGCCAATATAAAATCGAAGTGCATGATATACAAGAATAAGCAAATTGTGTGTTTGGTAGCAGATGTCAAACCTCAATATGTTTCTGCAAAAAGATACTGTTTTCTTCCCCAAGAACTAAATAGACTAGTCTGAAATAGAGGCTGAAACGGCAGATTACTTGACTGTTATTGAATAAATCCCAAAATGATCCCAACTAAAAATAAACCTCAACTCTCCAATTGAAACAAAATGGTGTATTTTAACTAAACTGAGAAATACAATGTGTAATAGGGGATTTTGTGGTTTTACAGCTCAGTGCATGTCCTCGAAAGCTGTTCTCTCAGCAACGTGGGTGGCAGGTTCTTCTACTATATAATGTATTGTAGTTGGCTCTGCGCACTTGTCAGGGTGAGTGTGCAGCCACTCGGAACATTTTCCCATTGTTCTAGCATGTGAACCACAGCTTGCATTCTAAAATAATCTCCAACACATTGCAACCTCTCCAGCAGGCAAGACATTAACCCTTTGAGTGCCAAAGGGTTACGCAACGCATTGCTTTGAAATGCGTTGCATACCCCTCTTGCACTCAAAGTGTTAAATCCCCTCCCAAGCAAAAAAAATATATTGTTCGCTTGGAATAGTTAATAAATAGCTATAACAGAACTATGGGCCAAGTTCAATAAGACAAAGAAAGGGTGCAAATCATATATACAATGGGAGACACAAATTCCTCTTAAAGGGATAGTTTCATAATAAAAACAGCTCTAATTAATCATCATTGTATTTGGGCCTTGGAGAGTTATTTCATTTCTGTCAGAGTTGTAGTTCAAGAGTACAAAAGTACACAACCTACAAACTCTGGGAGGGGTTGACATTTTTTTTTTTGTAACATGACTTGCCTGTACTAATGGCTGTAACAGCTAGAGAAAAGGTAGAAAAAGCATACAATTTTGGAAATAATACAACTTGGTGCTAAAAGAAAACTGGTGTTTTTTTTACACTTTTTCAACCATTCAAATGTACTGAAATCTGTGAAATGTGTAATTTCCAACAGTATTCATTAGATACTGCTCTCATGAGAAAAATGGCACCCCATTGGTATGAGTTTACAGTTTGCATACTGTTGTGGGTGCCAGAAGCACAAAACTACACCTCCAATAACCTCAAAGTTTTCTTACAATTTCACTTTTGTGTATACTAAAATGGTTGTAACAACTATATAAATGAAGAAAAGACAGACATATCATGCCATTTTGGGAAGAAGATAACCTACCACATCAAATGATGAAGGATCACTTGCATTTGCTCATTTGTTTCCAGAAGGTGGCTCTAACGAAAACATTTTGCATTTTTTTATTTTACATTTCCAGCCCTTCAAATGTACTGAGATCTGGGAAAGCTATGGAATTACCAACTGTATTCATTAGCTGCTGCTCTTACAAGAAAAATGGCACCCAGTTGGTATGTGTTCTCCTATACTGTAGGGGGTGCAAAAGCACAAAACTAAACATGTTGTCTTTTTGAAAATTGCTCCTTGCCTTTCTACCCCTATGTTGTAGTGCACAAATATTTCCTTAAGGTGGCACTGTAGGATCAACTTTTTTTTTTTTTATATAAAGTAGACTCTCACCCGCATCAAATGAGAAGTCGTTTGCCTTTTTATGACTAGGCTGGCGTGCACAACTGATTATGGAAGATGTCGCTGTGTGAAACAGTTGAGCTATTTTACATTTCTACTACTTTAAAGCTATTTATAGCTTTGAAAATCATGGAATTATTTACTGTAATCATTAGCAACTGTTCTTCGAGGAAAATTACACCCTTTTGGCATAAGTTGGCATACTGTAGGGGGTGCCAGAAGCACAAAACTGCTCCAACTACAATCCATCATTTTTCATATAATTTTCAACCTTGATTTTCCTCTACTAAAAAGGTGTAACAACATAATAAATGTTAGATAACGCATACAATGAGCTATCACTTGTCTTTTTTATGCTTGTGGTACTGTGAACAACTATTTCCAGAATGTGGCCTATATGAAAAAACACATTATTTTTTTGTACATCAGTCACTTCAGATATACTAAAATTGTTCAATACCATAGTATTTCCTAGTGTATTTAAGATGTACTGCCAGCCTAAGAAAACTGGGGCCCGTGTGTGTGTGTGTGTGTGTGTGTGTGTGTGTGTGTGTGTGTGTGTGTGTGTGTGTGTGTGTGTGTGTGTGTGTGTGTGTGTGTGTGTGTGTGTGTGTGTGTGTGTTGGGGGTTCACGCAGTGTTTATGGGTATGTCTCACTACCAGCAGGCAGTAGAACAAAGCTGGGGGATATATGACTATGAGTGTACACTGGAATTGGACAGGGAATCAGTGTATGTCCCCCACATACACTGTTTGCTTCCCAGCCTGATTCCAGTGTACACATGGTCTGTGTCTGCCAGTGGGCTGTGGAACCAGGCTGGGGGGGTTAGGGTGTATGGGCAGGAGAGATTGGAGATGGTGCGCTCTACTATGCGATGGACACCCCTGTGGCACTCAAAGTATACATTTGTTTTGTTCATTATTTTTTTATTCAGTCCTGATGCCCTCCCAAAATAATGAAAAAATAACTTTGTTTGCCACTTGAGGGTCCCACTCATTGCAAAGCAATACTTTGAACCCTTCTGTGGAACACAGGGTTCTTTTTTTTATTCAGACCTGATGCCCACCAAGGAGGTCTGAGTAAAAAATAATGAACAAAAAAATTAATTGTGTGTGTGCTGCAGGGGTATCTAACACATTTCAAAGGAATGCATTAGACCTTCCTGTGGCACACACAGGGTTATTTTATTATTTATTTATTTCTATATAACTTACTAGCAATGTGGGACGGTGCTGCCCGTCAGGATATATAGGGAATTAATGCACACACATGGATGCAAGACAAACACACACAGAGACACACACGCAAATGCACATGCATGCACTGAGATGCATAAAGTGTGACACGGTCATACACACATACATGCAATGCACAACATGCAGACACAGAGTGTGATACAGACATGTAACACACACAGTGAGGAACACACAGGCACACACAGACACACACACACAGAAGTGAGTCATAAGGGGGTGACTTATGTGTCATTGTAACGAGTTTGTGTTTGTACTTATGCCTCCACTGTGGCATTCATTCATTCATATAGTTGAAATGCATGTGGTAATTGCACATACTATGGTGGAAGGTGGATCGTGTTGGCTTCCGGGGTGTGAGTGAGTGAGTGTGTGTGAGTGAGTGGCATTCATTCATGTAGTTGAAATGTATGTGGTAATTGCACATACTATGGTAGAAGGTGGATCGTGCTGGCTCCCGGGGTGTGAGTGAGTGAGTGTGTGGAGAGTGAGTGTGTGTGAGTACGAGAGTGATTGAGAGTGAGTGTGTGTGATTGAGAGGGTGTGTGTGAGTGAGAGGGTGTATGAGAGTGAGTGAGAGTGTGTGTGTGAGTGTGTGTGTGGTTTTTTGTCTGATATGTTTGTGTCTGTGGTGTAGTGGCAGCCATTTTGTTTTTTCAGTTACTTGGATAGTGGTGGGCGGGCTGGATAGTGGGGGCAGGCCAACTCCCTACATGATTTAAATCACTCCCCCATTGAATCACCCAATGGGAGCAGTAACTCCTCCTTACTTAACCCTTTGAGTGCCAGAGGGGTACGCAACGCATTGCTTTGCAATGCATTGCATACCCCTTGGCACTCAAAGGGTTAAGTTGAGGTAACATAGCAATATAACACACGGTAGCTCTTCAGTTGAGGCAATGTAGCAATATGCTGAGGGAATAAATAGAAAGTGGTGTTTGAGGCTTGCCCTCTGTAACATACAGCAAAGCATCTCTCTCCCTTTAAGGAGAAAGGAGTTGCTATTAAGTTTATCCCTGAGTTTGTATTTTATGGAAACATTACATCCTCGTACTGAAACAAAGTGTATGGAGGGTTGCAATTATCTGTGGGAGGTGAAATAGTGTGTTTGTGGGGTCATGATCCTGAGTGAGAGTGTGTGTGGACCGGGAGAAGTTACTGATATCCCCGACTTCAGGAGCGAGTGGCAGTTATATTTTTTTGTCAGTTGGATAGTGGTGGGCGGGCTGGAAGGGGCAGGCCAACTCCCTGTATGATAAACATGCCCCCACTGAATCACCCAACGGGAGCAGTAAAGTCCCCATTGAATCACCCAATTGGAGTTGTGTCTTCTAATGAGGCAAAAATTATGTAATGAGGCATTCTGTTCAATGTGTGTTTGTTTTCTGAGGAGACCTAAATTATGTTCTGTGTGTGAGGTACCATAAATTATGCAATGAGGCTTATTCTTTTATATATATAGAAGATAGATTCAACAGATCTCGTTTGGTATGGCATCTGGCCCCCTCCTGATGTCCCCATCCATTGATCTCTAGCTGGGAGATCAATATTGGTGACACAGGAGAATGACATGCTCTCTTCCTTTACTTCAACCTGAACTTGTAGGAGTTGGCGAGATATGGGAATGCCTTCTCACGTCACCGGTGTCATGTCACTGGTGACTCTGGGAAGCTTTCACTGATCCCACTCACTCCAACCTGATAGTTCAAATTTAAGTGAAACAGGAAAGCATGTTGCTCTCCTGTGACTGCAATAGTCATCTTCCAGCTTGATACTCTGGGTGATCAGTAACTGGGTGGGACATCGGGAGGGATCCTGATGATACCCCCCCCCCATCATGAGGTTTGAAGAAGAAAAAAATAGGGGGGCAGCTATGTGTGGGGCACACGCTTCGCTGTGCTAGTATATACTGAGGGTTAAATCAGTGGGAATTTGGTGCATTTGTTTATTTGTCCCCTGTGGTGCATTTACTGTTCTGGAGCTAACCTGCTGCACCTAAGGGACAAGTGAATCTTTTGGTTGATTTTAATGGGTCCTTTAACCCATGTAGTTCTAGAGAGGTCTCTGGTACTTTGCTCTGCAATGCGTTAAAGCTCTTTCATTCAAGGGGTTAAAAGCCCCATCCAAATCAATGGGAATTCTTTGGTTTTTCATTTGTCTCCTGTTGAATATTTGGTTAGCTCCAGAATTGTAACTGAAAAGTACAAATCATTATTATTGTTAAGACACAAATCTAAACCTCTTTCTTTTCTGCTCAACATTTCCATTCAATCTTTATTTCAAATGTGTTTTCCCTTTGATAGACCTTGGATATTGGCAGCTATTACATTTTTAGAAAATAATGCTGTTTCTAGTAAGAGTTGCTTAAGGAGAAGAAAAAAAAAAAAAACACGTTGTGTGAGGTCCTTGTAAAATGAGGCTCTGGAACGTTGCGTTATTTCTGCACTTTCCTCCTTTTTTGTACTTCTGTCCTTGGTGTGTTGTGATTAGAAATTACATCTTTTGAATAGAAGAGCTGAATGCACTTTATTTTACAGTGGCCATAATTTACATGCATTTTGTACCTGCTATTTCAGAGACTGGCACCCAGAGAAACAAGCAATTATGGTATTTAAATTCCATTGTGCCAGCACCTCAAGGACACAGTCCAAACCTCCCCCAGAAAACTTGCCTGCTGGGCTGTATGCAGTACACTTGTGTGAACATCGCTGCTTGCTGTTCACACATCATTTTTCACAGACCATTCCTCTTGGAATAAAGGCTCTGTGTTACTGAAAGGCACTGGAACATTTGTTGTTCACCATGAAGGCGTCAGAATTTTTTTTTTCTTTGTTACTTTTAACCCTTTGAGTTCCAGAGAGGTGTGCATGTTCTATATATTATATGGGGAGATAATCACTTACATACCCTGTACTCTATGCCAGCATTTGTGTAAAAAAAAAAAAAAAAAAATAATTTTTTTTTTTTTTTTTTTTGGAGGCCTAAAATCTAGTCTTACATATGTTCTGGGGTGACAGCCATCCTTGAGCTCCTTGACCCTGATTACATAGCATTCTTGATGGTGTCTCTGAACCTTTATGAATATAAGGGTCCCTAGGTATCAATCTCAGTAAATGAAGCGCTTGTTTTGCTATGTTAGGGAAAAAGGGTACTTCCACTGTTGGAAAATAATTCAAAAGTTATAACCACTCAAAATTGTTGTTTTTCTTTAATTAAAAAAAAAAAAAAAAAATATATATATATATATATATATATATATATATATATATATATATACTAGTTGAACAGCCCGTTACACGGGCCACAGTGCCACTGCCACCCGGTCACGGGGCAGTCACGCGCAGTAGAGACTGTCCGCGCCGCAGCTGATACAGAGCTGGACACTCCTTTGGAGCGCCCAGCTCTGTATCAGCCGCGGCGCGGGTAGTTTCTACTGCGCATGACTGCAACACGCGCAGCAGTGTCTACTGCGCATGTCGCGGCGTTACACACGATTTAGCGAATTTTTATATAGGATATATATATATATATATATATATATATATATATATATATATATATATATATAATTTCTAAAATAAAATGACCACTAGATTCTGCAGTTTCATTGGTTACAATGAAAATCTCCAAACAGTTGCTTGAGCTGCTATAACTATTGGGCACTTTTATAGTCAAATTGCCTATGCTTTTTTATTATTTGCTTATTTGTATTTTTTTAAACATTTATTCCTCTATCCATTATGGAACACAGGTACCATGGAGTTGAGTTCCACTTTGAAGGGCAGAACACATCTCAAAAAACAGTCTTGTGGATGGAGACTCCCAGCTGCTCCTTCAGCTCAACCCTTCCCCCCTGCATCTCCAGTTATGATGTGATCTCTGAGAGGAAAGCATGGGCCAGGATACTTCTTGTTTTTAGATTTTTGTTAATTATTTTCTGATAGATATGGGACTGTCACTATCCCCCCATTAGGAGCGTTACCGTTAATGGGTTTGCCTTGGAGTGAATTGATCAGTGTGCAGGAGCTGTGTGAATCCTTGCAGCCCTGTGGAGAGAATCTTGTAGCCCAAGCTTTCCCTCCCAGCAGAGTCCCTTAGGACTCTGCTTACTTCACAATGGTAACCTGAAGAAAGAAGACTGGCGAGTAACCCTTTGAGTGCCTTGTTCCACATTGTCCCTATCTTGTTCCTCTCCATACAGAGGTTTCCTCTGAGCCTTTGGGCTCTTGCACTATGTTGGGTATTTTATTATATGCTCTTTTCCTGAGCTATGGAGGAAATGTGGCTGCATTTGGGTTTGTTAAACCATTCCCTGCTGTTGTATCCGAGTTAGGGGCTTTTCCCTTTAGAGGCCTGTCTCTTCAGTGCCCTCCCATGTTCCCTGGGGTACCTCCTGTAAATTGTCAGTTTTTGGGTTTGTCTTCTTTAAGAATGGTTCAAGTGCTGCCATCTTTGCTCCATTTACTTATATGGGTGAACTGTTTGACATAGAGAAGTCAGAGTGGGCTCTTTCTTCTTATCACCTTTATTGAGCAAAGAAAACTTTGCTCAAGCCTAGAATGCACAGACCCCAAGTCTCTACTACACTAGCACGTGAAAAACCTCTTCTACTTTTTACTGTGCTCATATGAACCTGGTAATTAAGACGCCAATATCTCAGGAACCTAAATATTGGTCAACAAGTGAAAGCAAATAATTGGTGCCAATTTTGATGGATAGCCCTTCCATAGCTTTGTCTGTAGCTCTGACAAAAAAAATCCTTGATAGCACAAACATTTATAATGGGGAAAGAACTATGGTTTTTACACAAGCACCTGGGGTTTGTTGGGATTGGTATAGATGTCCTTAGCTTCCAGGTTATTTCCTTATTTGCTTGATGGTTCAAACACTGTAAGTATTTGAAAATTGTCCATTCAATTACCTGGGAAATATGTACTCAACAAAAAGTTTGCTTTCAAACTGCTAAATTTTTATTCCATTGCTGTCAGAAAAAATAAAAACCCACAAACCCTCACAGGTCGCTTAACTGGAAAATACAGTAAAATAAATTTTTTTATTTTTTTTTTCTCTTTTCTTTTAAACTTGCATCTAACAAATCACATAATTTAACACAAAATACTAACCCCACTCTAGTCTTTATTATTGTAGCTTTCACTGAATTCTTCATGTAATAACAAGGAAGAGTGGCATGAAGGTGAGCAAAAAGGTGATAAAGAGGAGATAACGTATCATTGTGCTAAACTGTCCCTTCCTGTGTTGTTCTATGGAGCTTGTGCACTAACACCTCTTACTTGATCAATGATGCATTAGCTCTATAAAATAAAATAACATAGGATGTGGAGAGTTTATCACACTAGTGAAGTTATCTTCTCTTTATCACACCGTAGTGCATAACCTACCAGGTGTTTTATGGGAATAACTGGGTCAATTTAGAGACAAGCTCAGATGACTCTCAATATAGAGCTCATCCTCATTATGCAGCTCCTTATGGTTCTTTTTAAAAACTGGGTATTTATACAGCACCCACACAGATCTGAATACCGACAGACTAATTCATGCACACACACTTGCATACTGAGACATGGATACAGGCATAAAATGCAGATCTGCAGACTGAATCTATGATTTATGCACACACACCAACTTACATACAGGAACAAAACATAGACCTATATTATGAGATGCGTGCACACTTGTATATTGATACACTGAAGTCTGCTCACATACAGGCTTTATATAAAACACAGATACCAGAACAAAATACACATGGTAACCACACACCAGGGTTGCCAACCATCAGTAATTTAGTGATAGTCAGTAAAAAAATCCTAACATTATTAGGTGTCTAAGAAAAATGTAGTGTCATTAAAAAAGGCAAGTCAGAGAATGGTGTTGTAGTCTGTAGGTCACTGCAGGTGGTCAGTTCAAAAATGTTGTGTTTTGTCACAATATTTGTTTCTAGGTCTCCCTAAGTTAGAAGGGCATCCCATGCATGGGCCCTTGCTCTCCTTGTGCGTAGAGGGAATCAGCTGCAACACACCAAGGAAACCCACACAGGCCGAAATGTATGTCTGTAGTTGGACTGTTTCTCTCACACAGAGAGGGTTTGCCTTACGTTTCAAAGCTGGACTTTCTGGACATGACCAGTCTGGTTTTTCATTCCCATGTGTCACTGTAGAGAGGAAATCTCCATGACTTGTAGCACCATTGAGAGGCCACTATGCCTTAGAGCAAGACGCTTTATCTTGTTCATTCTCTCAGCGGGTGGCACACCACAGGTGTTAGTTCAAAAATGTTGTTGCCCTTAATTATTTGTAGGCATGGCCATAAAAAAAAAAGTTTTCACTACAAATCACTTAGAGTACTATGTGCAGCTCTTAAGACCACGTTGCTAGAAAGACATTAATGAAGTAGAGACAGTCCAAAGAAGAGCCCCTAAAATGGTGCAGTTTCTTCATGGCAGTGTATCTCTCACTGTGTTTCCACCCATTCCCACTCTGGACCAGGTCATCCTGGATGAGTGGAAAACACCTGACAGGCACCTTTCTCTTTTCAAGAGATTTTCCAAGCTGTACCTCTTCTCCGAAGCAGCTTTGACTCAGGTTGATCCCCCTGTTTCTAGACTTTCTAAGTCTACTGCTCTGTCCTTGGCTGATGCCACGGCATTAAAGGATATGACTGATAGAAAGCTGGAAGCTATCCTGAAGTCTAACTTTTCTGCCATTGGTGCTGCCCTGAGGCCTACCTTGGCCTCTGTGTGGGTCTCTAGAGCTATTGCCATCTGGTGCAAGCAATCTATAGAGGCAGTCAGTAAAGGTGCCCCTAAGGAGGACCTTTTAGCCCTCTTGGCCAATATGTCTAAGGCTCAGACATATGACACTGAAGCTCTTTTTTATGCTATCAAACTTGTAGCTAAGGCTTCTGCCTTCTCTGTTTCTGACAGACTCTCATTGTAGCTTAAGATTTGGTCTGTGGACCTCTCATCTAAGAAGTCACTGATTTCTCTCCATTTTCAGGACAAATCTCTTTTTGGGCCTGAACTGAAACAAATTATCAGTGAGGCTACTTGGGGGCAAGAGCACTCTGTTGCCTCAGGTCTCCAAGCTCCCTAACCTGGGGAGGAAACATAGTCTTTTTCATCCCCACCAAAACGAAGAGCAAAGGCCAAATAAGAATGTCTCAGGCCAGCACCCCATGCCCTACCACCAAGCCCAGACAGCAGAGCACTCAAAGCACGCCTCCGCCAATCCCAAATCTGCTAATTCTGCCTCAGCATGATTCACACAATCCTGGCCCACAATGCCCTGTGCCATTTTCAGACGCCTGGGCAAACTCTGTTGCGGATCAATGGGTTTCGCATGTGGTTTCACACGCTACAGGATTCCCTTCAAATCCCTTCCTCCTTTCAGATTCTTCCAATCTAGAACTCCTCTGGGCCAAGAAAAGTTGCGTCTTTTCAACAAGGAGGTTCAGGCTGTCTTGGACAAGGGAGTTCTGGTTTCAGTTCCTCCTCAAGAGAGGTTTAGGTTTCTATTCAAATCTGGTCATGGTGGCCAAGAGGGATGGCAGCAGTCCCCCCCCCCCCCATCTTGGACCTCAAGGATCTCAATTATTTTGTGGAGACTGCATGCTTGAATGTGGAGTCCTTGCACTCTGTCATCGCAGCTCTGTGTCCAGGAGAATTCTTGGTCTCTCTGAATATGCAGGATGCTTACTTGCATTTTCTGATTCATCTGGATAGCCAGAAGAACCTCAGGTTCACCTGCGATTTGGGGCACTTCCTGTTCATCGCTCTGCCCTTTGGGCTTACCCCTCTGCTTCTCGGGTGTTCACCAGAGTTTTAGGGGCATTGATTGCCTTTCTGCACACATGGGGGATTCAGGAGACTCCCTACATGGACGACCTGCTGCTGAAGGTGCTGTCCATGGACTTTCTGGACCATCACGTCCAGGACTATGCTCAGATTCTCCTCCGCCATGGGTGGGTTCTAAATATGGGGAAATCTGCTTCAGTCCCTTCTCGGGTCCAGTTTTTCCTTGGTCTTGGGTTCACCATGCAGGCAGTTCCGTTTTCCATGGCCCCCACCAGGGAGCTCCAGAGATTTACTGTCCGTTCTTGGCATGGGAATCCAGATCTCTTGGACCGCAGTGTCTCTCCCTCCGGAGGTGAGACAGGACCTACTCTGGTGGCTGGACTGATCTTTCCTGGAGAAGGGGAAACCCTTTGTCATTCAGACCTGGACCTTTGTGATGACAGACGCCAGCCTTAGGGGCTGGGGTGCTGTCCTGGGTCACCTGAGGGTTCAGGGCAGATGGACTGCAGAGGAGACTCTACAGTCCATCAGTGTTCTGGAGCTCCAGGTGATTAATCATGCTCTTGTGTACTGGTCCTCTCCACTGATGGGTTGTCCAGTCCACATCAAGTCACACAACTCCACAGCTGTGGCATACATCAACAAACAAGGTGGCACAAGAAGCACTTCTGCTTGATCCAAGGTCAGTTCTATCTTAGCCTGGCAGAAGATCACATTCTGGCTATCTCAGCCATGCACATTCCAGGGGTAGACAACGTCCTGATGGACTTTGAGTCACCAAAGGGTGGACCCTGGAGATTGGGAGCTCCTTCACCCAGACATATTCGACCTGTTGGTGCAGCAGTGGCGTCTTCCACAGATAGACCTGAGGGCCACCAGGCACAGCAGTAAGATTCAGCTGTTCTGTTCCTGTTGGAGGAACCCTCTGGCCTTTGCCATGGACGCTTTGGCGATCCCGTGGCTTTTTCATCTGGCCTGTATCTTCCCTCCAATTCCTCTCATTCCCAAGGTGCTGAGGAAGATTCAGATGGAGGTCCGGTGGTCATCTTGATTGCCCCCTTTTGGATCAGGAAGCCCTGCATCCCAGAACTAATGGTTCTCTCCATTCGGAATCCGTTTCCACTGCCACTCAGACCGGATCTCCTCCTTCAGGACTACCTATGGAAGGAGGATGTGGAGCGCATAGCTTTGACGTCATGGTTGTTGAAGCCTCCAACCTAAGGAGGAAAGGCTTTTCTCCTCAAGTGGTCTCCACTATGATCCAGGCTAGGAAACCGGTTTCATCCAAAGCCTACCATAGGGTTTGGTTAGTTTTTCAGCCTGTGTGTGTTGACCGGGACCTGTCTTCACAAGAGATTGATCTCCCGGTGATTCTGTCTTTTTTACAGGACGGTATGAACAAAGGTCTCAGTCTTAGCTCCTTGAAGGTTCAGACTTCAGCTCTCTGTGTTTTTCCAGAGACGCATTGCCATCTTGCCTGATGTCAAGGTTTTGTTTCAGGCGTCGCTCATGCCTTCCCTCTCTATAAGTCTCCCACTCCACAGTGGGACCTTAATTTGGTTTTGGGAGTCTTGCAGCGGCCTCCCTTTGAGTCCTTGGCTACCATTCCTCTACGCCTCCTGACGTGGAAGATGGCCTTTCTTGTAGCCTTGTTCTCTGTCCTCAGAGTCGCTGAATTGTAGGGGATGTCCTACAAACCACCTTCCTGGTGTTTCACAAGGATAAGGGTGTTCTTCGTACCTCCCAGGAATTCCTTCATAAGGTGGTCTCTGAGTGCCACATCAAGGAGATTATTGTGCCTTCCTTTTGTCCTGACCCCAAAACTGACAAGGAGAGGGATCTCCACTTGTTAGAAGTGGTACTCGGCCTTAATTTCTACATGCACCATACTGAGTCTTTCCGGAAGACTGATACCTTATTTGTCTTCCCTGACGGTCCTCGGGCTGGTATGGCTGCGTCCAAGGTCACTATTGCCTCTTAGATTAAGTTTACTATTCGTAAGACTTACGAACTCAGAAAGAAACCAGTTCTTTTCGGCATCACTGCACACTCCACCAGGTCTGTTGGGGCATCCTGGGCTTACAAGAATCAGGCCACTTGGTCCTCTGTGCACAACTTTGTAAAACACTGCCATTTAAATGTTCTTGCTTTGGATGAAGCCTGACAGTGGAGATATTAAGTCTTCTAAATGCACAGTTCTGCCTTGTGCGGCACACAGTATATGCAGCACGGCAGAGCAGGGCTTCCCACCTCCCTCTCAGTTGCCCCAGGGATCGTGTTCACGCTTCCCTTCAGTAGCTGTATTTCTGTGGGCTAACATTACAGCAAGCTCCGTTTACCATGCTACTGAGCTTTCAAACCAAGCACACTTTGTAGACCGTCCCAATGAAGCCGTTCTTTTTCAAGATCACAATCTTGGCTCTGCTGAAGAGCCTCCACCGGTCCTGGGACCAGATTCCCCTGCATTCACCTAGAGCACTGACGTCAGGGAAAGGGGAGAGAGGGGGGATCTTTAACAGTGAATATGGGACTGAAGGCATTTAGTATAATTTTTCAATAGCTACAATATTGAGTTTTTAAATATTTTGACAATACTATCACTTTAAGTACTGAAGTCCTGTGCGATTCCACCCAGAATTATGGCCCATTCAACACATTCGATTAGCAAATCACGGACTTTCAAAAACAAGGCCTCTGTGGACCAGCTTTGCAAACCAGCAACCTGGTCATCTGTTTACACTTTCACTAAATTTTATAAAGCTATTATTTTGCATTATAAGGTGCTAGTTTTGGTTGCAAACCTTTGCTGGTGGTTGTTTCTTAGTTTTTCTGTCCCTCCCTGCATTGTTTGGGACTGCTTTGGGATTTCTCCATGGCCCCTATATCCCTCATGGACTTAAGGGGGAATGGGATTTTTATCCTTTTCTCGTAGCCCATAAAGGGATGCAGGGCACTCCGCCCTTTAATTTTAAAGTTTTGTCTGGTTTGTGGCTATATATGCACTTATATCCTGTTATTTTAGTTATGTCCCTTTCCTGACTTTACTTCATACAGCAGTCAAGTATATCTATTTGTATGTATTTTGCATAGTATTTAAAGTTGCCTTTATATAATCTCTTAAGTTTAAACTCTCCACAACAATAGACTTCATTAGTCTGAATGGCTTGTATGGGTCCACAGTCTTTATCAGACTGGAAAGTGTAACTCTCTTGCAATATACTACAACAGTGAGGATTACCTGGAACCGACAGCTAACCCATGACTTTGCTCTCACCCCGGAGTATTGCTTTATAAATGCAGGCTTACTCAATATGCCTTGCATCAGTTGGCATTGCATGTGTTAACATCACTCTGTCATTGAACATCCATGCTGTGTTTCTGCCAGTACAAGACTATGTTGGCCTTACATGTGACGTATAATACATTCCTTGCTTTCATCACTGGGAGATTTAATTACTCTGGCAACTTTTACATGATTGGATTTATCTTTTATAAAATCTGCACCAGGATTTTCAGTATTGTAAATACCTTTATTTCTTCCTAGTATTTAAGCACTTAAGCAATTCACCATTTGAGTGCCAGAAAGGTGTCCAGTACATTGCTTTGTAGTACGTTGGATACCCCTTTGGCACTAAGAGGTATAAAGAGTAAATAAATTGCAGCATTTTATTGATCTTTATTCTGTTATTTTTTGGGTAATGTTTTGTGCTTTTAATATTTTACCCAGGCGGTGCCTCTAACTTTTGTAGTAGATTGACCGTGCAATTCAAACAGGACGTCAAATCATCTTAAGTAAGATTCTTGTTCACAGCCAAACTCAAAGGCAGTATGCCAAGACATTTCTTCCTCTAGCCATGAAAGATAATTCAAGTAGTATTGCTTGACACTGTTCTTATATGCATTTACAATCTACCATGAGGATATGTTTAATGTGTCTGCATACACAGACGCTTCATGTATCAATGTGTGTGGCACTTGCAGTACAGCCAACAGGGCAGTTCCCTTAATTACTTCCAATGCTGACATCAATGATGCCTTATGAATCAGCTGCTGTAAGCCACTAAGGAGTTCTACTTTTCATATAAGGCAGAGGGCAGTGCTTACTTTGTAGAATATGTGGAAAATAATTCATTCAATCCATTCTTTCTTGTGGTAGTCTACACCTAGTTTAAGTTGCAGTTTTTAGATTTCTGATATGTTTCATGAATTTGAAAAAAAAAAAAATCTTAGCAAGATGGTGCACTACTAAAACGTGCTATTCATTCTTTTGGATACTTCTCTACCTTTCAGAGTCTTAAAGTGGAACTGTCAGTCGTATAAAAGTGCCCCCCAAATAATCTTACTATAGCATTAGGCATATAAATCCATTGATAATCCTTATTAAGTCAAGCATTATTTGGAAATATATGTTTTTCAGAGACTCACTGCCTGGAAACCCCCACTACCTTTAACTATGTAGCAACTATATCTGTGTGTTCCTTCATTGCTGGGGGCCTCCTCTGAGGAGGAATTATCTGAAGAGGAGGGTGAGGAAGGGGAATACGAGGATATAGACTTTTGTGAGAATGACCTCCTTCCCTCTGCTGAGGGTCTCATTATTGCCTTTTTGGAGACGCTTCAGATCTCTAACACCTATGATGAGGGTTTTCTTCTATAGATGTCTTCCAGAGGCATAAGGAATCCCCACCGTTTTTCCCCCCTAATTCCACACTTGGCCAGATCTTTTTTGATGAATGGAAGACCCCAAATAAATGGCTGTCTATCACCAAGACTTTCTCTAAAATGTACCCTTTTTGGCACAGTGAACCTCTCCTCCAACCGTGGATCCTCCTGTTTCCAGACTGGCAAAAACTACTATCTTACCTTTGGCAAATACAGCTGGACTCAAGCTAAAGAAATTGTATTCTAGCCTCAGGGCCAACTTTGCAGCCACTGGTACAGCACTTAGACCTATCTTTGTCTCAGCCTGGATTAATAGGGCTGTCGGAATATGGGTTGAACTGCTTATGGAGGCCATTTGTTCAGAGGTTTCCAAAGATGACCTTTTGGTTCTTTTGACCAACATTAACGAGGCCAACACGTATGTCTGAGGCTCTTTTTGAGGTGGTCATATTGTCCACCAAGGCCTCTGCCTTTTCTCTTGCGGCGTGATGCACTTTGTGGCTTAAGATTTGTTCTGAGGATCAATCTTCTAAAAGGTCATTGGTTACTTTGCCCTTTCAGGGCAAGTCCCTGTTTGAACCAGAATTAAAGCAGCTCATTTGTGATGCTACTGGGGACAAGAGCACCTTGTTGCCTCAGATGTCCTCCAAATATCCAACTATGACAAGGGAACTGCATCTTCATCTCCCCCTCCAAACAGAGGCTCAAAGGCAGCAAACTTTGCAGTCCTCCCATGCGCTCTCCAACGCCAATCCCAGACAACAGTGACAGCCCAAGTCTGTCAAGCAATCTTCAGCATGCCTTTCAGAATCCTGGTCCTCTTTTAACTGAAGAGAGGTGAGGATATGTCTTTGCCTGTTTCAAGATGCCTGGGAGTCTTTGGTAGTGGACCAGTGAGTGTTGCGGGTATTCTCAGAATGGTACGGCATATATTTCAAGTTACTTCCACCTTTTTTGTTTATTTTTGTTCAGGGTGCCAAGAGGCGAACAAAGTACACCTGTTTCAGGAGGCAGTGGATTCACTGCTGGCCAAGTAGGTTCTGATTCTAGGACCTCTCGAAGAGTGCAGTTCAGCTTTTTATTCTAACCTGTTTGTGTTTCCAAAGGAGGATGGGAGCTGTTGTACCATTTTAGTCCTAAAATGGCTTAACAAATATATGGTAACTACACATTTCAAGATGAAATCCTTGCATTCTGTCTTCGCACTGAAGGAATTGCTCATTGTGTTGCTTAATCCTGTGGCACTGAAAGGGTTAACCAGCTGTCCCAGTATGTAGCGAGAGTCATGGAGTCCTCAGTCCCTGAAGTGGACTCTGTACATGCACACTCAGAGGCTGCCAGACAACCGCTGGCCCGGCTCCTTGGCCAGGAAGACACCTCCTGGCCCAGGCCTTGGCCAAGAGCGTTACTAGAGACGCAGCCCGGGCACCGAGAGCGGGAACTAAAGAGGGATGGTGTGTGTGGTTGGAGCAGGGATGGTGTGTGTTTTGGAGCAGCTATAGTGCGGCATGCATATTTTTTGTGCCAGGGTACTTACACAATGTATGTGTGTGACAGCGAGCAGAGAACAGCGGTGAAGAAGCTTGTGTGTAAGAGTGTGTACTACAGAGTGGCCCCAGCATGGTCTGTCTCCAGCCCTTCAACCAAGGGTAATAGCCGCATCCAGCTGCTGCTTGTAGAGAGCTCCTTGAAGGGCCGCATGACCGGGCTATTGCGGGGTGGAGTGTTGTGCTTCATGAAGGGGGAACATGAAGATTTGGTACTGGGCCTGCCTGCCTCTGAGCTACATGAAGCAGCTGGGCTTCCTGCAGCAGAAGCACATTGTGCACCAGGAGCCGAAAGCATTGTTGTGTTGCGGATACCAGAAATGAAGGTACACTGGAGCCGATCCCGCCCTCTCTTTGTTGGATCAGCTCATTGTGTGCCTCAGGTTGGTGGAGGGACCCCTGGGGACTCTCTCTCTCTCTCTCTCTCTCTCTCTCTCTCTCTCTCTCTCTCTCTCTCTCTCTCTCTCTCTCTCTCTCTGTGTGTGTGTGTGTGTGTGTGTGTGTGTGTGTGTGTGTGTGTGTGTGTCGTGTGTGTGTGTGTGTGTGTGTGTGTGTGTGGCTTGTGTGTGTGTGTGTGTGTGTGTGTGTGGTGTGTGTGTGTGTGTGTGTGTGTGTGTGTGTGTGTGTGTGTGTGTGTGTGGCGTGTGTGTGTGGCGTGTGTGTGTGTGTGTGTGTGTGTGTGTGGCGTGTGTGTGTGTGTGTGTGTGTGTGTGTGTGTGGCGTGTGTGTGTGTGTGGCTTGTGTGTGTGTGTGTGTGTGTGTGTGTGTGTGGCTTGTGTGTGTGTGGCTTGTGTGTGTGTGTGTGGCTTGTGTGCGAGTCTGTGGTGTAGGAGCGAGTGGCAGCCATTTTGTTTTTTCAGTCACTTGGATAGTGGTGGGCGGGCTGGATAGTGGGGGCAGGACAACTCCCTGAATGATTTAAATCACTCCTCCATTGAATCACCCAATAGGAACAGTAACTCCTTACTTAAGCTGAGGTAACATAGCAATATAACACACAGTGGCTCTTCAGTTGAGGCAATGTAGCAATATGCTGAGGGATCAAATAGAAAGTGGTGTTTGAGGCTTGCCCTCTGTAACATACAGCAAAGCATCTCTCTCCCTTTAAGGAGAAAGGGCAGGAAGTGGAGGAGTGACAGTTGAAAACAGACAGTGAGGTGACTGAAGAGATGAAGAGTTAACCCTTTGAGTGCCAGAGGGGTACGCAACGCATTGCAGAGCAATGCGTTGCGTACCCCTCTGGCACTGAAAGTGTTAAATAAGAGTTGCTATTAAGTTTATCCCTGAGTTTGTATTTTATGGAAACATTACACCTTCGTACTGAAACAGAGTGTATGGAGGGTTACAGTTATCTGTGGGAGGTGACACAGTATGTATGGAGGGTTACAATTATCTGTGGGAGGTGAAACAGTGTGTTTGTGGGGTCATGATCCTGAGTGAGAGTGTGAGTGGACCAGGAGAAGTTATTGATATCCCCTACTTCAGGAGCGAGTGGCAGCTATATATTTTTTTGTCAGTTGGATAGTGGTGGGAGGGCTGGAGGGGGCAGGCCAACTCCCTGTATGATAAACACGCCCCCATTGAATCACCCAATGGGAGCAGTAATGCCCCTAATGAATCATCCAAATGGAGTTATGTCTCCTAATGAGACATAAATTATGTAATGAGACATTCTGTTTAATGTGTGTTTGTTTTCTGAGGAGACATAAATTATGTTCTGTGTGTGAGGTACCATAAATTATGAAATGAGGCTTATTCTTTTTTATATATATATATATATATATATATATATATATATATATATATAGATAGATAGATAGATATATAGATAGATATAGAAGATTGTCAAGAGGCACTCTCACTCTAAGAGTCCATCGCCTGGGTGCTCAGATCCAGCCACAATACAAACATATCCCAAATTGAAAAGCACTCTCAGGACTTTTTGATAATCCGACAAGCAGGTTTAATTAGGTAGATCGACATTCGGTTAACACACAGTAACCTTCGTCATGGATAATACAAAACAACAGAAACCCTCATTTTATCCCCCTGGTGAACAAACAGGCGCCAAAACGACGCTAAATGAAAGGACATGACATCACAGACAGTGACCAGCTAGACGGTGATTGACATATAAGTGTACCAATCAATTAAAGTGACAAAATACTTCAAATTAAAATTAGAATTAAAGAACATATTGAAAGCAATATACACAAAAAATGTATGATCATAGAGTTATATGTATAAATTAGATATATATCAAAAAAACATAAAGGCTGAATGTCAGAGCAAACGGAACTTAAACCGCATTCAAAGTAATGGCTTGTCTATAGACTGGCAAGTCTCAAGCGCATTGCAACGCGAGGCTTGCATAGTATTATGATATGTAGTATTATTCCATAGATCTGACATTCATGTACTTTAGAGTTTTTAATAGACAAAAACTGTTCAATAAAAGGCCGAATATGAGAGCTTTTCATTCAGACTTTTAGGAGCCATAGTATCAAGAGTGCGAATCCAAAAGATTTCTTTCTGGAGCAATCTTCTGCCCCTGTCTCCTCCCCTTAGAAGTGGTGGAATATGGTCAATTATCATAGGGTCATCGTTATTACGTAGCATTGGAACTCATAGATTGGATCACTGCTTTGAACGCAATGGATACCCCTATAAAATTTAAATATACATACAGTCTGTCAGATGTTGACTTCTTGGATCTAAAAATTTATAAAAAAAGAAGGCACATTGGGTACAACATTATATACCAAACCAACTGACAGAAACACCTTACTCCATGCATCTAGTTGTCATTCTCCATCTTTAAAGAGAAGTATACCCTATTCACAGTTTATTAGGGTGCTACGTAATAACGATGACCCTATTAAAACCAAAGAACAATTATTGGATAAGAGAAAAAATTTTTTACAAAGGGGTTATGACAAGAGATGTTTAGACCAAGATCTGGCACGTATCAATCAATTGGAACGTGCTAATCTCCTTAATCCCCAGTCTAAAAATAAGGATTCCCAGAGGATGGTATTCACTACACAATACTTTCCCGGAGCAGAGAGAATATCTACTATATTGAGACAACAATGGCCCCTACTTTCTACAGACCCAAAATTACCCTTTTTTGCATCACAACCTCCAATGGTAGCATTTACTAGGGGTAAAACTTTGAAAGACTTTTTAACGAGGCCGGATCTATTATCAATCTCTAATCCAAGTGATCAGAAGTCTACATGGCTTACTAGACGAAAAGAACAGAGAGGTTGTTTTCATTGCACTAATTGTACAACATGTAATAGTATGATTAAAACTACTACTTTCAAGCACCCTCATACCAACAAATCCTTTCAGATTCGCCACAAGTTGACTTGTACTACTGAATTTGTGATCTATATCTTGATATGTCCATGCTCTAAGTATTATGTTGGCAAAACGGAGACTACCTTCCGAGAAAGGATGGCGAACCATCGCTCGTCTATTAGAGCAGCTCTGCAGTCAGGGACATCTGACAAACCGGTGGCTCGACACTTTATGGAACATCAACATTCAGTGGCATCTATAAGGACTATGATAATTGAACATATTCCACCACTTCTAAGGGGAGGAGACAGGGGCAGAAGAATGCTCCAGAAAGAAATCTTTTGGATTCGCACTCTTGATACTATGGCTCCTAAAAGTCTGAATGAAAAGCTCTCATATTCAGCCTTTTATTGAACAGTTTTTGTCTTACCAACGGTAAGGGCATGATGTATACAGTCCCCTTAACATTGGATGGAAGAATATGTGTTACATCTCTGTTGATTCTTAAACTTAGAGGAACAATGGCAAGTATGGATGTACAATGTGCTTGATGACGTCTAACATACCATACCGCATACGTATTTCCTCTACTTTGGACTTGTGACTGATGGGACACCGTGAGGGTGTCTTGATATAAAGAGATGTGAAAGTATATGGGAATGGATTAGGATCCTTAGCGTGTAGAATATGACCTTATATACAGCACGTAACTATGGATGATCCACACAGGAAGAGTAAGTCTGGCCACAGATTGCAGTGATACATATTGGATTTCATCAAACCCTGCATATCTAGCCGTTACTCGGTGGACTCTATATATTCCCATCATAAGATTCCCATCCAAAGACATTCACTTTTTAAGTACTTGGTATATGACTGGAGAGCCATGGTTTGGCGAATGCGTATCTGATTAAGATCCTTTTAGGCTCCAGATCCCTGTCTCCCTCTATTTAGATATGGATGATGATCTAGTGACATTCACATCTAATGGTGAAATTAATAACTAATTTAATTGGTACTCTCTTGATTTTGGTTTGGAACCAAGAAAAACTATTTGTTAGGATAATATATGTCTGGTATTCTTACGTCCTTTTTTTATGACTTTTCTGTTTTGTTCTTGATTACTGTGATATATATCTCATCAAAACTTGCTATGTATGATATCTGAATTTGTACGGTTGGTTGCCGCTTTACTATATGTGGTGGTTGTGAGTATTTATCTACTCGTGGAATGTGCTCTACCCCTCTGAAAAACACGGTTTGGATTTTTGCAACCTAGAACACAATCGTCTATTCAGATACTGTGTAGCAAATTTGTAACATTGACCACTGGGGGCGTTATATTTTATCTTGAATTAACCTCGTTTGACCCAGAGAGAGTTAGTGGAGACATTGTCTCACAGGTAGAATATGTATGAATATAACTATAGCTTATGATTTATTATATTCTGATATAGATGTTCAGCTATGGCATTAGACTCCTTCAGTTGTCATAATTATTCCGATCTTATGCAATCGTAGTTCTCTGTTAAGTTGTTAGCGAGGGAGTCTACCACGTAATCGTTCGCTATAAATCTCGATCAGATCTGAACATAAAGTAGTAATTCATTGTGTTGATACCAATATTGTCTATTAAAAACTCTAAAGTACATGAATGTCAGATCTATGGAATAATACTACATATCATAATACTATGCAAGCCTCGCGTTGCAATGCGCTTGAGACTTGCCAGTCTATAGACAAGCCATTACTTTGAATGCGGTTTAAGTTCCGTTTGCTCTGACATTCAGCCTTTATATTTTTTTGATACATATCTAATTTATATATATAACTCTATGATCATACATTTTTTGTGTATATTGCTTTCAATATATTCTTTAATTCTAATTTTAATTTGAAGTATTTTGTCACTTCAATTGATTGGTACACTTATATGTCAATCACTGTCTAGCTGGTCACTGTCTGTGATGTCATGTCCTTTCATTTAGCGCCCTTTTGGCGCCTGTTTGTTCACCAGGGGGATAAAATGAGGGTTTCTGTTGTCTTGTATTATCCATGATGAAGATTACTGTGTGTTAACCGAAACGTCAGTCTACCTAATTAAACCTGCTTGTCGGATTATCAAAAAGTCCTGAGAGTGCTTTTTTATATATATATATATATATATATATATATATATATATATATATATATATATATATATATATATATAGATAGATAGATAGAATATATAGATATATATATATATATAATATATATCTATATATATATATATATATATATATATATATATATATATATATATATATAGATTCTATACGGAGTGTGTAATCTGGACTGGTCTATTTGTCCTCGTGGTATTTTAGGTTTCTGAAGGGACCTCTTATCCCTTTTTTGTGTTTGTTTTTTTTAACCTGTGTCATCTGTGGTTATTTTTGTACGAATAAAGCATTTATACATATATTTACAATACTTGCTTATTTAAGTGCTTCTGTTATTGGATTTTCTTTGGGAGGGGGACAGACGAGCTTGCTTTCTTTTTGCCACTTCTTCTCCCCTTCTGTTTATATATTAGGAATCCTATCAATAACATGAAACATATCCTATCCATAACATGAAAAACATTCATTAAAAAAATCCATGGTAGTATTAACCCTTTGAGTACTAGAGAGATGTCCAGCGCACCTCTCTAGCACTCAAAGGGTTAACCCCCCCTCTCCATGGGCACTATCTTGCCATCCAGTGAGACTGGGGGAAAAATTATTAAATTCCAATTTCCAAACCAAGTTAGTGACACAAAATACAGCTGTCGGAATATCATTACTTGATTAACACTAACTAAGTATAAGTCAAGTAGTGACATGCCAAGCGCAGCTCTACTCTGCAGTGCTGTTCTGCTCTGCTGCGCTTCCGCGCCCCCAACGGATGTGCGCCCTAGGCCGGCGCCTACCTCGCCTATAGGTGGCGCCGGCCCTGACCTCCCTAGACATAAAGGACACATATCTGCATTTTCCCATACATGTAGATCCTAAGTTTCTACTTCAGTTTGCCTTTCAAAAGCATTATTTTCATTTGTCCAATTTTGGCTTCCTATATTCATGCACTAGGGATTTCTCTTACTCCCTAGCTGGACTACCTGGTTTTGAAGGGTCTTTCAGTGGAGACTGTGTGCCTTCAGGTTCTTACTTATCAGTCTAACTGAAAAGTTGCTTCACTTTCTAGGCATGAGATTCAACATGCTACAGGGACAGGTGTTTCTGCTGGGGGCAAGTTTCAGTCTTTATCTTTGCAGGTTTCTCAGGCCTCTGGTTTCTGGTCTCTGTCTTGAAGGCAGTCCCCGTTGGGAAACTGCAATGGAGAGTCTCAGATACTGGTGCAGGCAGCAGTGTCATCTCTCACATGTTATTTCTCTATCCAACTGGATGAAGTCAGATCTCCATTGGTGGCTACAGATATCCCATTTGTCATTGGGATAGCCATTGATCATACTGAATTGGGTGGTAGTCATGATGGATGCTAGCCCGACAGGCTGGAGAGCCACCTTTGGCCCTCCTACTTCTCAGGATCTTAGGACTGAAAAACATTTCTGCCCCTGTGTGTGTGTTGGAGCTCTGGGTGATTCACCTCACTCTTTTGCATTGGTCTCAGTGATTTCGGGAATTGGGGACCCATCCACATGGTATTTGACTCTATTGTCCATCTGTGGGGTCTCCTAACCTTATTCTACAAGTGATGTGAAAACCCAGGGGTCTCAGCTTTTTTTTTTTTTTTTTCTTCTGGTCCTCACAGCCTTTCTTCAGGATAGCCTCCAGAATGGGCTTTGTCTTAGCTCTGTGCTTTTTCAAAAGCACATAGCCTTATTACAAGATGCACAAACTTTGTGCCTACATCCTCAGGAAAAAATCTGTGCCTTTTATGGTCACAGCACATAGTGCACCAGAGTGGTGGGTGCTTTTCTGAGCTTACAAGAACCAGGCCTCTGTGCAGCAGTTGCACAAAGCACAGTGTCATTGTTGTCCTTTCTCAGGTGTTTTATACACTACAGCATCAATTTTCTGCCTTCAGCTGAAACCAGTTATGAAGGGAAGTTCTAACCGAGTGAGTCTGGTGGGAGTAAAGTGGAGTAGAGGGGGAGTCTCCACTCCAGAGAGAAAGTGCTCTTCCCTCCTGACCAGAGGATACTTTACCCCATTGTTCCTTTGTTCCACATGGATTTATGACTAAGTACACAATCATACCCTTACTGTGACTACATATTCTGCAGTTGCATAGTGTGTAAAGTCATATTACTTATACATTTTTATTGTTTTATGTCCCTCTCTGTGAGCTCCTTGGAACTCTGTTTTGGGAGAGATTTCTGGTCAGTGACTGCAGAAGCAGGGATAGTGTTTCAACATAATTTTATCCCTGTTTTACTGAGTGCTGTGATGTACTAAGCAGAAGAGGATATATTATAGATCAAATCAGTTGTACCATAGGGGAAAAAATAAACTCCCCATTTATTTAAATAGGGTATTTAGCAACTTGAATGCTAGAAGGGTTTCAGGTACATTGCTTTTCAATGAGTTTGCTATGCCTTCTCTCATACAGGGGGTTAAAAGTCAAATTTATATTCCACCCTATTAGAGACAGAGTGAAGGTCAACTGCATTCTCTCAGTTCCCGTTTGCTTATCTAATGGCACAAGGCAAGGCTGTCCTCTCTCTCCCCACTGATCTTTATATTGCAGACCAAGCACACGTAGATCTTTTAAGTGAATTATTTATTTATTTTTATTATTATTATTATTATTATTATTATTATTGCGCTCTCGGCTCTGCTGCAGAGACACCGGATGATCGTAGGACAGGCTTCCCCTGCAGTCAGCTACAACGCTGACTCAGGGAAAGTGGAGGGGGGGGGGGACTTTGCGAGTGACTATCTCTCAAACCATGAAGGTTTGAGAGATGTCACTGGGGGCAATTAATTTATTTATTTATTTTTTTTAGTACTACAATATTGGGATTAGTAATTTTTAAGTATTACAATCCCTTTAATGTAACAGAAGTTGCTGAAGGTGCAGGCACACAGAGCTACTCTTATAAGCTCTGTGCCCTGGATGCTACAGAAAAGTTTACTTTCTATAATAACGCAGACATTTTCATCATCATAATAACAGTACGGCATTATATACCGATACATTAGGAAAGGATTGGGGGGCAATATTATGAAGGTGATGTTCCGATTTAAATATATGGAAATTTGAAAATGTATCCCCTTGAATAGTAGTGGTATGGGCAATTCATTGCAAAGAAATGCTGTGCACACACCCCTCTGGCCCTCAAGGGTTTAAACAAGAACATATCTAACTATGATTGCACAACCCTTGTGAACAACACAATAAAGGTTGTATTCAACGTGCTAGAGGTGCAATTTTGGAGAAAGCCAATTGCCCCTAAGGGGACAAATACTATACAGAGCATTGGTGACCTTTCTGTCATTTATGGTGTTAAAAGGTTCATTTAAATCAGTTGGAATTTTCATACATCCCTTGTGGCACAGTTGGTTTTCTCCAGAATTACACAACCCAATGTTCCTTTCAAATCCTATTTTTGTAATAGTTTTTCAAAGGATAGTAATGTTTCACAAAAAAAGCAGCTCCAATTAATCTTCCAAGTATTTAGGCCATGGAGAGTGCTATTGCAATACAGTCAGAGTTGCAGTTCAAAAGTAATTGAATGATTAAATATCCCCCTCCTGTGCCTTTTACCTAGTGTAAGCTGCCTCTCCTCAGATGTGGAATCTGGTCACTTGACCGAACGGGTCTCAGCAAGGAACAATCTTCTTACTGCCAGCATAAGGAAAACTTTCAACCCCCCCCCGACAAGTTTTTCAAGTTTTTTTTTCTTATGCTCACTGAAGATTGTCCCTCTCTGCGATCCATCTGGACAGTCTTGCTGCTCTGAGGTGATCAGTGTTACAGCAGTAAAAGGGGCAGGAGGTGGATACCTTATCATTCAGTTATTCTTGAAGTACAATTGTGCCAGTATCGAAATAACACTCTCCATGGCCCAAATACTATGAAGATTAATTGGAACTACTTTTATTGTGAAACATTACTATAACTTTAATTTTTACATTTTAGATTCATAAATTCTATAATTTTGTGTTTTGTTTTAATAAGTCTTCCAAATAACACGTGTTTGAAACTTGTGAGCTTTTCAGTATACCATTTGAGCATTTTAGATATTATATTGAAGTATGAATGTATATAGTTTCAAATTAAAGGGATAGTAATACTTTATTATTACTATCCCCCATCTTGTAGGTATTTGTAAAATAACGTAATAGCCCCCAGGTTCATCTCTCAAACCTTTATGGTTTGAGAGATAACCGAAGGCAAAGTTTCCCCCCTCCCTCCCCCCTCCCTGAAGTTACCGTTGTGCTGACTGCAGGGATATCCGGTCTGACTTTCATCATGCGGCTCTGCAGTAGAGCCGAGATTGCGTTAATGACAAAGAATTATTTCACTGAAACAGTCTTCTACGGGTGCTTGCAAACCAAGCACATGTAGAAGACGTTTCAGTGAAATAATTCTTTGTCACTAACTGGATCTCGGCTCAGCTGCAGAGCCACAAGCCTGTCGTACAACAGACTTCCCCTGCAGTCAGTACAACACTGACTTCAGGGAAGGGGGGGGGGGACTTTGCCTTCGGTTTTATCTATCAAACCATAAAGGTTTGAGAGATGAACCTGGGGGCTATTAAATTATTTTACAAATACCTACAATATGGGGGATAGTAATAATAAAGTATTACTATCCCTTTAAAGGAAACATTTTATTATGCTCTTGTACTACCTGTATTTTTTATCTTAAAATATGGTATTAGAAAGAATAGAACTCTGATTTATGTATTTATTTTATAAATCATTTAGGTTGAAAATAGTGCCCCTGTATTTCCGTTCATTCTTCATCTTCTGTTTTATAATTTCATGTGTTTTTCATGGAGTCCTTGTTTACCTCACATCTGCCACCAAGCTTGTTCAGTCAGCACTGCATCTTTTTCTTAGCTTTTACCTTTCTATAGCTAGTAAGACTCAAAGCTTCTGATCTAGTACGGGAACCTGCCAAAGATGCAGAAGTCATCCCCTTACATGGTGGTCTTAATGTCTCATAACTGTTTGCTGCCATAAAAGAGCTTTCTTCCTACAACTGACTCTTTCACTAGAATCCATTCTGCTTGTTTTTGTTTGGGTTTTTCCTTAAAGCGTCTCTTGTAGGGGCTCTCCTTTTAACTTGGTTGGAACTTTGGAAGTTTCTTTTGGATCAGACATCATCTCCCTTTTTGGAACTACTGCCTCTTCCTCCTACATAAAAAATAGATGGCTGCAAGCCAGATTCTAACACTTTAAGTGTTGACAGGTATAGTTCTATGGCTCTGCCATGATATCTGTTAAAGGACAAGTGACTATAGATTTGAAAGCAAGACACTTTTTTTTCCCTCTCATAGTATTTGTTATTGAGCACCTGCCAAGCAGGAAAACATACATGTAGATCTTCTGGCAGGGTGCTTTAGTTTTTCCTAAGCTAACTCTTTCTGTGTAATTTTTCTACATAAAGGCACTTTATTCATTAAACGAATTTGTTCATTTTTAATGCTTTTACCTCACATTTACATATTTTTTGCTTTTGACAAGAGGTGTCAGACTCCAAACATGATGGCCAAGATTCACTAATATTTGATAAATCCATGTAAATAATATCATGTTCTTTAAAACAGAAGCAGCCCTTACTTTCCTACAGTTAACACCTTTTTCATTAAGATGATCATGCTAAAAATAACCATAATTGGGATCATCAAAATGGAATTATTCCTCTTCTCCATTTGAGGTGTGTCTGTTGACTTGAGGGATTAACGCCCAAATATTAACAAGCCATTCCTACTCCCCAATATTACTTTTACTGATGTTCAAAAATATAATGCTTATTTCATTAATATACCATTATAAGAAATTATTGATGTTAATACTAATCTTTAAAATATTGTTAGCATTAAATTGTTCTCTGTAGTAAATACTGTCTTCATGTTTAAAATTCTGATCCTTCATTTTAAGTTAAATTCTTTCATTTAGAAATGTATGTTGGGCAGATGTTATTACCATTTCCCACATATGCTTGTAGCTCCAGTTCTCTCACAGTGGAACTTTACTCTTTGAGAGGTTTCTGCAGATTTGTTTCCTCCCTTTTGCTGGGACTATCTGGTCTGAAAATCTGCACACAATAAAAGGAGCAATAGATTTGGCCTTTTATGTAGGGTTACTATTGGAGATGAGATGTAATGCTTATGGTTAAAATTGAGGCAATATTTTAGGAATTATAGATAGGGTTTTGTTTTCAGTTACAGTTCTTATCAGAAATTGTGTTTTAGGGTTTGTTTTTGATTTAATTTCTTGTTTTATGAGAAGTATATATTTTGTGTAACTAGCAAATTGTATAAAATTTAAAGGTGCATGTTTTTCGTTGCTTCTACATCATCAGCAATTCTAAACCAATGATACCCAAATCTGCCTCCCCTTCTCTCTGTCTTATCCCCCTGTGTTTATAGCAGACATTTGTTATGTGTGTTATTGAGTACTCGTCTCTTTTGTCAATGTAACCATTACTGCCATTTTACTATTTTAATGAAAATAACTATATTTAAGGGGTTTTTTTTGTTTTGTTTTTTTAAACATTTAAGAATTTGCGTGATGACTGTTACACTCTCTTTTAAAATGCAGCTTTTCTGAAGTTAAGCTTTTAAAGTGATAGTAATGTTTCACAAAGCAGCTCTGATTAATCTTCATAGTATTTGAGCCATGGAAAATGTCAGAGTTGTAGTTTGAGAGTAATTGAATGATAAAGTATCCCCCTCCAGCTCCTTTTACCTAGTGTAAACCACCACCACTCAGATATGGAATCTGGTCTCTTGACTGGACAGGTTGCAGCAAATCTTCTTACTGTGTCATAAGGAACACCCTTCCCCCCCCTTGACAGCTTTTTACTTATGCTCCCTGAAGATTGTCCCTTGCTGTGATCCATCTGGACAGTCTACTGTGAGCAGTGTTACATCAGTAAAAAGGGCAGAAGGGGGATACATTATCAGTCAATTACTCTTGACTTACAACTAGTACAGTATTGAAATAACACTCTCCATGGCTAAAATACTATGAAGATTATCCTGAGCTGTTTTTTTTTGTTTTTTGGGGTTTTTTTTGCGAATCATTAATATGCCTTTAAGTAAAGACAAGACACAACTGTAATTCCTTCTCTCCTAGTCCTATTTCTGTGTCCTGAACAACAAATACAACACATTTAGCTCTCCAAATACAACGTGATTCTTAGAAAGGTAATTTCTAAAAATGTATATATATTTTTTTATCTTTATTTAAAATAGGTTAAGATGAAAACAAATAAATAATATAAGCAATATTACTTGCCACATTATGCATTTGCAGAATATGTAAAGTCAAAATAAACAGCTACTGTCCATTTCATGATATTGTGTCATTTGTTGGATCATGTATATCACAAAACAGAGTTAATCTGTGGAATGTTCACTTGGATTGAGATTCTGTGCCTGTGCGGGCCATTGAAATACAGTAACGATAACTCTCTGGCTTCTGTAACTATTCCCTTTTTTAGGTGGTGTAAGTGGGACCTGGTTGGACCCATCTGTGACTGATTGAATCCATCGTTGTGTTTCAAGGTCCCTCCTGCATTAACAAGTTGTATTCTGCCACTTGAGTGCCTTTGAGTGGAAGTTTGCTGATTGTGCTATTCTAGATTTGAGACATCATTATGTCCACCCTATCAGACCAGTTGTGTCTCTGATACTTAAAATGGCATAGTTGACTCCCACTATCATACTATACTCGGTCATTTAGGTCCCACTGTTAGATCATTGTCTCCCTGAAATGCACGCAATGATCACTGTATTATCAAAAATACACATGAACAATCTCCAAAAATCAATGCAGCATTCCATATTGAAGTTGTAATGCAAATTTATTATTGTTTTGGCTCCCTCATGGCTCTTTCTCAAAACACAACAAAGTGGAAAATTACTTCCTTATTTACATAAGTAAAAGATATGGAGAGCTTTACTCTGAACCGCTTCAGACCATATAATGGCTGTCTGTGATGATATCGTGGGCAACAAAACTCTAGTTACATTACATAATAAACATTAAAGCTAACATAATTCCCACTGAATAATCAAAAGCTTGGGAATGACCGTTGTAAATGTTGGTTATTTAATACCCGCTAATGAGAGCCAATCAAAGGTATGAGTGTGGGGTGGAGGCAAAGGTCTCATAGCTATAGCAGTACTTATAATAATTTTCATCTCTTGTGTGAGACATGGAATGTTTGCTCTAACATGAGTTTTGTGCCTTTTAATTTCCCACGGGATTTTGGGGTCTTTTTTGTTTTGTTCACTTGAGTACCCTTCATGTGCGCAGTTGTCCTTTTTTGTGTAGATTTTGTTCAGTGAAGCGTGATTTATTCTCATGATCAACTTTTTTGTAAAAATGGAACATCCCCCCAGCAGAAGTGGTAAAGATACTTGCTGGTAGTTAAGACCATCAATATTTGCAGCCAGGTGAAGAAGTCATATTTAGAATAACAACTTTCAACTCATTATTTCTTTTTAGCAACTGCAGTGCCATGCAGTAACAAAATATATATATTATTGCTCAATCATGAAAATACCTCATGGCAATCTTTATAAAAATATGGTTAAATAAAAAGTTTACCATCCTGAAGGTCCTGCCTCTTCAGACATGTTCCATTCATCACAGCACTTCTTGTGATGTTGTTTCATTTGGGCCCCCAGGCCTTGCATTTCTTTATTGCACTGCTTGCATTTTGCACGCATACCTGCTTTACCCATAGGTAGAGGAACTTCATTAAAATATTCCCAAGGTTTGTAAGCTGCTGAAAATGTTTCACTTTCATTTTTACTGTTTACCTCTCCCTCCTCACACTTAGAGCCTGGCATAACAATGGGATTAAGGTCTTTCCCTGAACTTTGTTTATTTTATACAATTTTTACTGTGAAAAAGTGCATGTTATCTCAGCTTGTATAACTTGGATTAATTGAATAAGTTTACCAAAAATATAATTGCATGACTATGCAGCCTCAGGTACATAATAACTAAGCACTATTTCATGCTGAATAGCCTTTAAACTATAATGTATCTTAAACAGAAAATGATCTTTATATAGATTTTTCTCTGTCGTCCAGTACAGGTTACTGGTAACTCTGGGAGGCAATCTGCCCCTTAGTAGGCAGGAACAAATTCTCAAAGTGTATACAGGGGGTGGATCCTCCCTTCCCTCCTTGGCTGCAGCTAGCCAATCAGCTCTAGAAAGATTTGTTCCTTGGTGAAGACAACACCAGGCTGAGAACAGTTCTGCTATAGTTTTAGAATCTTTTTTATTTTTCTGTTACATATGGAATACCACCATTAGGCGGATTACCATGACTGACAAATGCCCTTAGATGTGGCTAGCTCAGTATCCAGGTGCTTTTTGTGGACCTTAAGCCCTGAGGGGGAAAATCTTGATATCAAGTGCTTCCCCAGGAGTTACCCACTGAGGTACTTTTTGCCCAATGGTAATCTGAAGACAGAAAATCTGCAGGAAAGATGAGCTACCCATTGAGTGCTGCAGGTCCACTTGTCCCACAGTGCCCCTCCGCACAGGGGTGTATTTATGGAGTTCTAATTGCACACTCCTGCACTCATTGAGTATATCTGTATGTCTGTTTGGATGTTTGGAGCAGGTTTATGTGGTAACTCAACCCTTTAACTGCTGGTTTGGCACTTTATTGCGGGGTTTTATGGCACTTTTCCTACTGGATTAGTGTTTTCTGGGTATCCTCACATGTTCTGTTGATGATTTACACATTTTTATGTTTTAGTTTGATGTTTGTTAAAATTGAGTACTGCGTCTTCAAGCCGCTCTTTGCCACATAGATGCCATTGCTCCAGTCACTTCTATGGAACTAGACTGTTTGGCATGTATCTTTGCAACTGTTTAACCTAGCGACTTCAGAGATGGCTCATTTTACTTGTCTACCATTGCTCTATCATCCGGTTGATGTTTCTAGTGTGTTGGGGACTCAGGGGGCTTCGGGCAGTGTTTTAGGGTACTTTTTGGGAAAACTACATTTCCCATGAGCACTTGCTTTGCTCCCTTGTTTCTGATTGGCTCCCGCCATGGCAGCCATTTTGTGAGCGTTTCTGTGCGAGTATCCTACGCAGGGCTTGGACTCTCCTTCTCTCCTCTGCAGATTAACCCTTCACCTGCCAGATAAGTTTAGTTTATCGATTTCTGGGGTGAAACTTTAATCTTACACACTATAATTGGGTGATTTATTGTACAGTTGGGTATTTTGACACTGTGAGAACGTCTATACCACTGGAGCTTGGGGATAGACCTAAGACTAAGGAGGCTGGGGGTCTCTGTATCCCCCATTGTGCATTGCTCTTCCTGTCACTCAGGGCTACCTAGAGAATATTAAAGTCACTTATGCCCAGCATGTTCTGATGTCCCTGACACCATTCCAGGGACCTCCAGCCATATCATAGAGCCAGCTTGCATGCAAGAGTTCAAGGCTGCGACTAGGGACCTTAGGTCCACATTGCAACTCTTTCCATCCCAAATACCTTTCAGGCTTGGAAGGCCCCCTCCTCAGTCAGGTCTTCCCTGCCTAAAACTCAGGGAGTACCTGATGTATCCGATTCCTCTGAGGAGAAACTGCTGGTGGACTCAGATGTTGAGGAATGTTCTGTGTTGGAGTCATCTCAGTTTCTTGGGGACACTTTGAAGCTGATCCTGAACCCTCCGCTGAGGGCCTAATCAGGGCTGTCTTAACTACTCTTAACGTTGCCCTAGTTCAAGAGGTTCCTTCTGATCCCTCTGACGTATTCCAGGAGCCTGCTAAGCCCCTTAAATACTTTCCACCTAACCCCACTCTTGACCGCCTTGTGTCTGAGGAGTGGAAATCTCCTGACAAAAAAGCTTCTGTATCCAGAAAATTTCCTAAGCTTTATCCCTATTCTGAGGCTGCACTTGCTCAGTGGGTTCATCCTCCTAAAGTGGATGCCCCTATTTCCAGGCTGTCCAAATTTTCTGCGTTACCAGTCTCTGATGCCTCTGCTCTGAAGGACTGGACGTATAAGAAACCTGAGGTTTCCCTCAAGTCTATTTTTGCCACCGCTGGTTCTGGGATGAGTCCAGCATTTGCTGCTGCGTGGGTGAACCGGGCCATTGCTGTCTGGACTGAACAGCTCACCAAGGCTGTCCATCAGGATGCCCCAGTTTCGGATAAGTTGCGTCTCCATGCCAACATATCTGAGGCACAACAGTACGTTTCTGCTGCCTTATTTGATGCCATCCGCATGATGGCTAGGGTTTCCACCATGTCTGTGGTGGCCAGGCGAGCTCTTTGGCTCAAGATTTGGTCTGCTGACACGGCTTCTAAGAAAGTCTTACTTTCCCTGCCTTTTCAGGGTACCTTCTTGTTTGGGCCAGAACTTAAGGATCTGATCAGTGAAGCCAACGGGGTAAGAGTACACTTCTACCCTTGGTTCCTAAGAACAAGTTGCCGCATAAGTGTAACCGGCTTTTTCGTTCCTTCCAGAATGAGACACGTCCGGCGAACCAAATGGTTCCCTCAGCTCCACGTACCTCCTCCAAGCCCAAACAGCAGTGGAAGCCCAAGGTCTCCTCCAAGGCTTCCAAGACTTCGTTGGCATGACTTGCCGAACCCGGGTCCGCACTCCACTGTGGGTGGTCATCTGCGGCACTATTGCAGAGTTTGGGAGGATTCTGTGATGGACCCATGGGTTTTACTGGTGGTGAAGGAAGGGTACAAGATCCCTTTCATTTGTTTCTCCTTTTCGCTTTCGTCCTTCTCATACTCCTCAGGGTACAGAGAAATGCTATCTATTCGACTGCGCTGTTCAGGCTTTTCTGGACAAGGATGTTCTAGAGCCAGTGCCTTTCCAGGACAGGGGTTCAGGGTTCTACTCAAACCTCTTTGTAGTTGCCAAAAAGGATGCGGGCTGTCGCCCTATTTTAGACTTGAAGGACCTCAATTCCTTTGTGACCCGGACTTATCGCCAGGAGTCTCTACGCACAATGATTGCTGCCATGTCCCCGGGGGAATTCCTCATTTCACTGGATTTGCAGAACGTGTATTTGCACTTTGCCATTCATCCAGAGAGCAGGCAGTACCACCGGTTTGCCTGCGACAGGGGACATTTTCAGTTCTCAGCCCTTTCATTTGGGCTGACGACGGCTCCTCAGGTTTTCAACCATGTCCTGGGCGCCTTGATATCTGTCCTCCACTGGAACGGCATCAGGGTTACTCCATACATGGACGATTTGCTTCTGAAAGCCCCCTCTGCAGACCACCTCCATCAGCAAGTTCAGAACTGTATTCAGGCTCTCACCCGTCACTGATGGATCACCAACTTGGACAAGTCGGATCTTGTCCCATCCCAGCGTCTGGTCTTCCTAGGCCTTCTCTTCGACACTCAGAAGAACATGGTGTTCCTCACAGATGAGGTGGCTCACCAAATTGCCAACAGGATTTCAGCGATTCTGTCTCAGGATCCAGTTCCAGTCCAGAAGCTGTCATCTCTGGTGGGGAAATGCATTTCCACCATAGGAGCGGTTCTGTTTGCCATGGCGCACACCAGAGAACTCCAGAGGTTCGTGATCCAGGTGTCCAAGAGTCAACAGGATCTTCTGAAGTAATTTGTTTCCCTTCCTCTTCATGTGGAGCTGAGCATGTCATGATGGCTCAACCTTTCCAACCTGCTGAAGGGCAAGTCCTTTCTGGTGACCTTTTGGACCAAGGTGACGACGGATGCCAGCCTCTCTGCCTGGGGTGCAGTCCTGGGCCGCTTGAGCACTCTGGGTCAGTGGTCTACTTCCGATCAACATTCTGAAGCTTCGGGTGATATTTAATGCCCTGAGACATTGGACTTCTCAGCCATAAGACTGTCCAGTCAGAGTGCAGTCAGACAACGTCATGGCCGTGGCTTACATCAACAAGCAAGGTGGAACAAGAAGTCTCGCTGCTTGGTTAGAGGTCCAGGCTGTTTTGCCTGGGCAGAGGATCACGTGCCAGCTATATCCGCAGTGCACATTCCAGGTGTAGACAACATCATGGCGGACTTCCTCAGTCGACATACAATGGACAGCAGAGAATGGGAGTTGCATCCGCAAGTGTTTCAACTCATTGTTCAGCGATGGGGTCCCCCTTACAGCGACCTGATGGCGACGTGACACAAAAGGAAGGTTCCAGCATTTTTCTCCCAGTGGTGAGACCCTCTGGCTCTAGCGGTGGATGTCCATTCCTTGGACCTTTCCTCTTACATCTTTCCTCCCCTTCCCATGTTGCACCGGGTGTTACAGATATTATGTCTGATACTTTGCCCAGTCATTCTGGTTGCTCCATACTGGCCTCACCAGTCTTGTTTTCCGGAGCTTGTGGACCTGTCAGTGGCGGAGCCCTTTCGGCTCCCCGACAGTCCGGATCTTCTTCTACAGGGTTACCTGTGGAAGGAGGATGTTCATCGCCTAGCTTTGACAGCTTGGAAATTGAATACTCAATATTGAAGAAGAAGGGCTTCTCTTTTGGTGTGGTGGCTACTATGCTCAGTTCCTGTTTCTTCCAAGATCTACCGTCATGTCTGGTCGACCTTTCTGTCCTGATGTGCTGACAGGGACCTGTCTCAGGAGTTTGATCTACCTACTGTCCTGGCATTTTTGCAGGATGGTTTGGATAAGGGCCTCAGTTTGAGTTCCCTTAAGGTTCAGACTTCTTCTCTCTCTGTTTTCTTTCAGAAGCGCATTGCCATCTTTCCTGATGTCTAGGTATTCTTTCAGGGCGTTGCTCATACTCATCCTGTTTTCAAGTCTCCCACTCCTCAGTGGGATCTTAACTTGGTTTCAGTGCCCTCTCTTCAAGTGTTTGGCTACTATTCCTCTGTCTCTGTTGACGTTGAAAATGGCTTTTCTTCTGGTGATTGTGTCTGTTTGCCGTGTCGCGGAGTTACATGCACTGTCCTGTAAACCACCTTATTTGGTGTTTCATAAGGACAAGGCGGTGCTTCGCACTTCCAAGGAGTTTCTACCAAAGGTGGTCTCTGAGTTTCACATCAATCAGGAGATTGTGGTGCCCTCTTTCTGCCCTGAACCCACCTCTTACAAGGAGAGGAATCTCCACTTGTTAGAAGTAGTGCGTTGTTTCAAGTTATATGTGCATTGCATTGAGTCTGTCAGGAAATCTGACGCTCTGTTCGTCATTCCTGAGGGTCCTCAGGCAGGAAGACCTGCATCCAAGGTGACTATCGCCTCTTGGATCAAGTCCACGATTCGCAAGGCTTATGAGCTGAGGAAGAAGCCTGTCCCTTTCAGGCTCACTTCTCATTCTACTCGATCAATTGGGGCTTCTTGGGCTTACAAGAATCACGGCCACTTGGTCGTCTGTGCTCACTTTTTCGAAGCACTACCGTGTGGATGTGTTTGCATCGGCTGATGCCAGCTTTGGGAAGAAAATCCTGGAAGCAGTATTGCCTGCCTAGGATTTTCCTTGGTTCTTGGTTCTTCCTTCTGTTGAACCCTGTTGATTCTAGCTCAGTATGCTGTTTAACATTCCTGGGGTGCCGTTACCCCTGTTTTGTGTCCTTTGACACTTCAGTTCTTGTTGGGCTATCTCTGATCTGATGGTTCGTATATGTTCTGGTGACTTTGGGGCCCTTGCGCCTGGTCCTTGCCTTCTTCCCACCTCTGGGAAACGAAATGTTTGGACATCCCAGAGTGATTAGTGCCCACAAACCTGTTTCCTTATAAGGCCTACCATCGTGTTTGGTCGCCCTTCCTATCTTGGTGTTCTGATCGGGATCTCTCTCAAGATTTTGATCTGCCTATTGTCCTAGCCTTCTTGCAGGACGGTGTGGATAAGGGCTTCAGCTTGAGTTCCCTTAAGGCTCAGACTTCTGCTCTCTCTGTTTTCTTTCAGAAGTGCACTGTTATTCTTCCTGATGTCAAGGTTTTCTTCCAGGGTGTTGCTCATACTCATCCTGTCTTTAAGACTCCCGCTCCTCAGTGGGACCTTAATTTGGTCTTGAGCATCCTTCAGCGCCCCCTTTTGAGTTCTTGGCTACTATCCCTCTATACCTGCTGATGTGGAAAATGGCTTTTCTCCTGGCAATCGTGTCTGTTCGCCGGGTCGCGGAGTTACATGCTCTGTCTTGTAAACCACCCTTTTTGGTGTTTCACAAAGACAAGGAGGTGCTTCGCACTTCTCAGGAGTTTCTCCCGAAGGTGGTCTCTGAGTTCCACATTAATCAGGAGACTGAGGTGCCTTCTGTCTGCCCTGACCCTACCTCTGACAAGGAGAGGGATCTCCACTTGTTAGATGTGGTGCGTTGTCTTGAGTTTTATGTACATCGCACCGAGTCCATTAGACAATCTGACGTGCTGTTCGTCATTCCTGAGGGCCCCAGGGCAGGAAGACCTGCCTCCAAAGTGACTATTGCTTCTTGGATCAAGTCCACTATTTGTAAGGCTTACGAGCTAAGGAAGAAGCCAGTTCCCCTTAGGGTTACGGCTCATTCTACCAGATCTATTCGGGCTACTTGGGCTTACAAGAATCAGGCCTCTGCTGATCAGTTGTGCAAGGCTGCCACTTTGTAGTCGGTGCACACCTTTTTGAAGCACTACCGTGTTGATGTGCTGGCATCGGCTGAAGCCAGCTTTGGGAGGAAGATCCTGGTTCTTGCCTTACTTCCTGCCTCTGGGAAACTCAATGTTTGGACATCCCAACGTTACCAGTAACCTGTATTGGACAACTGAGAAAAGAGGGTTTTAGTCTTACCTGTTAAATCCTTTTCAATTAGTCCATACAGGTTATTGGTCATGCTTGCAGGAGTCTTTCCCTTCACTATCTAGTCAATAGTGTCTCAAATCTTTCTGGAGCTGTTTGGCTTGCTACAGCCAAGGAGGGAAGGTAGGCTATTCGTTGCACAAACCTGTTTTATGAGTAATAAAGCTGTGTGAGAGTGGTAGGGTGAAACGCTGGGCGATTGTATTGAAATTGCATTGTTAATCCTTTAAGTAGCAGAAGAATTGGCAACGCATTGCTTTGCAATGCATCAAAATCTTTTTTTTTTTCTAGTGCTAACAAAAGCAGTACAGTAGGGAGCTTTATTCATAAATTGCACAGTTATACTCTTAGTGGTAGATTTTGACAAGTCAAGTGAAAGAACTGTAGGGTGTTTGTGCCACGTTGGTAGCTGTGACCAGGTGATTAGGTCCTATCGGCCTGTTTGTTCACGTATCCTAATATATTGGGTAAAAAAGTATGTTAAAACTCAGATGAGCCACATTTGGTACATTGACTGCTTGCTGGACAACCATAGGTTAACACAGGGGTTCCTAAAAGTTGAGGTTATTTGATCAGTAGCCCTGTAAGTTATTAAAAGTACACATCACTCCTTGCTCTCCAGGCTCCACATCTCCTCACCTCTTGCTTCCATTCCTGGCATATTCCAAGGCTGTGGTGGTGCAGCAGCGCTGTGTCCAGGCCCTTCCTGAGCAGAGCCTGGCCCCCATGCTCCTGTTCCAGCACCAGGCCATGTTCACAATAGGGATCCGGACAGGCCAATACTCAGGGCAGGAGGAGGCCCTGCTCCTGTCCTGACTGCATGTACTTCATCTCCCAGGCTCCTTCCTGTCACCTCTGAAGTTACAGCAACAGCTCCACCTGGTGGGTGCTGTAAACTTGGAGGTGACAGGAGCCAGTGACAGGAAGGAGCCTGGGAGATGAAGTACTTGCAGTCAGAACAGGAGCCGGAGACAGGGGGCAGGAGTCACGGTAGTGAAGGTTGGGAGGGGAAGAATGTCCAAGACTTGGAGGGACAGGTGCATGAAGGGGATACATTTTGTAGTAAATGTGCAACACAGGACAGGAGGACTGAAGCAGGGGAGCTAGCCGTCACAGCATACAGTTTGATATCCCGGACACAGAACACGCTGCGGGGGGGGGGGAGTAGCTTACAAGCACCCACAGCTTAAACTTGGATATGTGTCGATATACAAGTGTATGGTGTGGGCGTTTGTATTGCGCTCCCCCCTGCAGTGTGTTCTGTTTCCAGGATATCAAACTGTATGTTATAATGGGTCACCTTGGAAGGATATGCACTTTTAGGCCACCTGTTGTGACTGTGACTGAGGAGCTGCATGATGAAATGGAAGTGGATGTCATAGGAGAGTGGATTAGGCAAAGGGGAGTGTGAGATGAATAGGAGGGATGGT
This sequence comes from Rhinophrynus dorsalis, assembly GCA_037306005.1. Taxonomy (NCBI): domain Eukaryota; kingdom Metazoa; phylum Chordata; class Amphibia; order Anura; family Rhinophrynidae; genus Rhinophrynus; species Rhinophrynus dorsalis. The sequence continues at coordinate 161,310,972 of CM074718.1, forward strand.
GTATGATGAGGAGGTATATAGTCTGTTAGAGAGTGACATCCTTGCCAAGATTTTCATGGGGGCAATGCCCCATGCTTATACTATACTTATATCGACTCTAAAACACCTGTGAGTGCGTTTTTTTTTCCATTGGAGCTATGGACAGATAGATAGATATAATTGCCCTGCTTCTGCAAAGGAGAGTTAATTAAATAACTGAGTATACAATTAATTCACCTATACTCAAGCAGGTAATTCCCTAAAGACTTGCCCTGTTTGGGGTCCCAGAGGATATGGTTGGAAAACACTGCTCTGTGCCATTCTTTTTAGTCCCCCCCTCCCCCCATGCACCTTTCACCATACACTTTTTCTCCTATCTCTATTTTCTACCGTCTTTTTCCATCCAAATCCCTTGCGACCACTTCCTCTAAAGCAACTTACGTGATTTCATCTTTCCACACTTGTTCTTTCTTTCTTTCCCTTTTATTTCCTTCTCATACATCTAAACTGCTTTCTCTTCCATTGACTTTGAGCGCACAATGCTACTATTTACCTTTCTTTTGGGATACCATTTCAGGACTATATTGTGCATAGTAACTGACAGTCTGTGGTCACCATATCAGTATAATATGGTAACGTTTGCAGTGCTTGTAGGTAGTTGATTATGTATTCCTGTAAATATATTTTGAGCTGAGACAACTTAAAGCTGTTGGTTATTTCTCAATTGATCATTAACCATAAAAATAAAATAAACGGAATAGGTATGTATACAAAATTTTAACGTATAAGTTGTTTGGTAACACCTAAAACTCATACTTTAAGGTGAATATTTTCATTACTAAATTAAACAATTTCTGCCTGCCTATATTTGTGAGTTTTAAATACTAAATTAAATAATTTAAATCTGCCTATATTTGCCATACTAATTTTTTTAAATTATTTTACTTCACAGCAACTGGAATTAGTGGAACCCAGCGGTTGGATACATGTCCCTTTGACTGATGCACATAAAAAGCCAATCAGGACCTTTATGATTCAGATTGCAGTTTTGGCAAACCATCAAAATGGAAGAGACACTCACATGAGGCAGATCAAAGTGTTTACACCAGTAGAGGAGAGTTCTATTGGCAAATTTCCCCGGTGTACAACCATTGACTTCATGATGCATCGGTTCATCAGGTGATGGCCTAATCAAGATCCAATAAAAGGCTGAGAGATCATATTTTTGATTACAGCTTTTCAAACATGAACACTTTTAGCATAGTTTTATTTTTATTTAAAGAAATATCATTTTACCTTGCCATTAAGTCATTTTAATTTTCAAGAAAATGTAGTAACTCTCTAAAGAATATGAACTGAAAATGTGACAAATTGCCAATTGTTTGTATTATATCTTAACTTCGTTCGCCTTAAAATATTGTTTTATTCCATTTTTTGTTTCATAAATGGTTTTACTTTTTATTTTTAATAAAATATTAATGTTACATTTTTCACAAAAGTGTTGTTCTATTAAACGATACCAATATCTTCCCCAATACCTAGAGTAATACAGTGATTATGTACATTTTTCTTTATTACATTACTAGCAATGTTGGATGGCATTGCCTGTCTTTGTTGGTTTGTTTTTTTAATGCCTAAGCCTTTGAATGGCAGAGGGTACGGAACACATTGCAATGTATTGTGTACCCCTCTTGTACTCTAAGAATTGAAATGAGGCTCTGTGAAACAGTAGTGTATATAATGTATAGTAACGTACACACTGAAAACGCCGCAGTGTATATATAATGTATATTAATATATATAGTGTGTACATTTACATTATTTTGTGTATAATGTGTACATTAATATACATTATATATTTATCCCTGTGTGTACAGTGTATACATTATATTAAGACTCCGGTGTCAGTCAGCCTCACATTAACCATTTGGGTGCCAAAGGGGTATGCAATGCATTGCGTGCACATGTGCCACTCAAAGAGTTAAGCATTGCTTGCAAAACAGACAGAAGGACAATGCTGTCCCACGCTGCTAGTATAATATATAGTGTTTAAGGTGGTGGTGGGGGGGTATTGGCGAGATGTCCAACGGTAGCTGGAGTCTTGCAGGTTGCTCTTGTGCTGTAATCATATCGTCCTTCATTTCCCTTCTCATCATCCACTGTCATTTATAACCTGTAGCCTACCACTGCTCTGTATAGCAATACCGTATTGTAATTCTATGACACGTGGGAGTTGTACATTAATCCATAACCTCCTTATGTAGGGAGGGATTTTTTTGTTTTTGTTTTGTGAGGAATGAACAAACTTCACCATATCAACACTGGTTGATGTATGATGTATATCCCCGTATACTGTTTCACTGGCAATGTAGACTGTTGCAGCAAGCCAGTCATGTCCGAACTAAAAGTCTCACAAAGCCCCGCGCTCACAACTTGACGTGGTCTGCTTGCTGCAGGAAGCTGTGCTTGTAAGTGACAGGAAGAACCCTCTGAACATAGTGAACAGTGGGAAATGTAGTGCACAAGTTGCTACAGGAGGGGAGAAAAAAGAGAAACAAACGTTATTAAATAACTATAGGTGTCTGACACACGTTGCGACCTATGTGGAGGGCAGAGATGGTTTGCAGGAGAGGAGACATGATGTGGAGAAGGGAGAGGTGAGAAGAGGAGAGATTGTGTGCAGTTTGGGAGCAGGTCCAGCTGAGACCACTGGTAATCAGAGTGTGGTGTGTGTGTCAGCCATGTTTTTTACTTTAGGCCGATGTTGCGGTTCCAAGTTCTTTCCTCAGGAGTTGCCCACTGAGATGACTTCTTGATACATAGTTCTCTGAAGACAGAAGACCTGCTGAAAAGGTGAGCAACCCTTTGAGTGCTGAGGTCCACATGTCCCATGCTTCCCCTCCGCACAGGGGTCTCCTTTGGAGTTCTTATTGCATACTCCTGCACTCATTGGGTGTATCTGTATGTCTGTTGGGTGTTTTGGAGCAAGTTTCTGTGGTAACTTAACCCTTTAAGTGCCAGAGGGGTACGCTGTGAAATGCGTTGGATACCCCTCTGGCACTCAAAGGGTTAACCCTTTGGTTGCTGGCTTAGCATATTTTGGGGAGTTGTTGGCACTTTCCCTTCTGGGTTCAAGTGTTTTTTGGGTCTGATGACATGTTCTAGTGATGTTTGATGTAATTTTAATTCATAGCTGCAACTTTGCAAAATTTGCATTTACGCTCTTTTACCGCATAGACACCAATGCTCCATTCACTTCTATGGGACTTTACAGAGGTGGCTCATTTTGTTTGTCTGCTCTTGCTTTACTATCCGGCCAACGTTTGGTGTGTGTTGGGGGGCTCAGGGGGCTTCGGGGCACTGTTGGGGTACTTTTTCTGGGAAACTACATTTCCCATGAGCGCTTGCATCGCGTGCTAGTTTCTGATTGGCTCCTGCCACGGCAGCCATTTTTTGCTTTCCCCGAACAAGTATCCTATGCAGGGCTTGGAACTCGCCTTCTCTCTTCAGTAGATTAACCCTTTGCCTGCCAGATAAGTGTATTTTAGCGATTTCTGGGGTGAAATTTTAATCATGCACACTGTATTTGGGTAATTCCTAATACTTTTGAATGTTTTGTGAGAATGTCTATTCTGTTGGAGCTTGGGGCTATAACTAAGACTAAGGATTCTGGGGTGCCTTTGTCCCCCATTGAGCATTGCTCCTCATGTCAAGCAGCATTGCCTAGAGAATTCTCAGGTCATTTATGCCCAGCATGTTCTGCTGTCCCTGAGTCTCCCCCAGGGACCTCCAGCCATGCACAAGAGCCAGTTTGGGTGCAAGAGTTTAAGGCTACTGCCAGAAACCTCCAGTCTACACTACAACTCTTCCTATCCCAATTACAGGAGGTCACCCACTTCTGGCAACCCCCCTACTTCTGTCAGGTCTTCCCTACCAAAACTGCAGGGAGCATCTGATGTGTCAGATTACTCTGAAGAGGAACTGTTGGTGGATTCTGACAATGAGGAATGTTCTGCGGTGGTCTCCTCACAGTTCTTTGGGGACCCCTTTGAGGCTGATCCTGATCCCTCTGCTGAGGACCTGATCAGAGCCGTGTTAAAAACCCTAAACGTTCCCTTGGTTTAAGAGGTATCTTTGGACCGCTCTGATGTTTTTCAGGAGCCTAAGAGGACCCATACTTGTTTTCCACCTAATCCTGCTCTTGACCGTTTAGTGTCTGATGAGTGGAAAGCTCCAGACAGGAAACCTTCTGTCTCCAAGAATTTTGCTAAGCTATACCCCATCTCTGATGCAGTACTAGCTCAGTGGGTTCATCCTTCTAAGGTGGATATCCCTGTTTCTAGACTATCTAAGTCCACTACCTTGCTGGTAGCTAACGCTTCTGCTCTCAAAGACTGGACTGACAAAAAGCTTGTGAGCTCTCTCAAATCTATTTTTGCCACCGCTGGTACTTCCCTGCACCCAGCTTTTGCTGAGGCCTGGGTAAACAGAGCCATCGCAGTTTGGACTGAACAGCTTACACTCGTTAATCAGGGAGCTCCTACTCCTGAAATGTTGCGGCTCCTCGCCAACGATTCAGAAGCCAGCACTATGTATCTTCTGCCTTGTTTGATGCCATCTGTTTGGTGGCCAGGATTTCCACCATGTCTGTGGTTGCCAGACGGGCCCTTTGGCTCAAGATTTGGTCTGCTGACCCTGCTTCTAAGAAAGCATTGCTCTCTTTGCCTTTTTTCAGGGAACTTCTCTGTTTGGACCATACCTTATGGATCTGATTAATGAGGCCACAGGGGGCAAGAGTACCCTCCTGCTTATGGTCCCCAGGAAGAAGACACCTACCAAGCATAATCAGCTTTTTCGTTCCTTTCACACTGAGACACACCCAGTGAACCAGGCAGTTCCCCAGGCGCCGCGTTCCACCTCCAAGCCCAAACGACAATGGAAGCCTAAGTCCTCCACCAAGCCCAAGGCTTCCAAACCTTTTTCAGCATGACTCGCTGAACCCAGGTCCCCACGCTGTTTTGGGTGGCAGTCTGCGCCACTACCGCAGCATCTGGGAGGACTGCGTGGTGGACCCATTGGTTTTGCAGGTGATGATGGAAGGATACAGGATACCTTTCACCTCTCTTCCTCCCTTCTGGTTTTTCCCTTCTCACACTCCTCAGGATGTAGAGAAATGCAGTCTGTTCAACGGCGCCATCCAGGCCCTTCTGGACAAGGGGGTTCTGGAACCAGTTCCCGTTCAGGACAGGGGTTTGGGTTTTTATTCAAACCTGTTTGTGGTTTCCAAAAAGGACGGCAGCTGTTGTCCGATTTTGTACCTGAAGGACTTCAATTCCTTTGTGGTCAAGACTCATTATCATCAGGAATCCCTAAGGACGGTGATTGCTGCCATGTCCCCTGGGGAATTCCTTGCATCTTTAGATCTTCAGGATGCTTATCTGCACATCGCCATTCATCCAGAGAGCTGGCAGTATCTCAGATTTGACTGTGACCGAGGGCATTTTTAGTTTTCTGCTCTTCCCTTTGGTCTGACTACAGCTCCTCAAATCTTCAGTCATGTCCTGGGAGCCTTAGTGTCCGTCCTCCATCGGAACGGCATCCGAGTCACTCCATACACGGACAATCTGCTTCTAAAAGCACCTTCTCCGGAACTCCTTCATCAGCAGGTTCAGAACTGCATTCATGCTCTCACCCATCACGGGTGGATCCTCAGCATGGACAAGTCGGATCTCGTGCTGTCTCAGAGGCTGGTCTTCCCGGGTCTTCTCTTTGAAACTCAGAAGAGCATGGTGTTTCTCACGGATGAGGTGGCTCACCAGATCGCCAACAGGGCTTCTGCTGTTCTGGCTCACGATCCAGTTCCAGCCCAGAAATTGTCCTGTCAGATGGGGAAGTTAATTTCCACCATAGAAGCAGTCCTGTTTGCCATGGCTCACACCAGAAACTCCAGAGGTTTGTGATCAAGGTGTGCAGGGGTCAGCCGGACCTTCTGAAGATGTCAGTGTCCCTCCCTCTTCATGTGGAACTGAGTCTGTCATGGTGGCTCGACCTCTCCAATCTGCTAAAGGGCAAGTCCTTCCTGGTGTCCTTCTGTACCACGGTGATGACAGATGCCAGCCTGTCTAGCTGGGGAGCGGTTCTGGGCCTGAATGCTCAGGGACTGTGGTCTCCGGAGGAATCTCTCCTTCCTATCAATGTGTTGGAGCTACGTGCTATATTTCATGCCCTCCACCAGCTGGAAGACTGTCTGGTCAGGGTCCAGTCCGGCAACGACACAGCAGTCTCTTACATCAACAAGCAAGGCGGAACAAGAAGTCTCTCAGCTTGGTTCGAGGTCAAGGCTATTTTGTCCTGGGCAGAGGACCATGTTCCTGTCGTATCCGCAGTTCAAATTCCCGGCGTAGACAACATCCTGACAGACTTCCTCAGTCGGCACACACTGGACAGAGGTCTTCAACCTCATTGTTCAGAGGTGGGGTCTTCTGTGCTTCGACCTGATGGCAACAAGACACAACCGGAAGGTTCCGACATTCTGCTTTCGCTGGAGGGACCCTCTGGCTCTAGCAGTGGATGCCATGTCCATTCCTTGGCAATTTCCTGTGGCTTACATCTTCTCCCATCCCCATGTTGCACAGGGTGATACGGAAACTGCAACTGGAGCGCTGGCCGGTCATTCTGATTGTTCCGTACTGGCCTTGGCAGGCTTGGTTTACGGATCTGGCAGGCTTGGTTTTTCTGGATCTGTCCGTGGCGGAGCCCTTCCGGCTCCCTTACCATCTGGATCTTCTTCTACAGGGTTACCTGTGGAAGGAGGATGTCCATCGTCTGGCTTTGACGGCTTGGAAATTGAATCCTCAATACAGAAGAAGAAGGGTTTCTCCTCTGGTATGGTGGCTACTATGCTTAGTGCATGCAAACCTGTTTCTTCTAAGGGCTACCATAGTCTGGTCTACCTTTTCTCTCTCAGTGTGCTGACACGGACCTATCCCAGGATTTTGATCTTCCTACGGTCCTGGCCTTTCTACAGGAGGGTGTGTCTAAGGGTCTCAGTTTGAGTTCCCTTAAGGTTCAGATATCTTCTCTCCCTGTTTTCTTTCAGAGGCACATTGCTATTCTTCCTGAGTTATTTCCAGGGTGTTGCTCATACTCGTCCTGTTTTTCAAGACTCCTGCTCCTCAGTGGCATCTTAACTTGGTTTTGGGCATCCTTCAGCGCCCTCCCTTTGAGTCCTTGGCTAGTATTCCTCTACGCCTGCTGACATGGAAAATGGCTATTCTCCTGGCGACCATGTCTGTCCACCATGTCGCGGAGTTACGTGCTCTGTCTTGTAAACCACCCTTCTAGGTGTTTCACAAGGACAAAGTGGTGCTTCTCATTTCGCAGGAGTTCCTCCCAAAGATGGTTTCTGAGTTCCACATTAACCAGGAGATTGTGGTGCCTTCTTTCTGCCCTGACCCTACGTCTGACAAGGAACGGGATCTCCACTTGTTAGATGTGGTGCGCTGTCTCAAGTTCTATGTGTACCACACTGAGTCTATTTGCCAGTCTGATACTCTTTTCATCATTCCTGAGGGTCCCAGGGCAGGGAGGCCTGCGTCCAAAGTGACCATTGCGTCTTGGGTTAAGTCCACTATTCGTAAGTCTTACGACGTAAGGAAGAAGCCTGTTCTCTTTCGAGTCACGGCTCATTCTGCAAGGTCCACTGGGGCATCTTGGGCTTACAAGAATCAAGCCTCGGCTGATCAGTTGTGCAAGGCTGCCATTTGGTCATCTGTGTCAAAACACTGCCTTGTTGATGTGCTGTCATTGGCCGATGCCAGTTTTGGGAGGAAGATCCTGGAGACAGTCTTGCCTGTCTAGGATCTCCTTAGTCTCTCCAGTACGCTTTCACTTTTGAGCTCTAGTTCAGTGTGCTGCATAACAGTGTTTCTGGGGTGTTTTTACCCTGTTTAGTGTCCATTGACACTTCGTTTGTTATTGTTGTGCTATCTCTGATCTGATTGTTCATATATGCTCTGGTGTCTTTGGGGACCTGTGCCTGGTCCTTGCCTTACTTCCCGCCTCTGGAAACTCAATGGTTGGACATCCCAATGTTACCAGTAACCTATTTTTACAGTTCTCTCAGCCAGGCAAGGAACAGGTGAATGAGGATGATAACCCACAGCCTATGAGGCAGAGTCGGAACCCTACAGCAGGAGGCTGGGAGTAGGAGAGCAGAGAGCAGGAGTCTTTAAGTTAGCCGACGGAATGTTATGCTGCTAGTCGACTAAAAGCTGCAGAGGCAGATACTGGGGAGTCGAAGAAAAGCTGGAGTCGACTAGGAGTCGAACAGAATTAATGTCAACTACACAGGGTCGTAAGCAGGAGGGGAGTCTAAGGATAGCCGGGTCCGGTACACAGGTAGTTGAACAAACATAGTCGGTACCTAGGGAGAGTCGAGAAGCGGAGATTCATAGACGAGCCGGAATAGGTACACAAGGAGTCAAAACAAGTTGGAGATATGAAGAGAGTGGTCAGGCTAGCCGGAGTCGGTACACAAAGGGCCGAACAGTAGACTGGAGCAAACAGTCGGATCGCAGGAACAAGAAGAGAGGTAGCAGACAAAGCCAAGGTCAGGAAGCCAGTTATTCAGAAACACAGATTTCAGGCAAGGGTCAAAACAGGAATCAGGAATTACAGGTAAGCTTGATACACAGGTACCAGGAAGCTGAGCACAGACCATCTGAGGGCTAGGACAGTAGGAAAGTCCCGGGCATAAGTAGGCTATGGACAGGTGTATGAGTTCTGTAATCAGGAGTGAGACCGCCTTGAAGGAGGAGGAGTGGACGGGTTTGTGACAAAAACGTTACCTAGCACCACACCCAATCACAGCACCCCAAAGTATCAAGCTCAGTCAGAAAACCCAAAATAACCAACGCACCTTTTGGATATTTGTTTCATGATGTAGATTTATGGGAAATTTTATTCTGCAAGATTTTCTCCTTCCCACTGTGTGACCTAATAATACCTATATCTTCATGTATTGTTCCTTTCGTGGAGTCCTTGAATAAATATTGCAATTTAACTCCTGTTTTGTTGCAATTTTACTCCTGTTATCTCTAACTCTCGGTTTTGTTTTCCTCTATGGTGGTTTTCTACTCTGAGTTGTGTGATGTTCACCTAAAAAAGTAGGTGTTAGATTTCTGTCAGTAAATGTTGCAATTTAACTCATGTTAACTCTAACCCAACATTTGAATGGCTCTGGGGTTAGCTTTTACATTGTCCTCAATGGGCGATATTTTGATCTTTTTGGCGACGAGTATCGTGTTTTCAAAACTGCCATTATTTCTTATTTGTGGGAACATTTGCATCGCGTACTTGACTTAAAAACCACCGTCGCGTTTTTTCTTGAGATGCCAACATTTGGTTCGATCCCTAAAACTCCCTACTGCAAAACAAACTCCATTTCAGATACAAAATGACAGGGCTGCCCCTTATCCCCTCTGATTTTTGCCCACTTAGTAGAACCCTTAGCTATGAAAATCAGAACTCGCTGCAACAAAACAGATATTGAACATTCTTCATCTTATTTTAAAATATCACTTTTTTAGGGCGACATAATACTCTCACACTCTTATCTTTACATTTCCCTACCTAACCTTTTAGCTGTTCTGGGATATTTTCAAATTATTTCTGGACACAAAATAAACCCCAACAAATCATAAGCACTACCAATAAATATGGACTTACAAGAGAGAGTCTCTCAAAGCTAACTTTTACTTTACATGGAAAGTATCTTCTATTGTGTATTTTAACATTTATGCTTACTTTAATTTTACTCCTTATTGTAATAGTTTGCCATACTGATATACCCTAATTGTTATTTAGTTCAGTTTACCTAAGGATTTAGCCTGTGCACCGCTTGTGTGTTTGTCTTATGTTCTGTTGCCCATTTATTTTGCCATTACTGGCGTTTATTCCTCTTTTGGCCACTTTCTAAGCTTCCTCATGTAGCTTATATCCTCCCTTACCATATTGCTTACCTCTCCTTATTTATCCGCTCGTATTTAGCTGTCTTCAGAGCCGACCGGCTCTGTTTTCCTCTCCATAAGCGCTCGAGGTGGCCATCTTGGTTTTGGGCATTTGTGACGTCCTCTCGTTCACAGTGTATGTGCGTCCCTACACTACTACCAATACCAGTTTCTGGTAATGGTTCTCTCGCTAGCAGTTAGACTCCCTCTGCTGTGCTCTGGGAATATTTGATTTTCTGTGGTGAAAATGTTCCTGTTTTTGCTCCTTTACTGTGCTAATTTGTATCCCTTTCTATATTTCAATTTTGTATTCATTGTTTCACTCTTACATACATTATTTCCATATATTTTACCTCTGGTCTTTCCCTTTCAATACACAGTTTGCTTTAACTCTCACATATTTATTTATTTGATAATCATGTCTCATAAGACTATTCTTTCTCCCTGTACCCCTTGTAAGGGGAACAAAATCCCATCTCATTTTTTGAGGGATGATACTATATCCACTAATTCTGACTCCCAGGAGGAGACGTATCCGCTAATATATCTAATGCAGGACATAGTCAGCATATTCTGGACGTTTCAGTTAACAAAACTGTTTCCAATGCCGTCTCCTCTTGCATGTCACATATGACTGAGTGTCTTGCAAGATCTTTGGCTGACATTTTTAACCAAAAATCTATGACCCAGCCAAAAGACCAAACCCAGACCATGGGAAATGCCACTATATGAGTGAATGTCAACCTACTGAGGGTGGTAAATGGAAGAGAAAATCCAGACACTGTCACATTGAAAGAAAACTCTCATGTTCTCCCCGAAATGCTCAATAAATCTGGTGCCCAGACATGTGATTTATACCCACAACAAAGAAACTCTTCTCTGGAGGATGGACATCCTAGTAAACGAAACAGGGCAAGGACCAAGCCAGATTCCTTCTGCTGGATTCATCCTCTGATGATTCAGACAGGGAATCAACGGACCAGTCCTCAGATTCTGACTATAATCCTATTATGGATGATGATGTAGATCTGGATTTGGAGGACAATGATTTGGGTGAAAATGGGATTCTGGACGAACAGGGTCTACCACTCTTTGATCCAGGTGCTATTAAGCACCCCAGATCAGCAGAGTGGATCCCTAAGGACCACATCTCTAAATATATTGACTTTTGGATTCTTAAAGCCCTGGATACCAAGGCTAGAAATAAATTGCATTTTGAATGTCCCAGGCCCTCTATTAAGACCTGCGAGGCGCCCTCCTTATATCCCCAAATGGCACAATACATGTCTAAGTGGGGCAGAGACCCACGTAAAGGTGTTGCGCGTTCGCTCAAACAATGCCAGGACAAGCTCCTTGATATTGTTGGTCCCTTGGCAAAGATGTTTAACATGATTGAGGAGGCTACTTCATCCACCTCACAAACTGATATTAACACTCTAAGAGGTTGGATCCAAAGGGCCCTTTGCCTTTGGGAAATGCCAACACGGCCCTATCCATGGAGAGGAGAAGGATCATACTTTTACGCATCAACTCTAAGTTATCAGAAATTGCCGCTTCTGAAGCTGGGCCTGAGGCCAATGGACTCCTATTTGGCAATTCTTTTATTAAAAACGTAGGCAAATTTGTTGGTACATTTACGGCCCTAGATAAAGTCAAGTCGTTGAAGGGGAAAGTTTTCAATAAACGGGTTTTTGTCAGGGCTGGGAAGGGCAGAGGTCTGGCCGGGAAGTCAACCTCAAGTTCCTACAGTGCACAGTACAGGAATCCACAAGACCCTAATTATCCACCACAGGGAACCTATCCCCAGGAGAACAGGACCCAATCTACCTTCTATCCACCAAGGGGTAGAGTTTGGAGAGCCAAGAACCCAATGGGATTCCCTCGCTCCAGACCTTTCACATGTAGGTATATTTCCTTTGCTTTAGGAGGAAAAAGTGGGTGGCAGACTCACACCTGGTGTCAAATTAGCTCAGCCCAATGGGTTCTGCAGACGGTCAGAGGTTACCATATATAATTTTATTCCACTCCTCACCAACAAACAATCCCAAATTATATCCATTTTTCAAATGAGGATTTCTTTCTAGTGGATTTAGAGATTTCAGAACTCCAGAAAAAAGGAGCGATCATACAAGCTTCTTTGTTGGAAATAGGTTTTATCAGCAATGTCTTCCTGGTTCACAAAAAAGATTCCGGGGTCCGTCTGGTCATAAATGTAAGAAATCTAAATTCTTTTGTCCTTTACCGCCATTTCAAAATAGAGGGCATCCATTGCCTCAGAGACCTCCTTTCACCCCTGGATTGGATGGTCAAATTAGACCTAAAGGATGCCTATCTCGCACCATCAACAGAAATTTCTTCAATTTATTTGCCGAGGAGTAATTTGGCAGTTTACCAAATTTTTTCAGTCCCTCTTCGGCCCCATGGTGTTTCACAAAGATCATGAAACCCATAATTTCCTTCCTGAGAAGCTGAGAGGTTCCCATGATCATTTATCTCAACAACGTGCTAATCATGTCTCAAGATGTAGACACCCTCAAGGGACATCTCCTCTTAAAGGTCCAAATGCTGATTCAACTCAGTTTCCTCATAAATTGGCAGAAGTCGGTAATTCAACCCACTCAGACTCTCGAATTTCTTGGAGCAAATTGAAAAATATCCAGAGAGAAATCAAAACCACTTTGAAGAAAAACATCATATCCATTCGGATGATAGAGAGAATAGTGGGACTTCTATCTGCATCAATTCAAGCCATTTTCCCAGCACCACTCCATTACAGGGCTCTTCAAAGACTGAAGACTTTACACCTACGCAGAGGACTCGTCTATTTAGATCTCATACCTCTATCCTCAGAAGCACGGGAGGAACTTCTATGGTGCTTAGACCACATAGACATGTGGAATGGGAGAGCAATGTTCGGAATGTCTCCAGTACTGATAATAGAATCCGACACGAGCACTTTGGGTTGGGGAGCTCGGTGTGGAGACCTCACCACCAGAGGGAAGTGGTCTGTTACGGAACTGCACATGCACATAAACTGCTTAGAATTGTTAGCAGGAGCTTTTGCCATCAAAAGTTTAACAAAAACACAGCAAATGGACAACGTATCGGCGGCACATTATATCAACCATCTAGGCAGTACGAAATCCAGGACCTTGGCATCGCTAGCGAAGGAATTGTGGCAATTTTGTCTGGACAGAAATATTTTAGTCCAAGCAGAATACCTACCATGCCTGTACAATGTTATCTCAGACTGGAATTCCAGGTATTTAACTGACTCCAGCGACTGAACACTTCACAGTTCAACCTTTTCAATCTTGGACTCGACTTGGGGTCCTTTTATGTCTAGACCTTTTCGCCTCCAGACTGAATACTCAACTACCCAGTTTCTTCAGCTTGAGGCCGGATCCAGAGGCACTAGCTGTCTACGCATTTTTCCAGACCTGGCCCACTCGAGGGTGTTACACCTTTCCACCCTTCACCATGATGCCCAGAGACATCCTTCAGGTCAGGAAACAAGGGGTCAATCTAGTCATTGTCACCCCCTTTTATCCAGCTCAACCCTGGTTTTCCCTTCTCTTAGATATATTGGTAGACATCCTTCGTTCGCTGACACCATATCCCCAGCTTCTGCTGGACCCAGTGGACAATTCACACAACCTTCTACTTCACGGTCAGTTACATCTATTAGCTTGGCTAATCTTGGGAATCGACAATTTGTCAGTGGCCTTTGGGAAATGGCTCGATTCCTCATTTCTGAGGCCTGGGCCCCAGGTACCAAGACATGCTATAAATCTTGCTGGAACGCCTGGATTCGTTGGTGCCTGGAACCAAACCTGGATCCCCTTTCGTCGGATCTAGATTCTATATTAAATTTTCTATCCCTTTGTTTTCAACAGGGTAAGGCATACCGAACTATCAATTGTTATAGATCTGCCATTTCCGTATCTCATGTATTCGTTGATGGTTTTCCATCAGGGCAGCACCCCTTAGTTTGTAAACTAATGAAAGGAATCAGTCTGTCTAGACCTCCACTCCCCAAATATTCAAATCTTTGGGAAGTAAACCAAGACTTAGCATTTTTAGACTCTTGGCCAGCCAATGAGGACCTTTCCCTTAAACAACTATTGGCCAAACTTACTATGCTTCTCTGCCTTCTATCTTTTCAGAGACTTTCCGAAGTTCACGCTTTAGACATTAACCAAGAGGTCATACAAACCCAGTGCGATACGATTCTGGATTTCCAGGAGAACTAAATCCTCTTCTAGAGTAATCTTTTACCCTAATTTCCCTCTAAACCCACAATAATGTTTTGTACTCTGTTTACAAACCTATGAATCTGTCACCTCCTCTATTAGACCCATAGGTACCCATCAATTGTTGATTTTGGTTGTTAAACCTCATTTACCTGTTTCATCAGCTACCTTGGCTAGATGGATTCATTGGATCATGCTTTCAGCAGGTATTGATACTACTAGGTTAGGAGCACATTCCTCTCGTGGGGCTATGGCTTCCAAATCTTTATTAGTTGGGGGTAGACTTGAGGACATCCTCAAAGCTGCGGACTGGTCCAACGAATCCACCTTCAAAATGTTTTATTTTAAACCTCTTAATCATGTTTCTTATAATGTAATGCAACAGCTTTGAACATGCATAATATGAGCCTCCATATCTTGCAATAAAATTAGTAGATTTTCCTAACCTTGTGAAGGAAAGTCGGGATTTTATTAAAGACATGGAGGCGAGTATTATGGTATGGCTGTAGAGACATCTACAAATACTATATCTCTACACGCCTCAAATGAATCCTAGCCTGAATTGCCCCATTGGAAACAAATGTTGGGTTAAGATGGAGAATTCCTGCCTTCTCTCACATGACTTATAGGGGTTGCCTTGGCTTCCAATTTAATATTCCACTACCGACAATTACATTCCAATAGGAGTTATCAGATAAGGCTTGCTTAATGAATGCCACTCTCCTCTCCTTCTTTACCCATATATGTCTTTCAGAAACCACAATCCCTCGCAGGCACTACTGATAAATCCTTTCTTATATTATGGTAAGCTGGTTTAAGAACAGATGAATATTCTTTAATGTACTATAATTATTGGCAAAATAAATATATTCTGCCAAAATCTGACTTTTTTTCCATACTTACAAATTCTCTATTTCCTGTTAACTGTTTACCCAACATTGGCCTGTTCCAGCTTATTTCTCTGTGCTTGTTCTGCTCTTTGAATACAGGTGTAATTTCGACACTAAAGTTTTTCATCCTCCCCACCAACTTACTTTAAGCATAAATATATGATTGCATGGTAGAGAGATCTTGGCTGGGAAATCTCAGACTTGATGTTGACCAAGATTTTGGAGTAAATTGTCCACAACCTCTATTTGTACTACCACAGAAGAAGAAAAAAAAAAATAAATAAATAATAAAAAAAAAATTATATATAAATCCTATTGCTGTAAGGATACACACCATTTATCCATCCTCACCTGCCCTGTGTTGGCATGGATGCTACCAGGTTGGAGATCTGTGTCACATTTGGTGGTCCTGCCCCATGTCCAGATTTTCTGGAAAAAAAGTAATCATTATGTTGAAGCAAGTGACAACAGCTGTCACCAGGTGACCTCTTGGTATTGTTGGGAGCACTATTAAATGTAATTTTAAAACCCGCTGGAATTCTTATTTCACACATTATCACTGTCACTCGACGCTTAGCTGCCCAACTGTGGAAAACATCCACCATATGCTCTCTACACCTTATTCTCACTAGATTTTCCCATTTAGAACTGATGGAAAGATTGACTGCCATCTTTCGTGACTCTCAAGAGAAACATGCCGATATCTGGTATTTATGGAACCAACCAAGTACAGCTGTTGGTATTGATGGTTTATGATCCTTCTTTTGTTATTTCTATCACCATGTTGAGTCTTATTTTACACCCATGGCTACCTCCACTGTCCATTTGAAGTTTTTTATTCTTTGCTTTCATTTATGCTCTTGTTATAAGAAATGACATGACCCATTTTTGTAAACATTTGACATTGCTTTCACATTGTACTGCTATGCTTTGAGAATTACTTAATAAAAATTATAGCGTAAAAAAAAAAATAATAATAATAATATAATACAAAAATAAAACATTTAAAATTCTGCACTATAGAATCTGGTCTCCAGGTGAGGAGCCCATGGAAAATGAAAAATGTGATAATTGCCTGTAAGCAGAGATTAATAACTTGTTTTCTTAGATGTCTAACACACATATTTTTCTTTAGGATATGTACAATGTTCCTGGTAATTTCATATTTTATTAGAATTATTACCAACAAAGCAGTACTGAATTGTATTTAGTATGCTAACAATGTGGTGGGATGTACAATACACATACTAGGCCAAATGTATTAAGACAGGTGAATAGCTTAAATAAAAGTATGGCATGAATTCTGTGGTGGTGTAATTATATTTCAGCTGCTCATAGCCACTGCAGTTCTTGTAGAAGTAATTATTTTTCCATTTTATCAGAGAGCAATACAGGGATATTGCAATGATTTTGTTTATGTACCACATTATTTTGATATACACATATATATCTCTCCAGTAAGCACGCACGGGACTTCAGAGAACAATAAAAACGTACTTTATTTATTCGACGTTTCGATCCAGTAAGGATCTTTTTCAAGATTAAAATACTACTCACCCGCCACCTCCATATATACCCAATAAGTGGTGAACTCCGTGATGTTAACGTGCATTACGTGTGCATGTGTTTCCGTGAAAAAAAATCCTAAACGTGCTGTTTCTGATGCCATGCCGTGTTGACAGAAAAAAAACTTTAACAAGAATAATCATTACAATGTGAATCGTGTATTAATCTTGTTAATCTCTATATTAGTTAGTAAATAAAATGATGACAATAAACTGAAATTAAAGATGTTTGTGATTCCAAATTATTACCTGATTAAAAAAAATACAGTACGGCAACACTATGTATCTGGCTATATCGATGTTACTTGATACAATGTAAAATGCTGCTAAACAGACACTTAAAACAAATACAATATTAAACGTACTGGCCAGCACTATAATGTGACTAAAAGTAGCAAAAATCTCAAAAAATAGTGTCTCCTCTAATTCCTGACCCAATTAATTAGCAAAATCTGGGCCTGCACACTCCTCCTGCTGAATGAAATAGACTCCGTGCATTGGTCTATCCCAGTGTGTCTCAAATGTGCCCTCAGTGGCTACTAAAAGTCCAGGATTTGAAAATTTCCTTTTAAGAGCACAGGTGAGTTAATCAATATGACTGCGCCTCTGATCAACACACTTGTGTTCTAGCAGGGAAATTCCTAAGTCCTGGCCTGTTAGTGGCCACTGAGGGCACAGGTTGAGAACCTCTGGTCTATACCATCTGCTGGATAGAGCGGGACCGACCCACGGACTACCTGCTGGTTTACCCTAGCCGCCGTGTAGAGAGGAGTTTATATTCAGATTGTGTACCATTTGACTTATACCCGGATTAAGCCCTAAAACATAAATTAAAGGTCTACACTTGTACACCTATATACATAGACCAGGGTTTCTCAAATGTGGCCATCAGAGTTTTCTGGTGCGGCCACCATGAGAAGTGCAGAAATGGTGGCCGCATACATATGGTTAAATTGTCTGATGTGGTGCTGGGGCATGTGGGCACCGGACCGGGTGTGGAGTTGCGCAGGGCAGCGCGAGTAAGCATTTTACGCTGCTGCTGCGCCTGACAACACAGGTCGGCGTCTGCATATAAGTAACTCCCGCTCGGGAAGAGAAGATCAGAGCAGAGGTTGAGGCAGCAGCATGGAACCAAGTGAGTGGGACTTGGGGGCTGATCAAGGGGGAATTATTAGAAAAAAAAAAAAAATTCATTTTGCATGTAAAAACGGAGTTCATCAGTTCAGCTATTATGGTTTAACCCTTTTTTACTGGCAATCAATGTTATTTAAGGAGAGACCAGGACCGGGTGTCTGACTGATTCACTTTTGCATAGCACCTTAACGCTTAGATTCAAACAGGATACATATGAAATGGCACTGGAGGGTTAATTTGGCCCTCAAAGGGTTAATGTTTCCTGTCATTAAAGACAAATGAGAGGATCGAGAAGGGCTGCGTGTCTGACTGACTAGCTTTACTTCTGTGCCGTTTTATTTGAAGTCTGTTTGTCTCTAAGTGGTGGTGGTGACTCTATTTGGTGCCAAGTCACCTTACATAATTGCTTTCCTATTGGCAATACCTTTTTACATAATGTGCAGCCTCTAGTGATGAATTATTCTCAACAAAAAAAAACTGTATTTGGACTTTAAAATTGGATAAAAGCAGAATGTTCTGTCATTCACCCTTTTAGCTACAGCACCCCCAGATTATCCTTCCATCCTCTTCTGAACCCTAGAGGTTTTTTCTTCAAGATCATAGAAAAAAATGACTTATTAAAAAAAATGACTTAAGGAATTGTTTTAAAATATGTAATATGTGTTTATTGTTGTGCTCTTTACAGATCTAAATAGCTATTGTACATCATACAGTCTTACATGGTTCTTCTTATAGCAAAATCTTTAGACATGTTCTTTATCCTCTCCTGAGTCTTGAGTAAATAAGGGATGGATACATTGAGAGACAAAGGCAGAGACTGCTGGGGTAAAGAGACATCTGTATAGGTTGCTTTATAGGTTGTCCCTTCTCACTGCTGCATGATGCAGAACACCATGTGGTGATGAAGGTTTACTATTTAATTTATTTTAGGGGTTTTTGCTCCTTTCTTACTTAGAAATTTGAAGTAATAGTGCCAGCCTGCAATCAAAAACCAGTGACCCCTCCACCAAGTACACTGATGTATGGCATCAAGTGGATCACTGCTCTGTAATTGTAAGCTCTGTAGCATATCTTGTTTTGCTCTCAGGATCACTATTGAAGCTCATTTTTAATTGTAAGCTCTGCAGTATCACTAGATCCCTTTTAATTGTAATCTCTGTGGTATCAGTAGTGTAGCTTTCATTTAATTGTAAGCTCTGTGGTATTACTAGTGTAGCTAATCTTGGCAAGCCAGCTATGTGTTATCAGGTTTGAGAGATAAGACTTACATCATTCTTCATGTTTTTTTAATGCCTACAAAATAAAATAAAGATAAAACGAAGTATTACTATCCCTTTAAAAGAGAGGTCTGATTAAGGTAACCAGATATCAGGTTTAATGCAGAAAGTATATGGAAATTTTATTCTGCAGCATTGCACAGGAAATTGTGCAACCCCATAATGTGTATTTATATAATTTCAGATGAAGAATGCAGGGACCAATGGGGTATCACTACCTCCTCCAGGAGGCAGGGCACTAAATGATAAAACTCCTCCTACATTCTGTCCTATATAACCCCCCAAACAGCCACCTAGTTCAGTTTTCTGAGTGTCAGGGCATTTTGTCCCTTAAAAGGAAATCATTTTTTTTCATATTTGAATGCCTCTGGCTTCACTTCTGTATTGAAATACCTGTCTTGGTCAGAGGTTTTTCCATGACAGTGTATTGCCCTGTCCTTTTCTTGCTACCTCTGCTCCATGGGAGCTGAGGGCCAAAGGACCTGAATTATACAATCAATCCCTGGCTTGCCTGGAGAATTTCCTAGGGCAAGTTACTGTCCAATGCTTTTTGTTCACTCAGTTCCTTTGGGGATGATAGGCAGAATATGCATATCTCCTTAAAGCCAAATAGAATCAATGTAATACAGCAGGATGCAGTATCAGTGACAGTCCAAATTGTGAGTGTAGAAGGACATAGTGCTTCATTCCAGGTCACAGTGAGTAAAAGCATTGCCATCAATGCACTGTTCAACTTCAGACCCTGCAGATCAAAGTGACTTCAATCTGGAATATAACATAGTAAATTAGCCAAAAAAAAAGGCACAAGATCATCAAGTTCAACCTTTACCTCATAACCCAGAGACATAATGATTATAAAGCTTTCCTGCTGCCAAATAAGTTAGTATTTATCAGACCTTCCTGTTTTGCCTACTAATACCCAGTAACCCTGTATGTTCCCTTTTGAAAGAAATATATCTAATTTTCTCTGAAAAGTATCCATTGTATCTGCCATAACCACATCCTTGGGCAAGGACTTCCATAATTTAACAGACCTTACTGTAAAAAACCCTTTCCTCTGCTGAAGTCGACCTCCTTTCTTCTAATCTCAAGGGGTGTCTCCTGACTATTTGATCAGGCCTTGGAATGAATAGCTCACCAGAAAGATCTCTATATTGACCTCTCATTTAGTTTACATTGTGATAAGATCTACTTTTAGCCGTCTTTTCTCTAGAGTAAATAAACCAAGTTAGTCTAATCGTTCCTCACACGTCCTCCATTCTCTTCCTTAAATTTGTTGATCTTAGCTGTACTCTCTCCAGTTCTAGAATATCCTTTTTCAGAAATGGTACCCAAAACTGCACTGCATATTTGAGGTGAGGTCTTACCAACAATTTGTACAATTGCAAAATGATGTTATCCACTTTTGCTTCAATTCCCTTTTTTATGCAAGACAGGATTTTGTTTGCTTTTTCTACTGCTAGTTGACACTGGTCACTGTTTCCAAGTTTGTAGTTTAGAAGTATTCCCAGGTCTTTCTCTAGCAACAAGTCCCCTAAATGATTCCATTTAGTTCATAAGTAACATTGGGATTTTTTCTTCCCAAATGCATGACTTTATACTTTTCCATATTAAACTTAATGTTCTATTTGATTGCCCAATCTGCCATGTTATGTAAATCGCTCTGTAGAGAACACATTTCCTGTTATACAGACAAAGAACAAACCTGCGCTCCTCCACACCTATGTGTAAATGTGTGCCCTGACTTAGGCATATATAATAATATAAATGTGTAAACATGTGTCCTAACCTAGATATATATATATATATATATATATATATATATATATATATATATATACACTAAACTATTAAAAATTGAGAATTTAGTCCATCATTTGGCCAAAAAATGTAAGCTTGCCAACCCCTTCAAGGTCTCTCAAGTTCTGGCAAGTACCTACTGTACTGCACCTTTAATTCCTATCTAACATTAAAATAAATTAAAATTCTGGGTTTGATAAAGCAACTGAAGCTGTTATAAGTAAATGCATACCTAATTCTATAACACAGTGTATGCAATTAAAAACAAAAGAACAAACTGCTAATTCAAAAGGTGTAAGAGAGTACTTGCCTGGTATAAAACTTCCTTGGCCTGAAGAATGTGGACACCAGCAAAAGAGGATTGTGGGTCCTTGAATCCCATTTATAAGCCAGTGTTTATCACCCCCACAGGCCAAATAAAGAATAACAACTTTGGACAGACAAGGTATTTAAATATAAAGCAGGCCAAATAACATGCCTTTAAGGACCTTTAAGAGAATTTTATTTTTTTTATTTTTTTTTGAGAAACATCATTATATGTGTATTTGTGGTGAAAAAGGGTGAAAAGCAGCCTCAATGAGCAAAGGAGAATTGTAGGAACAAAAGCAGAAACAAAAAAAGCCCACAGCGCTAGCTCACCATAATAAATACATGTGGTGTATAAATAAAAAGTGTTAAGTAGCTGGCATCTAGATAGGAGCAAGGAATGAGGGGGTTTTCCAATCCCTCCAAAAAACATTGGGCCAAACCCCAAAGTGCACATACAAGACAAAGAACAAACCTGCGCTCCTCCATACCTATGTGTAAATGTGTGCCCTGACTTACGCATATATAATAATAAAGAAGTGTAAATATGTGTCCTAATCTAGATATATATACTAAACTATTAAAAATTGAGAATTTAGTCCATCATTTGGCCAAAGAATGTAAGCTTGCCAACCCCATCAAGGTATCTCAAGTTCTGGCAAGTACCTACTGTACTGCACCTTTAATTCCTATCTAACATTAAAATAAATTATGAATTTATTACCCTGCATAATTAGTGTCATCAGCAAATATTTATATTTTGCTTTCTATATCTGTTTCCAAGTCATTTAGAAACATGTTAAAAAGCAGAGGACCAAGTACTGAACCCTGAGATACTCCAATCTCAGCTTTAATTGTATTGGAAAATTGTCCATTTACAACCACACAACCAGTTTTCTATCAAGTGCATCCTCCTAATAGGCAAGCATTTTCTCACCATGATGTAGGATTCTATAGATCCTTCATCTTCCATCTTAGAAGAATTATCCAATATAAATGGAGCATTAGAATTATTGTGGTATTCCGCCTCTACCTCTGAATGTTCAGGTTCACAGGGCATAGAGGTATGATTCCAAAACGTTCAGCCATTTCACAAGCCATTCTTGAGGATGTTCTGCAAGTCAGTTAGACATAATTGTATCCAAGGAGTTGGCAATGGAATACAAAAAAGTTTTAACCTAATCTGGTTCTGTTAAAATGGGGATGATAAGCCCAGAAAAATGCTGATCACTAGCAGTTGGCTGTAGCACAAGAATTGCAAAACACAGTTTTGTCATAGAAAGTTTAACCCCACATTAAATGCCAGCAAAGGCAGCAGAACAGAAGAGGCCTTGCTGTCCCTACTTCCCCCAAAAGAACAGAGAGAGAAAGAGAGAGAGATAGGAACAACTCTACCAGCTGGACTGAGAACAAGAGACTAATGAGGATAGTGATGAAAAGCCTGAGAAAAATAGGCATCATGATGATGCTAGTGTGCAAGTTCATGTTCACAAAAATGCAAGACCTCGAGGGTTGGAACTGCAGAGGAGAAACATGGCAGTTCTCGTGAGATTGTATGATCCTGCGAGAGTCCCTAGACTTGCAGACACATCCTGCTGTGAAATCTCCATAATCTTGTAAGAAGACAGTCCATGGAACCAAATTAAGTCTAATTGTCAGCATTACCCTATTCCTCTCTGTGGAGGCTGGAAAATTGCCAACATTTGCCGATTTGAGGTTTGAGCAAGTAAGTGAAACATGTTAAGTTATTAAAGTAAACATAACTCCATGAAATACACGTCAATAAAAACATAGTATGATTATTTCAAAAATAGGTCAACTCATCGGTGTTACCCAATACCTTTCTGTAGAGGTGGGAAAAATGCTGAAAGATGCCATAGCCATGATTTCCAGAGGTCTGAGTAAGTAAGTGTAGCTGGTTAACATAACACCATTGAAAAACAACAATTAAAACAGGATGAATATTCATCAAAATACATTCACAGTAACATGGCTGAATGCGAATCCATGGAAGCCATTGCTTCCTTCAGTACTCACTGTGACCTAAGAGAGAAGTCATATGCTATCTCTTAAATGTGATGTTATGTTGCCTTTTTCAGGGATTACCGTTAATCTGTGTTACAAAAGGTCTTTGGATTATGTAAATAAACAGAGAGACTATAGATATAATCAAAGATTTTATTAGCAACTAGCATATAATACTCAATAGCGCGTAATAGCATGTCCTACTTATCAGCCACTAATCATAGCAAAAATCATGGAATACTTGTCAGCCAATGTTCTTCAGCGCATATAGGAGAGCTCCTGGTTAGATCTGCTAACTGCCTATACGATTTCAAACATCAGGACTGTCTGGTCACACAACAGGGATATGCTTCCCCTTCCTGTGCGGACACAACAGAGGGACAACGGTCGCACACCAGGACTGCCTGGTCACACAACAGGGACACGTTTCCCCTTCCTGCACGGACACAACACAGGGACAACACAGCTGGGACGTCACACACATTCTCCGGTGAAGTTCTACTTCAGCCCCTCACATCACACAGAATTATACCCTTCTCCCCCACTGCTCTGAAGGCATTGATCTATCAGAGTACACTGGTAGTATTACGCCCTTACCTGCCTAGCTCGTGTTCTATGGCTACGAAGGTTAATGCAGTTTGTTTGCAAAATGCATCGTTCCTATCAGTGTTGCATGTCCTTGAAGCATAATCACAGAAAGAAGTTGAAGAACATATTATGCACAAATCTGTAAGAAAAGTATTAACCCCTGATTAACTAACACAAAACCCTAATTAACCTCTTCTTGCTTGGGATGGGACAATATTTTCTACGTCCTCATACACTCTGAAGAAAGTTTATTGTTCTTCAAGTTTATATCTTTGCATGTCGTTTGGACTTCTTGCGTTTTAGAGGCTGAGTACCAAAAGAAATGGCCCATAAGCCTGCCCTGAAAACCATTGTTAGAAATTCTCCCAATTACTGGGAGATCTTCGTGCTTTGTCCAGAAAAGTAAATGTACTAAATATTTAAAAATTATAAATATAAATAAAATAAAAATAACTTTCTGTCAGGACAGAAAATGCCCTGACACTCCATGAGGACACTCAAAAAGCTAAACTAGCTGCCTGCTGGAAGGGCTATACAGGGCAGAATGTCGGAGGAGTTTCACCATTGAGTGTCTTTCTTCCTAGAAGAGGTCTCAACATTGCTACAAAAGCAGAAAAATAGAGGGCGCCTCATAGGATAATAACATTTAAATATTCATTCAAAGTAAATTAACAATTATGGGTGCTCACAGGAAAAGTAGTTGCTATTAAAGTTGTCAACATTCGTGTTTTGTGGGACAGTCGCATAGTCATAGTCACATGTGGGGGATAGTAACTGATTGCTGCCCGCGCAGATCTATATACTACAATGATCAGATACTCCCCTCTATGATTGGTTGTTTTTCTACAAGAGGAGAAAACTAGCCAGCACAAAATATCCATAAATGAAACTAGGAGGTGCTTACATTAAAAAAACATTAGAGTTACACAGTAGCCATCTCAGCTCCAGCCCTCTGGAGAGCTAATATTGCTTCTTTTGGGGGAGGGGGTATAAGTGACATCTTTGTATTCTAGGTAGAAATTAAATTGACCCACAAACTGAGAGCAGCTGGAAAAATGGGATTGCGTTATTGTGATACCCAATGCTTTGTAGTTGATCCAGCTGGGCCCTGTGGTGCTTCTGCCCATGTGCAGTTTTGGTCAACTCATGGCGCTTGTGCGTGATGTCACAGAATTATATATACACCTGGGCTCCCGGCCAGAAAGTTCTCAGTTGTCTAAATCTATTCAGTACCTCTTGGTGTCTCTGTGTTTCTGGCTTCCTTTCTTTGTTGATCATTGACTTTGCTCCTGGATTTCCGAACCTGTGATGCCTGCCCTGACCTCTGCTTGGATTCCAGGACTCTGAACCTCTTCTGCCTGCCCTGACTCCTGCTTGGACTTTGATACTGAATCTGTGCTGCCTGCCCTGACCTCTGCCTGTACTTTTGACTTCTCTTTTGGATCATCCCTACTGGTAATGTATTTTGGATTTATTTTCAGATCTGGAGTGTCTTTTATATTTTGACCTGCTTCTGGGTTCTATCATACTGTTACTGTTTAATATTGGTGGTTGTCATTGTTCATAGCAATAACCCCCTGCTATTTTCCCTGTGTAGTCACTCCTCAGTTTCTGTTTCAAGGGGCATACATATCTAGTACACCTGTCTATTCTCCACTGCTCTATATAGTGACCATTACAGTACAACTGAGCCATCATGGAACCTGCAGGTTTAGACGAAGCAGTCAACGCCTTGGGAAGCTGTATTTTCTCTCTCACAATCTCAGTGCAAGGACCTTTTTGAATCACTAATGTGATCAACCCAGTGGCATTCTGGTTAGCCCTACCTGCGTCCTTTCGGATCCATCCCACTTTTCATATTTCCCAGCTTAAACCTTGGGTTTGTGGCTCTTTTCTTAACTGAATTTATGACCAGCCTCCCCCTGTCATCATTGTTGACTCTGAGGAGTTCGAAGTTCAGGAGGTTATGGACCCCCATGTACAATGTAGACGTTTGGAGTATTTAATACACTGGAAGGGCTATGACCCTGAGGACAGATCCTGGAAACCACTTTCTAATGTCCATGCTTCTGCTTGCCTCTGCCTCTTCCACCTCCCCCATCCCGAACATCTCGGTCCTGGGAGCTCCCAGAGGCTGCTCTTCAGGGGCGGGGGGGATTGTGATGCCCGACACTCTATGGTGGATCTGTCTGGGCGTCACAAAACTTCTGCAGTTGCATGGCTTCAACTTGTGGTGCTTGCATGTGACATCATTATGTGTGCCACAGAATTATGTATATAAACCTGGACTCCCAGTCAGACAGCAGTCAGTTGTTTGAACCTGTTCAGTACATCAGTGTCTCTGTGTTTCTGGCTTCCCTTCTGGGTTGACCATTTGCTTTGCTCCTGGATTTCTGAACCTGGTCTGCCTGCCCTGACCTCTGCTTGGATTCCTGGACGACTGAACCTGTGCTGCCTGCCCTGAACCCTGCTTAAACCTTGATATGGAACCTGTGCTAACTGCTCTGACCTCTGCCTGGACTTTTAACTTCTCTTTTGGATCATCCAGACTGGTACTGTACTTCTGGATTTATTTTTCATAATTGGAGTGTTTTTTATATGTTTACCTGGTTCTGGGTTCTATCTTGCTGTGGGGTAATACTGTTATTGCCTAATATTGCTGGTTGCCATAATTCATTGCAATAGCACCTTGTTATTTTCCCTTTGCAGTCACTCCTCAGGGTCACAGATATGCCACAGAACAACATTCCTGCATTGCTGGCTAATAGAAAAACTACATGAGACAGCAAATGGAGAACCATCAGTTCACTTCACATCTAAATCATGTGTAAGGAAATTTCATTTTAATTATGGGAAATCTTCCTACATAAAAGAAACTGACATTTTTATTTTTGTGCTGTAATTATATTTTTTGTTTCTGTTAAAAGAGTAATATTAGTAAAATGGCAAATGGTTATGGACAAAACATTTCAATGTGTTCAATTATTTACTACTGTAAAATGTCACATTAACATACGTCAATTTAAAGATCTCATACTAGCACATTGTATTTCATTTACTTCTGTTAATCTTCAATCATCAGCCCACCTCTACAGACCCATTAATAATTTCCTAAACTGTTTTCACAGGTTTATCTATAAGGGCAGATACATCCTTAAGCAATGGCACTGATCAACATCTGGAGAACACTTATAACAGATCATTTCCTGTAATTACTAAACCAGTATCAAAATCTGACCATGTACCAATTCACAATCTGTCCAGGAAACTACAGCAAAATTAAGTTCAGCCAGCTGTTTAATTTGCAGTTGTTATTAACCATGTAAGTATCAGATGTTCAGAAGATACCCCTGATAATACTGATGGCAAGGAGGAGGACTAAGGGAAAAAAGACAAACAGAGCCCACCTGAATTGATAGATGATGCAGTGCACTCCCATCTGAGAAAGGATTATACTTTATCTTCCCTGTGGTGATAAAAGTACTAGTAACAATAATTAAATGGAATATGGATTTTTGATTTATTTCTTAGAGTTGAACAAGCTGCAAAACGTTCTATTGAAAAACCACAAAATATGTATAAGGAAGATTACAGCAGATGGAAAAAACTATGTTCCTTTTCTTGTATCCCCTGTGTATCCTTAAAGAGCACATTTAATGATTTTTTTTTTTATTTTTGTTAGCTGTTTTTTCAGTATTTCCAAAGATTAGCTCAAGCCATTATAGCTGTTACATCAGTTTAATGCTTTTATATGTATATTTCATTATTAAACTGCAAATCCAGTGGCATTAAGGAAGCCTTTTGGGTGTTACTAAATAAACTTGAAATTATTCCAACTTGGCACTACCACAGGGAACCTCACATTCAAGTCAATGGGAGTTTTAATACAGTGGTGCCAAATTGTCTCCATTGCAGTTTATTGAACAAATACCCTTGTTTGACATTGATTTGGATTGGGGAAATGAAATTGTAAGCCTAAACTCAGCAGGGACTTATTTTTCCAGAAATGTGTGGTCATCTACAGTGTAATCTAAGTAGGTAATTACATCAGCTCCACCTTAAACAAGAGTTATAGATAATGTTGTAATCAATTACTACATTTTTATTTGTATAGGTGTTTATTATTAACTTCCTTCCAAAAAAGAATGAGGGTGATGTGCTAAGAAGCAATGCTATAAGTCTGGAGCAAATCAGCAGCACTGTAGGGAACACTATTCCATATATTCCCACTGATTTAAATATGAAGCAATGCTTTGGAGACTGTTCCAGTATTGAAGGGTTTGAAAGCCCCATTAAAATCAATGGGAAGCTGTATTTGTCCATTATATTGCGGTTGGTATACAGAAACACTCCAGTTCTTAGTACATCAACCTCAATGTCTTTATAAAATTTGTATGATATATTCAACTTTCTCAAGGGAAGTGGAGTAACCCCACATTAATTTATTACTATAGCTCATATTTATTAAATATTAATACTCCCAATTAGTTACTGGGACAATGTGTAAGAACCAATCATACAAGTAATTAGGAAGGAGTACATTGTCAGAGAACTGTAAATCACTAGGTTCAGATTGGTTAATACATCTGACAGATATAGAGTCAGATTCATATAACTTATTTAAGCAAACAATTTACATTTTTTGCAGCTGAACTTAACCCTTTGAGTGCCAGAGGGGTATGGAATGCATTGCAAAGCAATGCATTCCATACTCATCTGGCATTCAAAGGGTTAAGAGTGTACCCTGCCAGACCCAGTTAAGCCACGGCTCTGAAAAACCTGCCCCAAACAGCAAGCACACAACATCCAGGCAGGTAATGCCTTCCAAGGCACATATTAATGAACAGGGCCTCTCCTTGCCCTGGGAGAGCAGGGAATCTTCCGCTTCCCCTCCTCTCTGTGACACTGTTAAATCACTGCATCCCATGCACCTGTTTGCTTAATCCAGCCTCTGGACTGGACTCTGAAAACTAATCCTGGGATATCAGGCACTTTCCCACATTGAGGTGGGATGAAGTATTATCCCAGTCTTCTTCGAATATTTCACCACAGGAACCCTTACACATACTGTATGTGTCATTCTGATGAATGTAGAAACAACAAAGACCTATCCCTGGGGATATATACACCCCCCCCAAGTGTTCCTCTTTAGGAGGGCAGTCCCTCTTTCCCACACGCACATTAATGTTTATTTAAACTTCAGTATGTGTTTATAAATTAACCTATGTAAATAAAATACTTTGGTCTTGCTCTAAATCATTTATTCAGTTACATGAAGATGTGTCATTAAGTCATAAAAAAACCTAAAAATTCTCACTAATGCCTCACCTATCAGCCACACAACAGCTGGATCACTGCATGCTGTCCATTCCTTGTTTGTCCTCCATAGTGTGCAGTGGCCTTTGTATGCAGAATTACATAAAATAAAATAAAACAAAACAAACCACTCTATGGAAATCCTTATGTTTGGCCCTGCAGTCCACATAACTGTAATCTGGAAACCACTTTTACCACCACTGTATCCTTTAACTATATTAGAACTTCCACTGATAATGACATAATGTTACTCCTAAAAAAAGACTAGATATGTCTTAAGGAACAGTAGTACAAATCTGTGTAAGAACTTAACTATAGCAGAGTTCTCTTCCAAAGTGCAGTCTGTTGAACTGTGTCTTCTCTTGCTGCCAGATGTGAAATTATTGTTGCAAACAATCAAGATACAATAGAATTAGCTTAATAAGTTTACCATAACACAAACACCAATTGATACCTTATAAGTGGACTTCCTTACAGGTCTTTTGCATAAGACTCAAAGGATCCTCAGTTATACAATTCTGCATTTTATTCAGTGTCGGTCCAATAAGCTCTCAGCCTCTCAGTAGCAGAAGCCATAACAAGAGAGTCATAAAATGTATCACAGTAGAAGTATCTTCCTGCTTGTAGACTCTGGTGTAGGAGTGTCAAGTTGAATTCCTAAAGTGCTGAGACAGTGCAAATTTTTGGGATATCTCTGATTTTGCAGTGAAAAGGACTGAGCTAATGACTGCAGGGCTGGTACAAAATCAGGAATATCCTAAAAATGTGCCCTTTAGAAAAACAATTTACCATCCCATCTCTTATGTGTAACTAGTTTGTCTTCAAACAAAAAACAAAACAAACAAAAACAAAAAACAACACTAAACAAGTGTCATAGTTGTTGGTAAATATTTCATCAACATTACATACATGTAATAAGAAGATAATACAATCGTTGGATACATTTTTTTCAGTTCTGTTGATTACAGTGTTTTTATGTTGATGTATGCTTGAAAATACATAAGAAATATGAATTATTACATTTTTGCTTGCGCTAAAGTACTATATATATACCATTGAAGGGAAAAATGATTTTCTTGGACACCCAGAAAATGTTCGGTTTTTTATATTGTGCTTCCATTTCAGACTTTAGTTAATACACCCCTATGCAAACACATGGCACTATAAGCATGTCATGGTTTGCAAGCAAGACAAGAGTCAGACAGTATAGTAAAATTCACATTTATTAGAAACATAAAAATGAATAGCAATAACTAAAATAGCAAATCTCCAGATGGAGCAGAGGGTAACCAAAGAGGCAGAGACTCTGTCAGAAATAGGAGGATGCAGAGACTAGGACGAAGCCAATGGTAATCTCATACGCCAGATAGGAATTGTGTAGACCCAAAGGATGGTAACCGGGGAGAAGACTGACTCAGGCCTGCAGTCAGGAAGGAGAAGGCCGTCTCCCGAAAGGGAAGGCAACAAGGGAGACTACTGACTCAAGCCTGCAGTCAGTAAAGGTAGAGTCTGCCAGAGTCACAGGTCTGCACCAGTTAGGATATCCACTAAACAGGAGGCAACACAGAGGGTAGCTGGACAGAGCCCCAGGTCAGCATCAGGTTGGATAGTCAGACAAGCCAGGGTCATACACAGAACGGGTAGTTAGCCAGAGCCACAGGTCTGCACCAGATTGAATGTACAAACAGATAGGGAGTGCACAGAGAAGAGTCAGACAGACCCACAGGTCAGCACCAGGATGGATGGTCAGACAAGCCAGGATCATACACAGGATATCAGGATACAAGCGAAAACTGCACTGAACAACAACGTAAGGGTAACTGAATGAAGATCCAGTTCCCCTTTAAAGGCAGCCAGGAAGTAGGTAGGTGGAGCTTACCAGCTCCAACAGTATAAAACTGAGACCTGCGACATTCTGCACCCTCGCACCCATAAATGACGCACTGCCAAGAGATGTGTCCAACCTCAGGCTTACTCCCATGTCATATTGAACAGCTGGTCCACTTGGCACGAAGACAAGGTCGACCCCAGAAGATGCCAAGCGCGACCAGGCCTAATGATGCTGAAGCGTTATTTCGAGGTATCCATTCCCTGAGTCAACCAAGGCGTCGTTGCTGGATCTAAGGTAGGCTGTGACAAAGAACTCCATTTATTGTGTTCCTTACAGAGGAATTGAATTTCCAACTCTGGACAGCTTGCATGGAGAAATGACCTGATTACTAGTATTTTTCTAACCTGATCCTTATACATTTTTATACCCTGACATCAGCATTGACAGATATAACTGATTTATGCTTTTTGCTGCCTCTGACAATCCACACATCTATTCTGTCCATTAGTTATGTGTTCTCATCTAACTCCTTAGCTCTTGATCTCTGACCTGTTCTTTGATTATGTACCAACTTTGTCAGACCTGATCTGTTCCTGTCCAATCTGACCAGCTTCTTTTATCAGTTTATGTACTCTTCCTCTGTACTGTAACCTGTTCTTGATCTTAGTTGCTAACATCTGCCTGCCCTGACCTCAGCTTGATGACTATGCACCCATTCTGCCTGCCCTCACCTTGTTCTACTCAGTTTAGTCTGAAGCCCAGTTTGCTGTAAATAATTATTTGCTCAACTCATAAGATAGACAGTTATCAAACAGAAGACCAAGGGTCTAGCTTAATTGTTGCTCACTGTCTAATCATACCTTGCTGTTCTAACTCTTGAACTCCACCTTTGGTCAAATTTTATTATGCGACATTGTCAGTAGCTGCCTGGTCCAGCCATTGAATGTCACTTAACCACAGATACTTGTTACAAATCAGTTTTTAACTCTCCTGCGATGCCCATATCACGGTGTTCCTTATAAAAACATTTATAGTTTGTACCGGACTCTTCCCAAAACAGTGCAACAAGCTTGTTACCTGAGCATAAATCAGCTACTCCTAGAAAAGCACTGAAAGTGATCAACAGTATATTTTGCATGTGGCTAACTATAGAGCAAACAAAATCTATTTCAGTTAATATAAATTGAATTAGTAGATGAATACAAATTATTGTCAACATAATTGTAAATCTCATAATACATTTTTCATAAATGTAATGCTACAATACAGAGGAAGTTGTTATTTATTTATTAAACGAATGGTAACTCATCTGAAATGCCACCATAAATCCTAGCAAATTCCAGAAATCACAATATACATTAACTCTACAATCCCTATAAACCTTACTTCACCTCTAAGATTTGCCTTAACAGACTTTGTCAACATCCTCTAGCAACCTTCTGCTGCAATGTTCTGACATGCCAAGTTCATGTCAAAATTTACACATACAATAAAACTTTATACATACTTTCCTATATCCCAGGAAGCACAACTATTTGGAATGCCTTTAAACTGCTTTTCTTGGGTTTTACACTAAACTAAGACAGACTTCAAATTTGTTTATATACTTTATTTTTTAACTTCTCTAAACCCAAGGTGAAGCTGCTGATGAACCTTACATGTGCATTTGAGTTGATCAGCATGACTGTTAATGGCAGAAAAAACCCCACAAACAGCGCTAAAAGTTGAATGTGAAATTAAGTTTGAATATATTGATAGGTGCTGCATGATTACATATGAAATCCCAGAGTGAAAATACAGTGAAAAATGTAAAGGGTTAGTAATTTCCAACATTTACTAACCCTAATATTGAAGGTATTAAAAAGATAATATTAATGTGCCAAGTCGTATCTCTCAAACCATTAAGAATAAGAAAATGGGGACTCCTTTACTATGTCACTGTAAATGTATGATTGCCTTGGTGCTATGAATCCAAATACTTAATTATAGAACAAGAAATGGAGCAATGTCAATGCTGGAAATAAGCACTCACAGGTCTTGCAGAGTTTGCAGTTATTGTCCAGCATGGACATTGCTCCATTTCTTGTTTTTTTTTGTTTTTTTTTTTCTCCCACTACATGAATGAACATGCAAACAGCTGTGGCACCACACTGAGAATCAAGTAATGCAGGGCAACGAAAATGATTAAAAACCGTGACAGTGAAATTATTCAAAAATGTGTTCTACACTTATATTGCTTGAGTTCCAGGTGATTATCTATGGCAAAATATCATCAACCCCTATTAAGTATTATGGAAAGTCAATATATCGCACTAGACGTGAGGTGATAAATATTCTAATCGGGTATTCAAACGTACTTTTAAAACACGTATAGCTAGAATACCAAGTGATCGTGTCAAACCAAATATTATTAACCCATATATATATATATATATATATATATATATATATATATATATATGTAGTACACCATGCAGTAAAGTGACACAAATCACCACGGTAAAATGCTTATGACTGAGTCGGATAAAACCAACACAGACTAAATCATTAAAGAAAACAACCAAAGAACAAACAAGTTCAACTATAGGAAGCCCAGAAGGTGTTGTTATGTATGCTGAATTATGGAAAAGCCAATCACCTATAGATCAAGGGAAATATACATGTATGAAATATGATATAGATAAATAAAAAAACAAACAGATTTAGGAATTTCCCTGATTAACCACATGTGAGTTAATCAGTGGCTCATTAATTTGGTTGACTCAATTTTATTGCAAGACCAGAGGCTCTTATTATGCTTATTCAATCTTTACTACTCCGGTATAGCAGTAGAAAAAATGTGTAACATTTAAGAAAGAAAAAAATATATAGTGTGTTCAGGTTTAAGACCACTCCTCCTGATCCTCCAGTCTGTAATGATTCTTGTCTATAAACTCCATAACTCCTGAAGCAGTTTCCTCTGTCTTTACTGCTCCGCAGGAAGTTAAGTATACCTCCAACATTTATTGTATGGTGTGCTCTATATAGGTAATCAATCATACTGTTATTTTCTACCTTGGTATCTTTCCCTTTTATGAACGTTGTTACTGAACCCTTTTTTCTCCTTCTACCAAACAAATACCTTTTTTTAATTCTAGCTATCTTGGTTTTCCTTACTTCATACGTTACTTGAGACCTTGTATCGGTGCTCCACTTTCGGAGGTCCTAGCTCATGAGCGTTGACCGCCCACTCCCCTCGTCAATGGGTTTGCACAGCGGCCATCTTGGATAGGGGCAGAATCACCTTTCTTAGCTTCTGCGCATGAGCGCACTGTTTATCTTGCCGGTCTGATGGGGAATTCTTGTCAGATGCGACGGACCAACGCAGACGTCTGGTGATAACTTGTGCTTTCCATAATTATTAGTTTTGACATATTCTCTCACCTCAAAAATCATTTATTTTTCTATCAATATATTTAACCCTTTGATTTATAGACATATTTGCCTTGTTTATTATATCTTGTATCTCAGTTTTGGTTATTATGTGCCATAAAGAATTTCCCCCTTCTAGACCTCAAAAGTCCAAACTTTTTCCTTCTCATTTCTTTAGACAGGACTCTATATCAAGTATCCCTAGCTACCATGAAACTACCAATGACCCTTCTAATTGTCCTGAAGAGCACATTCATGCTATAATGGACGTCTCAATTAACAAGTCTGTGGCTAATGCCATTTCAAGTTGTATGTGACAAATATCAGAATCCATTACCAAGTCCATTGCAGATGGTTTTAATAGATCAAACTCCAATTTATCCCCAAGTATCTAATAAAAATTTAGGGGAAAACACCAATATTCAACATGAGCTATCTAAAAGTGACAATGTCAAGATGAATAGGGGAGGTAAGAGGAAATGTAAATTCCACTATTGTGCTCCTTTACTTTCAGAGCATTGTGTACCTCAAATGAATTCAGCTAGTCACCCTAGAGATAAGACCTGTGGTGCGGCACCATGTAAAAGATCCTCAGCTCGGGAGGAGGACACTGAGTAAAAAGAGCAGAGTTCACCAAAAACCAGATTCGTTCTGCATTTTTTCCTCTTCAGAAGAGGAAACAAACAATTCTGAAGACTATAAGTCAGATTCATCTGACTCAGATTTTACTTACCAACCCCCTATGGGTAAAGACTCTGCTAAACCTCTGTCTAAACTATCTAGTGATACAACCGTTTTAGATGAACAAGGAGTTCCGTTATTCGACCCAGAAGGGATTAAGCATCCCAGGTCGTCAGAATGGGTCCAAAGAGACCATGTGGTGAAGTATATTGAACTCTGGCTGAGAAAATCACTGGATAGCAAAGCTAAAAATAACTTTAGTTCTATTTGTGAAACACCAGTGATAGACCCCTGAATGGTCCAATATCTCTCAAAATCGGGGAAGGACCCCAGAAAGGGTCTGGATAGGTCCCTCAAAAATTGCCAGGATAAGTTATTAGACCTGGTGGGACCTCTAGCCAAAATCTTTGATTTAACAGAGGAATCTGTTACTTCTGGTTCCTCCATTGACACCAATACTCTCAGAGGATGAATCCAGAGAGCCTTCTGCTTCCTGAGCAACACAAACACAGCTTTGTCAATGGAGAGATGCCGGGAGATCTTGATTAAGATTGATCCAAAATTAACCGAGATGGAGTCAACTGAGGTGGGTCCAGAGGCAGAAGGACTAGTCTTTGGTAACACTTTTGTCAAAGACCTAGACAACTTCGTTACCACCTTTACAGCCTTGGATACGGCACAAACATCTATTAAAAGGTTTTCAATAAACAAGTTTTTGGAAAAGCCAGGAAATACAGGGGTCGGTTTTCTGGCAGATCTTCCCAGGGTTCTCAAAGAGGACTGGGTAGAAACACCAATGACCCCTCCATATATGGGATAGAATATTATTCCACCAAGACTAGGGCCCCCTACCCATTTTTCCCTCAGAAAGGAAGAGTTTGGAGGCCCAGATCATCAAGAGGTCAACCTTGACAAAGACATTTCCCAGGTAAGAACCCTTACCCTTTACCCTCCCCACCAGGAAAAAGCGGGTGGCAGAATCACCTATTTTTTCTGCTCTTGGTTTCGGATAACCTCAGATCAGTGGATCCTTCAAACTGTCAGAGGTTTCCAGCTAGAATTTTATTCCCTCCCAATACAAGAAAAGACTCCTCCCACTTTCCATTTCTCAGTGGGAGAAAGTAATCTGGTGGATTTAGTGTCACGGTTTGTATTGACTCTCAGACACAGAGTAAGATAAAAATCAAACTTTATTGAAAAGTTTAATGGGAACCCTCACGGGTCCTAAACATACACATATATCACATGTACATAATGGGTTCAAACAATAGCTTTTACAAGATACAGCATGGTAGGCTCTACCGGCCTTGCCAATATACCGGGCAAAGCAGCCTGGAGGGTAACACGACAATCTGAATGTGGCTCTACTGGCCTTGCCAATATACCAGGCAAAGCAGCCTGACCGATGACACTATGGAATGGAAACAGGCTCTACTGGCCTTGCTAATATACCGGGCAAGGCAGCCTGGAGGATAACACGACAATCTGAATGTGGCTCTACTGGCCTTGCCAATATACCGGGCAGGGCAGCCAGGAAGACAGAAGGACAGCTCCACTAATGCTGTATAGATGGAGTAGCAGCATAAGATGGAACAGTGGGGCAAACCAGTAACACAACCAGGGAGACCAAACCGGTGCAATAATGGAGGCAGCAGCAACCAGTGAATGAAGGGTTAACCAGTACCGAGCACTGGACAACAGTATAGCAAACCAGTTCTATAACAGTTGGATCAGCAACCGGTAATGTGGAGTAAACCAGTAACGTGTACTGGACAACAGGAATGCCCAACCGGTACTATAATGGAGGAATCAGCAACCGGTGAATGTGGAGTAAACCAGTACTGCATACTGGACAACCGTATAGCCCAACCGGTTCTATAATGGGGGAATCAGCAACCGGTGAATGTGAGTAAACCAGCACCGCGTACTGGACAACATTAACGCCCAGCCAGTTCTATAATGGAGGAAACAGCAACCGGTGAATGTGGAGTAAACCAGTACCGTGTACTGGACAACAGTAACGTCCAACCGGTTCTATAACGAAGGAATCAGCAACCGGAGAATGTGGAGTAAATCAGTACCGCGTACTGGACAATCATATCACCCAACCGGTTCTATATTGGACGGATCAGCAACCGGTGCATGTGGAGTAAACTAGTACCGCGTACTGGACAATCGTATTGTCCAACCGGTTCTATAATGTATGGATCAGCAACCAGTGAATGTGGAGTAAACCAGTGATCAGAACATCGCCCAGGCGACCCAGCAGGCAGACGGATGACTATCAGGATACAGCAGCAGGAACAGCAGATAAGCCAGGACAACCACAGGAACGGCAGGACTGCCAACCAGGTCAGGAACGGAGCAGGAATGATGGCAGCATGGGATCAGGAACGGAAGCAGGAACAACAGCCCAACAGGATCTGGAACGGAGGCAGGAACTACGCAGGAGAGGCGCCGACTACTGGAGAAATGCTGACACTGGTAACGGAGCGAAACAGGCCCAAAGATACAGGTACAAGGCAGGTGACTGCTGACATAGAGACACCATGAAAGGTCAAACAAAGGGTGCCTCAGCCCAGTCTATATAGGTAACACTGGGTGGGCAAAAGACAGGCGGCCAATGGAGAGTACACACACCTGACTGACAGCAGAAGTCAGCAATCACGGGCACCGTGATATTTAGAGATCCAAGATTTAATCAAAAAAGGTGCAATTACTCAAATTCCCAGAGACATTCCTGGGTTCATAAGCAATATCTTCCTAGTGAAGAAAAAAGATGCTGTTCTAAGACCTGTGATAAACCTAAAAGATTGAAATACTTTCATAATGTACAGACATTTCAAGATGGAGGGCATTCATTGCCTCAGGGTCTTATTAATACCATCGGACTGGATGGTAAAAGTAGACCTGAAGGATGCTTATCTGACAGTACCCATGTGCCCTCATTACCAGAAATTTCTGCAATTTCTATGGAATGACAGGAAATGGCAGTTCACATGCCTTGCATTCAGCCCCATGGTGCTTCACAAAACTAATGAAACTGGTAGTTTCATTTTTGAGAAGCAGGGGAATATGACTAATTATCTATTTAGACGACATGCTCATCATGTCCCAAGATTTTGCAACAACAAAGAACCACCTTCGGTTAACTATTCAGCTATTAACTCAATTGGGTTTCTTGATAAATTGTAAGAAATCAGTTCTTCATCCGTCCCAATCAATAGAATTCCTAGGTTTTGTTATCCATTCTCAGAATGTTTTTCTTCTTATACCCGGGAAGAAAATGAAAATGATCTGAAAAGAAATCAGAGTAGTTTTAAAGAAAAATGTCATTTCTTTAAGAATGATTGCCAGAATTGTAGGCCTTCTGTCAGCATCCATTCAAGCAATTTTCCCAGGCCCACTCCATTATCGAGCCCTTCAGTGACTAAAAACCTTACACCTACGGAAAGGATTGGGTTATTCGGATGTAATTCCCCTTTCCACGGAAGCCAAAGAGGAACTCCGTTGGTGGTTGGATCACATGGAGGCCTGGAATGGCAAAGCCATTTTCTGCACTTTACCAGAGATAGTGATAGGATAGGATGCCTGCAATACAGGCTGGGGAGCTCGATGCGGGGACCTAACTACAGCAGGCAAGTGGTCTCAAATAGAGAGAACTAGGCACATAAATTGTCTAGAACTATTAGTGGGATCTTTCGCTGTCAGAAATTTCACAAAGGACTCCTCAGATTGTTGCATCTTATTAAAGATGGACAATTTTTCAGCTGTCCGTTATATCATTCATCTGGGGGGCACCAAGTCAAAAGTCTTAGCCAATCTAGCCAAGGATTTCTGGCAATTTTGCCTCAAACAGAATATATCCGTTCAGGCGGAATACCTTCTGGGCCTTTCCAACACTATCACGGACTGGAATTCCAGACACCTTTCAGATTACAGTGACTGGACACTGCACAAATCTATTTTCAATTAAATTCTTTTTCTCTGGGGTCCTCTAGGAATAGATCTTTTTGTGTTTCGGCTGAACAAACGACTGCCCAAGGTCTTCAGCAGGAGACCAGATCCGGAAGCTCTAGTAATAGATGCTTTTCTTCAGAATTGGAACACATCCAGGATTTAAGCTTTTCCTCCTTTCGCGATGATTCCCAGAGTCATCCTTCAGATCAGGAAACAGTTATCAATCACTGTGTTAATAACTCTGTTTTGGATGTTTCAGCCATGGTTCCTGTCGCTACTCGAACTATCCATAGATTGCCCCCGTTGCCTGACCCCCTTTCCACATCTGCTAACGACTCCATCGGGAAACCTTCACGATATCTTATTGAACGGCCAACTATACCTCATGCCATGGTTAATTTCAAGGGTCCCTGGTGCATCAAAGGACTTTTGGAACCGGCTAAATCCCTTATGTCTGAAGCTTGGGCCCAGGAACCCGAGCATGTTAAAATTCATGCTGGACCATCTGGGCATGTTGGTGCTTGGAACGGGATTTGGATCCCATTTCTACCAATCTAGTTAATATCCTCAATTTCCTTTCCTCTTGTTTTCAACAAGGGAAGGCATACAGAACCATCAATTGTTACAGGTCGGCAATTTTAGCCAGACATGATAAAATTGACAATTCAGCGGTAGGCCAATATCTATTAGTCTGCAAACTAATGAGAGGAATTAAATTAACTAGATCACCAAAGTCTAGATATTTTGTACTTTTGGATGTCCATTTAGTCCTTCAATTCCTAGAATCTTGGCCTGAAAATCATTTACTTTCACTAAAACAACTCTCAGCTAAACTTATGATGCTGTTATGTCTAATCTCTTTCAGAAGAGTTTCAGATGTTCGTGCCCTATATATTAGGTTTCAGTCTTTCACTCCAGAAGGACTAAAATTCTCTATCATTACATGAACCAAAACCTTTTCGACAGAAATTGCATACCCAGCTTTTCTTCAAAGACCTCAACTCTGTGTAGTAAAGTGTCTACAGGTTTATGAAAATAATACTTCTAATCTTAGATCTCTTAATTCACATCAATTATTGATTTCTTATAGAAAACACCATTTACCAGTTTCTTCTGCTACCTTGGCAAGATGGGTACACTGGATCATGCAGCTAGCGGGTGTCAATAATAACCTTTTTTTGTGCTCATTCCTCCAGGGGTGCTATGGCCTCAAAATCTTTGGTGGTTGATATCCTTAAAGGGATAGTAACACTTCGTTTTAACTTTATTTTATTTTGTAGGCATTAAAAAAACATGAAGAATGATATAAGTCTTATCTCTCAAACCTTTATGGTTTATGAGATATTCACAAGCAAAGTTCCCCTCCCCGCCCCTTTTACCTAGTGTAAGCCATCTCTTCTCAGATGTGAGTCTGGTTGTATGACAGTACAGATAACAGAAGGGGACAATTTTCTTTGTATGAAAACAATGAAAGCCCTTCCCCCCTTGACAAGTTTTTCAGCTTTTTCCATTATCTTAATTGAAGATTGTCCCTCTCTGCAGTCTACCTGGGCATCTCCCTTCTGATCTGGTTGAACAGGGGGGGGATACTTTGTTTGTGAATATCTCTTAAACCATAAAGGTTTCAGAGATAAGACTTATATCATTCTTCATGTTTTTTTAATGCCTACAAAATAAAATAAAGTTAAAATGAAGTATTACTATCCCTTTAAGGCAGCTGACTGGTCCAGGGAATCCACCTTTAAATCTTTTTATTTCAAACGAATTGTTCATGTATCTGATAATGTAATAAATCAGCTTTAAACTAGCATAAGAGCCTTTGGATTTTCCTAGATTGCGAAGGAAAGTCAGGATTTTATTATATTCACGGAGGTGAATATTATCCCTCCCAACTTACCCTCCCTATCATATATATTTTGTTCTCTTTTAGGTTAATAACAGTTCTACATTGTATCCAGTTTGTTTATTCGATACGAAAAAGGATGTTGACGATGTTGACATGTTACGACATGTTACGATTTATACCAAAGAAAGAGGAAACTGCTTCAGGAGTTATGGAGTTAATAGACAAGAATCATTACGGATTGGAGGATCGGGAGCAGGAGGAGTGGTCTTAAAGCTGAACACTCTATATATTTTTTCTTTCTTAAATGTTACACACTTTTTCTACTGCTATACCGGAGTAGTAAAGATTGAATAAGCATAATATTTGCCTCCGTGTCTTTAATAAAATCCTGACTTTCCTTTGCAAGCTAGTAAAATCTACGAATTGTGCTTAAGCAGGGGAATCCTTAAATCCTGGCCTGTTGGTGGCCCTTAATCCCTTAAGGACCAGCAGTCTATGGAAGTTACCTTCCCTTAAGGACCTCTTTGACTCTTGCCAACGCGCCGGTACACGTGACCTGTTACGTGTACTGGCGAGCCGCTTTGGGGCCTAAGACTTGGAGTGGTCAATTTTAGGCCCCGTTTTTACTTACAGCACCCCCAGTAGAGCACTGTAAGTAAAAAGTATGTGACGTGCTATGACCATCACCGGTCCTTAAGGGTATAAAAACCGTCACGGTCATAGCACGTTATATGGTCCTTAGGGGGTTAAGGACTGAACTTAGATAGCCCTGATATAGACGACATGGTCAGTTCTGCTGTAGTTTGTATATGTTATTGTTGTGGGATGCAAAAAAGTTCCTTTTCTCATAGAACTACATCCAGAACATCTGTAGCATCCAGGAGGACCCTCAGTCCTGCAACTGAATATTATTATATATATATATATATATATATACACACCAAATGAATATTGCAGTATGTAATAATTACTTTTTTATTTGACTGACATTCAATTTTCAGGACACTCTTTCGAGACCAACAAGCTCCGTTTATCAAGTCAAAAAAAGTTTGATGTTCTCAAAAACTTGACCTGAAAACTGAGTGTTAGTCTAATAAAAAAAGGTATTATTATATGCTGTGAAACTCATTCATTTGGCCAATACATCACTGGACTAACATGACTATCCTGAATTAAAAAAAAATAAATAAATAATAATTAAAAATAATAATAATAATAATAAAATATATAAATATATATATGTAAGTAATGTGCAAATGTGTTAGGCAGAGGTGAAAAAATGGTTTCAAAAATAGACATGCTAATAGTTTATGTTTATCAATTAACAAAAATGCATAGTAAGTGGACAGAATTAAAATCTAAATCAAATCAATATTTGTTGTGACCACCCTTTGCCTTCAATCAGCATCAATTTGTCTAGGTACATTAGCACACAGTGTTTTAAGGAACTCGGCAGTTAGGTTTTTGCAAACATCATGGAGAACTAACCACAGTTATTTAACTAACCACAGGGATTTAGGTAGACTCAGTTGCTTCTCTCTCTTCATGTAATCCCAGACAGACTCGATGATGTTGAGATCATGGCTCTGTGAGGGCCATACCATCACTTCCAGGACTCCATGTTCCTCTTTACGCTAAAGATAGTTCTTAATGACTTTGGCTGTATGTTTGGGGTCGTTGTCATGCTGCAAAATAAATGTGGGGCCAATCCAGTGCCTTTCTGATGGTATTGCATGATGGATATGTATCTGCCTGTACGTCTCAGCATTGATGATACCATTAATTCTGACCAAATCCCCTACTCCATTTACAGAAATGCAGCCTCAAACTTGCAAGGAATCTCCACCATGCTTCACTGTTTCTGCAGATACTCATTCTTGTACTGGTCTCCAGCCCTTTGGAGAACAATCTGTCTTCTGCTACAGCCAAATATTTCAAATTTTGAGTCATCAGTCCAGGGCACCTCCTGCCATTTTTCTGCACAACTTTCATGCATAGCTGAGTCTCTTGGCCTTGTTTCCATGTCAGAGGTATGGCTTTTTGGCCGCAAGTGTTCAATGAAGACCACTTCTGACAAGGATTCTCAATACAGTAGATGGGTGTACTAGGGTTTCACTGTTTTCTGCCAAATCTGAGCTGAAGGCACTGCTGGACATCTTTTGATTGTGTAGGGAAGTAAGCATGATGTGTCTTTCATCTGCTGCACTAAGTTTCCTTGGGCGACCACTGCGTCTACTGTCCTCTTCGAAAGAGCTTGGACAGCACATATGGAAACCCCTATCAACTTGAAATTTCTGCCTGGCTATACAGCCTGACTATATGCCTACAAAATCCCTGACTTTGTGCAAGTGTACCTAGAAGAATTGATGCTATTTTGAAGGCAAAGGGTGGTCACACCAAATATTGATTTGATTTAGATTTTTCTTGTGTTCACTCACTCTGCATTTTGTTAATTGATAAATCTAAAGTATTAACATATCTATTTTTGAAAGCATTCCAACATAACAGCATTTTTTTCACACCTGCCTAAAACTTTTGCACAGTACTGTATATGTGTTTGTATATATATATATATATAAATACCAGCTACAATTCCAAGGGTGCAATAGTGAAAACCCTAATAGAGCAAGTAACAAAAAGGATACTGAAGGACAGTGCTCAATTTCTCAATATCTTTATTAAATAAATATTGACGTTAAAGATATATACAAATAATAATAAATAATACAATAACAATATTTATATGACAAAGTCCTAAATACAGGATCATATATA
This sequence comes from Rhinophrynus dorsalis, assembly GCA_037306005.1. Lineage (NCBI taxonomy): Eukaryota > Metazoa > Chordata > Amphibia > Anura > Rhinophrynidae > Rhinophrynus > Rhinophrynus dorsalis. The sequence continues at coordinate 161,354,619 of CM074718.1, forward strand.
AAAAAAAAATAAAAAATGGTAACAATAAAAAAAAGAGTACAACACTGTGCTGATTTCAATATAAAGGTAAATGTTCTGGTATAACAAGTGGGCACTTGGATGCCAATGAATCGTCTCTCCTGTCTTTAAATGCTAACTTACACTAAGAAGACCAAATAACGAGCAGCAGGCAGAGATGTGTAAATGCAGATATTCTCCTCCGTCTTTATCAGATTTCACCCATGTCTTCTGTGTCAGTATCCACAGGCAGAGATAATATGATGTTGGTATAGGTAAAGCTGTAATCTTCCTCTCGTCTCAGCATATATTAGGGAGCAGTAATGTAGCACAGTGTGAAATAAAATAAAAAAAGTATATATTTTAAAGACTGGAGAGACTTTACATTGTTGGAGTCAAGATACCAGTTGACGGCTCACATTGAGAGACATCCACGAGCCACCTTGTTATACTGGAACATTTACCTTTACATTTAAATCAGCACAGTGTTGGACTCCTTATTGGTACCATTTTTTAATAATTGTTTTTATATCAGCTCCTATATTTAGGACTTTGTCATACTGGTATCATATATATATATATATATATATATATATATATATATATATATATATATATATATATCTCAAAAATACAAATCGCTGTGTAATAGTGCTGGTCTGTAGTCCAAAAACCCCCTGTATAATGACCAGTAACCATGGACAGCTAAAAATGTAAACCAAAGAAAGAACGAGGACTGAGCTCTCCATGTCTAACTGGAAAATAGGGTTTATTACACAATCTACATATATAAAAAAAGAATGTAATACAAGGTAAAAATGACACCAGTATCAAATATGCAACATACGTTGTAATTATGGTACCAGAACAAAATTACTGACTTCAGTATATAAAAATTATGAAGCAAACATTTGGGAGCATAAATAAAACACAGCGGGTGAATGAATGTCCAAGATCAATTTAAAGCGGGCAGGTAATGTATCACGGTCCCCGTGATTCCCTGTCAATCTCTGTATGTATACATTTGCATTGGAGGAGTCTGACTGGCCCGCCCAGGATGTGCCTTTATATGCTGAGGCTTGGGCACTTGTCAATTGCCCTTTCGTGGTGTTGTGTTGCTGCGCCTAGTTATTGATCTCCAGAGTCTCCTGTGTACCAACCCGGCTAGTCTGACTCTCCTTCTGTTCCTGCTTCGTGATCTGACCCGGCTCTGGCTGACGACCCTGCACCGTGATCTGACCCGGCTCTGGCTGACAACCCTGCACCGTGATCTGACCCGGATCTGGCTGACGACCCTGCACCGTGATCCGACCCAGCTCTGGCTGACGACCCTGCATCGTGATCCGACCCGGCACTGGCTGACGACTCCGCTCCGTGATCCAACCCGGTTCTGGCTCCTGATCCTGCTCCGTGATTGTTCCACTCTCCGGTGGTGTTCCTGCGACTCAGTCATCCGGTTCCGGCTACTGCTCCTGTCCGGTTGTTGCTCCAGTGTACTCCGGTCGCGCTGGTGACATTCTGACTGTTCTCAGTGTCGTCGCTCATTACGCTGTAGCCGAGGTTGCCTGCCTTGTTCTCGTTGAGCATTGCTCTTTTCAAATGTACCAGATTAACCCTTGCACTGCCGGTAGTCTCCGATTACTTGCCATTTTGATACATTGCCAAGCTCCGGTGATTCTCTGAGCCTTTACACTTTTGAGCCTCCGCTTTACGCTATACCAGTCCTTGCAGAGCTCCGCTTGTTCGATGCCCGGTGAGCATCGTGATCACGCTGGTTGACACTGGTAGTCCATTCGCTCTTGCATCAAGGATTCTGGGTGACACCGTGTGGGTGTCTGGGCAGTACCTCATTCACTCAAAGTGCTTTATCCCAACTGCACTACTCTGTGCATCGGCTCTTCATAGCTTGGGCAATTCTGTTCTACTGTGGCCTCCCAAGGGCTGGCATATTTCCGTGGCAGACGCAGGGTTACTCGATACTCATTCTGGGCGATTTCTATTCTGGTTACATCAGATTGGCAGTAGCAATCCTCATAAGCCCACTGTGGTGGTACGGGCTCAGCTTAGAGCAACAGGGGCTCATCCTGCTTATGTTTTAAGAGTGTTACAGCGATTCTCCTGAGTTCCTGATCTACATTTAAAGACTATTACCATAGACTGCTATATATCTCCTGGGCGTTGGCCAATCTAGTCTGAGCCTTACCAGTTGCCCCACTTAACCCTCTATGCACTACTGTTTGTAGTTTACTCCATCCTCTGTTCATATTGCCTGTTCTTACCTTTACTAGCCTCTAGGGGCAGTGTTGTTCATTTTTTATTTCAATAAACTGTGTTTTACGTTACAACCTGGTCTGAGTGTCAGTAAAACCGTAACATAATGTTACTGATAGAGGCTTTCTCTCCTGACCTTGTAACAAAATATCCTTACTAAGTATAGGCAGATATGTATCTATCTTCCCGTTATGCTACAGTTCAGTCTCACTGTGGATGAAATCAGTAAGTTTGGGATGGCAGTACACAGTGGAAGAATTGTGTAATGTTATTGCTTTAACAACATGACTTATGGAGGTGGGGGTGGTGGAGGCGGTATGTGTTGGCACTCTATGACTCTTGTCATCTCCAAAAACAAATTCAGAGTCATAGCCCTCTCTGCAGCAGGAGCAGGAAATCTTGGCACACTCTCTGACACATCAACAGCATGTCTATTATGTACCCTATAGCCCCAGAAACCTTTAGGAGTGCTTCTGCTAGTTGTGACACCTCTGACATGTTGCTGCTGTGTCTCCTAGTCAGACCTGTAGTTGTGATTCAGATGGGATCTCATTGAGGAGGTGCCTAGGAATGAGCCAGCTTTCCCCCTGCTCACATGCTTTTTACACAGACAGCAGATAGCAACATGCTTACTTTTTGGATTGTGAGTGAAGTATCTCCATACTGTGGACTTTATAGACTGTGGGGTTTCAGAGGGGCTGCTGCTACTACTACTAGGGCTAGATGTTGCTGCAATTGTACTATTACTAGGTGTCACCAGTGCTGCACTCTCCATAGCTAATGTTGTGGCTGTTGATAACTTGTGTAGTTGCCGATTTCACATTAGTAGTGTGTTTGTGTGTGTGACTGAGTGGAACTTGAACTTTGAAGCTGCGACAATGCTGATGTTTACTGACAGAATGACTATGTATTTTTTACAATCTTTTCTTGTCCAGGGTCAGCCTTTCCAGTTGTTTTCTCAAACAGTTTATAGACAGGCATAGTGAGATTAAGGCTTTGTCTTTCAGCTAACTTTCTAGCCACGTCATCATCTCTCTCACTCTCAACTCCATCTGTATCTGAAAAAGAGGAGGATGCTGGTAGGATATATTCTAGATCTACATCATCATCATCATCATCTCAATTCTTAGGTTATCCTCAGCATTACCCACTTCTTCTTCCCCACTACTTTTATATTCTTCTAGGAATTTAGAGGTCTCAAACAATTTATTTTTACTTTTCCCCTTTGAGGGATTTTCACAACGTTCACTGCTACGTACAGGATATGTGTTTTTGCGCTAATTTGTCTGTCAGATGCAGTGGTTGGTTGAACTGCTACATCTTCTTGCATCAACACTGGAATATGACTTGTTGTCTTCAGTGTTTTTAGATGGTTTATTAATACTACTGGTGCTGCAACTTTTGGCGGGACTTTGAGAAACAGCATCCTTCTCGGGAGGAGAGAGACCACCATCATATACCGCACATGCTTCAGCAACCATGACTGTAGTCAGTTTTCAGATTACTATTTTACTTACATGTCCCTGCACTGCTTCTACTCTGTTCACCCTCCCTTACCCCTTGTTCTTTTGCTGGACATTACTCAACTACTGTGTGAGTCTTTACTGTAACATGAACAATAGAACTTATAATGTGTGATGTCTTGTCTTAGCCCTCTACAAAAATACTCTATCTTGTCTAGTATCAGTCTGCCTCAGTCACAGCTCATCAGGGTCCCTGTCTCTGTCATCAATATTTTTTTTTTATTATTTACTTATTTTAAATTAACTCCCTCTTTACCTAGCACAAGCAACAAAAAAAAAACACATTATTTGCTCAACTGCTTTTTCCCCAGAATCCCCTAGCATAGAAATAATGGCCATAGGATCAACTCTGCCTGTGTGTTCCCAGTCAGTCACACAGAATTTTGGGGTACTTGGGGTAATTCTCATTTGCTTCCTTCTCACAACCCCAAATTCCCCTTACATAGAGATAACAGCCAGATCAGGAAGAAACTTGCATTACAGCTGCCTGTACCTACTCAGTCACACAACATTTTGGGTAAACCTCCTTTGCGCCCTTCTCACACCCCCAGACTCCCATATGACAGAGATAACAGCCAGATGTCAAATTAACTGTCCCCCTATCTCTATCATTGTCAACAAAAAAAACCACACTCCTTGTCCAAATACATCTTTCCCCAGGCTCTCCTAGCACAGCTATAACAGCTAGATCCAGAAGAAACATGGATCACCTCTGCCTATGTGTCCCCAGTCAGTCACACCACATTTTGAGGTATTTGGGCTTCAACCTCCATTCTCTCTTCCTGTCCCCCATATTCTCCTACTACAGAGAACAATTGTCCTGCCTATGACTCACTAAGCTAAACTTTAACTCCACTTTATTAGTTTGTCTTCTGTAGCCCAGAAATGTGCTGTTTTCTCTTCCTCTCATAAACACAAAATGACATGCTGTGGGAATGAGACGCCCCTTTTATACTACGCCTGTGGGAAGAGAAAGGAACCTTGCCATGTGGTGGGGAGAAATGTAGCCTTCCCATTGATGTCAAAGCAATGAGCTAGGTGTAAAACCGGGAAATCTGCACTTTTCACAAAAAATTTACTACTCGGTGAGGCAAAAACTTTTGCCCATCCTTATTTGTGTTCATGTGATTTAACAGTGTTAGCAATCATGCATACCATTTAACACTATATGTTTGGGCGTACATGCTTTAGATGTGCTTTAGTAGACACATGGGTTATATATTTACAATCTCTTATGGCTAATCACTCATACACATCTAGATAACTATACTGGATGGTGTTTGGGTGACTAATCAGTGAGATTAAATTAAATCAATAGTGTATGTCTGACAATACAGGTTTTAAGACATGCCATGATAGTATATTGACATATTCGGTTTATGTATTTTCTGCTGTTAACTAGTTATTTATATGAAGGGAATCATCTGCAGTGTATCTGTGCAGATGATTTTATTCATGTTTGTTTGATGTTGTGGGCACATCTCATTAACACAGCACAGTTAAAGAGAAATATTGGTACAGTTTATTTTGGTAATATCTATGCCACTGGATAAAGTTATTCTACATGCTAACTTTATTCTGTTAGCTCTTGGTCTCCTTTCTAATACACTATACAGGTTCTGGTGTCCATTAATGGGGGAATCTTGATTGGGCTACTGTTCTGACATTGATTTTCCTTGTTCTTTTCCTTCTGGTGTGCTTTGTAGTACACATTTATTAGAAGGAGGTGTTCTCCTTCATTCCTTCCAGTCTCGGACAATTCAGTTTAAAGTGGCCTGTTTTTGCTGACAGCTTTCGATAAAATGTTCTCTTTTAGCCAGGCAAGCAGGCTGGCAACTCCATATTCCTCTTTAGTAAGTTTGAGTCAATTCTTCTCATAGTGCAAAACTGCCTCTCACAGCCATATAGCCAAGGAACTGACCTTACACTCAATACACTTTAAGCTCTGGATGAAACATAAAAGTAAAAAGAAAAGAGAACTTAGGCGCTTTCACCAATAATGCGTATAAATAGTGGATATTACGAACTTCACTCAAATAAATTAATTTATCACACAACCAATACAATTTAGTAAAGCTTCTGCCCAAGTGTAAATCCTACTATACACAATTTAAGTTTTAACTTTAAACACAATGCTCAGGCGATGCTATCATGGTTCAGTGATACATAGTTACATAACATACAATTTGAATTGAACTTGAAACACAGTATCAGTTAAATGTTGCAGCACAAAAGATACAAATTGTAGATCCTGAAGTATAGGAAGTCCTTTAAAAATCTTTTAGAAAGTTGAAAGTCCTCTTCCAACTGTGTAAGTGATCAAATGTTTATCTATGATCCAACGGACCCAAACTCCCGACACATGAAAAGGAAATCAAAAAGTGTGCATCAATACCATTCTAAATAAATGGAATACCGAAAATATCCACTTACATATATAATCTTTACAATCCACTCGATGTCTCCACTTCCACCAAAGGATATTTCTATGGCACCGATCCTACTGCTCCAAGGTTTTCTTTCCAAGAGAGGCGCATTAAAGATCCACACTCATATTAATATGAGCCGCCCGTATTCATGCGTTGTTTTATCCAACGTTTAACCCCACTCGGATTAAAACAGTATAGATCCTCAAACCAGAGATAGAGATGTGTCAGGAAATATTTATTTGTATCAGAATTCAAAGATATTCTGCACTTACGTGTCAGTAATGAGCCATTAGCATCCACATCCTTCGCTGTAGATCAATCCGAATTAAAAAGCCGGCCAGTAGTAAAAGGGTTAATTTATATATTTAAAACCAAATAGTTTTTAATGTTATACAAAATATAAGTATACAATCAAAATGAATTAAAATAAACGGCGATTCTGTATTATATCGAATAGATAAAGTATATGTTATAATTGGGATCAGCGTTCTTCCGTGCAGGTATAACGGACCTCTGGCCAAACGGTCCTAATTCTGCAAATTGTTCACTTCCCAAAAACAAATACTAATATCACAGATTAAACACAGTATAGCCTCACACTAGCCCAACGCGTTTCGTGTTATAACACTTCCTCAGGGGCATCAAACATTTGCTACCAAAATCCTCCTATTTAAATTCAAATACAAAAAGTTACAACCAACCACATGTCACATATCAAACATGACGTAATTTCAATTGTTGCAACTTTATCAATCACATATATAAAATCAAATATACAATTGCAGTTAACGTCTCAAAATGTATACATTATAATTAAACTTGTAACCACAATTAATACACATATGCATATATATATATATATAGATAAAAATTCTTCTTAGTATTTATAATCCTCTCCTAAAATGTCATAAATTTAAAACATATATAGAAATAAGATTAAAAACTGTTTCTTTTTCTTCTATATTACATTCTCATATTTAACCATAATTTTCTATCATTCTTTTAGAAAACAGTTAAGATCTATGGATATATTCAGTCCTGATGGAATTAGGGTTTTTAATTTGTAAATCCATTCTGTTTCTTTTTTAGAGACTTTATTTACAATGTTGCCACCCCTCCAATGATTTGTTACTTGGTCTATTGCTATTATTTTTAATAATGATGGATCCCTATTGTGTTTTTTAGCAAAGTGATCTGATACACTATGGGTTTCTAAACCCTTTTTAATATTTCTAATGTGTTCTCCAATTCTCACATGGAGGCATCTCGTGGTCCTTCCAACATATTGGAGTCCACACGGGCACTCCAACATGTACACCACATTTTTGCTAGTACACAAAATGAATTTTGAAATATGAAAAGATTTTCCCGTCTTGTTTGATTTAAAACTTTCAATATGTTTAGTTTTATCTTTATTAATTCTACACCCTATGCATCTCATGCATTTGTAATAACCTTTAAGATCTTTTCTAAAATAAGATGTAGAAGGTTTTTTATAATTAATAAAACTGGGAACCAAACAATCTTTCAAAGTATTTGCTCTTCTATAAATAATCTTTGGTTGGGGTGGCAATATAGTTTTTAAAATCGGATCTTTTAATAAAACTGGCCAATATCTTTTAAAAATATGGTTTAATTCCTTATAATCACTATTAAATTGGGTAATAAAATTTACTCTCTCTTTTTTATCTACAACCCTTCTTATTAACTGGTCCTCTTTCTGTTTTAAGATTTCTTCTTTTGCTTTCTTTAAAGTAGTTTGATTATATCCCTTTTGCAAAAAAATGTTCTCCATCTCACTAATTTGAGTTTCACATACTCTTATATCGGTACAATTTCTTTTTACTCTTTTAAATTCACCTTTGGGGATATTTTGTATCCAAGGGCATAATGACAACTAGTTGGATTTATATAGTTGCCAATATCTGTTAGTTTTTTGTATGTCTTTGTTTTTAATTGATTATCTTCTATATATATAGTTAGGTCAAGAAAATTGATACATTTTTGGCTATAAGTTGAGGTGAAAGTAAGACCCATGTTATTTTCATTGATCCTCATCAAAAATGAATTTAAGTCATTTTCTGTACCATTCCAAATAAAGATACAATCATCTATGTATCTTTTCCATGCGAATACTCCTTGATTATTTAAATTTGGTTCGTTAATAAATTGATTTTCCCACTCACCCATAAAAATATTGGCAAAGCTTGGGGCAAACTTACTCCCCATAGCAGTACCAAACAATTGAAGATAAAAATTGCCTTCAACCCAAAAATAATTTTTAGTTAAAATAAAATCTATACACTTTAAAATAAAATCAATTTGGTCTATTTTTAGGATACTTTGTTTAATTAGAGCCTTCTGGATAGCCTCTATTCCCAATTTGTGTTCTATCACAGTATATAGTGATGTTACATCACATGTTACTAGAAAGAAATTTGGTTGCCAGTTGATTGTTTTCAACCATTTAATTGTGGCACCCGTATCTTTCAAGTATGAAGGTAAATCAATCACTAGACTTTGTAAAAATTCATCCACATAATGTGACAAATTGGCAGTTAAAGAATTAATTCCAGAGACTATCGGTCTACCAGGAGGATCTTCTAAACTCTTATGTATTTTAGGTAATATATAAAAAACAGGAATTCTAGGATTTTGAATATTTAAATATTCATATTCCATATCATTAATGATTCCAATATTTTTAGCTTCCTGTAATAGATCAGTTAATTCTCCCTTGTATACTTTAGTGGGATCATTTTTCAATTTTTTATAGGTCTTTGAGTCCTCAACTTGTCTTAGCATTTCTTTTATATATTTATCTTTATCCATAAGGACTATACCGCCTCCCTTGTCTGCTGGTTTTATAATTAAATCCTTATTGTTCTCTAATTCTTTTAAAGCATCCTTTTCTAATTTCAATAAATTATATTTTGTTTTTTTTAAATTTAAACCTTCAATATCATCTAAAACTAATTTTTTAAAACTTTCTATATATTGTCCTGAATTACTAATTGGATTAAAGGTTGAATTCGTTCTACATGCTGTATGTTTATATGAATCTTCACTATTTTTTACTACTATTTGATTTTTATCTATAAAAAATTTTTGTAAGTTCAATTTTCTAATAAATTTGTGCACATCTATATAAGTTTCAAATTTGTTCAATCTTTTAGTAGGTGCAAATTTTAATCCTTTCCTTAAAACTTGTTCTTGTGGTTTTGATAACACTACCTTGCTTAAATTAAATATAGGAGTCTCTGGTATCATTTTCTTTATCTTCTTTCGTAAAATCTTCCTACCCCCCCCTCTTTCCTCTTCTCTTCTTTCTATATAATTTACTGGTCGGCTTCTGTCGTATCTCCATTGTCGGTTTGTGTAAGGATTTCTCCAATTTCTTCTCCTCCTCTGATATAAAAAAGGAGGTTGAGATGGTAGATATGCATCTTCATTCTGTCTTAAAGGGACAAATCTATTATATTGTGGAGATTTTTCACGATGGTAATTCTATTCTTCATAATTATTTCGGACATGGTGATAATTTGATCTATTACCATTATATTGAAATTTATTTTTATTCTCATTTTTCATTTCAACATTATGATTATTTCTTTGTGAGTTCTCTTTTTCTTTCATATTATTAGTGTTGGCTATCTTCAGTGGTTCCGCATTTATTTGTTCCACTAGCATACTAATCTCATCTAACATCTGAGAGTTTTTACTCTCCTCTTTTTCTTTTTTCTCCGTGATTTTGGACCAAGTTCTCTCTTTTTTATTTTTATAATCATTTTTATCTCTTATTATTTTATGTTGTTTTTTCTTTTTAATGATTTCTTCCGCTTTTTTTAAACGTTGTTCAGTTTCCTTGGATAACTGTTCATAATCTTCCAGACTTTTGAATGGTAACAGGAGATCCTGCATTTCTTCTATTTTAACATTTATTTCACCTAACTTTTCTCTATGACTGTTTATAATCAATGACATAAGTGTTGATGAACAGTTATCCAAAGTCTTTTCCCATTTTAATTTAAATTCTTCAGATGGATAGTTAAAGGAAGGCTGTTTTAATATTCTTAAACCTCTTGGTACTATATTAAGTTGTATATATTTTTCTAACGTTACCATGTCCCACCAAACTTTTAATTCTTTCATCATTAATTTCTCTAATTCAACAAAGTGACATTTAAATCTATATCTTCTTCTACAATTGAACTAGATGTGTCATCAAATACTGCAGTCAGATCTATATCTCTGTGTCTCCAAGTATTAAAAATATCCATCTTTTATCACCTATTGGTGTAGCTGCCCAAGATAAGAGTAGAATTTACATAAAAGTAAAAAGAAAAGAGAACTTAGGCGCTTTCACCAATAATGCGTATAAATAGTGGATATTACGAACTTCACTCAAATAAATTAATTTATCACACAACCAATACAATTTAGTAAAGCTTCTGCCCAAGTGTAAATCCTACTCTACACAATTTAAGTTTTAACTTTAAACACAATGCTCAGGCGATGCTATCATGGTTCAGTGATACATAGTTACATAACATACAATTTGAATTGAACTTGAAACACAGTATCAGTTAAATGTTGCAGCACAAAAGATACAAATTGTAGATCCTGAAGTATAGGAAGTCCTTTAAAAATCTTTTAGAAAGTTGAAAGTCCTCTTCCAACTGTGTAAGTGATCAAATGTTTATCTATGATCCAACGGACCCAAACTCCCGACACATGAAAAGGAAATCAAAAAGTGTGCATCAATACCATTCTAAATAAATGGAATACCGAAAATATCCACTTACATATATAATCTTTACAATCCACTCGATGTCTCCACTTCCACCAAAGGATATTTCTATGGCACCGATCCTACTGCTCCAAGGTTTTCTTTCCAAGAGAGGCGCATTAAAGATCCACACTCATATTAATATGAGCCGCCCGTATTCATGCGTTGTTTTATCCGACGTTTAACCCCACTCGGATTAAAACAGTATAGATCCTCAAACCAGAGATAGAGATGTGTCAGGAAATATTTATTTGTATCAGAATTCAAAGATATTCTGCACTTACGTGTCAGTAATGAGCCATTAGCATCCACATCCTTCGCTGTAGATCAATCCGAATTAAAAAGCCGGCCAGTAGTAAAAGGGTTAATTTATATATTTAAAACCAAATAGTTTTTAATGTTATACAAAATATAAGTATACAATCAAAATGAATTAAAATAAACGGCGATTCTGTATTATATCGAATAGATAAAGTATATGTTATAATTGGGATCAGCGTTCTTCCGTGCAGGTATAACGGACCTCTGGCCCAACGCGTTTCGTGTTATAACACTTCCTCAGGGGCATCAAACATTTGCTACCAAAATCCTCCTATTTAAATTCAAATACAAAAGCGTTGGGCTAGTGTGAGGCTATACTGTGTTTAATCTGTGATATTAGTATTTGTTTTTGGGAAGTGAACAATTTGCAGAATTAGGACCGTTTGGCCAGAGGTCCGTTATACCTGCACGGAAGAACGCTGATCCCAATTATAACATATACTTTATCTATTCGATATAATACAGAATCGCCGTTTATTTTAATTCATTTTGATTGTATACTTATATTTTGTATAACATTAAAAACTATTTGGTTTTAAATATATAAATTAACCCTTTTACTACTGGCCGGCTTTTTAATTCGGATTGATCTACAGCGAAGGATGTGGATGCTAATGGCTCATTACTGACACGTAAGTGCAGAATATCTTTGAATTCTGATACAAATAAATATTTCCTGACACATCTCTATCTCTGGTTTGAGGATCTATACTGTTTTAATCCGAGTGGGGTTAAACGTCGGATAAAACAACGCATGAATACGGGCGGCTCATATTAATATGAGTGTGCATCTTTAATGCGCCTCTCTTGGAAAGAAAACCTTGGAGCAGTAGGATCGGTGCCATAGAAATATCCTTTGGTGGAAGTGGAGACATCGAGTGGATTGTAAAGATTATATATGTAAGTGGATATTTTCGGTATTCCATTTATTTAGAATGGTATTGATGCACACTTTTTGATTTCCTTTTCATGTGTCGGGAGTTTGGGTCCGTTGGATCATAGATAAACATTTGATCACTTACACAGTTGGAAGAGGACTTTCAACTTTCTAAAAGATTTTTAAAGGACTTCCTATACTTCAGGATCTACAATTTGTATCTTTTGTGCTGCAACATTTAACTGATACTGTGTTTCAAGTTCAATTCAATCTGGATGAAACATATTAGCCACCAAACTAGAGTTTCCTGAATTATACATTTTTATTTTTCAATAAGTAGAAATTCTTATTTCATGACATTTCTCATATAGGATGTAGAGCTCTCATGAGAAACAGCATGAAATCACCTGAAATAATCTTGAACATTTATTTTTATGATTTAAGAAGGTCTGTGACTCCCTCTAAAACTGCAGTAAAGTTTATGGGCTCATGGGCCACTCAACAGATCAGTAAATAAAGGATGAAAAAAGTATATAGCTATTCATTTCCAATGTTTTAAGACAAGACTTTCTGTTAAATATCTCTGGTTATATGGCCAATTCTTTGAAAACAAAGTAGTTGGATGAACCCCATGAAAAGATAGAGGCCTTTGATCATTTTAGTGGATTTGTAGTGGTTCCCAAGCCAACACTTAGACCTATAACACAGATTATCTTCTCTTCTCTTTCTGGAAGAAAATACAGGCAGAATGCTCTCCTGATATTTGTATTCTATTTTTCTTTCATATTTGTCTGTAAGTGGTTGTATAGGGAGTAAAAAGGAGTGATACTGTTTAATGCACAATGCTGACCCGTCTCACTGCAAAATTTTCCAGCATATCTCAGGGACTTACTGGATACCTAAATGTTCTAGACTAAAATCTATTAGTAAACATTGGGAGTCAATCCACAATATGTTAGGCACCACAGACACTGTACATGAGCTCCACGGATGGATGATAATCACCTAGAATGGAGGGATTTGTTGTGGTCCCCACCCCAGGTCCAATTATGGTTTGGACAGCTATTCGTCAGACAACCGCCATCAACTCCTCTTACCTTCATGTGCTATGGATGGCTTATATTCGGGACAGTGGTGTACTCAAATAGGGCACATGGAAATAGAACCCAAGGGACCACAGCCAGATGCTAGCTATAGCATGCAGCAATTCCAAGAGACTTCAAACACCCACAGTAAGTAAGCAGCAGATCCTGAGGAGCCTCAAGGAGCAATAGTCAGTGGCCACCACTATTTTTGGTAATTCAGCAATGCATCTTAAGATTCTCTATGTAGGCAGTCCTTGGTTGCATACCCTTCCCTGTCCATTGCCCAAAACCTGTGATATCATAATAAAACCTCTCAATAAACAGAGGGCCAAATGTACAAAGACAAACTGGAGCAATCTCATGGAAGCTACCCGAAGCATAGACTGCAAATAAAAATTCCCCAAATTATTTTAAATGGGGCATTTTTAACCACTTAAGTGTCAGAAAGGTTTGCAAGACTTTGATTTGACTGCATTTCCACTATGGTAAAGGTCAGATCATGGACTTGCGTGAGCCACTGAACACACCGGTGTGCATTTTGTGAAACATAAATGTGGTATGCAGAAATCTGAAGAAAGCTTTAGCTTTTACATATTATCAGGCAAAAGAAAAACAAAATCAAAACAAAGGGAAACGATGAACAAATTTAACATGTTTGATCCTTTATCAGATCCTTAGGGGTAGATTTAAAGGCAGCTGTTAAGCTCAAAATACACTAGCGGGTGTTTTAACGTGCAGTTACCCATACAAAGGGCCATAAGCCGTAAAGTCCCTTATCGGATCTTTTGTCCGCTAACACAGCTGTTAACTGGAAAAAATACCCAATGTCCACAGTGGATGTATTGATATGGGGCCCTAAGCCCCACATCAATACATCCAAAGTGCCTAAAATGTGTACAAAGTTAGTAGGATTAACCCTATGAGTGCCGGTGGGGTATAATTACCCTGCCGGCATTCATAGGGTTAACCCGACTAAGTAAAGCAACATCGCATTAACATTTACCATTAATCCTGATGTCCAGCGGAGTCCACAGCTTGCTGGTCCTTCTGTCCTTCTCTTCAGTCTTCTGTCTTCTCTCTGTAAAATAAAAGAAATTAATTAATACCAATCATGAACGAAGATATTCCTGAACCCTTTGAGCGGCAGAGGGGTATGCAAAGCATTGCAAAGCAATGTGTTGCGTACCTCACTGGCACTCAAAGGGTTCAATAGTAGTGTGCCACAAATATACCCATATGATATGCCTCCATGTAATGCCCCAAAGAATAAACACACAAATAAATAAAATGATCCACATAGACATAAATAAATGCCACCCATTTATGCCCAGTATGAAGACTTAGCTTATTAATCTGTGACTCCGCCGCTTGGAGTGGCCGTGAGGGCAGCAGCAGCGGAAACACAAATGTCCCACGACGCTCCCCTTCAGCTGTGTACGGGCTGATGCCCGTAATAAACTGAGGGCATTTGAAGTAAGCCTGCCTTTATATATGCCATTGGCTGGGATGTTCTTCACATACCAGTCAATCAGATTCGAGCGGCTGTTCTTGAAAAATATTGGCTGGGATTGCGTACCCCTCTGCCACTCAAAGGGTTCAGGAATGTCTTCGTTCATGCTTGGTATTAATTAATTTGTTTTATTTTACAGAGAGAAGACAGCAGATTGAAGAGAAGACAGAAGATAGTAGAAAGAAGAGAAGACAGAAGGACAGTGGATGACAGGTAAGTGTAACATGGATCAGTTAACGTTCCGTGCTTGGCAGTATATCAAGCACCGATAGTTAATTGTTTTTTACTGTTCAGTTCCCAATATTGCTGCTTTTAGCAGTGTTTTGGGAACTAAGCGCACAAAACAGACGTTCAGCCACAAGATTGTTTTTGAGGCTTAATGTCCTTTGGGGTTTTAGCTGGTAGGGCCTTTAAATACAGAGATAAACATGTTAGTTTAATAGCCAGCATTCACTTTGGCCCTTCTGGCTATGTTAACTCCTACCTTTAAATCTAGCCCCTAGTTTCTAATTTTGTAGCTAGTTGCCCATAAGGGGCATGTGTGATTTACATTGCATCTCTCAGAAGTTTGTCTTGTAGCCATCATCATCTCTGCTGATTCAGCTGAAACAGAAGATCATGTTATTTTACCACTCTATGGGCCACATAACAAATGAGCAATTCTGAGTCAAGTCAACTACACCGCAGCAAGTCAATCTTTGCATTTCCACCTGTTGGAGTCTACAACTCCCATCACCTCCCTGGTTGGAGATGATGTGAGATGGAGGAGGAGATGCACTAAGGCATGATAAAGAGGAGATGACTTCTCAAGTGCTATCCTATGATATTCTATAGAGTCTATGCACTAAGATATCCAAAGCTGGAGAAATCTTAGTGCATTGGCTCCATAGAATAACATTGGAACTGGAGAAGTGATATTTCTGGAGAATTTATCTCCTCCTTAATTCCTCATTATCATGCCTTAGTGCATCTCCCCAGTAGTCTCCAAAAGCTGGAGGGCCAAAAGATTGACTACCCATGATATACACTAAAAGGAACACAGAACAGTTTAAAAAAATGTTATTGATTAAAAGTTGGGATTTAATCCCTTGATTGATAGGGCAGTCTCCATAGCATGTGTTGGAGACCTCTCGAGCATTCATGTGGTTAAAAGCTCCATTTTAATCAATTAGAATTTTAATTTGTATAGTGCCATTGGTTAATGGAGCACTAATTTAGATTTTTTTAATGAAAACCTGTATGTTATAGGGCCTTTCCTGATGAGTAAAACAAGAGCACTCCTACTGCTGGCAGCTGTTTTATTCAAAAGACATAACAATTCAAGCTGTCAGGAAGTGAGTCAGTGACTCACCTCTCCCACAGAATGCAACATAATATCTGAAATGTGGCCACTAGATGGCATCAATTAACATAATAAGTTTAAACTGTGATAACTCTGGAAATAATTATCTCCCAGCAATGGGATTACCTTCTCTTTTGAACTCAGTAGCAAAAGCCTACACTATGTTTTTATTTTCATTAAAAAATTGCTGCTTAGAACAATATGAAAAGTAGACTGTATAATGACTGATAGACACATGCAGTCTTAGTGATATACAACGCTGAGCAGTGTTTATGGGTAACTATATGGAATCAAGGTGTAATTCAGTATGCTATAGAGGGACAAATTGCTCAAAATCTCATTGATTGAAATGGAGCTTTTAGCCCCTTAAATGTTAGAGGGGTCTCCAATATATGTCTATGCAATGCATTAGAGATGACTCCAGCATTCAAGATGTTAAAAGCCTTATTTAAATATATAGTATTTTCATTTCTCTCCAATGTGCTTCAGAATCGCTACTTTATGGCTCAGTGAATTGCTCATTAAAGGGATAGTAATGTTTCAAAATAAAAGCAGCTCCAATTAATCTTCATAGTATTTGGGCCAACGAGAGTGTTATTTCAGAACTGTCAGAGTTGTAGTTCAAAAGTAATTGAATGCTAAAATATCCCCCTCCCGCCCTTTTTACTGATGTAACATTGCTCACCTCAGAACAGAAAAGTTGTGTCCAGATGGATCGCAGAGAGTGACAATCTTCAATTAGCATAAGGGAAAAACCTGGAAAACGTGTCAAGGGGGGCAGGGTTTTCATTGTTCTCACTTGCTGTGAGCTGTCTGGTCTTAAGACCAGATTCCACATCTGAAGAGAGCAGTGTTACACTAGGTACAAGGGGCGGGAAGGGGAAACTTTATCATTCAATTATTCTTGAACTACAACTCTGACAGTATTGAAATAACACTCTTGATGGCCCAAATACTATGAAGATTAATTGGAGCTGCTTTTATTTTGAAACATTATTATCCCTTTAAGGGCCTTATTGAGCAGCTGAGCCAAAGGAGAAAAGTGTAATTGATTTAAATGAGAATTTTACCCCTTGAATGCTAGAGAGGTCTCCAGCACATTCATAGCTTTCAAAGTACAATTTAAATCAATAGGGATTTGTAGAAATTTCATTTACCCCTATGGTACAGTTGTTTTGCTCAAGAATTGCATCTCTTTAGTTTATTGAATTGCACATTTGGTGTACTAAAAGTGAGTCCTTTTATGAACCATATGCAACAGGCATAATGATAAGACTAACATTTCTGGAGTTCCCATGATCGTGCCAGTTATTGAAGTTGCAAACTGTACTCTGTCCATTAGCACTTTGTTTGCCAGAGAGGTATCCAACACATTGCGTTACAATGTGTTGGATTCCTCTCTAGCACGCAAAGGATTAATGCAGTAAAACAAATAAAATCTAAACAAACAAATCAAAGAAAACAAAATCAGTCTGTCATTTGTGCACAGTTCCTTATGTTTACTGTATATATATGTTATGGCGAGTATTTCTGTGTTTTGTTTTGTGTAGTCTGTTGTTGAAACGAATCTCGTATATTCTGAAGTAGCACCCAAAATATGTTCCTGAATGCCCTTTTAGTTTTCATTGGTTGTTAAGGAGGCAAGATGGCTTCCATAGTCCTCAAAAACTGAGGCATTTCACCACTACTTCCTGAAAAGTGTAGGTCCATTCTCTATGGGCAAATTTGTCATTGTATTGAGCCATTTGTGCTTTGTAAGGGACATGTTTGCTTGTCAGCTTTGCTGCGTTATCCTGAGGGCAATTACATGCTTGAAATCATATTCACAGAGTTGAATGATCATTAAATATATTTAGTATAAAAAATAATCAAATGTGAATATTAAACTATGCATTTCTAAGCTTGCACAGCTATTTTATCATGTGGGCTATCCCTCCTAATAAAATAACTGTGTAAAGGAATATTCTTAATGAGCTTCCAAAACCTTAATTATTTCAATAGGGAATGTCAAACTGAGGTTTACCAGAGTTGGACTGGGATTGCAGTAGTTACCTGCAAGCTTTACGACTGGTATTACACCATGACAGGAGTACTAGCATACTTCTTCCCTGTATTCTTTATGGAAAGAGTGAAGTGGAAATGGATTCCCCACACCTTCTTCTTTTGTATTTCTTCTTTTTGGTATGTCACCAGCCCACCTGGAAGTTTTTATGGAGTAGATTGCAGCTGGATGAAAATTATCAGAGACCTGCTTGAAGCTCTGAAAGAGACTGTGTTGAGGCAGAGTCAGCCTTCTCATGCCCTGGTTGTTATTGCCCTTTAGTGAGTGGCCACTTTATCATGTGAGAAGCCATTTGTCGAGTGAAAGCAATGTTTTGTTTGTATTTGAGGGATAAAAGATGGGGGGGGGGCACTTTGTCCTTTTTCTATTATGTTATCATGTAGGTGTTTTTGTTTGTGAGATATGAGATCCCTAGTAAAGCTTCCTGTGGAATTTTTTCAAAAGGTCACATCAAATACTTCAGAGATGTACCCGAATAACCAGACCAAAATTTCTTGGTTCCTACACAATGCCAGAAACAATGAAGAATGTTATTGTCCTCTTGTGAGTATCAGAAACATTTGCTGCTGGCTGCAGTTCCGATATCTCTGGTGCTCTTGGTCTATATATTAATGATATATTTTGGTTGTGAGGAAGAGGAAGGTTGTGTTGACCACTTTAGTCCTCTTTAGTTTTTTGTTTTTTCTTAGTAGTAGCAATGGTTGGTTTAGTTGCTAAGTATATTTGTAGTATGTTTTGTGCATGTAAGTCTCCTATAAAAATGTCGTCTATTGTGAAATATGTGGAATAGACAGTCTACTTGTGAAGGCCTGTTGGTCTATATGGGGTTCCATCATGCATCGCCTTTATGCCAAAGTGATATACATGTGAAATGTGGAACATTTGTATTTAACAGACTTGATGTAGTTTATTAAGAAGTTATTTATATGTTGATGAGAAATATTTTAAAAGTGGCATTCATGTAATGTTAAGCCTAAAAATAAAATAACATTTTTGTCAGGGTTGCTGTCTTTTTTTTAACCCTTTTAGTGCCAGAGGGGTTTCTCTCTCATTGCTTTGCAATGAAATGGACAACCCCTGGCAAACGAAGGGTTAAAGTTTGACACTCCCACTGTTGTAATGTAATTCCTGCCTCCTTTTCCTGATAGGAATTTAACCCCTTTCGTCTGACTGTGGGAAAAAAAATAAATAAATAAATAAATAAATAAAATTTTTTAACCCTTTGTGTGCCAGAGGGGTACTCAACGCATTGCTCTATGCGTTGTGTACCCCTCTGGCACTGAAAAGGTTAAACACAAAATGCAGCCCTTTTTAAGACCTGGATGCCACCTGTGCAGTCTTGGTAGAAAAGCTGGATACCTATCAAGGGTCAATCTTTGGACCTTTTTGCTGTTGTTGACTACAGCCCCATCATCCCCAACTATCTGTTGGTTAGTTGGTGTTGATGGGGTTGTAGTCACCAACAGCTGACTACATCTGATCTACTTTATAAAAAAGCTTATTTGCTTGTATTTACAACATGTAGTCTTGGTTTTCTCTCAATTAACTTTCTTCATTGAATATATCATATTCATATAACTGAGCTCTCAAGATTAGTGTACTTTAATGCTTAATGCTTGGTCATTTATTTTTATAATGTATCAGATCATTTGGCATGATCATATTCTTATAAACTTGCCCCTATAGGTTTAACATTGAATAACAAATCATATTACAAGCCTGTTCTGGAATCCTTTTCTGGAAAGAAGCCACACATTTCCACCCTCTGTAGACAGTTATGATTTAGAGAGGAACTAGGGTGGCCTTAGAAGAGGCACGAGACTCTTTCTTACTTATCCTGGGACCAAAACATTCTTAGCATTTGAATTGCTATAAATATAGGATAAGAAGGAAATGGCAATATCCCACATTGCAACTTGGGATTTACATTAACCATATCTTCAATAAATTATTATTCCTTCAGCAGTGAATAGCAATCAGCTTTTCCCTTAGGAGTAACTGGGATCTGATGGGGAAGATTTATTACCAGAGCAGTGACACTGATGGGCTTAGGGACTACAGACAGGCCAGGATTTAACCCTTTCTGTGCAATGCTTTTGTGTACCTCTCTGGCACTCAAGGGGTTAAAGATTCCCTTGCTTGAACAAGGTATACAATCAGATGCTTATCCATTCTGACAAACTTAAATTAGTTCAAGCAGGAATATTCTTAAAGGGATAGTAACACTTCGTTTTAACTTTATTTTATTTTGTAGGCATTAAAAAAACATGAAGAGTGATATAAGTCTTATCTCTCAAACCTTTATGGTTTATGAGATATTCACAAGCAATGTAAGCCATCTCTTCTCAGATGTGAGTCTGGTTGTATGACAGTACAGATAACAGAAGGGGACAATTTTCTTTGTATGAAAACAATGAAAGCCCTTCCCCCCTTGAAAAGTTTTTCAGCTTTTTCCATTATCTTAATTGAAGATTGTCCCTCTCTGCAGTCTACCTGGGCATCTCCCTTCTTATCTGGTTGAACAGGGGGGGGGATACTTTGTTTGTGAATATCTCTTAAACCATAAAGGTTTCAGAGATAAGACTTATATCATTCTTCATGTTTTTTTAATGCCTACAAAATAAAATAAAGTTAAAATGAAGTATTACTATCCCTTTAAGTCTTTTGGTGCTCCCAACAGGATTGAAAACCACTTCGATAAACGTTAAAAAATGAGTAGAATTATAGACTATTAAATATTGATCAGCTTTAACATGGGCCTAGTACCTGCACAGCTTTCAATCTCATTAAAGGTATCTATTTAAATTACCTATACCATGTGTGTTTGATTTTGCAATCAGTTTAATAGATTAAGAGATTTTTGGTTTAGTATTTGGAGAATCTTTTCTTATCAGAGCTTTGTTCTCTGCATTGGTCAGCTAAGGTCTGCATAATTAACTCACATGCCCAGAAAATCACCTCACTCCATCTTCTTAGGCTTCTAAAAATCAATTGCTACCAGAGGGGTGTAACAAATTGCTAAGGAGGAATAATAATGCAAATATTTTCAAGATGGAAGCTTCCACTGAGTGGAGGACTTGGAAATGTGATGGGCCCTCTATAATTGCTTTAGATATAATCTTGTAATGCCCAGGAAAATAGAAGTTCAACTGTATTAATCTAAACATTTTATGTTTCTTTAGCTTGGGCCTCATTTAAAATACTCCTATGACAATTTTATATTCCATTATTTTACTCAAGTACATTTACTTAACTCTGTGTGTCAGGGAGTTAGCCAATGCATTGCATTGCAATGCGTTGGCTACCTCTCTGGCACTCTAAGGGTTAAAAGGACTGAGATTGAGATATACGTATTGATAATGTAAGGCTGATTTGCTATGACATCTTTATTTGTGAAAAGTTTTGTATTAGCAGAGGAACTGAGGAAAAACCACTAGGGGGAGCTTGATAACCTTTAAATATAGGTAAGAGTTAAGTTTAGCAGTTTAAAATGTTATAGGCATGGGAGTGGAAAATAAGATGTCTGCATTTCCCTTGTTACCCAGATTTTTCCCCATACACCTCACTGTAAGATGGCAGTGACTGTGGTAGAACAACCAGGGTGAAATGAGATAGACACCTATAATGTGTATATCTGTTCTTCTGAATGGGCTTTTCTCATGCTCTAAGGTTAAAGGAGTGTCTAGAGGACACTGGAACTCTGGGTCACAGAGGCAGTGTATTCTTTATGGTTGTACTGATATATGCTGTTATTTAATATTTCTATAACATTTTGATCTGTCCCATAGTTGCTTCTGTGTTTGTTTTTATTATTATCCTTTATTTCTATAGCGTCAACTTATTCCATAGAGCTGTACAATACGGAATAGACATACCCAGACATTAAACATTACAAATGGAACATAGAAAACAAAAGGATCATGGGGCCCTGCTCTTCAGAGTTTACAGTCTAGTGGAAGGTAGGTGGGACTCAGGATGAGTGAAAGGTTTCACCTCAACACTGAAATAGGTGAAAAATGGCACTTCCCACCTAGTGGAAAATTTCCCATGAAAATGCAGTTTTTCCGCTTTTTTCACCTAGCTCAGTGCTGTCCAAGTTCAGTCCTCAAGGGCCACCAACAGGCCAGGATGTAAGGATTTCCCTATCTGAGCACAGGTGAGTCAATCAAAATGAATGAGCCACTGATTAACTCTCCTGTGCTTAATCAGGTAAATCCTTACATCCTGGCCTGTTGGTGGCCCTTGAGAACTGAACTTGCACAGCCCTGAACTAGCTTATTGCACTGAAATCAACTGGAAGACCGAATAGCACATTTTAGTTTATTCCCAGGCATTGCATGAAAGGGGTCTGAGGGTGCCTGTGTTATTGGAGTCTTGGGAAAGAATCAGTTGAACAGGGAATTTTTTGGTGGGTTTTGTTGACTGGCATAGGAAGGACAGTTAATAAAAAAATAGATAAAAAAAAAAGAAAGAATTGATACGTAACATGACAGACAGGACCCTCTGACGTATGCTATGATTGTGGCAGACTAGATGGGATAGAGTATTTTGTAGAGGTTGATTTGTAGGACTTAGACTTGTTGTTAGAAGCCCAAGCACTGAGGAACAATTAATTTGTAGGACTTAGACTTGTTAGGCACAAGCCCTGAGGAAACATTGATTGTAGGACTTACACTTGTTGTTAGAGGCCCAAGCCCCAAGGAAACATTGATTTGTAGGACTTAGACTTATTAGGCACAAGTCCTGAGAAAAAAAAAATGATTTCTAGGACTTATACTTGTAGTTAGAGGCCCAAGCCCTGAAAAACAATTGACTTGTAGGACTTAGACTTGTGAGGCACAAATCCTGAGGAAACATTGATTTGTAGGACTAAGATGATTTTTGAGGTTCAGGAGTGAGGAGCAATTGATTTGTATGACTTAGACTTGTGAAACACAAGTCCTGAGCAGCCTTGATTTGTAGGCCTAAGACTTATTGTTAGAGGCCCAAGCCCTGAGAAAACATTGATTTCTAGGACTTGCACTTGTTAGACACAAGCCCTGAGGAAATATTGATTTGTAGGACTTAGACTTTTTAGGTCCAAGCCCTGAGGAAACACTGATTTTTCAAAATATGACGAGGAATCAGTGATTTGTTGGACTCAGGTTTGTTAGAGGGACAAACCCTGAGGAATCAGTAATGATTTGTTGGACTCAGGTTTGTTAGAGGCACAAACCCTAGTGAAACAGTGATTTGTAGGACTTAGGCTTGTTAGAAACAAGCCCCCAAAAATGGTTTTATAGGCCTCTGAGGCAAAAAAAAATGCCCTACTGGCCTGGTGCTAGCAGTTCATGTTATGGTGGCCACTGGCAAATACAGTGGTGCCATTACAGCATCTGTGACTGCTTTCCTTGCTGCTGCTGAGTTTTTTTAAGGAGCAGGATGATTAGGCAACTCCAAGGGAATGGGATCAACAACAGCAGTCATATTAGTGATGATGATCATGGCTCCACTTGTCACTAGCTCCAGTGATGTGCCTCAGGCAGTAGCAGAACTACAACTACCCCCTACCACTTCAGGTATATGTGGAGAAAAGAAGTTGGCCAATAATTCTTCTCCTTCTCTCCAGTTCCTCCAAAATCATGGGTGTGTTGCAATACTATTTTCTCTTGACAGCAGGAAGGAACTGTGCCTTTCATCAGCAACTGCAATGTGCACAGTGTGTGTAGGAAATAGGGGAAGGACTGGGAACTATGGACACATCTGACTCACTTCAAACAACTGGCACAACTGAAAGCAAACACCTTGATGCTTAGATCCACAATATCAAATCTATAATCCCCTAGAAACCAAGTACTGCTGTTGTCACAATACCCCTAGTCAGCTCCACTAAGGACACATGATAACTTGCAGAATTAATATTAATGATGAATCCTCCCTGCCATCAGTTTAGCGTATTCTGTGGGATGGAATATTCTCAGATGCTTCTTGATTCCATGCCTGTGTGGTCAGAGCACCATGCAATTTGCAATGGGTGGACATGAACTGCCACATGTTTTCCCATGCGTGAACCCTAGCACAAGAAGCTGATATCAAGCCAAGTGTTTCACTCACCTTTGAACCTTTAGGCTCATGCTGGGTTTCTCTGTTCTTATTCCCCCTCAATTCTTGGTGCCCTTGGGGGTACAGCAACAGTGGCTCCCGATTTATTTTGTGGGAATTGGCTTCATGCATATATCTCTGGGTTATGAGGCAAAGTTTGAACTTAATGGACTTGTGTCGTTTTTCAATGAAATTTACTATGTTACTATAAATGTCATGGTGTCTGTATTTCATGTGTGTTATCAGGGAGGTTGTGCCAAGTGCCACTGCTGATAACTGCACTGTGCCTGCCCCAAGAGAAAAATAGTGCCACACCTATGACCTCAGGGGGGTCAGGAAAGATAGAGAAGAATGGCCTATTTCTTCTTCTCCACAATCCCCTTCACTGACTGGTGCAGAGGGTGATGCTGTTGCTGCCACAAAATCACCACTAGAACCAGGACCCCACATCACAACTGCTGGACGCCATTCCCACAGTGGCCACAGTGGTCTCTGGCACACTAACCTGCTCATCATCAGCTTGCTGTCCTTACAACTCAGCAGTAGCACACTCCACAATGTCCCAGAGGCATAATGTCAGGGGGATGTTGTGGGCTCCCTTGACCGCTAGTCTGGCTGCTTGGCATCATCACTACCCCTTCCACCTCAGCAGAAGTATCAGCAACAGTCACACTAGCCCCACCACCAGCTGCTTCATCACAATTGTCATCATCACCTTCACCATCACCCCCTACCTCACCCCCAACACTCTCTACCTGTTGCGTGGTAGTAGTGGGACTGCTTGTGGATGGCAAGTGTGACTTAGGGACCACTTCTGTAAAACTTGCCATCATATTGATCTCCTCCTGAGTATCAGAAGGCACACGGTCAACAGAAGTAGCAGGCACATGGAGCTGATCTGTGCTGCTCACATTGAGACCCGTTTTTACCTTGCTTACAAATTTCCACTAGATCACAAGGGACAATGCCGGGGGACTGGGCATCATTGGGTCTGGGTATTCAGGGTTCCCAGATCCTTCCATGCTGGTGGTGGTCACTTCCTCTTCCTCCTCTAACTCACTGGATGCATCATGGTCCTTTTCTTTTTTAGATGGCTGCTCATATTGTTAGTCAGTCTGAACCTCTGTTGCCTTTATTTCACTCACTAAATCACTAGAAAGTTGCCTGGCACCCTCTCTCTCTAACTGCTTCATTTTCTGTTTCACTTCCTGAAAGCATCACATTTTTGGAGCAAAAGATCAAAGTACACGGAAGTAAATGGGCAGGAAGTTTGTAACCATTGAAATAAATAGCTAAAACATTTTTGAAGTAGATGAAAAAGGAGAACATTTTAAGGGGTTTGTTTAGGGCAGATTTTCAAGTGAAAAAGAAGACAACCATGTGTTTTTTGTGGATTTCCTCACAGGAACACAACGGGATCTTCTGCCCACCCCTAGGTGAGACACAGAAGGAGTAAATGTTTTGTAGTGTAAGTGCCTGCTACCACATGAACTGCTGTTCAGTGGGTGAGTGAAAGAAGTGCTTTTCAGTACAGTGGTCCAGTCAATTAATAGGTCTGTTTGGGAGAAGAAGACTCTGTGGTTGTGATAGGTTGATAGGTGGGAAATTGGTTGTAGACGGGAAATAGAGGGAGTAGAGGTTGAATGGGCTGTTGATCTGGCCTTGCTTATAACAGTTATGGGGATAATTATTATAGAGCATGTAAAGATCTGAATACTGGGGCAAAGTCTCATGGGATCGGGGAACATATTCCAGAGCTCAGGGTCAGTGTGGAAGTTCTGTAGGCAGGAAAGGGAGGAGGAAATAAGAGATGCTGAGAGAAGAGCCAGTGCAGAGAAAGTGCAGTGTTAGTAAGGTCTCTGTAAGTTAGTACCAGAATTCTGAATTTAATTAGAAATACTAACTGGAGCCAATGTATGGACTGGGAGAGGAGCAGTATTAGCACAGAGGTGTGTGAGGCAGATTAGTCTGGCAAAAGTCACTTTGGGCATATGGTCAGAGGCGTAACTAGAAGCCACCGGGCCCTGGTGCAAGAATTGCCATGGGCCCCCCCGACCACATTGGCCCCCTTCAACTACATTGGCCACCTCCACAATGCCCCTAATTCTCCACAGTGGCCCTTCATCTCCACAATGCCCCTCTTTCTCCATACTGCCCCTTCCACATTGCCCCTTCAACAATGCCCCTATCACAATGCCCCTTCCATATTGCCCCTTCCACAATGCCCCCATCTCCATATTGCCCCTCAATCTCCATAATGCCCCTTTCACAATGCCCCTCATTCTCCACAATGCCCCCATCACAATGCTCCTTCCACAATGCCCCTCATTCTCCACAATGCCCCTACTGACCGCCCCCCTCCTCCTACCTCGAGTCCCTGGTGGTCTAGTGGTGAGTCAAGCTCCCGTGTGGTTGGTAGTAATGTAGAGCGCTGGGAGATTATGTCATCTCCCAGAGCTCTGCATTACTAGAGCGCCGGCCGCCGGGAGATCACTCGTGCTGCGGGTGCGTGGAGAGGGGGTCGCAGGGGGCGGTCGGGCCCCTGAGAGTGACGGGCCCGGTCGCAGGTGCGACCCCTCTGACCCCTATTGTTACGCCACTGCATATGGTCCTGTTACCTGAGTTATTGTGCACTGTTTTATGTTTCAAGGAGAACTAACTCCTCCTAATTATAGCCTCCCACTTACCTGACTATTGCCAGAAGATACTATTGATCCCTATTCATTTTTTGCCTTGCCCCTTGGTTCTAGTGATAACCCATCTTGAATGTTATTTCCATGGAGGTGGCTAAGACAGTTGCCAGCAGGACTACAGGGCCTCATACTCTACTCACTGTACATGGTAATCTTAACCTTTTAAGGTCAAGGGGGTGTGCAACACATTGCCTTACACCTTGTAGTTCACCCCTCTGGTCCTTAAAGGGTTAAGCCTTTGAGTTCCAGAGGGGTATGCAACGCATTGCTTTGCATACCCCTCTGGCACTCAAGGGTTAATCATGATCATATACTTTGTCTGCTTCAGTTTGGAAAAAATGCCAGCAATTGTCATGACCGTCTCATTTGACATGACATCCAGAACTGTTTGATGATGTCATCCCCTGATCAAAGGCACAAAGCAAAATTCATAGGGCTGTTAGTATGTTAAGTAAGTGTGCATGTGTATGGTGGTTATTATTAGATGTTAGATCTCTTTTAACACCAATGAATGGTATTTATAATTCCATCAGTAAATAGCATGCACAGTGCATTGTTATTCCTATTTAGTTCACACTTATTTTCTACCTATACAGAGGTCTGACTATAAGGTATATAGCTGATCCCAGAGATTTGGGGGCCTGCTATTTAAACCTTTGAATCCCAGAGACTTATCAAATGCATTCAATACCTCTTTGGCACCCAAAGGGTTAAAAGAACAATGAAGCAATTCTGTACCTAGTGGAGAGATAACAATCCCTCAAATATACACTGACTTGATATGGTATTTAAACCTCCTGAATGCGAAGTAATGCACTGGAGACCTCTCTAGCACTCAAAGAGTTAAAAGTCCTATTTGAATCATGGTATTTTTAAAAAAATATTTCTCCCCTACGGGGCAGATAGTATGCATCAGAATTATTCCATTCTTCTTTGAACCATATGGCCCAATGTGTAACACTAAACCTTACAATTCTGAGTGGAACACGAGAGGAAAGTCCTATACAAAATGAAACTTAATAGAAATATTGCAGAGGGGCCACATTGTATGTACACATTGGAATTAAGGTGAGTGACTATGCTATCATTAGCTTTGTGAATGAGATGTGGAGATTTTCAGAATTACTCATAATACTACAAAGGCATATTGTCAGGGGCGTAGGAACCGGGGGGGATGCATCCCCGCCAGGAAATAATGCAGGGGACAGATAATGTAGAAATCCCCCCCAGGCGCTAGGCGTACCGGCCCAGGGGACGCAGGCTCTGGGCGACCAGCAGGAGGGGAGCACTCAGAGACTACAAATATTGTGGTGGATGCTGACAGTACAATTACTACCCTGGCTACTCCAATAACTTCCCATGAATGACCTGACATTTTTCTACATGCAGATGAATGCCATTTTCTTGAGTCACAGCTAGATGGATTCTGTACTGTAGGGAAGGCAGCTCAAACCTATCCTCAGGCCCCACCCAACAGTGTATGGTTTAAGGATCTCAATTAAATACAAGTGAATGTTATTAACTCAGACAGACAGGACTGGATTTATATCCTGGGGGCCCATAGGCTAGGCACTCTACACACTCTTAACTCTACTCATGGCCACACCCCCACTCCTCACATGGTATCGCTCCCAGTCTCATTCATTGATTTTTGGCACAGAAAATCCCCTTGATTTAGCAATGTGTTGGAGATCTCTTTAGCAACCAAGGGATTAAATAGCTGCCTAAAAATCTTGTGCAGGGACATCGAGATTGCTCTGGCCACACACAATATTCAGAATGTGAGTGTGACCAACTCTGCCGAGGAGCCCCTCAAAATTTGGAGCTCTAGGTAGTTGTGGAAATCCGGCCCTGCAGCCTGAGTGGTTGAACCACTGACTGATTTGGCTGTGAGGACAGGTTGTAGTGCCTCTGCTCTTGGTCTTTATATACAAGGGCAATTAAGGAGCAAACCAGCTGCCCTAAAGGGGACAAATTAAATTGTTTATTGAGTTAAATGGGGTTTTTAACCCCTTGATGCTAGAGAGGTCCCCAATACATTGAGGAGCAATGCACTGGCAATATCTCTAGAATTCAAGTGGATTTTTATTTGTCCGCTATGGTTCTGGTTTGCGCCACAATTGCTCCTAATTTATTTATGCCTATGGAACTAGTGCTAAATGTTAATACCTGTTTTATCAAACATTTTCCTGTTGAAGTCTATGGGGAAACCTGGAGATAAAAGCAATGATAAAATTAGCACCTGGAATAGAATTCAGCCCCTAGGGTCCATATTTATAAAATCTGGAATTATTCTGGAGTAAACCAACGGCACCATAGGGACAAATAAAAAAATCCTAAATTCCTCATGCACTTGAACAGAGCTGTTTAACCCTTTGAATGCCAGTCAGGTCTCCAATGCAATGTAAAGCAATGCACTGAAGACTTCGCTACCATTCAAGGGGCTAATAAAATCCCAATTTAACAGGAATAATTATTTCTGTGGTTGATTTACTTTTGCTTTTGTAAATTTGGGCCTACGTGTTTAATTCATCAAGCAAAAGAGGTGAATTTCTGGAGAAAACCAATTGCACTACAAGGGGGAAGGAAAGTTTAAAAAAGACCCATTGATTGAAATTGTAACTCCTTGAATGCTATTGAGGTCTCTAAAGCATTGCAGAGCAATACATTTGAGACCCCTCTAGCATTCAAGTGTATAGAAGTGCCATTTATTCCATGCATTTGTGTCCTCTTGTCTAGATTACTGTAATGCACTTTACTTGGGCCTCCCAGAAAAAGAACTCCATCGCCTACAGACAGTACAAAATGTAGCAGCCAGACTATTGACCAATCAAACTCACTCATGTCACATAACACCTGTTCTCCACTCACTGCATTGGCTTCCAATTAAATGGAGAACATATTTTAAAATTGCAAATAGTATCAGCGCAAAACCAATACAGATAAAAGAGAAAGATAAGATCCAACTAAGTGTAGTATTTATTAAACAAATAAAATACAAGATAAAAATCAATAGTTGCACTCACATTTTGCCCGTCTTGGGCTTTATGCATGTAAAAGACCTCAGCCTCTATTAGCCGTCGTACTGTGTCCCTTCAGTCCGTTCCTTTTAACCGGATGGCAGTGATCAAGTAGTAAATAAAGTTCTCAAAGTGTCCCAGATGTAATCGGTAACCAAATACACTCCTCCTTGAACGACCGAATTGCTGGCAGTATCTCTATAAGCAAATACTGGTTCAGGGATGTGTCGGGACAATAATGCGCTATACAGCGCTGAGTAGATCACCTTTCCTCGTGGTGTATAGCTCGACGCTAAAACTAGCGTTGGCGGGTAAAACCGGTGTGGGAAGGTACCGGGATGCTCACAGGGGGCGTAGGTGGGGCTAGTCTCAGTGAGTGTCCGTAACCAATCACCCAACGCGTATCGTGGAGTAAACGCTCCACTTCATCAGGGCATTATTGTCCCGACACATCCCTGAACCAGTATTTGCTTATAGAGATACTGCCAGCAATTCGGTCGTTCAAGGAGGAGTGTATTTGGTTACCGATTACATCTGGGACACTTTGAGAACTTTATTTACTACTTGATCACTGCCATCCGGTTAAAAGGAACGGACTGAAGGGACACAGTACGACGGCTAATAGAGGCTGAGGTCTTTTACATGCATAAAGCCCAAGACGGGCAAAATGTGAGTGCAACTATTGATTTTTATCTTGTATTTTATTTGTTTAATAAATACTACACTTAGTTGGATCTTATCTTTCTCTTTTATCTGTATTGGTTTTGCGCTGATACTATTTGCAGTTCTTTCTTCGGGGTGTACAAGGGCACCAAAAGTTACAAGCAGCATCCATCAGATCATTGGGAAATAGGATCCATTCTTCTCATCTCATTCCATCCTCATCATTTGTTTTTTCTCATCCTTTTCATCTTTATTCATCCATATCATCATCATTACCATCCTCATCTGGCTCATATAAACGTTGTGAAGGTCTGGATCTTAGGATTTTTATATACTGATTCTGATATACTGATTGACATTCATAAGGTACTGTTGATTATATTTATTATTTATTATACCTTTGGGTGGAATATCATCAAAGACTCTCAGTACCTTTTTACACTCATTGATTGTATCGGACATTTGGGACTGGTCCAGTTTATTTTGCGCTTGCATTTTTTGTTTCTGATATTTTAAAATTGGCCTGCTGACCTTCAAAGCCTTAAATAATCAAGGCCCACAGTACCTGAAAGAGCTCCTGACACCCTATATTCAATCCCGCTCACTGCTGTCAGCCAACAGATCCCTCCTGTCAGTACCCAGAATAAAGACAACCTCAGGCTCCTGGGCATTCAGCCACGCTGCCCCCACATTCTGGAACTCTTTACCATCCTCAATCACAGAGGCACCATTACAGACTTTTTAAAAAAAGCTAAAGACCCATCTCTTTTATCAGGCATTCAACTCATCTGACCATAAGGAACGCTTAAATTTTATGTTTGTATATTTGTAAAGTGCTTTGAGTCTCACAGGGAGAAAAGAGATATAAAATTCACAAATTAATATTAATAACTCATTAGGCATTTTCATTCCCCTCCTTTGGTCCAGCTGGTTTACTCCAGAATTGCACCTCTTGTAGAGTTCCCACCCAGCCGGTATTTTACCAGCAGGCCGGTAAAAAATTGGCTTCTGTCCAATGTTAAGTCTATGGAGGGAATGCCAAGGCTGGTATTTTTTTGAAGAAAAGGTGGCAACCCTAACCTCTTGATGAATTAGACCCTATATGCTTAACCCTTTGAGTTGTGTTGCGTACCCCTCTGGCACTCAAGGGGTTTAGATTCTCAAAGTAAAATTTAAAAAGCCTTCTTCATACATTATACCTACATGGTTATTTTCACTTTAAGCCACAGCATTGGACTACTTGCTGATAATTCCAGTAACATCCCCATAGCATTTGAAGGTCTTTTAACCCCTTAGTGCCGTCACTTAACGCCCGTCTAACATTTTTTTTTTTTTCTTCATTTGAATCCGGAGTCCCCGAACGGCGTGCAGCCGCGCGGGGATCCGGATTTCCTGGACGTACATGTACGTCCTCTGTCACTAAGTGACACCCACAGAGGACGTACATGTACGTCAATTGTCGCGAAGGGGTTAAGGCATTAGTGTCCCATGATTATAATAACTTCACCCAAAGTGGAAAAAGGTAAAAAAGTGAGTATCCTCTCTCTATCAGTTACAGCAAAGCACAGACATAGAAACAATATCAGAGACTTAACATTAATGGTGACTCTTACTCACTCCCACAATTCTGGGCCAAAGTAAATTACATAAACAGTAACATAACACAAACTAACTGTATATATACTTTTCTTTTGGAGTTTACGTGTATATGCATGTGTATATATATTGTTTTTCTATTTGTATAAATATGTGACTTTTATTGTTAAAGCTTTCCAGGACATAATTGAAAATGAGAAAAATCTAAATTTATTTTTTCTGGTAAAACATTTTCTAAATAAATAAAATTCCCACTAGGTCAATACATCTCCCACACCCATAGGCTTTGCTGTGCAGTTGTTTCCATAAGTAAATATTAACCCCTTAAGGACCGGCCATGCACGCACGTGGCAGTCACTTAAGGACCACAGAGCATTTTTTTTTTTTTTTTTTTTTTACGCGATTCGATTCCGGACTTCCTGAATGGCATGCAGCCGCGCGGGGAGCCTGGAATTCCATGACGGTCCAGGTTGTTAAGGGTATAACAACCCATGATGGTCCAGGACCGGACCGTCATGGGTCCTTAAGAGGTTAAAGGAGTCCTAATACTGCCTAATAATTGCCTCCACTTACCTTACTATGGCCAAAAAATCATAATGAATGTGCCTTTGTTAAAAATATAGCCTCTTCAGTCAGTCCTGGATGTCATGACTATGAAGGAGGACATGAGAGTAGTGAAGCAGGTAGAGAGCATGAGCCTACTTACGTGAGGGGTGCATAATGCATTGCTAAGCAATGTGTTGCACATACCACTGGTAATTAAAGATTACAGATCACCATGTGGTTTGGTCCTGATAACAACTGTCATGTCCTCTTCCATAGGCATGGTCCAGGAATGATTAAATATGTTCTTTCTTGATCAAAGGCACAAGGACAAAATTAATAGAGGCTAGTAGGATTTTCTGTCCATGGTATGGTAATATCAAAGTATGTGAGAGGTTCACTGAAGACAGACAAAAGCAAACATTGTTTTTTAGCTAGTCACCTCTCAGAAGCATCACATTTTACCTCTCTAGCACCATTACAGAGGAGAAATTTCCACGTATATAATCAGATGAATCCCACCCAAAGAGGTAGTGCAGATCTGTAATGACAGGCAAGTCCCAACTGAACAAGAAACCCAGATATACATAATGTGCTAAACCCAGATATACATAATGTGCAAAAAAGGAAGAAAAAGGGACAAACAGGGGTGCACCATGTGCACATCAATATTATATTCCTCAACCACCACCAGACACCCAATAGGTGGCTTAAGCCACAATCAGCCACAATCAGCAATCGCATATCTGGGATTAATTCCTGTCCCCAGTCACAGGTACACTGAATAGATGCGCCTGCAGCTCTCTTCCGCAAATCACGCCTCCCCAACAGCAGTGTAAAATGTATACGAATAGCCAAAAAAAGAAAAGACAGGAAGGGTGCCAAATAGTGTATTATAGTTATATGACAAACATAAAAATATGTAAGCTAGTAAAATATTACTCACAAGTAAAATGGTTAGGCTGCTGTTTTCAGTCAGTCTAACAAACACGCATCCGGAGAGCATACGCCCGTCTCCGTTCGGGTAAATCTTACGTGTCCAGTGTCAATCCAGAGGAACGAATGTGAAATACTCAGGCGGAGGATTCTTTTTACGTAAAAGTACGTTTATTAGAATGGTAAAATCCAACAACTTGTCTGCTTAATCTGCTAACTAGTTTCGCAGTTTACCACCGCTTTCTCAAAGCTACAAAGTTCCAATACAAGTATTTGAAAGTTTCAGTCATATCACCCCACTCCTTTCCAGCATTCAAGCTGTACATATTAAGGTCCTGTAGTATATCCTGACATGTTTTCATATTTAGCCCATGCAATATTTTGGTGGTCCATCGAATAGTCTCTAATTTATTGATGCCTTTCTACTGTTTTGTGGAAATTACTGATAAAGTGAATCTGGATACTACTTTTAACCCCTTGGATGTTAAAGATGGCTCCAACATTCAAGGGATTAACTCTTTCATCCCATAATTCACATGCATCCTGGAGCAATAACATTTAACCATTAGTCATAGGTCGTCCCTCTGGCCCTCAATGGGTAACCCCTCAAATGCTAGAAATATCTTCATTGCATTGCTTTGTAGACACCATTAGCATCCAAGATATTACCCCCTTGTTCCTCAAGGGGTTAATCAAAATTTTCTCCCATGGGTATTTATGGAAACAAATGTATGATTTATTCTGGGATGTTTTGGCCCGCTTTTCTTCTGAATCTTGATTTACTTTCTTTTTCATTGTCTATTTTCTGTGTTTTATATCTTTCGATTCAACATGGGGAGCGCCCATTGTTTCCCTTTTTTCCTTTTCATTATTAAAGAGAACATGCCGATTAAAACATAGGGAGTGAATAGAAGCATAATTCCCAAACAAAGAAGAAAATTTGCATTTGCCACACCTCCACTTCTTTTTCTGGACTGACTTTACACAGATAGGATTTTCTAGCATTTTTGTTATCTGTTTTTTTCAGTTGACCAGTGGCTGCCAGTACTTTTTCTGAACTGTGACAACATGGTTGCAAACAAGAGAAGAAAGGTGGGCAAGCTCTCTCATCCTCATTGATGAAGCAAAGTCTATTAAACCAACAGTCTTAAAAAGCTCAAAAGGTGTGTGAGAAGAGAAAACTCATACACAAACAGCTACATGTTTTTTAGAACTGAGTTTTAGGGATTCTTTCTGAGAGCTCTTTATGTTAGGCACCTTTCTGTAGATTATTTATCTTTCTTGGTGTATGTTTTTGGTCTTATTGTGCACATTTGAGCTTTATTAGCTTTTTTTTTTTAATTAACAGCCATTGCTTAGCCATTGAGTATGAGTCGGTCTGTTTGTCTTTCCTCTGTCCTTGGTTCCCAAAGTATAGCAGCAATTGTTTTTACTCATAAATCTGCCCCTACCAACCAAACTAACCTAACAGCATGCACCACCATTTTGTATTTAATGAAGCAAAGTTATTTTTGTCATAGTTCCCCTTTGAAATAATTCTTCATATGTTATACCATTAATAAATTGCCAACTTGCCCACCCACTCCAAGATGTTATAAAATGGAAAGTATGTCCTTCCCAAGAAGGGGGAAAAACACCTTTAAAATAACCCAATGCAATGACTATTGGGAACATTACTTCAGATGCTCCCTCCCCTGAAAAAGAAAAATATAATTTACCACATGCTGTGCATGAATACAACTGTGCAAGGCATAAGGCTGCAGACTACTCATCATTCTTTAATTTTGGAGGTTGATCAAGCCAGTTGCCTGTTGACATACTATTTGATTTGGACAGAGAAGAGACGTAAATATCTCCCCATACTTATGTATATAAATGGACTACATAAATGAGGCAAACATGTAATCACTTCAATCAGAAGTACTTAGGAAAGGCATATGGAAGCTTTCTGAGAACAGTGATGGCAAGCAGCATACATATCAACAAAGTATAGTGTGCAGTGTTGTTTAGAAACTTGGGTATAAAAACACTTACAAGATCCAAATTGAATTATGTAATAAACCAATTAGTATAATACATCATAATTTCCTACTGTCTGAAAATGACCTATTAGTGGTGTACAGTGTGTTGAAAGGAGGACATAAAGTATTATGGCATATAGCTGCAAGGATGTGAATTAAGAATTATACTAAAAATAATTAATTTGATTAGCTGAGGCTGATGTACTAGGAAGAACTGGAGAAGTCCTGGAGCAAAACCAACTGTACAATAGTGGACAAACACAAGTTCACATTGATTTTAATCCTGTAAAAACTAGAAAATAATGCATTGGAGGCCTCTTTTTTAACTTGACATTCATTAAAGGTTTTTGTCTTTTTTGGGGATACAGAAGAGAAAGTGAGGGAGGGAGAAAAGATAAAGCGAATGTTTACTTTATCAGATTATCAGGCAACATATCTATAAAACAAGGTCTATCAGTTAACGGTTGGTGGAGGAATGGTAAACAGTTCAAGCTAGGGTAAGAATACCATCTGGAAAGTTTTGTAGCGAGCGTCTAAAGAAGTGGGGAGTAGTTGGCAGTGTAGAAAGCAGTAAATGAGTTGGATCTTTAGACAGGTAATTCTAATTTCTTGGCTTGGGGAGGTAAATTTAGGTGATATGCTTGGGACTTCTGTGTTAATCTTGAAGCCAGAGAGCCTATGTTATTGTTGGATTGCTGCCATGTTGTGTGTGATTGAAGTGTATGTTTTAGTCACTGTCAGAAGAACGTCATCAGCAAATAGAGAATGTTTTTAGGTAGAATTGTTAATTTGTATGCCTGAAATGTTTCAGTTTTATGTAATGTGGGCTGCTAGATGCTCGAGAGTAATAATGAATAGAAGGGTAGAGAGTGGACAGTCCTATCATGTACCCCTTCTGATGGGGAAGAGGAGGTTATATCAAATTAGAAGTAGAAATTCAGGAAGCAGAATCAGAATAGAGAGTCATAATTGCAAGTAAGATGCTTTTGGGCAAGTGGAATCTCAAACAGTGACCAGAACAAAATTCTAATTTATTCTGGCAAAAGCATTTGGGGTGTCTAGAGAGAGGACAAAAGAAGGGATCTGGTGGGTATTTGTGTGATATATGCAGACTATAATGCATCTGATGCTGTCAGATGTCTGACATCCCTGAAAAAAAATCAGACCTGGTCTGGGTGGATGATCACTGGGAGGACAGGGGAGAGTCTGTTTGCTAAAATGCTTGAAAAAGTCCTAATATGAGTAT
Organism: Rhinophrynus dorsalis; assembly: GCA_037306005.1. NCBI lineage: Eukaryota > Metazoa > Chordata > Amphibia > Anura > Rhinophrynidae > Rhinophrynus > Rhinophrynus dorsalis. Next base: position 161,391,624 of record CM074718.1, read on the forward strand.
TTTATTATAGATCAGTCTATAAGAATTGCAATTAGTTGGGTCTTTCCCTTTCTTGTGAAATAAAACAAATGTATCATGGAGCTAGTGTTGGGGGGGGGATATGTTGCCCTTGTATAAAGAACTGAAGATGCAAGCAATATATGAAAGGTGTGATTGAAAGGATTTGCAATACTTGTTTGAAAATCCATTCAGAGCAGCTTGGTTAATTGTAACTGTTTGATAGTTGGAAAATCTCTGCATTTATTGGGGGTATATCCCACTGGGAAGTTGCTGTCTTTAGAGTAGGGTAAGACTTTGGCTGGCATAGCATCTTGGGTACGGGAATCGGAATATTAATAGGTGAAAAAGGTGGTAAATGTGGAAACTATCTGCTGAGTGTTTTGTGTGAGGGTTCTCTCTGCAATTCAATTTGAATGGATGTTGTTGGAGTTCTGAAAATGTCTAAGTTTGTTTGCTAGCATAGTATGGTTCTTGTTTATATAAGGTTGGTGTTTAGCTGGCCTCTTAAGGAGATTATACTTTGCATTATGGCTGGTGAATAGGGAGCATTTGTGTTGTTGGAAAAGGTTGGAAATGTATTTTTGTCACATTTAGAAATAAATTTTCTTTTGCATTGGGGGAACACTCCTCATGGTTGCTTTGCTGGCCTCCCAAAGTACAAATTGGCAATCAACTGAGCTCTTATTGAGAGAGACAATTTCTTAGACAACTTCAGAGATTTGTGAGGAATGTATAGATTCAGTTAGAAGAGAGTCATTTCGTTTTCAAGATGCTCACTGGAGGGCCCAAATTGTTGAATGAGGAGAGGACCAATGAGCATTCGGCTCGCAAGACCATGTGAATGTGAGAGTCCAGTAGATTATATGGTGCAGATTGACTGGTAGATTGAAGGGGAATATGAGTGGGATAGTTCCTAGATTTATCTACATTGTTATGAAGGATAGTGTTACAGTCTAAGAGGGATTGCTGTTTGGAAAAGAAGGTGCTATAGAACTGGTTCTTATGGGTGTTGGAAATGTAGACACTTGTGAGTGTGATTTTATGGGCATTTAATATACCCTGTATAATTTTAAATATGCTATTGGTGTCGAACACTGTTTAAGGAAGGGAGTAGGTTAAATTGCAGTTTGTGAAGATACCTGTACCTTTATAGTTAGTAGGGAAAATGGAAAGAAAGAAAGAAACATTTTTGAGATTATCCATACATTAAATGGGTTTATTGGAAGAAAATAATATCTGCTTTAAGATTATTGTACCAGGAGAATGATATATGTCTTTTAGCTGGAGAATTTAGTCACTTGCAGTTGTGTGTTATACACATGCCTAGGTGCAGTCAAGCTGTGTGTGTGTGCTCAGTGTTTGCCATAATGGTGGGGATGAAATATGTCCCCAAAGAGCAGAGAGGACAGGACCAATTTGACCTGGTTGCCTCCAAACCTGGCTGTAGAGAACAGAAACTTAAGAATCACATTTCCAGGTCTTTCTGTGGGGAAGGGGGCTTCTGATATTCCCTGTAATCTTATGCTATTACAACTGTACCTATTGTCTTGGTCTTACAAATAGACAAGCATCATGGTGCAGTCAGCCCAGAGGCCTTAAAGGGATAGTAATACTTCGTTTTTTCTTTATTTTATTTTGTAGGCATTAAAAAAACCATGAAGAATGATATAAGTCTTATCTCTCAAACCATTATGGTTTGAGAGATATTCACAAGCAAAGTTCCCCCCTCCCACCCCTTTTACCTAGTGTAAGCCATCTCTTCTCAGATGTGGAATCTAGTTGTAAGACCAGACAGATAACAGCAGGGGACAATCTTCTTTCTATTAGAACAATGAAAACCTTGCCCCCCTTGACAAGTTTTTCAGCTTTTTCCCTTATCTTAATTGAAGATTGTCCCTCTCTGCAGTGTACCTGGGCACCTCCCTTCTGATCTGGCTGAACAGTGTGACATCAGTAAAAGGGGCAAGAGGGGGACACTTTGTCATTGAATTACTCTTGAACTACACCTCTGACAGAATTGAAATAACACTCTCCAAAGTCCAGATACTATGATGATTAATTAGAGCTACTTTTATTATGAAACATTACTATCCCTTTAAGTTTCAGACAGAAAGTTGTTGCGGGCATCAGGTAACTCCACTTGTTTGTAACGGTTTACCTTGATGGGAGTCCATAGTGCAGAGATGTTAGCTCACCCTTGCAGATAAACACAGCCCAAAAGTGACCAGGTAAAAAGCTACCTGGGCTGTGAATCTGTGCATGGGGGCTGGCAGGAACAGTAACCGGATGCGCAGAATCAGACAAGGGCAAATCCAGAAGAGTAGTCAGGCACAGCAAGCTGGGGTCACAAGCCAAATCAATCTGGTAATCTGGAAACAAACAGCAGGAACAGAAACACAACAATGAACTGACACAGCCCTCAAGAAGAGGCAGTGTTTCATACCCAGGTAATGAGCAGCTTAATTAGCAAGCTGCCTCAGGTGGACATTGAATGACAAGTGAAATCTGATAGCAACAGTCCAGGCCCCCTAGTGCTGCAGGCAAGGCAAGTATATAATACAGCCTAGAATCACACTGATGGAACAGATTCAGCAGTGGACCAAAGGCAAGAAAGCAGGATCAGTGCACATGAGGACTCCAGTTCAATTCCACTGTGATCCGCCAGAGGGGTGGCTATGCCTAGCAGTCTGCCCAGTCAGGGGCAGACTGTAACAGTACCCCCTCCTCAAAGACGCCCTCCGGGCAGAAACAAACTGGTTTGATACCACATCGACCCTGGGATCAAAGTTGCTCTCATCCTCGGAGAAGTCAAAGATCTCATCTGGCAGGATGGCAACTCTTCCCTTCTTCCTATTCTTTTTGGTCTTAGACACTTTCAAAGAACTCGCAGGGGAGGTATTTGCAGCTTGGAATACCTTTGCAAATATCTCAAGATCCTGCTTGCGGGCGATAGTGCTATTTGATGCATAAGTACAATCAGATGGCAGGACTTGTTCTGCAGGGCAGGAAGTGGTATAGATGCTTACCACAGCAGATGTAGTGATGGTTTCTGGGGCAGGCATATTGTCAGAAGGGAGAGGAGAAGCCTCTGGATCAAGTGGTAGGGGAATCTCAGGGATCGGGTGCAGGTTCAGGCTGAGGTGCAGTGATGACACGGTGGACCTGAGCAGTACCCAAATGAAGGTCCAATGGCTGAGCAGACTTTCCAGAAACAGGGTCACACGGAATAGTGGAAGAAGATTCCTCAACGATACAAGTACTGCTTTGAGGTGACAAACATGCTCCAGTGCAACAGCACCCTTGATGCTTGATAGAGTTGTCAGCTGGCTTGACAGGGCGAACACAGACAGTGTCCACACGTGTAGTTCTAGACGAACGTGTAGGGCAGAGGGAAATGAAGTGCCCTCTCTCACCACAGTAAAAACAGAGACCACTGCCTCTCTTCCGCTCTCTTTCACCAGGAGACAGATGAGTCCAGATGAACCCTATCTCCATAGGTTCTTCAGTGTCTAGGGAAGAAGCATAAGATACCTCAGGAGTGTCTCTTGAAACCGGTCCATACGGTGGCAACATGGAGGTGTTGCTCAGGTACGGGGTATCTCTTTCATGGGGAAGCCGTGATCCGTGTGAACGTGGAACAGACCTTGGAACAGTGGTTTTTGCACTGAAAGTCCATAGCAGTCATGAAGGCCCCCCAGCTGTCAAGGACAGGACTCTTTGCCAGCAACTTCTGGTGTACCCATATCTTGATCCGTCCAGACAACAAATTGATAGCCGCGCGGACCATGATATAGTCAGTGGCATATGTCCGAGGCTTTAAGGCAAATAACAGCTCACAATCCACCTTAAAGCACTGGAAGGAGGCACGGCTACCATCAAATCTCTCAGGCATTATAACAAATGGCTCAGGATATACAGGTTCCAGGGTTGGGTGTACTATCCCTTTAAGAAAAAAAGTATTTTGCTGCAGCTCCAAAACAGTCTGGGTCAAGTTGGACAATTGCTGGGTAAGGATGGTAAGCGACTTGCACATCTCTGCGGACTCCATAATGGTCAGTTCATTCTATAACAGTTTACCTTGATGGGACTCCGTAGTGCAGAGATGTTAGCTCACCCTTGCAGATAAACACAGCCCAAAGTGACCAGGTAAAAAGCCTCATGGGCTGTGAATCTGTGCACAGGGGCTGGCAGGAACAGTAACCGGATGCCTAGAATCAAACAAGGGCAAATTCAGAAGAGTAGTCAGGTACAGCAAGCTGGGGTCACAAACCAAATCAATCTGGAAACAAACAACAGGAACAGAAACAATGAACTGATACAGCCCTCAAGAAGAGGCAGTGATTTATACCCAGCTTAATTAGCAAGCTGCCTCAGGTGGACACTGAATGACAAGTGAAATCTGATAGCAACAGTCCAGCCCCCTAGTGCTGCAGGCAAGGCAAGTATATAATACAGGCTAGAATCACACTGATAGAACAGATTCAGCAGTGGGCCAAAGGCAAGAAAGCAGGACCTGGGCACATGAGGACTCCAGTTCAATTCCATTGTGAACTGCCAGAAGGTTGGCCACACTTAGCAGTCTGCCTGGTCAGGGGCAGACTGTGACATTATTTATGCTTCAAGGAGCCAAATCTATCTCTCATACCACTGAGATCCATTGTAGGCTCCACATAACCTTTCTGACTTAAGCCTGTGTTTCTAATTTTGTAGAAAGCATTAAATAATTGAGGTTCACAAAATCTGCCTTGGTACAGGGCATGTCAGTCACATGTGGTTTTTAGAATTTGGTTCATTCTGCTGGGTGTGTGACTAAAGAAGAGGGGCAATCTCTAAGGTGCTAAATTGAAATAATTCTGGTTGGAAGGTCAACATGAATGGGCTAGAGCTGTAGGCCTCTAATCTGGTGAAGTAAACTTTTATATCTTAGCCCGCTTTCTATTGAATTCGTTGTCTGCTCACAGTGGTTATAGAGGCAAGCTATAACTCTTGTGAAGGTATTGGATATATGTGAAGATGTCCACCAACAAGGTCTGTCTGGCACCAGTTTCATTATAATGACATACTGGGGTTAGCTGTAGCCCATTTGAGGGAAGAGGTGCTAGAAGTTGATCATAGCAGACAAGAGAAACAACAAAAAATGAAATAATAAAGTATTATATAAAAAGAGAGAGGACTTGGTCTGGTAGGACAATGGTGCCAGCTATGCAGCAGGTTGATGGGGCTTTTAAGATGCCGTAGGCGTGTAGTGTTGTTAGGGTAATAGAGCATATGCAGTATGCCCTCTGTATTTCTCCCCACTACTTTCTTCTGTGTGGGTGTGCACCTACCAGTACTTCCAACCACCTGATGCTTTAAGATATCAGAGCTCCAGGATGGTATTGTAAATGGTTTAACAGCAGTCTGGACTCTGAACTGTAACATATCATACATATACTGTTCCTAGAATTTCACAGCAGGAGGATAGGGGTAGGTTATGTAGTGCTTACTGGTTGGCGGGAAAGATGAAGCTCAGTTTCGACTGTAGAACCAGTTCTGTATCCTCAGTATACTCTCTGCATCTGGGTGAGTCATTGGGCAGCTCTTTATCATTCAAGGTATTAAATGCCTAATTTAAATCAATGGTATTTTTTAAAGTTTTATTCACCCTCTGTGGTGCAGAATTGGTCCTCTTTTCTTTGTGCATAAAGCTTAAGTCTTGAAAAAAAAATTAAAAGACAGATGGTTTAGTTCAGAATTGTTCCAGTTCTTCTTAGTAGATTAGACTCACCATGTTAGGGTTGAATAGTGGTAAATTTGCATAGTTACATTTTTTGTGTGCTGAGAGGGCCTTGTTCATTAGATAATAGGGAACAATTCCGGGGTATCATAGGGGGAAAAGACATATACCCAATGATTAAAATGGGCAGTATAAGGTCAGTATAAGACCCTTTTATCCCACTGCCAGTGCCCTTAGTGCTATGTGAACAGAATTCTCATAGCTTATAATTCTTCCAGTTTGCTGTGCAGATCACCAATATCTGCACAGCTCAGAAATGTTATTTCCTTATTCATCACTCAAATGAGTTTTTCAGTTCCCCATAGAAACCCCAGAGGAACCCAATATCAGTCAATATGCCATAATGGGCTATTATGTAGCGAGGAAAAAGTTTCCATGAGAACAGAGTAAGGAGCTGATGTCACTCAGCTGTTTAGATATTCGTAATCTGTACAGCTGTTCCCATGGATCTGAGGGTACTAGAAACAAATGAAAGGTATCTTGTATTGACACTATACTGGTCCTTTAAATTGGCTTGTAATGAATTGGATAACTATCACTTAATTGGTTAAAGGCCTAATTTAAATCAATGCAAATTTGCGGAATGTTCATCTTCTTCCCAGTGGTGCAGTTGGTTTGCTCCAAGATTGGTCCTATTTAGCTTATTGAATAAGGCCCACAGTATCAACCAGAGCTATCCACATATGAGGCTGAAAATATTCCATGTAATCCAAAGCCTGATAAAAAAATAAAGCAAACCATTTTAATTGTTAAAAGAGAGAACACATCAAATCAGGTGGCAGAATACGGTGGATTTGTCACTGTAACTACTTTTTGATGAGGTATAATTTTAAGCAAGACTTTAAGGCTGCAATAGAAATGCAGTGGTGAAGGCTGGGAGGTAGAGCATTCCACAGATAATGAGCAATGAGCAAAAAGGGCTTGATAAAAGACATTGATGTAGACACAAAAACATCTGAGAGATGAATGTCGGCTGATCGTAAGTCGTGGGATGGGGTAAATCAGGAGATCAGAATGGTAATGTAGGAAGGGGTAGAAGAAAGAAGGATCTTGAATTAGAGAAGCAGTATTTTGTAAGATATCCAGAGTTTGATAGGCAGCCATTGGCAGTATCTGGAGGAGGAGCGGGCAGGGACAAACCTAGGTGATAGTAGGGTAACTAGTGCTGGAGCTGGGAGGAAGAAAGACCAGGGAGAAGAAGGTTGCACTGGTCCATGTGGGATAGGATGTGTGCTAGTGTAAGAATTTTAGCTGCGGAGGAACAGTGTAAGGGACAGATTTTTGTTTGCAAGCGAAAGAGACAGGATTTGGTGATAGCATTAGCATGAGGAGAGAATGCGGGAACAAGATCAATTATCATCCCTAAGTACCATGCTTCTGATACTGTACTTATGGTAACACCACTTACTGTCACCTGGATGGCAAAAACTGGATTTTTGGTAATGACATTTATAGTCACCTGGAAGGGCACTCCTGGACTAGGTCTAGGTGGGTTGAGAATTGGCACATTGAGTTTGAGGTGCCTATGAGCCACCCAATCTGAGATTGCTGAGAGATGATCTCTGACTTTAGATTAAATATCAGGTGCAGATAAATAAATCTGGGTGTCATATGCATAGAGGTGATATCTGATTGTGTCTGAATGAGTTAATAAGTTCACCAAGTGTTATTGTGTATAGAGAGAACGGAAGTGTTCCAAGAACAGTACCTTGAAATGGATGCGAGAAGGCAAAGAGGTGGCAATGAAGACAGTGAAGGATTGATTAGTTAGATAAGCAGACAGTCAGTTAAGGGCTAGGTTACAGAGACCTAAGGAATTAAGAATTTGGAGGAGGAGAGCATGACAGACAATGTCAAAAGCAGCTGAGGGATCAAACAGGATGAGTATTTAAATGTTGTCCTTGTGATTTGGCAATGTGTAGCTCATTCAACAATACTAGTAGCCGCTCTAACTCAAGATGGATACAAGATAGCAGGCACAGAATCTTATCTCTGCATGGACAAAATATCACTTCTGTGATTCCTTTGATGCAAACATGTTGCTGTTCATTCACTTTCACGTGTGCAACTGTGGAGGTTCTTCAAACACTCCAATCCATATGAAGCAAGTGCACAATGGTGCACCAAGTATATATACAGGATACAGCAACATGTAAGTTTAAAAACATCAATACTTTATTAGATGTGTATATCAAACATATGGACAGTACCTCTTTCCATTTGACAAGTGTGTGGAAGGTAAGTGGGCACCTCTCTGCATAGATCTCTACTTGTTCTTGATTAGCGCGTTTCACATGTAAAATGCTTACTAATGTTGTATCCTGTATATACACTTGGTGCACCATTGCACACTTGTTTAATGTGTAGATCATTGACACTCTTGTGGGAGCAGTTGCTGAGGAGTGTACAGTGTGAAAGCCAAATTGTAATGGATTGAGTAGGTTGTATGTGTTAAAATAATCAAGCAGATTCCAAGAGCTTAGAGGCAATAGGCAGGAAAGAAACTGGTCAATAGTTAAAGGATGTACTGCTATTAGGAATATTGTTCTTGAGGGTAGGTGTCACTATGACAAGTTTGAAGTCATCAGGAAAAGTAGCAGAAGCAAAAGGATCTGTAATAGTACATTGATTAGTGTGGGGGAGATGGACTGGATAATGTGACAAGGAACTAGATTGAGTGTGCAAATAGTGGAGGGAGAGGAGGTTAGTAAATTCCTCCTCCGTGACTGGTGAAAAAGAGTCCAATGTGGCAGGAGGGGAACCCAGAAGGATAGGAGGGTATTTACAAGGAGAGATATTTTCCCGGTTGAAGGCTACCTTGGCTTTAAAGAAGTTAAAGGGATAGTAATACTTCGTTTTAACTTTATTTTATTTTGTAGGCATTAAAAAAACATGAAGAATGATATAAGTCTTATCTCTCAAACCTTTATGGTTTATGAGATATTCACAAGCAAAGTTCCCCTCCCCGCCCTTTTACCTAGTGTAAACAATCTCTTCTCAGATGTGAGTCTGGTTGTATGACAGTACAGATAACAGAAGGGGACAATTTTCTTTGTATGAAAACAATGAAAGCCCTTCCCCCCTTGACAAGTTTTTCAGCTTTTTCCATTATCTTAATTGAAGATTGTCCCTCTCTGCAGTCTACCTGGGCACCTCCCTTCTGATCTGGTTGAACAGGGGGAGGATACTTTGTTTGTGAATATCTCTTAAACCATAAAGGTTTCAGAGATAAGACTTATATCATTCTTCATGTTTTTTTAATGCCTATAAAATAAAATAAAGTTAAAATGAAGTATTACTATCCCTTTAACAAAGTCTTGTGGTTATATAGAATTTGCAAGGGAGGCAGATGGTAGAGAAGTCTCCCATCCATCACAGATTGTGATTGCTCTGATCATGGTGCTACACCACTCTAACCTGCAATGTTAAATATCATAAAATAGACCTCAGAGTTCTGTTTCAACTGCATAACAGCAGGCTAAAATGAGACTCGTTGCCAGAAACAAGAGTCTTGCTGTCACATTGTAGCTGCCTCTGCACTTCTGCCTGTGCATGAGTTTACAAGCACAATACTTGTGACATCACCTGCTTCCATGTCACCACTTCACCCTGACACAACACCCAGAAAAGTCTGAGCAGCTTGTTGTAGAAATAAGAGAGAAGATGAGAAGGCATGAAAGTGTTAATAATACAGTGACTAATTATTTGGATGCTTGGTCAGTTTTGAAGATTTATTCCTTTTTATATGCAATTTGAAGCAACTCTACTTATAGTGCATTTGTCTCCAAACTGAAGAATACAGGGAAGGATCTGTAGTTCTATAAAATAAGCACACCCAAAGCTCCCCAGTGCCAGATGGGTGTATTATAATTACAAAGCAATGTGTTAGACACATATCTGGAGTGTAACATATTTTCTTTTAACCCTTTGTATTTCAGAGGGGTGTCCAATGCAATGTATTGGACAAGTCTCTGATGTTCAAAAGGTTAAACACTGACTCTAAAAGATCATTAAATTAAGTGTGTGTGTGTGTGTGTGTGTGTACTGCCTGTTTTATCCCTGGTTTTAAAATTACATTTCAAACCCATATTCAATGTGCTTGTCATTAAATGGTTATGAGCATCCCAACATGTTAATGTTGTTTATATGTCTTGCAGTAGTGTTTAGGTATGGACAATGTCCTTTCTAATGTAGCAGTCTGTAGTACATGTATGCATGCTGGCATTGTGCTAAACAGTAGCATGGACCCCTAGTAACACTTTGTATTATGACTCTCCAAGGGGAAATGTCCTTGAAATGGTTTTGGAGATTTTGGCAAGTAAAGCAACATAATAACATAATTTATGAGGGTGAAAAAAGACATGTCCTTCAAGTTCAGGGAATGCCATATCACCCTTGCGGATTAAGAGAAAGGTAAAAAAAAACCCTTATTGAAGCCATTTCTTCGTAAGCTCCATGTGAGTAAAAAATGATTCCTGACTCAAAATGTCAGTTGGAGTTTTCTCTGGATCAAAATCCTATCTGTTGTAAAACCAACTGTTATAATTCTCAATATTGTTCTGAGATAGAAACCTAACCATTACTTTTTTGAAAGCAACTACAGTATTTCCAAATACAGCATTCCCATGCAAAAATTCCATACTTCCATAACTGTACTGCCCTTAGTATAAAATTCCATGCCTTTGTTTTAGTCAAAAGCAGGTTTCCTCTAGCTTAATGGATTACCCTTTTTTTTGCTCAGCTCTTTGCCTAAACAGTTCTTTGTTTTGACCTTCAATATAGTTAAAAATAGTAATTAAATCATCCTAGATGTCTGCTCTCTAATGTAAACACACCTGGTTTGGTTAGTGTCTTTATAACTCAGATCCTACAATCCCTTTATCAGTATTGTTGCATGTCTTATACCCTTTTTCCAGTTCAATTATGTTTTTTTTAAGAACAGGTGCCCAAACTGTACTGTTTATGCTAGATGAGGATTTACCATTAATTTATATTGAGGTAAAATTATTTTCCCATCCTGTGCATCTATACCCTTTTCTAAACAGGAGAGTATCCCACTGGGTGACACTGCACACTGCTATGAAGTATATTGTCTAGCAGTACTCCTAAATCCTTCTCTGAAGAGTGAGTAAAAACACCAGGCCTCAAAGTAGTGGAAAATGTGCTGAAAATCCCTTTAAGGAGAAAAGTGAAAAATAAATTGTTTGAGACTTTAAAAAACTTAGAGGAATATGAGTAGTGGGGAAGAAGAGGTGGGCGATGCTAAGAATGACATCACTATTGATGATGATGATGATGGTGATCTATAATATATCTCTCCAGCATCCTCCTTTTCTTTAGATACAGAGGAAGTTGAGAGCGAGAGAGCTGATGACGTGACTAGAAAATTATATGAAAGGAAAAGGCTCAATCTTCCACCACTGAAAAAGGAGAACTGTACTTATGAACTATTTGAGAAGTTAATTGAAAACACTCTGGACAAGTAAAGATGCCAAAAAGTACACAATCATTCTGTCAGTTATCATCAGCATCATCACCACTTCCAGCTCTCACCCAGCCACATACACTAGTGCTGAGTAACATCCAGCAGCATTGGTCATCAACATCCAACCGTAGATACTAAGAGCATTTCTATTACCTACTGTTGGTACAATGCAGCAACATCTAGCCCCAGTTATAGTAGTAGTAGCCCCATAGGAACCACTCAGCCTATGACGTCTATAGCATGGAAATATTTCACTCATGGTACAGAAGCTAAACAAGTTGCAGGGTCAAACCTAGGCACCTCCTCACTGAGATCCTACCTGAAGTATAACCACAGATCTGATTGAGAGACACACCATCAACATGTCAGAAACACCACAACTAGCAGTAGCAGAAACACTCCTAAAAGTTCATGGTGCTCTAGGGCACTTAATAGAAATTATGCTGATGTGTCAGAGAATGTGTCAAGGTTTCCTTCCTTTGAAACAATACCTATGGCTCCTGCTGTAGAGGAGTATGACTCTGAGTTTGTTGTAGGAGATGACAAGAGTCATAGACTGCCAAAACATTCCACTGCCACCTCCACCACCTCCTTAAGTCATGTTGTAAAAACTATAAAATTTACACAGTTCTCTTGCCATGTACTGCCAATCGACACTTTCTGAGTCCTTGGGAAGGAGTCAAAAACTTCACAGAAATATTCCCAAAGTATGCCTGTGGAATGGCAAAGCTGTAGAAAACAGAGGTTTAAAAGAACTGATGTCATGTGTTGCACCACACTGAGATATCCCAAGCTGCAGTTATTTTTCAAGGACTACTGTGCCAGAATTGTACAAGCAGGTGATTAACCTCTTAACAACCAGCAGTCAGGTGAAGTGACCTTCCATTAAGGATCACTTTGATCATTTTCAGCTCTGTGGCACACGTGACTGATGATGTGCACTGTTGTGCTGAGCAGGGGTCTGAGAGAGACTGCCCCAGTCTTGGTGAGGTCAGTTTCAGACCCCATTAGCGAATGAGTGCTGTAAGCACAAAATATGTGGTGTTCCTGGACTGTCACTGGTCCTTCAAGGAAAAAAAAAGGTGACAATCCTGAGGGGTGTCCCCTATCCCAGAGACCCGTTCAGTGGTGTAAGTATTAATTGCAGTATACGGGAATGCTATAAGACTTAACCTTTAATAAATCATAAATAAAATAATATCTGTATCTTCCTCTATCAATCCGGATATTGATTAAAAGAGTATGTAACTACATGGAATGATAATTAGTATCACAATCCGAGTTAGTTAACTGCAAAACCTATCAGTCCTAAAGTGTAGGATAACAGTGACAACTAAAGTGCAATACTAATTTTTCAGTGGCCCTGTCTACTGCCTGCTCAGTGTAGCCACTGGTTGCCTTTCCTGTGGGCCTGGTTACTTTCGCTCCTTGTAGTCCTCGGTTTGCCTGACCAGTGGCCCTGGCTCCTACTCGCTCAGCATAGTCTCCAGTTGCCTGACCAGTGGCCTGGTTACTCTTGCTCCGTGCAGTCCCCGGCTTGTCTGACCTGTGACTTTCGCTGCCTACTGTCTCCCTACACTACCTGCTTGTCTGACCTGTAGTCTCGGTGTCTCCTGGCTCTGGTCTGTTCTCTTGAGTAGTGCAGTGCACAGCACAATGCGCAGCTCCGGAGGGACCATGGGTCCTATTTGCATACGTCTGGGGTTGTGTGTGGGCTCTACCATTATTGCTGTTATAATAAATAAAGGTGGTTATATTTTATCTTTGTGTCTGTCCCTCTTTGCCTGATTACCGTGGCATATAAATCTCAAGGTGAGGACAGATGTGTCAAGGGGTATCCACTCATTTGCCCTTTTAACTACCTTACTACACATAGTGCACAATGCAGTCACTGCTGACTGCACTGTTACTGTCCCAGGTGAAAAATATTCCCATACCCATGATTTCAGTAGTGGGGAGAGATGGAGAAGAATGATCTTCTTCATCTTCTCTAGAATCACCTTCACTGGCTGGGGCAGGTGATGCAGCTGCTGCCTCAGCTAGGACAGGAATATTGGTAGCAAGTGGAGCCTGACCTAGTTCCATATAACTACTTGAAGTACCCAGTCCCATGGTGGCCACAGTAGCCCGTGGTCTGCATTGCACACCCCTCTAGTCTTTCATGGGTTAAGGAAAATAACAGCATGCACATAATAAGAAAGGTGTAGTTGCTGGGGAGTATAGGAAATTAAACTGTAGGAAGGAGGATGCAATGAGTGATATAAAGTTAGTAAGAAAATAATTAAATAGTTCTGCTATCACTAGTCTTAGAGTTATACATGATGGTATCTATTCATTAAGAAACAATTAGTATAGAGAGTGATTACTCTATAGACTCGTCCTAAACCTAGCAATCAGCCTAACAACCACCAAAGACGTAATGGATGCTTCTAATGCATTTTATGGACACACAATGCTATGAGTCAATGTTTGTATAAACTTGGATAAATAAATGTTCCACTATTGTTCTAGGAAGTAGGGAAAACAAAAGGCAATATTAGGGAAGAAAAGAGGAGCAACAGTGGAATAAAAAACAACTGAACTATTCTATCACTGCCACAATCGCAGAGTTAGAAAGAATTTGAGCTTGTTCTCATTGATGCTAGTGAGTGATAACTGGGGAGTGAAGCATGAATGCATTACCGGTCCCAGGTGCGTCCTTGTTGACCTCAAACAGGATGGCAAAGGTGCTTACTGCAAGGCCAGATATGTGACCCTAGTTGAGTCTGGGGCAGATCATGATGAACATATCTGGGGATCAAAGTTGGGGATGAGCTGTAACTTGATCCTTATGCAGGTATGAACCACAAGAAAGCTGCAGGGAACTGGATCAGACATATTTACAAACAAGGTGAGGTGCTGTATCCTTTAGCAAAAAATGGTGCCCTGTCTCTTTAAGGCTGTCAAGTGGAGGAAGGTGTAAGGTTGTAGGAAACAAATGACCAGCCACAAATGCTGAGTAATAGGTATCATTAAATCCTCTGCTTGAGGAAGCTAGGAGAGGTAAGCTAAGCAGAGGTGAGGAGGAGATACTGCTAAGTAAGAAAATCAGCACAAATTACAAGAGAAGCAAAGCACTCAGGGCTCAATATTATTCACAGAGCTAAAGTGTCATTAGGGGCCAAAGGAGTTCTGGCAGCACACACACAGTTGAACTATCTTAATTCTATTGTTTGGCCAGCATCAATTGCAGCGAGCGTTGGTGGTCAAAACCCACATTTCTGCTAAATGCTCTTTGCAGGTATATGTACAAACAATGCACGTTAAAAATCGTGAGTTGTTGGAACATCACCGGAATGAGCAAACTCTCATTTTTTGACACTGTTTTTGGCTCACTCTCATTGTTTGACACTGTACCAAACAATGAAAATTAGCTCATTGTTTGACACTGTGTCAAACAATGAGATAACTCTCATTGTTTGACACAGTGTCAAACAACATGAGTGAGCTAAAAACAGTCATCCTACCCTTAATCTCCCAAACACTAACCCTACACTATCCCTAACAATATCAATAAAGTGAAACAATACTAGCCCTAACACTAGCCTATTGCCCATACCCCATAGGTGTAACTTACCTGTTATCCACTCTCATTCTTCTTCTGTAATCTTCTATCTACCATCTTCTTATCTTCTTTCTTCCTCTGCTTATCTTCATTCTTCATCTTCTTATCGTTGTCTTCTTATCTTCTTTGGTCCTCTTCTGTTATATCCCATGTGACTATAATAATAAAAAAAGGTTCAAATCATAGACGTCCCCAAAAAATCTTAAAGTTATAATTTAAAGAGGCCGCCACCACAGCTGCCGCAGCTGGCGGTGGCTGGAAAACAAAGCAAGAAAAGTCTGCTCAGTTACCTCTTGGGCTGTTGCCCAAGCCATACTGAGGGAAATTTGAGAGTCTAGCTTTTATATGGCTGGCCTCTCTTCAAAATATCTCCCAGGCTTCCATTGGTGGGGATGTGGGCTTTTGCACCTCCCAGCCAATCAGCTTCGAGCAGGAGGGATGACAAAACCTGCCATCACATGTAATAGAATACCAAATTCAACTACTTTTTCATTATGCCCAATGGGTACAAAGTTTGTGCCCCTTGAGCATTTTTTACATTTTGGTAGTTTGTTACAGCACAGGTAGTAGAATACCAAACTGTGCTTCCAAAACTACAAATGCCACTTTTTTTTACTGGTGCTAATAGTATCAAGCCCTCAGTCTGCAGGATCAAGAGTAGCACACCAGAGGTGAGGTATGGTGAAGGGAACTAAGCAAAGTACAAAATCTCTGAAGAAGGTGGCAGGTCAAAGACAGAGCCTGGAGTCAGAGCTGGTAAATCAGAATACCCAGGATTGAGGAACCAGAGAGAGATGGAAGATGGGAGTCAGCCAGGCAGAATCAAAACCTGGATAAACTAGACAGGCAAGCTGAGGCCTCAGAAAGATGGGGCTTTTGTTATTATATTGCTAGAGATCTTTCTGGGATTCAAGGGGTTAAAGGCCCTATTTTATTCAGTTAGAATTTGGGGTATTATTTTTGTTTTCTATGGTACAGTTGGTTTTCTCACAATTGCTCTACTTTATCTTCATAATATGACTCAAAGCTTACTTCTTCAGCCATGTAAGTGGTCTTGATAGCTTGCACTCTAAACAATTAAATGTATCAGCTATGCTCAACTAATTTTCTAATGGAGCATGCCGTTGACATCCAAGTCAGACCAGCTTAATATTATAATACCCATTTATGGGCAACCAATACTGTCTACAAAAGGAGGAACCATAAGTATGTACTAAATAATACATAAGCAGACAAGGGTCTTAATCTGCAGTCTTATTTGGATTTAAAGGGGAACTCTACCTATAGGAATCAGTGGCTCATATTAGACCCCGTTTAGTAGGAATCATTTGCATAGTTTATATTATAAATACTTATAATTTTTGTTTGCTATCTGCAGTTTTACTGATGCCAGTTTCAGGCCTGTGTTTAGTTCACACCTTCCACGAACCGATAATAGGCTTCAACAGTCTAAACACGATAACATATACAAAAAAGTAATCTTGCTATAGACTACAACAGAGTTAAACTGTAAAATAAATAAATAAATAAATCATATAATTATCTCTGTATAAATTATACCTGCCTAGGAAAATCCTTCTTTTATACAAATTGTCACTTATTCTGTAATAATAGTTATGTTCCCCTTTAAGACAATAACATTCATACCACCATGAACACTTTACATTATGTTATATTTAATTTAACAGTAAATTCCAAATGTAATTATATGAAGTTTTTACATGTTAATTTTTTAAAGCAACAGCCATGAAAGGAAGACTAGTGCTGAGGCCTAAACTATTAATACAACTTCCATATTTTCATCAGATGCCAGGAACTTTACAACTTTACAAAATATATTTCACTGCATCAATTAAATATTCCCAGAACTTTCCTTGCTTCTTAAGGGCGTGCAGAGTTGTGTTTGCACCTAGTGCCAATGACGTTCATTGACTGGCAGGATTAATGTTCTAGGCTGTGCATGAGTGCCTTGTTTCTGCTGTGTACTTATCTTCTATTGTGCCAAGATTTGAAAGTCATGATCTTTCCCTAGACTCAGATAATCTGGCTCTTTGTGTGATAACCTTTGCCAGTAATCATGGCCAATAAAAGCATATAGGAAAAATAAAGTTGTCATAGAAAAAGAACAGAAATATGATTGCTTTCATGTTTTAATACATTAAAGTGGACCTGTTAGTTTGAGTTTTAATTCACTGTTAGTTTTAAAGAGAATTAAAAATGACCTATATAGTGTGCTGGTTATTTGTTTGTAATATGAATAATTTTTGAGAAATTAACAATTATTTGTTAGTGACACAGTCTGGCACTTTATGCTAATGAGTTTGTATACTGGGACAATACTACCACGTTCTGTGAAATTAAAAAATCTATAATACACAGTGTCCACCTACTGGGGTCATTTTTAATCGCACATCAGGCAACAGGTTATGTCTGCACTGTGGCCCCTACACCTCCTCCAGGGCCCTCTTCAGGAACCAGTTTGCATTAAGGCTCTTATCTCTTCAGTTGCCTCTATCCCCTCATCTATTCAAGAGTCCTAAGCTTTCGGTCTATGGGACACTCTACACATCCCATCAGGCAATTCACGTCTTTATTTAGGGGTCAATCTCAGATTGATGGGGAAAGGGAGACTCATAGGGATGACTTAGATTCATCTCTGTCATTGGGGGAAACCTCTGGGGATGATTATAGTCCCTCGGCTGAAGGACTTACCCTGGAGACTCTTCAGGTCTCAGAGGTTTTCAACTCTGGTTCCACTTCCCCTGACATATTCAACATAATTCATAATTCCTTAGACCATGTCCTTCTGGAAAAATGGAATATGCCTGACAGACAACTTTCTCTTAAAAGGTACATTTCTAACTGGTATCCTTATACAGATGAGACTTTGCACAGTGGGCTACTGTCCCTCCTGTTGATGCCCCAGTCGCTAGCTTTGCTAAGAACACTGCCCTGCCTTTGGCAGATGCTGTGGCCTTGTCACATTCAATCCAGAATGTAGCTAGTGGTTGGTGCTACGGAGCCGCACTAGAGATCAGGGTCAGATAAAGTTATTTTACATATTGTATATTTTTAGTGTGTACTTTTTAATAGAAGTCAAGTTTTAAAATGGATGGTCTCCACCTTCAGGTTATCCACATCTTGAGTGCTAGCACAGCAGGGCTATCTTTCTCTTGTCTGGTTCACATTGGACTGCCATCATGGTAGGATCAATATGATGTACTGTGCTGAGGATATTTTCTCTAGAACCAAGGCACTAGTGAGCTAAAAGAGACTTCACCCAGAGTAGGACACCAGTCCTGTAGAGCGTACTAAATTCTATGATAAGCTCATTCCTAGTTGAGCATCTCTGACCAGTTCTTTTGTATATGCAAAGTATCCTTGGAGTTGGTCCTCCTAAGTGTTATAGAGGAATCCAGCCATGGACCCCTTGCTCACAGTGCCTCGAGTGCTCAGCTACACCTCACTGAGGAGGCCCCAAAAGACTGTAACATACATCTGGGGTTGGCTGTTTATCTTGTTTAGTGATGAATTGCGTGGCACTTAGTAGCTGGAAAGGTCTTTTCATATCAGATATCTGGTAAGCATTTTTATGCTTGGGGGATGAATATTTCACAATTCCCATATAGATGCTCTTAGAAGGCTCTGAGTCCTTGTTTTCTTGTCATTCTACAGTATTTGATCTCCACATAAACCGCTAGTGTGGGAAGGGCAGTGTACCTTAAGAACTCAAGAGGATCATTGTGATTGGCCCAAAAGAAACGGAATTATATGTGAACATTTCATATGTATATATCCACTAAGACCACCTGGGGAAAGATTCTTTGAAAGACAGTTTAGAATATCAGGGAACCACTCTAAGTGTATTGTGTGTGTATACATATGCTTACACACATAGAAGAACCTACATGAAAGAATATGTAGGTGGAATTATTAATATTTAAGTATACTGTTGTGTTTTATTTACACAGTCCTATTTTAGAATATTACACCTAACCCCCAAGCTCTATTACAACGTTTTTGGATGGTTTGTTGAATCTATAGATTATACATAATTATTTTTTATACTATAGTGTAGTGGTTTTTGTTAAAGCAGAAGGGAGATTCTTTAGGGACTTTATTTACACACTTTTATTTAACTTTTTAGATATATTATTCCTTTGGTGTAACTATGAGCTCTATATCCATGCAACAGCAGAAAATAAGGAAGAAACAGGTGAAACAATTTATTATAGGGAATAAGACCCAGAGTTCAAATAACAATGTTACCAATACTCTCTCCCATTTGAAACATTTATTTTTTAAGTTGGAGAAATTGCTGAAAGATGAACTGAGGCACTGGTGAGACATTGTCCTCTTGCAGAATTACCTGGAGAGGAGGATTGTCACTAGAGGCCTCGGAATCCAGAAACAATCTTGCTTTTATGATAAGGATTTTAATGTTGAATGGGATAAAATATTAGAAACCTGTTCATTCAACTTAATTAATCATATTATACCATATAGGGATTCCATTCTCAAGACTTTGGAGGGTGAAATTAAGGAATTATATGAAGAAATTGGTAAATATACTATAGAGGCCTGTTTCTCAGAGCTAGATACTCAGGTTAATAATATCAACAAACTGGAGAAAGAGCTTAAAGATAGGAAACAGAACAAATTTCTAAGAGATGAGGGAGACTATGGCGAGGGATTAGGGTTCAATGGGAAAAATAAAAAATCCAACCATCATAGTCAATATAAATTTAGGAATCAAAAGAATCAGCATAGCAACAATCATGATAATAACCATGTTAATAAGAACGTTATACCATCCCGATCTACATTGGACAATAAATCTGATTCAGTTAGGCCAAAATCTTCCCATGTGGATTTAAAAGAGGGAATGCAGGATAAAAAAAGGTAAAAAAAATTGACCACAACAATGAAACTCAAATAGGGGGAGAATTTGGAGTGGAAACATCTAACACATATCAGATTTTGGAGATGGTAGAAACAACTATAGATAATGAATTGCAAAAAAAGAAGAAAAAACAAATAAAGAAGAAATATGTAG
The DNA here is from genome assembly GCA_037306005.1 of Rhinophrynus dorsalis. Classification (NCBI taxonomy): domain Eukaryota; kingdom Metazoa; phylum Chordata; class Amphibia; order Anura; family Rhinophrynidae; genus Rhinophrynus; species Rhinophrynus dorsalis. The sequence goes on from CM074718.1 coordinate 161,411,545, forward strand.
AAGATACAGTGAATATACCTGACCCACATATTCTTCAAACAAAAGAAAAATTGAGAGTACTTATTGAAGCCAAAAGTATGATTTCACCATAGCCATCTACTTCAAAATCCTCATCTTTTTTGGAGAAACCTTTGGGGAATACTTCAAAGATGAAGAATCCCATTCAGAAATCTGGGAGAATTTGACACCAAGGAGAAAGAGGGAAGAACTAGAAAATTCAGAGGATGTAGAGGAAGAAAATCAGACACTCCAAAAGTGCAAAAACACACCAATCCAATCTTGAACAACTAATAATGGGATAATACATTTATCTGATAGTCTTCTGTCTACCAGTCAAGTGTCCCTACTTAAAAAGGGATTGTCCCTTGCCCTTAGTCAAAAACCAAATAATTTTAACTTTTTTGTGGATTTTAACGTATTTGTACGTAAACTAACTTTAAAGAGATTCTTTAAAATTAAATCAGAAGAAAGAGAAAGAGAAGGATTTAGATAACATCAATCTTGAGAATTTGGAAAGATATAGTCAGAATCCTGAAAATTAGAAGAATACAATAGAAATGATCCAACTTTGGCAATCCTAGAGGATCTACAAAATGAAAATATATGGGAGGAAAATCCACCCTTTATCAGAACTGGTCTAAAACCTAAATCCAAATTCTTTCCATCTAACTATAAGGGACGGATGGTTATGCAGGAATATAACAGGAGTGTTAAAAATAGAAAAATTAAATATAACAACTTAACAAGCAGAGAACAAAAAGCATTACATGAATTAAAGGAAAATAACTATAAGGGAGGCAGATAAAGGTGGGTCTCTAGTAGTACAGAATACTACAGATTATTTGAAGGAGGGTTATAGATTGCTATCAGACACCAAATCATATAAAAAATTGGAGTATAATCCAAGAGAAAAAGTTTTGAAGAAGCTGAAGGAACTATTGGGACAGGCCCTAAATAAAAATATCATGAGCCGGGAAGAATACAATTTTATTTTTATATCTATGCCAGATGTGACTTTCTTCTATCACCTTCCTAAAGTTCATAAAAGCACTTCAAATCCACCTGGATGTCCCATCATTTCAGGTATTAACAACATGACATGTAATCTGCCTGCATTTATAGATTTTTTTTCTCCAAAAATATGTGATGGAATTACCCACTGTCACAGTTTTGATGAACACTGAGACAAGACTTGCAAGGTTAAGATAACTTTATTGATAATAAAGTACAAACAGCAGTAACGTTCACACCCACACAAGCCCAAAAGAAAACAGTACAAGTACTGTCTACAATACACAATGGTTAGATAGGCACAGTATAACAACAATGTACAGACAAGTAGCAAGTTACCTAGTGAGCTAGGGTGAGGAGGAGGCAGCGACTTGCTGATGGTTACACTGAGACCCTAGAACCCTAGGGTATAGCGGAGGCCCACGACTCTTGACTACTGGCAGCAAGGACCCTAGATCGCTAGGGGTTAATGGAAGCCCAAGAAAAATGGATACTGGCAACTGAGACCCTAGAACGCTAGGGTAGACAAAGGCACACGGACCACGAGTACTGACAATGAGGACCCTAGAACGCTAGGGTCAACAGGAGGCCCAGACTTCGGATACTGGCAGCTAGGACCCTAGAACGCTAGGGTATTGGGAAGCCCAAGACATACAGCTACTGGCAGCAGAGACCCTAGAACGCTAGGGGTGAATCGGAGGCAACAGACCACCGAAGGCAACAGGTGTCCAAAGTACGTAGATTACAGAGACAGGTACACCACCCTACAGCTGGCTGTTGAGCCCTAAGGCTACAGCGGATGTTAGGCAGGACGAGACAGTGAACCGGACCTAGAATACCTAGGTACAACAAGGTTCACGTATGGTAATGCTGCCAGAGGAATGCCTGTAACTCCCCACAGGGAGTGAGCCCAGCTAGTGGCAGTGGTAACGATAGACACGTAATCAAGTTAATGAGTAACACAGCCCGAACTGTTGACAGCACGGAAACCGGTACTCTGTATGTGCACACTGCCAGTAAGAGAGGCTGAAGCAGCGAGTGCTCAGCCCAAAGGTTGGCAATGTAAGCGGGTTTAGAGCCAGACCAGTCAGCAGTGTAGCAGTTCACAGCCAGATCAGTCAGCAGCGTAGCGGGTTCTCAGCCAGAGCACTCAGCAACAGAATCGGAACAGATCAGGATATGCAGGAACGTCGTCAGGCAGGCCAGGTCATACACAAACAGAGCAGCAGGAACTAGCACTAGGTTCAGGTACACGATGAATGGGTAGGCTGACCATACGTACCGTTTTGAACGGGACAGTACCGTTTTTATCTCATTTTTGGACTGTCCCGTCGTTTTACTATTTTGTCCCGTTTTTATGCTGGTAGTTTTTTTTTGTTTTGTTTTTTTCCTATCCCTAGTATCCCAGCGCCATCACTGGTCAGTTGTTGCTAGGCAGATTTGTTATTTGCAATTTCTGACTAGCCAAGCCAGCCAATGATTGCTCAGCCCGCCCAGCTGCCTCATAACTGTGCGTGCCTCTGCGGACAAGCGGAGCACGCAGAAGATTTGTAGCAGTGGCAGTGCTAGCTGTACCTGTAGAGAGGCTGAGGGGGATCCTGGAGACAGCAGCAAGGGTAGGCAGAGTATCATGGGGTGCTTAATTCTTTAAGAAAAAATAGAACAGCAACAGATTTTGGGGCAACTGTTTAAAGAAGTTATCTGGTGAGTGCACAGATTACAAGTGGGGAGAGCTTCTATTAAGTATTTATACTGTGTGCCCTTAGGTTTTGCACTTTTGACTTTTTTTCTTCTCTGGGTGCTTAATTCTGTCTGCTGATCATGATGTATTTCAGCCTTTCTTCTCCGCGTGCACTGCTAAGCAGCAGAGTTCAGGACAGGTTAACTCTTATCGGCACAATCCCCAGCACTGGAGACACTCGCTATTCGTCTTTCGTTAAGGCATTCAGTGAGCAGTTCTTCATTTACTGTCATGTGGCCCATGTTGTGATTGCTAGGTGCTAGCCCTAGTTTAACCCTTTGAGTACCCCTCTGGAACTCAAAGAGTTAAAGGGCTACTAGCAATCATAACATAGAACGTGATAGTAAATGAAGAATTGCTGACTGCCTTGATGAATGGCGAGTGGTGTGTCTCCAGCGCTGGGGGATCATTGTGCCGATAACAGAAGAAGCTGCTTGCATAGTAGCATAGTTGTAATGCAAAGGTACACACTACTACTTTATGTCAGGGGTCAGCTGCGGATTGCTGCTTAACTTAATGCATTGCTGACCCCTACCAGTGTCAGGCAGGCTAATGTCCAAATGCAAAGAAAAGGATATGAAAATGTGCTCACCCACTAAGACACAATATATCCAGGAAGATGAGAAGGATTCTCTTGCAGCTGCCAGACCCATTGTTGTTGTTGTTAAACAATGTTGTACTGCCCCTGTTTCTGCTCTCTAGGACCATTGCTTTGTCACACTTGTGTAACTTGTAGTTCTGCATGGTAGAAGAGCAGCTTCTAGATACTAGTAATGCATTTCCTTACTTGTGAAGAAATAAAAAAAAAAAAACTGTCACTTGCAGTTAATGCTATATGTGCGGTTGGGTCAGGTAATCCCTTGTTTAACACCTTTATTGCTGGAGGGCTTTTGTTAACCATGACATGTTTTTGTTGTTCCTTTACATAATTTAGCTGTCATGCACTGCTTTCCCAAATCTTTTGGAAATGAAGGTGTTAAATCCTTGCCCAATACCCTCTGGAGTTAATATGTATATAGTACTCAGAGACTAAACAACTACAATGTACTTCTTACCACAATCAGTTGTGTAACTTGCCCTGTACTATATCTACACTGAACTGCAGGTCAGGTCACAGTGTCTAAATTACAACATCCAGCTTGTCATCTAGTCTAATCTCATTCATGAACTGTTGTCCATTTTACACTGGTTCATTATTTTATTATTGTATTTATTTATAAAGTACCAACAAATTCCACAGAGCTGTATTATATTGTGTACATTGGTTGTTATAAATTAAATAGATTCAATAGATTTTGCTACACAATAATGTTGATGCACTATTAAGAGTGGAATAATTATATGGTAAAACAACTAAAGGGGGCAAATACAATTTCTCATTGTTTAAATGGTGTTTTTAACCACTTGAATGAATGCTAGAAAGATCTATTCTCCAGTGAATTGCTTCACAATGCCTTGGAGAATTTTCTAGCATTCAGTGAGTTAAAAACCCCATTTAACTCAATATGAATTATGAGAATTTGTATTTTTTTACCCCTGTAGGATGACCAGACATCTCCATTTTCCAGACACTGTCCCCAGATTGAGACCTTTGCCCCCGGACAATATGCGTCCCTGGAAAAGTCGCCAGGTGCCTTCATGCCATGGCCAAGCCTGTACACCATACTGCACTCCCTCATATAATTTATTTAAAAAAAAAAAAAAAAAGAACAGACCTTGTTGGATCCCCCCCCCCCCCCACACACACACAGAAATGATCACCTATACAATCATGATAGGTTATCCCTACCAGTGACCTAGAAGACAGTCTCTGCCTTTTTTCATTCCCTCTTCAGCCTGGCATTTTACAAACTTCATGTTGAGTGGGAGGACCTTGAAGGATCGTAATGACATGATATGTGGGCCTTAATGGCCTTCAAACTCAACCCAGACAAACACAGTAAAACCATTAGTGTGAGTGACAAAGAGAGGAAGTTCCGATTTACTTCAGGGGCAGGCTTTTTGGCCATATAGAGAGAGAACACCGCTAGTAAGAGATGAATCAAACACATTCTCGCTGCTTGCAGGTTACTGCGATTGGACTCGGAGTGACGGAGTCCCACTGTCCGTCTGTCCCACACCCCGTCCCGTTTTTGCCTCAAGGAAATATGGTCAGCCTATGAATGGGCATCCGACTACTGACATGACAGGGTATAAAAAGGGCTGGGCCTGGGTGGAGTCAGATTCAAGGACCAATAAGAATGCGGCAATCAAAACAAGGAAGTGAGAATGTCGCCGCCCGCATCCAGGAGCACAGGCACCATCATGCCCTCATACATAAGGGACTCTGAACATTTTCTGCAGAGAGTTCCTTCTGTAAATTGGGATCATGATAGATATATATGGGCCACCCTAGATGTAACAACTTTGTATACTTCTATACAACATGAATTGGGCATACTTGCTATAACCCACTTTTTGGACAAAGATAAGAATATGCCTCTGTTACAGAAAATATTCTTCATCTATTTGCAGACCTCATGGGAACCAGGTTTGCCCCCAGTTATGCCAACCTGTTTATGGGATTATGGGAGGAGGACCAGGTTTGGCATAATAACAACTGGAGGGCAAACCTGGTTTTCTACGGAAGGTTCAATATTATCATCATCTGGAATGGACCAGAAGAAGATCTCCATCTGATGGTACAGACTTTTAACAGCAACATGAAGGCTATTCAGTTCACATAGGAAATTAATAGAGAGAGAATTAATTTTCTGGATCTCCAATTGACAGCTGAAGAAGGACGGATTCCTAGCTCTACCTTTATTAAACCAGTGACGAGTAATAGTTACCTATATGCCTCTAGCTGCCATCAGAAAAGATGGAAGAATATTATTCCGTATGGACAGTTTAATAGAATTAGGAGCAACTGCAGCAGTTTGCAAGATTTTGAAAAAGAAAGTAAAATACTGAAAAGAAAATTCTTGGAGAGGAGATATGAAGAATATCTACTAAATGAGGCATTAAGTAGAGCACAGAATCTCAATACAGAAAAACTGTTAATACCAAGAGAAAAGAAGAAAAATCAAGCTCCTGTAGCTTTTATAACAGTTTAACTCTACAGTAACCACCATTTCCTCCATTATTAGATGGAACTGGAACATTCTGAAAGAAGATCGACTATTAAAAGGAGCGATCCCTGAGAAAGGTAGGGTGCATTATAGAAAAGCCAAAAACATCAGGGTCTTTATAGCACCCAGTAAACCTAAACTACTGCTGAAGAAACAATCACAAGATTTCTTAAGTTCTACAACAACAAATTGGAATTTTAGGTGCAATCTGAGCAGATGTCTAAATTGTGTTTTCATGAAACATAAGGAGAGCTCATTTACAGACTGTAATTCCATTAATAACTATAAAGTCCAACACTTCATAAATTGTGGTACATCTTAAGTAATCTATTTGATTACATGTGGATGTCAAAAATCATATGTAGGTCGTACAACCAGAACATTGAGAGAGAGACTCGGAGAACACCGGAGAAGTATACAACAAAAATCTATAGATCATACTGTCCCCAGACACTTTAACAGTTGGCCATTGGGGGGAATAAAGAATTTTAGTGTCATGGGGATTGATTACATCCCTAGGGTCAAATCAGAGAGATTTAGCAGTTTGTGTAAAAGGGAATACTTTTGAGTTTTCAAACTAAGAACCATGTCGACTGAATGAGGATATTGATCTCTCTTATTTGTCCTAATAAAGAAGTAATTGGGTCAGAAAGAAGAGAATATCAATAATAATAATAATTTTGTATTTGATTACAGGGTAAGATTTTGGTATCTTACCCTTTCATATCTGTTCTTTTTTGATTATGATTTTTGTATACTGTTCCACTTCACTTTTAGTAACTGAATGATAGAAATATGTGTATGAATATAGGCATGTGGATGTATGAACACTCATTCTATTCGTGTGAGTGTGTATGTACACTGTATCTTCTCCGAGCCTACTGATATTCAGGGTGCTGAGAAAGGTCAGGATGGAGAGAGCTCATGTTATCCTGATTGCTCCATTCTGGCCTGATTTTCTGATCATCTCACTCTGTCCATAGCAGAGCCTTTTTGCCTCCCCTGGAGACTAAACCTTCTGATCCAGTGACAGGTATGCCATTCTCAGGTGGAAAAGTCGCTTTGAAGAAAAAATTTTTTCAGACTCTGTAATTTATAATATGCTCCAAGCTAGAAAAATGGTTTCATCCAAGGCCTATCATAGGGTTTCTTTCCTCTTCTATCAGTGGTGTGCTGATTGTTCTTTGTGAATGTGGCCTTTTTATGCTTCCGGTGGTATTGGAATTCCTTCAGGATGGTATTCAGAAAGTGCTTTGTCTTAGTTCTATTAATATCTAGATCTCAGCTTTCTCTGTTCTTTTCAAGCTGTGCATTGCTTTTGACCTTCAGGCATATGTCCTCAGGAAGAAATTTGCTCCCTTTCAAGCCAGGGTGCATCCCCCCAGATCAGTGAGCACATCTTGGGCATATAAGAAGCAGGGTACATTTACTGTGTAAATGTCTTGACCTTGGCTGAAGGTCCTTCAGGGTGTGGTGCATGTATGAGGATTTTTCTTGCCTCTTTTTTTCTCTGAGGATCAAAACTCAGTTTATTTCTTGTTTGTTTGCTCTTGTTTGATGTGTGTACGTTTTATCCCATGGAAACTGTCTCTAGTAAATTGAAAAAAAGAAGACAAAAAGTAAGGTACACAGACAATAACAAGGATGATAAAAAAGACTGGAATCACTTAGAAGAACGGCCACAGGCTTGGCAGGGTCATACACTGGTCAGTTTTAGGCTGGAATCGCTTAGGCAGAAGAATGGTCACAGACTTGGCAGGGTCATACACTGGATACTGTAAGCAAGAGTAGAATACCAATACCAATACTAGAGAGCTCAGATGCATGTTCTGCTGCCTTCAGGAACACCGTGATAGCGGTGAGGTAGATTTTTCCCCCACCATTACCAGTGTTTTTTCATATATTAATTAAGCTTTTCTCAGAAACAAAAGTATGACTATTTCCTAACCATGCAACTGCTAGAATTTTGGCTAACATGACACATAGGCAGTTTTGAATCAAGTTTTCCAGCATGTAAACAAAATTTTCAAGGTGATAGATCTGCACATTGTCTCTCACAGATCTCTAGATCTGTACTTAGTTTGTTATGTCTATTATGCCTGTTATTTTATCCTGTGATTACAGGTTCTGACCCCTGGCTTTCTGCTTGTCTGATTTCCTGATTGTCTGCCTCTGTGACTGTGAACTCAGCTTATCTTCTATATTTTATCTTTTCCTGCCAGTGGCCCTGACCTTGGACTGTCTCTCGGACTATGCTAGATTTCAGCCAGCCATGACCCTTCTTCTTATTTGCTACATGCTATAATGGTTCAGACTCCCCTGTGATCCTGTATCACAACCAAACAAAGCTTGGAGCTCAACCCCTGTGTTGACTGATTATCCTGCCCAAGCCACAGTTGGTAGCCTATGTGGACTATGTGGATTCTATCTCCCAACATGAAACTGAGATTACAAATAAGAGACACAGGGAGCCCATGGGCATAGCTTTGGCCTCAGTTACTCAGTGTCTGGACTTCCTAACACAGACAATTCAAAAGATGAAAGCAAGCTACTAGCCCTTGAACCAGGGCTTGCTTCTACTCTTGATCCAGCTCCAATTCAACCTTAGGGCCTTGCTGAGACCCTGCCTGTACCTGAAACACAGAAACAGAATTTGAAGGCAGATAACCATTTGGCCCATCTAGTCTGCCCATTTTTCTTAATGTAAAAACCTCAAACCTTAATTGGTCCTTGGTGTTGTCTTATGTTCAGTACAGCCTTATGCCTTTTCAATGCATTCTTAAATTCCGTCACTGTATTAACTCCTACCACTTCTGCTGGAAGGCTATTCCATTTATCTAATACTCTCTCAGTGAAGTAAACTGTTCTTACATTACATTTAAACCTCTGGCCCTATACTTATCAACTATGGACTCTTGTCCTAACATTTTATACTCCTTTGAAATGTACTTCCTTCCAGCACTTTGTTGAATCCATTCATGCATTTGAATGTTTCTATCATATCCCATCATTCTCTTCTTTCCTCCAAGCTATACATGGTCAGATCCTTTAGTCTATCCTGATATTTCTTTCGCTGTAAACCGTTCACCATTTTAGTAGCCGTTCTCTAAATTCTCTCTAGAGTATCTATAGCCTTCTGGAGATGGGGGCTCCAGTACTCTACATAATACTATAGGTGAGGTCTAACCAGAGATCTGTAGAGTGGCATGACCACTTCCCTTTTTCTGCAACTAATGCCCCTTGGTATACAACATAGCACCCTGCTTGTATTCCCCGCCTCTTTGTTACATTGCCTGCCACCTGTTTTCTCTGACAGCATAGTACCCTTTATACTATATTCTCCCTTTGGATTTTTTTTTTACTTCCCAAGTGCATTATTTTACATTTCCCTGACAAATTTGGAGGTTTCCAATCTCAATATAGAAGGTTCGTAAACTCTCACTTGTTTTGTTCCCAGATACTGCAACTTATAACCCAGAGTTCAAGAAAGTGCAGTTATATGGCTTCCAATCCAAAAGAGTAATCCATGGCCTGTGCACATCATCTTCTAGAAAACATTCAGCCTTATTATAAACACAAAACCTATATGTCTAACAGGAAAAAGACTGCATCTAAGAATAGTGACCCTGCAGGGGGTGACGAGGTACTCTGGACATGGAAAAAACTACAGGGAAGAAGGGATTGGAAGTCTATGTGACACCCTTCTGAGTTTGCCTTCAAAACCCACTGGACCACCATGGAAACAGCCCACATGCTGTGGAAAAGTCATAGACGACCTCCTATTACCTGAGGGGGATCAGAACCCACAAATCATGCTGAGGTAGGCTTGTCAGATTTGGGCTTCTGTGAAGGCTTTTAACCTGTCTATGCCTGCTTGGGTTTTGTGGTAGAGCATGCCTGGGTAGTTGAGGGAATAGGTGTCCTAGGTGCAGTATGGTTACTGGTAGAGTTAATTAAAACAACATCTTATTTGGAAAAAAGAAAGGTTTAGGAGTAACCTTAGGCAACAAACTACTCTTGCCTCCAATGGTATGACTGATAACCTTGCCCAAGTCTGGGTCAAACAGCTGATTGCCCCAACTGGAAGGGACATCAAAGACTTCTTGTAAGAATGTTCAGCCAACCAGATCTTGATCTACAGAGTGTGATGCATGTCCACAGCAAAAGCTAAAGCTTTAACAGTGACCCTAGATATGCTGAAGGCTGCTTTAGTAAGATGTGCATAAGCCCCAAACTTGGATGTAATCACAAGTTCCTCCTTAAAGTATATCCACCTGGATGGCATCCAAAATCTGATCCGCCCCAAACAGACATAGCCCTAATTACCAATGTAACATAGAAGATAGGGCACAAAGAGGACTCAAAAATTCACCTTCAAAAGAGAGTCCAGGTGCTTATCAGCCTGATCCTTAAGTACCACAGTGTCTGCCAGGGGAATCTGTATTATTAGCTGGGTGAGAAATAGGGGAGTGTGGTCCACCACAGAGAGAGTAGACTACTGAGCTAAAGCCTTAGCAGGAAAAAAGGTACATGAGGGAGATATACCCAGGAAGGAATAGCCTCCTTTCAAGTGCCCTCCATACCTCCATACCTCCAGGAATATTTTGTCTAATGAATCGGGAGAAATAAAAATAGCAACCTCCTTTTTGGGTCTACTGAAAATATCAGGGGATGTGGAACTAGAATCTGAGGCCTCTGAGACCTTAAGCATCTATAGGACAGCATGGATAAGACCCTCTTTGGTAGAAGCAAGATATTCTTCAGAAGAATCCCCAACTGAGAAGGATGAATCCCAGTTATCCTCATTAGTTTTCCCCTCCTCAAAGGAGGAATCAACAATAATGGGAGTACCACCAACTGTAAAATGGCTAAATCGTCTTTTACGGGCACAGGATGCTCCTGGGACCAGAAATCTAAGACACCTTGAATAAAGGAAGGATTAGCACACACTGAGGAAATGATGGCCATAACACATGCAGGTCCCTGTTCAATAGATGAGGTTGTTGTTACGGTTTTCAGACACTCAGACAGAGGGTTAGAATAAAAATACGATTTTATTAAAGCAAAAAAATAAAAACAAGGTTGCCCCCTAGGGGCAGTACTGACAATAGCAGAATATGGACTGAAATACCAGGTACAAAACAGGGAGTAAATCACTAGTATCAGCCAAACAATGACAGGAGACAAATAGTTAATAGTATGGGTAATCAGTCTCAAATGTGATGTTAGGCACGCCCTTGGTGAACTATACTGCAATATGTGCTAGGTGATAGCACCTTAAGTCCATTCAATGTGTGACGTTGTAGACAAGAGCTGCGACTTGAAACTGAAGCTGCAGAGTGATAAGGTGGTAGCCCCCATGGGCGTAACGGAGACCAACAGTATCGTGATTACTTGAGCCAATAGCCCCCACGGGTGTAACGGAGACCAACAGTGTCGTGATTGCTTGAGCCAATAGCCCCCACGGGCGTAACGGAGACCAACAGTGTCATGATTGCTTGAGCCAATAGCCCCCACGGGCGTAATGTGAACCAACAGTATCGTGATAGCTTGAGTCAATAGCCCCCACGGGCGTAACCGAGACCAACAGTACCGTGATAGCTAGAGTAATAGCCCCCGCGGGTGTATACCGGAGACCAACAGTAACTGAATCGCTTGAGCCAAGACCGCCCCACGGGTGTAACGGAGACCACTGGTTGCTGCACTGCTTGCCAATAGCCCACGGGCATAACGGAATTACTGCTATGCAGATGTGAAGAGCCGCCGACTACCGAGGCCCACAACGCATCCGGCTCGCAGAAGCAGAGTAACTGGCTAAGGCTAATGATGGTAAAGTGGCAGTGAGTTAGATGGAAGCAACACAGGTGTTCTAGGCTCACAGTAGCGACACGGCACAGCAAAGTTTAATAGACTCAGCACTACATCACCAGACAATGCAGATGGAAGGCTCAGCTCAACAACACGGCTCAGCAATGGTTAACCAAGGAATGATGGAGGCTCAGATCACACACACTGCAGCGATCAGAATGTCACTGAGGCGACAAAAGGAACAGTAGACTGGAGCGACAGGAGCAGGAGCAAATCCAGGAGTCAGTAGTCAGCCAGGCCGGGTCAGGACACGTAGGAGATTCGCAGACAAGCAGGATCAGCAATAGAGCGAGGATTTCAGCCGGGCCGGGTCAAACACGGAACAGGAACACAGGAGCGTCGTAGGTACAGGCCAAGTCGGTATACAGGAGATCAGGAATACTGGAACACGGCAACAGCAATACTGGCTCAGAAACACCACGAAAGGGCACCAGACAGGTGCCAATGCCCAGAATAAAACAGGTCACCAGGGGCGGGCCAACACAGCTCAACCAATCAGGGACCAGCACAGTTGAGAGTGACAGAAAGGATCACGGGGACCGTGATAGTACCCCCCTGTCAAAGACCCCCTCTCCCTGCCGGAGGTCTTGGTTTCTGAGGGTATTTAGAGTGGAAGTTACGCAACAGCCTGGGCGCATGGAGGTCCTTCTGATCTACCCAGGAGTGTTCCTCAGGGCCATAGCCTTTCCAATGGACCAAGTATTGCAACTTCCCCCTAAATCTCCTAGAATCAGTGATACTCTGGACCTCATATTCCTCCTGGCCTTGAACATCCACCGGCCCAGGAATCACTGGAGTGGTAGTGTAGCGGTTGCAAACCAATGGTTTCAACAGAGATACATGGAACACATTATGTATGTGCATAGAAGCTGGAAGTTCCAATGCGTACGAGACGGGATTCACCTTGCGGATGACTTTAAATGGCCCAATGAACCGAGGTGCCAGTTTGTTGGAAGGCACCTGCAACTTGAGATTTCTGGAGGAAAGCCATACTCTATCCCCCACCTGGAAGGAAACTGCTGGCAGCCGTCTACAATTGGCATGCTTCTGGTAGTGCTGAAATGACTGACTGAGGGTCCTCTGCACCTGTGCCCAAGTGGAACGAAGCTGATCAATATGCTCATCCAGAGCTGGGATCTGTTGTGCCTGGAATGAGTCCGGGAGTAGGCATGGCTGGAACCCATAATTAATGAGAAACGGGGAACTCCTGGACGATGAATTAACTGCACAATTCCTGGCAAACTCCGCCCAAGGCAAAAGGTCGGCCCAATTGTCATGATGATCGGTTACAAAACAGCGCAAGAACTGTTCCAGTCCTTAATTGGCATGCTCAGCGGCTCCATTGGTCTGGGGATGATAGGCGGAAGAAAAAGACAACTGAATGCCCATTGCCCACAAAATGCTCTCCAAAATCTGGACACAAACTGGCTCCCACGATCAGACACCACCACTCTAGGCACCCTGTGCAACCGAAACACTTCTTTGGCAAATACCATAACCAATTCCTGAGCCGATGGAAGACCAGGGAGGGGCACGAAATGAGCCATTTTAGAGAACCTATCAGCCACCATAAGGATAAACGTGTACCCCCTAGACGCTGGCAATTCTCCCAGAAAGTCAATGGAAATATGGGACCATGGGCGGTCGCCATTAGGTACCGGTTGAAGCAAACCTACTGGAAGACGCCTGGGTGTCTTGGTACGGGCACAGGTGGCACAGGCTGCAGTAAAAGCGGAGCAATCAGCCCTAAAGGATGGCCACCAAAATAACTGAGATAGAGACCAACATAACTGATCCCTGCAAATGTACCCAGCCGCCTTAGATGAGTGGTAGGTTTCTAATAGACGGGTACGGAATGGCTCATCGACAAAACAATTGCCTACTGGGGTTTCTGGAGGAGCCCTAGCCTGAGAGGCCAAAATTTCTTCCCCCAGTGGCGAAGTGATGCTAGTACGGATAGTAGCCAGTATACGATCTGGCTGAATGATAGGTATTGGTTCTTCCTCCCTCTCAATGTCTGACACAAACTGTCTGGACAAGGCATCTGCCCTGACATTCTTGGAACCCGGTAGGTAGGAAACCACAAAATTGAACCGGGACAAAAAGAGCGCCCATCTGGCCTGACGTGAGGAGAGTCTCTTAGCCTCAGAGAGATAGTCAAATTCTTGTGGTCCGTTAGAATTAGCACTGGTGTCTTGGTACCTTCCAAAAGGTGACGCCACTCCTTAAGTGCCAGAATGATCGCCAAGAGTTCTCTGTCACCAATCTCATAGTGGCTTTGGACAGTTTCTTTGAAAAAACCCCACAAGGTCTCAATGTACCACCTACCACCGGGCGTTGGGAGAGCACTGCCCCAACCCCAACCTCAGAGGAATCAACTTCCAGGGTAAATGGCAGGGCTGGGTTAGGGTAGGATAGTACCGGAGCAGAAGCAAAGGCGGATTTCAGTGTCTCAAACGCATTCTCAGCTGTCTCAGACCATTGAGAGGGAGTAGCGCCCTTATGAGTCAAGTCAGACAGAGGTTTCACAATAGTGGAAAAGTTCTGAATAAATTTCCCTATAATAGTTGTCAAAGCCCAGAAAGCGCTGAATAGCCTTTAACCCTTTGGGACGGGGCCACTGTAGGACTGCTGCCAACTTCTCCTGGTCCATAGAAATGCCATCTTTAGAGATCACGAATCCCAGGAAGGGTACTTGGGACTTGTGAAATTCGCACTTCTCAAGTTTGCAAAACAATTTATTTTTACGTAATCGAATCAAAACCTCAGAGACATCCTTGATGTGTTAGGTAAGATTGGTAGAGTGAATCAATATATAGTCAAGATATACCACAACACAGGACTGGAGCATGTCCCGAAGGATGTCATTAATAAATTCCTGGAATACCGCAGGAGCATTACATAGGCCAAATGGCATTACCAGATATTCGTAGTGCCCTGATCTGGTATTAAATGCCGTCTTTCACTCATCTCCAGCTTTAATTCTGATCAGGTTATATGCAGCCCGGAGATCGAGTTTAGTAAAGATGGAAGAGCCCTTTAACCTGTTGAATAACTCGGTAATGAGTGGAATGGGGTAGGCACTTCTAGACATTAATTTATTCAGATCCCTGTAATCAATACAAGGCCTGAGCTCGCCATTTTTCTTTTTTACAAAGAAGAACCCGGCACCCGCCGGTGAAGTGGATTTGTGAATAATCCCTCTCTTGAGGGCATCCTCAATATACTCCTCCATTGCCCTATTCTCCTCCACTGACAATGGATAAGTGCGGCCTCTCGGAGGCACCACGCCCGGGGGCAAATCAATGGCACAATCATAAGGTCTGTGCTGAGGCAGGGCGCCAGCCTCCCCCTTACTGAATACGTCACTGAATTCCTGGTATTCAGCTGGCACGGAGGGAGAGGTACACAGTAACCTGACAGGGTGTGAGAGGCAGTTATCCGCACAGTATTCTGACCACGACTTTATCTCACGTCTTTGCCAGTCAAACTGGGGATTGTGTAACGATAGCCATGAAAACCCCAGGATGACTGCGTGATGAGGAGAACTAATTATTTGAAAACGTACCTCCTCCTTCTGGAGGGCCCCAATAGCCATAGTAATAGGGGTTGTTTCCATGGTGATAAATGCTGGTTCCAATGGCCTGCCATCAATGGCCTCAATAGCCAGAGGAGACTCCCTTTTAACTACCGGAATCTTGTGCAACACAGCAAAGGATTGGTCCATGAAATAACCGGTTGCACCGGAGTCTACCAGTGCCATAACTGTCACAGAGGAGTCTGCCCACGTGAATACCACCTGGATGGTGGGTCTCTGTGTACTAGTATCCAGGGACTGCTGTACGCCACCTAGGGCTTGTCCCCCAAGGAACCCTAGGTGCGTCCGTTTCCCGGCCGAACCGGACAAGTGCGTAATTGGTGCCCAGCTTTACCACAGTATAGGCATAGGCCCATTCTTTTATGGTGCGCCCTCTCCTCCTTCGTCAGTCTGGTGAACTTGAGCTGCATTGGCTCCCCAGCCTCAGATGTGCGTTCAGGAGGAAAGGGTGGCGAGGGTGGGTTCAAAATACTGCCATGCCCATAATTTCTGGATCTCGCCCTCTTAGCCATCTCGCGAATGCGGAAGTCAGTAAGCATGACGTAATCAATATACTCATCCAAATCATTAGGCATGTCTCTGGCAGCAATTTTGTCTTTGATGGATTCTGACAGACCCTGAGCAAAAAGCTGCGACTAATGCCTCAGTGTTCCAGCCAATCTTTGCTACCAAGGTTCGAAATTCAATTGCATAATCGCCCAAGGTACGATCGCTCTGTTGTATCTCCAACAACCTTTTGGCAGCAGAAGCGGCTCTACCAGGTACCTCAAACACTCTGCGGAACTGTCTTACGAACTCCTTAAAGTTCAGGGTGCAGGGCTTGGCATTCTCCCACAGAGGATTCGCCCAAGATAATGCCTTGCCAGTTAATAGGGAGATCATGAATCCGACCTTACTTTGGTCGTTAGGAGATGCCTGAGGCGCGAGCTCAAAGAATATCTCCAATTGGTTGACAAAGCCTCTGCATTGGGTAGGTTCGCCATCATATCTTAACGGTAACGGCGCCGCCGCCGTGAACCCTCTGGTCTGTGTAGTAGGAACTGCAGGCAGATTTTCCAGTGTCAAGACTGGGGTGACCACCAGATTCTGGTTAGGTTTGTCTAGGTGTACCGTACGCTCAAGTAAGGTCTGCAAGGCCAGTGCCAACTGGTCAAGGCACTGCTCGTGAACATCCATCTCCAATGGATATTCTGTGTGCCAGTGTCTCCCTTGCTGTCTGAGGTCATGGCCCTTTCGTACTGTTACGGTTTTCAGACACACAGACAGAGGGTTAGAATAAAAATACGATTTTATTAAAGCAAAAAAATAATAACAAGGTTGCCCCCTAGGGGCAGTACTGACAATAGCAGAATATGGACTGAAATACCAGGTACAAAACAGGGAATAAAGCACTAGTATCAGGCAAAAAATGACAGGAGACAAATAGTTAATAGTAAGGGTAATCAGTCTCAAATGTGATGTTAGGCATGCCCTTGGTGAACTATACTGCAATATATGCTAGGTGATAGCACCTTAAGTCCATTCAATGTGTGAAGTTGTAGACAGGAGCTGCGACTTGAAACTGAAGCTGCAGAGTGATAAGGTGGTAGCCCCCACGAGCGTAATGGAGACCAACAGTATTGTGAGTACTTGAGCCAATAGCCCCCACGGGCGTAACGGAGACCAACAGTGTTGTGATTGCTTGAGCCAATAGCCCCCACGGGCGTAATATGAACCAACAGTATCGTGATAGCTCGAGTCAATAGCCCCCACGGGCGTAACGGAGACCAACAGTACCCTGATAGCTAGAGTAATAGCCCCCGCGGGTGTATACCGGAGACCAACAGTAACTGAATCGCTTGAGCCAAGACCGCCCCATGGGCGTAACGGAGACTGCCGGTTGCTGCACTGCTTGCCAATAGCCCACGGGCGTAACGGAACTACTGCTATGCCGATGTGAAGAGCCGCCGACTACCGAGGCCCACAACGCGGCCGGCTCGCAGAAGCAGAGTAACAGGCTAAGGCTAATGATGGTAAAGTGGCAGTGAGGTAGATGGAAGCAACACAAGTGTTCTAGGCTCACAGTAGCGACACGACACAGCAAAGGTTAATAGACTTAGCACTACGTCACCAGACAATGCAGATGGAAGGCTCAGCTCAACAACACGGCTCAGCAATGGTTAACCTAGGAATGATGGAGGCTCAGATCACACACTGCAGCGATCAGAATGTCGCGGAGGTGACAACAGGAACCGTAGACTGGAGCGGCAGGAGCAGGAGCAAATCCAGGAGTCAGTAGTCAGCCAGGCCGGGTCAGGACACGTAGGAGATTCGCAGACAAGCCGGATCAGCAATAGAGCGAGGACGTCAGCCGGGCCGGGTCGGATCATGGAGAAAATTCGCAGACAAGCCAGATCAGCAACAAGCAGGAAGTCAGCCAGGCCGGGTCAAACACGGAACAGGAACACAGGAGCGTCGTCGGTACAGGCCAAGTCAGTATACAGGAGATCAGGAATACTGGAACACAGCAACAGCAATACTGGCTCAGAAACACCACGAAAGGGCACCAGACAGGTGCCAATGGCCAGAATAAAACAGGTCACCAGGGGCAGGCCAACACAGCTCAACCAATCAGGGAGCAGCACAGTTGAGAGTGACAGAAAGGATCACGGGGAGGTCACAGAATTAGAGGGACACAGAGTACCATAAAAATCCCTAGGAATACCAGTTTGGCATGAGTAGCCAAGTGATCCCTTAAAGTATGAAGGAAAATAGTAAAAGTAGACTAAAAGTACTTATATAGCTTTAAAAGTATGTATCTTTTTGTATATGATTAACGTGGAAAGAAAGGAAGGAGAAACCAACTTCTGTGTGGCCGGTTGAGTCCAAAAAAGGAAGAGGGTCAGTGTAGGACTGGGCTTAAAGGGATAGTAATACTTCAGTATTACAAATCCCTATATTAAAGACCTTGTAAAAAGAAACGTTTTGCCGCAGTGTCATCTCTCAAACCTTTATGGTTTGAGAGATGAATGCTTCTAAAGTTGCCCTCTCCTTCCCCCTTCCCCGTAGTCAGCATTTTAGCTGACTGCAGGGAAGAAAGTCGTACGACTTTCAGGTGGCTCTCCAGCACATCCTGATCGCATTAACTAAAAAAAAAAACTTTCACTGAAATGGTCTTCTACGTGTGCTTGGCTTGCAAACACACGTAGAAGACCGTTTTAGTGAAAGTATTTTTTTTAGTTAACGAGATCGCGGCTCTGCTGCAGAGCCACCTGATGATCTATGACCGGATTTCCCTGAGTCAGCTAAAATGCTGACTACGGGGAAGGGGGAGAGAGAAGGCAACTTTAGAAGCATTCATCTCTCAAACCATACAGGTCTGAGAGATGACACTGGGGGCAAAATGTTTATTTTTACAAGGGCTTTAATATAGGGATTTGTAATATTGAAGTATTACTATCCCTTTAAGGGAAATGCAGTTTCACTCAAATAAAAATGATATGGTGGCTCATCAGTCATCCCCAGGTCTCTGCGAGGTAGTGGGTAATGATAGAAACACCAACAACCCCCTTATAGCCACAGTAATATAAGTCAATTCAAGCCAAAAAAGAAAATATGTAAAAATAAAGAAAAAAGTTAGAAGAGTCACTGCCATAAGAGGACTATACTCAAAATGAAACATTTTGAAAATCACAATAAAAATAACTATAAATGCAGTAGACGTAAAAGGCAAGATATGCCTTGCCAGGAAGAAATTGAAAGGGTTAAATGTAAAACAAAAGCAGAGGAATAGAAAAAATCAATCAGTAGGATTACACTCAATGGTACAGATTGCCAGTCAAGCTTAAAAACCATGGACTATATAAATGTGACTGCCAGACAAACAGACAGGTACATACTCACATGACCTGTGTACTCTGAATGAAATAATTATCCTCTTCAGTCTTCAGGCTCCTATATACAAAACAAGTAACTGCTCAGATCAACTAAGTAAAGAAACTGTGAGAAGATGGCTGATAATGCAAACCATCCTCAAACATACCATGGTCCCTGAAGTCTGTGCTCTGGTTCAAACCCACAATGGAGACCAGAGAGATAGGAGCACACCTAATCGGGAAATTACACAGCCCCATCCGAAAGATAATCTTTGCCCTGCATCTATTCCTATGGGAGGTCACTTTTAAGACTCAGCATGTCTCTGAGAGCATTTTTAGTCAAGTGTCCTATCCTTAGATGCCCTAGTGTCATGGTTCCTAGTTCCACACAGGAAGAAAGAGAAAATAGGTTTCCAACTATATGATGTAGTGAAAAATGATCTGTTTTCCTTCATTGGTAACTTGACCCTTCCATATAAGAATATTTCAAAGGATGTGCACTAGGATCTAATACATTTTAACATACTTGTTATCACCTTCCTTTCACTGAGCCACGTGCTGTTGACAGATCCAGAATGAGGACATGTATTTTTTATTTAATCTATTTATTTTTAAATAAATGAATTAAATCCTCAGTCTTGTTTTATGTTATTATATAATGTTGGTTTAGTAGATTTTTATTATTTACAAATAACTGTTTTTGTTAGAGGGCAGAGGGACCTAGCATTTCTGTCCCTCTCAGCACAATATGTGGGGAGGAAAGGAGTTAGAAAGAAAGTCAGAAACGTAAGTTAATATATGTACAATAGACCCCCTGATGTAAATTAACGCTGACCTCCAAGACATGGAACAGAGTCTAGCAGCCCAAAAATTAACATTTATTTACCTCCACACAAAGTAGGTTGCTGAAGGACCTCTGTATAAAAGGTATAGACTGCCATATACTGCCAAACGTTTGGAAAGAGGGTAAAGAAACTGATTATATTTGTAGGGGGTTGTTTTATTGATAGTCTAAGCAGGATAGTGGAAAGCCTATAACAGTGAAGAGTTTCTTATGTGATAAATCAGTGAGGATATTGCAAAAAAATAAATTCAGAATAAATTTAATTGGGAGAGAGGGAAACAGCAGTGAGAAGAGAGAGAGAGGGAGAAAGCACACCAATAGTATGCCTTGCTCATAGAATAACTATGAGTAACCTCAGGGCTGGATTTTTAACCCTTTGAGTGCCAGAGGAGTACGGAATGCTTTGCTTTGCATCTTCCTACAGGTGCACCCCACGGATGGGCGCCTGTCATTAGGATAATTTTTTGTTGTTTTTCTTTTTAAATTAGCCTCGCCACTCAGTGGTGTACCAGGCCCATCACTCCAGGGGCCCCTTGCCCCCTGCGACCCCCCCGCCCGGCACCTGCAACATGGTGAGGTCTGTGCCTCCTGAGCTTCCTCGTCGGCTATTTAGTAATGCAGAGCGCTGGGAGATTACATCATCTCCCAGAACTCTGCATTACTGAAGAGAAGACCGTGTGGGAGCTCCAGCAGATACAGGCCTGTGCAGAAGGAGGCACAGACCTGTCCTGCCCTGCCGCTGGACCACCAGGGAGGTAGGAAAAGGATACTGGGGGGGGTGAGGGTAATATGGAGATGATGGGGGCAATGTGGAGATGATGGGGGCAATGTGAGGGCAATATGAAGATGGTGGGGGCAAGGTGGAGATGATGGTGGGGCATGTTGGAGCTGATAGGGGGCAATGTGCTGGGATCACGTGGACACTAATACTGAATGGTATAGAGAGAATACCTTCCCCCACTCAGAGGCTCAGAGCTGCAGATTACATCCAGCTTGAGTGTTTTATGGTTCTGGAAGGGGGCTGCTAGGCTGAAATTGTCCACTTCCCCTCCCCCTTTGCCTGAGATTCCTACAGGAGGTTTTATGGTTACAGCTATGCACTGGGAATGTATACAGGGTGGCTGCCAGGCTGAAAGTGTCCACTTCCCATACCCGTTTTGTAACCTTTGTTTAATATCAATGTGGGGACCGCCCCTTTTTCTCTGAACTGTAGAAAAATGTTGTGTTGGTTAAAAATTAAGGCAGTTCATGATTTAACAAGAAGACACGTGCTTGTCTCTGTCATCCACAACAGAGCAGTTACTCATAGAGAAGTGCCAGGGGAATAGATAGATAAAATATCCTATAAGAACCGGATCTATCAGTGCAGTATATCCTGCATTGCCGGTGGATACACAACTCCAAGTACCGGAGTACTTAGCATAGTGCTTTGCATAGCCGTTTGCTGTGCAGGTTAGAGAAAGAAACCCATGGTTGATTATGTGCCTGAACTGCTATACCTTCTGAGGCAGAGATGCCAGGGCCATATCATCACAAACTGGTGGCAGCGTTGTGGGATAACCTGCATTACAGCGACCCCCAGATCCAAAGATGACCCCATGATGCACACCAGAGGACAGAGTCCTATCCGAGGAACAAACCGTGGCAGAGCTGCAATCAGAGGCCATAGCTCCCCTATCCCGAGAGGCAAGGTTTGCCCTCAAGGTCCATGAGTACAGAGAGGCGACAGGCGGATGAGCAAGCGAGCTGGACCTGATTGAGAAAGCAGATGCTGCCTTTGCCAGAGAGGATAGAGAACAACAAGCAGAGTCCTTCCCTGCGGTGGCCTCCCCGTCTGTCCAACCAGCGAATCCCTGGCTCAAGGTCTCCGTCCATAGCTTCTCCAAGTTCAATGACGAGAAAGGTGATATTGACGGATTCCTTCAGGACTTTGAGCGGCAGTGTGCCTTGAATCACCTACCACCCGAGGACTTGGTACTCCTCCTGGATGGGAGGCTGACAGGATGTGCACTTGAGGCTTGCCAAGTGATTCCCCGCGAGGAATGAGGGGACTATCAGGTCGTGAAGCGAGCTGTGCTGGTCAGGTACTCTGTTACACATGAGTCCTATCGGCTCAAGTTCCGAGAGCTAAGACCTACCCCAGACGGCACCATCCCAGAGAATGTCTGGAAGATTGGACATGCACTGGAGGGATGGTGGACAGGGAGTGAGGTGCACTCACGGGAAGACTGCAAGCAGGCGGTGATGTTGGAGCAATTGTATGCCGACCTGCCCTTGGAGATGCGACAGTGGACCCAAGATCGCCATTCCACCACAGCAGCAGCAGGCCTGGAGTTGGTGCAACACTTCCACGAGACCCGTGGATGGGGTCCCGGCATTGATATGCTACCCAAGACCCCTACAGTCCCACTAATCATACCTGTGCCATGGACGGCACCCACACCACACTACACTGCTCCAACCCGACTGGCGAGCCCCAGGAACATCCTGCAGCCAGGCCAGACCTCGTACCCCAGCTACTCTGCCTCACGACTGACATACCCTAGCAATGTTCCTGGTCGGCGACCGATGCCAGGGCCAATGTTCCAGAAAGAGAGCAACGGGGCCACTGGGACCACACAGAGTCCCGGAGCAAGGCACCAGCTTGTTTGCCATGGGTGCCAGCTTCCGGGCCATTTTGTGAAGAATTGTCCCTCCCAGGCCTGTACAGCTTGTTGGGGAGTAGTATGGGGTAGAGAATGTTGGGGAGGAAGGGGAAGCGGAGGTAGACCAGTACCAGGACTGTTTGGACTGGCCTACCTGGGAGTGACGCCGTGCAGTGGCCCAAAGATGACCCAAGCCACCACCACCGCCAGCAGGTGCTGGTCAATGGCACCGCAGTGGAAGGGCTACGGGACACTGGAGCATTCCTGACAATTGTTAAGCCTCATTTGTTGCGAGGTGTCTCACCTTTGGCCCAACGAAAGGTGATCTCTGTCGCAGGAGGAGGGCGACTTTCAATTCCCATGGCCCGTGTTTTGCTGGATTGGGGAGCAGGCAGTGGATACAGGGAGGTGGGAGTGTTGAAATCCCGCCCTGTGGATGTATTGTTGGGGAATGACCTGGGCCCCCTGGAGAGCTACATTGTCCAGGTCATGACCCGGGCACAAGCTGCTCAAGCCAAGGATTTACTCCAGGAAATAGATCTTTCCCAGCCGCGGGCTCTATTCAGCCCCATCGCCAACGATCGGGGAGACCCACAAAGCACCCCACCCCGGTCGTCCCACCAGGGCCCTCACACGGCAGACCCGGCACCAGCCCTGGGGGTACACAACAGGTGCTTGCAGCCACCGTCCAGGACAACAACTCTATACAAGTTAACCCTACCCTTCCGCCCTCCACCCATGAAGGCGGCACTCCCACTCTGGCCGAGGATCAGGTAAGGCGAGACCCCCTGGCCTGTCCAAGACCGCCTGGACTGACCCTACTGTACTGAGACAGGAGACCCTGGTAGACCCTAGCTTGGCTGGGATGAGGGAAAGAGCAGAGACGGGGGATGTAGGGCCACAGGGGGGAGTGGGTTTTCTGGGATGGGGACTACTGTACAGGGAGACCAGTGTCAGGGAGATGGGACAGGAGTGGAAGGTGCCCCTCCAACTCAGTGTCCCCTCGTATTACCAAACCCAGATAATGACACTGGCCCATGAGGTTCCCCAGGCGGGCCACATCGGAGTCACTAAGTGTCACGGTTTGTTTTGACTCTCAGACACAGAGTAAGATAAAAATCAAACTTTATTGGAAAGTTTAATGGGAACCCTCACGGGTCCTGAACATACACATATATCACATGTACATAATGGGTTCAAACAGTAGTATTTGCAAGATACAGCATGGTAGGCTCTACCGGCCTTGCCAATATACAGGGCAAGGCAGCTTAGTGGGCAACACGACAATCAACTGTGGCTCTACCGGCCTTGCCAATATACCGGGCAAGGCAGCCTGGAGGGTTACAAGACAATCTGAATGTGGCTCTACCGGCCTTGCCAATATACCGGGCAAGGCAGTCTGAAAGATGGCACTGTGGAATGGAGTCAGGCTCTACCTGCCTTGCCAATATACCGGACAAGGCAGCCTGAAGGGTAACAATCAATCTGAATATGGCTCTACCGGCCTTGCCAATATACCGGGCAAGGCAGCCAGGAGGACAGAAGGACAGCTCCACAAATGCTGAATAGATAGGACAGCAACATAAGATGGAAGAGTGGAGCAAACCAGTATCACAACCAGGGAAACCAAACCGGTATAACACCGGAGGCAGCAGCAACCGGTGAATGAAGGGTTAACCAGTACCGTGCACTGGACAACAGTAAAGCAAACCGGTTCTATATAGATGGATCAGCAACCAGTAATGTGAAGTAAACCAGTATCGTGTATTGGACAACAGGAATGCCCAACCGGTTCAGTCATACAGCAGAATCAGCAACCGGTAAATGTGGAGTAAACCAGTATCGTGTATTGGACAACAATAGCGTCTAACCGGTTCTATACTAGCGAATCAGCAACCGGTGAATGTGGAGTAAACCAGTACCACGTACTGGAAGACCGGAACGCCCAACCGGTTCTATAAGCGGAATCATCAACTGGTTAATGTGGAGTAAACCAGTATGGTGTATATGACAACAATAGCGTCTAACCAGTTCTGTACTAGCGAATCAGCAACCGGTGAATGTGGAGTAAACCAGTACCACATACTGGATGACAGGGACGCCCAACCGGTTCTATAAGCGGAATCAGCAACCGGTTAATGTGGAATAAACCAGTACCACGTACTGGACTACAGGGACGCCCAACCAGTTCTATACAGTGAGATTAGCAACCGGTGAATGAGGAGTAAACCAGTACCGCGTACTGGACAATAATGAAGCCCAACCGGTTCTATACTATGAGATTAGCAACCGTTGAATGTGGAGTAAACCAGTACCGTGTACTGGACAACTGTGAAGCCCAACCGGTTCTATACAGCGGAATCAGCAACCGGTGGATGTGGAGCAAACCAGTACCGCGTACTGGACAACTGTGAAGCCCAACCGGTTCTATACAGCGGAATCAGCAACCGGTGAATGTGGAGCAAACCAGTGATCAAAATGTTGCCCAGGCGACCCAGTAGCCAGACGATGACAGTGAGGATTCAGCAGCGGAACAGCAGACAAGCCAGGACGACCACTGGAACGACAGGACTGCCAACCAGGTCAGGAACGGAGAAGGAACAACGGCAGCACAGGATCAGGAATGGAAGCAGGAACGGTAGCCCAACCGGATCTGGAATGGAGAGACAGGAACCACGCAGGAGAGGCACTGACTACTGGAGAACGCTGACACTGGTAGCAGAGCGAAACAGGCCCAAGGAACAGGTACAGGTACAGGCAGGTGACTGCTGACATAGAGACACCACGAAAGGGCAACCAAAGGGTGCTTCAGCCCAGTCTATATACTATATAGGCAATACTGGGCGGTCAAAAGACAGGTGGCCAATGGAGAGTACACACACCTGACTGACAGCAGAAGTCAGCAATCACAGGCACCGTGATACTAAGACCAGGGCCAGGCTGACTAAGGCTTTCTACTGGCCACGGGTCTCACAGGCAGTTTCTGCAACTCCTATGATGCTTGCCAGAGGATCGGCAAAGGGAAGGGACAGGGGAGGGCACTGCTCCAATCTATGCCCATAGTGGGGGTTCCCTTTCAACGTGTTGCAATAGACATCGTAGGGCCCTTGGCCTGCCCAAGTAAGTCGGGCAAGAGATCCATCCTCACGGTCGTGGACTATGCCACTAGATACCCTGAGGCTGTAGCTCTGTCCCAGATTACTGCGGCCACAGTGGCAGACACCTTGGTGACCGTGTTCACCCGCGTCAGGTTCCCTAGCGAAATTCTATCTGACCGGGGCACTCAATTTATGTCATAGCTGGTGCATTGATGATTTAATGGTACTTTAAAGACCATGCGGAGCTTCGTTGATCGAGAACCAAATTGGGAGAAGTTGCTCCCTTTGCTATTGTTTGCGTACCATGAGGTTCCGCAAGCGTCCACAGGGTTCTCACCATTTGAGCTCCTGTTTGGTCGGCGGGAGCAGGGGCCCCTGGACCTGCTGAGGGAATTCTGGGAGGGGGATTATGACCACTAGGAGGTGCCCGTAGTCCCCTATGTGTTAGAATTGACAGAAAGGTTGGATGCTCTCACTGGGTGTCACGGAGTGACTAAGAAATAACAATACTGACAAGTACAGATGAACTTAAAACTTTATTTTAAAAACAATAGTGGCAACAATATGACACAACAGTGGCAGCAATGAGTGACACGACAGTTGGCAGCAATGAGTAACACACTTTCACAAGGCCAGGGAGGAACAGTGAACTCACTTTCCTCACCCTTCACTAGGCTAGTGCTATAGGCCCACATCTGTACCCAGACGATAGATTAACTCAGGCAACGGCAGCGAGTAGCTCCAGACACTGGAGCACACAGTAGTGACTCTAACTCTACCACCTCCATGAGGCCAGGTTAGGACAGTGTGAGACACTTCCACAACCCTTCACTAGGCAGGTGTGGCTAGTCTCCGAACGGCCCTAGGAACCTTCACAGACAGATGGGAGAACAGTGCATAGCACTACCACAATCTGAGTTGGCAGGAAAATGAAGCGCAAGTTTACCCTAAAGCTAGGGTATACCGAATGCAAAGTAAATGGCACTGAGGGCTAGGTAAGGCAACACACAATCCGGAACGACCACAGGAGGTCAGTACACGGACTGACCGACAAACGCTGCTAGACATAGCGAGCGTAGAAATGGGTAGGCACAGGCAGCAAGGATCCCAATAGCTGAGGCTAGGTAGCCGAGGCTGGTAATCGCAACCAGAGATCAACAGAGTGAGAGTAACCGAAGGCAGCCAGGGATCAGAACCGGAATGAGTAGTCAGACAAAGCCAGAGGTCAGAGCTGTCATACCCGCCACGGGGTCTGCTTCCGCGTCCTTTGCGTGTCTCCCGTCTGGTCTTCCCCTTCCTCTTGCTGGAGCGCTGTTGCCCACGTCTCCCTTCTTGTCGGGCACATGTGCGGTAGCCGGTACCCGGCTAGCTTAGCGCCTGCACCGTTCTCATCTATCTATCCCCCTGCTGGGCGCATGCACATCCGCTGTGCCGGTTGTGGACCTCCAGCCCTGCCTCTTCCTGTCCCTACTACTATTTTAGGGGGTGAGTTCTTTGCTGGGCGCGTTGTTATAGCATCTCCTGCCCAGCAGTGTCCTTTCTGTCTGAAGTCTGGCTCTCCTTGGATCTTCTCCTGTGTTTGACTCTGGCTTGTTCTGATCCTGCTTCCTCCTGTGTCCTGTAGGTCTCCGTGTATGACCCGGCTAGGTATCCCGTCAATGCTCTGCCTGCCTCTCCGGTATTGTTCCTGTTACTCCTGTGTATGACCCGGCTCTGCTGACCATTCTTCTGAATCTTGGAAGGACCTCCTCTTAGCCCTTCTGACCATCTGAGTGAGTATTGTTCCTGTTGGGGTTTGTTTTCTCCCTGGGGATAGCTGTAGTATAGATTGTCAGGAGTGGGGCATCGTGGGACCTCTTTGGCTCAACCAAAGGGGTCCAACCTAGCCTTGCAGCTAGCACCTTTATACGGCCTGGGCAGCAGCGAGTCTCCCTTCTGGCAACCGCTGTACGCGAGCTTCGCTCCCCAGCGTCGTTCCTCAGCAGCTTGCTCCTCTGTCTCTTGTTGGAGGAGTCTGACCTTCCTCACTCCTAGGCTTGGTTAGGGGGGCTTCTTGTAGGTACCTTTTCTCCTGGGGTCCGTGACATTTCGTGACAAGAGCCGGATTGGGTAGTCAGACGTTGCCAGTGGTCGGAGCTGGATTGGGTAGTCAGACGTAGCCAGAAGTCAGAGCCAGAATAGGTAGTCAGACGTAGCCAGGAATCAGAGCCTGAACGGGTAGTCAGACGGACAAGGAGTAATACACAGGAACAGCAATGGACCAACACAGCACTAGGCTCAGGTACACCACGAAAGGGCAAAGGTAATAAGACATGCTGAGGTTTAAAAGGCTTGGCAGATGGGCGGAGAGGTGACATCACTAGCACAGTGACCTATAAGAACAGCGACTCACATAGAGTGACAGCCAGGAAGCAACAATGTCGCTGTTACAGCAATTACCCACTGGAGGCAGTCACGGGCACCGTGATACTGGGCTAGTCCAGCAGAACCTGTCTGCCACTCAGACCAAACAGAAGGTATGGTATGACCGGGGGGCTCGAACTAGGGAGTTTGTCATAAGGCAGAAGGTCCTTATCCTGGTATCCTTCCCAGCAAACAAGTTGCAGACTTCTTGTAACGGTCCGCACACGATTGTAAGGAAGCTTAGCAACACTGATTATGTTGTCGCCATGGACCGCGGACAGCGCGTCCAACGTGTGGGTCATGTTAAGATGCTGAAGGGGTACCAACAGCGAGACACTGAGGTCCTAGTGATTTGTCTGCCCGAGGACTACCCGGGAGAAGAGGACGTGGTTCCAGACTTGCTACCAAAGACCGACATAGACCCCCAAGTGCCCACAGTCGCTGTTAGGGAGGACTTGACTGTGGACCAGGCTCAGCATCTCAGGCAGGAGTTGCTGCTGAGGTGGCAATTGTTCTCAGAAAAGCTAGGGAGCACGTCGCTTTCCACGCACCAAGTGCTAA
This sequence comes from Rhinophrynus dorsalis, assembly GCA_037306005.1. NCBI lineage: Eukaryota > Metazoa > Chordata > Amphibia > Anura > Rhinophrynidae > Rhinophrynus > Rhinophrynus dorsalis. The sequence goes on from CM074718.1 coordinate 161,440,278, forward strand.
CCCCAGGGCAGGTGTCGCTGAGGTAGACGGCTTATAGAGTACCCGAGTCTGTGAGATAGACGAGATGTTGTCCCTGGGTGTGACTGAGCCCTGTCAGAGCCCCTGGGCATCGCCTGTAGTGTTGGTCCCCAAGAAAGACTGTAGCAATCGCTTTTGCGTGGACTATAGGTGACTGAACGATAAGACTGTGACAGACGCCTACCCCATGCCCCGTATTGACGAGTTACTGGACAGATTATCGGGGGTAAGTACTTGATGATGTTAGATCTGGCCAGGGGCTACTGGCAAATTCCTCTGGAAGAGGAGGCGAAGGAGAAGTCTGCCTTCATCACTCCGTTTGTCCTCTACCAGTTTTCAGTAATGCCGTTTGGAATGAAGAATGCACCCGCTACCTTTCAACGGTTGGTTGACCAGCTACTCCGGGATTGCCACGACTTTGCGTGTGCATACCTGGACGATATTGCTATTGCATCGTGGATGGATCATGTACGCCAAGTGGCGGTTGTGCTTGACAGAATAGGGACAGCAGGACTTGCCATCAAGCCACATAAGTGCAGCCTTGCTATGGGGGAGGTCCAGTATCTAGGCCACTGAGTAGGGGGAGGACAATTGAGGCCAGACCCTGCCAAAGTGGAAGCGATTAGTCAACGGCCCGTTTCCCAGACTAAGAAGCAAGTTCTAGCCTTCCTGGGTACTGCGGGGTACTATAGAAAGTTTGAACCCCAGTATAGTGCCATTGTCAAGCCCCTGACAGACCTGACAAAAAAGAAAGAGCCCAGATTGGTCACTTGAACGTCAGAGTGAGTCTGCCTTCCGACAACTAAAAGCCATCCTAAGCTCCCACCCGGTGTTAGTCTCCCACGATTACACAAAATGATTCATAGTGCAAACAGATGCCTCTACTTATGGCATCGGGCCTGTTCTAAGTCAGGTGAATGAACAGGGGGAAAACATCCAGTGGCTTTTCTCAGTCGGAAGCTACTGGATCGCAAGGTCAGTTATGCAGCCATAGAGAAAGAGTGCCTTGCTGTAGTCTGGGCCCTCAAGAAACTACAAACCTATCTCTATGGCCAAGAGTTCACTGTGGTAACTGACCACAATACCCTCTGCTGGCTAAACCGGGTGGCAGGGGACAATGGGCGACTGCTGAGGTGGAGCTTGGCACTTCAGCAGTATAATTTTACCATTCAGTATAGAAAGGATAGATCACATGGCAACGTGGATGGACTGTCCAGGAGAATTGAAGGATAGCCCTGTCCTCCCTCAGCCTGTGACCCGGATACAAGCGTCCCAGGCTGACAGCAGGACTTTCTTTGGGGGGGAGAAGTGTGACAAACAGGACTGTCACAGGTCACACACCGCCAGAGGCGGAGCCTCTCCTCTTCCAGGCTGGGATCACGTGGACACTAATACTGAATGGTATAGAGAGAATACCTTCCCCCACTCAGAGGCTCAGAGCTGCAGATTACATCCAGCTTGAGTGTTTTATGGTTCTGGAAGGGGGCTGCTAGGCTGAAATTGTCCACTTCCCCTCCCCCTTTGCCTGAGATTCCATCAGGAGGTTTTATGGTTACAGCTATGCACTGGGAATGTATACAGGGTGGCTGCCAGGCTGAAAGTGTCCACTTCCCATACCCGTTTTGTAACCTTTGTTTAATATCAATGTGGGGACCGCCCCTTTTTCTCTGAACTGTAGAAAAATGTTGTGTTGGTTAAAAATTAAGGCAGTTCATGATTTAACAAGAAGGCGCGTGCTTGTCTCTGTCGTCCACAATAGAGCAGTTACTCATAGAGAAGTGCCAGGGGACTAGATAGATAAAATATCCTATAAGAACTGGATCTATCAGTGCAGTATATCCTGCATTGCCGGTGGATACACGACTCCAAGTACTGGGTCTTAGTGCTTAGTATAGAGGTTAGCTGTGCAGGTTAGAGAAAGAAACCCACGGATGATAACGTGCCTGAACTGCTATACCTTTTGTGGCAGAGACGCCAGGGCCATATCGTCACAAGGAGCATTGTGGAGGTGTCCAGTGGAGATGGCAAATGGGAGGTCAATGTGGTGGTGGGGGGGACGCTTCAGATTTCTGTGCCTACAGGCTACTGAGTAACCTGCTCAAGAAGTACTCCTTTATTGTTCAGATTAATAGTGACACAGACAGGAATCTATTTTGAATGAGGGAGAGGCTACATAAGCCTGGTATGTTTTTTTTTTTAATGAGTGTAATGTGATCACTTTTCCTGTAAACTGTTTTGCAAAATGCGTTTTGGATCTTTGGAAACAGTTTTGTATACACACAATAACAGAATCATTACACTTATCCTTAATTATGGGGGAGTAAAATTGTAATACTGAGTAGCATTTCTGATGTTGATAAAATAACAATCATCTTGAACAGAATAGCAAATAGGACATATTTAATGAAATTAAAAAAAATCATAGATACTCAAATTCAGAAGAATCTGGTATATGTTATTAGACCTATTGTGACAATCAGTAGTCTGAGAATCACATGACAAGTCTTAGTTCTTCTCAATGGTGTCCAGCTGATGCTCCCATTGGATCTAATAATAGTCACAATCCATTGTACAGTGACTTCATTCACCAAAATTTAGACAAATAAAAATAAAATAACTATTTGATTATTCTATTAAATAGTTCACTTCTCCTGTACACAAAATAATATCTACTGCACTATGAGCCATTCATAAATTAAACAAATATGTTCCAAGAGAGCAAGCAGGCTAGACACAAATCACAAATCAGGAAACTCTTGTTCAGGGAAATCCCAATTGCCAAAAGTTCATTGTGATTTTACGGAGAATAGGAAGGATAAATTGTTTACAGAAAACGTATATGGAATATTTTGACAACCCAGAGTGGTAGTTCAGTTTTCTTTGTCCTTAAGCAAACAGTTCATGTACTTTTTCATGATAATAATACTGTTATAATTTAACTGTCAATGACCTAAGAATCTTTCCCTTGGGGTGGGTCATATTTTGAGCTTTCCCCAATTTCTTTACTGGTTTATTTTCCATCAGCTAATTCCAGATGTGCTCCACCTCACTCCCACCCACATTCAAGTTGACAGGTCCAGCAGGGAGATGTAGCCCTACACTGGAAGCATGTCAGTTGGCTTTCTGCTTACCAGAGTGCTCATTTTTCACAGCACTAATGGGAGAGCAGGAGTTTGGATGACTCACGCATCTTGTTTCAAGTGAAAACCCATACGCTAACCAGAATTCCACAGCTCTGAAAATGCTCAAGGTCACTGCAGTGAAAATTGTTTGCATTCATGAAGAGGCTGATACTGATTATTATGACTTAAAGGTGAACTACATATTGATGTGCAGGGCACTTGCTATGGCTGGCTTGATCCTGTTGCCTCCTTCCAGAAAGCCTGATGTGGACATATGTGTCATAAAGTTGCAATTTATAGCCAGTAATTATAAAGAAATATAATTTTATTGCAAAGCTTTGATGTCCTCATCCTGAAATATTTCCTTTTAATCCCACCAATGATTTTGATGTTATTAATGCAGCTCTTTATCTGTATATATATATGCATTCAATTTATAATAAAGAATAGTACCAGATTTATAAAACGAAAATAAAAACATCCAAAAAAATAGTTCAGGTTTTATTTTGATTCCTACTTATAGCATTTCATTATATCTATACATAAATTCTTACACAAAAAGTCACCAGCTCCTAGCACTCCTTTCCAAAATGTCATGTTACTCGTCTTTCCTCCATCATTTCTCATCCACCAAATACCATTAATCCATATTCCTTCCACACCTCTATGTCACTACCTCTCCATGTCAGATTCTAACTCTCCCAACCCATGTTGTTACCCTTTATCCCAATCATGTATAATGATTCCATTCCTACTGACTTGTTATCCCATTACCTCTTCAAGTGTTCATAAAGCTTGGTCAACCATGATGGGTGAGTGTGGAATCATGGTATTCCTGCTCTCTATCCTTTTCCCAGCTTAACACACCAGAGGCCACCTTTAGTCCCTCCTTACACACAGATATCAAATTAGTTACAATTAAGAAAAAAACCTTTAATTGAAATAGCATAAAAGAATATACCACATATACAGATATATCAAAAGATAAAAGGATTAAAATGCACACATTGAAGGATGTATTTCAAATAATAGAGTAATATGTAAATGTCCTTCTTATACCTTTTCTTCTTATACATTTTCTCACTTCAAATATGGCTAGCAGCTTATTCTCAAAGTCGTTGGAACAGCACAACCTTTTTCTGAGAATATAGATTCTTCCATATTCAATAATGCACCTTTATCCCATCCCACCTAAGTGAGTACTCACTTAAGAGGGATGCGATAAAGTTGTATTATACTGCACTCAGAAAAAGGCCACTCTGTTCCGTTAGTGTTTTTTCGTTCTGTATCCATTGTGCCCCTCTCTCCCTTCCATAATGCTGGGAAGACATAAGCAGATCCAAGCCACTTCCTAAAGCTTAAGTGAGAGTGTTGAGCGATGAATGGAGATCAGAGAGATAGATAAGTGTGATGATGATGCAGACTATTAATGGCGAGTATATGGAGCAGGAATGACAACATGTGGCTATTTAGTTGTTGTTTGAATGATGATGGCACTTGTAGTCCAATAACAGCTAGGGAGTCATATGCTGCCAAACCCTGGTTGATAGACTCAGACCTTTGAAAAGTGGGAGTATATGAAGAATATACTGGTAGACCAGTTGAAGATTCTGGAAAAAGCTGGAAAGCCACAGATTTCCCATCACTGGAGGATACATGTTTTTAAGAGCAATGACTAATTTTAGATGTGAGACATCACCAATCACATGCATTATTCTTCTCCATTCAGTCCATAGGTGTGCTTAACAAATATCTGTGCAGAGAACTGTACACTGAGCCTGCCTAAACCTAAGTCCAAACTTTTTTACAGGCAAATGGCTGCATTTTGCCTCTTTTACAAGGAGTAGGCTGTTTAGTAGGCTGTTTAGTAGGATGAGCGTTCTGAGGCATGCTCAGAACACATATTATGTACATAGCACAAAGGAAATCAGAGCTAAAATCTTCATTTTCCTTACACCAGCTATAGGGGTGGAGATGAGGACTTTTTCACAAGACTTTACTAAATGAGTTGAGCAAAAGTATGTGTAAGCACAGGTTATATTTAGCACCCTTCATGCATTCTTCTTAGTATGTCACACACACACACACACACATATCTATATATCTATATCTATATATATCTATATCTATATATGGACAAACTGCCATAGTTAACCTTGAATGGTAAATCAACCCTATAAGGACCAGAGAGGTGTGCAGTGCTTCACGTACATCCCTGGTCCATAAAGGGTTGAAGGCAGATATTCAAATTCTTATAACTTTGCAAGGGAAGGACATTTTTGCCAGAAATTTTAGCTCCAGGCCACATTGCAATCCCCTAGAATAAAATGCACATTTAGTATAAATCCATTTACAATGGTCTAAGGAGTTTTATTCATCTCACACAGAGGATATACAAATGTATATAAACACAATGGATCTTGTGTTCAATAGACAGATACAGGGTCTTATGTGTTTGATTAAGCTCATCCTACTATGTTTGGTCGATATCGATTTACAAAAGTATATGTAAGTACATAAGCATAAGGGCTCCCTGTGTTTGATAGATCACCCATAATGGAAGCACACTATAACACAATATTCATTGATCAAACAATCAAACACAGGTGTTTTCAGGGTATCCTTTTGAATGGTCGCACGCAGAAGAGAGTGCGACCATTCAAGTCTTTCAGCAGGTTGCAAGTCTAAACAGCGCAATGTGACAATCTCACAATGCATGACAGTGTGAGATTGTCACGTTGCATAGGCAATGGGCGCATGCTGCAGATAAGTGTATTCTTTTATGTTTTTGCTGTCTTCACATCTCTGAATTGTTTGTGCCCTTCCCCTGGTTCTGAACCTGTTTGTTAAGCATGCGGAGGCAGCTGGAGCGCATCTGTGTGCTGCAGATAATAATCCATAGTAACACAGTAACAGTAATTTAGGTTGAAAAAAGACTTACGTCCATCAAGTTCAACCCTTTTCCTATTCCTGTTTACCATCGTTTATCCAAAAGAAGGCAAAAAACCCTCAAAATAGCAATTTCATATTCTGCCTTGAATGGGGGAAAAAAATTCCTTCTTGATTCCAAATGGCAATCAGATTTCTCCTTGGATCAACAAGCACTAACTAAATATTAATCCCAATACTAATGTACATAGCCCTCTATGTTATGCTCTTTTAAATAAGTATCCAGGCCATTTTTAAAGGCATCTAATGTATTCAATAGCACCACCTCCTCAGGCAGTGAATTCCATACCTTTATTGTCCTTACTGTAAAGAAATCCTTTCTCTGTTGTAGATTAAATCTCCTTTCCTCAAGTCTAGGAGGGTGGCCCCTTGTCCTATGTACTGTTCTGTTAATGAACAGGTCTTTGGAGAGCCCTTTGTATGGTCCCTGAACATATTTATATAGTGTTATCATATCCCCTCTAAGACACCATTTCTCTAGTGTGTACAAGTTTAACTTTTCTAGCCTTTCTTCATAACTAAAACTTTCCATTCCCCTTACTAGTTTTGTAGCCCTCCTCTGCACTCTCTCTAGTTCCATAATGTCCTTTTTCAGAAAGGGCGCCCAGAATTGAACAGCATATTCTAGGTGGGGTCTTACCATGGACCTGTAAAGAGGCATAATAATATCTTCCTCCCTTGAGTCAATACCCCTTCTAATACATGCCAATATCTTATTGGCCTTTGCAGCTGCCAGCTGGCACTGCATGCTACTGCTAAGTCTATTGTCTACCATTACTCCCAAATCCTTTTCATTAGTAGATTTCCCCAGAGAAACACCATTTAAACTATATGTTGCATTTTTATTATTATACCCAAAATGCATAACTTTACACTTGTCTATATTGAATCTCATTTGCCATTTGCCTGCCCAGTTACTCAATTCGTCCAAATCCTCTTGTAATGAATACACATCCAGTTCAGACTTTATTACCTTACTTAATTTTTTGTCATCGGCAAACACTGATACATGGCTCCCTATGCCCTCTGGGAGATCATTAATAAACAAATTAAAAAGAAGAGGACCCAGGACAGATCCCTGAGGTACTCCACTTATCATGTTTATCCAACTGGAAAACTTGCCATTTACTACCACATCTGTCCTCTTCCTACCGCCTGCTAGCCTGTGCCTTCTGCTGGACGAAGTATTCATGATGAGGCTTGACAATGTTGCACTGTTACAGTTCGTGGCTTTAGGTGCATTAATCTGGCGCAAAGGGTTTCGCAGTAGCATCAGTGTTAAAATGAATGTAGTCACATACCATGTGCTCTCTACAAAATGGCGTCCTCAACCATGTGGCTTGAGAACAAAGACATAAGTTGAGGCCTAGCAAGATGGCGTCCGATCATGTGGCTTGAGCTCTCTCTGCATACTGGAGTCCTCAACCATGTGGCTTGAGAACAATGACATGCATTGAGGTCAAACAAGATGGCGTCAGACCATTTGGCTTGAGAACAAAAACACAGGCCTAGCACAAACAGACACCCGGTATGCACACAGTAATGGACACTAGCACAGTTATTGGAAACAATATGCATTTGCCAACACCCCAAGAGCCAACCCATATATTTTAGGATATACCTAGAGAAGTTTTTTCCAATACCATAAACAACACAATAACACCCCAGTACTAGCAATAATATTAATTAATATTTAATAACAAACAATAATATTATAATAATACACTGTATATTATCAAATTTATTCTAGCTAAACACCTAATAATATTAACTAGACGATTATTTACTGCAGTGCAAATTAACACAATACAATAATTATAGTAGAAACACTATACATTGGGTATTAGGGTGTTTTTCCCAGAAATATTGTATAAAAGAAAACAAGAGATAGATACTTAGCTAGAAAATCCTGGGATAAGAGGTAGGAAAAGAAGCAGGCCAGGAGACTGTATACTGGGCTACTTCAACTGGATGTCAGGCTCTGCTCTGCAACAGTTCTTGGGGCTTACACAAGGCATGGCAGCCTGGCTGGACAGGCTTCTGGCTGGTCACATCCTCCCATCCATCTCCACTGCTCCCCTCCAAGACTGCTTCCCCAAGGGCTCACTGCACACCTCTTTTATTGTTTGCAAGCCCGCCCATCACCAGTCTACTTTACCTTACTGACACACCCCTCTCCCTCCCCCTCTAACAGCAAAGGGGACAAAGGAGCTAGTCCTCTCTTTGTCCTTTTCCCACCCAGACAGACCAGGAAGAAAACAAAGAGGCAACGGAAAATAGTGAGAGCCTGTAAAAACAAAAAATGGCTCTAAAAACTAAGTGTGATTAGGACAGTGGAACATATAACCATGTAATGGACACAGTTTTGTTGCAAATTTTGATGCAACCTACCTGTGTCCATAACACGCGCTGTCATGCAGTGTGAGATTGTCATGTCGCTCTGTTTAGCCATGTGACTTGAATGGTCAACACTCTTCTGTGTGCAACCATTCAAAAGTGACCCTGTTTTAACAGCCTTCTGTTTTGATTGATAAGTCTCTCATTACAGAGAAACCATAATCATGGGGTTGTGTGTGGTGGGGGGGGTCTATCAAAGAAACACAGGAGTCCTTTTTTATGTTGGTTGGGACTCTTGATCAGTCTTCATGCTACTGAGTTTGATTAATTTCTTTCAGGATAGTAGCAGGAGTTATATTATTAGCATATGTATCGTGAGCTCTATCAACAAAGTCATCTTACCCTTCTGTATCCAGTGTCTTTTAATGCTGATTGTAAATATCTTTGTATCTATTGTATCTAAATAAAAAATGTTCTGTTGTCTTTTGTAAGCTATTGTAGAGCACTGTGTAATCTGTTGGTGCTTTATAAATAATAATATCACTCACCTACAGTAGGTGGTTATGTTGTTTGTAAATAATATGGAAAAATATAGCCAAGGTTAAGCTTCTCACTCAAATGTACAACATATAGTCAATTTGGCATTAAAAAAACTTTGGAAATGAAAACACAAATATGATATTGTTAATGACAATGTTAAATTCTCACCCAAGTGACAAAAGATGTGAAATTTGGAATTTAAGGTTCTGTGGGCATCAATTTTGCTCCCTCACTTTGCAGATAACATCTTATTTGTAATGTTAGCAATGTAATGTATTATGTCCTTGATGATCTCATTTGTGATATTATCAATTATATCATTGACGTTAAGTGTAATGTTGTGTATGATGCAATCAAAAAACGAAGGTGCAGATTCAATGTTTGTGGTACCTTGACTACAGATTTATTGACCTTTTTTTTCAGTGAAAACTATGTTGGCTTTAACAAAAGTTTTTTTTTCCCCTCTTTATATTTGTGATGGCAATCTGCGAATTATGCCAATTTAAGATTTTTAATAAGAGTTCTGTGCAACGTGGCATTTTTTATTCATCAATAAAGACAAAATAGATAAAAAGTACTTTATAATGAGTAGATGGAGGTGAAATACTCCCGATAGAGGGAATGTACACATTAGGTGGCTTAAGAGATCCTGGAATGGGAAAAAAATATTTACTAAATAGAGTAACGTCAATGTAGTAGATGCATAGACAAGGTCAAAGGAGATAACATTAATATCCACTTGCATGCTCTTCATGGCAAGTGGACATTACGCCATACACCAGTTTTGGTTTATTCATTTTATTAATACAGAAACAAGTTTTATTAAATGTTAACTTGGAAAATGTTTATCTCATGTGGAAATAGTTCTAGTCCTTTACATTTTTTAAATGTTAAGTTACATTGTAAATGAATATGTAATTTTCATAGTGCAATAATATTCCTCTTTTTACACTTTTTTGAATGATAGGCAAATAAGACATTTTTTCACATTCATTTGGATAATTTTGATGACTTGCAATAAACCAATAAGAACCAGAAGACAGTAATTAGTAGAGTATAGAAAATAACTGTGAATTATACTACAAAAGTCATTTTTATGATAATAAACTTCAAAAGTAGGATCTCTTAAAACCACAAAAAATATTGAATTTCTTCTGAAAGACAATTCCAGAACAAACACTCAACATCCTCTTACAGTTAATACAATGGTGATAACCAGAGGATTGTGGTGAAGCTAAAATATGGTCAGAAATGAATAAGAGAATAATTTATTAATGCAGATGTTAAATTCATACACAGTGATTTATACGATTGCAAAAGACATGCTGTATGGTTTTGTGATTTTATTTGGCCGTAGTATATATATCTAAAGGTCAGAAATTATGTCATGTATGTGTTCTGTTAAATAAAACTGATATTCTCTTTAGTTATTAGTACTAGGGTGTCCAAGTTTTTTCAGTCATGGACCATGGACCACATGATCAGAAATTCATATATGTATTGCATTTATTTTCTTTCTGTAATTCAGTGACGAATAAAAGCACATTACTGCTCAAAAATATAGATTTTTTTAAGCAGTAATACAAATCAGTACATGCAATTTGTAATCAGCTTTAATAGTACAGAAGTGCACAGATATAGGATTAATGCTAGTCATTGATATATTTTAAGTTAATGAGAATACTGGCATATAACAGATTGAACTATTCTTGAAAACTGTACGGTGTCAGTTATACAATAGTGGAGGAAGGCATGTGGGTAGTATCTACATGTTGCTGACTATCCTTACGGGACTGACAGTTTGTGAGAGATGGTGGCTGATCTTTTCATCTAACAGACTTTCAAATGTGATGAACCATTGCCTTTTTTACCTCCCTGTTTCCCAACTTCTCTTTACCTCTTCCCATACCTCCTCTATATCTGCTCTTCCATCTCCCTCATTTATTCTGCACATCCATCTCCACAACTGAATGTTCCCATATATCCCTCACAGTCTGTTAGCGCCATCTTTTGCCTCTTTTACTCCTTCTGCTATACACACTGCATTTTCACCCCTTCCCCCTACTGTATCTGCCCCCTTCCCCTCATACTTTGATTTAAAAAAAAAAGTACGAAAACAAGAAGTAGGATGGTGCTGAATACATGTCCACACATTGGTGGTGGAGAAATAAGGACTCTTTTTTATCATGCAGTATATTCAGTTGGTGCTCCGGCTATCCATGATAGGCAGATAATACAGCAAATTTAACTGTGTTTCTGGACACCATTAAACATATAAAGTATTTTAAAAAGAGGCTTCCTACTTTATACCATGCATAATTCACCTTGGGGCCTCTCCACCTTGCCATTAAAGTGCATCCTGGGGGATTTAAAGGGTTTTATTTCACTTCTAATTATCTCAAAAATGAGGTTTGAAGACTGTTCTTGAATGCAGCAATTTCATCACGAACAGCATGGACATTCCATAACAGGAAGTGATACACCACCCTTAAACCCTCCACTACACTAATTAAACCATCAATTTGTATGAAAACATACATTAAATCTCTTCTGGAATTCAATGTCAATCATAAGGATCATTTGTAAACATCTTAGGGTATTTATGAATTATTAATGGCATTTCCTTATCCAGAAGATGCTGGTGTATGTCGGGCAATAAAATAAGATACAAAACAGTTTTAAGTAGGACATTATTATGCATAAAGCCTAAGTATGCATGAATCGTATACACATGCATAGACTCAAATCCTCACTGAAATGAATGGGATATGCCAGCCAGGGCAGAAAAATATTTGAGTATAGAAAAGACAAGAAGTGCACACGAATGGGTAAGTAAAAATCACTGATCCCAACATTTTGGCATACACATACCCTTGGTCACCCCATGATCAAGGCCATGTGCAGCCTGGAAAGTTAGGGGCCTAGTGGCAGGTTAGGGGTCTGTATGTTAGATACTAGTTTCTTGCTGTATAATAAGCTAATTTACCTGCCCAGTTTGGACACTATAAAATAGTATCTTGTAACAGTAATCTGTTATGTTTACTCTTTAATTAAAATACCATTTGATTTTCACTTACCTTTTTGATATACAGGTCCTCTCTTTTATATAGCTGGGTGAATAGTTATGCATGTGATTGCTGTAGCTTTGTATTCTTCCATTAATGAATATGCAAGTTCAATCTTATTAAAAAATCTCTGAATCGGAACATTCCAGGAAATATAAGACAATACAAGAATATTTCTCATTGTTTTTTTTCCATTTGCGGAATGATGATAAGAAAGCATACTTGTTTCAACTTTTTACCGCATGCTTGAAAACGCTCTCTGACTTTTACTTAAAATTAAGAGTAGGTTAATACCTGTAGTGTGTTTGAGGGGAACTAACTACTAAATTTCAGGTGTACATATTCTTAATATCTTGCAAATTGCCATTTACTAAATCAAAAATGCCTGGTGTGTATCATCAATGAGTGATAGCCAAAAAGCCAAATTCAAGTTGGTGGATCCCACTGTGGGTGCAGGGGTGAATACATAAACACAAATGCCATACATTTAAATTGCATGTATGTGTACATCACTGGAATGACAACATTTATGCCAAGTTTTCATTATATTTCCTTGCTTCATTTTTGTTCTCATGCCACCTTGTCATGACATTCTAGTGATTATTTTTCTTTGTTTGTGAATGTCTGCATGAATTGTTGGTGATTCATAAAAAACAGCAAAAGGAGAGGGAGGTGCACAATAGCATGATCCAGTTTCAAGTGTAATAGATAATTAGTGAAACAATGAAATTACACTCGCATTGAGTTATAGTTAGCTAATGGCTTATACCAAAGCTAATCACAAAGGCTTGTGGAGAATCACCTTGAAGTAAGTGGTTCTTCATGGTTCAGTAGTTCCTGATGATTCAGTCGATAGTGTGTATCCAAGGCCTTCTTGTCTCCCAACAGTGAAAATTAAGCAAAAGAAAAGCTCTAATAGAAAAAGTTTAATATAACAGTCAAAATTAAAAAGTAATAACAATTCATGCATATGATATAGCTCTATATGAATAAAGTGGCTAATGTGCTTTTTGTGGGGAAAGAACACCCACTTTATTAAAGTCAAATATAATATACTAGTTGAAGAGCCCGTTACACGGCCACAGCACCACTGCCAGCTGGTTGCGGGGCAGTCATGCAGAGTAGTGACTGCCAGTTCCAAAGAAGCGTCCAGCTCTGTATCAGCCGTGGCACGGGCAATCTCTACTGCGCATGACTACAGCACTCGCACCAGTCTCTACTGCGCATGACTGGTCATTACACACGTTTTAGCGAATTATTATATAGGATATGGATTGTTTGTGTGCATCAATGCATTTTGTATGCATTCACCCATGTACTTCATGAGTGTTGGCTCACCGTTATTTGGGATCTGTCTGATATATTTGTGTTTCTGGAGCCTTCTGCCTGGACCTACCTGTGCTTTCTTGCTTGACTATTAAGTTTACCATTAGCTTGGGTGGGCTACTTTGATCCAGTCTCTTCTGGAATTTAAAATTAGCATTAGACTTCAGACTTGCAAGAATTATTTTGCTCCTATGTACTACTAGATCATCTGACCTGTATAAACAGCTTCCCTGAACCTCAGCCTGATTAATCAACTTGAATAAACTCAGCCTACCCCAGCCTTGGACTGTCTGACCTTGCTTTGTCTCATCCCTTCCACACTTTCAAGTTTGGCCAGCTCTACTATGTTTACCCTTCCTTCTTGTGTTTTCTTACCAGATTATCAAGTTTACTCTGAGCTTGGATGCACTGATTTAAACCTTTCTCTTTATATTTCTCCAAAGCTTTAGACTTCGGACTTGCAAGAACTCTCTCTGCCTCATCCTACCGCCTGATCATCTGACCTGCATGAATTCAGTGTGCATTAACCTTCATCCTGATTAATAAATTAGAATGATCTCAGCCTGCCTTGACCTCAGACTGTCTGACCTTGTTTTGTCTCATCCATTCTGTACCTCAGACTTTCAGCTTTGACTACTGGTGGCTGCACAACCCTTGGGGCTCAAACCCTGGGAGGTAGTGGTTAACTCTGAGGGAAGAGAATTCTTCTCCAGATTTCAGCCCTCTGGCACCATGGGTTAAACTTTCAGTTGCCTGACAGGATAATTTATGAATACCCAAAGGTATCCATCAATAATTGTGTACTGTAAAAGGGGAAGTACATTTGAAAGGAGCACAAATGTTAGGGCAATAGGCCATAGTCTAAAACTAGAGGGGCAGAGGCTTGGATGTAATGTAAGCAAGTTTTACTTCACTGAGATGGTGGTAAATAAATGAAATAGTCTGCCAGTAATAGTGGTAGAGGTTAATAAAGCGAGGCATTTAAAATGAATTGCAGTGATGTTAATATCTTTAAGCAAAGGGCTGTGGAACTACCTTAACGATTCATAGACTAAGTCTATAGTAAAAGTACTGTTAAGAAGGCATAAAAAGGGCTCTGCATACATATTTACTTTTTCATTCAAGAAAACAGGGCACTGATGATAAACACATTTCTTTTATTTCTAACTATAACTGTCAGTGGGGCGGTTTAGTAGGAATTTTGGAATCACATTGGCATGTATTGCACTGTGATCCAGACTTGGGACAAGTTTTGTGCAATACGACATTGATGGGATACAGAAGGGCACCAAATTTGAGCAACATATTGGTGCACAGTCATCTACAGTCCCATAAGAAACATACTAATGAAGGATCTCATGCATGTGGGCATTGCATGCCAACATATGATCACAACCAATTCCCTCCCAGAGTTACCTCTTGGCCTGTTGTCTGAGCCTTTTTGTGGAAAAAATTGAACAAAGACTGACTTTTTAATGGCCAGTCTCTGTTCAAAATGGTTCCCACTCTACAATTGGCTGGGATGTGTGCTTACACACCTCACAGCCAATCAGATTCTAGCGGTTTCATTCCTCTTGCCTTGACAGCAGCCTACATTTGGCACTTTGACTGCCAGCATATCTTGACTACTGCCAGTTACTACTTAACCCTTTGAGTGCCAGAGAGGTAGCATTGCTCATACCTGCCCGGCACTCAAACGGCTACGACCATCATATACTCGTGGCATTTTTTGGGTGCATCTTTAATTTGGTCTTTTTTTTTTCTTTTTGGGACATCATTGGAACACAGAAGAAGATCAGAAGACAGAAGATAAGAATAATGAAGATGAAGAGAATGAAGAAGATAAAAGATTACAGAAGAAGACTGGCAGTACCTGACCAGGGTGCTGAAGACCCCGCTGGACATCAGGATTAGTTTTATTTTCGTGTGATGGTGTTAGCTTTATTTGGATTCACCCTGTGAGTGTCAGTTGTGTATGCAACGCTCTGCAATGTCACTCATGGGGTTAATTTTTCTTCCATTTCACAAATGTTTTGAGTAATTGGATGTATTGATATGAGGCTTAGGGGCCATATGAATACATCCACTGGTCACTTCTAAGCCTTTATTACCCTTCAATTCCTTCGTCGGTACATTAAAACATGCGTTAGGGGACTCTGCAACCAAAATATTGGGTACAGATTTTCAGCCATTAAAGTTGGTCCCATAATGCATTTTAATGCCTAATGCACAGAACTGAATGAAATAGGTTCCAGTGGCTGGTACCATTAGTGACCAACGTGCATTTTTTTCGAATAGTGTTTTTTCACAACACAGCTAATTAAATGGCTTACTGTGTTTTGAAATATATCTTTGGTTGTTTTCTTGGCTGATGGAGCCAATTGAATTGAGGCCCTACTGGTACTTGGCTTGAAATCACTGATGCTGTTGTGTACATTTGCCTTGATGTCTAGGATTTTTCTCAGTTCTATCAAAGCCAAGTTTTATTGTATTAAAAGCTTTGTTAATTGCTCTGCTTCCCATGTGTTGTATCATATAGCTTGTGGGGATTGCAATAAACAGTATATAAGTAGTCTGAAACACGTCAGGAGTTTTGCAGGTAGGAATGCCTCTTGCCTCATCATCTTACCTCACTGTGTGCGAATATATTGTTACTGAGTTTTTTATTTTCATTTACTAAACTAATCTGGGGTGATTACAGAAGTCACAAGTCACTTAAAATTAAAATGAAAAAATCTGTACACAATATAAAGTTGTTTTATTCAGGCTCCATGCAATGCTTGAGTGGGAGGGACAGATCTCTACAGGTAAGGATTGTGTTCCAAGAAGGTAGACCTATTCCATGTGTTAAGGTCCCTGCCCAAACACTTCAGGTATCCCCTAATGGCAGATCATTTTAAGCCTACAAAGGCATAGTTGCAGCATCAAATATGAAGCAGTCTGTAAACTATACAGTATGGTAAAATGCATTAGTTAAGACTTGCCTAAATCAGGGGGCCTTGGTGTGACAGGAAAGCTTGAACTTTGGCCAAATTATGCAACCAAATTCTCAACTTGAAAAACGTGAATTAATATGTGTATGTTGTGGGCAGTAAAGTGTTCTAGACAAGAGTTTACATTTAAGCAATGTATATGGGATTCAAATGAGAACATAAAAAGTGATAGCTTTCAAGACACCAAGGTCCCTTCCTCAGGCATGTCCTGAAAGCGTGCGTATTCTATGTTCTCAGTTAACCATTAAAAGGTATCACCTTTAAATCACTCTAATAAGTTCTTTTTTACAAAAGTACATTGAATCCTATCTACTCTGCTGTCTAATGTGGTACTTCATGCATTGTATATTCAGATCACTTTTTTGCACATGTATATTATAATGTCAGCAAATATTTTTCACTCTCATCACATAAACTTTAGCAGCATATTTTAGCCAATATCACTGTTATGAAATATATTTTAAACATGCACATTTGCTGGTCATTGCCAGAAAGATGCTGTACATGGTAGTACTCTAACAAGGTTTTGCTGGTCCTCAATTTCTTTTGGGAAATCTTACTGAAATTATTGCATCATGGTTAATGATTAACAATTTGTTTTAGCACTGCATGGAAAATGTGTCCAGTTTTGTTAGAAAGCTATATTGTAGTTAGAGATAGAGCAGGCAAATTAGGCATCCATCAAGGCCAGACATAAAAAGCCCCATTCTGTGAAATTAAATGTTATCAGTCAATGGCTTTCTCACACTATTTATCAACATAAAGGACAATTGCAAACATTAGCTTAAAATTATCAAGCTACTGAAAAAATTCTACATAACCTGTTTCTCAATGGGACTGATTCTTTGAGGTGTCTAACAAACACATCTGTATGATTAATAAACATTGACAGAATAACATTTCAGATTTTTTTAACTACAGAGCATTTCTCACCAGTGGCTACTTGATAAATCTAAATAATCTTCTGTAATTTTTTGTTAATTCTGTTTAACCGCTTAGGACTTTTGATGCTAATTATCAATAGCATATTTAGCTGAGCCATTTTGCTAAAGTGCTGTTTACAAAGGAGATACCCTACAATCCAAATATGCGTCTTGGTGTGCTCATGTCTACCATGACCCCTGTTGTATATGACAGCTGGGTGTCTCAGATAGTGGGGGAAGTCTATTAAAACAGATTTGTCATGTCTAAACATCAGCGTTCCCCCATCGCTTTCTCCCCCTTTGATGAATAAAAACAACATTTTGTACACAGTCTTACAAACCCTATGCTTAAACACTACTTTAAATGTTGTCTGACAGCCAAGATGACCATCTTGATGATGTGCTCCTTGATTGGCAACTCTCTCCCTCTGAGGAGTTGTCAATCGGCAATGAAAAGCCTGTCTGGCTGTATGTGTGTGGTGTGAATGTTTGTGGGTGTGATATTAGAAGAAAGGAAACCAAATAAAAAGCTGTTTGGTACAGCTTTAACCTCATTGTCACTCAAAGTTACATCCCAAGGTACAATGATAACTTTTGAAATATTCCAAATTGTTTTAAAAAAATATGTTAAAATATATTAAAGGAATGAATCCATTAAGATATATTTGTATATAGGTGAAAGTTCCACTTTAAACTTTATTCCCACCTCGACAAATGCTGTTATTTGTCAAATCACAGTGATTGCATGCCAAAGTTCCTATACTGGTTTTCTCTACTCATGTCACTCAGTTCTAGTCAGAGAAAGAAGGGGGCAGATAAACCTTGTTGCATATATATATTTATATATAAATATATATATATATATATATATATATATATATATATATATAATCATTTTCTGCAGTAGCAGCTACATATATAATTATCTCACTGAAGTGTACAAATGACAGAAGATGATCCAGCAACTACATATAGAGATTTGTTTTAGCTAAGTATATATTGCTCCCACTGAGGGTTTTTTTGTGATTGGGTTTTTAACCTCAGATTTGCTAATATTTCCTTCACTGGGGTTTCTTGGCTGATGGCATTTTTATCTCATTTGGGGTTTTTAACCTCACAGTTGTTATAACAGAAAATAAAAAATCTAATTAGCCAATTGTCAATCCACTACAGTGTGAAGGCCTCCTCCTCATAAACCTCCACCACCTTTGGTCCTGTGCTTTCTGCTGTCACTGTGCACCAACAAAGTTGGCAATATATATCTCTATCTATGTATGTATCTATGTGTGTGTATGTATGTATGTATGTATGTATGTATGTATGTATGTATCTATCTATCTATCTATCTATCTATCTATCTACCTATCTATCTATCTAGTAATATTATTGTCTTGTATATCATTTATTAAAAAAGAAAAATAAATTATAAAAAAACTCTTAAAATATTAATATATAACAGGAAATTATGCAGCCAAGAAGGCATGTACCATACTGTGTCCACAGTATTGTCTATATATATATATATATACCCCATCTGAAAATTGCCATTGACGAGTCTCATTAATTTAAATGCTGCTTTTATTTCCTAAAATGGTAGAGAGATAGAGGTCTCCAGTGCATTGTTGGAGACTTCTTTAACCTTGTAGGTGTTAAAAATCTCAATTCAAATCAATTAGAATTTTAATTTGTTCCCTATGATGATGATTGTTTTCTCAATAATTGTCCTTTCTTTGTGCATACTGCCTTATGCTTCATTAAATAGCATGCAGAGGCCTTACTAACACTGCACTCCCTACATTTCATCTCTCATTTCCAAATACTCTCCCACTCGCCATCTTCAGCTATGCAAAGGACCTTCTCCTCTCTACAGCTTTTATTACATCCTCCCACTCCTAACTACAGGACTTCTCCATGCTGCAGCTGAGCATTCCCTCCTCTGTCCCATCAGACTCTCCCCCAGCCTTCAGATCTTCAGAAGCTCCCTGGAAACTCACCTCTTCAGGGAACCCAACTACCTCCATAACCAATATGAGCAAAGTCAGACCAATAGCCTGTCCAACTTCTGCTCACTCTCATTCCCTTCTAAAATTACGCTGCCACCTACATCCCCATCACAACCTCATTGTTCATCTTCTGTTATCCCAAACAGAACCTCCTCTTCCCTGGACCAATGCACTCAATAAATCTTCTTTCTCTCACCCACTGACTGGCAGTTCACGTGGCAGGAGGCACTTACACCCTTCTATGTCCAACGTACCTTCCTCTAGACTATAAGCTCTTATGAACAAGATCCTCTGATCCTTTTGTTTTCCATGTTCAATCTGTACTAGTTAAGATCCCTGTATGTTTGTTCCCTATAGTACAGAAATGAAGAATAAGTTGGCACAATATAAACAAAGAATAATAATAAAAAACATCAGTACCAAACTGTATATCAATATTTTGACAGGATTCAGTGTAGAAAAAAACTCAATGCAGTAACCTCCTGTGGGGCATTGTGTACAAGTTATGAGATATACTACATTTGAAGAGGAGAAAGTGAATGAACCATTAATTTAATAGTGTTGCCGTGTATTTGGTATTTTTATCTTTTTGTGCATTAAATGTGTGGACAGGTTTTTACTACAAAATATGAAAGTCACCACACTCAAAGGAATGTTTAGAACACAAAGGGAAAGAAACATCTGGGAATTTAAATTAATGGATCTATTTGACACATTAAAAACAGAACTGAACCTTGGGATGGGCTTCATGTCTCATTATAATAGATAGAACATTTTGGTATTTGATTGTATAGAGATGGATCTGTTCAAGTCACAGACTAGCAGGCTGTTCACACCTCTGTGATAACAGAGGGGTAATCAATGGCTCAGTCATTATGATTATGTTGCCTGTGCTTAATTATCCTGAAAACCTGACCTGTTGGTGTGCCTCATGAACCAGAGCTGAGAATCATGGATCTGCTAAACCTCATCTGTGTCTTTTAACTCAGTTTATCCAAATATTTCTGCAGAGATAAAACATCTTGCTCTGCATATATTTTTCTATATATTTTGCTGTCATCAGCAAAGATTAAGACAACAAATTTCAGAGGATACCATATTATGGTCAGTTCTACTCAAAAGTTCCATACCTCAAGCTTTTCAGAATCATTTGAGGTCATTTGGTCCAGCAAGGCCTCATTCCTTGTGGGTGCCTCTGAAGTTATCATTAAGCATACGTATGCAATTAGTTATCTTTGTTGTGTTGGAGATCTTATTTCTCCAATCAATTCCAGTACAGTTAAAATCTTCCATTATAATCACATTTCCTAACTGGGAAGTATTTCCCTTTTGCAGCAACAACTGGCTTCTTATGCCTCCTCAATATTAAGTGATTTTCAGAAAAAGACTATTACTGTCTTTTATTATGTTTACACTCACTGTGTATTTCAACCCACAGAGCTTCTTTATTCTCACTGATTCTTTAATTAATATCCTCCCATTTCCTATTTTCCTATTATTGCCAGCCAGACTATGAGCATTTGCAAGCTGCATTTCTGTTATTGCCACTCCAGAGATGTGCTTTGTTAAACAATCATGTATTTGCACTTTAGCAATTCATGTGAGTTTGAACTGTAATGACTTTAAATGAAGCATGTCCTAGCACCAGCAGTATCCTAGTTATGTTTAGCCAGAAAAATCCTACAGTATATGTTTTCATAGTAAAACTTTACTGAGCCGTTCAATGTTAGGAAAATGGGGAACTGATATAAAACATATTATTATCTCATTATATAGTTTGGCCTCTCTGTTCATTGATGGTGGGACTGCTGTTTATCTCTTGTAATTGATGATGGGAGACTACTCTGTCTTATTGGTAGCAGATGATCGGAGAGTGCGCTCTGTCAGTTTTGTAATTCATGATTGCTGACTGCTGTCTTCCCGGTGGGATAGTAACCCCCCCGGTAAACTTTAAGCCAAAAGCTAATAATAAGCAAAACATACTTAACTCCCTTATTCCCATCTCTCAAACCGTTATGGTTTGAGAGATGTAAGAAAAGAAAGGCCTCCGCTCCCTCCCCCTTCTCATGCGTCCGCTGTACAGCAGACGTCATGAGATCCTGCTTCCGGGACCAGACGGCGGCTCTTCAGGAGAGCTGTCATCTGGATATCTTGGTATAATTACTTCCTCGGAATGGTCTACAACATGTGCCTGGCTTGCAAGCACATGTTGTAGACCATACAGATGAAGTAATTATACCGAGATAACCAGATGACAGTGCTCCTGAAGAGCTGCCGTAAGTCGGTCGACCGGATTCTGCCTCTGACAGCTTTACAGCTCGTCAGGCAGAAAGGGGAGGGAGCAGAGGTCCTTCTTTTCTTACAACTCTCAAACCATAATGGTTTGAGAGATGGGAATAAGAGAGTTAAGTATGTTTTGCTTATTACTAGCTTTTGGCTTAAAGTTTACCTGGGGGGTTACTATCCCTTTAATATTAGTTGAGAGATTTTCTCTCTGATAGACAATGAGCGAAAGCTTTATGTCATTCTGGCAGTTTATGGTTGGTTTCTGTGACTCTTTAGTGGTAATTGTTAGTAAGTGAGAAGATTCTCTAGTATACTTTTCAGTGCGAGATGTGTGACAAACATATTGGACATTTGTTGGACACCCCTTTTATATCCTAAAAGTTAAAATGTATCTCTTGTATATATAACAAAAACATACGAGAGATTTTCCTCCACCTATTACAATAAAACTCTTACAATGTTTCATATAGTTAGCAGCGAGATACACAATAAACCACAAGTATCTACATATTTAATTCTGGTTCATATTTGAGGTGTTTCCAGTTTTTTTTTTTTTTTTTTTTTTTTTAAATTAGCAATTTTTTTTGTTTGGCCTTACCTGGGGATTTCCAGCACCAGGTTATATTTTCTTTGCATACACAGTTATTTTCATTTTCTTTTTGTGTATTAATATAGTGTCTTGAATAAAATGAAGATTTGTTCATAGCTTCAAATAAATTATGTTACTGGAAATTACAGGGTATTAAGTGTAAGTCACTAATTGCGCCCTTGAGTCCCACCCATAACTCACATCTGTACTCAAACCCATTGCTCTTGTTATAAAGATTTAACATTCTGATTACATACTATAAATCAAAGGCAACTGTTTAAATCAGGGAGCAGCAAATGAATATAATACGGAAATCTATGAGACTTGCATCCTTGTGCAGTGAAGAAGAAAAAGTCTAACATGACAGTGTGAATACTTTCCCATAATTTACTGTTTCAGTCCCAAGGAAATTGCATCACAAATTGCTTCCTTCCCTGTATGATGATAGATTGTACTACAGTAAACAATAATGCATGTGAAATAAGGTAATAAGCTTTACAGTGTAATATTATATATATATATATATATATATATATATATATATTTTTTTTTTAATATATTTTTTTCTGCACTACTTCTTTATACATATACAATGTGGAGGTTAGAATGCAATGTTTCTTTGGAAGGTCAGTTGGATGAAGGGAGAGGAACAGTTTTCAGGAGGTTAAATAGTGAAAAAGTGATAAAGGCAGGAAATAATAAAAAAAAGAGGTTTAGATTTTTAAAGGTAGCTCAAATAGATCGAAGGCAATAGATGAAGATGGGAAATATGCTTAAGGGCAAAATCTCAGCACCGACAAGATCAGAAAATTGTCAAATTAGTGAGAGAATTAAGGAAGATCATATTATTATCATTAATAACAATAGTAGTAGTAGTAGGAGTAGAAATGGTAGTAGTAAATATTCAGCAGTGTATGAAGGGATTAGAAGCTTGCAACAATGAAAGGAAGAAAAATGGACTATTGTAATAGTGCTATAATTTTTCTTCTTGCTGTGAATAGAGCACTCCGACTTCACTGCATAGCAAAAAACTATACTAATCATAAAAGCAAAGTATCATCTTGAAAAACCTGATTTTAAAAGTCCCAAGTTGTTGTGAAATAAGAGTGCATTATGTTACAACTGTTTTCCCTAAATAGCCAGGGCAGCAATTGGGTATATAGCATTTGTAACAAGGTAGGAAAAAGGTTTCCCTGTTTCCTACCCGTGCACTAGGGATACATTGTGAGCGAGCACTGACTATGCTTGTGCTGGTCTCTGTGATTATGGTAAAAGGGGAATATAATATAAGAACGAGCTGAGGAGGAGATTTAAAAAAAATAAAAACAATAGATATATATAGAAGGATGCTCAGTACTCACAATGCATCAGTGATATAAGGCTGGTTTAGAAGAAGACAAAATGCAAGGACTGCAACATAGGATGCTGCCAAAAATGATTTATAATGTGATTAATTCACATTGCAGAAAAACACATTGACCTATATTTATAAAAACAAACCAGAGTTATTCTGTAGTAAATCAACTGCACCATAGGGCACAAATAAAAATTGCTGTTAGATTAAATTGGGCTTCTCCTTGTATGCTAAAGAGGTCTCCAATGCATTATGGAGCTTCAACACTGAAATCAGCAAAAACTGGAACTTCCCACCTATCTGGAAATTTAGATCGAAAAGTGCAATTTCTCCACTTTTTTCACCTAACTCATTGTATTGAAACCAATGGGAAGACTGAATTGACACACAATAAATACTTAGCAAATGTTATTTTATTTCCCACAGACATAGTATAAAAGGGATCTGTGGGTTCCTTTGTTGGTGGAGTCTGGGGAAAGAATCAGATGAACAGGGGATTTTTTGGAGGGTTTGTTGACTGGGATTAGGGGGACAGTTAATAAAAAAAGTAGAATAAATAAAATAAAAAAAAATAAAATAAAAAAAATTGGTACGTAACTTGACAGAGACAGGGACTCCCTTGATTTAAATTTTGACTGGGGCAGACTGATAGTGGATGGGATAAAGTATTTTGTAGAGAAAGATTTGTATGTTTTAGACTTGTTGTTAGAGGCCTAAGCCCTGATGAAACATTGATTTGTAGGGCTTAGACTTGTGTTAGGCACAAGCCCTGAAGAAACATTTATTTGTAGGACTTAGACTTGTTAGAGGCCCAAGCCTTGAGGAAACATTGATTTGCAGGATATACTCTTGTTCAGCACACTACCTGAGGAAACATTGATTTGTAGGACTTAGACTTGTTAGAGACACAAGCCCTGGGGAAACATTGATTTGTAGGACTTAGAGTTGTTAGGCACAAGTCCTGAGGAAACATTGATTTGTAGGACCTAGACTTGTTGTTAGATGTCAATGCCCTGAGGAAACATTGATTTTTAGGACTTACACTTGTTTGGCCCAAGTCCTGAGGAAACATTGATTTGTAGGACTTAGACTTGTTTTGGACTAAGGATTGTTAGAGGCACAAACCCTGAGGAATCACTGATGATTTTTTGTACTCAGGATTGTTAGAGTGGCACAAGCCCTGAGGAAACAGTGATGATTTTTTGGACTCTGGATTGTTAGATTCACAAGCCCAGAGGAATCAATGATGATTGTTTGGATGATTTTTTGGACTCAGGATTGTTAGAGGCACAAGCCCTGAAGAAACTGTGATTTGTAGGACTTACACTTGTTAGCCCCCCAAAATATTTTTATATAAGCCTCTGTGGTATATTTAAAGAACAAGCCCTGAGAAACAAAATATGCGCTACTGGCCTAGTGCCTCTGTGTCATTGCAGCATTTGCGACTGCTGTTCTTGCTGCTGCTGAGCTGAGACAGCTCCAAGTGAATGGAATCAACAACAGCAGTGATATGAATAATGATGATAATGGTTCCTCTTGCCACTAGCTCCAGTGATGCACCTGATGTAGTAGCAGCACCACAACTAGCCCCCACTACTTCAGGTATATATGGAGAAAAGAAATCGGCCAATAATGCTTCTCCTCCTGCAATTCCTCCAAAATCATGGGTATCTTGGAATACTCATTTTTCCCTTGATACTACAGCAGGAACTGTGCCTTATATCAACTTCAATTAGAACACTGTGTGTAGGAAATAGGGGAAGGACTGGGAACAATGGACACATCTGCACTCACTTCAAACAAGTGTCACAATTGAAAGCAAACACCTTGATGCTTAGGTCAGCAATGTCAAATCAGTGACCCCACCAGAAACCAAGTACTGCTTCTGTCACTATTCCTCTTGTCCTCTCAGCTGAGGGGTTTGGCTTAAACATACTTCACATAAATGACATGGAGTCTGTATTTCATGTATGTTATCATGGAGGTTGTGCCAAGGTGTGTTCTGTCCTTTCCCCTTTTCACCAATTTATCACATATATTGCACAGTGCCGTTGCTGATGATGGCACTGTGCCTACCCCAAGAGAAAAATAGTACCACAGCCATGCTCTAGGTGGGGATAGAAAAGGTGGAGAAGAATTGTCTCTTTGTTCTTCTCCACATTCCTCTTCACTGACTGGCACAGAGGATGCTGCTGTTGCTGCTCCATCAGAATCAGCACTAGAATGAGGACCAGGATTATTGCTGGAAAGTGGAACCTGTCCTAGTCCCGCATCACTACTGCTGTACCCCATTCCCACAATGGCCACAGTGGCTTGTGGCACAGTAGCTTGCTCATCATCAGCCTGCTGCCCTTGCAACTCAGCAGCAGCAGTAAATACAGCAGCAGCAAACTCCGCAATGTCACAGCTGGTAGTGGTGGTGATGCCCATCCCTATTTACATATATTTGTCCCATTCCTTCTCACTTTCTGCTAAAAGGCCATGAATGTCTCTTCCACCACAATTGCTCCACCATCACCCTCATCACCACCACCAGCATAACCACCTTTCCCTCCTTGCTGATGCTCTATGAATGTTTCACTGGTTGGCAATGATGGCAAATGTGACAAAGGGTCCCGTACTGTCACACTTGCCATGTCTTCTTGAAGTGAAGAAGGCAGACTGGCAGCAATAGCAGCAGGCACAGGCAGCTGATCTGTGCTGATGCTAATACTGCTAGCCAGTTCTGCCTTACTTAGCATCTGTTCCCACAATGCTGGGAGGAAAAGGAATCACAGGGTTAGGGGGATGTTGCGGGCTCCTTGACAGCTAGTGTGGCTGCTCACCATCACTTCCATTTCCACCTCAGCAGGAGCATCTACAGTGGTCATGCTAGTCCCACCACCAGCTGCTTCACTATCATCGCTATCATCATCCCCTCCTTCATCCCAACACTCTAGCTGCTGTGTGGTAGTAGTGGGACTGATTGGGGATGGCAAGTATGACTTAGGATCCCCTGCTGTCACACTTATCATCTCTTTCTCCTCCTCCTGAGTATCAGAAAGCCCACTGGTATCAGTAGCAGCAGGCACAGGTTGCTGACCTGTCCTGCTCATGCAGCTACCTACTTCTTCATGTTCCTTTGCTGCTGATGATGCAAATTTCCCCCAGATCCGAAGGGATGATATCAGGGGACAGTACTGGGTATGGGGAATCAGGATTCCCAGACCCTTCTGTGTTGGTAGTGGTCACTTCCTCTGACTCACTGGACACATCATGGTCCTTCCAGCTTTTCCTTCTCTTTTCATATGTCTGCTCATATTTTTAGCCTACTCAGACTTTTAGTCTGAACCTCTTCTGCCCAATTTCACTATATAAATCACTAGAAAATTGCTTAGCACCCTCTCTATCTCTCTAGCTGCTTAGTTTTGTGTTTCAAGTCCTGGAATTTTCATTAAAACACAAACTACACTTAAGAGAATGGGCAGGAACTTTGAAGCCATTGAAAAAAAAAATAGCTAAAACATTTTGGCAATAGGTGAAAAAGGAGAAAATTTTAAGGAGTTTTTTTAAGATGGATTTTCCTGCAAAAAAGTGGATAACTATGTAGTTTTTGCAGACTTTTTTGCGGCAACACAAAGGACCTTTCACCCACCCATAGTGCCTACCTTTATCGCCACTCTGCCACCAACTCTCTGCTTTGCCATTTACCACTCTGCCACCCCTCTGCCACCTTCTCTACCCTACCCTGAGTCACCAATCTGCCACCTCTCCTTCATCCCCTTCACCTCCTTCCTATCATGGTGCCTGTGCTTTTTGCAGCAGGCGGCGACATTCTGACTGCTAGTTTGCATTGCTGGTTATTGATTGGCTAACACCTTTTGTCGCCGCCCAGTGATGGCCTCTATATACCCTGCCATTTCCTCAGGATGGTGCCCTTTCGTGGTGTATTTGTTCCTGCATTCTGATCCGTTATCGTTTATTGTGTATGACCTGGCCTGCCTGACAACGTTCCTGATTCTGCTCCGTTGCTGACTGTATCCGGTTGAGAACCTGCTCCGTTGCTGACCTGGCCTGGCTGAGAACCCGCTTCCGTTACCGACTGCATCTAGCTGAGGACCCGTTCCCTTTACCGACTATATCCGGATGAGTACTCGCTCCGTTGCTGACCTGGCCTGGCTGAGAACCCGCTTCCGTTACCGACTGTATCTGGCTGAGAACCTGCTCCGTTGCTGACCGGGCCTGGCTGAAAACCCACTTCTGTTACCAACTGTATCTGGCTGTGAACCCGCTCCGTTGCTGACCTGGCCTGGCTGTGAACCCACTTCCGTTACCGAGTGTATCTGGCCGCACCGCTTCCGTTACTCGGTGCTTGTCAGTGTACCCGTCCTGCTCTGACCCTTTGGGCTGCCAGTTGCCCTGTGCGCTTCCTTGTGTCTGGTACCATGCATTTCCAGCTTACCACTGTGGCCTCACTGTTGCCTCCATTACGTTCAGTGGTTGCTGTATGTTAACCTGTTGCGCCGCGAGGCGCTGTATCTTGTCGACCGTTAGCTAGGCTTAGTGCCTAGTCTCTCTCCATACCGCTTTTGCGGAGTGTACAAGCGAAGTACCGGTGCAGTGTTCTATCACTGACTGTGTTACTCTGATCTCTCTGTGTCCACCTCTCATACCTCGCTGGGCTCACTCCCTCAGGGAGTTGCAGGAATCTGGGCATTACTATTTGACCCTTGGAGTACCTGGATGTTCCAGGTAGAGTTGCTTATCTCAGCTGCAGGATCTTCTGGCTCAAGAGCCAGCGTTACGTTACACCATCCTCATAGAGGGGACATTAGTTGTTTCCATCACTATACGTGTTGTGCTGCGATCCACCCCAAGCGCTCTAGGGATATTTTGGGAGAGTTATCTCGGTCTGTTGCCATCTGGTTCCAGGGTCAGTGGTGCCTTGATCCTTGGGTTCTATACCGCCCCGGCGTCTGGGTTGTGCCAGTAGTGTTGCCTTACTCCTTGGGTTCTGTGACTCCCAGGTGTCTGGGTGTGCCAGCACAGTTGTCTCGCTCCTCTGGGTCGAGCCAGTCACCCTCATCTGGACCACCTCGATCTAGGTCCTGTGGTCAGTCCGCTGCCTACCGATCCTGCCAGTTGTCCTGATCCATGCCAGGACCTCTACTGTCTATAGATTGTTATTTTCATTACATGTGATTCCTGTATTGGCATATACTGTAATATTCACTTGCCTGCATATCTACTCCATTGTATGGGCCATAGGCCTATCTATGTCTTTGAACTTTTCTCTAATAAAGTTATTTTAACCTTACCAAGCTGTTCTGAGTGTTCATCAAAAACCGTGACACTTCCCTATGATTCAGGGTAGGGAAGGTGACAAAGGGGACAGTGGAGGGATGGCAGAGTATAACGACTCCATTCTGTTTATTAGGTTTCAGCCTGGATTAGCCCCAGTACTTTATAAAGATGATGTCCCCTCAGGAGATGCACATCTTTGACAACTGGAGCACCCTGGTTGCCTATATGGTGCTGAAGATTTCCCAGATCTTTTCAGTCATGGCAGCCAAGTCACTCTAGGGATGTGAGCTTGCAAAGTATCCTGCTTGAGCTTTGTGGATAAGGAGGGAAAGCCTGCATCCTTGATGCTAAAGGGTTATCACGGTGCCCGTGCTCTTTTTGTTTTGTTTCTGTCTGTCTAGCCTGTATCTTGCTCCCACTGGCTACCATGTGTTAGTCCCACCCAGTATGACCTTTATATACTGGGCTATGGGCACCCCTCCGGTGCCCTTTCGTGGTGTTCCTGTGCCAGTGCTTATTTCTGCTCAGTGTTTCCCAGTGTACCTACTTGGCGTGCCTGACTACTCTGCATATTGTCTACTGCCCCTGTGTACCGACCCGGATTGCCTGACTATTCTTCTGACATTCCTGCTCCGTCATTCGACCCAGCTTGGCTGATGTTCCTGCTCAGTGATCTGACCTGGCTTGGCTGACGTTCCTGCTCCGTGATCCGACCCGGCTTGGCTGACGTTCCTGCTCCGTGATATGACCCGGCTTGGCTGACGTTCCTGCTCCGTGATTCTACCCGGCTTGGTTGGCATTCCTGTGCTGTGTCGCCTAGGTGACATTCTGACTGTCTAGCAATTGGGCCTCTGCTCAATGCAAGTGTCTGCCTCCGTTACTGCTCTGGCAGATGAGCCACCGGTTGCCTCCGGCTATACTGCTGCAGAGTGCAAGTGTTGTCTCCGTTACTGCTACGGCAGTTTACCTTGGGCCTAGTCTCCGTTACTGCCTCTGCTCAGTACAAGTGTCTGCCTCCGTTACTGCTCCGTCAGTTGAGCCACCGGTTTCCTCCGATTATACTGCTGCAGAGTGCAAGTGTTGCTTGATGCTAGCGTCTGTCTCTGTTACTGCTCTGGCAGTTGAGCCACCGGTTCACCGGATGTGGTATATTTTCTTCACCATATTTATAGGCAAGTGTTCAAACATGTATTTTATGGTGACAGGTAGTATGTATACTATTTCATGTTATCAAAATAGTGTTCTTACCCTTCAAATTAATTAAGTTGTTCACTATGGAGCAGTTTGCTTGCTCTTCTTTCGGGTCATGGGAATGGTGCTGTTTGTGGTGCTGAGTGGATCCTCTAGACAGAGAGAATGAGCTCAGACTTCAGGTATATCTGCTGCTGGCGATGTGTAACGGCCACCATTCCTTACACTTCACCAGCAGTATGACAACCCTTCATGCTTATGATTGTTTGGGGGCTGTGTGCATAGGATGCTACAAGGAGATCCCAGCATTGCCAACCTCAGATAGGCAATGCTGGGATTATGTACTCCAGCAGCATAGGCTGCTATCAGAGTTTAGAGCATGTGGTGAACAGCCATATTGACATATAAACACAAGCACATGAATATGACAATTGCTCACTATCCTGCATTAGAATATGGAAATGGATCATTAACATGCTACTATATATGTGTTCAGTCCAGACTCATAAACATGTTGAAGGCATATACTTCAATACTTCAAAGATCCTTGAAAGCTGTCTTTGCTCTCTCAAGTTTAGTAATTAACAAAAGGTGAAGGGATCTTTGAAATGTGGGCTGAGCATATTTTTGTATCTAAATCTCCAGAGTTTATATGTTTTGCATTCTATATTGCATTCTGGATTTGGAAGAAATCAGTAGCAATCAAATTTACTTATCTGTCATTTGTAATCATTCAGGGATCTAAGTATAAGTAAAAAACAAAATGGTGATCTAAGTTCTACAAATTTTTGAAAAGCAACAGTTACAAATAGTACAATACCAGAGTTATCATCCTAATGGAATCCCTACTGGGCAATACCTATTTTTAAAGTAGAAATTGCAGTTCACTTGATGACTTTATAATAAAAACAAAAGATTTTCAAAAAAGGTTTGTGGTACCTGGACTTTTGATGATCAGTGGTCGGAGGTAACATCCATTACAGAAAAAACTGGAAATTCCTGCAAGCACCTCTAATTACTACAATGGTGGGTTGTAACCTACATGATTAGCTGGTACACAGTTATTCTCAAGCTACATATATACAGGCATGGCTTGTAAACCCACAGAAGGGTCTTATAAATGTGAAGGTAGCTTACCATGTGAATTCATGCTCCCATCAATATTAAAAGAACTAAAACATTTAACATCCACTCCTTCATTAATTGTAAGACCATGACAGTAATGTATATGTCCTATTACAGACAATTATCGTGACAAGTCATAGAATTCATTGGTTCTATAAGAAAGAATTTGCACCCTCCAGCAGCCAGACTTATGATTGATGTGCTACTAACAACCATCTACTATAAAAAGAACGTGAATGGATTCACCACCAGCTGGGTACAACGAGCCCTAGAGGTGATACACCAGTATCAATGATTGTCACATGTCTGGAGGATATGCAGTTGTCAGCTGATGAAAATTGAGTCTAGCACTTATTTGATTTTGTCTATGCAAATGGCTTTCTAATAGGATACTTATTTTCTTAACAACTTCATAGTGTGTAAGTTTGTTACTTGTTTTCCAAGTGGTGCCAATTAAAGACCTAGATGGGGGGGATTTCATCAACGCTTTAGAAGGCTAAGGCACCCTGCCAGTTGCTTGTTCAGACATATCAGAGGGCTTGACTTGTGCCCCCTCTTCTGAAGAAAGCGAGTGAAACAATACATTGTGTGGTGGCTTTAGTCTTTTATAGCACATTGAATACTATATAAGTAATTACTAATTTCTTTCAATACTCTTAAGTGGGGTATGAGTGCTACAAATCCACTATAAGCAACTGGAATGTCAGCTTTCAACAAGCATAGTTTATAATAGGGTTTTGTAGTGTTTGCAACACCAGTATTTAACACACCCATACACTATTTTGGTTTTAAATGTTTTTCCATGCCACATTCTCTTTACTTAATGTGAATAGGTTAAATAAGAGGGAAAGTATTCTATAGCCTCTGGAACCTTATCAACATCACGTTCTAAAAAGGCTAATGTGAGAAGATCCCTTAAATTTAATAACTGTGAGTGATCATAGGACTTACATTTAAAAGAAAAATACAGCATAAAAACAAACACCTTAGGGCCTGTTCAGTTGCTATTGTACAGTGTTCTATGACTTATTGCAAAGAAATGAGCTGTAGAACTAGCTAGAAGTGACGGTATTAACCCTTTGAGTGCCAAAGGGGCACACAACGCATTGAAAAGCAATGCGTTGCGCACTCCTATGGCAATCAAAGGGTTAAAATACTATTATTTTTATTCTCCCATAAAGTACACTAGGTTTGTCCCCAAATTCCTCCACTTTTCTTTTGAACATATGGCCCATTCCAGGGAGTGGGTGTACCTGGAATTCACAGGGACCACCTTTCTCAGGGGCCTCACTTTGAGTTCCCAACAGTCCAGATTTAAGGAAAGAAGAAATTTAGTCCTGCTCTGATTAAATTGGTAAAATACACCAGTGAACCTGTTTTCCCACAAATAGGAATGGAATAATGGAATGTAACAACTAATTGTAAGCAGGAAACTGGAGGAGTAAAAATGATACCTTTATTGTTTAACTGAGTGACTCTAAGATGCAAGCTTTCAAGACACTAGGTCTAGCACTCATGCAAATTATTTAAACATTTAAATTCCACTGTCTGTGAATATTCTTATCAGTATTGCCCATAATTCAGTCCCTAGGCTCCAGGAGAGGAGACTTGCTTTGTAGATGTATTACCTTTTTGATACTCTAGTGGATTTTGATGGCTAAGTTTATAGATTGTATGAGTTAATCTGCATGAGTGCTTAACCTGTCAGTATTGTGTGTCCAGCCTTCATTCTTACCACGCCTGAAGGAGAGACGTAATGTATTGAAATCTTGTATCAAGCTACCCTCTTTGTATCAGTATCACGGAGAGAGAAACCCGGTAATGATGGCCAAGGATTGCCTAGTTCCCATTACAGAGCCACTCTGTTAGCCAATACAGGTATCATTTTTACTGTACTAGTCTCCTGCTTTCTCTAAGGCTAATACTGTACCAAGCTTGAACTAATTTTAAGATATTTCTTCATGTTTTCCTATGTCTGGGGGCCTCCATTTACAATTTAACCAGGGTCCTCAGGAGTTCTTAAACCTGCCCTAGAAGCTGTTGGTTACAAAACCAGTGAAAAAAAATCAGCTGTTACAGAAATGTCAGAAGACAGATAATGAGTTAAGAGCGCTTAGCTTTCATCCCAGATTTAACATACTTACATACAAAGTGATGAGAATCTGCATAACATTTTTATTTTTTATTGCTGTTTTTTTTCATGAGTTTGTGGGCTACTCTGTCCTGCTTCTGAATGGAATTAATCTTACCCACAAATCATGTTTTATTAAGTCATTAAAATGATCCTTCAGTGAAAACTACCTTAACTCATTAAGAGGGGAGTATCTGCTTTACTGGTGTTGATTGCACAGAAACTATTTGTGAGTCCACATATACATGCTGAATGGAATCTGAGCTACAGTAAGATTGTGGGGGCAGGATACATGAATCTGAAGCTAGCAGTATTGAGACAGATGTGCTGAAATGTGTCATTTTTTAATTCTGTGTAATGCAATGGCTAAAGAGATGCTTTTCAGTAATAAACCAGCTGTATTATAGATCTGAATTTAAAATTCAGTAAAGTTGAATTGCTTTAAATGAGGCTTTTAATAGTGCAAAACAATTATCATACTTAACATTTTGGTTCCCAGAAACATGATCTTCACCAGGATAACACACTGTAACAGTAATATAATCTCAAACGTGTACAGCATAATATTGTATTAAAACAAAGACAAAAAAATCCCATATGTACATGTTATCCTTTCTTAATAAAAAGGTCTTATCAGTTCATGAATGGGTAAATGAGCTGCCTGTATTCAAACTGCTACAATGAAATCAACCCTGCATGGGATTAGAAAGTGAGAAGATGTTTACTTAGTGCTATCATCAGCCCTCATTATTTGATTTGATAAATCTTTAATAGCCTAGTAAAGGAAATTCTTGACATACGTGCTGAAGGACATACGTGTAAAATCTTGGCAATACTTTGTATCACAGAATTATGTGTAACAACATTTTTTTTTTAGATTTATCTCTGTTAGGGTTTCTTCTGCCTCATTTAGAATTTTATCTTCATACCCTTAATTTAGAAACTTGATCTTATGGTTTTCTTGGCTGCAGTACATTGTTCACGCCCCCTACCAATCCTATTCTCTTAAAGCAATTGTGAATATGGTAAGGCTTTAATGAGGAAAGGGGGATGGATGGTGGTAACATGCAGTAGATTGTTCCCAGGGCCGGATTTACATCTCAGGTGCCCCTATGCACAACACTCCCTGGCACCCCTAGCCCCACCAATTCCCCACCCTAACCACTCCCATCACTTAGCCACACCCTCCATTAGCCACACCCTCTTTTAGATTTAGAAAGCAAAAAAAAAAAACCTGCAGTGAAAATATGATTTTGATTTATGTATGTTGAAATGATTACTTAACGAGGAGGATCTGTCCATTATATTCACTGCAAGTGAATGACAGAGGAGATACAGTACACACACACAATACATTGCACTGCAAGTGAGTGTACAGATGACACATACACCAAATTTAACTGTAGGACAGGTGATTATACACAGGGCACATAAACCAACACTGTCAGAGACTGAAAAGAGCAGAGGGCACATATATGGCATTGCACAACTGTGTCACTGTACAGAGGGAACATTAGCCAGTAATGTGCATTTTGATTGTGCAGACAACAAATATCATACACCGCAGGAAGATTGCATAGTGGTCAGTGGACACATACGCCACATGAAAAAATAAAGGTGATTGTACACAGAAATTAAATATGAATGTATCATCCTCCATAATGATGATACGATTCATATTTAATTCCTCTATACAATCACCTGCATTTTTTCATGCGGTGTATTTGTCCACTGACAATTATACAATCTTTCTGCAATGTATGGTGTGTTGTCTGTCCAATCAAAATGTACAGTAATGTGGCATTACTGGCATTATGGCATATGTTCCCTCTGATTCTGTACAACCATGCCCAATCGCCCATGAACATCGGATTCAGTTCTATTAGGGCCATGCTCACAGATGAAAACCTTTTGTAAACTAATATATATTTTCTATATATATATATATATATATATATATATATATAAACACAATGTTGTTTAAGCCAAGTAGCATATTTCTCACTAAAAATAAACATAAATTACACTTGGAATAAATAATTACTAAAATGAATGTCACCACATGACAATACTGTACAGATGATTACATGGAGAATGGAATATTTTATATTATGTTTATTGAATGCATCACAAATAACTCAAATTGTGAGGCTAACTGGGCAACACATACAAGCCTGCGGCTGCACTTGTGGATGTTGGGGCAGGCTACTGCTGCCTCCGACCTCCAATAATAATTGGTTGTGGCCTCTTGTCTGCTCCTCCTCTGACCCACGCTCCCACAAGCTATGCTCTGCTCAGCCGCCAAATCTAGGGCATGGGCTGTTCCTGCAGGGCCGGCCCAAGACATTGTGCTGCCTGGGTTCAAGGATGAAATGCTGCCACCCCCCACCAAAACATGCCCACATCCATAATGTTATATCAGACATGGGAGGTGGTAATGGGGAGAAACAGGGGCAATGGGGAGAGAAGTTGGGAGAGAGACATGGGAGGTGGTAATGGGGAGACAAGTGAGGAGACATCATCCTTAAATTAACCGTTTGGGTGCCAAAGGAGTGTTCAATATGCTTGACAGCCTGGCACTCAATAGGTTAAATAAGAACACGTAATAAAAATAGATTGCCATCCCCTCCTTCACCCAATTAACCATTTCCAGAGGCATGTGCAAAGCTTTGTGCACCCCACTGGTATTAAAGTGTTAAGCCAGTGTGCTCATTTTTAGAGATGCCTCTCACGCTGAGTCCCCAGCCCTCCTCCCCTAATCAGGTGTCATCCTTCCCTCACATCTTTCAGCTGCCCATTAACACAGACCCTGCTTCCAACAGAATGTTTATCCCATGAACAGCCCCCAATCCCAGTTCATAATTAGCCCCTACAACTCTTATGTCCCTTCTTAATCACAGCCCTCAGTCCTCTATCACCAATGTTCCCAGCACCCCAGACCTCAGCCCCCACACAGACACAGTCAACAGCCCCCATCAGAGTTCCACATTAGCCCCATATGGCCTTTTGCTCCCCATGACCACAACCCTTATCCCCCTCAACTAGAGGTCTCCCAGCTCCCACCACAATCTCAGCCCTTAGCCCTCCTCTTCATTACCGAACAGCAAATAACTTAATGTCCCAATCTTGTACCTGGCAATAAAGCAACCAAAGTGTAACTGAAGGGCAGGAAATATGAAGATCTCACTTCCTCCATCTCCTCATGTCAGTAGAACCAGACAGCATCACGTGATTTGGGTCAAGGGGATGGGGCAAGTGAGCCTCCCTGTGTTGTTTCTCATTGGTGGAGCAGACTGAGATATGTGGGGCACTAAGAAAACCTGACATGAGAGCGGGAATCTTCCA
Organism: Rhinophrynus dorsalis; assembly: GCA_037306005.1. Classification (NCBI taxonomy): domain Eukaryota; kingdom Metazoa; phylum Chordata; class Amphibia; order Anura; family Rhinophrynidae; genus Rhinophrynus; species Rhinophrynus dorsalis. The sequence goes on from CM074718.1 coordinate 161,476,858, forward strand.
CTCCAGTTTTACAGGTGCAATCCGCTCCCCTTATCACATGCTTCCTTTCTAAAAAGGATGTGAACTGCATGCCTGCTCTCAGAGTAAGTGTGTGACAAGGGAAGGAGTTGCCTGCTCTCAGAGTAAGTGTGTGACAAGGGAAGGAGTTGCTGCCTCATGTACCAAATTCCGCTGCTGTCCTGGTTGGCAGCGTGCCACCAGGGCTGGTGCAAGGATTTTTACCACCCTAGGCAAAACCTAATTTTGCCGCCCCCTTGGCTCCACCCCTTGTGCCCTACCCATTTATGCCCCTCCTCTGTATGTGTTTAAGTGTCAGTGTGTTCCCCATATGTGTCAGTTTGTGTGTGTGTTCTCTATATGTGTATGAGTTCCCTGTATGGATATAAGTGTCAGTGTGTGTTCCCTATATGTACATAAGTGTGTCAGTGTGTGTGAGTCTCTGTAAGGATATCAGTGTGTAAGTATGTGTGTGTGCTTCTCTATATGTGTATCAGTGTGACAGAGTGTATGTTCTCTATATGTGACTCTCACCTCCTTTGACTCTCTCCCCCTCTTGACTGTTGACCCTCCTTTGACTCTCTCTCCCCGTCTGACTCTTGATCCCCCTCTTGACTGCTGATCCCCCCTTTGACTCTCTCTCCCCCATCTGACTCTTGCTCCCCCCTTTGACTCTCTCTCCCTGTCTGACTCTTGATCCCCCTCTTGACTGCTAATCCCCCCTTTGACTCTCTCTCTCTCTCCCCCTCTTGACTGCTGATCCCCCCCTTTGACTCTCTCTCTCTACCAGTCTGACTGTTTATCCCCTCACTTGACCCCTGTTCCACTTACTGTTTCCGGTCACTTACTGTCTCCCCCAGTGGGTACTTAAGGTGCTCTCCCTTGGCTGGCTATTTTTTTTAACCTTTTCAGTTCCAGAAGGGTATACAACGCATTGAAAAGCTATGCGTTGCGTACCCCTCTGGCACTGAAAGGGTTAATGTAGCATAGCGATGCCCTTTTCTCTCTCCCCCTCGCTTTTTCAATCCTGGACCAGGATTGAAGGAGCGGAGGGGGAAAGAGAAATAGGTATCGGTGTGCTACATTAAAAAAAATAGCCAGCTGAGGAAGGGCACCGAAACTTACAGGTTTTTTTTGTTTTGTTTTTTTTTAAGTGGTGAACGGCAGCGGGGGCCGATGCGCCCTCAGAGAATGTGTGCCCTAGGCTGGCGCCTACCTCGCCTATAGGTGGCGCTGGCCCTGCGTGCCACCACTGACCTAGAACATGCTTTGGGCCAGCTCTGGGTTCCTGTGGCTTTTATGCAGCCGCGCATGCAACCCTGAAGTGCACAGCTGCTTTTGACTACATGTGTGCGTCGTGACATCAAAGCAGTTCCCATCCAGGCAGCGATGTGACCAATGAGCATGGAGGCAGCAGCACACAGCGGCAGTGGGTCACATAGGGCGGCCAAGGTGGAGCAACCGCAGGTACAAGGCAACCGGAACATTTACCACTGATACTGTACTTAAGTTTTGCAAGTCACAAGCTCCCAACCCTCGCAGGAACATGGCCAGTGCGAGCAAGCACAGCATAATTATTATCACATAAAGTGGCAGTGTGCCACAGCATTAGTATTAATATTATAAACCCTGGGGCCATAAAGTGGGCAGGATGGTGGGCATGACAGGGCAATTGCCAGGCGCACCTGAAAATATCGGGCGCCCTAGGCAAGTGCCTTGTCTGACTATTGGTAAATCTGGCCCTGATTTTTCTTATCTCTGTCTTTGCAAAATAAATCAATCTTAGCCAAGCCTCTCACTTCACACTTACCAAACTTACCAAGACACCTGTTGTGAAGCTTATAGTAAACTTGATTTTTGTGCTCAAACTGATGAGAAAATCCACAAAAGAGATTAATGAATCCTCTTTGGGTGTCCAAATAAGAAAACAATCACTGATATATCTCCACACTTTAGGTGGTTAGCATAATAACACTTATATATGTTATTTCTCTTCAAAGTCTTCCATGAATAGGTCGAAATAGGATGGGGTCACATTGCTCTCCATCACTGTGCCAACTTGCACAAAATAATATTTATTTTTCAATATAACATTTTAAGTGCTGGGGGGTTAAATGGATGTTGCATTCCGATATTTTTTTTATGAATGTAGCTTTTTATTTATTTAAATAACTGTGGAAATGATATCTATTTTTCCGGCACAAGTTGGTTTTTTATTAGTTCCTTTCTTACATGATGTAACCAAGATATGAAATACTATACATGAAAAAATAAACATGTAACAGTTTTTAATTACTTTGTTCCCCTTATTTCTAATAAAGTATATTATTGTATGAAAATGTATATTGGAATGCATTTTTCTGGATCTTCTTAATAAAATTATACCATATAGATGATGGTTTTAATATGTAGGTTTTACAGGCCTGTAATTATGTGTAAACTAATTTTTTTAGAGGAAAAAAAAGGCACATTTATTATTGGATCGGTAAAATAAGTTTTCCACATAAATATATCCAGGACAAAATATGTATCTTTAAAAGCAGATAGCCCAGACAGTTTTAACCTGGGCAGCATGTGCTGTCCATAAAAAAGTCAAGCTTAAATTATCTTCAGCAAAACAGAGCAATATAGGAAAAAAACAGAAAGTACAAAAACACACATACATTGCCCACCTAACACATGATTAAATCTTGGTGCAGTATGAAATATAACATCTGTCTATATAACTAAATGCCTCTAGGAGAAAACAGTGCCACATTTGTTTATGTTAACATATTAAAGGGGGTGGCAAGTGCACTAAACTACAGCTACCATAGTCCACAAGTTTCATAAAACAATTTTCTTTTTAAACACGATATACTTCCACTTAAATATTTATATAGTCACAAAAACTACAATCATAAAGAAAAGATAAATATGTCATATCATTTTGCAAACTAGAGATCCTGGTACTTAAAAGGATGGGTAACTTCCATTTCTAGCCCTTGACTTCACTGCACAAACATTTCTAGAAAATGGTGCTATTGCCACAATATATATACTGTATATTAATGATATTACCACTTTTAAAGTACGGAAATCTTTAAAGAACACAAAATACAATTTGATTTTAAACAGATATAGGTCTCAAGAAAAAATGGTGTCCAATTAGTATGAGCTGTCCTACCCAGTAGGTGCCAACAGCATAATGCCGCACTAACACAGTATAAAGCTCAAAGATTCTTCAATTTTTTGGAAAACATACAAATCGCAAATTGTTTTGAAAACCAAACACAACAGGCATCAAAAATACATAGCTACTACAGAACCTCTTGCAAAAAGATATGCTAACCATTGCCTTACTGAACATGTGTTACATAACAGATGACTGCCTTGGGCATTAAAATAGTCCCCAGCAGCCATCTAAAATTACTGTAAGCCTCCCTATGACCGCTACCACTCCTAGATATGTTATTAATGTGATAAATAATACAATAAAAAATAAAATAAATGCGTCTCCTCCTGCTAACCATACTACACAGACCTTTTTATTAGTTAATTTTTCTTTGGTTAGTGTTACCTACTGCCAGGCTTTCTCCTCCATTATAATGAATGTGGAATCGATTGCTGGGGTTCAATGTACCATTCTGATACTTCTGGGTTGCACTGAGATGACCTTGATGCTACCAGGAAATGTCAAAAAGAAATGTAGAGCTCTGACAATTTGCTCTGCCTTCAGTATAACAGAGGTGTAAACCTGCCAGCATATAACCCTACCTATAGAAAAATGAAATTAACAAAAGGTATGAGAAATGGGAGGGAGGGGGAGATCAGAGGCACAAGGATAACTTCAATTTTTTAATACTTTTTTTAATTACTTATAGGCTATGTCATGAGCATATGATCTATCATTTAATTTGCTTTCTAGATATTTTTGAAGGGTAGAAAGCATAAAACAACTGAAAGACTGTTGCTGAAGGGATCCCCAATGCTTATGGGGAAATCCCATCTCCAGCCTTTCATAAATGGAACCATGCCAATAGAGGTGTGGATTCTGTACAAAGATTTAAGTTTTGATCCGGAGAGTAAGAGTGACAAGTTTGATATACAGTTGAATTGTCGAAGATGGAATGTATGCTTAGCATAAAATCTTTATTTTCAGGATAACCAGTCCAGCAGAGAGAATATGGGTCAGAACATATTGGCGATCATATTTTAATCACAATTTACACCACCTGTGAAAATTCATTATGTTTCAAACTAAATGATGTTGGGCACACACTGTGTGTATAGATAGCTGGATAAATATTAATATTTTACACACAAAACTAATAAAAACTTTCTCATAATCTAAGTGGAAGGCAATTCCCTAGGAGAGTTTAAGGATTTTGTTAATCCACCTGGTAGGCCTATTGTGTCTGCTGTCCTATATAATAATTCGCTAGGATGTTTGTCAGAAGCCGTCATGCTCAGTAGAGACTGCCCGAATGCACAGAATGCTGGGAGGTGTAGGAATGCTGGGAGTTCTCTGCTGGGAGCATTCTGTGCTCTGTGTGCAAAGCAATGTGTTGCGTACCCCTCTGGCACTCAAAGGGTTAACATCACCCAGACCTTGGCCTGTGTACACGGGCTTTTACACTAGTTGATTATATAATGCAGCTGACACCTGTCTACTTAGACTTTTTACTCCAGTTATCCATTTCAAAAATCAAATTGTATGTAAAGGACTCAGATGTTAACAGATACTCTACCACTGCCTGAACAATATATTCTGTTTACTTTAGACATTGATAGTCTTATACCAATATACCACATGTTGGTAGCATTGTCTACTACATCATAGTTATTTTAAACTGGGAAATATACATGATCTCTAGCAGGCTGGTACACTGATGGGAAGCAATGTGGCCCCATCCTACACCTACACCTATTACTAATTGAGATTATACTCAAAATATAACAAAATGGTGGTGATATATCAATGAGTGATTTCTTATTTTGACAACCCGCGAGGAGTCATTAATCTCATTTGTGGATTTTCTCAACAGGTTGAACACAACCATCAAGTTTAGGTAAGTTTAAAGGTTTAGTAATGTTTCAGAACAAAATAAGCTATGATTGCTCCTTATAGTTTATACTATTGATCTCCAATGTTGGCACTGTTCATACCTCTAGTTTCATTGAAATTATATTATAAATTGTACTCCTCCTGCCTCTTTTCCATAGCGTAAGCCACCTCCTATCAGATCTGAAGTCTGGTCATAGGACAGGACAGATTACAACGAGGGACAATCTTTCTTCTGTCCGTATATGGAAAACCCTGCCCTGCTTGATGAAGGAGGTCTGGTTTTCGCAGCTTTGCAGACAGACGACTTACATTGGTAAAAGGGGTGGGAGGGGTACACTTTATAATAAAATGTAATTGAAACTAGAGATATGAACAGTGACCACATTGGAGATCAATAATATAAACTATAAATAACAGTTGTAGCTTCTTCTGTCCTGAAACATTACTAACCTTTGAAGCAAGTCTCCAGGACATACTTGAAAATGAGAGAACTTTCAATGATTCTTCTTGGTAAAACACCTTCTAAGTAAATTCAATATGATGAGCTTCAACTCACAACAGGTGTGTTTTTGGATATCTTGGTTAAAGTAGGGGCAGAAGGGATGAGACAAATTTATTTAGCAAATATGCTTATAAGAACAACCTGTTGCATACTACCGCCTTTCATACCCCCTCAATAAAGCCTTGCCATATTCATAATTACTTAGAATAAATTGGATTGAATTGTTAATGAGCTCAAACAATGTATTCCATCCAGAAAAAACATGAAATCAAGGTTTCTAAATTGAAGGTGTGAAGAAAAAAAAATTGTATATGAGGCAGAAAACAGGCTAACAGGCTTATTGTTATACTGACTTATAATTCAGCAACACCATACATTAAAAATATTTTGAGAAAATATTGACCTATACTACAGTTAGACAGTATCCTTAAGAATGCATGTCAAGAATTCCCTTTACTGGGCTATGAAACGTTACCTAATTTATCAAATTGGATTGTAGGGGCTGTTGATAGGTCTTAGTACACATCACTTTCTTTCCAATGCCACACAGGTTTTTCACTGGTTGCATTCATTGCATTTTGAATACAGGCAGCTTATTTACCCATCAACAAAGTGTACTTTTCATTTGTGTTATTACTTCTTCAATATGAGTGATTAATATTGAAATGTGGCCAACAAAATAGTGTGTTAAAAATATAACCTGAATCAAATAGCTGAGATCAGAATGTCACCCCAATCAATAGAGCAACATTCTGATATGGCACGCTTAATGGACGCCACATACATGGCGACAGATCAATATATAATGGTGAATTAACCCCTTGACTGCCTTTCCCACATAATAATCCTACTGTACCTCATAATGTGAATTAACCCCTTGACTACCTTTCCCACATAACAATCCTCATTTACCTCATAATGGTGAATTAACCCCTTGACTGCCTTTCCCACATAACGATCCTCATGTAGCGCATAATGGTGAATTAACCCCTTGAATGCCTTTCTCACATAACAATCCTCATGTACCTCCAGTTTACGGTTTCCTGCTCCTTGGACCAGTATGAACTCTACACCCCTGTTGTTTGTGGCCCTCACTGCCGTGACCCCACCCCCTGGTGGTTGCTGTAAGTTTGAAGGTGACAGGAGCTGGGGTGGGAGTCGCAGCAGTGAGGGGCAGAAAGAACGGGGGTTTAGAGTTCATACTGGTCCAAAGAGCAGGACACCGTAAACTGGAGGTACATGAGGATTGTTATGTGGGAAAGGCATTCAAGGGGTTAATTCACCATTATGAAGTACATGAGGATTGTTATGTGGGAAAGGCAGTGAAGGGGTTAATTCACCATTATGAGGTAAATGAAGATCGCTGTGTGGGAAAGGTAGTCAAGGGGTTAATTCACCATTATATCTTGAACTGTCACCATGTATGTGGCGACCATTAAGTCTGAGATATGAGAATGTCACTCTGTTGATTGGGGCAACATTCTGATCTCAGCTATTTGCTTCAAGCAATGTTTTTAACATGCTGTTTTGTTGATCGTCGACATTTCCATAGGATACCCAATATGAGGTTGTATCACTTGAAGACATTTAAACATATGAAATGATATGTTATGTGTTTGATTTTATTAATGATATTATTGTCAGGGTTAATCACTATATTCTGTCTTGATATAGAATATGTATTCACAGTTCAACACTCTCACTAGAACAGTGTCACCATTTGAAGAGTCTGTTGTACCTGAGCATATGTTTAGTCATATATTTCTTTGTATCACTGAGATCGAATTAATATTGTTTATGTCTCATGTTGCCTAAAAGCCAATGAACTCTTTCTATTGGCCATTTGTTATATCTTGTCTGGGATGAATTATTGCTAGGACTTTCCCACTATTTGCAGATGATCATGGTGGTTTGTTGTGTAAATAGCTGCAATCAATATGCTGAGTCATTATTAATAGGACTCAGCCTGTGATTGGCTTCGATTGAAGTGATAAGCTGCTTAAATGAGCTGTTGTGATGGGCAACGTGAAGTACGCCTTTTTATATGGACTAGATTTTCTCATCTTAGGCTGCTTGTATATCTATGGTCTGACTGCAATGACAGCGATGACTTGCGTGTAGTAGGAGGTTATATCAGGGAACTGTGTGTGATGTCAGCGCCTGCCTGCCTGTTGGCTTCTTTATACATTTGGGATTTATAAATTTTATATATGTATATTATTCAATTTTGCAAATTGTGCATACTTACTATTTTATAGTGTTCATTGGTGTAAAGAGATCACAAGACTGGTCATATGAATGATTCTTGGTTGGTTCAAGCATAACCAGTGTCAGAAGATGATGACATCCAGGGCCAGCGCTAGCATAAAGTTGCTTAGGCAGCCACCTTAGGGCGCCACAGAGGAGGGGCGCCGAAAAGTGAGAAAGAGTGATTTTTTTTTCTTGAGGACCACGGGTAGAGGAGTTTCTATGACTGTATGCTCTACCCCGGGGTCTGACAGTAAGCTGCTCGCCGAGCTTTCTGTCTGGTCCCCCCACACATTGCAGGCAATAATGACAGCCGGAACTGAGTGAGACGCAGCGACGCCGCAAGGTGAATGCTAGGGTTTCCTTCATCTGCAAGTGCAAGTTTAAAACTGGCGCCCAGAATGAGGAAGAAAACCCCAGCATTCACCTCGCTGCACCGCTGCGTCTCACTCAGTTCTGGCTGTCAATTAAGGAGCCAAGAAGCAAGGGGGGGGGAGAGAAAAAGAGGCAATGGTGGTGAAAAAGCTATGGGGTGCAAGAGGGTTGTAAAAGAGGCATTGGGGGAGCAAAATTGTGGTGAAAGAGGCATTGGGGGGCAAGAGGATAACAAAAGAGGTATGGGGAGCAAGAGAGTGGTGAAAGCCATGGGGGGGGGGCAAAAGAGGTATGGGGGACAAGTGTGTTGTGAAAGAGGCATTGGGGGCAAAAGTGTGGTGAAAGAGGCATGGGGGGCAAAAGAGGTATGGGGAGCAATAGGGTGGAGAAAGAGACATGGGCAGCAAGAAGGTTGTGAAAGAAGCAATGGGGGGCAAAAGTGTGGTGAAAGAGACATAGGGGCAAAAGAGGTATGGGGAGCAAGAGGGTGGTGAAAGCCATGGGGGAGCAAAAGAGGTATGGGGGGCAAGATGGTTGTGAAAGAGGCATTTGGAGGGCAAAAGTGTGGTGAAAGAGGCATGGGGGGGCAAAAGGGTGGCAAAAAAGGTATGGGGAGCAAGAGGGTGGTGAAAGAGCCATGGGGGGGAGAGGTATGGGGGGGTAAGAGGGTTGTGAAAGAGGCATTGGGGGGAAAAAGTGTGGTGAAAGAGGCATGCGGGCAAAAGGGTGGCAAAAGAGGTATGGGGAGCATGAGGTTGGTGAAAGAGCCATGGGGGGCAAAAGAGGTATGGGGAGCATGAGGGTGGTGAAGGAGCCATGGGGGGCAAAAGAGGTATGGGGAGCATGAGGGTGGTGAAAGAGCCATGGGGGGCAAAAGAGGTATGGGGAGCATGAGGGTGGTGAAAGAGCCATGGGGGGCAAAAGAGGTATTGGGGGCAAGAGGGTGGTGAAAGAGGCATGGGGGCCAAGAGGGTCTGTGAAAGAGGCATGGGGCAAGAGAGTGCCAAAAAAGGCATAGGGAGCAAGAGTGGGGAGAAAGGCATGGGGGACAAGAGTAGGGAGAAAGGCAAGGGAGGTTAGAAAGAGGCAAAAGAGGGAGGAAAGAGGGGTAGTATAGTATTTCTTCCTCTCTTGCCTCTTTATCTTTAGTCCATTCTCAACTCGCACATCAGAAAGATGCCAGAGAGCAGCGGGAGTGGGAGAAGAGTGCTGCACAGTCACATAGAACAGCCACAGCCCCAGATGGGGGGGGGCAGTGGATTGTGGCTGGGTCTGAGGGGGACGGGGGAATTGGCGGGAGGGGGGCATCGAAATGCACCTTTGCCTGTGTAGACAAAAAATCTTGCACCGGCCCTGATTACATCATGAGAGGTAGGGCTATATAATTTTTGAAGGAATTAGATATTCATTGTTTGATTCTACATAAACTCACTCTTTGTTACAGTTTGCCCCCTGATGAAGGTCCTGTTTCTGGGGACCGAAACTTTGTTTATGGTATTTGGCTTTTACTAAAGAATATAGAGATGAGAGTGCCTGTGTCTGTTCATTCTTGTTACAAACCATGTCCTTTGTGAGGATCTAGCGGAGCACCTCTGAAATATGGTAAGCCACTGAGTTCAAGTGCTCACGGGTGTTCAGAGATTAAACAGTTTTATATGGATTTTTACCCAGTGAGTGCTAGAGAAGTCTTCAACACATTTATTTGAAATGTGCTGGAGATCTTTCTAGTATTCAAGTATATTAAAGCACCATAAACCAATGTGAGTTTTCATTTCTCCCCAGTGGTGCAGCAGATCTTACCCCCTGGTATCAGACCTTATCATGAAGCCAGGACTGCATTGTAAGCCCCATCAAAGCAACAGGTGAGAAGAACAGTGGATAAGTAAAAATCTCTGTGTTCATATCTGGTCCAACAAGAACATACTTAACAGCAAAACTGAAGTATCTCAGTTCACAACTGGCTTGAAAGCCTCACACAGAGAGTCCACAGATCCACAGTGTGTGTGTGTCTGGGTGGCACATACTCCCCGGTTATGTTCTACCTAAAGGGGTGAGTTTTCTGACCGCAAAACCACAGACAGACGTGCAGTTGCAGGCAGTTTACAAAGTATGCTCCCATAGGAGAAGAGTTAGTAAAACATAATTGCCTTTTAACATAATGAATAAGGTTCTATAGTCTTAAAGCAATACACTTTGTAAAAATGTACCAGTTCCACAGTAAATGCTAAGAAAATATAAATACAAGATTTTATTTGTTTAAGGCATACAAGATATGAACGTGGTGAAAATTGAAATATTTACCAAAATATGAATACTTGTTAAGTACAGAAGTAACATTTACATTAACTTAGTTTGTCTACAGATTGTAATATCAATAAATGAATGACTTTTGTATTACACTTAGAAAACTCTGCTCCGATAAATTACATTTGTGGCCCCATAAAAACAATGGCAAAACATTACATCATATAGTCAAATATAAATGAACAACATTCTAACAATGGAAGCGTTAGTAATACATTCCAATGAGAAAGACATATGGTACTTACACATTTCAGAAAATATACAGAATAAATACAACATATATTTGTTTGCATTTGTATTCAGGAGGATGCGTTCATAGGCACTAAAGGTTCTATTCAATAAGTTAATGATGTGCAGTTCTGGAGCAAACTAAATATACCATAGGGGAGAAATGAAAAGTCTCATTGATTTAAGTAAGGCTTTTAACCCCTTGAATGATAGAGAGGTCTCCAAAATTACCTCTCTAGCATTCAAATAGTTAAATGCCCTTAAAATCAATGACAAAGTGGAGAATTTTCACTCCCTCACTGTGGCACAGTTTGAGTGAGAATTGCACCTCATAATGAACTGCACCTTAACCCCTTAAGGACCGACCGCGAGCACACGTGGTCAGCACTTAAGGACCACGGACCTTTTTTTATGTATTTACTTATTTCTGGTTCCGGACTCCCCGAATGGCGTGCAGCCGTGGGGGGAGCCCGGAATTCCATGACGGTCATAGTACGTCATGGGTCATTAAGTCAGATCTACCCATGACGTACTATGACCGTCAAGGGTCATTAGGGGGTTAAGGACCTTATTCGTTATAAAGAGGTGTAGTTCTATTGCAAATCAATGGCACCATGGAGAGGAAATTAAAATTCTCTTTGACTTAAATGGGGTTTTTAAACCCTTGAATGCTAGCAAGGCCTTCAATGTGCTGCTCTGCAATGCATTAGCGACCTCGCTAACATGTGAGGATTAAAAACCCCTTTTAAATCCAGAAATGTTATTTCAGCCCTATGGTCCAGCTGAATTGCTCCAGTACCGTATCACTTTAGCTTGATGAATAAGGCCCTAAATTGCCTAATAATAAAGAATGTAAACAGTTACAGCAGGATAATGTTATAATAGAATGCTTCCCTTTATGGTACTGATCGTTTCTTAGATTTGGAACACAAGGATTAGAACCACACAAGGAAAAACAACAATCAACAGGCTCTCAATCCTTGGCTTTAACTTCTTAGGCTATTTATCCTCGGTTGGCAGCTAAATCCACAGTTCCTTATTATACTATAATATATAATCTACTAGGGATGTGTGCTAGATAAAAGCCTTTCTTTTAAAGAGAAGGAGTGGCTTTGTTGTTATGGCTTAGTCTTTGATGTGGGAGAAGTTGGATGGCTGATTCAGAATCCTCTCATATTGACTGAGACCCTTTAAATTCATGGGCTGTAGCAGCAAATGCTCATTACTGCATTTCAAGTCCGACCACACAATATGCATCTTGCACTATTAGTGCAATTTCACAAGAGCTTATTTTTATTAATAAATAGTTTGTCCTTTCAGCATCGGTACAGTTTGCAGCCATATCAGCTTGTTCTGGTTTAGCCACTACCTGAATTAGAATCCACACCTTTTCCTAATAGTCTGAAAACTTTCCTACCCGCCCCTACTGTAACATTACTCACTGACTATACTGATAAGTATATAACTGATAGAGCAACATCATTTACATATCACACAAACAGATAATAAGAGACCCAACATTGTATTTCAGTGACGGCTTCCTATTTGCTGTGTAAAAGTTAGAGCAGCCAGATATGTGCAGGCATGTGGCCAAAGGGCAGGTGGGGAGAAAAAGCATTATTCCTCTATGGCGGGTGAAAGAATAAACATGAGGCGGTATCAGCCTAGAAAAAAGAGAAACATTTATAAGCTGGGGCTATAAGTAAATAGTTATAGTTGTATTTATCTAGTGCTAGAAGGACTGGATATACATCCCAGAAGTCCCTAGGCAAGGCACTCCTGGTGCCATTAGCTCTGCACATGGCCACACATCCACTTTTCATATGACCCTATCCCCCGTCTCAAACACTGTTTCCTAGCACATGCCTTTGGCATATAACAAGCAAGAAAGGAAAAAGCTTTAACCCTTTGGTTGCTAGAGAGATCTCCAACTCACTACTCCACAATGCCTTGGTAACCTCTCTAGCATCCAAGGCATTAGATAATAGCATGATAAGTGATATATAAACTGGTGCAGGCACAGTGAGATTGCTTTGGCCACACCCACAATTCAGACTGTGGGTGTGGCCAGCAAAGCTGAGGCACACCTCAAAATTTGCACCTCTAAGCAGTTGCCTACTCTACCTATTGGGAAATCTAGCCCTGGTTCTTTAAACAACACTTTAAAGAAATGTTTTTTTAATGCAACAGGCATAACAATAATAATGCACAGGGTATATAAGAGGAATAATCAGTTTTTACAGCAAAGATAGTGAGGAAGGTATCTTGGGGTGGGTAATCAGTGGTTCTCCAGCTGCTGTTGAACAACAGAGCCTATCATCTTCAGCCAGACAGTGACCAATTTAAGATGATAGTTGTTGAAGTCCAACAATTTGAGAGTCATAGGTTGCCCACTCTTGTAACCAGCAAAAAAACCCAAAAACTTGTCAATTCCTCAGTTCAGCTATAAAATATATGTATGGTAGCTATGTACATAACATAAACATATAGTGTGTGTGTGTGTGTGTGTGTGTGTATGTAAAGAAATGATGTAATCTAGATCATTAGCAGCTTTTACAATCACATTATATATGATGCAGATTAGTTACGTGTTTTAAAGCGAGTCACCATGCATTCATTAAATGCATGTCGACTAGCTTGAAAATAAATGTTTTCCATAAAAAAATAGATGTGTCTAAAGGAATCCGTCCAGTCTGGAGACCAGAACCCAGGCTAGAGCGCAGGCATCTTGTCTGTGTGCCTGTGCTGTCAGTCCCGGTCTCCATTGAGTAGACTGCTTTGCGCCATATGGTCACCGGAAAGGACTGATGGTGCAGGCGTACGTACTGCACTAACCTGCCCGTCAGTCCCGAAAAGGGACGGATTCCTTTAGACACATCTATTTTTTATGGTAAGACACCTATTTTCAAGCTAGTCACCATGCATTTAATGAATGCATGGCGACTTGCTATTATCTGAAAGTTCTGCTTTAAATTAAAATGAACAAAAAAAAAACAATTGCTAAGTAAAAGAGGTTTGAATATACACTTGTCTACCTAAACATGCTTTTATATAATAAATTCATGTTTTTTCAGCAACAAAGACAAACAATGAGGCTGATGGACTTAGAAAAGTGGTGTAATTCTGGGCCAAACTTACTGCACCATTCGGAATAAATACAAATTCTTATTGCTTTAAATGGTGCTTTTAACCCCATAAAAAACACAGGTCTCTAATGTACTGCTTTATGAATGTATAATACATAAAAATAAATGTGGTATTTATTAGGCCAATGTTTCATTCTTCCACTATGATGAGATCATGACTAATGTTAAATATTAGAAGATCTAATGTATAAACATACACATGACTATATCTGGTTATGAGCCTGACATATCAAAGGGAGTGATTTTTTATAACTCATCCTGGGTTCTGTAGTAGGCTGTGGTCTGGCTGGTGGCACAAGCAGTGTTTACCCATACATTTTGGATGAAATATCCTTAGGTTCCAGGGCCATGATATCATGCACTAAGTTCCAACACAAGTGATTATTTTGTTGCTGATATGAGAGTAAGCACTGTGTGGTAATCCAGCCTGGAGACTAAGTGGTTTTCAAATTCTGGATGCATTTGAAGATTGTTTTGCCCACTGACAATCTGTTTTGACTAATCCTAATATTTGAATTACTACAGAAATGTATCAGCAAAGCAGTTTTGTGGTAGCTTTGCACCTATGGTTCAAGCAGTTTCCAGAGCAAAAGTGCCAGTTTTTCAATGCTGCATATGAAATATGTAAATGAGCTATGTATGTGGTAAATAAAAAAAGGCCCATTTAACTGGCTGTATTCTCTCAAAGCCATGAGCAAACCAAAACAACAATATATGGCAGAATGTCTTACAAAACCTCAATGGCAATGATTTTGGACCCAAAAAAATATATATACACGCATGAACAATACTTAAAAAAGTTAGAAGCAATTATCTATTTTATAACACTGGATATTGTGAGGTCTTGAAGCAATGCATTGAAGCCCTCTCTAGAAACCATTGGAATAATGTCTGCGGTCTGCCATTTATGCCATCTTCTGCAAATTTAGCTGTAGTCTGCAATATTTTTAATGTCCGGCCTAAAATCTCAATTTGAATGAATTGCTAGAAAAAATGTTGAAAAAATATGCAGATTTTGCACAAAATCATAAATATAATAAAGAACACTTTAATCCCCTAAGGAACAGAGTATTGTGCAAAAGCTAAGTGCTATTTTTTACTGCTTTTCATTTGTTTTTTTTATTGTTTACAGTTTGTGGTTTAGTAAACAGTAAAGGGTAGCAAGTATTGTTTTGCAAAGGAGTACACTGCCAGATAAAAAAATTCAAAAATAAAAAGCAGTTGGACCTACTACACAATTTAATACAGAAATATATTTATTCTGATCAAAACTGTCATCCTTTCTATTTTTGACTTCTCCTACTACCCGTGTAGTATCCATCCATTGGCCGGGATATCTGCCCTTCCTTTCCACCCTCTGGCTTGCACATTGTCTGGAAGGTGACAGTGATAGACACTGGCTGACTGGAGTTCCCCACACAAAAAATCAAGATGCATCCCTTGCAACTGGTTTCCACAAAGAAGGACTAACAAGTTAATCGCCATGGGATGGTTGGTAACCACATCATCAAAAAAGAAAAGGTGTACTCTACATACCAAGGACACAGCCTGAGTCTATTTAAGGAGATGCATTTACCTTAATGGGAGTATGATTGTGCATTGGTATTGGTATGCATTGGTATTTTTAATACTCATAAATATAAAATATATTATAACATATTTATTAAAACTTGTCTTCTTTTATGTTTCAGATTTCCAACAAGGTGGATTTGGCCATCACTGTTTAGCTTTTTATCACCTCATCTTTTAAGGGTATTTATATATGTTATCTATTTTTCTCTAAACATTTAATTTAGTGTAATATATATATGTTTCTAGCATGCACAGTGATATAATACAGGTCTTCAAGTAGATAAAATGACTGACTTGATATCCAGAGGCACCTAAGGAAGGATACAACCAAAAGCTGCTTGATATCTATATAATGGCAACAGCAGAGTTTTGTGTGGTTGTGTGTGTGTGTGTGTGTGTGTGGTGTGTATTTTACTATAATATTTTAAATTTGGTTTACACAACTGCATATAAAGTCAGTTTTACATACAAATGTAACTTAAACGTTTCCGAAGTACAACTTGCACTTGTTTGGAAATGCAGTACTTAACCCTTTGAGTGCCAAAGGGGTATGCAGCACATTGCTCTGCAATGCATTGTGTTCCCTTCTGGCACTCAAAGGGTTAAAGGAAAAATATAAACTAAACTAAGAAGAGTTATTTCGCTTTTATGCAGCATGAAAGGTCCTTAGAGAACTAAAACAAATATTTAGTAGCATGATTCATGCATAGAAACATGTTTTATTCATTCGTTTGGGCATTTTATGTAAATAAGTAATTTTATTTCTTTGCATGATTGTATACAATTAATATGCTGCATTCGATGAAGTTGCTGTATTAAGCAAAAGTGCTTCAATTCACCACAGAGGACAAATAAAAATTACACAAATTCCCTTTGAGCTAAATAGGGCTATTAACCCTTTGAGTGCCAGAGGGGTACGCAACGCCTTGCTTTGCAAGGCGTTGCGTACCCCCTGGCACTCAAAGGGTTAAAAATCCAGTTTTAATCAATGGATATCTCTGCAATTTGTATTTTTCTCCTGTGATGCAGTGGATTTACCTCAGAATTCCACTTTGGGTGGGAATACCAAGCTTTTAGAGGGAGGATATTTGGTATGTTCAATGATGATGTTTTTTTGTTTTATTATTTTGATCTTTTTTTATTTTGTTTTGTTTTTGCTCTTTTCTCATTAGTTGTGAAATATAACACATTTTTTAAAAATCTACAACTTCAATGCTATTAACTATTTAACCCTTTGAGTTCCAGAGGGGTATGCAACGTATTGCTTTGCAATGCGTTGCATATGCCTCTGACACTCAAAAGGTTAAGGGCCAGAGGGGTGTGCATCACATTGCAAAGCAAAGCACTGCATCCTCCTCTGGTACTGAAAGGGTTATTGTCCACCCTGATGAATAGGAGACAGATTAGAATCTAAGTTGAATTTACAAAATGGGCCTCATTATCTTTTTTTCTCCTTGGCTTTGGAGACCTTTCTACCATGTAAGGAGTTAATGCTGAAAAGTATTATGTGAATTTAATAGGACAACTAAAGGCAGAAACCATTGGGCATAAAGGGTCACTATTAACCTTCAGATGCAGAGTATTTGGTTCTCAGGAGGAGCTGTCACACTGTATTGCCAATGAAGTGCTCCTGTGACTAAATGGGACCACCCTTTTCTGGGGTAAAAGGGCAGTTTGGCCTTTATGCTTTTTTTCAGCCTGATGCTTTTTTGAATAGGCTGTCAACTGAATCTACATTGTTCCACATTACGAATGCACTTTTTAATGCAAACTGTTGTTCTCTAAGAACTGAATCCAGAATTCTGAGCTAATTTCCATTTTCACGTGACCGATTTAGAGAATAGATCTTTCATTAATCTTTCAATCTTGCAAATGCAATCAATGAGATAAACACAAAACTAGGAATAATGACTCGTCTGACAAATAACTGGAGACAACAGTGAGGCTGATGTATTAAGTGGCAATGGAGTCGTTCTGGGGCAAACCAACTGCATCCTAGGGAGACAAATAAAAATGCCAATTGATGTAATTGGAGCTTGTAACCACTTAAATGCTAGAGAGGTGTCCAGTGTATTGCAAATCAAGAATTATCGACCATTCAAAGGGGTAACAACACTATTTAAATGAATGGGAATTTGGGGTGATCTTTATTTGAGCCCCCTGTCACAGTTGGTTTGCTCCAGTTCTGCTTGTACATCAGTTTTTTGACATCGGTAAGTTCATTACTAAACTTGACTTGTGACTGCAGATAGCTGTTATTCATACGCATCCACTTACCCACAACAAAATGCGAATTTTTCTTAAAGGAGATCTACCACCCCTTTACAACATTGTGTAAATAGTTTTCTTATATAGTGATTATGCTTTAAAGTTTATTCTTTTTTTTTTTACACCACTTGTTTGCAGCAATTAGAAGAATAAATACAGCCCTGCACCTACTTGCAGGCAGGCTGCGGTGACCTGATCCATGCCATAGCCTGTCGCTCTGATGACAGAGGCTGTCTGTCTGTAAGCTGGAGAGCTCTCATTGGCCAGAAATCGATCTCTGCCAATCAGAGCCCTCCAGCTTACAGACAGACAGCCTCTGTCATCGAAGGAGGATGGGTAGTGGGAAGGGAGTAGAGGCAGTGAGACAAACTTCGGCAAGAGCAGTCGATGTGGAAGTAGGCGCGGGGCTGTATTTATTCTTCTAATTTCTGCAAATAAACAGTTTAAAAATAACAAAAATGAATACGTTTTAAAGCATATTTGCTAAATAAGAAAACTATTTACACAAAGTTGTAAAGGGGTGATAAAAACCCCCATAGAATCAAAAATTATCTTATGTAAGGTTTTTCCTGCTGCATATGATCCCACTGCTGGAAATTACTTTATTCATGTCCTCGCACGTCAATCGTCACTAAGGGGTTAAATTACCATTGATTTCAATGGAGCTTTTTTTAACCCCTTTAATGCTAGAGAGGTTTCCAATGGATTATTTAAAAATCAATATAGCATTTCAGGGACTAAACTGTTTGAGTTCCAGAGAAGTATCCAACGCATTGCATCGGATACCTCTCTGGCACTCAAAAGGGTTAATTTCGATCAGTAGGGATTTGGGGGGGTTTTATTTCTCTCCTATGGTGCACATGTTTTGCCTCCATAATAATTAGCTTGGTGAATACAGCCTTTGTTTTACCTGTTTCTTTATTACCAAACCTGTGGCTTCTCAGCTGTTTTTGTATTCTAATTCACATCATCCTCAGCTGGTCATTGGCCTAGTTGAGTATGATGGGAGTTGTAGTCCAACAGAAGCTGAAGAGGTACAATTTGCTGTTTTATAATTCTATAATAACAAAATGTCTAAAACTGTTTTACAAAGCAAAAAAAAAAGTTTAACAGTTAATTTGTAGATTCTAAGGTATCTACATAATCTTATAATGGAGAAGATTATACAGTTACCACAGGAACCTTTCAAATGAAGATGGTTACCAAGCATAGAAACGTAGATCAACTACATTTCATTATTTACATATTTACACTATAGCCATTAGGTCAAATTGGCCTAATGCTCAAAATAACTTACAATAAAGAGCAAACTAAAAACACTTTATCAGCATCACTAAACGTATACATGTTCTTGTCTAACTCTGATTCATATATGGTCCCTAAATATAAGCTTGTTTGTGATGATCTTGTGTCCTGTGCTTTTTTCTGAGAATGGTGGGGGAGAGCTATAGAGTAATGAGACTTGTGGAATACTTCTGGTTAAGCTCAGCATTTGAAAAGAAATGAACGCCAATTTGGAAGTCTTAACTCTATCTAGTTGTGTTTTCAGAGACGTGACATTAGTGGGGCAACATTCTGGCACAGTAAATTTATACAGAAATGTCACCAAATGTGACATTTTACAGATAAAATTATCACAAGAATATCAACTCCTGTTATAATCTGTTCTTACCCCCTTAAGGACAGCAGGGTCCAGGGGAGGGTTGCACTGGAGGACCAAGGTGATTTTTTTCCATGTTTGGAGAGCCGGTATATATGAGCGATCACATGTATCAGATCTCCGTTGGAGAGGCTGAAACTGACTGCACGATCACGAAGCAGTCACTTTCAGGCTCTCCCAGTGATCACAGCAAGCCTTGTAGGAATGCTGTTATACAAAAAGGCATGCTGTTATACAAAAAAGGCATGACGTGCCAGAGCCCTCACCAGTCCTTAACGAAGCGACCATTTTGAAGGTTCTGGCACATCATCGGGCATTAACAGGTTAAGAACTATAGGTGTTAATTAATTGTTAATTCTCTACATACCACCAAATTTATCAATTTTCCCTCACTGTTTTCGTTAGCTATTTTCCACTTGCTGGAAATGAGTTGAATCACATACTTATTTACATTTTCCACTTCCTGGAACAGAGTTGTGTCATTTACTTATTTACATTTTCCACTTCCTGGAAATGAGCTGTGTCACTTACTTTTAACCCTTTGAGTGCCAGAGAGGTTTCCAAAGCATTGCCTTGCCATGCGTTAGATACCTCCCTCGCACTCAAAAGGGCAAATGCTTTCCATTTAACAACTATTTATTTAGAGTTAGATTCCATTGGAGGCAATACATTTGATAACTGGGTTATATCTCACAGATTCCTTTTGGAGCCTATGGGGAGATTCTGAGATGAGATAAAATCATCACTTGTAACAGAATCCAGTCCTTGTGTAGGTTCTATAGGTGATATGCCTATAACAGGGATACCCTGTACAAATGTTCTACATTTCAAAGTGTCTGAAAATGCTCTCATTATTAAAGAATATATATAATATAAGAACTCTAGAGCCATTTCACACAACATTTTCAGGAGATATTGGATGGCAGTTAAAGGGATAGTAATACTTAAAATGTAAAAAAAATATGTTGTAGGGTTTATCCCCCTGAGTAAAACAAGAGTACTCCCACTGCTGAAAGGTGTTTCATTCAAAAGTTATTAATTTTCAAAGCTGAATTTTTTAGGTGCAATATCACAGTGGCCTGAAATTGTACAGTCGCGCTGTTGCTACACCATCCTATGGAGATTTATGGTCCCGGGACCAGAGCTGTCCATAGGATCGTGTAGCAACAGCGCCACTGTACAATTTCAGGCCACTGTGATATTGCATCTAAAAAATTCGACTTTGAAAATTAATAACTTTTAAATGAAACACCTTTCAGCACTGGGAGTACTCTTGTTTTACTCAGGGGGATAAACCCTACAACATATTTTTTTTTTACATTTTAAGTATTACTATCCCTTTAATAAAGGGTAAATCACTCATGATTTTTGTGGTAAAATGCTACTGGTTTTATTGATCTTTTTGCTAGTCCCATTCGTTTCAGTGGCAGAGTTACACTTCTGTAAACTCATGAATAAATAAGTTGCACTTAAAAAGTACATTTAAAGGGATAATGTAAAATGCTCCATGGAATTCATGTGCCATTTTTTCTATATAACATATTGCTGTTCACTGTTTAGTGACAAAATGAAATTGTGATTTCGCTCAAGAGTAATGCTATTAAATATGGCAACAATTTAACTGGAATGGCATATTACTTGTAGAGAGTTTGATTTACTAAGAATAATTGGGACATTTCTGGATCAAACCAATGGTACCACAGGGAAAATAAAACATTTTCAAATATCAGTTGATTTAAAAGAGGAAACTTAACCCCTATGGTTCTAGAGAGGTCACCACTGGGTTACAATGAAATGTTTTTGAGACCTCTTTAACAGTCAAGGAATCAAAATCACTCTTTAAATCAATGGGAATGTTTATTTGTCCCCTATACTGACGTCAGTTTGTCCCAGTGTTACTCCATTTCTTAATATTAAAAAACAACAACATACTATTACATGGACATATTTATCTTTATGTGAAAATGTTGTATGATCTGACCCTTGGAGGGTTTACTCATACATTCAATAGACTTAGCCATCTCTGGCCAAAGACTAAAAATCACTGGAGCATCAAAAAGGTAATAAATAGTGTTTGTAATTTTTAGTCACTACGAAAAGACTCTGCTGGAGCCTAAGAAATTCATTACAGACAATACTGATAAGAAAATTCACTGTCCATGGAATCTAAATGTTAAAATAATTTGCATGAGTTTTAACCTGTACTGTATTGTGTATTCAGCCCTCATTCTTATATGAATGAAGAAGAAACCTAAGTTGTGATTAAAGCTTTTATCCTAGAGCTGCTTGGCCAATAAAGCTATCATTTTTACTCTACCAGTTTCCCGCTTCTACTACTGCTAACATGGTATCATGCTTTACCCACACTAAAAATACTTGGGTGCCTTGAGAAATTTTCATTTACAAGGGCAAGTGCAGCCTCAACACACACACATATACATAGCCACAAAAAGTTAAGTAACATACGTGTTGTAGTACGTGCTGATAGATTTATTCTAATGAAGTGCTACAAAATTAGAAATTAGGGAATATATGCCCAAAATATATTTTAAAAAGGTGTAGTTTCTAATCTACCAATCATCTGATTTCTTTTAATACTCTCAATCACCAAAAGATGTAATTTACAACTGGACTAGAACTTCTATACAACTGTTCTTTTCCTTCATTGAACAGTACAGGCTTATATAAAATTTTATAAGCAAGGTTTGTACAAAAGGGGCTTAGTAATTTATTATGCATTTAACATATGTTCTCTTTGTAGATGGATCACAATATGTGTTTTAGCAAACTGATGTCCCATATGTCTTTTTGTGGTAAATTCTAAAGACAAAAATAGAAAATTGCAATTCCATTGAACAAAGCAATGCGTTTCCTACCCAACTGGCACTCAAACTGTTAATCTAAAAGGCAATTAACTCCCAGAAGGAGGTAATAGTTTACAGATGGTTTATATAATATCCGCCGATAAACCTTGGGTGTGATGTACTAAGAAGAACTGGGGTATTTGTGGAACAAACCAACTGTATCACAGGGGACAAATAAAAAATCCCTAAATTCCCACTGATTTAACTGAGGATTTCAACCCTTTTATTGGCACAGAGGAATTGAAGACTTTGCTAAACAATGTGTTTTGGATTCCCCTCTATAGCACTAAAAGGGCTTTAACCCATTGAACGATAGTGAAACCTCCAATGGGAGATCTCTATAGCATTCCTGGGGAGTAAAAAATCTCATTAATTTAAATGGATCTTTCATTTGGTGAAGATGGTTTGCCCCAGAATTACCCCAGTTCATCTTAGTACATATTTTGCCATATCTATTAGAGGATAAAATTAATATTGTTTTTCACTTGCTTCCTTTTCTTTGGAAATGTGATTATTTTTCTTGTACCAGTTTTACAGGAAAGGGATGTTAATAAATATGCTTCAATGATTTTGACTCATTAAACTCAAGGCAAAAAATAACAACTACAGCTGTATTTTCAATTGACCTAAATGAGAGTTGCAAACTCCTTGTTATCACCCCAGTGTCTTAGTAGTGGGATGATCGATTTACATTCTGTTATTTATGTGGTGATATCCAACTGCTTCCCACAACAGTGTACTATACACAAAATGTATTTCAGTTCAAATCTGCATTTTTATAAACATGAGAAATAATGATATAGGAGTAGGATCCTTAAAAGAACTATGAACTGGAATATATCCTTCAAAGCTTTTGTAACCCTATTTATCATTAATCAGTCTTTAGTAGGGTAGTATAACCTCTGTTATGTATACAAATGTTATTATTTTTGCTATACTGCAGCCCTTTCTTCAATAAGTGTATCTGATGATGGACAGTGATATTGCCACTGATTGACTAATTATGCTCTGTTCTCAGGTTTAAGGTAGATAAAGGACAGCTCAGAATGGGTCTGTGATGCTATGCATCATGGGTGGATTGTCCTATCGGGGGATGGGGCATCTCACCTCACCATCCCACGATATTTTGAAGTAGAGGTCTGTGTTGCCGCAGGCACTCCCTGTGACAGCCTTCGCGTTCCTTGTTAACCCTTTGAGTACCAGTGCTTTGCAATGCGCTGCATACCCCTCTGGCACTCAAAGGGTTAATGCAGAGCGCAAGGATATGACATAATATCCTGACTCCTGCTCTCCCATGCCGCACAGGTACCACAAGGGACATCGGTGCAACTAGTGGGCTGCTTTAAAAAAAAAAAAATGCCCGGGCTGGTATTCCCCTACAATCCGCCCCTGCTATGCATCACCATAGATGTATAGTGGTTAGATGAAACTGTTTTAGCCACTTCAGAGATTCCAGCCAGAAATAATCCTATATAATAATTCGCTAAGTTGTGTGTAACGCCCGACATGCGCGGTAGACACTGCTGCGCGTGCGGCAGTCATGCACAGTACAGACGGCCCGCGCCGCGGCTGATACAGAGGTGGGTGCTCCAAAGGAGCGTCCAGCTCTGTATCAGCAGTGGTGCGGGCAGTCTCTGCTGCGCGTGACTGCCCCGCGACCGGCTGCCAGAGGCACTGTGGCCCGTGTAACGGGCTGTTCAACTAGTATAAATATATTTATATATTCATAGCATGAATAGATTCTCTTTAAAAGAAAGGCTTTGTCTCTAGAACATTGTTTCTCAAACCAGTACTCACAGGTGAGCCAATCATATTTTCATTTATTTTGCTTGACTCACTTGTTCCCCAGGTCATTTAGAGGTTCCTCTATTGTTTGAAAACCACTTTACTAAAAGTTGCTGTGTTCAACAAAAGATATGCATGTAATTATCTGCACACCTTTTTTAGTGCAATCAGATTTCAAATGACATAACATAAGTGCTCCAATATAGGTAGACATGCAGTAAAGTACCTCTCATTGTTGCTGTTGAAAACACAGGTTACCTAAACATGGGATATCTAACTTACAGTATTATAAAAAAAAAAAAAAAACTCTTGTAGCATGTACAGTACATTTTTAACTTCTCACATTGTTAAATCAATACAACAGTATGGGTGAGGAATTAATGAAATGTAAATGTTAGCATAGATATTTATGGCAAGCTCTAATGCTTGCATAAAGTAAGTTTTCGCCTAACCATTTCTCATTTTATTTTTTGTACATTATCAACAACATGGATGGCTACAGTTTAGGATTTTACAATTTTGCAATGACATAAAATATAATTGAAAAGTCCCAGCATTTGGATGTATTTCTAAGGAATTTTATTCAAAGTGGTAACCTCATTTTATTTGTAAGAGTTTAAAGCACAACATGATATTTCCCCTTTCAGAGTATCTGACCCAATGGGAGCAGACCTGCTAAGGAAGCCAGCTCTGTATTGGTGTAACCCAGTGGATCAGCTGGAGAGTCAATGGGGGGGGGGGCTGTAAAGTGACTCTGAGGCTGTCAGGCCAATGCCTTGAGAGTCAGTTCTGGGTTAGAAAAGTGACCCCGCAGCTGTCAGGCCAATGCCTTGAGATACAATGAACTTGGAGACTCAAAGATTAGCCATCTCCGGCTGTGATCTCAGTCCCCATAGTTCCCAGCTGAGTGGGTCAGTTTTGTGATATCTAAAGCAGGTAATGGGAATTGTCTTGGTGTTGCACAGTGCAGCTCGAGAATTTTACTGCTAAGTCCGTTCCCGTAGAAGTACGCTTAGCAAAAAAAAAAAAAGAGTCATAGCTGACTTTTAAATACAGGTTTTAAAAGGATAAATAAATAGTATGTTATTTGTATTAAAGGGAATGTTGTTTCTCTTGAATAATCTTTATTTTGATTTGTATTATTTTAGTTACATGCATCCATTTATTCTAACTGTTGGCTTTCTTATTTATGTTTGCTTTGAATTTGCTATTTCAGTTCTTTCTTCTGTTTTAAGGGATGTGATTGCTTTCTACCCAGGCAGACTGTAAAAACTGCCTGAAAAACAACTGTATCTTCAAAGGATCCAGCATCAGCTCTCTGTGTTACACTATCTGTTTGTAGGCCATCAAAACAAAAAATGGACACTCACAGGCATACTAGGATACTTCACAGATACATGTAAATCCCAGGCTCTTTTTATGGACTGCATGTAGAGGGAGCTCACACCATTAAATGTGTAATGAACTGAAGAAAGGAAATAGCTGATTCAAGGTAAGTATGCACAAAGAAAAGAAAGTCAGCTGGTAAAATAAATTCAGATATACTAAGAAAATAATAAAAAAAAGTTAAACTTAAACGTTATTATTCCTTTAAATTCCTTTTAAAAGATGAAATGGTTAACATTTTGAATACAATTCCTCTGTGTGTCCATACTAGATTATAAGCATCTATATGAATGGACAGACATAGGGCTCTATGTTCTAAAGAAAAGTGGACTAAATCTGGGGCAAACCAACTGCACCATAGAGAACAAATACCATTAACTTCCATTAATTTAAATTCTTGACAAGTCTCCAACGTATTTCTTAGAAATACACTGAAGACCTCTTTAGCATTTATCCAACAGGATTTTATTATTTCTCCCCTGTGCTGCATTTGGCTTTCCCCAGAATTACTCCTCTTACCTTCCTCCTTTGAGTGCCAGAGAGGAATCCAATGCATCTCTCTCCAGCACTCAAATAGTTAAAACATAGGGTCCATAGTTATGGAAAAGGCACTGTTTGCTGCTTACATTCCCTAGTTTTATAAAAAAAAAATGTATATTTCTATGTACACATATTTTACGCTCTAATATTTACCATATACAAACGATGTGGCGAAAGTTATTGCTCTTTAACACTTTGAGTGGCAGAGGGGCACGCAACGCATTGCAAAGCAATGCGTTGTGTACTCCTCTAGCACTCAAAGGGTTAAACATGAAAATATCATCCGTTTCAAATCTGATGTGGCAAGGGGCATTTTATATAAAGGCATCTTTTTTATCTAGTTGATCATTGTTTGTCTTAAGTCGTTAAGTGCCAGAGTTTATACAGCGCATTACAGAGCAATGGGTTGCACATTCCTCTGGTACTCAAAGGGTTAACAATTATTTAGTATGTACCTGAAAGAAATGAAAGATACTGCAGTACCTGAGGCCGTTTCATAACGCCTTGGATTACAGTGAGCTTTCTCTGTAGATCTCTCTAAAATCCAAGGGGTTGAAAGGCAAAACAGATTGCTAATTATTTGTGCCCCTCCACCAACATAATGGTATTGTTACAAATAAAATACTGCATCTATGGTAAACTTTAATCTGAATAGCTATTATTTTAATATTTTTAAAGACAACCAAATGTAAATTTTTGTTCACATGACCTTGTTGCAGCCAGTGCTTGAAATATCAGAAGGTTTAATAAATGAATATGTCTATATCTTCACACATACATATACACTCAAATATTCATAAATTACACACACAAACTTTATGGACAATATATTTAAATTAATAAAATATTTTAAAACACAGGGATTTAGAGCAGAATTACAAAGTCCTTCTTTTAAAAAAATGTACATGTTTTAAAAATAAATGCCCGTTTAGATGAAGTATCCAAGCAGTCCGAGAAAATTATACAATGTAGCTGGTCAGATCCAGCAAGTATGACGTCACATCAATGATCTGATCAAGAATACCTGCCCTGGCCACTCTCCGGATGTTTCTATCCACTTGTTCGCACTGTAGTCCCAGATAGCCTTTTTTACATAAACACTTGTTCGGCCTTACACAGACACCTCCGTGCCGACATGCTGGTTCACATTTTGCTGTTGACGACACAAACAAGGATTTATGGTGGTTAAAAATTATAAAACAATGGTTTTAACACACCAATAAAAACTCCATTAAAGCAGAACAATCTTTTTCCAGGATATAACACTCTTTTTGCTATAGGAGAAAATATATTTCAAAGGATTTTACTGAGCGAAACTTGGTATAGCATGGATATAGTAATGGGGACATTGAGTAGATTGTGCAAAATCTATAATTCCACTTTCAGTTAAGAGGTCACCTTGGTTCTCAACTTAGGGCTGTATGTTCAAAGGGGTAACAACAAAAAATTGTCTTATGAAAGACAAAAATAAGTAATTGAATGCATGAACAACATATTTTCTATAGAGTATACAACAAAAACTAGTAATGTCCGCTGTGTACGACACAATTCCAGAACTAATGGACAGAGGGGCGGGGCAAGGGCGTGGCTAAACTATTCTCCAGTGTTGTATAGAGGAAAAGAAAATTTGTCGTAACTAATGACAAAAAATGTCTTTCAAAAGACAACATTTGTACATTAAGAAAAAAGTGGAGGGAATGTGTTCTGAATGTGAGAGTTTTTGTCTTTAGTTAAGACATTTTTGTCGTTAAGACATTTTTAAAGACATTTTTGTTGTTAGTTAAGACTTTTTTTGCTGTTACATACGATATTTCAGTCAGGAGAAACGACATATTTCCAATCACAACCGACACTCTCTGAAAGTATTAATGATCTCAATGACACTGTACTTTGAAAAGTCGTTAGAAACAACAAAAGCTATTTTGCTACTTCTTTGAACAGGTTTACTATTGAAGTGTTGCATGTAAAGTTTCGCGTCATAAAATGATGCATGTTTTGCCGCGTCATTTGAAGTGTTGCATTTAAAGTTTTATGCACATTCTACATCTCGAGTTGCTCCGAATAGCAGATTCACCATTTTGTGCATTAACGTGTTGCAAAATGGGTGCAATAATGATGCAATATGGGTCCAATATTGACGCATTATGGGTGCAATAGGGGTGCATTAAGGACGCAATATGGGTGCATTAAGTACACAATATGGGTGCAATAATGACAAAATATGGGTGCATTAAGGAAGCAATATGGGTGCAACAAGGACACAATATGGGTGCATTAAGGACGCAGTATGGGTGCATTAAGTACACAATATGGGTGCAATAATGACAAAATATGGGTGCATTAAGGACTCAATATGGGTGCATTAAAGAAGCAATATGGGTGCAATATGGACAATTTAAGGAAGCAATATGGGTGCAATATGGGTGCAATATTGGTGCATCCTTAATGTGTCCTTATTGCACCCATATTGCACCAATATTACACCCATATCGCGTCCATATTGTACCCATACTGCGTCAATATCACCCATATTTCTTCCTTAATGTGTCGTTAATGTGTCCTTATTGCGCCCATATTGCACCCATATTGCATCACTACTGCACCCATATTGCGACACGTTAATGCACGAAATGGTGAATGCGCCATTCGGAGCAATTTGAAATGTAGAATTTGCGTCACTTTTTGACATAAAACTTTGAATGCGACACTTCAAATGACGCTGAAAAACACATGCATCATTTTATGACGCAAAACTTTACATGCAATACCCTTTGAACATATGGCCCTTAGAATGTCATACTTATAGCAAATATTTGTTATACATTAAGGGGGATCCTCAAGGCTCTGCAAACTTCAGAGCACTATAGTTTTCATGATAGTAATGCAAAATGAGGGTTTTCAAAACCAATGCCCTCAAGAAAAACTGAAATTTTCATGCAGTCTTTGAAGCAATACAAACTTTCAGAAAGGACACTATAATGAAATACAAATATTATTCAGTGTAAATCCTTTTTTACTAAAAGTTTCAAATTGTCCTCATGGAAAGAGACCTGTATTTTGTCATGTAAAGTGATTAAGTGCAAACATTTTCTTAACCCCTTAACGACCCTTGAAGCTCATAGCATGTCATGGGTTGTTTTGACTTAACAACCCATGACGTGCTATGACCGTCACGGAATTCCGGGCTCCCCCCCGCGGCTGCACACCGTTTGGGAAGTCCGGAATCCGAATCGGCAAAAAAAAAGGCCCCTGGTCCTTAAGTGACCACTGCGTGCGTGCACTGCCGGTCCTTATTAAATAACTTTGAACAATACTAAGTAATAGAATAAAATATTATTGTAATATGTAATCAATATTCATACATATAAATAGATACAACTTAGGGCTGTATGTTCAAAGGGGTAACGACAAAAAATTGTTGTATGAAAGACAAAGATAAGTCACTGTATTCATGAATGACATATTTTCTATAGAGTATATGACAAAAAACTAGTAATGTCCATTGTGTACGACACAACTCCAGAAATGACGGGCAAAGGGGCGGGGCAAGGGCGTGGCTAAACTATTCTCCAGTGTCGTACAGAGGAAAAGAAAATTTGTTGTAACTAACGACAAAAAAATGTCTTTCAAAAGACAAAATTTGTACATTAAGAAAAAAGTGAAGGGAATGTGTTCTGAAGGTGATAATTTTTGTTGTTAGTTGACATTTTTGCTGTTAGGACATTTTTTAAGATATTTTTGTCATTAGTTAAGACATTTTTGTTGTTCCATACGACAATTTCAGTCAGGACAAACGACATATTTCCAATCACAACCAACATTCTCTGAAAATATTAATGATCCCAAATGACACTGTACTTGAAATGTCATTACAAACGACAAGAGTTATTTCGCTACTTTTTTGAACATATGGCCCATAGAGTGGCTTACTCTTTTTTTAAAGGTCAAATACTGAATAATCAGTCTATATACTGAAAGATTTACTAACCGATTCTGCAGAACTCTTCCTCCCATCCTTGACTGCAGCAGCATTTTCCTGTTGGGGTGCAGTGGCCATTTCTACAGTGCCTGGAGCATTCAGAAGAAAGAGGCTGGGCAGGCAACACCGGTCTCTTGCATTCTTCAGGGATTGTAGGTCTATATTCAAGATATTAATTATTTTTTTTTTATATTATTAGAATATAGCACTAGTAAGAGAGGTACTTACTCCAAACATGGGTACAAAAAATACATTAGGCGATGTTAGTTCTCTTTTAAATTCCATAGACAATAACAATGGGATGTGAAGATATATTTCAGCATTCGCCTCGGAAAAGTTAAATAATGCACATTTATGCATACTTAACCATAGGGTGTTAGTGATATGCCCAACACACAAAGTTTGGAGAAGACTTTACCATTCCACCTCCATGGATATCAGAGCCAGTAAAGGAAAGCTAACACTTTTAACGACAGGTGATTTTGAAAGAGCTTTCAGAATCACCTCTATTTGTGTTAGCTATTTTTTTTTAAAACTAGAGTTTATGTTATATTATCATTACTTGTCAGTTTACAGAAATTAGCCAGTAATTCCTAGTAGAAAGTGACAGTTGGGAGCAGAATTCTATCTGAGGCAGGATGTCCAAGTTTGATCCTCAAGGGCTACCAAAAGGCCAAGATTTAAGGATTTCCCTGCTAAAAAGCAGGTGAGTTAACCAGTGGCTCATTCATTTTGATTGGCCTACTTGTGCTCAAACAGGGAAATCCTTAAATTCTGCACTGTTGGTAGCTCTTGAGGACTGAACATGGACAACCCTGGTCTATGGTGAGCACAGTAGAGTGACCCAGCACAGAAAAAGTTAAAGAGGACTGTTTATGCGGAGCTGCAGTGTAATAACAGAGGCACCATGTAGCCCTGCACAATTTTAATTACTCTTTTTACTCTTTCAGCTCAGATTCACTCACATTAGAGGGGACACTGGTTATAAGGGGGAGTGGAATGTTAGCATCTATCACTCCTGGCTATGCCTGCCACAACTGCTTTCCCAACATAAATGGACAAATACATAAAGAGAATATCTTATAAACTACTAAATATGGAATGGCTAACATAACCCAGTCTTAACTCTCTGAGCTCCAGAGGGGTGTCCAATGTATTGCACGTTTAAAAAAATTCCTGCTGCACTGATACATGGGAACCATTACAACTTAATGATTAACCACTGGAACTCTGAAGCAGGCATTTTTTCCATATGTGTCCTCTATTAAAAGGATTATCTGGCAAACCTAGTTTAAATTCACTCTTCCAGAAAATATATAGCCATGTTGTGATTATGAGACCAACATTTGCTGATTCTTGTTTATGCAATCTTCATTTGAGTGTTACACAAATGCTAAGTATATTACAGCACAAAACGGTATTCCACTAAGCAAGCATTGATCTAACCTGGCTAATATAAGAGTCTCTGTAAAAAAGAAAACGCAAGGCAGGTTAATTATAAGGACTGCTTTATATTGTATCAGTGGATCAGCAGTAACAAAATGGCTGCCTACAAATTGATAGGAATAGTATATGTATGTCAGAATTCTGCCCCAAAAAAGGGATTTTTACAAAAGCTGACAAGGAGTATGGGATTTTTGAGTGGACACAACCCCTTTTCATTGTTTTGTGTGATTTTCCATAAATAGTCTTAATAAAGTGCCTTGCCAATAATTCTAAGCATAGAAACACTAGAATTATCCAGAATAAGTCCAGCTCTATTTAGAAATCCTACTTGATTCGAGACGAACAGGCAGGTATCAGCGCAGACCTCTTGCCTTAGAGACATCTGTGCGCCTGCGTTGTCAGTCCCAGTCTCCTCCATTATTGGTGAGGGGGGGTTGCATTGTACCTTAAGGTACAGGAAGTGACTGACAGCGCAGGCATACAGACGTCACTACAGCAAGAAGCCTGCCCATCAGTCTCGGATCAAGTAGGATTTCTTAACACTTTAAATGCAATGCATTGTTCTGCAATGTCCCTGGCACTCAGAGGGTTAATAACACTGGCCTTATTTTGGATAATATTAATATTTCTATGCTTATCGCTATAATTATTTGGGGGGCACTTTATTTGGAGTGATAGTTCCACTTTAAACGCTTAGAGGTTAGGACGTTTTCCAATTGATCTACGGCATTAATGACCGCAATGGATGGTGTAGATTTTTATTTTAATGGTATTTTTTCTTTATTACTATAGAAGTGACATCTACTGTACTATAACTGCTGTGCAGCATAACTGTGAATGTATTTTTAGTGTGAAATACACCTTAATTACAGCAGTACTGACGTCATTAAAAAAGATGTATATCATATAAAATAAACATAGAGCTCAGTGAATTTCAAACTTATAAGATCCCTTTAGCATCAGAAGTCTATGCTCAAGAATACTTACCAAGACTAATATATCTGATTTGTTAAAAACAACACAACCCAAATTTAGAATTGGAATCCAAACTGTATTTATATGAAGCATATAAAAGAATTACCTGTTGCTTAGAAAAAAATAACTGCATTTTTCCAACATTTATTCTCACTTAAAGGGATAGTAAAGTCCCCAAAAAAGTATCTTCTAAATGGTAGCTGCACTAAAAAAACACTTAATGCGCTTAATATTTTCTCTCAAACCGTTATGGGTTGAGAGATATAAAATAAAGGTCTCAGTTTCCTCCCCTTTCTGCCTGACAAGCTGTAAAGCTGTCAGAGGCAGAATCCGGTTGCCCAACTGTAAGCGGCTCTTCAGGAGCGCTGTCATCGGGATATCTAAGTATAATTACTTCATCGGTATGGTCTACAACGTGTGCCTGGCTTGCAATCACACGTTGTAGACCATTCCGATGAAGTAATTATACTTAGATATCTAGATGACAGCGCTCCTGAAGAGCCGCCGTCTGGTCCCGGAAGCAGGATCTCATGACGTCTGCTGTACAGCGCACTCATGAGAAGGGGGAGGGAGCGGAGATCTTTATTTTATTACATCTCTCAAACCATAACGGTTTGAGAGAAATAATCCTTTCTCTCAAACCGTTATGGTTTTAAATGTTTTTTTAGTGCAGCTACCATTTAGAAGATACTTTTTTGGGACATTACAATCCCTTTAAATTATAAGACATGTTTTTTTGAGAACAAATGAAAATATTACTCTTTGACAGGGCCATCCAAGTTTTTCATTCATAAACCATGTGATCAGAAATCTATAAGTGTGAGGGCCACATTATTTTTCATTAATAACAATGGTAAATTATAGCCTTTCAGCTATTCAAAAATATGAATTTATTTATGTACTGCTCAAGTCAATGACAATACTGTTATTTAACAGATGTTTATTCTTGAACTCTGCAGTACTGGCAGGCAGTGGATTAGATCTTACTGGCCTACGGTTTACTTTTAAAACATCACATGCAAAAGAGCATGCAACCTTTTCACTCATTAACCATGGCACCATAATAAAAATGATGACATGAGAATCTCGCACTGCATGACAGTGCGAGATTCTCATGTCACCTACTGAAATGTAGTGAATGTGAAGGTCTGCTGGTCTGTATTAAAAAAAAAGCATTGTTGGATGTGAGTATGCGCTTACTTACAAATAGCATGCAGTTAGGCTCGATTGTAATCCCTCCTCCCACACTGTACCCATTGTTTCCGTCTCATAGCCTCCTTTAAAATAAACAGTCCTCTGCATTTCCGGTCCTCCACTACTGAGGATAATGAGGAAACAATAGAGAACGGGCACATTGTGGGAGGAGGGACTAAAATCGAGCCTTACTGCATGCTATTTGAAAGTAAGCACATACTCACATCCAACAATGTTTACACAGACCAGCAGATTTTCACATCCGGTACATTTCAGTAGGCGACATGAGAATGAAGCTCTTCATGCTGTGTGAGATTTGCATGTCGCCATTTTTGTCACGGCGACATGCTAACTGTGTGCAATGGTTGCACACTCTTTGTGTGCAACCTTTTAGAAGGATACCCTGGCCTACTGGTGTTAGATAATTCGATAAAAAAATGTTTTCTTACATTTCGGGTGTGCCGCACGACATTTGATTCATGGGTCGCATGTTGGGTGTCCATGTTCTATGAGCTAGCTTCTTCTTGAAGTGATAATCTCCTTTTTGACTTTACATATTCTACAACTGTATAATTTGTAAAGTCGAATTGCCTATACCTTTTTTTCATCTTTTTTTTTTCATTTTCACTTTTTGTTTTTTTTGTTCCCTGACAGGGAACTATATGAATTTGTTTTCAGAACGTTTTCTGTTTGGGAATGTGAAATCAGGGAGAGTACAACAATCTCATAAAGATACAATGTAAAAAAACAGTGAAACATTTTAGAAAAGCTGCCCACTACAGCATACAGATCGCTCAGAGCTGCAGAAAGGCTATAATAGTTTATAAATATTTCTGCTTTCACAGTACTCAACTGAAAGCTCTCTGTAAACAGATGTCCAGAGAGCTCAGTGTCCAGGAGAGATGAAGATGAAAAGAATTATAATAAAAATATAGGCAATTTGTCTTTACATAATATGCATATCGAATATGTAAAGTCAAAAAGGAGGTTGACTGTCACGTTAAAAAGGACCTGCCAACTTTCTAGCACCCAAATGTTTTTAGTAGGATCATGCACTCTGCCTAATTCAGTTTGAACAAGCTGCCAGCAACTGACTGAGTATGATTCTTAGGGGCTATTAGGATCATGGGCATCCGCGGAAACTTTTCCGGGGGAGGCAAAGCCATAATATGACCCCAGACCAGCCTGACTAACCCGTATGTTTATATGGGGGGCAAGTGTAAGAGGAGGCAAGTGTCATCATCTTGCCCCCACCCCTCTGGATGCCCATGATTGGGATTTCCTGGCCATAGTAAGGTAATTAGGGGGGTTATTATTAGGAGGTGTTAGTTTTCACTTAAATGTGTTTTTAAATGGAAAACGTTTCAACATGCCCTACATTCAGGGCAGAACTTCTCAACGGGCAGACTAGGTAATAACCTAGGATAGAAAATTTTGATGGCTGCCTCAGCCTCACAGGCCATATCCTTCCTGTTGAGTAGTGACTGTGGCCAATTCAGTCCCCATGTCCCTGCAGCAGAGACCTCTTAGTTCACGCCCATATATACTGATGTAATGTCTAGTTTATTTGCCAGTTTACATATCTGAGAACTGTCCTCTTTATTTAGGATAATATTTGTATCTTCCAGGCTAAATGTATTTTTTGTTGGATGGAAGCACTCTAGTTGAAAATTTCCCCATTTTGATATAAATTAAAGGCACAGTAAACTCAATTTCTAAGTGAATTCATCCTAAAGCATATACTGCCCTGCAGCTAGCAACCCCATAATAATATTATAAGCCAAGTACATACCTTGCTATTCCCCTGATTCCACTCTGATTATCTTGTACTCTCCATTGGTAAATTTACTGACGGCCAAATTGTATCTAGTATTCAATTATTTATCAGTGAGTGAGCACCAGGTAAATCCACCATTCCCACTGAAAGCTGTGGAGGGGTTATACTTATATAAATACACTCCATAGGGGAGATTCACTAATGCGTGATAAAGTGGAGATGACCTATCCAGTGATATTACATCTCTAATTCCTATTTTATTCTATGGAGCCTATGAATTAAGATGTGTGTTTGTGGCAGGAATAGTGGCATTTATTCCATATTTTTATCGGATTTCTCTAACTCGCAAACACAGAGCAAAGAAATACCTGAAGGAATCTATCAATGCACATGGATGGCTCTTACTGCAGTTTGATGAATTCCATCATACAGCATTTACTGTTAATGTTACAACATGCATTTTTTAACAATTGGCAAGCATGTTGTTATACTCCACTGTCTCGTGGACAGAGATGTAACAAAGAAATGCAGGATAAAATATGCCTCTCATGAAAAACAGAAAAGGCTATTTAAGTTCTGTCAATATATGAAAAATGTTATAGCATGCCCTTTCATATAAATGCTATTTTTTAAGAATTACTGCCCCTTTAAGATTCCCGAAGTGTGTTGACTAAACTCAACTCCCCCAGCCCTCAGACATAACCATAAGCTCATTACGGAATCTTAACTAGCAGAAAAAAAAGCATTTAGTTCCAGGTGCAAGCAGTTAAAAACGCATAATAAATCTAGTGACAGTAAGGTGCTGCAAAGAGCCAATAAACGGGCACTATAAAACTTGTGCACAGTTGAATGTGAAGCTTGCATTCTAATAGAATGAAGAAATGTTATGTTTAAAAAATTATATAAAAAGCAGAGGTGTAATCTCTATTGTCAGTGGATGTCAGGGAAAATAATTAAGCCATGTGTGGTCTCTCTACCATGCAACTTGACTTGTGTTAACCCTTGGAGTGCCAGAGGGGTACACAACCCGCTGCAGAGCAATGTGCTGTGTGCCCTCTCTGGCACTCAAAAGGTTAACACTGGGTGCAAAGATCTGGAGCTATTCTGGAGCAAACCAACTGCACAATAGTTGGTTTGTTTCAGAAATACCTAAACTATCTTTTGCTTTAAATGCGGCTTAACCCCTTGAATGCTAGAGAGGTCTACCCGTATGGTGTAGATATTTTGTCCCAAGCTTGCTCCAGTTCTAGTACTTAGTAAATCTGTCTCAATATCAATAGAGTAATGAACTGTACGGAAACATTTCTGGACAAACCAACTGCACCTCTCCTGCATTCATGGAGTTAAAATCCTATAGAAAGGATCACTTACACCAAATATGAAATAGGGTTATGTATTTAATTTGAAATATCAGGTAGAATCTGTAAAAAAAATTATGTTAAATTCCTAAAATGTGATCATGTGCTTAATGCGTGTATAGACTGTACCATACAGACACCATTTGGTTACTTTTGTTATTGCTGTTTAAAATGAGAAGTGAGCTAATCCTATATTATAATTCACTAAGGATGTTATGTTTGTCAGAAGCCGTCATGTGCAGTCGAGACAGCTGCACGCACTGCAGTCATACACAATACAGACTGCCAGAATGCGCTGTGGCTGATATGGACAGGGTGCACCGAATTCAGACCAGAGTCCTCTCTGCGCATCCCAGGAAGGTGTGCAGAGAGGACTACGGTCTAAATTTGGAGCACCCCGCTCAGTATCAGCCGCGGCGTGTTTAGACAGTCAGTACTGCACATGACTGCAGCGCCGTCAGTGTTGGCCCGTGTACACGGGCTTTAAAACTAGTGAGTAGATAAATGGGTTAGTACCCACTGCTCTTCTATTCAAAAAGGCTGTTACCTTTTATCAGCCCATACAATAGAACACAATCACTTCTGAGACACCTAACACTACAGCTCTGGCAATGGGAGTCTGGGATGCCTGAAAAAAGGCAGGAATTTCTGCTCCCTGAGGGAATATATAAGACTAGAGTTTAGGTCTAAAAAACAAATAAAGAATTTTACAGATGCTTGCATGGAGTATGGGGTAAATAGGTGTGTATAACATCAGGAGGGTTATGCACTAAGGAGTGATAAAGAAGTGATAAAGTGGAGATGATATCTCCAGTGATATCACTCCTCCAGTTCCTATGTTATTCTATAGAGCCAATTGACTAAAATCTCCACAGCTGGAAAAGAGAATTGATATAACAGAAAAAGGTATCTCCTCACTATCACCTCTTTATCACGCTTTAGCACATCACCCCCAGGCCATTATTATGTGCTACTGTTCCTTTAACGCAGTAGACATTTCTTCTTGTCTCCTGTGGTGCAATTGATTTGCTTCAGTTCCTCTTCGTAGTACATCAACTTTGTCACTAAAGTATTGGAAGCAATTCTGTCTTTATCCAACAAAAGTCGCTTGTCAAATATGCTGCAAACAAGGAGCCAGATGTACTAAGAAGAACCAGAGCAATTCAGGAGCAAACCAACTGCATCATAAGGAATTACAAAATTCCCAACATACCCACTGGTTTAAATGGGGCTTTTAACCTGCAACACACTGGAGACAACTCTAGCATTCAGCCTCTTTTAAAGCAATGGGAATTTTTATTTTTCCCCTATGCTACAGTTGGTTTGCCCCAAAATTGCTCCAATTCTTAGCACCACTTCTTAATACAATGTTTAATAGATTGAAATATCATCGATACTCCTCAGAAATACCTCCAAATCACCGCAAAACAAGGAGTTGATGATGTCTGTAACATCCAAGGGGTTAAATGTTATCGAGAATAAAAGTTGGGCCTCCTCATTCTTGTATTTATACCTGACTCACACCATCATTGTTGCAATATAAATATATATATATATATATATATATATATATATATATATATATATATATATATATATATATATAACATTAGTTTATTTTATACTTACATAAACATATCTATTGTATATATGAAACCATACATATATTTTAGGCTTAAAAATGTCTTCTAGAGGGAACTAAGCGGCCTAAAGAAAATATTTCTATAACCTGAAACTAATTCTGCCAAAATAAACATACTGTTATAGAAGGAGCATATTGAAGTTGAAGCTTATTTTATAAGTGTGCGTGTTTTATAGCCATTTCACTATATATGTTGCCTTGCATACATTCACATATTTTAATAGGGCCTATAAATAATTGCACCTGTGATCCAGATCAGTTAGAAATTAAATATATAGCTATAGCTTTTCCATAAACATGACTACCTTAACCCAGTGAATGCCAGAGAGGTATCCACCACATTGCAACGCCTTTTTGTGCACGTTTCTACTGGAAGTGGTATGTATGAACTGTACTTATGGAGGTTTCTGACAATTATCTTTGTAGGTTTAATAAACAGTAAAGCAGTTATTTATGCTGTGTTTAGCTTAAATCCCTAATTGCCATAAATAGAAAGTTTTTGACCAAGGATAAGAGAATGTCCTGTTTCCATATTTTTTCAGTTATTAGAATGACATAATGAGTGATCATACACAGTGGTACTCAAAAGTGTTATTTGGTTAATTTTTCTTACATAGATTTCAATAACAGGTAAGAACAAAGAGCGATAACTGTTTTTGATAAGAAGATACATGAAGGCTAGCTATATCATTTCACCTCAATTTTACTGTGTACAGTGCAACTCAGTGCATGTATGAATCCGCTTGAAATTTTGCAGAAATTTCTCACATCCCTTGTATTATATACACTACCAGTCAAAAGTCTGGAGTCACTTAGAATTCTACTTGTTTCTGTTATGGGAGCAGCTTGACCGTATGGTATGTAAGTGCCCACCTAGTCAATCCAAATTGTGGGAGGTTCTTCAGTTAGCATGGGGTGAACTCTCTTCACATTACTTCAACAAACTGACAACTTGAATGCCAAAGGTCTGCAAGCTGTAATTGCTGCAAATGGAGGATTATTCAACAAAAGCAAAGTTTGAAGGACACAATTATTATTTCAATTAAAAATAATTATTTCTAACCTTATCAACGTCTTGACTGTATTTCCTATTAATTTTGCAAATCATTTGATTGAAAACAAGGACATTTCTAAGTGACCCCAAACTTTTGAACTGTAGCGTATATATCATTAGAATATTAAGACACAACATAGAATTCAAAGCAAACACAGAAGTGCAAACAGGGCTGAATTACCTCAGGAAACCACAACCCCCTATAGCCACACCCCAAGGCCATTTATTGCTTCTTGAAGCAGAAAATATTTGTAAATAAACTATTCAGTACAGGCCATTAAAAAATTAAATAAACAAAGTAAATTTGTATATAAACTGGACATTATAGCAATACATAAACTGGTAAATAAATTTCCCATCGTAAACTAGGAGAAGGTGTCTGGTGCAGGTAGCTTTGGATTTTGCTGACCATTGCTACAGATTGGGACCTGAGGCAACCTTCATATTGTGGCACTCCACAAAACTGAATGCCATAAGAGGAGAATAATGAAGGCTATGGGAGGCTTAACCTGTTGAAAATAAGCACTGACATCACCAGATTTTAGTGATGACAGACTTCCAATATAGTAATATTGTTGTTATTGTCCTCCTCAAACAAAAAGTAACTCTACTCTTATGCTACTTGCAGTGCCTAATGGGAACTCGGTCCATCAATGTGAATGAAAAGAGAACAGCTGACCAAACATATTAAGAGTAGATGAACATCTAATATTAACTTCTTTACTGCAGAGGTCTTGACGTCTTCTCTATCACTGAAGGGGTTTTGTAATGTCTAAGGGATGGTTAAAGGGCAAGGGCCAAATTAAGAGATTTATGTGCCTCAATTATGAACATCATGATAGTCATATTCTGAACAAATAATATAAATACAATGTATACGATAGCAAAAAAAAAAGTACTTGTTTACCCTTTGAGTGCTGAGACGTTTCCAATAAATTGCAATGCAGAGGGTCGAATATTAATTCTTTATTCAGTTTGTCTTAATTCTTTATTTGTCAAAATTAGGCAATATAAATATGAACAAACCATATGCCCTCTGTGTAGCCTACTACATATGTGTGAAACATTGGCATTGAATATCGTGGACTTCTACACCTATAGGCGCAGCCTACAATAAAACATGGCATAAACATGCAGGCCAGTTCAGTTACTGAGTCAAACATTTCTTATAGACTAACTATTTACTCCTATATTTTCAGTGTGGTCTGAAGCTACAGCTCCATATGCCCCCTTGTTAATCAGGCCCTGTAAAGGAAAACTATGCCATAAGAATAAGTGGCTATTTATTTGTTTAAAGGGATAGTAATACTTTGTTTTAACTTTATTTTATTTTGTAGGCATTAAAAAACATGAAGAATGATATAAGTCTTATCTCTCAAACCTTTATGGTTTATGAGATATTCACAAGCAAAGTTTCCCCCTCCCGCCCCTTTTACCTACTGTAAACAGATGTGGAATGCAGTCCATAGACTGGACAGATAACAGAAGGGGACACTCTTATTCCTATGAAAACAATGAAATCCCTGCCCCCCTTGACAAGCTTTTCAGGTTTTTCCCTTATCTTAATTGAAAATTGTCCCTCTCTGCAGTCTACCTGGGCACCTCCCTTCTGCTCAGGCTGAACAGTGTGACATCAGTAAAAGGGGCGGGAGGGGGACACTTTGCTTGTGAATATCTCATAAACCATAAAGGTTTGAGAGATAAGACTTATATCATTCTTCATGTTTTTTTAATGCCTACAAAATATAATAAAGTTAAAACGAAGTATTACTATCCCTTTAACATATTGACTTACCTAGGTAAGTTTCCTTCAAACAGCAGTCAGGTGTATCTTTTTTTTGGCATTATATTTTTAGTTTCTTGTTCCTAGAGATCTCTACCAAAGTTTGTCTCTAGGTCAATGGGCTTCAATAGATCTGAATAACTTGTAAGGCACACTAGTCTCAGATGGTAAATGGAAACAATTAGACGTAGACTTAATAGAGGTTTACTTGCTAATTAAAATAGTAGCTCGAAATAACTATCTGCTGTTTGAAGTTTAACTGTCTAAGTAAATCCTTTTGATAAACAATTTAAGAGCTGCTTATTCTTAGGTTGAAGTTCCCCTTTAAGGAGAAAAAAGGGCTGTATTCACCATCCATTGGCTGACATGGTGTGCTCACTATATGCCCCTACTCCCTTCTTCCTATGCCTGTAGAGACAGAATAGCAGAAGGGCCAGCTCATAATAGAAGGATAACTCACCCATGCTGCAAAACACCTGCTTAAAGTACAAACATTACCCTATTACACTACGAGAACTCTCACTGGCCCGCTGGATTTATGAGGCAGAGCTATGTAGATTTCTCTGCTTTGTCCCACTTTGTGATGCTTTGGCTGCTAGAAGCAAGCAGCTGAGTTGTCTCAAATGTTTACAATGTCTACTACTGTATAAATTGTATAGAAACTCCTTGGATGCTAGTAAACCCAATAAGATGATTTGCCTCTAGCACTAAAGAGGTTAAAACACTGGATTTATTTTAGAAACACACTGATATCAGTAATGACACTTGTGGCTTATTTATGAGACATCAGTTGCCACTTTATGGTCATAGTGTGAGACTTGTGCTCCTGCTCTGGCTAGTGACCTCTCTATCATTAACGGGGGTTTAACGCACCATTTAAATCAATAGGAATTTGTATTTGTCCCCAATGGTGCAGTTGGTGTACTCAAGAATTAATCTACCTCTTCTTAGTAAACCTGCCTCAGTATTTTCAAAATTGTATTTATATTGATAAAAAGTGCATTAATGGTGTCTATTTTTTAAACCTAGAAGAGGAAGATTTTGGGGACCAACATAAAAAGCAGTGCATCTTTTATGAAAAATATATATTACAGGGCTTTCCCTGTTGAATAAATCAAGAGAACGCCCACTTTTGGATGTTTTTTCATTCAAAAAGTTATTATGGCTGATTTGGATGATTTTTTTAATTCCAAAAGTTATTATACCTCAAACATGTTATTATTTTTAACTCAAACTGTTTGCAAAAGCTCCAGGTGGATTGATTCAACAAGAGCTGATTGGTCTGCAATGCACTGCACACCCCTGTGGCACTGAAGGATTTCTAAACTATATAATCCCCTGTTCCACTTCACAAAGCATGTAAAGACATTGAGAATTGGCTGTTACATGTAATCATTTCTCTGCAGGTTGTGTCTTCACATGAAACAGCTTATTTACAGGTTCTGTATTTACATAAGCAGTCCACATCCAACTATCCACTGATCAGCTGATACTTATGAATAGAAGACTCAGTTTGGAGTGCCTTGCAAGTATTTTGTTTACATGAACCAGCTGATTAGTGGATAGTCCTCTGTGGACTGCATACAGCTGATCATCCAGCTCATATCATGCAGAGACAGAACCACAGAAGCTGTTAAATGTAGTAGTTGCTTTGCTGGTTCTCAGAGTCTGTACATGATTTGTGAAGCAGGGTAAGATATTCTTTAAGCTATAACCCCTTCAGTGGCACAGGTGTGTGTGCAATGTATTGTAAAAAAAAAGTTTCACATCCCTATGGCACTCAAAGAGTTAAGGGACAGCCAGAGGGATATGCCTCACACAGCTACTTTGTCCCTCAAAGGGTTAACTAAGAATAGTAAGCTAAGCAAATCATGTTAGATGTGTGTGCTGCATTAAAACACATCAAAATCTCATTGAAAAGATGTACTTAACTAAGAA
Organism: Rhinophrynus dorsalis; assembly: GCA_037306005.1. Lineage (NCBI taxonomy): Eukaryota > Metazoa > Chordata > Amphibia > Anura > Rhinophrynidae > Rhinophrynus > Rhinophrynus dorsalis. The sequence continues at coordinate 161,519,925 of CM074718.1, forward strand.
TATTAAATCAAGCCAATCATGTAAGACTAGTGTAAAAGTCCGTATACACGGGCCAAGGTCTGGGAGATGTTAACCCTTTGAGTGCCAGAGGGGTACGCAACGCATTGCTTTGAAATGGGTTGCATACCCATCTGGCACTCAAAAGGTGAAGAGGCTGGTCCTGCTTTGCGTCCTGCTGACGATGCAGTCATAAACTGTAGAGACTGGCCGAAAGCACAGAATGTTGCCAGCACAGAACTTCCAGCATTCTGTGCATTCAGGCAGTCTCTACTGCGTATGACGGCTTCTGACAAACATCCTAACTTATATAGGATGTGTGTGCGTCATTAAAACTCATTAAAATATGCTTATGCGTAAACACAGGAGTTTGATTTCATTGAAACCCCTTAAGATCCCGTTACTAGATTTGCTGAAAGAGAGAAATGTCACACCTTTTTATTTTAAGGTTAAAAAATAGCTGTATATCGAATGAATTAATGCATGCCACATTTGCTCTTGACCTTTATTTCCAAGAAGTTATGTCATGTTTGCAAAGTCTTGTGCAGTTAACCTCATCGCTGCCACATCTGCAAATCTCTGTAGGCCACTCTGGCAGTGAAGGGATTAATAGCTCAGAGGTTAGAGCAACTGCTAAACAGTTTGCATTACTGTCAGGGTGGTCGCAGAAACACCTGCTGCATAAGCACTTGGCAGCTGGGTCAACAGGCCCTGTAGGAGTTTATCAACTAAAGGCACTTTTTGCATAGAACTTTTCCTGGAGAACTGTGGAGAGCAAGCATGCTGGATTGCTCTATTATGTGCAGCTTTCTAAGGGCTGGCAAACTGGATTGCCTGCCAATTGATAGCTCTTAAAAATACTTGTATAGAAAAGAGAAACCTAAGAAAATGTAGTGCAGGTCTGAGTAATCCAACTGCACCAGGGGGAGAAATACATTTTGTTTCAAAATACTCAATGATTTAAATGGGCTTTAAACCCTTGACTGTTAAGGAGGTCTCCAAAGCAATGCATTTAAGACCTCCCTAGTATTCAAGGGGTGAAACCCCCCACTTAAATCTGTAAGAAGGTTTATTTGTTCCCTGTGGTACAGTTAGTTTTCTCCAGAATTGCAATTTAGTCCCCACTGGTACTGAACGGTTACCCTAACCTGAATCCCTATCACATAACCTTACAATTTAACTGCTGAGCCTAATATCTATCCCTAAAAATAAACCCTAACCCTAAAACCTAGTCATAGCCAACAATATCTTACCATTCTACATGACCATACAAAGAACCTGTAATCCTAAGAAAACAAACCTCTAACTTTAATACAAAACCCTAAATCTCAACACCTAAACCAAATATCAAACCAGAACTCTAAAACGTAACTTAATCAGCAATCTCTTACCATAGTACCTAAAAATAAAATAACCCCTTATCCTAGAACCTAAAACTAAAGCCTAACCCAAAAAACCACACCTAACCCTAACACATATCCCTAATACTGAACACTAACCCAAATATTGAACAATAACTGTAAAACCTATTCATAGCCAAAAATGTGATACCATTACACCTAACCCTAAAAACAACCTGTAATCCTAAAAGATAACCCTAAGAAAACAATCTCTAACCTTAAAAAAAACCTGTAATGTCAGTACATAACCCTAATATCAAACAGAACTCTGCGACTTAACCAACAATCTCTAACCATAATACCTAAAACTAAAGCAACCCCTAATCATTCTACCTAGCATTGAAACCTAAACATAATAACCAACCCTAACAGATAACCCTAATTCTGAACCCTATCCCAAACATTAGCCCTTAAACCTAAGCACAGCCAGCAATCCCTTAACATAATGCCTAAGCTTAAAAACGACCCCTAATTCTAATAGTGAACTCTAACCCTAAAAAAAACAACCCATAACCATAACACATATCCCGTAACATTGACACCAGCTATCTGGCTGCTATTTAGATTGTAAGCTCCTTAGGACATTGTAAGCTCTACAGGGTAGAGACTTAATGTACCTGGACAGTGCTGTGTGCAAAGCGCTTTAGAAGATCTGCGCACCTGCGCGGTCCCTTAACCCCTTAAGGACCAGCGGTCCTGGAACGTTTCTGTCCCATAAGGACTGCTTTGATCCTTGCCGATGCGCTGGTACACGTGACCTGTTGCGTGTGTCGGTGCGCCACTTTGGGTTCTGAAAGAGATCGCTCCAGTCTTGGAACCGTCAATTTTAGGCCCCATTTTTACTTACAGCGCTCCCAGTGGAGCGCTGTAAGTAAAAAGTATGTAACGTACTATGACCGTCATCGGTCAGTAAGTATTTAAGGACCATGAAGGTCATAGTACGTCGTGTAGTCCTTAAGGGGTTAAGGTACCAAGAAACGCATCCTAGAGGAGACCGGGACTGACAGAGCTGGGGCGCAGACGTCTCTATTCTGTTGCCTGGCCGTCAGTCTCGGCAGCAGTATAATTTCTCTATAAGGCGTTACTTATTTTGATGAATAGTAATGTTGTTCAGCTAGTCACGAGATGGGTAATTATTGGGGGAAAACTTTATGTGGTGTGATAGTTCCCCTATAAAATTATATTCTGTGACAGGGAGTGTCCAAGTTAGATCCTCAAGGGCCACCAACATGCCAGGATTTAAGGATTTCCCTGATTAATCACAGGTGAGTTAGTCAGTGGCGCATTAAATTTTACAGGTCTACCAATTCTCAAACAGGGAAATCCTTAAATCCTGGACTGTTGGCAGCGCTTGAGGACCGAACTTGTACACCCCTGGTCTATGAAATATTTATATTTATTTATGCCAGGTTCTGTATATTAGACAACACTATTTGGCATGCTTACTAGATACTTCTCCACCATGCTAGCTGCTACTGGGAAAAAACTGGGTAATAAAAATTTGGTGATTTTAAAAGCACTTCCAAAATCACCTATTTGTTATTTCATTTGCATTTCTTCACCATGTATAGACTCTTGTTTGTAAAAGTGCTCTGAAATAGCACCAAGCCTGCAATCATAGTCAATGCCTGGTATTAACCCTTTGAGTTCCAGAGGGGTATGCAACATCTTGCTTTTCAATGCGTTGCATATCCTTCTGGCACTCAAAGGGTTAACTATGCTGATAGTTAATTTTTTACCTAATCATGCCAACATGGTTCTAATTTATAATCAAATGCATAATATTTTCTCGATAAGGTGACGTAAAGATAAGAGTAACTCTCCAATTCCAGTTCTGATCTATGGTGCCTCTCTTTTGTTTTGGAGAGGTCTTAGTGCAAAAGACTCCATGTACACTTGGAGAGTTTCTCTCACTGAAGAGTTTATCTCATATTTATCTCAGATTAGTGCACTGCCACCCTACATGGGACAATACACAAGGAAAGCTCCTTTCCAAGAATCTGCCTTAGCTCATGTTGGTCATATTGTAACATTTTTCCATTGCCAATGATGGGATTATAGGCCTAGCCAAGCCGAGAAAATACATCTATCTAGGATAGTGTTTGTCAGTCAGGGTACTATGACACCTTGGTGTGCCATGGGCACCAAATTAGGTGACCACTTTATTCAATGAAGGCTGACAAAAATGGGAATGTTGAACTTAAAATGTACACTTATGAAAACGGTTATCCACAACGTGATAGCTTTGGTTATTGTGATTGTGATACCTAAAAAATGATATATATTTATACCACTCATTACACTCTTGACAAATGGCCAATAAAATTAATAATTATTATTGTAGGTATTACTATGTTCCATGCAGCACACTGGTTTCCTTAGCATCCATTACGTCTTCTGCAGACACATTTCTGTAAAGAGCTATAACAAACATTGTGTTACAGATGAGAATGATGAAGTGGGTAAAATTATTAGCCCAGCGTTTATCAAACTCCTGAACTGTGAACAGCCCTTCCCTTCCATCTGCCTTTATAATATATATATATATATATATATATATATATAGAGAGAGAGAGAGAGAGAGAGAGGAATATGCATACTTAATTTAGAGCATTGAGTTCATGAGTTCATTATAGACAAAGAAAAAAGGGAGTAATTCTGGAGCATACCAATTCCACCACAGGGAACAAACGTTGGTTTCCGAAAATAGCACTGATTTAATTAGGGCTTTTTGAATGATAGTGAGGTCTCCATTGCATTGTTTGCAGGTGTTAAAAGTCCTGATTAACTCATTGGGAATCCTTATGTGTTCTCTATGGCACAGTTGGGGTGCATTAGAATTGCTCCCCTTTTGCATATGGTCCAAAGAAAATAGGGTTTTACACTGAGAGTGTTTCTTAATGTGCACATTAATTCATAGGGTTGCCACCTACAAGGAAAGTAGGTAAATATAAATGACTTCCTAGTGAAGCAGGATCTCTGCTAGTTGTAGCATCGAGCTTAAGCATATTCCTTCACAGTACTGATCTTAAATCTCTAATTGCCAGAGAAGTGCTTAACCCTCTAGCACGCAAAGGGTTAAACTATACCTGTCACCTTTAGTTTAGTTTGATTTATAGATAATGAAATCTGTCTGTATGTGGTACTATACACTTTTGTGTAAATCATATAGTTGTTATGAATTAACATTTATGATTTGAAGGCAAAGTATGCAGTGTTCCCTCTAAGGTGAGCACAGATGAGTGAGCCAGCACTGAAAGAGTGAAAAAAGTAATTAATAGTGGGCAGGGCAGTATGGTGTATCTGTTCTTCCAATGCAACGCTGCATAAATATTCCTCTATAACTATATCCGTGCTGGGTCACTCTCCCGTGCTCATCTTAGAGGGAACACCGACTGTGTCACTTTATGCTGATTCCCAGCACAGCATGCTAATAAGGTTGATTCAAGGCCAAACATTGTGTTGTTACAAATATGCCCAGGGTGGGATCCCCCTATGGTGACCACATGCTCCTGATTGCCAAGGACAGTCCCGGTGATTTATGTGTGTGTCCCATGTTCCGGGCATCCTCCTTCAGGCACAATACAAAGTCCCTGAATAAAGAATCTAAACACTAGAAACAGAACTGCCCATTGCCTACTGTGACACAAACTGATGCCTCTGCTGGGCTACAAGAAAATGGCTTCTAGACAAAGCCCTAAGCACTACAGACAGAACTGAGCCTTGCTCCTGACATCAAACAGGTGCTGCAGTGCAACTTTATTGTAGTGTAATGATAGTCTAAAGCTTTGGGTGTGATGGATATTATCTTGTAGTCCACCACAGGCAACACTTTCTGTCATAGCAGTTCTCCCTATAGTGTTTAGAACACTGTGATGTGCCAGATAAAGAGCAATTTGAGCACTGATGTCCAGTGATGTATACTGACCCCTCCTGCATAGCTGCCCTAGAGCTGGAGAGAAGTACTCTCGTCACCACACTGTCCCTGAATGACAGAATGGAAATGTGGTCACCCTAGATCCCCCTAGATCCATTCATATGTGATATATGTGGCCACTACAAAAACAAATTACCATGAAATTTCACATTATACCACCAAAAAATAAAGGTTAATTTCTCAAAAACTATTTATATTACAAATGACTGGACAGCATAACATATTGACAGTTTTCAGTTCTCTATACAATTAAACAAAACATATCTTAGGGTGACAGGTCCACAAGCTGGTCTTTATAATTCACACTAATCTCCCATTACCTATAAACAATCATATTTTACTGACATCAAAACTCAGCAACTCCCCAGCAATGTAAATGAAAAAGCCATTAGATTATGTTATCTTAACATCTATTTGGCTTCCATAAATATATTCTGTGTCACATACAATTCACCATTATGTTGTCTTTGTAGAAAATAAATCAGACTAATCTACAGAAATTCCATTGCAAAAAAAAAATAGTCAGAAGGTTGTATTCAGTAGCTATGGAGGAGAAACGGCTTTTAACACCCTGATTGCTGGGTTAGGTCTCCAACAATTTAGGGGAGATTCATTAAGATGAGATATCTTCTTCAATTCCTATGTTGTTCTATGGAGCCTATGTACTAAGATTTCTTCAACTTTGGAGATCCTAGTGCATAGGCTCTATAGAATAACATAGGAACTGGAGAAGTGATATCAGTGGAGAATTCACTTTATCACCTCTTTATCACCGCTTAGTAAATCTCCCCTGTTGTATCTACCATTCAAGGAATTAAAGCAATCACAAGATTTGGAATACTGATTTCTCCCCTATGATCACTCATGGGAACCTTGACGTCCAGAGGCCCCCGGAGTATCAACTAGACTTGGGGATGGGAGTGTCCAAATTACGTGATACACATAATAATGTGTGCAGGGCTTAATGGGAGTGGGTGGGATTTCCTAAGAACGGGCAGGTTTGGCCTGAAAAGAGGTGGAATGGAGTTGGGAGTGAGCAGAACAGGTGGGGATTGTGCGGGATTACCAAGAAACACACTTAATCAGAGAATCACCTCCTGTCCAGAAGACAGAGTAATTACAGATCCAGAGAGTTCCCAGCTATGCCTATGGTGCTGTTGGTTTGCACTTCTTCAGCTTATTGAACACTTCCCATAATCCTTAGTGAAACACTATTTTTATGCACATTAACAAAGGCTCTAAGTATTTCTGTAAAGAACTTTGTGATGTAGTCTTCATATTGGATTGTGACAAGATGCTGAGATATATTGGGGTATATTCAGTATGCTCAAGAGGTGTAATGCTGGAGCAAACCAATTGCAAAAAGGGGGAAATTAATATTCCCAATGACTTAAATGGGGCTTTTAACATCTTGAATGCTAGAGAGGCTTCACAATGCATTGGACAGCGCTCTAGCACTCAGGGGGTTAACAGTTCAATTTCAATCAATTAAATTGTAGAGAATTTTTTTTATCTACCCTCCCACCATGATACAGTTGGTTTCTTCCAGAGATGCCTCTCTTTGTTTCACCTGGCATTATGATTATTTGTAAAACACTTGCAAATAAAGTTTACAAGGCAATTGCAAAAACAGCCAGTGTTTTTCTACAGCAATGTATATATGAAAATAGAACGACTGTGTCACTACTAATCTAATTTCCAATTTATCCATCAACACTATGGGGTCAATGGGTTTTACATTCTTGTAGTCTGCCTCCTCCAGATCCTCTCAGATACTCAATACAAGACATCCTTCTCGCCCACACACAAATAAGCCAAGCAATAGCACTGCAATGGGAGGTCTGGCCTTTCAGGTATGATGACATTTTGAGACCACCCTACTAGCTGACTGAACACAAGCACAGAGTCAAGGTCAATTTAGATGCTTTTTTGTAATCAGATCCCAATGGTTGACAGAATTTGCTTAAAGAGCCAGTAACATTCAGAGAGGCACATTAGCAGTTAATGGAATACCTCATCCTAGTAACTTTCTCACTGTGCATTTTATAGCTCAGTTTCACTTTGTTTTTTTAATTGCCATCTTCAATGAGACTGATGTACTAAGAAGAATTGAGTACTTCTAGGGCAGATCAACTGCACCATAGAGGACATAAGGGAGTTGTTATTTTGCAGCAAACCAACTGTAATATCAAGAAGACATAAAGAATTCCTAGTTACTTAATTGGGGTATCATAATGAATTGGAGACATCTCTATCCTTTAAGGGGTTGTTAAATACACCATGTAAATCAATGGGAATTTGGGGGATTTTTTCTTTGATTTTTTTGGGATGAAGTTGAGGGCTCCAGACTTACTCCATTTCTACTTAGTACATCAGCCTCAATGTGTGGCAAACTCCCCCTTCTATCGTATTCTCAATCATTTCACAGCTTAATAAAGCAATGCTGTTTTGGCATTGGTTTCCAAATTAATTTTAAGACAATTCATTCTGTTTACGTTCTTTTCTCAAAGAATGCCACACTGTCCATCTATTTCTAAACGTTTACTCTAGGGGTAAACACAGCCATTTTGGGAACTGCCTGCCTGTTGGCCATTATAATCAGAGAGAGTTCAACTACATTTATATACACAAGGTGTTTAACTGTTCTCTGCATAATGCGTCATTCATGCAATTCAAATAATAGAAAGAGATGGATAAAGAAGGTAGTGAAATAGCTTCTAGTGAGGCCCCATTGGGAGGAAAATAATCTCAAATGGAGGTTTATCTTATTTTACATAAATGCAGTAGATGAGATGCAGGCAGTAGAAAAGATGAAAGCAATATTGGGCTCTCCAGCTGCTGGGAACTTCAATTCCACCATACCCCCAACCAGCCATTGGGGATGGTAGGAGTTTTGGTCCCCAATAGCAGGGCAGTCAAAGGTTGCTTACCTCAGATGTACACCATATGCATTATAGCTGTATGGCTGGAAGTTATGTGCTTTTCTCATACCTAAAATATCAACATTTCACAAAACCTCCAGCTTATGACAAAGAAAAACTAAACACACTATGGGGCTTCTTCTGTCCAGAGCTATTTTTCCATTAGTCAGAGCAGGCAACCAGAGAACTATATGCATTTTGTGGCCACTGGACAGTGACTACAGTTTGATTTTTTAAGCCTTAAATGAAAAGTAACCCTTAGGTTTGACTTTACATATTCTGCAAGTACATAATATTTCCAGCCAAACTGCCTACACATTTTATTACTTTTTTCATTTTTACCTTTTTCTTTTACATTTTTATGTCCTTGACAATGAAATTTGGCCATACACCTTATGTACTTTCAGAATATGTAAAGTCAAATTAAAGGGATAGTAATATTTCGTTTTATCTTTATTTTATTTTGTAGGCATTAAAAAAACATGAAGAACAATATAAGTCTTATCTCTCAAGCTTTTATGGTTTGAGAGATATTCACAAGCAAAGTTTCCCCTTCCGCCCCTTTTACCTAGTGTAAGCCATCTCTTCTCAGATGTGGAATGCAGTCCATAGACCAGACAGATAACAGCAGGGGACAATCTTCTTCCTATGAAGTTTTTCAGGCTTTTCCCTTATCTTAATTGAAGATTGTCCCTCTCTGCAGTCTACCTGGGCACCTCCCTTCTGCTCTGGCTGAGCAGTGTTACATCAGTAAAAGGGGCAGGAGGGGGATACTTTGTCATTGAATTACTCTTGAACTACAACTCTGACAGAACTGAAATAACACTCTCCAAAGTACAAATACTATGATGCTGCTTTTATTATGAAACATAACTATCCCTTTAAAGGGTTATATACAACAAGAAAAATGTAAAGCTGGAAAATATTTGCATATATATATATATATATATATATATATATATATATATATATATATATACAGTTTATATTTAACTTGTAGTGATTCACTTGTACTGAAAATGTTAACCCATGACATGCTCTCATATTGTACTATCCATTTATTGGTAAAAAATGTGTTTTTGAGAAATTAATCAGAATATTTTGGTGGCACAGTGTGGCATTTTATGCTAATTCCCCACAACATATGCTAATTAAACAAGGTCAAACAAAAGAGAAGGCATCTAATGGTACTAGTATCACACCTAGATGATTAAACTCACATGGAAAGATGGTTGGTGTGAGGATATCCAGCATGGTCAACAAGTAGGGCATTTGGGGAGAAACCCCAAAAGAAATTACTTTATTTAAAACAATAAAATTAATACAAATAAGTTTAAGTATTTAATACTGTCATTGTTTTATATAAACCTGTTTATTTCGCATATGATGAGAGAGTGAGAGAGAGAGAGAGAGAGAGAGAGAGATTGGTCCTCATTTGTGCCATTTGGTGATCCCAGGTAGAGATGGGTTTTTCCCTAAACACTGTGCATGTTGGTCATGTTGGATATCCTCACACCAACCAAGTTTACATGTGAGTTTAATACTTTTATTTGTGTTATCTGAGTGTAATACAGGTACCATTGGGTGCCCTGCCATTTGTTTCTCTATGTGTATTACTGTATTGGGGAAAGAGTGTGAGAAGAGAATTCTTCCTAATATCGATTGAAGATTGACACCATTATTACTGTTGTTTTTCTGGCTACCGAAATGCTGTGTTTGCTAAGATATAAGTATGTATTTATTCAGCTAATTGTCTTGTGAATACCCCATCACTGTGTTGTTTGGCAGAGGTCATTGTTGTCTACCTGTGATTCCACAAATGGGTTTGTCTCCCAGTGTTTGTCCCCTTTTTTAAATAGACTGTGTTGTAATACTGGCCCAGAACAGAACTAATTATCATAAAGGGTCACACGGTGTCACCAAAAAATAAAGAATAATTTCTGAAAAAACTATATATATTAAATTCTCCATTGCAATGGGAGATCCTGGGGGTTGATGTACTAAGAGGAATTGGAACAATCCCGAAGCAAACAAAGTGCACCAAAGATGATATATAAAAAACGCTATTGATTTTAATGGACCTATTAAACCCTTGAATGCATTGTTTGTGTTAGAGACCTTGCTAGCACTGAAGAGGTTAAACTCCAACTTAACTCAATGAGGAGATTATTTGTTTCAGAATTGCTTCACCTTTTGGTAAATCAGCCTCAATTTAACACAAACACAAAGGGAAAGTAAAGGGTTTTCAGGCTTGTTATTATATTATTGTCCTGTGACTTATAAAATAATTATTCTTTGCAGTAATAACACGTAGGCAGGTTAAGGACTCATTTTTAAATGTTCTCTTGTCATTTTTTCATGGTAGTTGAACTTAAAGTGGATTGACAGCAAGAAGCAGAGGTCAAGGCACTAGGGGTAGCTTGTGGTAACTTGATGTTTCCAGTGTGGTAGTTAGCTTCAGGCGTACCAAGCACATAACTTCAAGTGAAGGGATAGGTCTACCTCAGCAATCTTCACATGTTATGTAAAACCAAAATGGCTAACATATTTTCACCTCAGCAGTACGCTGGTAAAGTTATTTTTTTAGCGGCTCTTTAAATCAATTTTTCTGACATAATAAATCCCAGTTTGTCACAGATCTACAATAATACTTACAAGCTGATGTAGTAAGAGTCTTGTATCAAATCCAAGGCAAATCAACAGCAACATAGAGGCTAAATACCATTTGCTTTGATTTGCATGGGGTTTTAACCACTTGGATTAGACAGAGGTCTCTGTAGCATTGCAAAGCAATGAGCTGGAGATCTCTGTAGCATTCAAGAGGTTAAAAAAGGGCCCCATTTTAACCCCTTGAGTGCCAGAGCGGTATGCAATGCATTGCAAAGCAATGCGTGGCATACTCTTCTGGCACTCAAAGGGTTAAAGAATGGGTATTCTTATTTCTCACTCAGGATGCAGTTGGTTTGTTCCATTTCTTCTTTGTACAATAGCCCCTCAATGTGTGTTTTATTACTTTTATTGGAGAAGCATTTTAGTAATAAACAATGAATAAATAAGTAAAGGGGACTAAAACTGAGAGAGTAACACTTAGAAATATTTATGTCTCATTGCAATGTACTAAGGAGTGTGAATGGTGTATCTAACTATGAAGTTAATATGTCTTTAGAATAAACCCTCCCTCCCTTTACTGTAACCTTTTCCTCTAGTTGGTGGACTGGCTGACATGATAATTGGTTGCCATGCCAATCCACCCAGCATATCACTCACACAGAGACATTTGTCTATGCATGAGTAGTTTTAATGTTACCTGTGCACTGACTGAGCTTTAGTCAGTGCACATGAGTTAGTAAAACTGCTCACACAAAGACAAATGTCTGAGAGTGAGTGATACACCAGGCAGGTTGCCATGGCAAATGGTTGTCTGACCTTCCATGGTAACCGGTTGGTTAACCATTGAGCTGTTTCTCACGAGAGCAAGTCAACATCAGGGAAAGGAGGGGGGGTATGTTAAAAATTAAATACCTTGGAAACAAATGAATATTCAAAAGAAAGATTGACGTCAGCCACACTCTTTAATACTTTACCATGCAATGACATACAAAAAAATGTAAGCATCACTATCCTTTTAAAGTAGATGCACAAGAAATTATATTCAATACTGTGCAATACCACTGGCATGGACTGAACATAGCAGGTATTTTGCCTTGTAAAGCAATTCATTAAGAAACATCTCCAGCATTCAAGTGGTTAAACAAGAAATAGTGTAAGTAAAATCTGCATCTGTTCTCTATAAGCAAAAACAGATGACAATTCACTGTTTCTGTACATGACTTTGTCTTATTGTTGAAGAAAGATTACATTTATAGTAAAAATAGTTCTTAATCTGTTTAACTAAAGTATTTATCTAGGTAGGTGTCCTTTATACAACAGTCCATTATGTCTACACAATATAAGTAGTTGTACCTGACTCCTGCACAAGTGTCTTACCCTATATAATAATTTGCTTAAACGTGTGTAACTCCAAAGTCATGCGCAGTAGAGACTGTTGTGCGCGCTGCAGTCATGCACAGTAGAGACTGCCCGCACCGCGGCTGATACAGAGCTGTTGTATCAGACGCGGCGCAGGCAGTCTCTACTGCAAATGGCTGCCCTGAGACCGGCTGGCAGTGGCACTGTGGCCCATGTGACGGGCTCTTCAACTAGTTATATATATTTTGTTAGGGTAGACCTGTCAACCTAAGAAAAGTTTAGTAAATTTTAAACATAATTAAAACCACCTATACGTTGCACTAGCCATTTGTTTGTAATATAAGTATTTATTTTTCAGTGGCACAGTGTAGCAGTTTATGTTAATTAGTTATTGTGATTGGCCAATATTCTCACATACTGCACTATGAATGAATCTATACAGAGCCCAGGCAGTTCTAATAGCAAAGCTAGCAATAAAATTGGACTTGAACAGAACAAATACTTTTCAGGGAATTACCATAAAGTAAAATACTGTGCCATCAAAACATAAAGGTTCATTTCTCAAAAAATGTATTTTATAGAAAAAAAATAGCTAGTACGGTATATAGGAAGATGTAATTGTCTGCAAAACAAGCTAGATGAGGGTGACAGGTCCACTTCAACCAAATTAAGAGCTACTTATATGTACAGTTCCCCTTTAATTAACTGAGGTGAAAGAGAAATATCATATTGTGAAGCAATGCATTGAAGATGTCTCTAGAATCCATGGGGTTAAAGCACAACCTATAGGTACATTATATAAAAAAATAAAACCATTGAAATTTACATTGATTTTATTTGCACTTAAAGAAGAACTTTCCCTCTAATATACTGTGCCTACGATTTTTTCGGAGCGTACTGCTCTGTATCAGCCGCGCCGTGGCCATTCTCTACTGCACATAACTTTGTCGTTACACACGTTTTAGCGAATTATTATATAGGATTTGCTCTCAAAATGAGACTGGATGTAGGTACTTCTGCATTCTGCAGCATAAGGTAACATATATGGAGCTTGCTGTTACAACATACTTGCTGCACATCACCATGAAGGGAAGCATGAACGCACTCCCAGAGAGAGGTGAGAGGAGAATATTAGGACTGAGAAGTCCTAGAGAGCCGTGTTGATGTTACCCTGTGCCACAGAATGTGGAAGTACCTACATCCAGTCTAATATTGAAAGTGAATATCTCATAACGAATTTACTAACAGAAAAAAAACTGCAGTCTAAACTATTTTACTAAACTAATCATAGTAGAGACAGTGTATTAGAGGTGAAGGTTCTGCTTTAAAAAAGTACTGTATTTGTTGATTTATTTAGATTTTCTTTTATTTCTCTCTATCAAAAAAGCAAAGAGGAATATTTACCTTTTTGGGTCAACAATCTTGTAGAGTTTTCCACTGTGTGACTGAGTCATACTTTTACTACTTGACAGAATGTAAACTTCACCTGTTACAAATCCAAATACAGCATATATGTTAGATACATCCATTTATGGCACGTAACAGGCTAAGCTACTGTAGAACATTATCACAACATTTTTTGGTCTAAACCATTGAATAGGTTATATACGGACTAACTAGCTTTGATAGGGATATGTTTATAAAATATTTGATATATTTTCCTAACAATAAAATCAAAATGGCGCCTACAAAATACACAGCACATCTTTAAGTCCAATGTATTTGAATACACACTGGGTCTTTTATTTAAATGTATTAAAAACATAAAAAACATAAACAGTTAGCTCTACAATTTGGTAATGAAAATAAGCTATTATTTTTAAACATTATTGAACATATTTCTTGTAATTTAGTCTATTCTTATATTATATTGGTGTAACTAACAATAGAGTTAAAACTTCAGTAGACTATCTATAAACTGAAATATCACCTGAACTCTATAAATACCCATCTACAACTACAATATACAACTGTTTGTCTTTCCCCCCATTGTACAATACAGTAATGATATAATACACTTGAGTTTCCATTATAATGTAACATAGTAAGCTTTGGATGCCGGAGACAGGTCTTCTGATCTGCTTCACACATAAACGTACACAAAAGACTATATACATTCACTGAGAAATGTCACATACAAACTGATGTGATCGCACAACATTCAGTTACATCCCACATGTGAGTAGTGTAGTTCTGGGTCAAAATAAAAACAACATGTGGATCACAGAACAAAATCCTATTGAATTTATATTGAGTTATTTTGGTGAAACTGTTTTACACAACAATTGTTCCTCTTTCTTTTAATTCTTCAAGTGCAAGACTGGTACACAATGCATTATGGAGCAATGTATTGCAAACCCCACTGGCACTCAAAGGGTGAAACAATATGACCTATCTATATTCGATGTCCGTTTGTTTTATACCATGTTATCTCAATATATTCTGTTTGTCTTACATACAATTTTAGCCTTCTGTCCCCAGTGTTTAAAAGACAGGTAGTGTATTATCTATGATCAATCCATGGCTTGCACATGTATATATCATCCAAAATCCACCTTGTTATTTTGGAAAAATATGAAGCAGTCCCTTGGAGATCTCTCTAGCATTAAAAAGTTAATGGAACAGCAAAGGATTACATCTCAAACTGTTTTTTTTAATTAAATTGATTGTAACTGTGGTGCCTGCTATACAGAGACATTTCTATTTCATTTTATGGGGAGCTGAGTCTCTCCATAGAATGAGATAGTAACAGTTCCACCTCGCTGAGACAGTTTGAAATATAATGACTTTTAAATTAAGCATCTCCAAGCAGTGGAAGTCCCCATGCCTTACAAAACAGGAACATAGCAAATATAAAGTGCAAAGTTTTACTTCCCCTCTAAGGAGCGATATAAGAATACTGTACCTAGTTCGTCTTCCCCAAATCCCAGGATGTGGCCTGTAAAGGGTCCTCTGCAGGATGATCCACTGCCAAGACAAAATGGCTTCTCTTGCCAATGCTTAGTCACCGGGTTTTGATGGAGAGTTACAAAGTTTCTGAAACCAAATATATCATGGTAGGTGATCATTTGTATCTGCTTCCTTACAACAATAATTATATGCTCAGGTTGAGATTTTTGAGTGAGTGTGTATATCTATATATAGAAAACAGAAAGGCTCATTTCATAATTTCACACACCCAGGGGTGGCAGTAAGGAGGAGTTACTGCTCCCATTGGGTGATTCACTCATGCAGGGAGTTTGCCCGCCCCCACTATCCAGCCCGCCCACCACTATACAACTAAGAAAAAAACAAAATGGCTGCCACTTGCTCCTACACCACAGACACACACAAACCACAGAGACACACACACACACACACACACACTGGCACTCGCTCCTACACCACAGACACAAACACATCAGACACAAACATATCAGAGAGAGACACACACGACACAACTTTAACAAACAATATGCATGCCCTAAAACCTCCGAAGCAGGATCCCTTGTGCTTGAGGTAAGTGCAGTTGTTGCTTCGCAATCCATCTCACCAAAGTGCCTGCCAATGGGGAACTATGTGTTGCTGGACTGACACCTTAACTCTCTTGGATTGCGCTGGAAATACCTTCATCACATCACAATGCTTTCTCCCATTGCGATTACTAGTTTTGCTCCACTACATATTCAGGAGCCGACTCTCTCTCCCCCTCCGCTGCTTCAAACCCAGATCATCACGTCACGCACCGGGATTGAAGAAGCGGAGGGGGAGAGAGAGTTGGCTCCTGAATATGTAGTGGAGCAAAAGTAGTCTTTGCAACTAGAGAAATCAGAATTTTAACTTCATATGTTACGTTATGCATTCTTTTAATTGGTCGCCATCACTTCCCTTTTTCCTGTTTATATGCCGAATGGGTTGCATGGCGGTTTCTAGGCAACCCCACACAGTGATCGATCAACCCCCTTTAACCCCAGTGTTCTCTTAACCCTTTCACTGCCAGAGGGGAACGGAAACAAACGCTTACGTGTCAAGGTGATCCATGAAGAGATGTGTGTGAGTGTGTGCCCTTCTTAACCCTATCACTGCCAAACATATGTAGTATGTACAGTAATTGTCTTCACACTCACCTCAGCCCTGTACTGTACAAACTTTGGCTGATCAGCCAGCAGCAGGTTCTGGATAATTGGAGCTGTACTAATATCTATTTGTGCGTGTGTGTGCATGTATATGGGTGTATGTATGAATGTCTGTATGTGTGTGTGTCTATATATCTCTGCATGTCTATGTATGTATGATAATGTGTGTGTCTCTATGTATGTATGTTTGTCTCAGTTGTGTACTACACACCCATCAAAACACACTTCAACCCAAAAAAACAAACAAACAAACAAAAAAAAAAAACAGATGGGCAACGCCGTCCCACTCTGCTAGTATATAAATATATGTGTGTGTGTATGTAAAGGTGTAGCCAGATATTTGACCCTGTCAGGGACTAGAAGCTTCAATCCTGAAGTTTTAGCAGATTCCACAGCTGGTGCATTAACCAACAAGCATCTTAATATTGTTAGAGGTATATATATATATATATATATATATATATATATATATAAACCTCTAATAATATTAAGATGCTTGTAGTTGGTGTTATTGTTCATTGAACTCAAATCTATAGCTGTCATTGATAAAGTACAGAGCTTACTAAATGACACAGATTTTATATCCAATTAAAAGAAGAAATATTTAGGATCTTCTGTGTTCTGTGTTCCAGAACTGTAAAAGGTCATAGAAGCCAAGATAACTGATAAAATAGCTCTAACAAGTAAAAAAAATGAAAAACAGGTGGATCACATTCTAGCAAATGTGGAGGTATCTGGTGTATAATGATATCCATCCAAAGTACATTGTCTCTGTTTAGTATCTTTTATAGATATTCACTGTTACCTTGTTTAATATGTGAATGCTTCTCTACTTTTCACAACTATTTACCATTAAATATTTCAAAATTTCTCCAATTGTTTTGTATCAAAAATGCCCCCCATTTATTAAAGAAAACCATATCTATGTACTATAATTACTATTAAGGCAACCAATGTATTGTACCTTTGGGATTTTCATTGCTATATACAAGACATCAATAAGAGGCCAGATCTGCAGGATTACCCAGCAACGCTGCAACTGCGAGAAAATCCTGAAACTGTGCGCTTTTATTGGTTCTTGAAGATAATAATAATAAACTCCAGTTTACCTTAATCTGGGCAGAGAATCTTAATAGCCCATATGAACCAATTCCTAGACTAATATAGCTACATAAATGTTCAAGCTTTTTGATTAACTTTATCAGTCATTTGCAGTTAGTTTTCCTATACAGCATGCTCATCACATCATGGCTTTGGCAAAAAGTATATTTAACCCCTCGGATGCTAGATTGGTTCTCAACACACTGAATTCACTATGGTGATTCTGCTCTAAATCAGGCACTAGAATTGGTTTTAATCCCTACATCTGTCTAAAATAAATTTACTAAGCTACATACGGCAAAAAATTCTTCCTTTCCATGATTAATGCCATATCCCTGTGTATGCTATGGGGCAGGCATACAGGGCTTTTTTGTTTTCAATAAAGTCCTAATGATGGCTTAGATTGGTCACTGGTATTCACTACAGCAATCATACTCTGTAGTGCAAAGGCCCCTAATGTTGCCACTAGTTCTGACACATTTTGGCTAGATGGCTGCTAGCAATTTAGCAGTTTATATTACACTTTAATTAAAAACTTTGATTTAAAAGTGGTAAGAAAACTGAAAACCAAATGCTCAGAATACTTTATTATTTAGTGAAACCAATTTATGATTCAGATTGTATGTATATAGGTAGACCTGGGAACTTGCTCCCCTTGAGCCCCCAGAGAGGGCTCATGTGCTGCCAACCAAGGGGATGTAAATGAAGCAATCCATATCATGTAGGGACTGGGCTTAATTTGGTGGGCAGGGCTGAACTGTCTTTGTGTCTTAAAGTGGTTGGGAAGTATGTGGAAAGTGGGCAGAACAGGGTGGGAAGGAGAAGAAGTGGGCAGGAGAAGAAACTCATCACAGCTGGAGAATCAGTCTCTAACCCTGGAGACTCTGTAATTCAGTGTGAGAGAATCTCAGGGGCAGATCCGGAGAGTTCCCAGGTATGTATATACGTGTGTGTGAGAAGAAATTAATAGAGGAGTTGAATCCTCAGGAATGGCTTTGAAAGCAAAAAGTCCTTCCCTTTCCTCACACCTGCTGTGGGTGTGGCATTAAGGAGTTGTTCACGTTGATGTTTTGCTCTAAGTAAGTTGCACACTAAAATATTCTGAGGTATCTGTACATAAGCACAGATGCAAGTGTTCCTTTAATTAATATATTTATATATATATTGTATTTTTTTTCCAATGTAAGTTAACTATGTTAGTCCACTGGTGTAATTGCCAAATATATATATATATATATATATATATATATATATATATATATATATATTGAAGTATGTAATAATATCTTTTTTTATTGGACTAACATTGAGTTATACAGACAAGCTTTCAAGATTGATGCTCCCTTTTTCAAGACTAAAACATACTGCACATCTGTGCCATCATTTTGTATGTTCCTTTCTGTACATTCACTGTATCTGAACCTGCTCACCTGTAATCATCAGCCCCGATAATATAAAAATATAATTTAGAATGGTTCCATTATTTTTCTCCCTACTTGATGAAGGCACTGCTTTTATTAAAAACTTACCCGTAGCGGTCACCAAATACGTAACTTCCATACAGCCTCTCAGATTGGCATCCTCTGTAAATAAATCCGCCAACCATGTGTCCACTGCTCAGTGGCTTGAATTCTAAAAGTGAAAGCTCGCTTTCTAAAAAAGAAGAGGAACTACCACAGCATTAGGTCAAAAGCTATATGAATCCAACTCACATGTTACTAGAGAGGTATACCATATATAAAAACAGTTCAATTACTTTTCAGTCAAAATAAATAGAAGACAGTAAAGGCTCCTGCTGTATATTAATTACATTTTAACCCACCTGTGGTTAGTGTGTCTTTTAGTAAAATAACAAGTTCAATAAAACTAATGTGACACACTCACATACCTGTTTCCTGAATGTCTAATATTCCCATGTATGGGACTTTTATGAGCTAATTTAATAAACATGCATGTGTATCTATCTATCTATCTATCTATCCATCTACCTATCTCTGTATATATATATATATATATATATATATATATATATATATATATATATATATATATATAGTAAAAGGTGAGCACTCCATAACTCAACGGAATAAATAACAACTTGCCCGGTGCTACTTGAAATATAAACGTATATGCAGTTTGTAGATGGAAAAACCATCACACAGCAAGCACACGCAGGGATCTTTAGACAACAAAAGATATTATAGCTCAAATTATTTTTTGTTTTCTAAAGATCCCTGTGTGTGCTTGCTGTGTGATGGTTTTTCCATCTACAAACTGCACATATATATATATATATATATATATATATATATATATATATATAAAACGAATGGAAGAGGGAAGCGCTGCCCTCTTCCATTCTTTGTATTATTAATTCATATTATGGTCTGTGCACCTGGGCTTCAGCAATAAGAAAAGTGAATGCTTCCAACCCTCCATCCTTGGTGTGTATATACATCTATCTATCTATCTATCTATCTATCTATCTATCTATCTATCTATCCATCTGTCTATCTATCTATCTTTGTGTGTGTACATATATATATATGAAAACAATGGCAGTTATTGTATTTATTTGATAAATCTAATTGATAGCTTGTTTTGCTTTGCCACTGGAAGAATAGAAATATACACAATCAAAAGGATTTTCTAGGGAGCCTGCATATTTTACATGGTGAAGGCAGGAAACATCAAAGTGGCTATTGTCATTATGCTTTTTGCTTGTGGGTTTAAACACAGATTTTTCTTTATGATTAAATATAAGTGAGTTTACAATTATGTGCTGAGTGGATGTCTACTTGCATTTTCAACTCTAAGTTAGATTCATTTTCAGTAAACTATGCCCCAGGGTGACTTTTCACTTTGACACTAGGTAAAATGATACTTTACTCTACTTTGCCGCAAGTTGGATTTAAATTAGTAAGTGTTATTGTAAGACTTGCAAGCAAATTCACCATGTTTGTTTTTATATTCCAATTTATACTACTGAAAATATTGTTTGTTCTGAGTCCAAATGAGTAATTCTTTATTCATAAATCAAATGTAACTATCCCATTGGTGATACTAGATATTTATGAAAATAAATTTGTAAAGGAATGTTATTTTGCTATGCCCCTTTAAACTCATGGCAGTGTTATGTATTCCAGTGTTGTGGCATATATAAAGGTCAGTTTTATGTTTGTTTTTTTAAGTTTTACTGACCTTGAAATCTCTGCTTGATATGATACATATTATCTTTAGGAATATTTATTTCTCCCACCCCCTCATTAAAACACTACATTAAGGTACTGCTTTATGGTAGAGCTATTTCAAGCTCTACCACAGGCTCACATAACTTAATTCACATAGGAATTCTATTGTTTCAAAGCAATACAGTATTGTAAAACCCCAGAATATTTATTGAAAATGGAAGATTGTGTTGGTAGTGGGGGATAAGTAATGTTAAAATAAACAAAAAGAAAAACTCAGTTCCAAATATACAGCAGCCAGATACCATAACTCTACACACTGATACACATGAGACATAAAAACAACATTTAATTACTGATATAGGTTTAGTATATATCATCTTGCACAATTTTCTCGTTATCATTTAAGAACTGTAAAAATATTTTATTTATCTTTAACAGGTGCTATTTGCTTTGGGGCATATAGTTTAATTCCCTTGTACCTAATATTAGAAATACTTCTTAGCCAAAGTATCATATTAAAAAGAAACATATACATTTACATTTAATTTAAAGATTGTTAATTTTGGACATGAAACTATTTTTTGGTGTCTGATTGGTGTCTACCCCAGTACACCTCCAACAGAGTGCCGTATTGCAAAGTATGTTTAATGGCACATTTTCTTCTCAGCCTCTCTCACCTCTGGGTGATGAATTTACAGACTTGGCTTTACTGAAAATAACAGTGATCACCCTACAGTGCTTAGTGAAGAGCTGATGTCACCCAGTTCTGCAGATCTCAGATACAAGGTAGCGATAATTAAGCTATTGGAAATCAATTCCTATAGCTTTCAAGTGACAATGTTAGATTTTAAGACCCATTACTAGGACTCTTTACTGTACATTTAAAATGTAAGAGCAACTTATTTGTAAACATTTGTCAGCCTCTAACCCTCTGAATGCCTCCCAAAGGATGAAAAAATTAATGCAATGAAAATGGTACAAGTGGATCAAATTTGGTTTAATCAATTGTTTTAAATATGCAAATAAATTATTTAACAAATAAGAATTATTTTGATTCTAATTGTTGATTATAAAAAATAATGGGATTTCTAATTCTGAAACATGTCCAATGTTTCATGTAGATCTTTGAAATAAATAGGAATGGCGCTTACTAAAAGACTTGTTCTTGAGTAATGGTAATCCTTACAATGAGCTGTTTCCTGAAATATGAGAAAGACTAACATGCAGGAATTTAGACTAATTAATGTTTCATGCAATATACATTATTATGTATGCATTACCGTTTTAATGAACCCATGATAGTTAAAACTGCGGTTGTAGGTTTTGAAAAGCCAGTTTTTAATTAAGTTTAACCTATGAAAGATATGATTGCAAATTAGTTTACATTAGCTAATGTGGTATTTAGTTCACAATATGACCCCACTCATTGTTTGGAATATTTTGAAAAAGCATTAAGCACATCCATATTTTTGTAGATAACTTACCATAATCTTTCCCTTTAACGATCTGTAATATTCTTGTAGATGATCTGTTTTTGGTGCTTGAATCTGAACAAAGCATTGTCAAATTCATACTGCTGTCTTTGGAATGATGATCAACTGCACATCTACACACCATAAAGGATAGGAATACCTAGTCAATAAATGTTTACACTCATCATCGTTTAAGCCTTTAATTTAGTCAATTTTGATTCTAAGATTATAACTAACTTATAGGGATGCATTTTTAATCAAGCTTAGTAGAACTTGCTGAAAATCAGTGCAGGAAACAAAAACGTACCAAAAAGCTCAACACTTTATCACAAAGGAACTTGATATTACACCCAAAAGAGAAACAGTAAAAGTCATGTAGTTACTAAAATGCAAATGGACCAAAATAATTGTATGCTGGAAAAAGCAAGAAGTATGACAGGCAAAAGAGGAGAGCTGGAAATGTTAGTGGTAAATTAGCATTTTCACATAATAAGTATTACTAAAACATAGGGAGATGATACAAATGACTGGGCTGCAAATATTGAAAACTATTCATTGTTCAGGAGAGACAGGATTAACAGAAGAGGGAAAGGCAAATGTCTACACATGACACCACGTCTAAAACCAAGTCTAAAGGAAGATATAAGTGAGGAAACTGTAGATAATGTTGTAGAAATCGAAGTTAATCTTGGAGTAAAAGGTAAAAAGAAGTGTTCTGGGGTATATGCTACAAAGCACCACATATTTATGTGACTGGTGAGGCCCAACTATTATTGCAAATGAAAAATGCAGCACATTTGGGAAATACTCTAATTACGGGAGTAATGGGACCTGTACAACAGCTATGGGTAGCAGGATTGTGAGGATCCTTTGGGATAGCTACGTGTCACAGATGGTGGGAGTACCAACAAGAAATAATAATGTATTGGACCTGGTGATAACAAATATGATAGACATGGTGTCCATTATTCATGTAGGTGAACATTTGAAAAACAGTGATCAAAACATGGTTTCATTGGAGATAAATTTGGAAAAATCTTTAAAAGTGCAACTAAAACTCTTCTAACTTCTCTTCTAACTGCTAACTTCAAAATGGTAACAGCAACGATGCAACACCTGGACTGGAATGATTATTAAAAGGAAAAATACTGAGAAAAAATGGCCAGAATTTACTTTGGAGAACTGTATTTCAACAGAATACACCCTTAGTGAAAAAAAGTAACCCCCCCCAAAAAAGAAACAAACAAAAAAAAAAAATCAAAACTAATGTGGTTAATTTCAAATGTGCAAAAAGGCAGTTAGTTTACCAAAAATAGAAAATTAAACTATAATTGCATTGGAGAGCAAGATTAATGGCAAAAAACATTTTCAAATACATAAATTGCAAAAAACTTATGGAGAGTAAATTCTCCCCAAATCTGAGCGCAGAAACACAAAAGAGAAACAGGGTGCAATAAAATCTAAGCGTAGTAAGTTTATTAAAACAGGTAATAAAAGCAGTAATAAAATGCACTCACATGATGCCCATGTTGGGCTTGATGCATATCAGGGCCCCTGCCTCTATAGCCAGCGTGCTGTGTCCGTGTGTTCTCCCGCTACCACCGGTAGCGGGAGAACACAAGTGGAGTTGCATCTCCACGATACGTGTTGGGTACTGTTAGCACTCGGAAGGACTTGGGTCCCGCCCACGCCTCCTGTGAGAACCCGCCTCCCACTCCCGGTTCCCGGTTCCATCATTCAGCCGACAGCGTCGGCCCGCACACGTGCACCTCGGTGCTCCACTCTGTCTGTTTGTTGCCTATGAGAACTTTCAACAAGGCACTATCTCGCATACGCATCTTTTCAATACGCATTAAGGAAACCTTGAAAAGGGGACATACACCATCGTGTTACCAGTGGTAGCGGGAGAACACATGGACACAGCACGCTGGCTATAGAGGCAGGGGCCCTGATATGCATCAAGCCCAAGATGGGCATCATGTGAGTGCATTTTATTACTGCTTTTATTACCTGTTTTAATAAACTTACTACGCTTAGATTTTATTGCACCCTGTTTCTCTTTTGTGTTTCTGCGCTCAGATTTGGGGAGAATTTACTGACTTTTTTCTGGTGATCAAGGCCACTGGATATCTGTAGCAGCATTATCACTTTGGAGATTCTGCACCATTGTTTCCATTTCATCATCATCATTCATTATCACTCCATTCTCCATCTTCATTATCCATGTTCATCCTTCATTCCTGATCATTATAACATCTGACTGGTACTTTTTCATCTATTGACTTTTGTATACTGATTTGCATTTCCAGGGACTTATTTTTACCATCAATTCTAGTGATATTTCATTCTTTGCGCAAGTGTTGTTTTTGTCTGTTCATTAACTTACGGAGAGTATTTGACTTTTCAAACATGACACTGATAAATTGATAGTGAGGATAAGGAAAAGCTGATGTTCTGAACAAACTTTTTTCATCGGTATGTACCAAGGAACAAACAATGGCTGAAGAGCCTCAACAAATAACAAGAGCAACAATACCATTATACAGAATGGGATTAACACAAGAAGATGTCAAGAGAAGAGTGGATAATGTTAACCTTCATAGTGGGGGATATTTTTTGAAGGTATAAGAAAGGATTATATTCAGGAAATCAAATAATTTTTGAGGAATAGGTGTTGCCAAACAAGTAGTAAGCAGAAACCTATGTAATGGTAAAGCAATAGATATAGTATATCTAAGCTTTGCAAATGCATTTGACACAGTGCCCCACAGGAGCCTTGCCTATAAAATATCAACATGAAGTCTAACAGATAATGTTTATAATTGGATAGAAAACTGGTTGAAGGATAGGGAACAGTATGTTGCTGTACATGGAATATTCTCAAATACAATTAAAGTTGAGACTGGTGTAACTCGGGGGTTCAGTACTTGTTCCGCTGGTTTTTAACCTGTTTATAAATTAGTTCTAAATAGGTACAGAAAGCAAAATTTAGATATTTGCAGTTGACACTAAATTATTCAAGGTGACCGACTTAGGGTAGGATGTTAGTTCTCAACAGAAGGATTTTTCAGAAAATTATGCAAAAAAAATTGAATATGAGATTTCATGTAGGAAAATATAAAGTTATATATTTGGGAAACACAAATAAGCATGCTACTAATGAACTTAATGGCATTATTCTGGGGGCATCGTTACAGGAGAAAGATCTTGGAGTACTTGCAAACTGCAGACTTGGCAATTGTGATCTTTGTCAAGCAGCAGTAGCAAAAACAAACAAAATATGATCCTGCTTAAAAAGGGGTATTGATGCTAGAGTGGACAGCATTATTTTGCCACTGTAGAAGTCGTTGGTAAAACCTCACTTGGAATATGCAGGGCAGAGACAAGTAACAAAAAATAACTAGGGGCCACCCCTTAAGATTAGAGGAAATGAGGTATCAGCTTCAGCAATGGAATCAGTTCTTAACAGTAAGGACTATTAAATTATCAAATTATTTACCTTGGAATGTGTTGATGGCAGATACAATAGATACATTTAAGAAAAGATTACATACTTTCTGGAAGAAGGGGACATACAGGATTATACTATGTGTTAATCAATTTACATGAACTTCCTGTTTAATCTATTAACATCCATCTTGGAATAAGGAAGCACTATGTCGTTCTCATTTTCTGGTATATACTTTGGCAAAGACTGAACTTGAAGGACTTTTACCAAACGAATTTACCGTATAACATTTGAGAAAAAAGAATTATGTTTCATAGAACTTTTCTTACCAAGTAAAACAAACATATTTCCATTGTAAATAGATATCTGTTTAATCAGGCCTTTTACATAAAACTGCATTTTTTAACCAAAGCTTTCCAGAGAAAGCACCAGCCAAGAGAACTGCCAGGCACCTCCTAGACTGGCATTAATACTATGACACTTTTTTCAACAAAAAGTATTAATATTCCTTTAAATAAATGATCACTGAAACAAAGCCAAACTCTGATTTGGTGCAATCGCTGGTAAACCCCCCCCCCCCCCAAATGTTTTAAAAGGGGTTTTCTAAATGTAAGTAGGTGAATAGAAAAAAAAAAATAATAAAGCATACAGTTACACCTGTATTGAAGCTGAAAAGAAACAAATATTCATCAGGTTCAATCCTTCACAAACTCAGTATTTCAATCTTCCACAAACTCAGTATTTGTTGACCTAGGAGGTGGCAGGACTGAAACCACTTTCAGCTCTAGTTCAAAAAAGGAATGGGATGTGGGGAGACCGCTCAGATTCTAACTTCTCCTTTGATTATCATTGTATTTTATGTCTATTATATCTTTTAAACGTGTGTATCAAGATTGCTACCCTTTTTGTAATATTTCTACACCCTTATGTACAATTACATATCTTTCCTGCTCTTACAGTAAAAAACTCTTTCCTTTGCAGAAGATGAAATCTTCTTTCCTCAAATCTTTGATGAGAACCTCTTGTAAACTGAAAAGCCCTGGTGATGAGAAGGTCCCAGAAAGCATGAATTTGTGAATAGTAATAATATTTTCTCATAGATACCAGATACCAAAATGAGTCTGTAGAGCATTTTAGAATATATATTAACTATGTTTTATTTTGTTTTGTTTTATTAATGTATTATACTTCTTTTAGTCATTTTAATATTTTATGAATTTTTGTTTATTAATAATAACAATATTATTATTTTTTTATTATTATTATTATTATTTATTATTATCACGGTGCCCGTGTTATTGCTGGAGACATTATGACTGTGCTTCTTCCTGATTCATTCTTATTGGCTAACGTGGGGTTGCTCCACCCAGTGATAACCCTTAAATACTGAGCCCTGTCACTTTAGCAGTGCCCTTTCGTGGGGTTTCCGTCACTGAGCGCTTGCTCCAGAATTCGTGTGTTTCCTGTGTATGACCCGGACTGCCTGACTACTCTGACTGTATCGTTCCTGCTCTGGGTACCGAGCCAGATTGGCTGATGTTCCTGCTCTGTGTACTGACTCGGCCTGGCTGACGTTCCTGCTCTGTGTACCGACCCGGATTGGTTGATGTTCCTGCTCTGTGTACCGACCCGGCCTGGCTGACGTTCCTGCTCTGTGTACCGACCCAGTCCTGCTTACTACCCCATCCGGTATCCGGTTGAGGGCCATACTCCAGTTCTCGCTGCCCACGGACAGATCCTCTGTTGCCTCCGTTGCTGCTCCAGCAGCCAGTTACTGTGACCCGATCAGTATTGTGCCTTGTGATACGACACCCAGGTGTTGTAGTGTCCTTCGGTAGCACCACGGTATGCTTGACCTATACTGCTCTAGCTGAGGTTGGTCTTTCCTGGGCGCCTCAAGCTTTCCCCATAGATAGTCGATTCTAGGTCTGAGCGTTCATTAACCCCTTGTGGGTTGGTGCCTGGCACATTTGATACAGTCTTTGCAGTCACTGATTAGCGTTACTCGGTGCCTCTGTGGCAGTCCTCCTTTGGCAGCTCTGGTAGTCTACCGTTTGTCCAGGGCCTTCGTTGCTGTTGCGACCTTAGTCACCATTGTGTCACTCTCTGCGTAGAGATTGTACTAAGGGCCATTGTCATCTTAGGGCCTGCCTGTCCTCCCGGCCTAATAGTAATCACACTATCCGCACTCCGTTTGGATTCACACGAATTGTACCTGACCTGTGTCAGTATAGTATTGTATATATTATATACTGGACCTGTGTGGGTACTAATAACTGTAACCTGACCTGTGTCAGTATTGTATTGTATATATATATATTGGACCTGTGTGGGTATTTTGTACTGCTACCTGTCTTGTGTCAGTAGTATAATGTTGCATAAGTACTGGACCCGCGAGGGTTATTCTGTTGCTGTGGTTCTTCAATAAAATTGCATTTTACCTAAACATTCTGTGTCTGAGTGTCCATAAAACCATTACAATTATACATTGTAAATAAATTAATTCATGTATTAATTTGCATTTTGTATTGTTCTGTTTTATTAATGTGTCTTTTTTGTTTGTCGCCCATCAATTAACTCTTTCCTGTTCAAAATATATTCTTCCTTACTCCTTCTCCATCAAGGTTTATGGTTCTCATCTCTATCCCCTGGGATAAGGCCATGTTAGGGGCAACTGAGGATAGGGTTGTAAGCCATTGTCCAAGCACCCACCCTTTTAGTGCATCATTTGTGCACCTGCTTTTTCTTCCCACATGCTTATCCTAGTATTTATTTATGCTCATCTGCATAGGGCTCCAATGCATTGGGAAGCTGTGGAATAGAGAAGTTTTTAGTACACAATGGGTTAAAATCCCTATTTAAATTAATGGTAACTTTGAGAATTTTTATTCGTCCCCATGGTGCTGTTGGTCTGCTCCAGAATTGCTCTAGTTCTTTGTATGCAAATCTGATTGTGTTCCATGCATGCAACTAATAATAAAAAAAGCATGGAACTAAGAGCTTGTAGCTCTTAAGCCATTGTTAGATTACAACTTCCATCATCCTCAGTTGTCCAGTAGAGGCCTGAGAGTCGTTTAATTTATACTTTAATGAGGGCTAGGGAGCCACAAATTTCCCTCAGTTGAGATAACCTGGCAAAGAAATGCTCACTCCATTTTAGTTCAGTTGTTGTTAAAGGGAGTCTCATTTACACCCGAAATTCATTCATCCCCAACTTTATTTATAATGCCTTTGGAAGCATATTTCACATTAACAGTATTTATTTGTGGATTCTCAAATATGCCTTCCTAAATACCCTAATTTAACACAAATACCACATTTCTCTTTCAAAGGCATCAGAATACTTACACATGGATAAATGTGTTACTCAGTTTTTATATTTAACATGTTAGAAATGTACAGTACTCAAATTGCAAAATGAGGAATGTATTTGTGTTAAAATTCCTTTTCAAGTCTCTGAGGTTTTTTAAGGATTATTTAAAGGGTAAGGACCACCATTTTTATTTATATATGTTCTACCTTCTTGGAATCTAAGTTTCAGCTGAGGAGGCAGAGTAAGGTTTTTCCCATGGATTGAAGAGGGCTATTGAAGTACACATTTATCCCTGTGGGGTGAACACTGTAACACTGAACAGTGAGAGTGGGGAGTAGGTGCACACATATTTGGGTAATAGTGTGAGCAGCACTGGTGTAGATACTGAGCATATACAATGTGTGCACAATTATTAGGCAAGTTGTATTTTGGAGGATTAATTTTATTATTGAACAACTACAGTGCTTTCCATCTATCCAAAATGTTAAGAAACCTTAAACCGGGGCACTTAGTAATAGCTAGTAGAAACATTGTTGCAACATGTGGTTCGCTTGATGAATGTCTGAATGCTAGAGACATCTCCAACACATTGCGAAGCAATGAGCTGGAGACCTCTGTTGCATTCAAGTGGTTAAATCCTCATTCAAATCAAAGGGGATTATGGGAATATTATTTGTACCATGTGATGCAGTTAGTTTGCTCCAGAATAGGTCAATTCTACTTAGTATATCAGCCTTGGTCTACGTAAGCATAAACATTATCAGTATGCAATTCATTTTTTGTAAGGAAACATTAAGATTGATATTTTATTTGCTAGTGTATATAGCTTACCTGCCTGGATTGTGCAGTCCATGTGCGAAAATCTCAGGGGGTTGATTTGTACTATTAAAATGAGGGTTGCTTTTTGGGATTGAGTAAGAAGCACTACACCCTTCGATATCTACATCCACCCGAAGAACCGACCCTGTGAAATCGCTGGGGGGAAAGAGCATAACTTGTTGAAAAAGTAAGTGACTTTTCATGTGCCCAATATTTTCAAGACAAAGACAAGACAAAATATGTGGAAAAATGAATAAATCAAATAATGAGCTGTATACAAATGATTAAATAGGATCAGCTAAGTTCTTCTTACCATCTGAAACATGCTATCAATAAGCTGTAAGCAATTTTAACGCCTAGAGGACCGGGTGTGTGGGGGGTGCAATTGCAGAGGGGTGTGCAATTTTTGCAATTGTGTTAAAAACCCCTCTGGCCCTCAAGGGGTTAATGCAATAGTAACTCATTCATATGGCTTTATTTATTCTTCAAGGAAAGAGTGAATAAAATTAAATTGCCTATCCTTTTATTATTTTTAATAATTTCTTCACTTTTTTACCTATACTCCAAGGTTCTCTGTTAGAAGAAGTGCAATGTACCACTTTACCATTTCCTTCCGTGGCACTAATATATATACAAAATGTGTGAAAAATTTCAGATAGAGTGGTTATAATAAAAAAAATAACACCTTGAGTAGACCAGTAGGATTTGTCTTCCACATATCACTGCTGCCACTCTCTTGCGAACCTCCAGGTACAAGTTCTCCACTCAACATGCAACAAAAATACAAAAAAGAGAGAAAGTGCACACAATTTAAGTGTAGACTGCTTTAAAATTAAATTTTCAGGCACCTGCACCATGATAGACTAAACAGTCTGTTCCTTCACAGTGCAATGGAACAGCTCTGCTGCAGATAATTATCCCACTTACCTTTTTTTGGAGGCCAAATCCCGCCTCAAGGTGTATACACCTCTACAGAATAACCTTCAGTGATGGTTCACTCCGGTATCTCTCATCCACCTGCTTCTGCTCTCTCCAGACAGTCTCCAACTGGTACAGCTTTCCAGATGTCCCAATTTGACCACCCTCTATCTAGGGTGTGCTGACCTTACATTAACTCTGGAACCTATCTATTATGGAGCTTCTTAAAGGGATAGTATTACTTCAAAATTACTATCCCTCATATTGTAGCCCTTAATAAACTGAGTTAAATGACACCAGCGGCATCTCTCAAACCTTTATGGTTTAAGAGATAGCCGCTTTCAAAGTTTCCTCTCCCCTGCTGTCAGCGTTCTGCTGCCAGAAGGAGAATCCGGTCCCGGGACAGGCGGAGACTCTTAAACAGAGCCGATATCTCGTTATGGAAGGAAAAATGATTAATTGAAACAGTCTTCTATGTGTGCTTGGTAACCAAGCACACGTAGAAGACTGTTTCAATTAATCATTTTTCGTTCCATAACGAGATATTGGCTCTGCTGAAAAGCCTCCTCTTGATTCAGAGACCGGATTCTCCTGCTGGCAGCAGAATGCTGACAGAAGGGGAGAGGAAACTTTGAAAGCGGCTATCTCTTAAACCATAAAGGTTTGAGAGATGCCACTGGTGTAATTTAACTCAGTTTATTAAGGGCTACAGTATAAGGGATAGTAATTTTGAAGTAATACTATCCCTTTAAGAGGTAGGTTGTATGGATGAGTGTAACCATATATTGGTGGTTAATACAAATATTTTTATTTGAAAATGCACATAAAGTCGATATATCACTCACATATTAAAATTATGTCAAATGCAGTAAATGCACAACATCTGTATACAGAAAATACTCTTAAATATTATATAATGATATTATTATAAACATTGTATCTGAACTCTATCACACATTGTGTATATATATCAGTGCCAGAGGAAGTGGTATAGTTCTACATTGCACTCCTTCTAGGCAGAGGACCTTGTAGTACAGGTAAAAAAGTGAAGAAATTATTATGATTTTTTGGACATAGTAAGGTATGCGGGTTTTTTTTTTTATTACATGTTAGTTTACCTTTACATAATTAGTAGCCTATAAGAAATGAACTAGTTGCAATTTTTGTTTTTTACCTTAAACCATCCATTTCTTCCATATCATCAATAGTTATCATTCCATCGCCAAGAAAAATGTACAAGAAGCTATCTGGACCAAACAAGAGCTGTCCACCCAAGTGTTTTCTATGAAGCTCTGCAACTTCTAGAAACACTCTCTCTGTCCTTACATCGACCTGGCTGGGGTTTTTCCTGTATGAAAAAAGGAAATTCTGATATATATATCATATAAACCAGTGGTTCTCTGACTGTGTTCTGTGGAACCCCACAATTCAAAGGGCTCCACAAAACAAATTTCAGTAATGGCGGATATGGTAAAAGGTTGCAGTGACATACAGTGAAGCTAAAGTACAATTCTGTAAAAACGGTACCACTGGGGACCAAAACATTTCCCAAATCCCATTGTTTTACATGGGTCTTTTAAACACCCTTTAAAATGTAAACAAAGGTGGTTTCAACTTCAGAAAAGGAGGGGGGTTCTTTATAGTACACTGTTACCTGGGGAAGGATTATATCATTCTCATTTTCTGGGTTATACTGTCGCAAAGGTAGAATTGATAGACTAGTGTCTTTTTTAAAGGGATAAAAAAATGTACATGGTATGTTGATCCAAGGAGATATGAGACTGCTTTTTGATGTCCTGCTTGGAGCTTCATTGTAAATGGCTTCAATAAATATTTTTGTTTTTCCTTTTCTTTGAATCACCAAGGGTGATATGGCATGGGGTGATCTTAATGGAAGCAAGTCTTTTTTTCAGATATGTTACTATGTTATTCATCTGTAACTGAATTACGGCGTGATGACTGACAACATTCTAGTCCTCTATACATTGTTTCAAACACTCAAGTTCTGTTTTACTTTAATGTTAGTTGCTGAAAATAAAGGATACATTAAACTAGACTGAATGAAGCAAACCTTAAGTCCATTGCTCTTTATTTGATAAAAACTGTGCAGTATTTTGACCCCAAAAATTCCTACAGGATATGGAATTCAGCAATTAATATCAAGGGAATGATATACAGCAGTTTCTGCTGTGGATCACATTATCTAAGAGACACAAATTGTTTGCAGTAGATCTTGTCAAACAGAAATAACATTTTCCTTTTTTCCCCAAAATTATGAGCAAGTACAGAAGTTTGTGTAGGACTCTAACCCTTCTGAGTGCCAGAGATATATGTAACACATTAAGAAGCAATATTTTATACTTTGCTCATCCTTCTAGCACTCAAAAAGTGAATGAATCGTGCTATATATAGAAACATGAGGCACTCCTGGGATTTAGGGGCAAAGAATGCTGATTAATTTGAACAGGTGACGGTTTTATGACATCTCGTTCATACAGAATATTATACACATTCACTGAGTACTTGCACTGGCAGTGTACTTCCAGTACTCATCATGTAGGACTATGTTATTGTGAATTCCCCATTGACTGCTATGGTTAGATATGAAACCCCAAACCTAGCAGTTGAAGGGGCTGCATGCACAACACAGAGAAGCTTGTCACTGAGAACTATGAATTTCAGGGTTGCATCAAACCCCCACCTCCTATAAAACAAAACAAAACAAAAAAAAACTACCAATAATTTTGAGGCTGTACAATTGTTCCCCACACTTTTTGCTACAGGTTTTCCCATAATGGCAGATAAAGTGAGCTACTAACTACTATACAGCTTTTCATCTATTCAAACTGCCTCTGTAAATTCTACTTTTTGTTTTACAAGCCAGTTAAAGGGAAAGTAACACTTAATATGTAAATATATATATATATCCTCATGAGTAAAACAAGGGTACTCCCACTGTGCAATATCACAGTGGCCTGAACATTTTACAGTGGTACTGTTGCTACATCATCATATGGACAGCTCTGGCCAATTGACCATAAATCCTCTAAGGATGGTGTAGCAACTGTGCCACTGTAACATTTCAGGTCATTGAGATATTGCACATAAAAAAATTCAAGTATGAGCTGCAATAACTTTTGAATAAAACACGTCTCAGCAGTGGGAGTACCCTTGTTTAACTCAGGGTGATAAGCCGTACAATATACATTAAGTTTTACTACCCCTTTAGCAGTGTTAGATATATTTCATTTAGTAGTTGGTGAATCTATTCTGAGCTGAGCTTTGTTCTCTGTCAGATAAAACATTCATAATTAATTACTCATGCAGAAAATTAGTTCTCTCCACCTTACCAGGCTGTTACAACCACCAGTGGGTTGGAATAAATTAATAAGGAGGAATAATTAAAATAATGTGAATCCATGAAATATGTAAGCTCCCACTTAGGGGAGGATTTAGGAAGATGCCAAGTACTATTAACCCCTTAATGACAAAGCACTTACCAGATACGTCCCGCAAAAACTATCACTTAGTGACAGAGGACATACATGTAAGTCCCGGAAATCCGGGTCCCTGCGTGGCTGCACGCCGTTCGGGGATTCTGGATTAATTTGCAAAGAAAAGAAATTTTTTTTAGCTGGGCCGCGGCCTGTCACTAAGGGGTTAAATAACTTGAAGAAAAACATAAGGAGAAGAAAGTGGGAGGTCCTAGTATAAAATCACAGATCCACTATAAAACCACCACCAGAAAGCATCTCTAAATTAGATACTCAGAAAAAAGGGTCAGTGCCGCCACGTGCACATGTGGCCGTTCCTTAAAGGGGAATTACCACCCCGCAAAAACTTCATCCTAATTAAGTCTTCATCTGGCGACTATCTGCTTAGTAGCGCTAGTCGCCAGGAATATTACCTGGTTTGAAAGATCTTCTACTTTTTCGGAGGCTTACAGTAGTGGCGTCCGTGCGCCTGCGCTGTCAGTCCCTTTTGGAGCCGGCCGGCTCCAAAAGGGACTGACAGCGCAGACGCACGGACGTCACTATGACAAGATGTCCGTGCTTCCTGCTACTGTCAGCCTCTGAAAAAGTAGGAAATCTTTCAAACCAGGTAATATTTCTGGCGACTACCGCTACTAAGCAGCTAGTCGCCAGATGAAGACTTAATTAGGATGAAGTTTTTGCGGGGTGGTAGTTCCCCTTTAAGGGATTAAATAAATTGTTGCTTCTTTAAATAGACAGTCATACTTATTAGGCCAATTGGTTCTTAAATATTGTCAGACTCTATGTTTAATAAGAATAATATCACTTCAAACTCCATATAGAATAGACACACAGGTGATATCACAATTGGGTAGCTTTTTTACAGGTGATAATTAATTTGATACATATAAAGATGGTAGTGAAAACTTGTTCACATATTATTTATCAGTTTGGATGTAATATTATTATTCTTTATTTACATAGCACCAACTTATTCTGCAGTTATCTAATATATATTCGGTGCAAAGATAACTTTGGACATTTTTAGAAACTAGGAGCAAAGATTGTCATTCTTGACTGCTGGAAAATAGATTTGCTCCCAGTTCTCATCTCTTTGCGCAACTTAATATTTTCATTTGCCAACTTATTCTGCAGTACAGAATCCAAGTGGTTAAATGAGCTGCAAGTTATATTGTAGCTGTCTTCTAATATTATGTACCATTGTAAGATTAGGGTTAGAGGACATTACGTAAAAAAGGATTACGATCAAATGTCAATTACATACAGCACTGTTAGTAAACAAATGAACCCTTTGATTGCCAGAGAGGTATGTAATGCATTGTATTGCAATGTGTTGCTGACCTCTCTGGCAATCAAAGGGTTAGTGGAACTGCCACCTGTCCACATTGTCAGCTCAGTGGGAGAATTCATGCTGACAGGATTTGAATGAGTGTACAGACTTAACCCTTTCACTGACTGATGTTTGGGGAATTTTTGTACCCTGTTAGCAGGACACATTTTCAGCGTTTTTTTTATCTATATGTTTTAATATGATTTCCGTTGGTAACCTTGTAGTTACATATATAGAAAATATGCATAATTTTACCTCCATGGATGGTCTTCGCAGACCCCTTATTAACAGTGGTTTCATCAATATGAACTAAAATGCACATTCCATTGGTTACATAGTAAAACTACCCTAAAACAGCTCAATATCTAAATAAAAGCATTTCCTGAAAGTAGATATCCCATTGCATCACATGAGGGGTTACTTGTCTTTCTACCCTTAGCCTGGTGTGTACAAATGTTTCCAGACAGTAGCACCAAAGGCTTTTTTTACATTTCCACTTCATATGTACTGAAATCTTTAAAAACTATGGAATTTCCTACAGTACTCATTAGCTGCTGCTCTTATGAGAAAAAATTCACCTTTCTTTCTTTCACTTTCTTTCTTTCTTTCTTTCTTTCTTTCTTTCTTTCTTTCTTTCTTTCTTTCTTTCTTTCTCTTTTGTATTATAACCATTTGAGTGCCAGAGAGGTATCCAATGCATAGGATATTTCTCTGGCATCAATGTGTTTAATTCAGAACTCATGGGGGTATCAGGCCCCTCCTGATATCCCCCAGCTACTGATCTCCCAGCCAATTCATCTGGAGGGTCAAAAGAGGTGACACAGGTAAGAGTGGGCAGGATCAGGGAAACCCTTCCATGTCACTGGCAACATTACGTGGAAGGCTTTTCCCAATCCCTCCCACTCCTACCTGGAAGTTTGGGTAGGATGGAATCAAGGAAGCCATGTTGCCCCCGTGTCACCGTTATTCATCTCCCAGCCAAATCAATCTACCGTTGATCTACCTGTTTATGCAGTGGCCGCATTTTGACCATACAATGCATGGGTTTAATACAGTGGGAATAGCTGACCAAGCCCAACATTGTACAGTTGTTGCACTCTAGGGATTAATGTATTCCTTCAATATTTTGAAAAAATACATTAATTTAATACAATTAATAATTCAATCAATGTACATGTATTGATTTACTGCTTACTTCCTGGAAAACACTTTCTAAAATAATTAAAAACTAGTTAACTTACACAGATGAGCTAGTACTGACCGGCAGGAAGTGTCAGGAGGGAGTGGAGTGTGGAATGTTAGTATCTAGCATACAAGCCAGTCAGTACTGTCTCGTTTACTATCAAATTAACAAAGCTAAATATCTCTAACTGTAGAGTTAAACATTGGCTAACATAAATAGAGGTGATTTTGAAAACTCTTTCAAAATCACATATTTATTACAAAATTACAGTTCCATTTTAACTGTTTAAAAACTAGATGTGTGCTCAATGCATTGAACACTTCTCTGGCTCTTAACGGGTTTAACCCTCTGAATGCCAGAGAAGTATCCAATGCATTGTGTTGCAATGCATTGGATACCTCTCTCACACAAAGGATTAAAAAATCCCTGCTTTTCAAATGCATCTATAACAATGAAATAAACAAAGATTGATATAAGCATTTAAAAAATATTTAAACTGCACATTTGATGATATATGTAATATATCCAGTATAAGAACGTTCGGCAACACACAGCTACTGAAATGATCTGAGATACCTAGACACCGTGTATTCTACAACTCTAAGAATGTGGTCGTGAGGTCCGCTCGCCCAGCGCTCTTGGTTGGTGGTGTACGACACATACAGCTTTCCATTTTTCTTATAATTGGGATGGAATGCAAGGCCTAGCAGTCCTCTTTCATCTCCTCCCTGCAGTCAAATGAAAAACACAAAGAATTGTGAAGTTAATTATGTGCTTTATTGTGTTTCATTTGGAACCCAAAAAAAAGTCTCTTTCTTTCTGCCGGATAATCTGTGCCCAAACTCTTTTCTTTCTTCTCTGACTACCGCACAAAAAGGATTATAAAGCATTTCACTTTGGGGGACTGTTTAGGAGTTTGGACAAGACAATTGTCTTGTGTGGTTATCTATGCACTAGGCTCTTATACTACTTTTGTGAAGTGATTTGTGTGTGTAATCTTTTGGTAGCCATGAAGACAAGTTTAAGTACTGTGAAGAATTCTTTGCTGGGTTACTAGGTTGTTTGTAGTTTGTTGAAAACAAATTAAAAAAAAAGAAGTCAGTAATCAGCAGTAACTTTAACCCAACTAAGAAAAACGTAAAAATACAGCAGAGCTTATGTACTAAGATGAACTGGAGCAATTATGGGGCAAAGCAACTGCAACATAGGGGGCAACTGAAAATTTCAATTGATTTTAAGGATTGTTTTATTTTTAACCCTTTGAATATTAGACATATCTACAACACATTATAAATCTGTGCACTGGAGGCCCCTTTAACATTCCAGGGATTTTAAAACCCATCCAATGCAATGGGAATATTAAGTCGTCTACTCTGATGCTGTTGGTTTTCCCTAGAATTACTCCATTTTTCCTCGTAATGCAAATGGAAAACAGATTATATGTATGAATCAGTGTCATAACTAATCATTGAAGGGCCCCCGGTTCAAGCACTGTTTTAGGGCGCTTGACACCCTCATACCCTAAACTCAGCACTTGTAATCACAGCACTTGACACCCTCATACCCTGTTGTCCGTTTCCTCTTACCCCTTTGGACTGTAAGCTCCTTTGGGCAGTGACTTGTCTTCTATTGTTTGTATGAATGTGACACTTATTTTATCCCCTTTTATTTATTGTAACATATGTCTGTAAGGTGATGCATAAACTGTGTGGCGCCATATAAATATAGATATACATACATACATGCAAATATTATATCAGGGCTGGGACTAGAACCTATTGGGCTCTGGGGCCAATGGAGCCTCTCTGGCTACCAGGCTGCAGCACAATTGCACCCTCTACACCCCTGATATAAAGTCAAAAGTGGAATAAAGTTTAATAAAGAATAAAACAATCATGACTGCCAAGCCAACAAAAGGCCCCTGTTGATTTCAGTGGGAGTTTTTGTTTGATGCAAATGGTGCAATTATTTTCTAATTTTACAAATTTGTGTCTTGATGCATAACGTCCAGAATTTCACCCTAAATTTTGCTTCAGTGATTCTTGTACATATGTCCCAATAGGATCTAGTGTTTGTTTGGTCATTGGTGAGATTTCCCAGTTCTTGATAAATGTAAACCAAAATTTTTTTTAAAAGTGCCTAAGTATCACTTGTTATACTAACTGTGCCTACTACCAATCACAATCTGCTTCTGCCTTCTATGGCAAATGTGTTGTCCTAGTTCTAACACCGCTCTACACTAATGGCCATATGTTCAAAGAAGTAGCAGTATCGCTGGCCTCATTAATATTTTCAGAGAGTGTCGGTTGTGATTGGAAATATGTCGTTTGTCCTGACTGAAATTACGAAAAAAAAATGTCTTAACTAACGACAAAAACGTCTTCACTAAGGACAAAAATGGCTTAACTAACAACAAAAATGTCTTTAAAGATGTCTTAACTAACGACAAATATGTCTTAACCCTTTCAGTGCCAGAGGGGTACATAACACATTGCTTTGCAATGCGTTGCTTACCCCTCTGGCACTGAAAGGGTTAACTAAAGTCAAAAATTCTCACATTCAGAACACATTCCCTCCACTTTTTTCTTAACGTACAAATTTTGTCTTTTGAAAGACATTTTTTTGTCGTTAGTTACGACAAATTTTCTTTTCCTCTATATGACATTGGGGAATAGTTTATTCACGCCCTTGCCCTGCCCCTTTGAACGTCATTTCTGGAGTTGTGTCGTTACTAGTTTTTTTGTCTTATACTCTATAGAAAATATGTCGTTCATACATTCAATTACTTATTTTTGTCTTTCATACGACAATTTTTTGTCGTTATCCCTTTGAACATACGGCCCTAAGAGTCTAAGAGGTTGAAGCACTGTAGGGGAAACATGCAAATTATTATTATTATTCTTTATTTATATTACGCCAACTAATTCCGCAGTGCTGAACAACTGGAATTCCCACTGATTTCATTTTTTTTTTAATTTATTTAACTTTTTGTTAAGATTTAATTACCCACAAGTTATAGGCTCCAGTCAACAAGTTCAGCTACAAGTCACTGAGCATAGCATTACTGTACACTAGTGTGTGACAGTAGATAATATTAGAAGAATTGCACTATGTAATGCAGCACTTTTGCTGTTTTATAGTGTTCTGTTGCCTGGGTATGAAGAAGAGTGTCCCAGGTCCTGGAAGATGAAACCTGTAAGAGTAGGAAGCTGTGACATTAACAGACAAGCCTGCAGAACATTCTAGTAGGTATTTCTTGCCAGTTCAGTACCTTATATGGTGATTTAGGTAATTGCTGCCTTATGGTAGTAATCAATAAACCAACAGTAACAACACATACGTTCAAAAGAAAAGTGGAGGAGTTCTGGGGGTTGCCATTTGCACTATAGGGGAGAACTAAAAATGTTTAAAAAACCCCATTGATTTAAATGGGGATTTTAACACCTTGAATGCTAGAGCGGTCTCCAGCAAATTGCTTTGCGATGCGTTGGGGACCTCTCTAGCATTCAAGGGTATAAAATCCCAGTTTAAGCCAAAGGTAATTTTTAGTTCTCCCCTACTGTGCAAATGGTTGCTCTGGAACCTCTCCACTTTTCTTTTGAATATAAGGACCCACATCTACCTTTGGATCAAAGGAAACAGTGTCTTTTAAAATAATTATCCACTGCCTCAACATTTATGATGTGAAAATATAAACCAGTGATTTCATGAGTGTCTACTCTCTTGCGAGATCATCAGTGGCTAATTTTAGTCTGACCTCTCTGGTTGCCATCCAGGCCGTACACTGGATGCTAGCATAGAACTGCCTTTGAGGCTCCTTCGGAAGCATATTTAAAAAAAGGTTCACATAATTGAGTGAACTTGCCTCCCTCTAAATAGGGCTTTTAACCCCCTCTAGTGCTAGAGAAGTCTTGGAGACACTTAGCATTCCAAATGTTAAAATCCTCATTTAGGATTTTAGTGTATTTTTATTTGTCCTCTATAGTGCAGTTGGTTTGCTCTAGAGTCATTCCAATTCTTATTACTACATCAGTCTCAGCACTGACTGCCAACTTCCACTGTCTTGGCAATGTGTTTAGAAAACTGCTTGTGTAATATGTAAACCTTTGTTTTACCCTGGGGGCAGATACATCACTTGTCACAACTCTGGTGGTCTGTACATCATAGCTCACTGTTGCTTATAACCTGCTATCACTGACGGCTGCACAGAAATCATAGCTATGCATGTGGTCAGTTCTGTAAAGTGATTGTTTCCTTACATAACTACAATCAACCCTCAGCAACCATTTATTTTAAATGATTTAAATTTCATGCAATAAAAACAACAAAGAATGGTATTTTTCCAAGTCGATGCTCTGTTTTCACAAAGCGTGACACCTTTCTATTTAGACGAGAGTGTTTTATTTATGTATTTCGGTAAAAGAACACGATTACTCAACCAGTAGTTGTAACTTTGCTTTTAGGAGCAGAGCCAGATGTTGTAGTTTAACTTTTGGATGCTAAAGACATTTCCAATGCATTGCTTCTCAACGGGTGGATGTGCGAATCCAGTAGTACAATTGCAATTGCAATGGCCTCCAGTGACAGTGGCTACACTCCAGGGTAGGCCCAACAGTGCATGATCTGAGTAGTTCATAACAGAGGACACACACTGCCATTGTTTAATTCCAGCAGGCCCCTTACACCTGTCAGCAAGCCCTTTACACTTTGCAGTTATTTGATGCCAGAAAGCCCCTTACATCTACCAACAGCAAGGACATGAAAAAGGCATAAAGTCACACCATTAATTTTGTTTAAAGGATCAGTGAACTTTTTTAATAAAAACATATGTTATAGAGTTTTTCCTGGCAGCTACTTTATTCAAAAGTTATAACCGTTCAAACTGCCAGTTAGTGAGTGGCAGCGTGATTACTTCCTGAATGGTGAAATTGTCAGCATGACCCTGTGGAGAATTGTTCTTCAGTGACTCAACAATCCCTGTCTGTCTTTAAAGGGATAGTAATACTTCATTTTAACTTTATTTTATTTTGTAGGCATTAAAAAAACATGAAGAATGATATAAGTCTTATCTCTGAAACCTTTATGGTTTAAGAGATATTCACAAACAAAGTATCCCCCCCCTGTTCAACCAAATCAGAAGGGAGATGCCCAGGTAGACTGCAGAGAGGGACAATCTTCAATTAAGATAATGGAAAAAGCTGAAAAACTTATCAAGGGGGGAAGGGCTTTCATTGTTTTCATACAAAGAAAATTGTCCCCTTCTGTTATCTGTACTGTCATACAACCAGACTCACATCTGAGAAGAGATTGTTTACACTAGGTAAAAGGGGCGGGGAGGGGAACTTTGCTTGTGAATATCTCATAAACCATAAAGGTTTGAGCGATAAGACTTATATCATTCTTCATGTTTTTTTAATGCCTACAAAATAAAATAAAGTTAAAACGAAGTGTTACTATCCCTTTAAGTCTACCCTGAAATCTTATCTTCTGGAGCACTAGGACCATGCACTACCTTTTGGCAAACTTGGCACTTGGACTCACAGCATTTGACACCCTACTACCTTGTTGTCTGTCTCCTATTACCCATTTAGACTGTAAGCTCCTTTGGGCGGGGACCTCTCTCCTATTGTTTCTGACTGTGACACTTATTTTATCACCATTTATTTATTGCAACATACTACTATTGTGTGGTACCATACAAATAAAGATATGCATACATACATACTAACAAGTAATGCAACAGGTTGACTAACTGAAATCTGAACTCTAGAGGGCACTGTTAATACAACAAGAGTTTAAACTGTAATGACTCTGAAAATATGCCATCCTTTTATTCAGTATGTAAAATCCTACAACATTTACATATGTTTCCATCTAAAAATGTATTGCTGCTTTTATACATGGTGTTATACAAGGTGTATAGGAAAGGAGGGCCCAGGAACACCCACAGACTACATTACTGCCTTCCCTTTAATGCAAGCAGTGTTAAGGCAAGAATCCTCAGCATGAGTAGCTTTGCAAATTGGTGTTAGGAAGGTGTAAGGCTAGAAAATTAGTTCCAGACCCTGTTTTTCCATAGAATCATATTCTTACATTTCCAGAGGTGTACCTAGTCCCTGGAGGGCCCAGGTTAACACTTTTATGGGCCCCCTAAAACACAAATATTTCCCCAGAAGCATAACTAAGACCTATT
Organism: Rhinophrynus dorsalis; assembly: GCA_037306005.1. Taxonomy (NCBI): domain Eukaryota; kingdom Metazoa; phylum Chordata; class Amphibia; order Anura; family Rhinophrynidae; genus Rhinophrynus; species Rhinophrynus dorsalis. The sequence continues at coordinate 161,562,726 of CM074718.1, forward strand.
AGGCCTTGGGGCTAATGGGTCTCCTTGGATGGCGGGCCTCATCTCCTTGGATGGAGAATAAAAAAGTCCCGCTGATTAAAATAGGGATTTTAACCCTTTGAATCCTAGAGAGTTCTCCAAAACACTAGCATTCATGAAGTTAAAATACTCATTTAAATGAAATTTGTGTTATTTCCCTGTGGTAGTATTGATTTGCACAAGAATTCCACCCCTTTTCTTTTGAACATAAGGCCCCAGGTCACTATGCACAAAAGAAACTCTGCGGGGAGATGCACTAAGGTGTGATAAAGAGGTGACCAAGTGGAGGTGACGTCTCCAGTGACATCACTTCTCCAGTTCCTATTTTATACTATGGAGCCAATCATTAAGATTTCTCCAATTTTGGAGAAATCACATCAGCTTTATCACCTCTTTATAATTCTTTATTGTAGAAACCCCACTGAGTTTTTCTGGGGGGGACAAATAACAATTCCAAACACTTTCTTTGATATAAATAACACATTTATCCCCCTTGAATGGATCGGAGACCTGCCTAACAATCAAGAGTTTAAAAGCCCACTTTCAATCAATAGGAGTGTTCCTGATGACATAGTTGGTTTGCATTGAATTAATCCAAATTTCTTTACACATATGGCTCATTGTATCTACAATTGGTGTCAATATGCATGTAATGGTGAGGGAACTGGGATGTTTATATGTATGTATGGTTGCATATATGTATGGTATCTAGAACTGGTGTCAATATGCATGTCATGGTGAGTGAACTGGAATGTTTATATGTATGTATGTTTGTATGTATGTGTGTATGGTATCTAGAATTAGTGTCAATATGCCTGTCATGGTGAGTGAACTGGAATGTTTACATGTATGTATGTATGGTATCTAGAACTGGTGTCAATATGCATGTCATGGTGAGTGAACTGGAATGTTTATATGTATGTATGTTTGTATGTATGTGTGTATGGTATCTAGAATTAGTGTCAATATGCCTGTCATGGTGAGTGAACTGGAATGTTTACATGTATGTATGTATGTATGGTATCTAGAACTGGTGTCAATATGCAAGTCATGGTGAGTGAACTGGAATGTTTATATGTATGTATGTATGTATGTATGTTTCACTTTGCCTTTTGACATCCAAGAAGTTACAATCTGGCAAACGGACAGAGAGAGACAGTGATGTTTGTAGAGCAGCAGTGTGGGGACTGGACAGAGGCACCTGTGATAAAATTCACTGCCAAGTCATGTTGGATAGCCAAGAAATCTTGGATGGCTACATTTATGAATAAATGAACGAGCAGAGAGGCGAGATGAGCAGAGCTGCCATACAGACAGAGACAGTGTTGGGGGGAGAGAGGCCACCATGCCTCACCTCTGCCACCAGCTTGCTACCTGTAACATGTTTAACTCTTTGTGTAGACTATAGGTGCAGTTCTGTAACAAACCAAATGCACTATGGGCAAACAAATAAAAATGTCACAAATTTACATTGATTTAAATGGTGCTTTTAACAGTTTGAATGCTAGAGAGATTTACAGAGCATTATGCACCATTTTAATCAGTAGAATTTTCATTAGTTAGTTTTCTTCAGAATCCCTCCTTTTTAGTTTATTGAATTACACCTTATATGTTCTTAACAGAGGCAGCATGCAGGGGAGTAATGGGAACATAGCCAGGGTGAGTTTTATGATAACGGCCACAGAGTGCAGTGTCTTAAAGGGATAGTGAAAGCATTTCCTAGCTAAGATTGTATTCAGAAGCATTTCTAGAATGCATGATATGCTATCATGTTTATCATGTGCTATTAGAAAAAAATAAAGCCACTCATGCTTTGATAAGTGTCTGGCACCATATTCCATTGCAAATGTGTGTGGCACGTGCAGGCCGATGAATCCACAAAGGAAACATCTGACACATCCAAAGACCTTGCATTAGGAATGAAATATTTCCTGCATGTCTTGGCAGATGAATGGGATGTTTCTAATGAGTTAAAAAGACTGCTGAAATAGTTTTCACTCAGATAGCAGAGAAATGTAAGAAACATCTAATCTATCATTCTTTTAATTAATCCCCTGCAGCCAAATATTAAAAGATTGCAATAGGCATTTCTGGTTTTGGTCTCACCCCAGTCAACAGCCCAAGTGGTTAGAAAATACCAGAAGATCCTAAGATTCCACTAGAAGTTTATTTTATTTGAAAACCAATCAATGATTTAAACTTTGACTAGCGAATATGATTCTGCTCTAAATTCTGAGTTGGGTCTGGTTTCTTAGTGCTACTCATAACTACTGCCAGTTTACTCATCTACTTGCACCATAAATGGCCCTCTGTATGCAACCTGCACCAAGGGTAGAGAAGTGGGGAACAGTATGTGGGTTTTGGGGTGTTCCTTTCATGTTTTGGAAACAGTACAGATACATGCAACAAAACTGATAAAGGCATCTGAGGATCTGAGGTATACAGACAGACTAGTCAAACTAGGTTTGTTTACATTAGAGAAGAGACATCTAAGGGGTGATATGATTTCCATTTACAAATATATTCATGGTCAGTACAAAAAAGTATCCAATTAATTATTTTCGCAAAGAGCTGAGCTAATAAACAGAGGTCATCCATTAAGATTAGAGGAAAGGCACTTTCGACTAAAACACAGGCAGGGATCTTTTACATTAAGGGCAGTAAAGCTATGGAATTCTTTGCCTCGGGATGCTGAGCTTGCAGATACTGTAACTACTTCCAAAAAAAGAAATGCATACCTATCAGGCAGAGAACAATATTGATAAATATGACAGATGGTTTCAATGCAGCTAGGTTGTTGCCTTCCATTGGATCAACAGGTGTAATTTGGCATGGGTTGGACTTGATGGATGCATGTCTTTTTTCAGCCTCATCAACTATGTTACTATGTTAGATATACAGAGAAGAAGTCAGATATGTTCAGCTTGGTCATGAGCTTGCAAAGACATGCAAAAAAGCTCACTGGGACTGTGTCCTGCTCCCAGGGTGCAATCTTTTTTAGCACACAAATGTCATACACAGAGAAGAAATATTCTGAAGCATATCATATAGGTCCTGCCAAAATGACAGTCCAGCCATGAAATGCCAGAAAATTCCTCTTTGAACAAGGGAAACTGTTAACCCCAGATGTACATTTCGGCCTTACTGGGCCTCGTCTGTGAGTTGCAGCTGATCCCTCTAGGTTAGCCACCCTAAGGGTAATGGGGGAATCCAGACGTGGACTCATTGCTTACATGTGCCTACAGGGATCAGCTGCACCTCAGCCTCACCCCACCCAGGTTGAAACGTACGTCTGGGGTTAGCTGTTTCCCTTGTTCAGAAAAATTGTTTGACATTTCATGGCTGGACTGTAATTTTGGCAGGACCTGTATGATATACTTCAGAATATTTCTTCTCTGTGTATGGTACTTGTGAGCTGGGCGCAGGACACAGTCCTGTTGAGCTCTCCGCATACCCTTGGAAGCTCATGAGCAAAACTGAGCATCATTGACTTAGAATTAGCTAGGATTTTATGCTTAAAACACTGTAATTTGTTTACAAATTATCCAGGACACATAATGGGTCTTTTGAAGGGGATGGTCATGAAAAGTCTATACTGCAGGTTTGTATTGGTTAAAATGTCTATAAAAGTATATGGATAAAAATATATCCACATCCCAGTCATGAATACTTTCATAAGAGTTAATTTCCTCCTATTTTAACATGTGCAACAATCAAGTAAAATTCTCTGTTTCCCAACCGGAAGGCCAGGATAAATGTGACTTCATTTGTTTTTGTTTTAATCCAAGTCGTTATTTGTATAAAGATTTGTTTCTACAAACTGTGACTAATGGAATGGTCATGCAGCTAAAAGTATTATCCTCACATCATTAGAATCAAACATAAATCCAGTAACTCTAACTAGTAACATGCTTATCCATGGATTTGCTACCGACATTCTATATTTTCTACAATAAATCTAAATAAGAACTTACACTGACCTTCATTAAGAACAAACTTTCAACAATTAAAAAAGCTATCCCTTTCCTGAAAGTCTTTTCTAAGTCTTCTAGAGAATCTAGACCACCAAGAAACAGCCATAAATTTTAGGAAATTTGAGGTCTCTATCACTTTGCAGCCCATGCGGAGTATTGAAACAAATTGGTTTGACTCTAGGGTCAATAAAAACTGCATAGCATTCCTCTTAAAAATATTTGCATAGCTCAAAAAATTGTATTTACATTTATTACAAAATTAAGTAGTTATTAAGAGTAACTGAGTGTAACCAACTATTGCTCATAAAAAAGAAAGTAAGGATCCCAAATTAAATATGAAAAGTTGATTATTTATTCCTAGACATCCAATACTAAATATGTCATCAAATTACATGAAGACTAACACATTTGTAATGCTTGATGGACTTCTGATGACATTTTAGTGATAGTACAAGCAATTAAGGCCAATGTATTAAATATAAATCTATAAATATATATATATATATATATATATATATATATATATATACAGTTCATGGAGAGAGAGACGGCACTCACAGGATTTCTGTTGAAAGTAAACAATGTTACATGTTTACTGGAATCAATGTTTCGGCTATTAGCGTAGCCTTTATTAAGATTTTGATGAAGGTTATGAAAATAGCCGAAATGTAGATTCCAATAAACATGTAACATTGTTTACTTTCAACAGAAATCCTGTGAGCGCCGTCTCTCTCCATGAACTGTATGTATCATCTTTTTTCTTTGATGAGCACCCAGGTCTATGTATGTTATTTACAGTGTGTACATTCCAATCCCAAATACCATTGTATATATATATATATATATATATATATATATATACATATATAATATCAAAGTATTTTCCAGAAAGGATACATTGAGATTGCCCCTTGTTTTCAAGTATGCCCAATTTAATGGAACTCATTTTATCTACTTCGGAAGGATGAAAGGCTGAGTCGACCCTGCTGGGACTAGAGCCTGTGAACTTGCAGTTTGAACAGATTCTACAGCTGGTGCCTTAACCAACTGAGCCATCTCACCAAAAAAATGGGCACTCCTATTTGATATGTTGAAGAATCTCTCCTACCTAGGTGTTATTTATAAAAGCAAACATAAAAAAAGAAATGGTATTGATACCATGAAATAAGTGGCCACACAGGTCTTATGAAAAAGTGCTGCTTTATTTGTCAACGTTTCGGTCCCCTTGAGAGCCTTTATCCAGAAAACCAATAGCTACAACATAGTGATCACATATACAGTGAAACTGTGTAAAAAAAAAAAAGTCAAAAACACTCAACTGTATTCCCGATGATGTCACAGCAAAGTGCCAGATGTCACTGGGGCCAGATAAGCATGATGGGAAAATTGTCTCACATCTGGATTAACCTAACAACTGCTGGATGTTGTTTAGTTATGCAATAGTAGAAAAAAGAGCAGAACAGAGTATACAAAAGCAGACATGGCTTTGTGGGATGAAAATATAGGGACAGGAACCATTATGTATTAATGTACTTGCAAAGTAGGCAAATTTTTTTTCCTCCTATGGGAATTTTTGCAGAAAACAGACAATTTGAGCATTTTCATAGAAAATACCCAGAACCTGATAAAAGTTAAAATGTTCGCCTTTTTCCTAACCCCTTTAAATTTTACAGTGGAGAGGTACATGTAGTTGTGCATTTCTATGGCTAACTATCACGGTGCCCATGATTTTTGCCTGCTTGTTGGTTCCAGTCCTGTTTCCCATGGCGGATGTTGCAGGCATTGCAGTTGCCACCTTCCACTTGTCTCTATGCTGTGGGCTCGCATCTTTGACAGCGTGCTCACTATTTTGTAGCATTTGGCACTAATTGGCCGATTGAGCCCAGCCACCAGTTGAAGCCAGTGCCTGTGAACTGAGCTTAGTTGCCCTTTCATGGTGTATCTGTGCATTACTCTTGTGTTGCTCTCATTTGACCCTAGCTTGGCTTCCGTGTATTCTATGGCTCGATGCCTGGCTTCGTCTGACTATCCGCTCCGGTATCTAACCAGTGGCTCTGTCTATCTAATTTGTGTATGACCCCGACTTGTCCGACTAACCGCTTCGATCCGGCTTTGGCTGTGTCTGACTTATGCTCCATGCTTACTACTGTTCCTGTCTGACTACCACTTGTCAATACTGACCTCCCAGGCCTCGCTCCATCATTTACCTCCCTGGTATTGTTGCTAAGCTACCTGAGGCTGTAGTTGTCCCTCTTCAGGGACTGCCTGGTACTCTCGCTCCAAGCCCTCCCAGGCTTGTACCACTCTGAGGATTCTCCTACTGGTGTACCCGGTTAAGCTATTGGGCCTGAACTCCTGGAGCTCCAGGTTTCCTCTCACTCTGCTTGTTAGCACCAATTCTGGTTCTATATTCCGCATTACCTTAGCTGGGTAGTGGACTGAGCACTGTCCTCATGCCTGTTCCTATCAAGGTTGAGGAAGTGCTTTGCTCTTGCATATTTATTTTAAATAAACTGGTTAAATTCATCTGTACCTCTGTTGTGTGTTTTATTTACCTAAGTCACCCGTGACACTACCAGTGCAGTGGGACACTGCTTGGAAATGGATAAAGTGTAGATCTATGCCGTCCAGGTCTGGGACAATTTGGGGTGGTCAGTATGTGTCATTCTATGAGGGAGCAAGGCTAGGTGGACAAATTGTGGTTCTATAACCAGACATAAAACAACTTTGATATTGTCCTCCCCATTTATAGAGCAAATATATTTATGAGATTGTTTCAAGAGACCTAATGTCCTTGCTAAAATGGTGCAGTTACATATAGAATGGTACCATTTACATTGTTTACACAATCTTTGGTTTATTGAACATATTTGTTGCATTAAAAGAATAGTAAAAAAAATGTATTGCTGGTAGACACGTCATGCCAAAAGTATTACAGTTTATATTGTTATTTTTTTATATTAATAATGCTGCATGATGTCCAGAGAAAGAAAATGAAAGACAGAAGGTACCATTTATAGCACACACTATACTCCAAGGAATGAGTATTTTCTGTAATGGCTAAGTAGTAAAGAGACCAACAAGAGATTCAATCAAAATCAAGATTCACTTTTCTCTAATAAGCTTCATTTGAGTCGGTTTTTCATTTAACCCTTTCAGTGCCAGAGGGGGCATTGCATACCCCCTGGCACTGAAAGGGTTAACCCTTTAAATGCCAGAGAGGTGTCCATGCCTTTGAATGCTAGTAGGATCTCTAACACCATGCAGAGTAAGATGCTGAAGATCCTGTTCACATTTAAGTGTTTAAAACTCCCCATTTAAATCAATGGGGATTTTGATTTGGTCCACATGGTGCACTTGCTTTATTCCAGAACTGACCCAGTTCCGTTCAGAACATCAACCTCACTGAATAAGTCCAAGTACAGTTTCTAGCTACGAAATCAAATGTAATTTTATATATTGTAGCAACGTGTGCTAGAAATGCAGCAGTAATATTTATTTTGGGTTATAATCCATATAAAAATGTTCTGATGTTCTTTGTTTTTATTTATTTTTTATCCTGTTCTTCATTTCATTTGGCAGTTTTTAGCATTGCTGGCTAATTGTTCCATTATTGCTGGGTGCTAATGACTGCTAAGAACGTTACCAGCAACTTGACCTATGTGGTAAGGATTTATCTTATGTGGTTGCAACACAGAAAATTAATTGCATTTAAAATATACAAAGTTCCTGGCATACCCTTGGCACTAAAGCTATACAAATAAAACAAAATATTTTGGAGAATAGCCTCAAGCGCTAAAACAAGTTCTATACCATTTTGACTGCTGCAAGCAAGAGCAGCAAATACCAGAGCAATACTTTGACGGCACATGTTGCACACACATTGCTTAAACGAACACTAACACAAATATGTCTTGCTATTAAATGATATCCAAAAACAAACGGAAGAGCTGCAATTTTTTTTTTCTTTTGATAGCAAGACATATTTGTATTAGTGTTCCTTTAAGCAATGTGTGTGCAACATGTGCCATCAAAGTATTGCTCTGGTATTTGTTGCTCCTGCTTGCAGCAGTCAGAGTGGTACAGAACTTGTTTTAGTGCTTGAGGGTTAACCCTTTGAGTGTCAGAGGGGTACGCAACGCATTGCTTTGCAATGCGTTGCGTACACCTCTGGCTCTCAAAGGGTTAAAGATACAATATAAAAAGATAGGGGGAGATTCACTAAGCGGTGATAAAGAGGTGATAAAGTGGAGATGAATTCTCCAGTTTATCACTTCACCAGTTCCTATGTTATTCTATAGAGCCCATGTAGTTTGGATTTCAACAGATGTGCAAAAATATTGCACATTTTTGTGTTTTCTATGCAGTGCCGTTCTTTCTGTATTTACTAAGAGAAATAGGATGTTGAGAGAATAATATAAACCTCACTGCACTACCACATACAAAGAGCAGAAAGTCACATCTACTGTTTCATGGGATTCCATTGCATCAGAACTGCAACAAAAAAGTCAGTAGTCTTACACCATAGAGTGCAGACTACTGATATCAGATGTACAACTCTGTTCAAAAATCCAAAGATCAGACACCTTGGAGAAGTGAGCAGAGAGGGAGGGATACAGTTCACACTATAGAGACTACCACATGGGAAAACCTGATGCATGACACCAAAAGGGTTAATATATATACACATATGGAGATAGATAGACAGATAGATAGATAGATAGATAGATAGATAGATAGATAGATAGATAGATAGATAGGATCCCCTTAAAAAGAAACTCAATCTTCTGCACACAACATACACATTTTTTGGGTGCTTGCTTCATCACCTTGTAAATTGAATCTCTTGGGGAAGAGAACTATCCCAGCTGTCACACAGCTGCTTTTCTCCATTGTATAAGAGGTAGGTGTGTCAGTTCACAGAGTGATCTGATTGGATAGCACATTTGCACATTCCAAGTACTTTATAGTCATAACAATGAACTGGAAAGACAATAAACAGGCAGTGCATTGCGAATAATAGGCAGAAGCTAAAGTTTTCCTAAGACGCCATCATATATGTGCTACACTTGCAGGCTTAATCACAATTAGGGGAACAAAACAAGACCCAGTTTAGATATCTATTAGGCTGATTTAATAAGAAAAACAGGAACAATTTTGGAGCAAACCAACTGTACCATATCAAATAAAAATGTCCCAATTCCCCATTGATTTAAATGGTGCGTTTAACCCTTGAATGCTAAAGAGGTCTCTCATACATCGCTTTGCAATGCGCTGAAGATTCCTCTTGCAGCCAAGGATTTAAATCAATAAATCACTGGGAATGTCTATTTATTCCCTACGGTGCCGTTGGATTGTCCGAGAATTGCTCCTCATGTCTTTTGTACATTAGACTCATAAATGTCTTTGCAATAACTGAAAAGTGACAGACAATACATGTAATTAAAATTTAGAATTGTTAATAAGAAAATAATTGTGCTATATTTTGTCTGAAACATCTTCAATGCAAATGCTAAGAAGTAACAATCACTCAATTCAAGGAAATTCTTCTAGGTTGCAGAGGGAGAAGGTTATTAGAATAGAGAATTGCCTACGGCCTTCCTCCCTAGGCACCATTAAGTAGATTTCTGAGACCTCCTGTTGGTAATCAAGCTAAGTAGGAGGAAGTCCACCTGCACACCATTTAAAAACAATAAATACTTTCCTTCTTCAAGTCAGAACCTTTGCAAGTCACACATTTTGCTGTAACATGTTAAAGTGCTCTGAAAAAGTAAATAGCCCTCAGAAATATTCAATAGCCCTTTTTTGCAGGTGCATCTGTTAAGTTATACAGTGAATAAGACATGTAGGCCTATTACTATGAAGGCAGTCTAGCATGGTCAAGTAACCTATGACTTCATTCATTGTGTGACTGGAGTTGTAATCTAAAAGAGCTGGAGAGCTACATCTTGTCCATAACTTTGCTACATTACATAATGGAAAAGCTAAGATTGATTTTCTCATTGGATTTGAGGGCAATTGAACAAATTCAATACTGGACTTTAACGCCACAGATTACAGAGAAATATTGAATGGATTATGAAGCAATGCTTTGGAGCCGGCTCTAAAACCTGATTGGTTAAAAATTTAAAAAAATAATTTTTACATGAAAATATGTGTAAGCCAACCAAAGCAATATAAAATATAGGGAATTAGGTCATTTCCCCCTTTATACAAGCCTAATATAAAGAGGCATTCTGTTTAAAGGCAAACTGGAGCAAATCTGGGGCAAATCAACTGAATCGTAGGTGACAAAAATGCATTCCTATTGATTTAACCCTTTCAGTGCCAGAGAGGTATTCAATGCATTGCAGGGCGTTGGTTATCTCTATAACACTCAAAAGGTTGAAATGAGCTTTCAACACCTTAACCCTTTGCGTGCCAGAGGGCAAAGCAATGCATTGCGTACCCCTCTGGCACTCAAAGGGTTAAAAGTGGGAGAAGTTTCCAATGTATTGTGAAGCAGTGCGTTGGAGTACTCTCTAGCATTCAAATGGTTAAAAACCTCCTTTTAAATCAATGGGGATTTGTAGAGTTTTTCTTCCCCCACTATGGTATAGTAGTTGGTTTACCTCCAAACTCTTCCTCGTAGATAGTACACATACGTACCAATGTTTCTACTTTTAAACCTAAGCTTTAGATTTAAGGCAAATGAAGAACATTTAAAATGACTGTCTAGGAATACATTTTTATTTATTAACAAAATGAGTCTAAAATCAAAGTCAAATGTAGACTTGGTTTGCATATCTCGGAACACTGGTTTTAACAACTTCAGTCTAGAGTTTTAGAGAAAAAAGCTAATAAAAGCTAGTCATACTTATGATGTCATTCTCATAACGTCTAAAAAAAAAAGCATTCAAGTACAAATAATATTTGTAATGTACGACTTCATCCATGGAGATTTCCATTCCTCAATCTTGGATAATATTTAGTGGTGTTTCCTGTTCGGTAAATGAACACCTTCTTGGTTGAAAAGGATTCCATTAGTAAAATGTCTATGAAGTTAAGCCATTTTGCACATCAATAAAACAGGCCTCTCATATTTGATGAGATGATGAAAAATCACATGGAGTATAAAAGACTAATGCAACACAAGGAGGCTGAGGTTCTAGGAAAAACTGGGGGGAGATAATTCCTCCAGTCATATCACTTCTCCAATTCCTATGTTACTCTATGGAACCTTTGAAATATGATTCCTCAAACTGGAGAGATGTTAGTGCATAGGTTCCATAGAATTACATAAGAACTGGAGAAGTTGTCTCTTCTATCACCACTTTATCACACCTTAGAGCATAATAACCCCCCAGGAGTGATTTTGAATGAAACTAAATACATCTTAAGCCACAAATTAAAATTCCCCAAATGCTATTTGATTTAAAATGTAATTTTGAAACAAATAGGTGATTTGAAAGAGCACTTCAATTTTGTTAGCTAGTTTTTATTTCACACAATAGTTTATGAGATATTTAGCTTTATTTGTCAGTATATACAAATAAGCTAGTGCTTCTTGGTAGGAAGTGACAGTTGGGATGGAGAGCAGTGTGCCAGATTTGCACTAACTGGCAGATAAATAAAGATAAATATCTCAAAAGCTATTGTGTGAAATAAAATGAGTTTACAAAATGTAAGTGCTCTTTCAAACAAGCTATTTGTTTCAAAATGACACTTTAAACTAAAGGGAATAAGAGGAATTTTAATTAGTCCCTTAAGATGCACTTGGTTTACTTCAAAATTACTTCAGAGGGGTTATGCTCAGAGGTATGATAAAGAAGTAAAACGTTTCCAGTCAAGCATTCAAGGGGTTAACAGTGCCATTTAAAGCAATGGTAATTCCCTCCTATGGTGGAGTTGGTTTACTCCAGAATTGCTTTTTTGGGGATTATACACCAAGGGGTTATGAAGGTGTATCTTCTTCAGTTCATGTTATCTAATGAAGATTATACACTAATATCTCTAACTCGAGAGATCTTAGTGAATAAGTTCCATACAACATGGGAACTGGCGAGTTTATCACATTGGAGAAGTTATCTCCTCTGTATTAAACCTTTAGCACACCTTAGTACATCTCTCTCGTGTAGTATGTCTAAAGAAAACCTAAATGTGTTATAGGGGTCAAATCAGAATTCACAAAATTCCCAATGAATTTGAACTGGGCCTTTAACCTACTAAGAAATGCAATGGAGACATCACTGGCATTCAAGGGAGTTAAATGTCCATTTAAATTAATGGGGATTATTATTTATTCCCTATGGTGCAGTTGATTTACTCCAGAATTACTTCTGGGTGTTATGCATTAAGGTATAATAAAAGGGTAATAAAGAGGGTATAACTATTCAAGTTTGAGATATTCTCTGATCCCTGTGTTATTCAATTGAGCCTATGCACTAACACCTCTCCAACCTGGAGGTTATGTACTAAGGTGTGATAAAGAGTTGATAACTGTCCAAGTCCTATTTTATTATATGGAGCCCATAGTCTATGACAGTGGTTACCAACCCATGCCCTCATGGCCCACTAACATTCTAGGACTTGAAGCTTTCCTTTTAGAGATCCCATGCAAGTTCAAACTCATTTAGCCTCTAATTAACTCCCCTGTGTTCTAGCAAGGAGATCTTTAAATCCGGGCCTGTTAGTGGTTCATGAGGACATGGGTTGGGAACACTCGTCTAAGATTTCTAAAACTGGAGAAATCTTAGTGCATTGGCTCCAGAAAATAACATAAGAAATGGAGTGTTTATCACACTGGATAAGTCATCTCTACTTTATGACCTTTTTATCACACTATGATACATTTCCCCCGATCACCAAATTCCAATTTCTTTAGAACGATAGAACTAATTTAACAAAGGAACTGGATTTTGGAAAGTTTATCATACTGGAGACATTAATTGCTCTTTATCACATCTTAGTGCATAACCCCCCTGTTGTTAGTAACATCAGCCTCAAGGGCAATTTCCAGTGACTCCGCCAGATGCCTGGTTCATCCTCAGTGGCACATGAATCCACTGGCAGCTTCTGCCCAAAGTTTCTTTCATTGCATGTCCCCTCCTCCTTATGCATCAACACACACACACACACCTTACACATATACACACAAATACACACACACACACATAATACACACATATATACATACATACACACATACAGACACATACACGCACACACACACACACAATCACAAAAGTCACATGCAGACTCCTGCAACTAATAAAACCCAGCTACGAAAATAGGGTAATCTTCAGAGAAGCATTACATACTGCAGCAATAATTTTGTCAATTAAATCATGACTGGGTCACACCTTTTTATTTCTAGTGGCCAAGTTGTTTTATTGCACACAGGCTTCAAGTCTCAAGTATGAGACAGCTGAGGAAAAGTGTTACAAAAAGCATTGCTAAATCACTGGGTAAGGGGAGAAAGTGGCTGCAAAAATGTCAACTTACAAATAAAGGCTAATGGCTGTGTTTAATAAAGAAGTGCAATTGTGGAACAGGCCATCTATACCATACAAAAACAAACACAAATTTCCCATATTTCAATTGATTTCAATGCATGGGCATCCACATATATTTTTCGGGGGGGGGGGGGCATAACATGCTCCTCAGGCCAGCTTGATGGTGGTTGGGGTAAGGGTCCCTTCTGCCCCTTCCCCTGCATATGCCCATGTTTCAAAGTGTTTTTTTAACACCTTGATTGCTAGAAACATCTCCAATGCATTGCAATGCAAAAGGGGTTAAAAGTTGCACTTTGCATTGCAACTGCATACCCCTTTGGCAATCAAAAGGTTAAATACCTGGGAATTTTCATTTCTCTCCGATTGTGCAGTTGCACCAGTATTATACCTGTTTATATTATTGAATACAGCACTAATAATGGAGTCAGATGTAACTAAACACTCAAACACCTTAGTTTTAAACCCTTGGGATGCCAGAGGGTTAAGCAACACATTTAAAGCATTAATATGTTTAACAGAGGGACTTGCCTACACAGTAGTCCTTTATACAGAAGTCAGTTATATCTCTATTAATATTTATTTTTATATAGTAATTCTGGTGTACTCTGAGGCTGGATAATATAATTTATCAATCTGATCATCTTTTTGCTCAGTTCTGCTGGAAAATAAGTGAGAGGCTAGAAAATTGCTTTTTCTATGGATTTCTCATTTACACTCAGCTGAGGAATGTAAGACTGTGAAATTAATTATAAACTACAACAGAATTACAATAAAAAGCAAAACAAGAGAAAAAAAACATAATGAAGATGTACCTGGAACCAAACTGCTTTATGAATAACTCCTCCTTAGTTATGTCCTACATTTAAGCAATATAAAATACACATGTTCCTATATTTATTGTTTTCCTTTAAATGCATGAGATTTATAGTGCCACTTGATCAATAAAAAACACTTTTTTTAGCTCTGCTGAGATAACTAGAGTAAAGGGGTAATCTACAATGATTTACTGGAAAGTAATGTCTGGTAGTTAATGCCTTTTCTCACTCTAAACATAAAGAAGTCATTTTTTAATTTAAAAAGAAAGATTTTAAGTCCCTTTAAATGGCTGCATGATGAATTGCTAGAGGTGAGAGGAATTACCTGGCTATTAACACTGAGCCCACAGACTCAGCCAATCGAACCGAGGGATTCCTGTTCTGGCATTGTAACCACGTGGCAGCACACTTACTCAGTATGATAATTATGTGTTAATACCCTCTGGCCACAGTATATACAGAAATTATGGGCTGCAGGTGTATTTATTTACACCCTTAGTAGAGAAACAGTGAAAGCTTTAAGCTTTGAATAATGCCATGGCAGATGGATTTCCAAAGTATTATGTCCTGCTGTTTTCCTTAATTGAAAATATTTTTTAATTTAAGAAAAACAAAAGGACATTTACATACGTTTTAGTTATCTTGAAATTAAATGCAGTGAATTTGTTTTGTAATTTACATAGACATCAATTATGAAATCCTTGTGTTAACTCAAGTGTCAACTTAAATTTTACATTTTGTATAATGTGGCACTACTTGTTAAGATGTGTATTATTGCCTCCTCTACTTTTCATGGATTGTCTGTATTCCTCAAGGCTAAGGGTGAATTTAGACCAGTGATTTTAATATACATTTTACATACTTGGCTTAGTTCTCAGAGTATGAGTGCTGCAATGAAATGGTACTGGAAGCACAGACATCCTTATTCTCAGCTTAACCCTTTGCATGCCAGGGGGTTATGCAACACATTGCTCTGCAATGAGTTGCGTACCCATCTGGCACTGAAAGGGTTAAAGAACGTAAACCTCCAAATAATGGTTCACTTTTAAAAGGTTGCGTGTAAAAGATCCTGCGGCTACACATCCAATTAAGCATGTCGCCAGGATGAAAAGGGAGACATGAGAATCTTGCCTTGCATAAAAGAGCGAAATGTGCCTCCTTAAACGGCGCAGCATTGCCCGCACATGCTATATAATAATTCTCTAGACTGTTTGTCAGAAGCCATCAGGCGCAGTAGAGACTGCGTGCGTTCGGGCAGTCTCTACTGTGCAAGTAGCAGCTGCTTAACATTACCCAGACCTTGGCCCATGTACATGGGCTTTTACACTAGTTAGATATAAAAGAGCCTGGCTGGTTTGAGTCGCAAAATGAGGTTGGTACCTTATTGGTCTTATTGCTGGAAGTGTTTATCTGTGTGTAGAGCTCTGTCTAAGGGTGCTGCAGGAACTTGAAGAACAGTGACACGCTCGAACCTCACAGCAGCCTTAGCTGCTTAGCTTAGCTAAGGCTGCTGTAAGGTTTGAGTGTGTCAGTGAGCATATTATTTGGGTCAACCCAACATGCTTCTTTCTTTTGATTGTGCATTCTTTACTTGATCAATTTTTTTTGTGTGTGTGAAGGCGATTTCATGAAAGACCTTGAAATACCAAACTTAGCTAAAGTGTACTCATTCTAGGCTATTTGAAGTTTTGAGCTTGTTCTTTTTTAATCAATTAACGTAATGTCTATATTTTATAAACGCTAGTATTGCAGCTATTAAGAATTAAATTAAACAACCTCAGTCCCATCTCTCAAACCTTTATGGTTTGTGAGATATAGAAGGTTAAAGTTCCCCTCTATCCCTGCTTTCCCTGATGTCAGCTGTAAGTTGAAGCCAGGATATCCTGGTCCTGGGACAAGCAAGCGGCTCTTCAGCAGAGCCAAAATAGCAAAATGTAAAAAGAAATACTTCAGTGGAACGGTATACAAAGTGTGTCTGCAAACCAGGCACACGTTGTGGACTGTTCCAACGAAGTATTTCTTTTTACATTTTGCTATTTCGGCTCTGCTGAAGATCTGCCTCGAGTCATCTGACTCAAATCTCCTGCTGTCAGCTTTAAAGCTGACAGCAGGGAAAGCAGAGGGAGCGGGGAACTTTAGCCTTCTATATCTATCAAACCATAAAGGTTTCAGAGATGGGACTGGAGTTGTTTAATTTTTTAATAGCTGCAATATCAGTGTTTATAAAATATAGACATTACTAACACTTTAAATCAACCCCAAAAATATTATCCTTATCATCCATCTATTGGGACTCAGTATACATAATTTATATGATTTCTTAGGTTGGTCAAGCACTCTGGAAAAGCTTGATTAATCTCTTAGTGCCGAGGGAGTTTTGACATTAGAGGATGGGAGCAATTTTGGTCTTTTTACTATGCCTTTGTTCAACAGTATTTTTCCTCTGATTCATTTTGTTCACACATACAAAATATATAACCTGTTTTAAGGATAAGTAGGGCTTCCTTCTGATGCCACATTTATATGGATAACCGACCATTTCATTTGAGACAAAAAAATGAACAAACACAACTTTTTATATGTTTTTCTGTCATTATTTGTGCTTGATTGGTTTATATTTAATAAGGACTGGATAAAAGGTATGAACAGTCATTCATACCTCTTAAATATCCCACTGTGAGGAAGAGAGAGGAAGAGAACACCGACAAAGGCTATGTATACTATACATTGCCTTTGTCACTGGCTCAATGTAGCAGTGATCACATATACCGGCTCACAGGGAAAAGTCTGAAACTGACTGCTCCGGTCCTGGAGCAGTCAGTTCCAGCCTCCACTGCATGATCACAGCACACCCTGGGGTGCACTGCGATCATGAAATCTATGATGGACCAGAACCATCACTCTTTCTTAAAAGATGAAAAGTATGATGGATTTTAGGTTGGTCAAGCACTCTGGATAAACTTGATTAATCCCTTCGTGACTAGGGATTTTTGACATTAGAGGACGGGAACAAATTTGGCCTTTTTGGTATGCCTTTGTTCAACAGTATTTTTCGTCTTATTTAGTTCACCCACACAAATGATATACCCTTTTTTAAGGATAAGCAGGGCTTTCTTTTGATGTCACATTTATATGGATAACCCACAATTTCATTTTCATAATTAATAGGGACATGATAAAGGTATGAACAGTCATTCATACCTCCCAAATGTCCCATTGTGAGGAATAGAGAGGGAAAGAACACTGACAAAGGCAATGTATACTATACATTGCCTTTTTCATTGGATCAATGTAGCAGCGACTGAAACTGACTGTTCTGGTCCTGGAGCAGTCAGTTACAGCCTCTTCTGCAGGATCACGGAATGTCTTGGGGCACTCTGTGATCATGAAGTCTATGACAGACCAGGTACATCATTCTTTCTTAAAAGATGGAAATGTATGATGGACCTGGTCCATCACTAGTTGTTAAGGGGTTAATTTTCTGAGCTGCATGATCTCCAGAAGTAAGACTTTCTGGGTAAAGGCATTCGTTTTACATTCTGTATCCCTATACCCATATAAATGAATTACCTTTCTTTTTTGAACTCATTAACTAAGAAAGAATAGTACCGTACGAGAGGCATCTAGTTGGTGTCTATCTGCTCAGTAGACTTGGCTTTAGTTTTGACAATATTTTTTGTGATTGCATAAACATTTGTAATAGGAAAGTATAATTTTTTCTGGACATTCATATTTTTTTCTTGCCAAACAGATTTTTACCAACCTTTGTTTGTTGGTAAGAGCAGTTACTTCCAAACCTCCAAATTTCAGGTCAGTTCACAAAAAAAGTTATAAGCCATTGAAAATCAGAATTAAACACAGAAACACAATTCATACTTTTCCTCATTTGAGAAACCATAGTAAAAAGACCTCAGGGCTAATCAAAACTGCTGTTGCTTCAGTAACATTTAGATGTTATTCCTTTAGACTTTAGGGACCAAAGGGGTGTGCAACTCATTGCTTTGCAAAGTGCTTCACGCTACTCTGGTCATTAACACTTTGAGTGCCAGAGGGGTACGCAACGCATTGCAAAGCAATGCGTTGCATACCCCTGTGGCACTCAAAGGGTTCAAGGGTTAACGGAATACTTTATTTTAGCATTAATGGTCCTTCAGTGTCTTGGAAGCTAGAGACATCCCAACTTATTGTTTTGCAATGCACTGAAGATGTCTTCATCTGAGGGGTTTAAAAGACACCAGATTTTTAATGTTCTAAGGAGCACAGCTATAGGTATTTTCAACATAATATTATGATACTAATAAACAGTAAGAAAGAATAATTTTAGCACTGCTGACAGCATTTTTTCAGATGAATGTTTAAGTAATAACAATGTAAGTGCCTTACAACACAAGATGTCAAACATGTCTGTGCATATTAAGAAAAGTAGTATACCTCACAGGTTGTGTCCACCCTGTGCTATATTTATATGACAGTTCCCTGTTAGTGTTGTTCAACATGTATAAATTTCACTTGCAAATTATACACATTAGTGGGAATGCCAACTGTAAACTCTGATCCTATGTTTTTATAGCAAGTTAGTGGAAAAAAACTTCACTCATCATGTTAAAAATATTGGACATATGTTTCTTTTACAAATACCAAGATTCATTTTCATTGTGTATAACCCACAGTCAGCTCACTCTGGCATTGTCCTCCAGAATTTTTTTCATGCATACATTTTAGAGTGCCCAGTGCATTGCAATGCAACCCCTGTATGTTTAGTTTCATATGTAATTTATCTTGTTTTGGAAAACTGCTATGTAAAAAGCTGGGTCAGATTTAGATCTCAGAAAACTCTAGACTAGCAATCCCAGGTGTACTAACTTCACCCATGGTTACATCTTGATTCCAAATGAGACCCACCCAATCCGGTGTAAATTAGGCACAAAAACTACACAAAAAACAAAAACGCTGCACAGCTAATTGGGCATATCAAGTGACATATAAAAGAAGCAAAGACTGGCCAAATTAGTGTAAAAACAAGCATTACAGCAATAAATACATATAAACCAGTCACTATGAACTGCTCAGATACACTGGATTCTTATCAATTATACACACAGCTCGGCATAGTGGGTATGACCATCAAGTTTGAGATGTTCCACGCAGTGAAGTGCTCTAAGTGGCTGCCTACAATGCTGAATGGGAAATTTGGCTCTTGGATCTTCCTCTAAGATTTTTGTTAATCAGTACAGAGTTGTCGGACTGCAGCATTCTCTCTATAAGAACAATGATTACATATGCAATAAATACTTATGAATCTGACTACTGAATGCAATATTGGTCCTGAAGGAGAAACACATTTGCTATGATTGCTAGTCCTGCTTAGTTGAACACTGTACCTGTTCTTAACAGATTTCTCTTGTGCTGGTCCTGGAATATGGGACTCCCTGTCTTGCACAATTAGTCGTTCAAGGTCTGCTTTTTCAAGAAAGCCTACTGGGCACTGACACTTATTCAGCATGATAAGTTAAGCCTAAAGACATGCTGAACCTATTGATACTTTTAAATAAATAATAGTAAAATAATAGCGACCATTCAAACTGGCATAGAAATACACTTTCTTTCTCAATATAATTAACTTAGTATGCACTTTACTAGTTGATTTCTTTTATTCTGGATAATTATAGAGTGTCTTTTACATAATTACATAGTAAATTAGGTTGAAAAAAACACAAGTCCATCAAGTTCAACCTTTGCCTCATAACCCAGAGAAATGAGAATTATATAAGCTTTCCTGCTGTCAAATAAGTTAGTCTTTATCAGAACTTTCAGTTTGCCTATTAATACACAGTATAACTCTGTATGTTCTCTCTTGAAATAAATGTATCTAATCTTCTCTTAAATGAATCCATTGTATCTTCCATTATCATATACTTGGGCAAGGTATTCCAAAATTGAATAAACATTACTATAAAAACCCTTCCTCAGCTAAAACTGAAACCTCCTTTCCTCTAATCTTAAGGAGTGCCCCATGGTTATTTGACCAAGCCTTGGAATGAAACGCTCACCAGAGAGATACTTGTATTGAGCTCTCGTATACTTGTACACTGTGACAAGATCTCCTTCCAGTCGTCTTTTCTCTAGAGTAAAGAAATAGTCTTTTCATTTCTTCCTTTACTTTTAATTTTTGGTATAATAACATAAGATCTGGATACTCACTTAGAGTTGCATGGGTTTTCTGGTCCCCACGGGTGACAATAGTTAGCTCCCAGGGATTATTTTCACCTGTCCATGCATAGGTTCTCTCTTGTTTAGGTTTTGCTAATTGCTCTTGAAAAAGTGGAGGTTGTGGATTTATTAAACTACTGGGACCCCGGAGCAGAGTGCAACTCAGGAGGAGGAAACTTGACAGGGCTAGGGAGGAAGGAGACAGTAGCTCAGGAAATGGGGCAGTCTGGATGGAGTGGTAGGTTCAAGGGAAGGAACCAGGAAGTGACGGCTGTGGGAAGTGGTGTCACAGAAGTTATTGTGAATGAGACGGTGGACAGTGAAGTGCTTCCTGCCCACCCGCCCCTGTGCTGGACATGTGCTGGGTACTCACCTTGGTGTGCGTGCTATAGGCACATGGATACAGGGTCCGAAGCGGTGGTGGATTGCAGGAGCATGTGTGGCTTGCAAGGTGCTTGCCTGGTGGTGTTATGTTGTCAAAGCATGGCGGGGTGCTTGCTGGGCGAAGCATGGGGCTTTGCGGTGATGGTACAGGATCAGGGCTCTTAGGCTTGGTCTTAAGAGTCGTGGGTAAGGCTGTTGGGCTAACATTTGCCACATTCAAATAGTCAGGGTGGATGTTGGCATGGACCACCAGTCAATTAGTGTTAGAAAGTTTGGGTATTATAAGGTTAAAGTCAAGTAATGAATATGTATTAGCCAGCACTGGGGGGGGGGGGTAAGTTTAATGGTTATGCATTCATAAGTATTGTTTTATATTGGTAATAAATGCTGTGGCCTTTTCAATCTATCCAGTGTGTCTGTGAGTGTTTTAAAAGGGGGTAAATTGGGGAAGAGGTGGATGACTTGATGATGCCCTGTCATGGCAGTCTGAGTTGGTTACAAAATGAAAACCTACAGAGTACAGTGATGATGAAAGGGAGAACCTGTGTATAGGCCTGAAAGCTAATGACACTGATGGAGACCACAACACTTGTGCAAATCGAAGTATGATGATGCAAAGCTTACATTATGGCATGCAAGTTGGTGAATATCTGCCAGTACAGCGAGCCCTTGCTGTACAGGTTTTCTTTTGTTTTTGATCTGAGTCCTCCACAAACAAAATGTTTATGGATACAGGATGTGAGGCATCTGAGAAGCAGCACATTAGTGACAGATACGATAAAAGCACTTGAGTGTATGTAGGGTTAAACTTCTTTACTGGCTTGAAGTGTGTTGGCAGCATCTAATTTTGTATGTACCTGTCTAAAGGACTGCTGTGTGGGTATTTACCTAACCGCCTACAAATATTACCCTATGGAGCACCATGTTTTTCTTGTTTATATTTTCATAACAGCACCCACAAAAAAGAGTAATATTTATTTACAGAACCCTATACATGTAAACAAATGATATTATATATATATTTATATTTAGTTCTTAGTTGTTCTAATGTCATTGCAGTTTTTGTGGTCATTGATCAGAGTTTTAATTTTACAAAAACAAAATAAAAACAGTGGAACATTTTCCTATTTAAGTTAATGGGGAAAACTGGAGGTAAAAGCAGAGATAAAATTAGCACCTATATCCGGTATTACTTGCGTCAGGCGGCTCTGCAGGATTGCCGAGATTGCATTTATAAAAAAGAAATCTTTCACTAAAACGGTCTTCTACGTGAGCTTGCAAACCAAGCACAAGTAGAAGACGGTTTCAGTGAAATAATTATTTTTTATAAACGCGATCTCAGCTCAGCTGCAGAGCTGCCCAATGCACATAAGACTGTCGTATGACAGCTTCCCCTGCAGTCAACGTTCAGTCAGGGAAGGGGGAGGGAGGGGGGAACTTTGAGCGCTATCATTTCTCAAACCATAAGGGTTTGAGAGATGACACTGGGGGGCAATAAGTTTCTTTTTAACAAAGCTACAATATGGGGATTAGTAATTTGTAAGTATTACTATCCCTTTAAACTACTTTTAAGCAATTGGTGTGCAATAGCATAAAAAGAGGATTTATTAGCACACTGCAGATTAGGCATATAAACATAAAGATATGATAAGGTCTGCTAGACAAGTCTAGACACTACATGCCCTTTAAAGTTTGTAAAAAATAAGATAGCATGCTAACGGTCTAGTGAATATAGACTTGCTACTTATAAACAAAATTTCTATGTAACACATTCTGCAAATGACCTTTGAACACACACACACCGCTATAAGAAAATAAGTTACATCATAATGTTTTTAATTATTGCAAACCCAAAATGTATTATTAATGATTTTATTGATTGCCTATGATAATAAAATCTGACAGGTCCAAGAAAAACATAATTTAGGGTCTTTAGCAAAGTGAATATTGTCAAATACCAAAGCCCTTGGTAAGACCTCGGGCTAGATTCTATTGCAGGTGATAAATGTTAACACCTGTTTTATCAAATATTTTCCTACCGAAGTCTATGGGGAAACCTGGAGATAAATGCAGAGATTAAATTAGCACCTGCAATAGAATCCAGACCCTCATCTGGGATATGTATAGTGTTCAGCTCTAGCTCTTAACAATACATTAATAAAATGGAAAAGTAGAGATGGAAACAAAATTGATAAAGGGATTAGAACTTCTTAGTAATATAGACATAATTGCCATATTGTTTTGTTTACATTAGACACAAGACATCTAAGGACTGATACAGGATTACAAATAACAAATATATTCAGGACCTATACAAATAATTCTCTGGGGAACATTTTACTTATACATCTGAGCAAAAAAAAAAAAAGTGGAGGGGGCGGCATTCATTAAGACTAGAGGAAATGTATTTCCAACTACAGCAAAGGCAATGATTTTTTTTTATATAGCAAGTGCAGTAAGGGTGTAGAATTTTTTGCCTATGAGGTTGTGTTGGCAGATATTGTAGATACTTTTAAAAAGCATTGGATACCTTTTGAGCTAAGAAAAATATAACAAAATTTGACAGCTGGTTTTGATGCAGGTGGGATGGTGATTCTTGGATAATGTCAAATGCTTTTTGAAGTCAGTAAAGTTGTTTTCTTTTCCCCACTTGGAAATTGAATCAATGGGGTTTTATTTGTTTACTTGCCTTCCTTTGGACCAATAATAACAAAGGATATCTGACAGAAGTTGAAATTGATGGGATTTTTTTCAACCGCATCAACAATGTCATCTTTCCCACCTAAAGCATTTAGGATATGAAAGCTTTCTGTAGTTTAATGTAACAAAAACCTCTCCTCAACATTTTACCAGGAAAAGAGTTTCCATAATCCTTCGTCAGAAGTCAAGGAATAATGGAATATCAGAATATCTCTAAAAACAATAGATATGGGGTGTACAAACTTTCTTCCTCAAGGGATAGACTGAGAAAATAACTGGGAATCAAGGGCCAAATAGTACTCCATAATGTTATGACATCTAAGTAAAATGTGCACACAATGTGAGTGTATTCTGACTTTTCTATTCAATCCATAGCTTTGCTGATAAGCTGCCTTACATTTTGCAACAAAACTGGACACAACCAGCATTAAATGTGTGTTCAATTGATAAATATTATGTTTAGAAGCATATCACATTTTGATTATTTAATCAAATATATATCAAATGCCAGATTGTCCTTGCCACAAATGGTTTGGACTTCCCTGCAATAGAAAATATCCCACAAAATATATCTTGTTTCCAAGTAAATTGGGAGAGATGTCAAAAAATAAAAAGGGATAAATGTCACAGGTAAGTACAATAGCATAGGGAAAAAAAGATAATTTTCAGAATCTTGCATAGTTGATAATTTGTAATAATACAATACAAAACTGATTTGAAAAACCTACGCCAAAAATTATAACAGGTGGAGATGTCTGCCATCTAGAAATTACCGCATTCTGTGTTATAAATGTTGACAATTGCAGTGCAGGTGTTAAAATGTATCTCAGATTGAGTGAAATATTCTAATCAACATAATTACAATTTGAATGCTGGTAAACACAACTATTAACTGAATATGCTACCAAAGTAAAGCAGGAAAAGGAGTGTAACAGTATTTTTAAAGAGTACATTTTGACACAAGATACAGATATAAACAAAATACTAATATACTTTAAATTCTTCAGTTAAAGGGATAGTAATACTTAAAATGTAAAAAAAAATATGTTGTAGGGTTTATCCCCCTGAGTAAAACAAGGGCACTCCCACTGCTGAAAGATGTTTCATTCAAAAGTTATTAATTTTCAAAGTTGAATTTTTTAGGTGCAATATCACAGTGGCCTGAAATTGTACAGTGGCGCTGTTGCTACACCATCCTATGGAGATTTATGGTCAACTGACCAGAGCTGTCCATAGGATGGTGTAGCAACAGCGCCACTGTACAATTTCAGGCCACTGTGATATTGCACCTAAAAAATTCAACTTTGAAAATTAATAACTTTTGAATGAAACACCTTTCAGCACTGGGAGTGCCCTTGTTTTACTCAGGGGGATAAACCCTACAACATATTTTTTTTACATTTTAAGTATTACTATCCCTTTAAAATGAAGGAGCATATTTTAATAAGCCTAAAAATATTACATACTTTCTACCTACATATGGTAGACTTACCATAAAGCAAACTAAATTCTGCCAGCTTTGTTACAAAGGGCTGTATCCCACTTCTCATTTAATTTATTTTAACAGAGTGGTCAAGATTTAATCTGTGTATGAGTATGCCCAAACAGACCCTGTGACTGGTGAAGGCTGTCAACTATGGTCATCCACATATTATCTTAAATATATGAAGTTCATTTTAAAAATATCACACCATAAATCAAGATGGTTGGATCTCTTCCAATCAAGTTATCTAATAATTTGTCCACAGTTGTCAAGATAATATAAAAGAAGGCTGATCATGAATCAGATGGTTTAATAATTTTCTAAGAACATTTATAGATTGCAGTGTTGAGCTGCAATACGAACATCAAAGAAAAGCAAATCAGTTAAAGGGATAGTAATACTTCGTTTTAACTTTATTTTATTTTGTAGGCATTAAAAAACATGAAGAATGATATAAGTCTTATCTCTCAAACCTTTATGGTTTAAGAGATATTCCCAAGCAAAGTTTCCCCTCCCGCCCCTTTTACCTAGTGTAAGCCATCTCTTCTCAGATGTGGATCAGGTTGTATGACAGTACAGATAACAGAAGGGGACAATCTTCTTTGTATGAAAACAATGAAAGCCCTTCCCCCCTTGACAAGTTTTTCAGCTTTTTCCATTATCTTAATTGAAGATTGTCCCTCTCTGCAGTCTACCTGGCCACCTCCCTTCTGATCTGGCTGAACAGGGGGGGATACTTTGCTTGTGAATATCTCTTAAACCATTAAGGTTTGAGAGATAAGACTTATATATCGTTCTTCATGTTTTTTTAATGCCTACAAAATAAAATAAAGATAAAACGAAGTATTACTATCCCTTTAAAATAATTCTACTAGCATACCATTATATGACTTGTAAACCTAATTGCTTGGTACTGGCACAGAAACTAATGGGCAATGCTATATTATAAACACGAGGGGTCATAAAAGCTTTGTAAACCTCTAGATACTTAGTTTCCATCAAAAACATCAGAAACAAAAGCAACAGTACAATATGTCAGTTATATTCTAGTCATTAGAGACCCATATGTTCAAATGTTCTGTCTTACAATAAAAATAGCATTACTGTTACACCTTGTAGACTTTATAGGCATAAACGACAATGTAAACAGTTTTGCAAAGCACTGATTAGTATAATAAATAAATGTTAATCAAACATTTTTATTTTGAATTCTTGTTATACGGAATCTAAATATTTGTATTTTAAGTCAATGTGAAGTGGCTAAGTCACTCAACAATCAGTTTTGAGTACAAACGAAAACTTTGTATCCACAATCCACACAAATTGTGCCAATTTAATAAATTGCATACTCTATCTACAATTCTTTATACATTGAAATGTTAGAGAAATGGTCTGTCATGAGAGCTGAAATGGAGCTTCAACTTCTTTACCATTAGCATTACAGGGGTTAAAGACCTCAAGAGAATAATAGTTTCACCTCACTAACTCAAGCACAAGTTAGGCCCTGTGTGAAAGGTAGTAGGACTGATGAGCATGATAGCCATATTGCTTCACCTTCCGGAGGCCAGTAACCTTTGACCTTCTTAGGTCAGGGTTCAAAATGGAACAGACCAGGGAATGTGTCAAAACAGATGTCTATACTTTAATAATGATGTGTGGAAAGCATGTTTTTTAGCCTAGTACCTAGCACTTAATTAGGGAGAAACAACAAAATTAATTGACCCAGCTGGGACAGAGCTTAAAGCTTTACAAGTATCAGGAACCTCATATTAAGACGTTTAATTGAATTGTTATAAAGCTGTAAAATGCAAAATTGTAATTTAACTGTCAGGGAAAAACCTCTTGTTAGAATTTAAATATACCAATGTGTCTGCATGGGCTCTAAGCAAAGTATTCATTTCTATTTCAGTGTAGTAATGGCTTTAAAAACAGAAACATTGACACATAATTTATTCTCAAAGCAATGCAATCAATTCCAAATCTCCTGTCTGCTCTGTATATTCAAATTTTAAATCACATATCAAATTTATAAAGAAAAGTATTGACTCAATTAAGTACTACCACTCGCTTATTTGAGACTAATGAGTAAACACATATTGAATTCAATTTCAGCGCACGTGAACGTATTATGTGTTAACAGATATGGGATACTTGTACATAGACAAAGCCAAATTTGTCAAAATTAATCCTTTGCTTTTTTAATTTCACTTATTATATTTGAATAGCTTGCGGCTGATGTGCTAAGGAGAACTGGGTAATCTGTGGCAAAGCAACTACATTATAAGGGACAAATATAAATTCCATTGATTTAAATGTGACTTTTAACCCATGAAATGCTAGGGAGGTATCCAGAGCAAAAATGTTAAAAGCTCCATTTAAATCAGTGGGCGTTCTTAGAGTTTCTATTTGTTCCATATGGTGCAGATGATTTACACTTGGTACCTCAGTGTCCTAGGGTATTGATCTGCATGCATTACATGTTTGTTACTACTACTACTACTACTACTAGTTATAATAGAGTTCAAGAAACTCTATTGTCTCATAGGCAACTTTTATAACAACAAATCATTATTACAATTATTATGCATTTCTTAACCACTTGAGTGATAAAGAGGTTAAACCTGTCTCCTCTAGTTCCTCAAGTAATGGAATAAACTATTTGAGCTGCACAGTAAAAATGTCAACACGGTTGTTAGTTGGTTAGGGATTTCTACAAATTGCTCAAGTTAGAATAAAGCTCTTAAACCACTTAGGGCTTGCTTTTCTTATTGTATTCTCTCTCCAGCAAACCTGTTTGTTCTAAATGTAGGTTTAAGATAGTCTGCATATAGTAAAGAAAATTTTACCTTTTCGTTTAGGCCTAAACATCAAATTGAACAGTATATTAAACACTATTAATGGCAAAACCCATAGCTCAAGATTTGATATCTGCTTAAGAGTTACATCAGAAAGCCATTACAGTGCTATGGGTTTTGGCATTAATAGCATTTGAGGTGAGGTGGATGGTTATTGTAAACCAAAATCTACCTTGCCACAAATGCTTAAATAACCTTAGGCGTCCACAGTATGGTCCATGAGCCAATTTCTGCTTGCCTGACCCTGGACACAGTCCCTCTGGTAACCCAGTTGACTCCCTTTGCCCCTCTGTTAACCTACTTGTCTTCCTGTGACCCTCTGTTGTCTTCCTGTGACCCTCTGTTGTCTTGCTGTGACCCACTGTTAAACGATTTCTGCCCCCCTCCCTTTGGTCCAGTGTTATGGCTTATTGTCCTGTTGCCTTCATTCATTCAGGTGGAAAATCAGCTCTGTTTACAGTGAGTGCCTACACCTTCAATTAAAATAAATACTAAAAAATTAGTCTATATTCACAAAGCATACCCAGGTTTTAATTCCGAAAGTGTTTATTCAAAAAAATTAACAAAGTAAACAATAGCTAGATGGATCCACCTGGTGTGACACCAATGGCTATCCCCACAGACTACACAGTTTTGAGGCGATGCTGCAATTCACAAGGGATTTATGCAGAAAGCAAAAGGACAGTGATTCTGGAGCAAACCAGCTACAGAATATGTGGAAATTACAATTCCCATTAACTTAAATGGGACTTTTAACCTTTTCAGTGCTAGAGAGAAAGAGAGATGTCCAACGAATTGTTTCATAATGTGGTGGAAACGTTTCTAACATTCATTGGGATGAAATCCCATTTACATCGACATGAATGTTGGAAATGTTTATATATCCCAAGTTGTATAGTTGGTATGGAGCAGAATTGTTCATCTTTGTTCCTTCTGCATAAGACCCTACCCGGACTATTTGTGGGACAAACCATTAGTACCCCAGGGGACAAGGAAACATTCCGTTGATCTAAATGGGAGTTTAGATCCTTGCAAGCACTGCTTTGGAGACCTGTCTAGCGTTCAAAGGTTTAAAAGTCCCATTTCAATCAATGAAAATTTGTGGAGTTTTTTATTCCTGCCCTATGCTGCAGTGGGTTTGCCACATAATTGCTTCAGTCTGGTTTTATATATAAGGCCCTATGGCCCATATTTTTAAAAGCATATTGAAGTTATTCTGGGGTAAACCAATTGCACCATAGGGGACACAATAAAAATTCCAGTGCACTTGAAGAGAGCTTTTTAACCCTTTGAATGCCCATATTCAAAGGGATCAAAGAGAGGTCTCCAATGCATTGGCCTCTCTATCAATCAAAGTGTTAAAAGCCCAATTTAATATAACAGGACTTTTTATATGCCCCTTGGGGTGCACAACTGGTTTATTTCAGAATAATTCCAGTCTGCTTTAATAAATATGGGCCTATGTCCTGTAGAGGTGCCCTTGCATTGAACATTATTACTTCGCATCATGGTGAAATACAGCTCTTTCCTGTCATGCTACTGTGCTGTGTTGGGTCACTGACTTGATACTTCCAGCTATAAGCATGCACACAATCACCAGTGGCATGCTCATAATGGATTTCAAACTTAACTCCTTAACGACTGGTAACGTGTCAGAATCTTCAAGTATTTTGTGCTTACATCACTCCTGCTGGAGCACTGTAAGCCATAACGGGGTCTGAAATTAACCTCTCCAAGACAAGATTGGTTTCTCTCAGACCCCAGTTCGGCACACTGGTACACGTAATCAGTCACTATACATCTGCTGCACTTTTGGTTACATGACACATGGGCAGTTTTGAATGAAGTTTTCAAACACGTAAACAAATTCAAAGGGACATAAAAACTGATGGAAATCAAATAAACTACAGCAGAGTTTTCTTACAATGTTAATATATACTTTTCTTAAAGAGGCATACAAAAATATCTACACCTTTTTGTTAGGAATATGGCTGCTATATAAGCAGCTATAAAACATATCTAATACTCACATTAGTAAGTGTATTGAAAGAAACATTTTCTTGAGGAACTTCTTAATAGCGAAAAATTCCTGCAGAAAATAGTACTTGATAACTTCCATGGGAATTTCCATAGAAAGTCTGTTTTCATATCACATTTCTGACATCATTGAAATCAGTGGAAATTGATTGTGACCAAGGCCCTATATTCAAAAGAAAAGTGGACTAATTCTGGGGCATATTAAATGCACCACGGGGAAAAATTTAAATTACTCAAACTTCTATTCATTTACATGGGACCTTTTTTACCCCTTGGATGCTAGAGAGGTTTTCCAATGCACCTGTAGTATTCAAGGACTTAAAAGTGCCATTTAATCAATGGACATTTCTCTGTTCATCACCTGTGATGTAGCTGGATTGACTCAGAATTCATCCACTTTTCTATTAAAAACAGGGCCCCAATCGCTTTTGCAATGCGTTGCGTAATCCTCTGGCATTCAAATGATTAAGCGTCTGAGTTTTGAAATCTATGACAATGATAGTTCATCCCCAATACCTTAACATTGGAGAAACTGATGAAACAATGGTGATAAGTCATGTGAGAACGACAAGCATTTAAGAAGTAAAGCCTTGTAATAATAACCCTCAACTTATTTTACTATGGCCAGAAAATCCTAATTGCCTCTCTGAATCTTTCTTGCTCCTTGATTCAAGAGATATGTCCTCAGTCAGTTCTGGATATCATGTCCATGAAGTTCTTATTTATACTGTAACCATTTTGTACTGTTCATATTAATTAAACAAATGTATTTAAAACCTTCTTGTACTCTGAAGTTAAGTTGGCTTTACTGTGTAAAAATTTGAGAGGAAAACAACTTTTCTGCCCATCTTATTGCAGTATGGGCTGTCCCAGGGTATATTAACCAGTTTTGAGATTGTCATTTGAATGTGTGCATGGTGGCTCCATAGGCAGGTTTGTGGTCTCATCATTTTGAAAATGACTGGCGACCATTGCTTTTCACTGAGAACCTGAAGCATGTTACACCCACAGACAGCTTTTATCCATGTGAACAGAACCATACAGAGCAAAAAAACTAATATGGGTCCCTGAGCAAACCGTGTAGCCTATTTTAAATTGGAAATTTTTAAAATAAAGGAAAATCCTACATCTACACATCAATTACTAAGAAGCAGTAAACAGCTTTTTTTTTTAATGAAACCTATATGTTATACAGTTCCTCCTGAGTAAAACAAGGGTACACCCACCACTAACAGTTGTTTTCATCAAAAGTTATAACTGTTCAAATTGTCAGGAAGTGACTAAATGCATTATTGCTTCCTGAAAGCTCAAATTGTGAAAAAATTAGTAAAAGCATAATTACTTCCTGAAAGTTCAAACTGTCTGGACTGACTCAGCAGTTTTATCAGATACTATGGAGAGCAATAAACATTTATTAGTAACCTATAAAGCCTCAATGAAAGTGAGGGTATATCAAAGTATGAATGCACATGGTTGGACTTAGGGCAGCAGAAAGCCTAAATATATCATTACACATTATTGTAGGCTTCAAAGCATGATATAGAGGGCCTATGGGCAATGCCAACACAAACACCTGGAGTTTGTGATTGAGAGCCACAAACTTCTGGTTGCATTCTAGCAAACCTGAATAGCTGATATTGCGGTTGCACGAGCAGCCCCATGCTTTCTTACTAAGTCTGATGCCATTGGAGCAGACATACGATAATTGCCCTTTAACATCAGGTTATATTGAGAATGAGAAAAGCACACAATACACCTACAGAAAATCAATGCTAACACCCTCTAGTGGTTGGATAGCCCAAGTTATCAACACAGAGTGCATAATAGTCACTGTTTGAATGTTTCATAAAAATTTTAAAACAAAAACCCAGTCAAATTACAAAAACAGCTAACGGCATCCCCCAAAAAAGTAAAACAAAATATGTGTCTCAATCAAGGGTCATTCTAAAACAGGAAGAAATGCATGGCCTCATTCAGTTGCCCTGGGGACACAGTGTGTATAGACAGTTTCCTATATGTCTCCTTTTTGAAGAAGAGCTTAGATGTGTTTCCACCATATGTCAAAGGTATTACATGATCTCACAGAATACACAAAAATATTGTAATTTGTTGCCCATGTCCAAAAGGTGCTTGGTCACTGTTTTTCTTTTATCCCATCCCTGAAGACTGTATAAATTGCTGAATGGTGTTCAGTTATAGGCTTCTTCAATGCATTTTTCTAACATAACAACTCACATTGACAGCTGATCAAATTCTGTTTTATAAGAATTCATATGAGAATTTTTTATCTGGGCATATATAAATGAAAGTAAATGAGTACCAGCTCCCATTTGTCTATATGCAGTACACCAAGAGTATCTTAAACTGCTGGTTTTCTCTGCAACAGGGTCTGTTTTATAATATATTTTGGAAAACTTTGGAATTGACTAATCACTGTGAAATTACCTGTGTGAGCATAGCTTTAAATAATATGTTGCTAGGCATCAATTACCTATTTTAAATTGATAATTGTGACTGACTTTTTATTGGTGTAAAACATTAACAAAATGCAGCAACACATCAAATACTTAAGTCCAATGTTGCATAATAATCCACTACATTCACTATATGTCTTTGTCTTCTTCGTTATTAACAATCCAAATTGCTGTAAAGTGAGGCAATACATATTTTTCCGTGTAGGCCTAACTTCCTTCCGTACTTTAGGCAGTGGAATCTCTCTCTTCTTGACCAGTAAGTGAAAGTGCAAATAAAATGTCTTTTTCTAGCCTGCTAACTTTCAATATCATGTACGTCTAGGAAATAATATTAGCAGTCAATGCTTATTTGCATATTGCTTTTTTTATATTTGATTAACCCAATACACTTTAACCCCAAGAATGTAATATGTCTGTAGAAACGGAAGGGTGACTATGTTGAGAATATATTGGGTCGATTTACTATAAAAGTATTTGTAAAATGGGAAATATATTCAAAATTGAAAAGAAAAAGTGTAAGGGGTCTGTTTCATAGATTAGCACTATTGCAGCACTGCACAAATTGTTATTACCCTTTATAAAATACTTTAGAAGCACTGGCCAATTGTGTTGTTTCACCCGGTCCTGAGTGAAAAAATGTGGTTTGGTTGCAGAGGCAGGAAACAGACACTATTTAGGTCTTATGGTGAGAGGCAAGGAGAATGTCTCTGTAGAAAGCATGCATACAGGGCATAGTGTAATAACTGCCAGTGCTTCTGAGGTATTAACCCTTTGAATGCCAGAGGAGTATGCAAAACATTGCCAAGTAGTGTGTTGAGCACCCCACTGTAACTCAATGGTTAAATAAAGACTAAAACAGTTTCTGCAAATGCTATTCAGACCCATAATACTCTTGACCAGAAAAGAGAACAACTTGTGGTATAAGCCAACTCCACCATAGGAAACAACCAAAACATTCAATTGATTTAAATGAGGAGTTTAACCTATTAAATACTAGAATGACCTTCAGTCAATACATTGTAAAGCAATGCATTGGATACCTCTCAAGTAGTGAAGGGGTTATATGAAACATAAAATCAGGGGTTATCAACTGTTGGATCTCCAGCTGTTAGAGACTACAATGTGCTGGCTGCTTGTGAATTATGGGAGTTGTAGTCTCCAATAGCTGGATATCCAGCAGTTGAGTGCAAGTGATTTAAATCTATGGAGATCTGAGAAGTTTTACTTTACCCAGAATGATTCCCCTTTAATTTGTGCATACATCCCTCTGCATGGCTCTGCGTTGCACACACTTTTGTAATTCAAAGGGTTAATCATTTCATGGAAAATAAAAGTTCCTCACAACAGAACTTCTACACTACAGTAATAAAACCATGCATAGACCCACCTCTTGTTATTATGCAGGTGCAGGCAGGCACACCTGCAGATAAACAGAAGAGAAACACTCTGTACTATACCAAAATGCAAAGCCTGGACTTAACAACCAACCAACAAAAATAGTATCAACTTAACTAAATCATGTACTGATTACAACTGGATAAACACATACTTAACTAGTTAAGTAATGAACAAATTCACCAGGTGACCTTGCTATATAATCAAATGACATGTACAACTGAGGAATTTAATTATGTGCACATTTAAAAACAAATGTTAAAAATAAAAAGAAGGGACACTGTAAATAAGTAAAGAAAGGAAACAACTAAAAATAGACTAGCATACCATTTGCAATTTAGACTTTAGTCTTTATGAGACAATAAACAATGAATTGCCTGCAGCAAACAAATAATTTAAAATGTTAGAGTAGAAGAAAAATTCAAAAAATGTTTAACTTGTACAGTTTCTAACTTGCAAAGTAACAAACTTTTTTGCCTAAAGTGATCCTGAAGAGTTCGTGGAATCTGCCTAGTATCCTACTAAAATATTGTACTGCAATGGAAAGTCAAAATAAGCTTTGGAAGTGCTTGTAGGCAACTGTCTTACCAATAGTGCTCAACGTCAGGCAGCAGTTGCAAAAGCAGACAAAACTGATGAAAGAATCAGGTATTTGTTCTTTGAACCAAAACCCTACCCAGTTACTTGCTTTTTATTTAGATCTCTTTGTGTTTTTAATTATGCATATAACTCATATCTTGCAAACTGTTCATTTCTTATGTAAACACATATATATGTTTATTTTTTTACATTAAACATGACAACGTAAAATATTTTTTCAGAAGGGTTGATATTAAACATTGACTAATCATTTTTTTATGTTTACCATGATTTTCTGTCTTTAAAGTAACTGATATGTGAGTTGGCATTGCTCCCCATGTTCCACCCAGTTCATGAGTTATTAGAGGTAAAAGGGCAATATTGGGATGGGTGTTCAGTCTGTTAATCTAAATAATGGTCTGCAAAAGGTAGAATTTAATTATTAGGAATATCCTCACTTATTACATAGTGATCAACTGGCACTGGTAAGTAGGCCTTTATTACAGGTATTTCATCAAACCTTAAACAAGGACAACAGGGGGAGATGCACTAAGGTTTGATAAGGGGCTAGGTTTACTGTATTGTGGTGTATCTACACTTGATACATCTTGATATATGACTAAAATGTATTTGCAATCATACCCCTCTGAATACTGCATAAAGATACCAACATTGCTGTGCTTTCTCCATGACTTCTTCAGGTTTATGATTTTGCATTGTTTACTTCAACAGCTGCTCATTTGTATATTGAAATGCAGCTAAATGAGCCATTGTTGTATTTCTGTGTCTGTTTACATGTTACTGACGCTATTTTCCGCATGCACTAAGCTCCGATAGCTGGCTATGCTATCAGCGTGCACAGTTCTAACTTCGTCAGACTAAGATGGTGAAGTTGTGATCTTCTCATAGCATTATGTGGAGCCACAGAGAACAGGTTGTTGTCTCTACTGGAGAGCATAGACAGCAGCTGCTGTTCCTTAACCCCTTTAAGTGCCAAAGAGATGTGCAACAAATTTCTTCGCAATGCTTTTGCACACCGATGTGTCACTCAAAGGGTTAAACATAAAGAATCCCCTGCCTGGCTATATAGATCATTTATAGACACTAAGAATCATCAGATCAGCTGTTACATGTAACAGGGTCTCTACTGATTCTGTCTTTAAATGAACTGGCTGATCAGATGTTTCATGTGAACGATCTGCTGATCAGCTGTTCCATGTGAAAAGAAGACTATGCTATACTCCTCAAGGCAAATTGAGTGCCTTATGGAGTGCAACATAGTTTTCTGTTACCATGAATCTGCTGAACATTGGACAGTCCATTGTGGATCTCAAACAGCTGATCAGACAGCTCATTTAAAGACAAGAGGCAGAAAAGCTGAAACACATAAATGCTGCTCTTCCAGTTCTGTGTCTGTGAATGATCTGTGAAGAGAGACAGGGGATTCTTTTGTTTTTACCCTTCAAGTGTCGCAGGGGGGTGCAACACAGGGAGAGTTGGTGCTGATGTGAATTTATATCATAATTCTTAGTGCATATTGTGTAATATGTCATATTCTCCATGGTGAAGTGATTGCCACACAAAATCAGACACACTTCACAATTGCAGTGACAATTAGTGCATCTCCCTCAATGCCTTATTAGGTAGAGACTGTCCTCATCCTTTAGAGAAGTACAAAGGAGCTTATCTGATTTTTCACCATAGTTGACATAGTCTCCAAGGGGGAAGAGGCCAGCAACTAATTTATGTACTAATGCACTGTTGTTCTTGTAGCACCTGATGGTTTAAAATATGTATCTGTTACCCAGTTTCATGCTAATGCTAGTGATCCAAGCATGTAATGCCATTGGTCCCTCTAAGGTGGGCAAATCTGAACAACTCAGCACCAAAAGACTTAAAAGAATAATCAAAACTAGGCAGAGTGGAATATTACATCCATTTTTTCAATGCAACCCAGCATTAACAGTACTTGTTCAGTGCTGGGTTGCTCAGATTTGCTCTCCTCATCTGCAACAGTGTTGAAAGCCTTTCATTATTTTTAGAGTGCTAGACCAGAGGGAAGTGACACTTGTAGGGGTTCAGACTGTGAAAATTAAAACCAGATTATTTCTACTAATTATGTTTAAGTTGAGTGACAGAGGGGTGCTGGACACTTCTCTGTCCCTCAGACGGTTGTGAAAATATGGCCATCAACCAATTCATCCAAAGCTACGTACATTTTATCTGTACATTGATTCAGTGATACTTATAGAGGAACTGTCTCCTGAACAAATTCTCACCTTATGGGAGCATCCATCTTCATAGGATCTGAATGATTATTCCTCCCCTTTAATTTATTCCACCCATTATTTAAAAGGGTTTTGTAATCCCCTGAATGCTATAGAGGACTCCAACGCAATGCAAAGCAATAGGCTGGAGACCTAAGCAGTATTGTACTTAAAACTATTTAAAGCGGAACTTTCACCTATTAATAAGTCGCAATTCAATCATTAAGCATATGGCGGCTATCTTGAAAATCTGCCACTTACCTGTAAAAAGTGGCAGATTCTAAGGAAATCTTTACTCTTTGGCGACTGACGACTAGGTTTGTGCAGTCTGCCCACCTGTACCATCAGTCCCTTCAGGTTAACATATGGCACTCTACAATGCTTTACAGGAAACTGCGGAATCAAGATGTCTGCTCTTTTACCTGGCTTCCGGTCTCCAAAAAAGTAAAGATTTCTTTAGAATCTGCCACTTTTGATAGCTAAGACATGTATTTTCAAACTTCTCTCCATATGCTTAATGATTGCATGGCAACTTATTAATAGGTGAAAGTTCCGCTTTAAATCATTGGAGATTTGGGGAAGGTTTACTTGTCTGTATGGTGTAGTTGGCTTGCTCCAGAATTTCTCCAGTATTGCAGCCTTCTTTGTTTTACCTTTTCTTCTTTGTCTTAAAGGGATAGTAATACTTCGTTTTAACTTTATTTTATTTTGTAGGCATTAAAAAAACATGAAGAATGATATAAGTCTTATCTCTCAAACCTTTATGGTTTATGAGATATTCACAAGCAAAGTTTCCCCCTCCCGCCCCTTTTACCTACTGTAAGCAATCTCTTCTCAGATGTGGAATGCAGTCCATAAACCAGACAGATAACAGAAGGGGACACTCTTATTCCTATGAAAACAATGAAATCCCTGCCCCCCTTGACAAGCTTTTCAGGTTTTTCCCTTATCTTAATTGAAGATTGTCCCTCTCTGCAGTCTACCTGGGAAGCTCCCTTCTGCTCTGGCTGAGAAGTGTTACATCAGTAAAAGGGGCGGGAGGGGGACACTTTGCTTGTGAATATCTCATACATCATAAAGGTTTGAGAGATAAGACTTATATCATACTTCATGTTTTTTTAATGCCTACAAAATAAAATAAAGTTAAAACGAAGTATTACTATCCCTTTAAGCCTTTGTGTATCAGAGGGGTGTCTAACACAATGAGATGAGCAGCCCACTTGCACTAAAAGGTTAACTTGAACTTCAAATCGAGGTTTTAAAATGGGATTTGCAGTTTACCACATCTGCATTTTAATACAATATTCCTAATTTTTTTAAAGCTCAATTCTTGTCTGGATTTATACCAACTTAGTGGGCTCAGTACCATTAAGGGACGTGCTGTTTTGCAATGATTTAATTAAACATATCATTTACATATTATTACAGCCTTCAAAGTTTGTAAAGTCTTGAAATATAACAAATTGCCAAGAACAACATATCATCACAATGATAACCAAGGCTTTTTTGCAAACGCAATTAGCAAGAGCTTGTATTTATTGTGTTTAAATGGACAAGCCTCGCGGTAAGTAAAACATTTTCAGTATGATATTACAGAGAAGAAATTCACTGTCGATTTTTTTTAACATTCTTTAAACATGCCACACTACTGTTTTAACCAAATAAATCACTAATTAAAACATTGAAATTAAGCAATTTATGTTTACATATTGTAGTTCTAGATACAGATGGGATTTCTACATTTTTTAAATTACTAAACGTTCAAAAAGGATTTGTACGCCTAACAAAATCAAAACAGGGATTATCTTGCACTGTGTGTGGGATACAGTTATAATCTATACAGTGCAAGCGAGAGAAGCTGGCACTCTCGAGTGCACTGCACACATTTCAGTAATAACAGGGTATGAGGCATACAATTTCAAGGAACACCCACACTGAAAATTATTCTTTCCAAACAGAGAATTGTTTGGGAACACGTTAGGTTAATTGGCTCCTTGGGATTCCTCTCAAGGAAACAGAGAACATTGAAATGTACACATGTGTATGTAAACCAATGAACTATTATCTTCTTTCCCAGATCCTGAAATCTAAGACAATGGGACCCAAACCAGCAGAACTGAATATGTTTTGTTCATCTGGATTTCTTAAAGGCTCAATAAATGGCATTCTTGGCTACTAGGTGAAAGGGCTCCCCCACAAAAATGCTGGCCTTTCAAGCACTATGTGCCTCTTCTCTTGTTATAGTCATTAGGACTTCCACAAATAACACTGGAGAGTGGTATTTAATTACAATATGAACTCCTGCATGCAGTGTGAACAGCACATTGAGGCTGATGTACTAAGAGGAAAGGGAGTAATTCTGTGGCAACCCAACTGCACCTTAGGGGAGGAACACAAACTCCCATTGATTTATATTGGGCTGTTAACCCCTTAAATACTAGAGAGGTGAGGTATCTAATGCATTGAGAAGCTTGCAGTGTGTTGGATACTCTAGCATTCAATGTGTTAAAAGACCCATTTAAATCAATGAGAATTTAGGGAACTTGAATTGCCCTCTTTAGAGCAGTTGGTTTGCCTCACAGTTGCGTCAGTAATTCTCAGCTCCAGTACTTGAAGCATACCAACAGGTCAGGTTTTCAGGACCGCCATAAATTACAGTCATCTCATTCATAATGATTGAGCCACTGAGCAGTCATCTGTGATAAGCAGGGATTTTTTTGTATGCCCATGGAATCACTGTCTTAATACATCAGTTTCCCCACCTCTTACATGTTCTAAAGGTCAGTGAGGCTGATGTACTAAGCAAAGAAGTGCAATTGTGGAGCAAGCCAGCTCCTCCATATTAAAAAATTAAAATCCACCAACTTCTAAATAATTTATATGGGGCTTTTGACTGGGAATGTTGAAATTATTCTGCAAGGTCAGCACTTACATGAAACAGGCTGTTTCGCTAGACCCATTTTTGTCAAACAAGAGAATAATTTCTATTTTTGTTTTTTCAATTTAATCAGATAGAAGTAAAAATGACCTTGTGATATCAAGAAATATAAGACCAAGTTCACTTATCCTCAGTGTCAATCAGAACAGGTTCCTGTCCAGGTCACCAATCATCGGAACAAGGTACGAGAACTGATTCAGTGGTTACTACTACTTACAAGTGAGGCCTGCTGGGGGTCTATTTCTCCTTTTCCCCCCTCTCCTCACACTCCTCTTCTTCCACTCTCACCCCCACTTCTCTTGTCCTGCTCTTCCTTCTCTACCTCTGTCCTTATCCTGATTTACCCTTCTACTGCTCTCACACTTTGCCCTAGTCTCTCTTTCCAACTTTCCCTCTCTCCTTTATTTCTCTTCCCTGCTGTCCCTTTCTTCATCTCCATTTCTACTGTTATATCTCTCACCATCTCCCTCTGTGGTTCAATCAGAACTGATTAGAACAAAAATGTCTAGTGGTCTGCTGAATCCATTCGTAAAATATATTCTGCTTTTGACCCCTTAAATGCAACTGAAATCCCCAAGGTCTTGCTCTACAATGATTTGGAGACCTGTCTAGCTTTTCAGTGGTACAAATCACCATTTAAATCATTGGGATTTTGTGGTTCTCCCCTATGGCATAGTTTATGTACCCAAGAATAGCAACACTTTTCTTTAGTACATGAACCTTAATGGCACTTTGACATCAAAAAGGATGTAGGTCTATTTCACAGCACTGGCACAGTAATATGGTATTACTTACTAGAGAATGTGGATATAAAGAGGTCTTCATCTCATTAGAAAACAATGAGAGGAATGTACAGATATGATTCCATACAAACATAGGTGCTGGGATGTATTTTGTAAGCCACAAATGCACAGTACCAGTTTAGGCTGAAACATATCCCCTAAATGCTGTTTATGCCAATGGGAGGGCAATAGTACTGTCTAAAGGTGTTTTGTGTGGTTTTTGTTTAACACCATATTTTAAGCAAGGTGGGAATTGTGTGACTTAACTGAATTTCCCTGTATATGCTATGGCACAGATATAACGTGCTTGCTGGCATTAAAGTGTATCCACTGGAATGAGCAACAGCAATCATACCCTGTATTGCATACTCTGAAGTGCAAACCCTGTAGTGTATACTCTGAAGTGAATACCTGGTAGTGCACACCTTAAAGGGCTACCCAGCAGTGCATACCCTGTAGTGCATACTCTGTAGTGCATAACCGGTAATGCACACTCTGTAGTGCATACTCTGAAGTGCGTACCCAGTAATGCACACCCTGAAGTGAATACCCTGGCAATGGAGGCAAATCTTTTTTAGCAACAAAGGTTTAACCTTTTGAGGGCTAGAGTTGTGTGTAATACATTGTCCATGTTTTTTTCTAAAGGCATTTTTGGTCTGTACGCTTCAGTTTATTTTTTTAACAAGTTGATGTACAGAAAAATATTACTACTGCCTTTTGGCTAAATATGCACGTTGTACAATGTCCAACAAAAGTGGGTGCAATTAGTGAGCTACTGAAACTTGTCAACCTCCAATTCAACATCTCCTACAAGTTTTATAAACTAAATAGTCTCTGTGAAGCAATTAAAATGTAGACAATAACTGGGATTAAAATGCATATGCCTCTCGGTAATAACATTCATCAATGTACAGGTGACATACTGCATTTACCTAGAAACTGAAATGTTCTTCCAGCTTCAGCACCAATGATTTAATCATTCAGTAATCATATATCGCTTCAAGGTCCCAAGCAATTTCATGTTTTTTCCAATTTTGCATTTTGAGCAGGGTTTGTTCTGCTCAGTAAATAAAACAACTCCAACTGCTGATAGATGTTCCATTCAAAGCTTACGCCATCTCAAACTTGCATTTTTTTGATGCAGTACCTCCACGGCCTGAAATTTTTAGGGTGGTGTTGTTCTTATTTATATATATATATATATATATATATATATATATATATATATATATATATATATATATATATATATTCTATATAATAATTAGCTACGATGTTTGTCAGAAGCCGTCATGCGCAGTAGAGACTGCCCGCGATGCAGTCATGAGCAGTACGGACTGCCTGAACACGCCGCAGCTGATATGGAGCGGGGCGCTCCGAAAATTTGGACAACAGTCCCTGGGACCGCTTGGTGAGCAGAGAGGCTCCGGGCAGCATCCGAGGCTGCTGGGTGGCACTGTGGCCTGTGTACATATATATATATAATATACTGTATATTACTGTATATATTCCATTTTAAGCGTTACTACACTTTAAAGAGAGTAAGTCTGAGTTGCTAGAACTTTTGATTGAAAAATCTCCCAGCAGTTGTAGTAGCTTAATAATATGTATTTTTAATAAAATATGTAGGTATTTTGAAACTGGAAACACAAGTTTATAATAGGTGTAATTTACTGTAGGTCTCAATATGATATGTGTGATTTCCTTACGTACATGAAGACAAGTTTACAGAAGTCTATGTAATGTGCTGCCATCGAAAACATAAATGTATATGCAATACCAGACAAGAAGATTTAATGAGTAAAGGTTGGAATAGATCCATTATAACAAACGTTACTTGTTCTATTTAATGAAGTGCTTGTGAAAAACACTTCACATACCTTAATAGATTCTAAAGTCTCAAGATGAAGCTTGAATTGTTATACATAAACATTGTCAGGACTTATAATGCAAATATTAATTCTTATAACAATAATGTCTTCCATGGAAAAAAAAAAACTTATCGGGAGATTTAAATGCTATACTTTAGAAAAGAGAACAACAGACATCTTTCTAAATTCACCCATAAAAATTGGCAAAATATGTCCATCTCTTGTGTTCCTGATAATGCATAGTGGATGCAACATTAAGGGTCATACTTCCAAAAGAAAAGTGAAACAATTCTGGGGCAAACCAACAGCACTATAGGGACAAATGAAAAATTCCCATTGGTTTAAATGGGGCATGTAACATCTTGAACGCTAGAAAGGTCTCCAGTGGACCTCTCTAGCATTCATGGGCTTAATAATCCTGTTTAAATTAGTGGGAAATTCTTTATGACGCACTTGGTTTGCTTAGAATTAGTTCACTTTCATTTGAAAATATGTCCTTAAGTGAGACGGAATAGGAATAACCCTTTTTTCTACCTTTGTGTTATTGTTTGTTATGACTGTGAACAAGTTTATTTCCTTTAGGGGTGAAGCAATTGCAGACATGGCCATAGCATGGCCCACAGGCCAGATCCAGCCTTCTGACCAGAGGTCAGTGGTGGGCCCCGGTACAAACATTTTTAAATGTTTTCACAGAGGCATAACTAGAATCAATTGGACCCTGAGGGACGTGGCCCTTGGATGGTGAGCCCCTGCCCCCCTTGGATGCTTGGTCCCAGTACAATGACAATCTCTGCCCCACCTGTAGCTAAGCCCCTGCCACTGATTGATTTGGTCTAACTTATGATTCTGATTGACTGATCCATACACTTCTAAGAACAGTACGCACACAATGAGGTTGATGTACTATGAAGGACTGGTTCAAACATGCTGCACTATAGGGAACAATTTAAAATTCCGAAACTTTCCATTGATGTTAGAAAGGTGTCAAATGCTCTCTAGCATGCAGGGGATTAAGAGCCCAAGTTAAACCAAGTTAAAAGGATACTAATACTTCATTTTTACTATCCCCCTCTTGTAGCCCTTAAAAATCAGAATTAAACGAGACCAGCGGCATCTCTCAAACCTTTATGGTTTGAGAAATACCCGCATTCAAAAAGTTCCCCCTAACCTGAATTCAGCATTGTAGCTGACAGCAGCGGAATCCTGTACAGCTTAACTGTTGCAAAAGCCCTGGAGCTTGTTATTACCCACTTCTGA
Source organism: Rhinophrynus dorsalis (assembly GCA_037306005.1). Lineage (NCBI taxonomy): Eukaryota > Metazoa > Chordata > Amphibia > Anura > Rhinophrynidae > Rhinophrynus > Rhinophrynus dorsalis. Next base: position 161,606,259 of record CM074718.1, read on the forward strand.
AGCATGTGAGAGAACTCAAGTTAAAAGGATACTAATACTTCATTTTTACTATCCCCGTCTTGTAGCCCTTAAAAATCAGAATTAAACGAGACCAGCAGCATCTCTCAAACCCTTATGGTTTGAGAAATATCCGCATTCAAAAAGTTCCCTCTAACCTGAATTCAGCATTGTAGCTGACAGCAGGGGAATCCGGTCATTGAGCAAGCGGCGGCTCTACAGCAATGCTGAGATCGCGTTATAGAAACAGAAATCCTTCACTGAAATGGTCTTCTACTTGTGCTTGGTGCTTGCTGCAGAGCCACCGCCGGTCCCGGGACCGGATTCCCCTGCTGTCAGCTATAACGCTGACGTCAGGGGAGAGAGAAGGAGAGGGAACTTTGAATGCGGATATCTCTCAAACCACAAAGGTTTGAGAGATGCCACTGGTCTCGTTTAATTCGATTTTTAAGGGCTACAACATGGTGGATAGTAAAAATTAAGAATTACTATACCTTTAATACAATACACATATCCAACAGCAGAGGAAAGGAGAGAGATTCCTGCCCACTAGAGACATGAACATCTGGAAGGTTAACCTACCTAGCCAGGCACACACCTTGCTTAATGTGACAGTCAACCTCCTTTTTGACTTTATGTATTCTGAAAGTGCTTAATATGTAAAGTCAAATTGCCTATACTTTTTATTTTTTACTTCTTCACTTATTTTTTATTTTACACATTTATGTCTCTCTCAAGAAGCTCTCTGAATTTGTTTCCAGTGTTTTATGTCAAGGATTGTGAAAGAAGAGAGAATGCAACAATATAAAAAACATTTAATGTAAAAGGACAATGGAACAATGGAGAAAAGCCTGCTTTACAGCATAAAGGTTTCAGAGCTGCAGAAAGACTGCAATACTGTCCCCCACAGCAAGCTCTCTGGAAACAAATATTCATTGAGCTCACTGTCGGGGTCTAAAAATTATATAAAAAAATAGATGAAGATGAATAAATAATTAAATATAAAGCACAGACAATTTGACTTTACATATCATGCACTGGCAGAATATCTAAAGTCAATAACGTGATTGACTGTCTCTTTAAATAGAGAGGAGTTACATGTAAATATTACTAACTAAGAAAAAATACAAGTAAAGCAGACACCCCAATAAACATTATTGAACCTCTATATATCTGAACACATTAACCCCTTGGATGTTTGAGACATATCCTAGTATCCAAGGAATTGTGGCTGATGTAGTAAGTAAAATGGAGCAATTTTGGAAAAAAAAACAGCTGCACCAATAAGACAAAGTTCCCAGACTTGTACATTTGTTCCATTGTTCTGCAATGCATTGGAGCCTTCTCTAACAACCGAGGGGTTAATACAAAATATTTGTCGGAAACAAACATCAAAATCATACAAGGTTTTAAAAAGGCCAATGTTTTATCCTCTGGGGTTCTAGAGAGGACTTTAATGCATTTCATTTAAATGGACAACACTTTAGCATGCAAGGGGTTAAAGGGCACCTCTTGTGTGCTTTTGCACTTATACTATGTCAGCTCCTCTGGGAGTACACATAGCATTTAATTGAGGGCTGCTCTGTGCAGCTGATGAAGCTGAGAAGGCTGACACTTGTGGCTGTTTTGGTAGTTTAACTAAAAAAAACCAGCTCTACAGTACAGGCAGTAACACAATTAAAGGGATAGTAATACTTAAAATGTAAAAAAATATGTTTTAGGGTTTATCCCCCTGAGTAAAATCCCACTGCTGAAAGGTATTTCATTCAAAAGTTATTAATTTTCAAAGTTGAATTTTTTTAGATGCAATATCACAGTGGCCTGAAATTCTACAGTGGAGCTGTTGCTACACTATCCTATGGACAGCACTGGTCCTGGGACCATAAATCTCCATAGGATGGTGTAGCAACAGCGCCACTGTACAATTTCAGGCCACTGTGATATTGCACCTAAAAAAATTCAACTTAATAACTTTTGAATGAAACACCTTTCAGCAGTGGGAGTACTCTTGTTTTACTCAGGGGGATAAACCCTACAACATATTTTTTTTTTTACATTTTAAGTATTACTATCCTTTAAATAAACTACAATTAAATACCATGCAATTCATACTAGCATGTTTAATAATTTTATATTGGTTTCCTGAGGCCTAGAAGCTAGTCTTACATATGTGCAGTGGGGGAACCCATGTATGCTGTTTGCAGTACTAGGATGTCTCAGAAGTGATAGAATAAGATTGTCTGTAAATGCCCTGAGATAACGTTATAGCCTTTCCGAATACGACAAAAAAAAACAGTGGGTACTGATCTAAAAAAACAAACTGACAACATACAAGCTCTTGTCTCTCATAACAAACAGCACAAACAAAATTAAATAATTAGTCTGTAAGCAGGACAGTCTACACATGCATTATGTTAATATGATATATCAGTAATATAACAAAATAAATACTTTCTACAGATGCTATCTGGAAATATATGCTGTTTAATGGCATGTCAAGCAATTTCATCTTAAAGGGATAGTAATACTTAAAATGTTAAAAAAAATATGTTGTAGGGTTTATCCCCCTGAGTAAAACAAGGGTACTCCCACTGCTGAAAGGTGTTTCATTCAAAAGTTATTAATTTTCAAAGTTGAATTTTTTAGGTGCAATATCACAGTGGCCTGAAATTGTACAGTGGCGCTCTTGCTACACCATCCTATGGAGATTTATGGTCAATTGACCAGAGCTGTCCATAGGATCGTGTAGCAACAGCGCCACTGTACAATTTCAGGCCACTGTGATATTGCACCTAAAAAATTCAACTTTGAAAATTAATAACTTTTGAATGAAACACCTTTCAGCAGTGGGAGTACCCTTGTTTTACTCAGGGGGATAAACCCTACAACATATTTTTTTTTACATTTTAAGTATTACTATCCCTTTAAGTGACCTTTTAATGTTTTTCTAACATTGGGTATCAGAGAGGGCTGCAATAAATTCCACTGGCCCACACTACACTCCACTCCAGTTCATTGTCCTGCACTGAACTTAATTACATTGCATTGTCACTAACTGGACTTAATTATACTGCACTGTCCTTCATTAAAGAGAAGTAAATGGAATTGTCCTACATTGAGATGCACGGTCCTACATTGCACTGCATTGCAATTGCTGGCACCCAGTGGCTTAATTTTACCCCACAATTATTCACTCTGCTCATTATATGAAAAGCATTGAAATTGTTGATACATTCATATAGAGGATGGATACTCTTGAACCCAAATACGCAGAGTTAATCTTCTTGTAGAATAGCCAAGCACGTGAAGTGAAGCTATGCCAAAATTTCCCTCTGCAGTATCTTGTTCATGTTACTTTATCTTGCTATATATTTCAAGGATGTAATTATTTCTCATAGCAAAACGCTGTGTGGCACCTCAGTTTGCCAAGCAGTCTGAATGCATATGTTCTTCATTATAAGGTTTAAAAAATACAAGTAAGACAATATTTTTCCATCAAGGTGATGTTAACACTTGTTTAAAGGTATATTAACGGCTGAAGTTTTTTATTTGTGTTCTAAATTATTGACGTGTATGAAGTGATGTCAGCAAACTCTTTAATACCTAGTTTTCAATATATATGATTTTTAATTCACCTCACATTCCTTTCAATGATGTCATGCAATTTTGCCCTGTAGGGGCTGACTGGTCAATCAACCAGTTATACCTTGGCAACCAAATGTTAAATGCCAGCTGTTAACTTGCATGGAGGCATTTGCTTCTGTATGAGCTATACACACACCTCCTGAGCACTGATTATAACTCACTCAGTGCTCAGGATCAGTTTATACACCTAAATGGAGACAAATGCCTCTGTGGGAGTGAGCATTAGGAGGGTTGCTAAGAACACCTTTCCAAGACTGCAAGATCAGCCAGGTCAGCCCCTTCAATGTAGAAAGAGGGCCAAGTGGGAGTAATTAATCCCTTAACTACTGCCCAATCCAGTGCGCAGGTGGCGTTAAGGACAACTGAGTTTTTTTTTTCACAATTTGAATTCCAGGACCATCACCAGCCCTTAAATGCTGGGACTGGCGTGACGGTGCTGACATGGCAAGGGTCCTTAAGGGGTTAAAAAGAAAACATCTTGAAAATAAAGCAGTATTGAAGGGGCAGCATACCTTAATTATGAAAATATATATGTTGTAGGGCTTCTTCGGTTTAGTAAAATGAGAGTATTTCCACTTCTGGAAGATGCTTATTTTAAAATGTATTACACAGCAATCAAATGCCAATGGCTGGCCAATGAAGATGAAAGTTGTAGCCAAACAACAGCTTGAGACAAGTTGATTAAGGTGTTGAAGCTCCATGAATGTGTATGTATGTGTGCGTGTTTGCATTTGTGTGTTTGCGCGTGTGTGTGCTTGTATGTGTATGTATCCTTCTCTGATCTATTAAGGACAAAAGAATGTGTGTGCTTGTATGTGAGTGTCTGTGTGTGTATTGTTGTGTGATTGTGTGAGTGAGTTTGTGTATGCCAACTAGAAACCCGTCTAGGTTTGCCCTTGCATTCATGTCTGATCTAATGACAAAAGAGTGTGTGTGGGGACGGGTGATACTGGGCAACTATTCTGGAGAGACAGATGATAAAATGGGCAATTTATCTGATATTTGCAAATTTAAAATAAAGAAATAAAGTGATAGTACTAAGATGGCAGACTAATCCTTTACTAAATGGTAACATGATAGTAAACATTTTATATACTACACAGAGAGGAATGTTTATGAAATAATTGAATACTGATGCTTGGAGGCATCTTTAAGATGAAGTATTTACTGGTGTAAACCCTGATAAGCTAACGTGTGCTCTTTAGTTTTAATACAGACACCATAAATACAGAATAAAAGGTTAAGGGCTTATTCATCAAGCTAAAGAGGTGCAATTCTACAACAAACAACTGGACCATAGGGTTGAAATGAAAATTCCTCAAACTCCTATTGATTTAATCCTCTGTGTGCCAGAGGGGTGTCAAGCGCATTGGTTGGCAATGAATTGGACACCCTTCTGACAAAATTCCATTGAGTGCCAGAGGGGTACCTGACTCATTGCAAAACAATGTGCTCAATACCCCTCTGGCACTCAGTGGTATTTTCAGTTCCTTGAATGATACAGATGGCTCCAATGCACTGCTACACAATGGGGTTAAAAGTCCTTTTAAATCACTAGAAAGAGTTCTTTCAACGCAATGGTGCCATGGTTTGCTACAGAATTGCATCTCTTTAAGCCTTTGAGTGCCAGAGGGTGCGTACCCATCTGGCACTCAAGGGGTTAAACATAATGAATACGACTCTAAATTCCCAAATATTCACTTACTTTTATTCCACTTTGCACCACTTTATGTATGTCTAAGAAAGGTTCCTTTATTAGATCTCCTTCAGGACTGAGGATCTTTATGTAACCTTCCTTCTCAAGGATGAAGAGTCGATGAGATCCGTCACCACTGTGCATGGCTCCAACGGGTTGTCTTAAGCCTCTCACAACCTCTTGAATGCAGTAGCAATTGTGTTTGTGTTTTCTACAAACAGAGAAACCACTTAACATTCTGACAGCCCATCCTATAGAGATTAAACAGTTACTACATATAGAACACTGTACCCAGCAAATCTGGGGCAAACAAACATTGTATTGGAGACGTCTTTAGCACTGATGCGTTAAGAGCCCCATTTTACCCTTTGAGTGCCACAGGGATGCGCAACCAATTGCTCTGCAATGTGTTGCATTCCCCTGTGGCACTCAAAGGGTTAAATCGATGGGGATGATTATTCAACCTCTATGGCGCAGCTGGATTGATCCAGAATTACTTTCATTCTCTTATACAAAGAAAGTGCTGCAATGGATGAATCAAATATCATCTCCATTGACATAAATGGGAAGTTTAACCCCTTCATTGCTATAGAGGTTTCAAATACATTGCAAATGGAAGCTTGGAAACCCTCTATCAATCAATGGCAATGTTGGGAATTTGTAGTTGAATCCCTTAAATTCTTTTTTTTGTACATCACCCTCAATGTTTTTATGTTGCTTCAAATGTGGCAGTTACATGCAACTACATTATGTACTGCAACTCTCTCCTCTGCTTATGTTATGTGTAACAGGGTAACCCCTGATACAGGTTGTAGTATTATTGTCCTGGTCCTGGTTTCCATCTGTGTAGTGGGAGAGTCCATTAATGCAATATATATTGGCCTGTGAGGGTTCTGCATTCTGTTCCTGAGAATGCAGCATATGCTCAGGAAAGGAGGCTTCTACCTGGAGTTGCAGGAGCTTTGTGGCTTCTTTGTGAAGAAAGGGGTCCACAAGGGGAATTGTAGCAAATACCCTACTTGGGTTTCAATGTACAGTGAGACAAAGAATGGGAAACCCCTCAAGAGATCTCTGTGGATTCTCTAAGGGGGTCCACATCCATTTCTTGCAGGTCAGTTTAGAGCAGTGGTTCTCAATCTTTTTTTGTTCGGGGCACCCCTAACACGTAATGTAGAACATCTGGGGCACCTTTGACATATTTAATGTACTTTATCAAGGGCATGAAAAGGGTACAATACATAAATATACAGTTATTATCAGATCTTATAATCATAATAACAAAACTAAACATGTTGTTCATATCAATTTCTATAAATCTTTATTTAAAAGTCCATTATTGTTAGTCTTCATTGAAAACATGGGGCACCATAACTTGATGTCCGGGGCACACCAAAGTGCTACTGCACCCTGGTTGGGAATCACTGGGTTAGAGAAAAGAATGCTTTCTGAGGGAGCAATTAGTGAGTGACAGCAGGTAGGCCTGAAATGATCTGTGACTGGAAAGAAAGTTTGCCTGCTTGATTGTACAATTTTAACTCTTGAGAACTGGAGGGGGGCACAATAAAGAATGTTATTGTCTTGAAACACCATTTACTCAGCATTAAGTATTATATGCTGCAAATCCATTTGTCCCACAAGATTCATTACTTTGAAAGAGAGTCAAATGGAGGAAAATCAAGAAAAAGATGAACACCAGGGCAGAGCTGTACTAAGGGGCAATGATTTGGTGAAGTATGTCTGTAGGTGTGGAGATCACTTTGCCATGAAGAATATGACAAACTTCGCTATATGCACTAATAATTAGTTCTGCAAAGGGGGAGACTACTTTAATCATTAGTATGTAGGGTTGTTGTAAAGCTGGCTATGTGTTAGGGAGGGTGCGCTCAGAATCAGGTAACCCCCTTTGCTCCCTTAACTGTTTCAATGCTGTAACTGTTCCCATGGCACTGAAAGGGTTAGAACATTAAAATCCATTGACACCATTGATTCATAAACTCTGAGAACCAGCAGAGAAGCTGTTATGTACTTACTGTGTTTAAACATAGAAATTAGCACTGGAATACATCTTTTCATTTGAAAGCGCTTTTACAATGACCTAATTGTTATGTTACCTATTCTATCACTTATAATTATAGCTTATAAGACTGTTTGCTTTATGTATGTGCCAGTCCAAGTTAGAGAGTACTGGCTGGTTCAGTCGTGTGCCAAATATTAACTTTCTACACTGCCCTCCCTCCCACTACATCATATCCTTCCTTCCTCCATCTGACCTATTGTGGTAAATAGAGAAAGATGTGCAAAAGATACCGTTCTATAGTCAACACTCAACATGTTTGTTTATTTTAACCATTTGTGTACCATTGAATGAGGAAGTGTTTATAATAAGGGAGAGAATTTGCCAACCAGTGCTGTCTATCTTATGTAAAATGACAAATAATATCTGAAACTATTTTTTAAATATGGCTGAAAATAACATATGTGTGATTTTGTCATAGGTGTTACCCCCACTTTCATAAGCCTACCCTTTTGGGATGTTGGAAGGACTTTTGATATCACACTGGGGCAGGTCTGCAAGTGTTAACATCTCTCAAAGACAGAGTGGCTGACATCATGGCAAGTCCTTTTGTTACTCTGGCACTTTTCCTGCTTAGGCTCAGGGCAAAGACTTAATTGTTTCACTCGATCAGGTGCCCAGTATGTAGACATTAATCATCTTTACTATACAGAGTTTTCAGAATTTATTTACAAACGGAATTTGAAAATCAAGCTATACAAAAGTATAGAGAGGCAGATGTACAAAGCAGAATTTGATAAACCATCTGCATCATAAGGGACAATTAATAATGCCCTATTTTCTACTGATCTTAGCAAAGCTTTTAACTCCTTGATCCTCATAGTGCAGGAGTTAAAAGGCCAATGAGAGCGCTCCAGCTTACATGCAGAAAGCCTCAGTCATTGGAGGAAGCTGGATCGAGGGAGGGGAGCAGTGGAAGAGTGACAGACGGCAGAGCTGTAACCGCAGTCTGTCCGGAAGGAAGGCATTACAAGTTAAATTTCGGCAAAATAACGATTAAAAAAAAATGAAAATAGTATTCCATCTAGTCACTGTATAAAACTTTTTAGACAAACATGTATAGGGGTGATAGATCTCCTTTAACCCAGAATTGCTCCATATCTTCCTTTCTGCATATGGTCCTATGAGTCGGAAGCGCATACTAACAACCAAGAAAGCATGACTAGCATTCGAAATATTAAAAAAGGCATTTGTTCCCAAGAAATCATATAAACAGCAGATGAGCAAAACATCTGGCTGTCCCAGCTGCTGCACACAAGGGCAGACCTAGTAAACTCACTGTTTAAACCACAAAAAGATGTCAGGTTTTTATTTTAGATTAAAGAGCATTTGTCTGTATGAACCTGCTGATCTCGTCCACTTTGTCATACTCTTCCATCTGGTCCAAGTAGTTTGACGCCGGCCCCCGCAGTTGCTTCCTTGGAAAGTCTGGGAAGCACAGACCGCTGTCTCTTGTGCCATGGTAATAGCAGAATTCATCTGCTGAAGTCTGAAGTAAGCCTGCAAGAAATACAGGGGAGATGAGTATGTTTAGCTTGGCGATCTAGGAACTAGGGGCTGTATTGAATAAACTAATGAGGTGTGATTCTGGAGTTATTCTGAAGCAAATCAACCAGAAGGAGCATAATAAAATTCCCAAATTTCGAAATTATTTAAATTGAGTTTTTTAATCCCTTGAATGCTCAAGAGCTCTCCAACTTATTGCAAAGCATTCAAGGGGTTAAAACCCCAATTTAAATCATTGGGAACTTTCAATTCTACCCTATGGTGTAGATGGTTTGCTCCAGAAGTGCACCTCTATAGCATATTGGATCAACCCTGTAGGCCATATTCAGGAAGCTACAGAATAGTTATTTTGGAGAATACCAAAAATACCTTAGGGGGGGGCGAATGAAAATACCCATTCCTTTAAATGGGAGCTTTTAACCCTTTGAGTGCCAGAGAGGTACACAATGCATTGCTTTTTATGACACATATGTTGTGATTCTTTTCCTGTTGAGTAAAACAAGGGTACGCCTGCTTTTTTTTTTTAAAATGAAACTGCAGTTTTATATTGTGGTCAGTAGGTGGTGTTGTGTGTATCTGCCAATTACCGTGGAGAGGTGCAGTCTATGACTCAAGCTTTCTCACAGAGTGCCTTATAAAATAAACAGCCTTTTGGATATCAGCTGGCACTGTTTCCTGCTATATCTTGAATGAAGTAATTCCCAGAAGTTGAACTGTCCTTGTTTTACTCATCAGGAAAAGAACTATAACATATATATTTTTCATAAAAAGCTTATTGTTCCTTTAAAAAAGCATTTAAATCAGTGGGAATGTTCTACAATTTTATTGGTCTCCTATAGAACATTTGGCTTGGCCCAGAATTCACTTGTCTAGCTTCCTGAATAAGGCCCTAATTTTACAAGAGTGAAGTAAGATCCAAGTTTGCAAATGCTGAATTCTAACCAATACGAGTAAGCCATAAACACATTCAAATTTGATAAAAAAGATTTACAAAGCAGTGATGCATCTTTTTAGAATTTCTATGAAAGTAGGCAGATGGAACAGGAAATATGATAACTTTTAACCACTTTGGTGCTAGAGTATCTCCAACTCATTCCAGAGAAATGTTTTGGTATGTCTCTTGCATGCAAAAAGGGTTAATATTGTCTCAATTAGAAGCTTTCAAAGATGCCAGCATTTTTCTTCCTGAGGAAAAGGTATGTAAAACAGGAAACATTTAAACCTCTTTGTTGTTAAGCCATTTCTCCCCCTGCACTGTGCATGTTTTCCCATTCTTGTTGCTCATTACAGTCAAATGACTATATAAGGTATTTTTCTATGATTACTCCTCAATTCATACGCCATTTTTTGACAGACACTTAAAAGAATCAAATGGTTTGCAGATACCCCCTAACATGACTGAAAAAAATGTATCTTGAATGCAAAAAACATTTTTTTACTGAAATCCCAATTAGTTGGTGAGCTCGGTTGGTTAATGCACCAGTGACAGGCAGCTGACTGGGTGTATGTTCTCTATACAGGCCACTAACAAGTACTACAGCTCTGTTTAATATTAACTCGCTTTTCCCAGACACCATAAATCATGTTATTTTGCATAGAACTTCCCTACAGTAATCAGCAATTAAAATTAAAATAATATTTAAAATGTCATTCATTTGCCATTAAAATTAAAATAAAATGTAACATCTTTCATTTGCCATTTACACCATGCTATATTTCATTCATAATCTTGGTGGGTGGTAGATACAATGTTAAACAAAAATCTGCACACACCAATCAAGCCATAAGACTTGCTTTTCCCACAGAAATCTCACATTTGCAATGTTGTTACTACTGCAAGGGATTCTGGGTAGGCATATGCAAATGAGTTCAACAAGGAATCACCTTTTTGCCTCAGATTCCACTTTATACATGGAGTATATGTTTGCTGAGCAACAGCTTTAAGACACAACTCCGGAAGAGATGCAAAGCCAGTGAACCACTCATGGACAGCTGTTTCGTTGTTAATGCAACTCATCATAATCTTAGAAGACATAAAACAAGTAACCGTTTAATGCTATATATTAGGATTAGATATTAGAGATCTAACCTAAAATAACAACATTTTAAAGATGATACCTGGAAGTACAGGATATTTAAATTATAAAACTCAAAAACATTTTTTGGTGTTAATGTTCCTTTACTAAGGTACAAAATTACTCCCTGATATGCGAAAATCTGAGAGGCACTGATCTAAATCACATCACTTCTTTTCAGCATAAAAATACATTGGTGACAGATCATTTATATTTTTAGGACTTTCAATGGGAAACATACAAATACAGTGTATGTTCAAATACATAGACAGATGGGGTTTTACACTAAGGCGTGATAAACAGGTGATAAAGTGGAGATGACTTCCCAATGAGATCACTTCTCCAGTTCCTGTGTTATTCTATGGAGCCAATGCACTAAGATCTCCAAAACTTAGGGCCACATGTGTAAAGAAGTAGCAAAATAGCTTATGTCATTTGTAACAACTTTCCAAAGTACAGTGTCATTTGGGATCATTAATATTTTCAGAGAGTGTCGGTTGTGATTGGAAATATGTCGTTTGTCCTGACTGAAATTGTCGTATGGAACGACATAAAAATGTCTTAACTATCGACAAAAATGTCTTTAAATATGTCTTAACTAATGACAAAAATGTCTTAACTAAGGACAAAAATTCTCACATTCAGAACACATTCCCTCCACTTTTTTCTTAATGTAAAAATTTTGTCTTTTGAAAGTAATTTTTTTGTCGTTAGTTACGACAAATTTTCTTTTCCTCTATATGACACTGGGGAATAGTTTAGCCCCGCCCTAGCCCCGCCCCTTTGCACATCAGTTCTGGAGCTGTGTCGTACACAATGGACATTACTATTTTTTTTTCGTGTACTCTATAGAAAGTATGTCGTTCATGCATACAATGACTTATTTTTGTCTTTCATATGACAATTTTTTGTCATTATCCCTTTGAACATACGGCCCTTAGAGATGCTAGTGAATTGGCTCCATAGAGGAACTGGAGAAGTGATATCACTGAAGAAGTCATCTCCACTTTATCACCTCTTTCTCACACATAATTGAATAACCCGCCAGGTGTGGGAAACTGAGTCCCTCCAGCTGTAGAGGCCTACAACAAGCATTATCCCATGCCAGCAGTTGGTTGATATTATTAATAAACAAGTAATGTAAAAGCCTGTGTACACAGACCAAAGTGCGCAGTCATGGCTGATGACTCGCTGTCTTCCTGCTGCCCATATGACTATACTGACTGAACTGGTGGGGTCACAAGATCCTCCCTTCTACTTCCAGTTTACCTCGGTACAGTTCTATGGACCATCCTCACTGATGTGCACACACCATCCCTGGCTGACTTGGGTTGATCCTGTAAGCTGAACTGCGCCATCGTGCATTTGCAGTTCGGCTTCTGAGGCTTTGCCCTCACTTTCCTCTTCCTCCCGGTCAGGCATTTCAGCACAGGTGTTTAACCCCTTGTATGCCAGTGCATTGTGAAAGAACAAAATAAATGTAATTCAGTATAACGAACCTGGTTTTCTCTGATAATATCATGTGAGATACCAGCTTCCCTGGTGATAATGGCAAATGATAATACAGTCAGGCCTTGAACTCCCCTGCAGGAAAGAGTGAGGGAAAACATTTTCTGCCAGTGATGTGTGGCTCAGTGTATGTTTTTGGCTGGCAGAGAATGATGAAAGTTGTAGTTTAACAGTCAGAGAGCCAGAGAACCACGTTTCCCACCCCACTATACTCAATCAGATAATTACATTTATTTTATTTCAAAGCCCACCGTCTTTTAGGACAGCAGTGATGCATTTATAGAATTTGTATGTATTTAAATGATTAGTAAAGTTTTATTATGTAAAAACATGCAGTGCAGAGCTTTTCTTGCTGTATAAATAAGAAGCACCTCACTTCTGGTAATAGCTTTGTTAAAAAGTTATTACAGTTCAAACTGTTACAAAGTGATGTAGCTGCTACTATCTGTAGCCAGTGACTCAACTTTCTCATGGAATGTGAAAGGACACCAGAGAAGGAGATGCACTAAGATGCGGCACTGTTTAACCCTTTGAGTGCTGGCGGGGTATCCTACACACTGCAACACAATGTGTCATACCTCCCTGGCTCAAAGGGTTAAAGGGGAAGTAACACCTCATAAGAATAATCCACCACTTACCTTACAATAGCCATACAATTCTAATGGGCCCCTACTAATTTTGCCCTTGTGCCTTTGTTCATGAGATAACATCTCATGTCCATGTCCATGGCAGTTTTTCATCTGAAGCAGGAATGAGCCCAGTTAACTCTTTAAGGACCAGAGGGGTGTACAATGCATTGCTAAGCAATGTGCAGCCCACTCCTCTGGTACTTAACCCATTGAATGCCAGAGGTATCCAACACACTGCATTGCAATTCATAGGATACCTCTCTGGCACTCAAAGGGTCAACATTGCCATAAGCAGTGAGCTTAGTTTGTGTCATGTCATGTCCGCCTCCATGGACATAACATCCAGGGCTAATCGACGATGTTACTTATAGGGACCGTTAGAATTGTTTGGCCCTAGTCAGGTAAACAGGGATTATTATTAGTAGGTATTACTTCTCCTTTAAGATACAAAAAAAACAGCTTGAACTGAAATAACTTTGAAACAAAGGCTCTCACATCATCCTCTTGTTACTCACAGAAACAGCCCTCTAATATATTTCTTTTTCATAATAAAGGTTTACTACCCCTTTAATTTAACCATTGGTAATAAAACCAATTACTCCTAATGGACTTGGCTCTTGCACTGCCTTCTCTCTTTATAAGACTTCAGAAGAAGAATTATTAGCATCGCCAAATAGCTATTCTTTCCCTGGTTCTAAGGCTGGTGATAGTCCTTTTCTCTCCTCCGATTCTACAGAGCAGCATGGCTCTGTCCATGCTAGAGTTATGCTTTCATCTGGTTATCTTTCAAAGCAGCTTGGGTGGCCACAAAAAGCACTTGACATCTTGATGCACTTCAGCAGTTTTACATATACACATCCTTTGTAGAAAAATAAATTTGTCATTCGTCACCACATATGTTGATCTGGGGAGTGAGGTTCCAGCAGCTCTGGCTCCTGTGTTCCTCCATTCCTCTCTCCAACCCTATCCCCTCATAACATTTTAACCCCTTCTGCAAATGTTTCTCTCTTGTGCTGGTTATTTTATTATCATTTAATACTAAAATGCTGGCATGTTCCTCAGTAGTGAGAACTTATTTCAAACACGACACACTTAACCCCTAACACGTAGGACAACCCTCTGACACTGAAACGTTTAACAGACTACACAAATGGCTGAGAGGACCCTAAACAGAAATTCACATTATATAGGGAAATTAAAGAAAAATAAATAATATTAACACCATAAAAGTATCTATTTGGTCCAGGAGCCTAAAAATCACTTTAATAACTACCTTTATAAATTAAAGGCTGTATGACTGGGGAAAATGGAAGAAATTAACATTTCCCAAATTCCAGTGTATCTTATATTTTAACTTCCTGAATGCTAGATAGGTCTCTAAAGCATTGCTTAGCAATAAGTTGGAGACCTCTGAGGCATTCGAGTGGATAAAGCCCCACTTTAAACAATAGGAATGTTTATTTCCTGCAGGATCTTCTATGGTAGCACACCTGCCTCCAAGGTATGATAGGGGAAAAAAAAAGAGTTTATAGAAAGAACCTCCCACCCCCACCATCCCCTCAGATCTCCATCCAGCCAGGAGAAGATTTGTGGATATGATCCTGGATTCTGAAGAAGGGTAGACATACTTAGCAGAGAACAAATTTCTCAATTCTATACTAAGTCCAGTAGCCGAAATCAGCAAACCAGCTTCCTCTAAGGAAACTTTTGTACATTCTAGGGTTTATGACAGTAGCTATAGAGTTTTTGTCACCTACGGTGCAACTGGATTGTCCTGAAATTAATCCACTTTTGTTTGTGCATACAGTCCAAGATGTGCTCCAATGGGAGAAGATTTATTATTAAATAGTCAGGGGCTCCTATGAGCTGTTTTGAAGGTGAGAAAAAAAGACCTTTCTGCAAGAAGGAAGGTATGCTCAAACAAATGAAGTCAGTGGCTAAAGCAGCACTGCAGTGTCCTATGGGGGATGATTCTATAGCCTCTATAAAGTTAAATGAACATTATCACCTAAAATGAAATTGGTTGATATAATTTGTATTATCATCTACGTCCAGCTAGCATATGCAAAATGTATTCCAATGTTACATCCCTAAAATATAATCCTAAACTTGTCTTTAACATGTGCAAACTGCCTATGTGAGAGAGCATTTAACCCTTTGAATGCCAAATGTATTGCATACCCCTCTGGCTCCCAAAGGGTTAATTTTGCTTGTAATGTGTGTAATGTGATACAACAGCTAAAGCCAATTTATTGTGCTTAGTGCCCATTACTCTTATATCAGCACATATGCAGACAATCCTGGACAATTGCCTCTGATTCCTGTGGTACTTGGAGCGCTTGAAAAGGCAGGAATGGTTGCTTCCGCACAGACTAATATATATGTAAGAATAGATTTCAGGTCTCAGAAAATAGACATTTTTATGAATGCTAGCATGGAGCATGGGTTATTTAAGTATATATAACCCCAGTTCTTGGAAATCTCACAATGAAATGAACACAAGTCTTGCCATTCAGATCCATTACAGGATCAGTCAAACATCCACAAGAATAATTATTCATGGACCCATTCACCTGTCCAAAGGGTAGGCATCCCACAGCTATAGAGGACTACCACTCCCATCATCACCAACAGCCAGAGTTTGGTTCAGAATGATAGGTGTTGTGGTCTCAGGCCTCTTGAGAGCCAACAATTCTGAAAGATTCCCATTCCTACCCCTGGTCTATCTGTCCTATATGATAAACTGTGCACCAGTGCTGCCTCGGATTGATCAGCAGGTCTGTCCCCTTAGTATACTGTGATAGTTGCCCTTTAAACTATGACTCCCATGGATACCATTCCTAAAAGATAGAACCATTGCCTGCTTACATTGGGTGATATGCACAATGTCAAAAAGTGAAGCAATTCTGGGACAAAGCAGCCTGTACTTTGGGGAACAAATAACAATTCCAATTGACTTAAATTGGACATGTAACCCTCTGAGTGCCAGAGGGGTATCCAACGCATTGATTCGCAATGTGTTGGATACCCCTCTGGCACTCAGAGGGTTAATCCTATAAACGCTAGAAAAGTTTCCAGACTAGTGAAAGGCAAAAGCACTGGAGATTTTTATTTTTAACATCCAAGGGGTTAACAAGTCTTGTAACAGAATTTTTCTTTAGGTGTAAATGTATGAGGCCACTTAACCCCTTAAATTGCACAGAGGTCTGTAACTCTATACTGTAACATTCTACAGGGCCCCCTGGCACTGTGAAAATCCAAAAGTTATGTTAAAAAAGATCCTTGAGCTGATTACACATTTTTTAAAGAAAACTCAGGTCATTACTTTGCCTTTGATCTGCATTGCACTGAAACCAATGGCACAATCATTAATCCCTTCAAAGTGAGACCAAACTGCACTGGCATTGTGGCTTTTGGGAGCTATGCATAGGCAGTTAATTGCATAACAGTGTCCAGTAGTAATAAGCTGAAAGAGTTAAAGGGGAAGTATCATCTCCTAATAATAACCCTCCCCCTTACCATAGCCAGAAAATACTAATGCCCCATATGAACCCGAATGGATGTGACTTCCAGAACTGTTAGACAATGCTATCCCTTAATCAATGAGCAAGGAGAAAATTCAGAGCCATTAGGACTTTCTGGCCATAGTAAAGTAAGAAGGGGTAAAAAAGACAAAATTGGAACATTTCTGGGGCAAAACTGCACCACAGAGAACAAATAAACTCCAAGTAGTTGCCATTTGTCATTTTTGTGCATGCGCTATTTCCAGTGTGAAAACACTAGCGAATAGGTTTGTTCATGATTTTGTTGAATTTTGAATGAAAAATCAAGATTAGCGAACAGCTGTACATATTTTTTGTGGGTGTGGTCAGGATTAACAGATCTGTCTGAGTGGAATAGTGAATGCGCCTAATGCAGGAACTATTGTGAAAGATTTTATACGTCTGTGTAGCTTTGTCGTAAAAACACATTTTTTATGCACAATTCAAGAAATATTTGGTATATGGGTTCCTGGATTAGAACATGCTTAATATCTATCTGCGCAGGAAACATGACTTCAGCGCATGCGCACATTTCTTGCATTCCACCCAAAGTCCCTATTCATCAAGCTAAGGAAGTGAATTTCTGGAGAAAAAAACCACACCAATGGAGGAAAAGGAAACTTATCATTAATGTATTTAGAGCTCTTTCCAGTCGAATGCCAGATTGGGTTCCAACATATTGCTCTGCAATGTGCTGCTGAGTGTCTTTCTAGCATTAAAGAGGTTAAAAGCCTGATTTAGCCCAATCCGATTTTATGGAATGTTCATGTCAACCCTGTTGTTCAGTTGCTTTGCTCCAGAATTACACCTGTTTAGTTTGATGAATAGGGACCATTAAGTTCTAGGTCAATGAACAATCCATCTGAATCCCCCATATCTAGATCAAGTACACAAGGAATGTGGAGGACTCGATGTCTACCTTAGACTCCAAAGCTTGTACTCAGGCTCCCAAAAGGCATGTGCTATACATTTTGTGTTGGAATACCAAGCTTAATGTGCTATATTGACAACAATTCAACTGCAAGAGAGGGGGCAAATAAAAATTCCCCTTTGGCGCTTGAGACCTTTAAGAATACTTGAGAGTTCTCCAACAAACTGCAAAGTAATGCACTGGAAACCTAGTTAGCATTCATTGGTTTAAAGGCCCCCCTTAAATGTTTGGGAATCTCTACCTTTCTTTTGTGCATATGGCCTAATTTCTAACGGGAATGTAAAGAGGATCTGTCAGCTTTCCAAGTCCTCACCAAAGTGGGAGGATCCATACTTACAGGATTAGCATAATTACTCTTTAGGGAAAACCGATAGGTTCTGGTAATCTCAGGAGGAGGAGTTAGGAGGAGCACAGCAGTTTCATGACAGGAGTGTAATTAATTATGCAGGCTGTGCCACACAGGTCAGACAGCTCTGCTCTGCTGAGGTTAAAGAGTGCATAACAAATAAACCAAACAAAAGCCATTACAGTGATTGAAAAACAAGATGACATGGAATAGAGATTTTAACTAAATGAAAATAAAATATGTGAATAGACGGAATCATGTAAAATGTTGCAGCAACGTATCTAGAAATAAAAAGGAATTTACTTTCACTATTTGAAATAGGTTGACTCCCACTGTATTAGACCATTTCATATAGTGTTCTGCTACTTGCATGTGGGTCTAAAATACAATAGGGCTACATAATTGGACATTGCTATTTACAGAGAATCAAAAGCATCACATTACCAGAGTGACAAGCAGGAATAAAGAGTTGGGCTTTCCCAAGCCCTTGTTACAATCCAATGCCGTAATCTCTACCTTTCAGTGGCAAGTCCCAAATAGTTGCTAGTAGAAAGTAGTTTGGTGTCTTTATAAGTATGTATTGATGTTTTAAGCTGATTGCTCGGGTCAAACATTTACAATGACAAATGTGTGATCACCACCAAAGCAATCTTGGCACATCTGACATATTTTTCTTAGCTTTTAGGAATGTGATAAAGAGCTTAAAACAGCTGGCTTAAAAAGTACTTGAATTTTGTTTATAAAGACAATAATAATATTTACATATGTAAATGGGCTAACATGCATGTCAATCTCATCAAGAGCAAATCCCACTGATGCTGTTATTTTTAATCAATAAAAACATTATGGCACAAAAAACATGTCCAGATGGGAACAATTATGTGTATAAATATATACACCCATGTAGACATATCTATGCATATCTTTGTAGTTCAATACTGAGGGCAAAAAAATATGGAAAATTAGATGTTTAGAAAATTGTAACTCGTTTGTTTTCATTTATCTTATACAATTTGATGCACATCCATTTTAATTGTGTGCTTTATAAACAGACATAAGAAAGTACTGAAAAAAGGCACAGTTCGGGCTGTATGCACTAAACAAAAGTGGAGCAACCCCAGAGAAAAGCAACTGCACCAAAAGAAACAAGTATGGCTGGTTGGATGGTGAAACAGCAATTTATGTTTAGTGCACACAGTACAACTTTATAGAAAACAAAAACAAATAACATCTTAACCCCTTAAGGGCCAGCGGTCCCAGGGTGTGTGGTCCTTTAAGGACTAGATAGCGATGTTTGACGTGCCGGCACACGTGACTGATGATGTGTGCCGGCATGCAGAATGGGGGAGTGATAGTGATTGCTTCAGTCTTGGAGCGATCAACTTCAGTCCCCGCTACTACTCACAGCGCTATACATGACGTGCCAGGACCGTCACTGGTCCTTAATGGAAAAACAGCAGTGACGGTTCTGACACGTCACTGGACGTTAAGGCGTTAAAAGCATTTATTTGGTGCAGAAGCCTAAAATTCATGTTTAATAATTACACACACATATACACACATGCACACATATATACATATAAATGCACACATATACAAATACACACATATATTCACTCATAAAATTCATGTTTAACAATTACACACACACACACACACACACACACACATACATACATGCAAACATACATATACGCACATATACACACAAACATAAATATATATATTTATTTATACACACACACCCACACACACCTGTAAACAGGGTCTCCAGACAATAGCGCTCATAAGAATTGGGGTTAAAACATGCAGTAATCCTACACAGAACTCCAAATCTACTTCACTGCACCTGATGGAACAGGAGAATCTGAACCTGCTATGGTTAGATTAGGAGGGTATTGGAGAGAGATCCAAGCCGGAGCAAACCCTGTGTAACCTAGTTCACAGCTGTTTTGCCATTTTAATGTGGTAAAGATCATGGGGCAATGGGGTGAATATATATGGATCCACCAGCACACCTCCAATGGCGCTAGCCTCCAGTGCTAGTGGCTGCACTTCAGGACATACACTAAAGTGACAATCACTGTAATGCATAACAACAGACAGACTGTGAAGTGATTAAGAGTTTAATGCTAGCAAGTCCCTTACATCTACCACATAGCATGCTGAGGAAAAAAGGTAAAAACACATAATATTCTGTATGTCTTGTACATGGCATTAAACCAGGTGAAGAGTAATTGAACACCTCAAAACACCCATAGACTGCCCTACTGACCGGCCCTTGGCACAAGTGGTATTAAGTGGGACATTCATGGTATAAGCAGTAGCTTAGTAAAGTAATGTTAGGTAGTCAATGTTCTTTCATGTACCTTTTCCTGTTTTTCACCACCAATCTGGACACAGAAGAGGTGTGCCTGCCAGCTGGCTCATGTTACTGTCTGGTACCCATGTGATGCAGTCATTTGTTGTAAGCTACAATGAGCAATCTCCAAACACTCTCATGTGAAAGGTCTGCAGGTAGCCCATAGCCCACCTGCCTGATTGCATATTTACTACTTTAATGAGAAAACACAATAAAGGTGTAGTATACTGGAGTTTGGTGAGTACAAAGTGATATTAGCCCTTGTGAAAAAGAGCCATCACCTATCATAGTACCTTTCACAAAGGGCAACATAATGCCCAAAAGTATAATCATGCCAAGAAAAATAGTATCCATATACACAGAAATCAGTGGCATACATTAATGCTAAGTAAAAGCACTTAGCTAAATTCTTCATGACTCCGCCCCTTGGAGCGGCAACAATGGAGACACCAATGCCCAACACGGGTCCCCCATCAGCCCTGTATGGGCCGATGCCCGTAACACACTAAGGGCATTGGAAGTGAGCCTGCCTTTATATATGGGCAGGCTCACTTCCATTTCCCTCACAGCCATTGGCTGGGATGTTCTTCACATCCCAGCCAATCAGATTTGAGCAGCTGTTCTTTAATCTTTTTCTTCATCTCTTTGTCACTCACACTAGTGGTTTTACTGTATTTACTGTACGCATTGATTATCAAAGAGTCTTATGACTCGTTGTCATATCACTGTCTAAGAGACTCTATGGTAATTTATCATAGACTTGAGACTCTTAGACAGTTAAGAGTCACTCGAGTCATAAGACTCTAGGTAATCAATTTGTATAGTAATACCACAGTAAAACCACTAATGTGACAAAAGGAAGTTCCGATTTACTTTATCTCATGAGAAATAAACAAGCCGCGTTCAGTTTTTTTACAAAAAATTAAAAACTATATATAAGTTATATTAAAAAAAACAATACATTATCTGGCATTCCAACTTTGTTTCACTGTCCACAACCAAAAGCAGAAAGTGTAAAAAGGCAGAAATGGCAAAACTACACATCCACTGCCTAGCAGAAATGGCAGAACCACACAAGGCAGAAATGGCACAACCACACATCCACTGTCTAGTAGAAATGGCAGAACCACACATCCACTGCCTAGCACTCCAGACGTCACAGAACCACTCATATGCTTCACCAACCTTATTCCACTGTCCACGGACAGTCACAGAACCACACACACACATTGTCTAATACCCCAGCTTTGTAATGCTGTTCATTGTAAATTACAGAACCTACCATACACTGTCCGGCACTCCAGCTTTTTTCCACTGTCCACTGGTCATTACAAAAGCACACATACACTGTTTGATACTGCAGCACTGTTACACTTTCTGCCATTTCTGCCTTGTTACACTTTCTGCTGTTGGTTGTCTCCCATGCAATGCTTTAATATTCTGCAGGTGCAATACTCTCTACCACTGAAGACATTTTTTCCCTGGAGTCATGAACTGCATGATGTATAATCACATTTTACAATTTTGAGCTGGAGCTATATTGCCTAGAAACCGCCTTGGTCTCAAGTGCATTGCAATACAATGAGTTTCAGACATCTCTATCATTTAAGGGGATGAAAGTCCCATATAATTCAATGCAAGGTCCATGACCTCGTGCCTTTATTTATTTATTTTTTTAATCTGGTATTACATTAGACCAGCATAACAATAGTAACTACCACCAACAGAGAAGCATACCGTTACAGATTGAGTTGACCTGGTACTTTTTTAAAAATCACCCGGATCTTCAGGGATATATAAACCAGCAAAAACTAGAGAGTTATTGGTGGCCCAAAATTTCCTTGAGACTATTACATTAATTACGGACAAGTTACATTTTTTTTATTATAAAAAGTTAACACTATGTATATATATATATATATATATATATATATATATATATATATATAGTAGTGCTGGATTTGCATCTGAGGCTCTCCTAAGAAAAAGCACCCAAGGTGCCCTCTGCTCCTCCCTTGACCACACCGCCACTCCTCATAAGACCTCACCCCCAGCCCAATCCACTTTTGACTGGTACAAAAATACTCTTACCCTATATAACTAACAACAAATGCAAAGAAAGCTCATAACAATTTGGATGCTAGAGACGTCTCCAGTGTGTTTCTTCACAATGAAATGGAGATCTCCTTAGCATTGAAGGGTTTAAATAATGGCTAGTAATGGGGTCTGTAAATTAATATATAAACTAGTCTCCATAAAACAGGAGCATTGGGAATGTTCTGGTCACATGCACAAATCAGTATGTGAGTGTAGCCTCAGAACTTAGCTCTATAGTCAGTTTCCTGCATTGCCTATTTAGAAATCTGGCCCTGATTACAGTGCTTAAAACAAGGGTACTTTCAATATTGGGAGATGCACAATTACAGTATAAACTGTTTTCACAGCATATATACATTTTTTCATTAACAGTGACTTCTAGTGTCCTGAAGGTTCATCTAGAGTTCTTTTAGTGTTCTCACAATAATTGCTTTGCAACCTATGGGAAAGGTGAGTCTTTGACTGCAGAGTTCCAAAGGATTCGACAGTAAGAGCTACATTACTTAGTGATTAGCTCTCTGAGAGTAGTATTTAGGAAGCTAAAGAGGTCCAATTCTGGGGCAAATCAACTGCAGAGGGGACACACAGCCATTCCCAAAAATCCCACTGAATTCACTGGGGCTTCCAACCACTTCAATATCAGAAAGGACTCCAAAGCATTGTAAAGCAATGTTTGTGCAACACATTACAATTGCAATGCACTGCACATGCCTCAGGTGCTTAAGGGGTTAAAAACCCAGATCAAGTCAATGGTAATGTTTATTTGTCCCTATGGTCCTGAATGTTCTCATGTGCATATCTCTACTTGGCCATCCTGTGGAACAGATTGATGGTGTTTTTGGGATCTTTTTACCCAGTTTGATAAACTCCTTTTTGTATTCATCTGATCCGACCATGTATCTATGTCACAGAATCTCAGCTCCAGTCTCCGGGGAGCACGAACAGGTCAGGCTGGAGAAATGGGAGGGACTAGGAGTGGCATAGCGTGCCTTACCTAGGGTGCCTTCACCGTTTGAGTGTCAGATGTGTATACAACGTATTGCTCTGCAATGCGTTGCATACCCCTCTGGCACTCAAAGGGTTAAGTTTGGCTCACCAGACCTCAGAATATAAAAAATACATAGTACAAGGTATTCTTTGATTTTGGTGCAGCCTTGAGATATGCCTATTTCTTATGTGTCCCTGATTAAAGCTGAGGTGTGGTCATTTTACCTCAGATTTAAAGTAGAGTGACCAAATCTCACCTTTAACTGGGGACACATAGGAAATAGTCATATTTCAGGACTGCACTGAAATCAAATCAGTCCTGCAGTATGCATTTTTCATATGTATCTGCTTAAAGGTGAGGTCTGTACACCCTAATTTAAAGCCAACCCTGCTTGTTGGTGACCTTATAGCACATCACTGAGCAACCTGAGGCCCTCCAGCTGCTTGGGATGTCCATTACCATTGTCCCCAGTTAGTCATTGACTGGCTAGGAATGATGGGAATTGCAGTTTTGAAAAGCTTAAGGGACACAGGCTGCCCAGGCCTGTTTTAGCTTGTTACATTTGTTATATTATACTTTACCTCAAAAAAAGAAAATAAACTGCCATGTAGGAAGCAGCATGGACATTTCTTTTTACAAATGCTCTTCAAATGAAAGAAAGTCTTCCATTGAACACAAAAAGTAAATGACACAATGTATGAAAGTAAATGTCTCTTGGCACTTTCCTATGTTGATATACTAGGCTGACCAGATCTCACCTTTAACTGGGGACACATAGGAAATAGCCATTTTGCATTACTTCACTGAAATCAATGCATTCCTGCAGTGTGCATTTTTCCTATGCGTCCCTGGTTAAAAGTGAGGTCTGGTCAACCTATGATATACCCTCCCTAGACTGTGATTGCTTTAGGGCAGGAGCCATTAGGGTTAATAAACAAAATCATCCAGCTGTAAAACAAGGGAACTACATATAACCACTCCAGAATTTTCATAGAAGAAATAGAAATTCCTGTTTTTGATTGTGTAGATGTGGACAGTGATAATATATAAATAAAAGTTTGTACATAACCTTATTTTTATAGAGACAAACATGTACACTATTGACAGGCAATCATATTCATCCAAAGATCCACATATGTGGCCCTCATGTCCATCAATGGTAAGAAGAGCATGTAGCTCTTAAAATGCAAAATAATCATGAAAACACACACTGCAGGGTTGAACTGATTCCTGGGCAGTCCTGCAGTATGACATTCATAACTGTGCTGCATTTAAAGGGATAACTGGTCAGCTTACTCAAAGGATATGATTATAAACTAGGCTGACCATACCTCACCTTTAACTGGGGACACATAGGAAATAGGCATATTTCAGGAGTGCACCAAAATCAAAGCAGCCCTGCCTTATGCATTTTTCATATGCGTCCCTGGTGAGGGGTCTGGTCACCCTATTACAAACAGGGCTAAACAATGAGATTAACTCCTTAGATGCTATAGAGGTCTCCAAGATGACCACATATCCCAATATATCAGGGACGCTTATGAAAATAAATTCTGCAGGACTGTAAATTAATCAGTGCAGTTTATGTATTTTCTAAGTGTCACTGAATTAGAGGGATAAGTGGTCACTTTATCTCCAACACATTGCGAACTGAATAAGACCTTTCATTAGGGTGACCAGACCTCACCATTAACCGGGGACACATATGAAAAATGCATACTGCAGGACTGCTTTGATTTCAGTGCAGTCCCCTTAACGACCCATGACAGTCCAGGACCATCCTGGGTTGTTTTCCATTAGGGACCCATGACGGTCTTGGACTGACATGGAATTCCGGGCACCCCGCGCAGCTGCACGCTGTTCAGGGAGCTCGGACGCAGATACCGAAAAAAAAAAAATGGTCCGTGGTCCTTAAGTGACATCCGCATGCGTGATCGGCCGTCCTTAAGGGGGTACGGCAACCATGTATCCCTTTAAATCAGGGACACTTGTAAAAAACACACATTCCAAGGCTGCAATGATTCCTTTGCAGTCCAGCAGAATGACGCTTCTCTGAATTAAAAGGATATATGATGACCTTAGGCAAAAGCGTTGCTGGTCCTAGGAGCTCACAATCTATTTAATACAGTGATAATGTACTATATATGGCAATAAAAAAAATTGCCTGATAAAGGAAAACAATATTTTGCAACGACTACTAAATAAAATATCTCTACAACTATTAATATATTTGCAATCCAAAAGTTACAGGCACTGATACATTTAACCTCTTAAGGACGGATGATCACACATGCGGCTGACACTTAAGGACCATGGACCATTTTTGTTTTATTGCATCTGGTTCAGGGCTCCCTGAATGGTGTGCAGCCGCGCGGGGAGCCCTGAATTCCATGATGGTCCTGGCACGTCATGGGTCCTTAACGCAAATCTACACATGACGTGCCAGGACCATCAAGCGTCGTTAAGGGATTAATGAGATTCAAATCTATTTTTAACTCCATTTTAGGATTTTTAACCATAGTATGTGGACCCTTTTGTGGGCATTAGGGACACATATGTGGCCACTGGGGTGAATCTGATTGAACTAACACTTTATTACTACTTGGGTGATTGATACAGAGTTTGTAAAAAGACCTATATGTTATGTTAGCCATTCTTCATGAGAAATGTAGCTTTATTTATTTGTCTATTTAAGCCAGTGATTCTCAACCAGGGTGCCGTGGCACTTTGGTGTGCCACGGACATCTACTGAGGGTGCCCCATGTTTTTATGAAGACTGACAAAAACGGACGCTTAAATAAAGATTTATAGAAATTGTTAAGCACAATATGTTTAGTTTTGTTATTATGATTGTAAGACCTAATAAGAATTGTATATTTATGTACTGTACCCATCATTATGCCCTTAGATTATGTGTTAGGGGTGACCCGAACAAAAAAAGATTGAGAACCACTGATTTAAGCAAATTAAGTAATACTGACTGGCAGGGATTGACAGTTGTGAGGGAAATGGGAACGGTAGTATTTGGCAGACATGCCAGCCAGTACTGTCTAATAAAATAAAATATTTGATAAATTATTGTTTAAAATACATGATGTCTAATATAACATACATATGATTTTCAAAGCCCTTTCAAAATCACCTAAGTTCCTTTAAAGCACAATCCATCCTTTGTAATACCTGGTATCTGTCCCCTGCATGTGTAGTAGAATTCCTTGCAATAGTCCTTGCACAGGGAGGGAAGGAAAAGGTGCCTCTCGGATGTTTCTGATCTCTCTGTTGAGTGGAAGAGTTTCTGAGCATGTGGCGAGCAGTGGGCACATCTGATTTCCTCCAGAATCCTTGCACATTCTGTGTTGTTGGTAACCGAAAATATCTGCAAGTCACAGACGAGAGATAAATAAACACATGAGCCATGCTTTACTGCTATGAGGTACAAAACTTTAAATCAAAACAGTTGAAACAACAAACTAGACAGTAAAGCAGAGTCATGAATGCATGTACTGCACCTTATGGTTAGGAAGAGGTGTGCACATAAATGCTGTAGATACTGTGCTAGGGATATACACAGAATACTTCATGGGAGTTTCATTAAGATTGCTAAAGTCTTCTTATTTTGATATGAGGTTTAAAGAACTATCACCTCTTAATTATAACCCCACTTACTTTACTAGAAGCTTAAAATCCTAATGGACTTTATGATTTTTTTTCCCTTCTCCTCAATTCAAAAGGTACCATCATTACCCAGTCCTGGATATAAGATCCATGGGGGATGATATAACAGTTGCTAACAGGACCACAGGGCCTCAAACACTGCGCAAATCACATGGTATTTTAACCCTTTAAAGCGGAACTACCATACCTTACAGACATGGCCCCAAATAATTACCCATCTGGCAACTAGCTGCTCAGTAGCGCTAGTCGCCAGAATTATTACCGCGTAATAACTGCTCCAGGACTGACAGACAGGAAACAGCACAGACATCTTTCCATAGTGACATCTGCGTGCCTGTGCTGTCAGTCCCTTTTGGAGCCGAACGGCTCCTAGCAATGCCTCCTAGAACAGGCTGGGACTGACAGCGCAGGTGTGCAGACGTCACTATGGAAAGATGTCTGCACTCCGTCCTGCCTGTCAGTCTCAGCCTGTTCGAGGAGGCATTGCTAGGACAGCGCAGGCGTCTCTATGGAAAGATGTCTGCGCTGTTTCCTGCCTGTCAGTCCGGGAGCAGTGTATAATTCTCATTAATGCGGTAATTATTTGGGGCCATGTTTGTAAGGGGTGGTAGTTCCGCTTTAAGGACCAGTGGGATGGTCTTGTTGCACACCATTCTGGTACTTAAAGGGATAATTAGTTCCATACATTCTTCATGATTCATTCTGTAAAATTGCCAGCAACTGGTATGTCCACCTCCACGAACATGACATCGAAGACTGATTGAAGATGCTATCTCTTAAACAAAGGCACAAGAAACGTCACAGAGACACTAGGATTTTTAAGCCATAGTAAGATAAATGGGGATTTATTATAAGGAGGTGTTAGTTGTGCTTTAAAGGGATAGTAATGTTTCATAATAAAAGCAGCTCTAGTTAATCATCATAGTATTTGGGCCATGGAGAGTATTATTTCAATTCTGTCAGAGTTATAGTGCAAGAGTAATTCAATGACAAAGTGTCCCCCTCCCACCCCTTTTACTGATGTAACACTGTTTAGCCAGAGCAGAAGGGAGGTGCCCAGGTAGACTGCAGAGAGGGACAAACTTCAATTAAGATAAGGGAAAAACCTGAAAAGCTTGTCAAGGGGGGCAGGGCTTTCATTGTTCTGATAGGAAGAATATTGTCCCTTGCTGTTATCTGTCTGGTCTTTGGACTGCATTCCACATCTGAGAAGAGATGGCTTACACTAGGTAAAAGGGGCGGGAGGGGGAAACTTTGCTTGTGAATATCTCTCAAACTATAAAGGTTTGAGAGATAAGACTTATATCGTTCCTCATGTTTTTTTAACGCCTACAAAATAAAATAAAGATAAAATGAAGTATTACTATCCCTTTAAGTAGAGGTTTCTTAAAAGGAGCAAAAATGTTTACAGAAGGTGGAGCTATAGGAAAATACAGAGCTATTTCACATGTCTACCCTTTCAAAGATATTAACAGCTTTGAAAAACATATTTCTTACTGAAATCATTAGCTACTACTCTTCCAAGGCAAATGAACCCGATTGGAATAAGTTGACAAGTACAAAACTACACCAACTAAATAAATGAAAGCAAAGTAGGCAATTCATACCATTTTTCAGAGTAAATAACCAGCCACATGAAATGATGGTCCACTAGTCTTTCTATGCCCTAGGTTAGTGTTCACAACTATTTCCAGAAAGAGATGCTTATAACAAAAACACATTTTATATTTAAATCACTTAAAAGATACTAAAGTCTTTCAATTTCATCAAATTTCCAAGTGTATTCAGTATCTGTGATTGTTGTCAGATAATGGAACAAAGCTGGGGAAGCATTTAGTATACATGCCACAGGGATGTCCAACACTGTACATCAATGTGTTGGACACCCCTGTGGAACCTACAGGGTTAAAAAAAATATTATTTGCTGGATTACCAAGATCAGACCTCTCTATGGGGCCCCAATGGTATGGCTCGCTTACACGATTGTATAAGCAAGCATAACAGTAACTGGAAGGCACTCATTGACTTCCTTCCCATGATCCTAATTGATCCAGCTTTCCCTGAACTTCCAGGTCATGTTGGAGTAACAGAGAGCTGCGCATGTCATTTCTGAGATCAATAATGACTCAAATAGGCCTTCTAGCTCCTCCCACTTGACCTGGAAGTTAGGGGAACATTGGGTTAAGGAGGACTGTGGGAAATAAGGCAATGAAAGCCTTTTGGTTGCCATTATTGACTGCTTACACAACTGTATAAGTGATCAATACCAGAGAGGGAAGCAGGAAGAGAAGGTCTGTTTATAAAAAAAAGTTTAAATTGCAAGGAAAAAAGTTTAAATTGCAAGCATGAGAGCATGACCACATTCTTAGAGAAGGTTTAGAGGACGGTTGCCTGCAAACTGACCCATAATCTTCCCGCTTGGCACAATCAGTGTCAAGGGGAGTAATTCAATTTTATTAATGAAAAGTGAAGGCACTTTCGGTGTACCACCACAATATCATAACAGCATAGGAACATAGTTGATAAGACTGGAAAAAATACATGCATCCATCAAATTTAGCCAGTGATATATCACCACTGTTGATCTAGAAGAAGGCAAAAAAACAAACAAACATTGATGCCATTTCCAATTAAGCCCCAAATCGGTAAAAAAATTCCATCCTGACTAAAAATGGCTGTCAGATATTTCCCTGGATCAACATCCTATCTGCTGTGAAATCAGCTGTCATAATTCTCAGTATTGTTCTGGTATCCATCACTTTTTCTGAAAGCAACTACAGCATCTGCAAGCACAGAATCCCGGGCAAAGACTTCCATAATTTTACTGCTCTTACTGTAAAAAATTGCTGCCTTTGTTTTAGTCAAAAGCCCTCTTCCTCTAGTCTTAATGGATGGCCTCTTGTTTTTTTGCTCAGGTGTTTGAGTAAATAGTTCCTTAGAGAGTCCTTTGTATTGACCTTGAATATATTTGTAAATGTTAATCATATCACTCATTCAACATCTCTTCTCTAATATAAAAAAATCCAGTTTGGCTGGTCTCTCATCATAACTCAAATCCTTCAACCCCTTTATTGGTTTTGTTGCACGTGTATGCAATTTTTCCATTTCCATGATGGCCAAAACTGTACTTCATATTCCAGATGAGGCCTATCCAAGGTTTTATATAGAGACAGAATTATATTTATATCCTGTGCATCTATATTCCTTTGTATCCAGAATAATACTCTATTGGCTCTTGTAGCAGCTGAGTGACACTGCACACTGCTGTGAAGTCTATCATCTATCAGTACTCCTAAACCTTTTTCTAATTAGGATTCTACAAGTAGTTTCCCATCAACTGTATATGTAGCAAGTTTGTTTCTACATTCCAAATTCATGACCTTATATTTATCTATATTAAACCTCATCTGTCACTTTTTCTGCCCATTGACTCAGTTTATCCAATCTTTCTGCAGAGAAAAAACCATCACGCTCTGTGTCATCAGCAAATATTGAGGCACTACCTTAACCCCTTAAAGGGATAGTAACACTTCGTTTTAACTTTATTTTATTTTGTAGGCATTAAAAAAACATGAAGAATGATATAAGTCTTATCTCTCAAACCTTTATGGTTTATGAGATATTCACAAGCAAAATTTCCCCTCCCTGCCCCTTTTTCCTACTGTAAGCCATCTCTTCTCAGATGTGAATCTGGTTGTATGACCAGACAGATAACAGAAGGGGACAATTTTCTTTCTATGAAAACAATGAAAGCCCTTCCCCCCTTGACAAGTTTTTCAGCTTTTTCCCTTATCTTAATTGAAGATTGTCCCTCTCTGCAGTCTACCTGGGCACCTCCCTTCTGATCTGGTTGAACGGGGGGGGGGGATACTTTGTTTGTGAATATCTCTTAAACCATAAAGGTTTGAGAGATAAGACTTATATCATTCTTCATGTTTTTTTAATGCCTACAAAATAAAATAAAGTTAAAACAAAGTATTACTATCCCTTTAAGGACCCATGAAGTGCCAGGACCGTCAACCTGGTCCCGGCACTTAAAGACCAGAGAAGGTCCTGGCACGTCAGGGAATTCTGGGATGGCAGCGTGGCTACATGTCACTCTGCAATCCCAGAGTAGCATGTAAAAAAAAAAAAAGCTCAGTGGTCCTTAACGGCCAACCGTTAAGGGGTTGAATACCCACTTATAGATCATTAGTAAAGATGTTAAAAAGCAATGGGCGCAAGACTGAGCCCTCTTGCTCCTCACTTTTAACTTTAGACTACTTGAAATGGTTCCATTTACAACAACTCTCTGCCATCTATCATTTAACCAGTTTTCTGTCAATGCACTGATATCTCCTCCCAAACCGCAGCCTTTTCATTTATGCAGTAATCTTTTGTGAGGCACAGTATCAAAGGCTTCTGCAAAATCCAAGTATACTACATCCACAGTGGTAAAGATTACTACTGACCGTTTTTGTAAAATGCAAGTAAATTAGTTGAACATGATCTGTCCTTCATAAAACCATACTAATAATTTTGTTGGTCGTCACATAGTTCTGAATACTGTCAGTTAATACACTTTCTAATATCTTACCCACTACAGAAGTCAAGCTCACAGTTCTATAATTTCCTGCTTTAGATCTTGCCCCCTTTTATGAATAATGGCATTACATCAACTTTCCTCCAGTCACAGGGCACTATGCATGATTATAGTTAATCATTAAATATTAAGTTTAAAGGGTCTTGTTGGATGTTTGCCATCAGGTCAAGGTACTTTATTCACCATTACCTTTCCAGTATCTTTTGCACTGTCCTCAGTAAGCCACGTACATGATGTCGGAAATTATGTTATACTCTCTATTTAATCATAGCCTGACATAGTTGCTACCTTTGTATATACAGAAGAGAACAATGTATTAAAGCTGTCAGCCATAGCCTTTTCTTCACTAATTAATTCACTGGTCTCAGTTTTAAGGACCATTATCAAGCTTAATCTGTTTGCTGTTTTTTGCAATATTTTTCTCATTTTCAATTTTATCTGGCCAAATTGCTTGTTTGCAGATGCTATTAAATTCTTAATAAACTGAGATAAACAATTTAAAAGCCTGTTTCCTATTTTTCATTTCCTTGCCTCATCGGTCTTAATTTGCTCCTCTTGTATTTATTCCCCAGTGGTATATATTGATTTGTATATTTATATAAGATCATTTTAAACCAACTCCATCTTTCTTGTGAATTTTTATCTTTGCAGATTGCATGATGTGTAGGTTGGGTTCATATGTGTGACAGTAATGCTGCTGTATTCACTTTCATCAGGCATAGTGACCGATGATTGGAGGAAAGCTGATGTCGTACCAATGTTCAATAAGGAGGCAAGATCCAAACCAGGAAAACTATAGACTTGCGAGTTTGACTTCCATAATGGGTAAGATATTAGAAGAGTTACTAACTGACAGTATTCAGAATATTACTAGTAGGAGCCAGCATTGTTTTATAAAGAATCGATCATGTCAGACTAATTTGCTTGCATCTTACAAAAGAATAAGTAGTAATTTGTACAAGGGAATTGATGTTGATGTAGTACACTTGAGTTTTGTTAAAGACTTTGAAACAGTGCCTCACAACAGATAACTGCATACATTAAAAGGCTTTGGTTTGGGAGGTGATATCAATACATGAATTTAGAACTGGTTAAAAGATAGATCACAGAGAATTGTTGTAAACTGAACCTTTTTAAGTTGGTCTAAATTTGCACGTGGGGTGCACCAGGTGCAGTCCTGAACTCAATACTTTTTAATTTAATTATTAATGGTCTAGAAGTGGGAATTGAAAGTAGTGTCTTAATCTTTGCTGATTATACTAAACTGTATAAGGAAATACATACAGAGCTGGATGTTTTTTTATCTGCTGAATGATATAGATAAACTGATTGAATGGGTAGAAAAGTGGCAGATAACATTTAATGCAGAAAAATGTAGTTATGCGTTTGGGCCGTAGAAACAAACAAGCTACATATACACTAAATGGGAATCCTCATTAGAGAAAAATTTAGGAGTACTGATAGATGATAGACTTTACAGCAGTGTGCAGAATCACTAAGCTGCTGCAAGAGCAAATAAATGCTTGGTAATGCCTCATCTAGAATATGGAGTACTGTTTTGTGCACCAGTTCTTAAAAAAGATATTATTGAACTGGAAAAAGCGCAGATACTTGCAACAAAACTGATGCAGAGATTGGATGATCAGAGTTATAAAGATAGACTAGTCAAACTGGGTTTGTTTACATTAGAGAAGCGACATCTAAGGGATGTTATGATTACCATTTACAAATATATTCAAGGTCAATAGAAAGAACTCTACAATGATTTATTTACTCAAAGAGCTATGGAATTATTTGCCTCAGGATTTTGTGCATGCATATACTCTTTCAAAAAAGTAAGGGATACCTATCTAGCACAGGGAAATATTGAGAATTGTGACAGTTGGCTTCAAAGCAGATTGAAGGCTTTTGGTCCAGGGAACAATCTCACTGCCATTTGGAGTCAGAAAAGAAATTTTTAACCCATTTGGGCCTTAACTGGAAATGGCTTCAATGTTTTTTTTTTGCCTTCCTTTGAATCAACAGGAGTGATTCTGCATGGGCTGGACTTGATGGACGCATGTCTTTTTTCAGCCTCATTAACTATGTTACTATGTAAAAATTAGGACTATTGTAGAATAGAACCCTATGATATTCTCCACAAAGGCAATTATTTCTGCACAGAAAGTACCAGAAAGCAGCATGCTGCAACTTTGGAGCATTCAGAACAGAACACATCCAAGATACAGAATGACTAATCTACATGGTGCCCTATGATGATATTGGAGGTTGTGATGCCCTTCACAACCTCTATTACCTGGCCAACCTAGGTGGGAGTGAGCCAATAACATACAAAATTGTAGAACTGTTTAAGCCATCTGTGTGAACTCAGGCATAGACAGTTCTGAATGTAATTTTCAAATATACAATCTTATTTCAAGTTCATAAGCTCACTTTAATTGGACAACAAAGTAATGTCACTTTTGAAAACATACTTTTAATTATTTGACCCTTTAAGAAACCTCTACTTACACCTCTTCTTAAAATATGGAGCTGACTATCTAAAGAACTCCCATAATGCCTCTGATAGGTCCACACAGTATATAATTGTCAGACAGCACTGACACAGTATACATATCTATGGCTATATGAACAAAGTGAAAAGTGTTGGAATTCTGGGCAACCAACTGCACTACGTACCAATACATACAAATTTCCAAAATTCCCATTGATTTAAATGATGATTTTACTCTACCGAATGGTAGTAAGGCCTCTAGCATTCAAGGGATTAAAAACACACATTGAAATCAATGGGAATATTTATTTGTGCAGTGATTTGCCCCCAAATTGCCCCATGTTTCTTTCTACATATGACAGTGCTTAAAATTTTATTGTCAAAAATTAATTTTTAAAAGCAACATCTGCAGGTGGGTAAAATAATAATGATTTAGATTAGATTGTTTGAACGTATTCCTGAAATTCCTACTGTGGAATTCTCTCAATAGGAGTTCCTTCGGTGCCCTTTTGAGCTCATTTTCCTTCACAATGCTGTTATACTTTGGTGAAGCTTAACCCTTTTGTGCCTTTGTACTGTGCTCCAGGAGCCCCCATAAGGAAATGAATATAACTCCTCCAATGATATACAATTCATTTGACTAACTGGTGGATTTTCTTCATGCATAGCGAGGAAAACATTGGGAAAACTGTTTTCATATGGTGCCTTGCAGCTAAACACTATTCAATACATCTGTGTGTGGGACCACCTATTCATTAACTCCTTATTTGCTACTGAGGTCTCTGACTGAATTACTTTGTAAAGCACTGGAAACTTCCTGTATGGGTTAACACTTTGAATGCCAGAGAGTTATCCAACACATTGCAACACTGGTTATGTGGTAAAACAGGGGGTATGAGAGGCCCAAGGGAGAAGGAGTGGAGTGCCTGGAAAAGTGAGTCTCTTATATAAGTATTACATTTACTACATCTACCTGTAAGTATTATAAATTGTGAAGAGTCATATCGCTTTTAATAGGGTCATTGAAGTTCTTGAAGTTGATAGACAATAACTGTAGGCCAGTGGGAAACATGAGTACAACGTTCTATGCCTCTGGTAAGAAGGGAAGTTGTGCCAAATAAACTGGGAGAAAGATGGAAACCTCATTGGCAGAATCTGCCACATGTGCTCTCTGAAGAACGAGTGGTCAGAACGGAGTACAATGTGACTTAGGTTAACCCGATCCCTCCCAGGCGCTGATTCTCAAACTTTTTTTTTGCCCAAGGTACTGTAACATGTAGTATGGATTTTTTAAAATGCATCCCAACACTTTATGTTAATTTGTCAATAACACTTTGAATGCCAGAGGGGTCCACAATGCATTGCAATGCATTGAGGACCCCTCTGGCACACAAAGGGTTAAGGCACAGATGTAGGGTATGAATTAAGCTAAGGACGTTATTTAAGTTTTTTTTTTATTTTATTTTATGTCTTTATAGATAACCAATAACCTTTTGAGTGCCAAAAGGGTCCGCATTGCAAAGCACTGCATTGCGGACCCCTATGGCATTCAAAGGGTTAAGGCACAGATGGAGGCTGCTTGGCTTAGAGACACGTAAGCCTTCAACATCAGAATGTTGCCCTTTTGATGTGGGAGACATTCTGATGTCACCCTTTTGATGTGGGAGGCATTCTGATGTCACCCTTTTGAAATGGGAGACATTCTGAAGTTCCCCTTTTCATGCAGGTGACATTTTTAATGTAGCGGTTTGTTGTTTGCGACATTTCAGTAAACCGTGTCAAATGGGTGTTCATTGGGCCACATTCCCCATTAGACAGAGCACATCATAATAGTATTAATTTTTGTGCAATTTTTGCATAAAGGTTAATTTGCTCTGTATTTTTCTCCTTAAAGGGGAACATTCACATACTACAATGTTGGTCTAGATCGATAGTGTGTTATTAAAAAAGTGTGTCTGTCCATGTTCTTTCTTTTTTTTTTATCCCGTGTCCAGTATTTGAAGAACAAGTGTACCTGATGACGTAACCATCCTCCTGAGTGCCGCATCTATCCATGCAGCAGCATAGTCAGTCACTCCCCTTCTTCCTCCCTTCCACCCGACAGTCCCTCCCTTTATCATCCATATAGTGCACATGACTGGGCGCGCTCTCAGATAGCTGCGCGTCCAAGTCTTAGTGAGAGCGTGTTCATGTACATCGCTCTCACTATTATCGCTCTCAGTGACCAGAGCTGCAGCATCGTGCACGCTCATCATTCTGAGCCGTATCCATGATCCAAATAGGGAACATCCTTCAAAAAGAAGCTAGAATCTACGTCATTGATGATTGACAGGGGAAGGCAAGCTCGGCACAGGCGCACTGGCACAAAGAAGACAATATGGTGCCGATAGTATCGTTGAACAGGTACAAATTAAAGCATTGCTTCTGGAATATCAAAATACTTTGAAACAAACACACATAGATTAATTCACAGTTATACTATGAATAGATAGGGATAAGGTTATATAGATGTGAAATGGAATTACAGCAGGCTCTGTCTTCCTCCTGGAGTTCTAGGTTACCACTCTTTTCCTTTCATGGGAGATACTTCTACTCTCAAAATGTCAAATGATGGCTCAAACGGTGAAAACCTCTCTAGTATTCATTTGGTTAAAATACCCATTTATCCCTTTGAGTTCCAGAGAGGTAATGCGTTGGATACCTATCTGGCACTCAAAAGGTTAAATCAAAAGCAATTTGGGAAATTTGTATTTAACCCTTATGGTGCAGATGGTTTCCCCCAGAACTGCTTTTTTCATGAGGCTCTAAACTCTAAGCTAGTATCTCCAGTTCTTCTTATTTGATGCAATGCACTGTATACCTCCCTGGAAAGCAAAAGTTTACAATTGTACTCAGTACTCATCAGGGCCCTCCTCCCAGTTAATTTTTGTGACAGACCATAAGCTGGTTTGGACTGCAGGTCTGATTAACATTTCTTATAGCACCAAAGGGAAAGATGTATTTTGAGTAGTTTGGCGATCAAAAATTACACAACCATAAGATAGAATCTTCATTCAAACTTAGTACGTGCTAATCTGCAGCCATTGTCACTCCACTGTCAGTGAACAGCTTCCACAGCAAGCCAAGCTGAGGAAACAGATCATAACCTGCCACCATGTTCCAGTGCAGGTTGGCAAACATAACACACAATACTAAGTATTCACAGGAAGTCTCTTATCCAGGTACTGGCCAAAATGAAGCCTACTGCACAAACAAGGTCAAACAGGTGTGCAGGCCTTCAGGTTCATAAATATACTTGGAGTACTAATGGGTGTTAAATCAAATAGTGCACATTTTATTCTAACATGATACATATTTTTCCCCCTTATAGTACCTTTACCAAGATGATAAAATGTCCATAAGGGGGACAAAAATGTGACCATATCATAAAAAAATGTCCACTATTTGATGTAAAACCTGTGAGTGCTACACCTTTCAGATGTGTACAAATGACCTTTGTGATGCACCTGGGAAAAATAGTTTTATATGTATTGTGAGAGCTGGGTAAGTAGACATATATAATTCACTTGATGACCAAGATTCTGGTCACACAAGGATCACTAGGTGGTACTTGGCAACATTAGTGTCAAGATCTACTTCATAAATTAGTTGTTGTTAGTTGCAGTTGTCATAAAAGGCACTTCTGAGCTTCACCATAGTATCCGTTCCACATAATGTTTCTGAAGTGCTAAGTCTGCTGGTATTGTTAAGAAGATTTCTAATGGTATCTACAATCAATGGGCTGGACAGCAGTCATGCTATTATTTGATTGGACACAGGAACCATCAGAGGGTTATGCACTAAGGTGTGATAAAGAGGTGATGAAGAGGAGATAACTTATCCAGTAATATCACATTTGAGTTCCTACGTTATTCTATGGTGCCTATGCACTAAAATATCTCCGACTTGATCTCAGTACAGACCTTATCTCCTCTTCATCACACATTAATGCAACTCCCCCCAGGAGTTTGTTATAAAGAAGAAAATATCAAGAGCCAATTTAGGTTTAGATTACATTGCAATAAGAAAAAGGCAATACTAAAGCAAACAAACTGCAACACAGGAAACAAATAACATTTCCTAAACGGGATTTTAACCCCTTGGATGCTAGAGAAGTCTCCAGTGAACTGTGAAGCAATTTGTTGGAGACCTCTTTAAAATCCCCATTCAAATCAGTGGGAATTTTTATTTGTCCCCTATGGTGCAGTTGGCTTGCAACAGAATTGCTTTGGTTGTTTTTATTAACCTTTTGAGTGTCAGAGCAATGTGCAGCCTCTTAGGGTCATATTCGCTAAGTAAAAGAGAAGCAGTTATATAGCTTTGGACCCTTTAAATGTTATGTTGGAGACCAATCTAGCATTTATGGGGTTAAAAGACCCATTTAAATGAATATGTCTCACATGGTGCAGTTGGTTTGCTCAGGACCGGATTTCCCAGTAGGCAGACTAGGCAACTCCATAGAGTACCAGGTTCTGAAATGGGGGTGTGCTCAGAGCAATCTTTATATTCTTGCACTAGTTTTATGCCCTTCACAGGCTATTAGTTAACCGCTTGGATGCTACAGAGATCTCCAATGTATTGCTCCACAATTCTTTGGCTATCTCTCTAGCAATCAAGGGGTTAAAGCTTTTTTATTGCTTGTAATAGTCCAAGGGTACTTTTTGTGCCAGGACACAGCAGATGAGACTGGGGGTTGGTCATGTGTGAAGTGTGGGTGTGGCCATGGGAGGAGCTAAGAGTCCCTAGAGTGCCTAGCCCAGTGGAACCTGGGATGTAAATCCAGCTCTGAGTTTGCTCCAGATTTGCTCCTTTTTTGTTTGCTTATACTGATCTTAGTATTGGTTTTGTGATTTCACATAACAAAAACAGGTAAAACACCAAACCATCAGAACTAACTCCTTTATAAAAACGCAAATTTATAAATGTCCATTCTGTGAGGGGAATCAAATTGGAACTGATACCTCAGTTCTTGGCAAATTACAATACCTTCTATTGAACTGTCAAAATAATTATTAATGAATGTTGTGGGCAGAAGAAAAAAAATCTTTATGAATGTTCGATCTGGAATGGGGCTTAATAAATTGTTCAAATTCAACTGCAGTGTTCTTTTGTGTGTGTCTTGTGCTGTTCCAGCACAGCAGGGGCCTAACATCTTGTTCTGTGTGAGGTCTGTGGTGAAATTACCTTTCTAGAAGATTGATAGCGCCATCATTCCAGGTTTGGTTTCAATAAACTAATACTCTTTGTGAAGTCGATTATAACGCCTTAGGGCCCTATTTAACACATTGATTGCTGGATTGGCATGTTGAACAGGCAATGCTCTTTTGGGAGATGGACAAAAGTATCCTTCTAGCTTTAGGGTTCTATGAACAAAGAAAGAGAAGCAATTCTGGAACAAACCAACCGCACCATAGGGGACAACTGTAAAGCTCCATTAAGTGAAATAGAACTTTTAACCACTCGAATGCTGGAGAGGTCTCCATCACACTGCGAAACATTCAATGGCTTAAGAGTCCCATTTCAGTCAATGGAAATTTGGAGAATTTGTATCTGTTCCCTGGGTGTGGCTAATTCACTTCAGAACTGTTCCACCTTTTCTTTTAGCATACAGCCTTTACTTTCTATAGGTCACTATCCAATTCTTACTGCAACTATACTCATTGATGACAGGGAATTATTAGATACTGTTTGAGGGGTATAAAAACCCCCAAGTCTTAGGCTTAACCCTTTGAGTGCCAGAGGGATAAACAACGCATTGCACCCCCTTTGGCACTCAAAGAGTTAAAACCCTGGGTTTTGTTTCCAGACCTTCTTATTCTTATTTGTGGATCCCAGAGAAACACCCAGGGATAGGGATAGAAGAGTCCAAATAATGCTTTTTGCATCATGTGGCAGAGGCTTGCTTGTGGGAATGTCCAAATGATGCTGCCTGTGTCATAATGTAGGTGGAGCTTTCTCGGGATGTCCTTGATTTGGGTTGGGTTTGCATTTAAATAGGAAGGAAAGTGGGCGGGACAGGTGACAGTGTGCAGAGTTGGTGGGAAAGTGCACAGAAAAGGTAGGAAAAAGGTGGAGTAACTACAAATTCAGCCTCTGTCCACAGATACCTGGTAATAGAATCTGAAATCCGGAGTCTCCGGGGCAGATCCAAAGAGTTCCCAGGTATGATACTGGTGCAGTTTGGGTTGTATAGTACATTAATAGTGCTTTAGGTTACTCTGAGTCCCAGTCTTTGGAGAAACTAGCAATCCCTCTGCTCAGAATAATTTTCTTTAGTAATACCAATAAAGTGAATATTCTTAAAGCGTGCTACATTACAGTTATGGTTTATGAATGAGGCCTTTGGATGCTCATTTAACCTCTAATATACTGCAGGGATTAAAGTGTGATTGATACATGTTTATATCTTAAGGTTGCAAAATTTCTCTAAAGCTGTCTCATTAAATGTGAGAAATGATATTTTTTCAACAAAATTACAGCATTTGACATTGTTCTTGAGTCTAGTTCTCTCTTTGGCACACACCATATAAAAACAACCTTTATCTTTGACAAGCTCTATAATCTGATGTGTAAATTGAAAGTTATTTCCTGTCTCAGCCTGAATTTGCAGAAACCAACATCAAATTGGTTAACCTAACCGTTCTATGAAAACCTTGTCGAGGACCCACACGTTGTAGATTGTGTGGTTATGCTGCTTGCTTAACTTGCTAAATATCCCTCAAACCAAATTATAATATTTAATGATGATACAAGTGGTATGCATTCATGTTTTTAGAAGAAATTATACAGATTTAGATGTAAAAATTATAAATGACTAAAGGTAACTGCAGTTTGAGGTTTTACCAACTGTAAAACATGAGACAGCATACAAGACAGTGGAGCATTAGCTATTTTTGAAACCCATAAATTTCAATATTATTTGTTCATGTTTGAATGCAACAAGCATGCTAACATCTTAACCCCCACTGGCACTCAAAGGGTTAATGCTGGTTTGCACATTCTCCTAAATTACTGCCACAGATAGATGCATACAGAGGAGTGCTAATTGCTTTGCTGTAATCTCTAATCCTCGCACAAAATGGCAGACATTTTTGCCACACTAACTTTGTGAAAAGCATGCCCCAAAAACTAAGCAAACATTCGGCAATCCATAAAAAAACTTGTAGTTTAGTAAAATTTTGACTCTTATAATTTTTCCATCACAGGTACATTGTAAATAGTGAACGTTCTACTTTCTTGCATACCACCCATAAGGCCTTATGAAGGGGCATACCAGCTGCACAAATGGGGGGGAGGGAGAAATGGAAATCCCCACTGACATAAACAGGACTTTAAACCACCTTGAATACTAGAAGGCTCTCCACCACATTCCAAAACATCCATGGGGATAAAAGCCTAACTTAAATCAATAAGTTTGAGGAATTTGTATTTGACCCATTTAGTGTAGCTGGTTTGCTCCAAAATTTTCAAGTATTTTAATTTTTTATAAAAAGATCATAGTAAACTTACAGATTTTTCTGGTTTAAAACATGCCTATCGTATAATCAGGATTTTGGGAGTCATCTAGCACATTGGTGACTAATCTGATGGCTATTAGTCATTGTTGGACTACCAATTCCATCCTCTGGAGCTGAGGATGATGAGAGTTGTTACCTAGCATTGCTTATCCCTGCTCTATCGCATATCATAGCTAGATTACAGAAACAACATTTCCTCTGACCTGTGATCCTGAATAATGACATTAAAGGGTTCCATTACAATTTGAGAGCTAGTACGTAAACAAATCATAATACACAGGCAGTTGTTATAGACACCCTAGGAGACACTGTTTGTTTAGTTGGATGACACTGACAAAAGCTTTTGTTTGTAAAGAGCCAAAGCAAGCAAACGATTGTAAAAGGACACACTTGAGAACCGTAACAAGACAACCACTGCTTGACAGCCTTGGCTGGGATTCATTTGAAAGTTATGCACTGCTGTCATTGCTTGGTATTCCACATTTTGGACCTTATTTATCAAGCTAAAGAGGTGCAATTCGAGAATAAACTAACTGCACCACCCATGTGTTGAAGACGTCTCAAGCAGTCAAGGGTTTAAAAGCACAATTTAAATTAATGGGAATTTGCAGAATTTCAACCCTCCTGTGCAGTGGTTTGTGCTAGAATTGCACATCTTTATCTTGATGAATAAGGAACTTTATTTGGAAATCAATGTCAGGAAAACATTCTTATATCCATCTTTATTGCAGTTCAGTCATTGGATATCTCTTATTTTATATCTTCTACTTAACCTTGCCAGTGATTGGATAGCATGTGGATTTGGTGACTAACTCATCTGTTCCACTGACTGGTGCACTGATGCTGCCCTTGGCAGTACAGCTTGTAAGTCATCTTCGCCAGAACACTTGTTTCCCAATGGCTGTGCATTTCCAACAGCTCCAATGCTTAATATAATCCCAATTTAAGTCAATGAGAATTCAGGGAAGTAATATTTGTCCCTTGTTATGAACGTGTTATGCTCCAGAATTAATCTTTGATCCCCATACACAGAAGAAGAGATTAGCAGTCCCATAATAAACCAAGTGCACTATAGGGCAGAAATAATAATTCCCATTGATCTAAATGAGTCTTAACTGTTGGAGTGCAAGTCTATAATGTATTGTGAAGAAATTCATTAGAGAACTCTGAAGCACTCAAGAGGATAAATTACACATTTAAATAGAAGGTAACCCAGAGAATCTTATGTGTCCACTATGGAACTGGAACACCAGTAGATGATCTCTCCTGCCTTAGCATGTATTCTCTTGGTATTTTCACAGTTACCAAATGGAAGATTTACATATGTTTAGCAATCTATTTGTGGATACTTTTACTCCAAACTTTTACTCAAATTCTGATAACATTTTGTAAATAATATCAAGATTAAAACCCAGAACCCTTTATGTGATGTGCGGTTATAGATTGCAAAATCCACTCATGGTTTTGCTCCAAGTACAAGATTTCATATCTAGTTATTGCACTAGCTGGATTTCTGTTGTCTCCTGATCTTACCATCTACAGACCAACATAAGGGACATTGCAGAGATTCTACATGTGAAAATACTTATCACACAAACAATAACTGGTGCAGAATTCCTGGTCGTATGGAGAAATATGTCAATAAGCTGAAAAGGTGTGATTCTGGAGTTAACCAGTTACACAGAAGGGAAGAAATGAAAATCCTTAATGATTAAATTGGGTTTTTAAACCTTTATGAATGCTACAGAGTTCACAGCACATTGCTTCACAATGTATTGGAGACCTCTCTAGAATCGCATGGGTTAAAAGTCCCTTTAAAGGGATAGTAATGTTTCATAATAAAAGCAGCTCTAATTAATCATCATAGTATTTGGACCTTGGAGAGTGTTATTTCAATTCTGTCAGAGTTGTAGTTCAAGAGTAATTCAATGATAAAGTGTCCTCCTCCCGTCCCTTTTACTGATGTAACACTGCTCAGCCAGACCAGAAGGGAGGTGCCCAGGTAGACTGCAGAGAGGGACAATCTTCAATTAAGATAAGGGAAAAACCTGAAAAACTTGTCAAGGGGGTCAGGGTTTCCATTGTTCTCATAGGAAGAAGACTGTCCCCTTCTGTTATCTGTATGGTCTTACAACCAGATTCCACATCTGAGAAGAGATGGCTTACACTAGGTAAAATGGGCGGGAGGGGGAAACTTTATCCTTCAATTACTCTTGAACTACAATTCTGACAGTATTAAAATAACACTTTCTATGGCTCAAATACTTTGAAGATTAATTGGAGCTGCTGTTTTTGTGAAACATTACTATCTCTTTAAACTAATAGGATTAGGGGAATGTTTATTTGTCCTTTATGGTGTCACTGATTTGCTCCATAATTGCATCTCTTTAGCTTATTGAATTGTACTTTAGGATTTTTTAGGGTAGACACCTCAGGCATTTAGCATCAACAGATGTCAATTCTGCAAATACAAAGACGCCTTAATTTTAAGCACTTGGATGACAAAAAGATGTCTGACACATTGATCTGTAGAACACTGTATCATCCAGAGGGGGTAAATAGTACCAACTAAGCAGATTTGTACTGATGCTGATGCTGTTGCTATAACACTTCAATCCCTGTCTAACCGTTGTAGTCAGAGCATTATGCAGAAAGCAAAAGATGAGAAGTTCTGCAGCAAACTGACAGCATCGAGTGGGACAGATAACAGCTCCCACTGATTTAAATGGGGCTTAAAAACCCTTGAATTGTGGAGTCTTTGCTATCATTCAACGGGTTAAAAGCCACATTTAATTCAATGCAAACAGTGGAATGTTTATTGGTTCCTTATTGTTCCATTGGTATTTTCCAGAACTGCTCATCTTCTACTTATGTCATAATAAGTTATTTTGAGAAGCAATGCATTTTGACATCTTTAGCAATCAAAGGAT
The DNA here is from genome assembly GCA_037306005.1 of Rhinophrynus dorsalis. NCBI lineage: Eukaryota > Metazoa > Chordata > Amphibia > Anura > Rhinophrynidae > Rhinophrynus > Rhinophrynus dorsalis. The sequence continues at coordinate 161,650,893 of CM074718.1, forward strand.
TAAATCTCTGACACTCAAATGACCCCTTTGAGTGCCAGAGCGGTGCGCAATGCGGTCCGTACCCCTCTGGCACTCAAAGGGTTTAGCAATTGAAGTTTTGGGAATGTTTGTTTGCCCTGTAATGCAGTTGGTATGCTCTATACTGATCTTCTTTTACTTTCACCATAAGGCCCTCTCGTCTATTCAATAAGATAAAGAGTGCTAGAGCATAATAACTGTTATGTGGAAGAAATGTGGAAGAAATGAACAGTTCCACTGGCTCATATCGAGCTTTCAACCCCTTGTTTGCTGCCAAAGCCACCAGTGTGTCCTGTCCAGCGTTCAAGGTCGAAACTGACAGCCAGGCAACAGCACGGAAATCTTTGCTTACAGACATCTGTGCATCTGCGCTGTCAGTCCCAGTCTCCTCTAGGAGGAGTTATATGGTACCTATAGGTCCCGGAAGGGACTGTTGGCGCAGGCACAAGCAGGATTTCTAAGTAAAATGGTAATTATTCTGTAGCATTGGTAAGTTTATCGCTAGATAGCTAATTATGGGGGAGGCTTTATTTGGAGTGATAGTTCCCCTTTAAAAACCACACTTAAATTAATGGGAATTTGGGGAACACTTATTTGTTCCCTAATGTTCAGTCTGATTTTCTCCAGAATTGCACCTATTTAGCTTACTGAATATGGAAACTGGAGTCTTTATCTTTTAAGAACCAGAGAGGTGCGAAATGCATTGTTTGTTAATGCATTGTGTACTCCGCTGGACCCATTCCTGGAATCAAGAACTTCTCTTGCTCACTTAAAAGAATAATCATCAAGTCCATCCATGATCAGAATCAAAAACTTCTCTTGCTCACGAAAAGAATTAATGGGACGCTGATACTAAAACCTGCAAGAAGATAGTTCTCACTCATCTGGGATGAGAAAAGGGTGCCAGCCCAAATACTCATTGAAAAGGAAAGAACATTTGGACTGAGCACGGGGACTGAAGGAGAATGATGTTCTCCAGTTTCACCCATTAGTGAACCAACTAACAAACACAATGGTGTTGTTATTCTTTTGCCATAAGCAACAAGACTCTGTGTGTGGGCAGCAGTTTAGTGGGGAGGAGGAGAAGTCGACCCCTTTTTGTCCTATTGATTTTGTCCTATTTGCATGACTTGAGCAAATTAAATGATGCAATATGGCTTTTTGTTACAAAACAAAGTGAGAGATACCACCCAGACACATATGTTGATTCGTAGAAGCTGTTTACATGAGAATAGAATGAAATCTACCGTGAACTAAGCATAAAAATTCGATTCAGCAATGGGCATTTTTCTTTACTATGCTCGGGCCAGAGAGGCTGAAACACAAGTTTTCCAAGAATCGTTCAGCCCTTGACAACAACACATTTGCCACTGAAGAATTCTTAATTAAAATAGAAGCAGAGGAAGAAAAAAAAAAGGGACACCTGATGGTTTATTTTACGTGCACTGATTCTTAATTGTGTGATTGGCTAAGCCCATTTCAGGGTGTGCAGATAAATGTACCATACAAAGTGTAAATTGAATGTATTCAGCATTCTAGATCCCACTCAGTATTGTCTATGTTCCGTTCTAAACAGCAGTTTAAACCCCTGAATGGTAGAGAGGTCTCCAAAATAATGTGCATCCATGGGGTTGATTTAAAGTGGATCCAAGAACTAAATGTAGGCGCAATGGCTCGTATTCATTAAAGCAAAACTGGAGTAAACTAAATAACAAATAACACAAAAAAGAGAAAACTACTGAATTCCCAAGAATTTGAATACAGCTTTTTAATCCCTTTCAGTGCCAGAAGGTTACTCAACACATAGCAAAGCAATGAGTTGCGTACTCCTCTGGTACTGAAAGGGTTAATCCCTTTAATGTTAGAAGTCGTCAATGCTCTTTAGCATTGAAGGTTTTAAGGTTCACTTTTAAAATAGCGCATTGTAAACAGCGCGCTGCTAGAAGCAGCATTAAGCATGTCGTCTTGATTTAAAGGGCAATGTGAGAATATTGCTCTCCATATAAGAGCGAGACTCTCATGTCACGTCTTTAAACGGCGCTTCAACACAACCTCACAGCATCCATGTTATTGCCCGCATTAACCCTTTGAACGCCTCCAACCTCCTACCATCTGTAAGTAGAACACAGCGAGTGATCGTGGATTATGTTATAAGACAACAGGAGAATACAGCAGATCAGGAGATAAGTCCATATATTTTCTATAACAATGGAAATTAGAAAGAAGGAGAAGACTGGGAGCGAAGATTAGAAGAAACGCTTGACTTCTATTTCCTCATTCCATTACTTCTAACTTATCTCTTGACGATTGCTGACTGTGTTCTACTTGCAGATGGTAGGAGGTCGGAAGCACTCAAAGGGTTAATTTCGGCAATAACATGGATGCTGCTGGTTGACCGGTTTAAAGACGCAACATGAGAATCTTGTGCTTATATGCAGAGCGAGATTCTCATGTCGCACTTTAAATCAAGGCAACACGCTTAATGCGGCTTCTAGCCACAAGCTGTATAGAATGAGCTATTTTAACAAGATAGCAGGTTTTAACCCCTTAAGGACCAGCCATGCAGCTGGCACTTAGGTACCATGGGGCATTTTTTTTGTTCAATTGGAATCAGAGGTCACCAAATGGCGTGCAGCCTCACTGTGACCCCTGAATTCCATGATTTACATGTATGTCATGGGTCAATAACGCACATTTTCCCCATGACATACATGTATATCCATAATCCTTAAGGTGATGAAAGAAAGTTTTATTTGTCCCTATGGTGCAGTTGATTTACTCCAGAATAACTCCAGTTTGCTTTATATAAATATGGGCCACATTGATTTTCCAAGTCCCAAACCCAGGCTTTCAGCATAAATGGCATAAAAATGATTGTCCCATAAATAGCTAAAATGAATGGTTTTATTTTTCCTCTGTATATCAATATGTAGTGAACAGAACACAGAGCTGTAAGCCATTATGTTCAAAAGAAAAGTGGAGTCATTCTGTAACAAACCAAATACACATACCCCAAATTTCCATTGATTTAAATACGGTTTTAATCCATGGAATGCTTGAAAAGCAATGCAATGGACACCTCCCTAGCATTCAAGGGGTAAAAGGGTTCATTTAAATAAATATATACGTTTTTATTTGTTCCCTATGATGCAGAAGGTTTGTGCCAAAATTACCATCGATTTCTTCTGAACATAAGGTTTAGAGTGTTTGAAAAATGAGAGTTTGCAGTGAACATTCATTTTCCCTTCTTTATAACATGATCTTGCAGTGAAGCAACTTAAATATATACTCAAATATATACATATTAAAAAAAAGAATAAATAGGTAATTCAACACAAATTAAGGCAACACCCATATGACATGTCTACTTTAAATCTGTTTTCTGCTAGAAAATGAAATAAGCCTTGGGTGAAGAGTCACTAAGACTTCATTATATCTGTATGATCTAACATTACCTGTCATTAGGTCAAAGGCAAGTAATGTCAAGTTAAGGTGACACCCTCCACAACTGACCTCAGAAATCCATCATGCATCAAAGACTAGAAGCACATACAACTCTACAACTGATACATAACCTTCAGCACATTGTACACCACACAATCGATTTAACAATAAACATATAAACCAAAAAGAATATGTATGTATGAAAAAGACTGGTAATTGGAAACTGTTTTTTGGAGACTTTATTAAATTATTTAAATCAGGGTCAAACAATCTCTGGGTCTCCAAATGTTGTTGGACTCCAACATCCACAATCAATAGTCCCAAAAAACTGGAGACACAGATTGCACACCCCTGTCTTAACCCTTTGAGTACCAGAGGGGTACTCCACGCATTGCGTGCACTCAAAGGGTTAACCAGCTGAGTGCCAGGGAGGTATCCACCGTGGCACTCAAAAGATTAAGTACTTCATTCAATGAATTATAAGCCCCTTTGGCAAGCAAGATGTTCCTAACTTTTCAGAAGGTGAAGGAAGTAATGAAGGTGTCAAGGTAAATATCTTCCTAGGATCTATTTTTCCTTAAAAAATTGGCTTTTGGTAGGATTTTCAGTCTTCTGTGTGGTCTGTAACATGAGACATGTTTGCAAGGATGTTTCTGTTCATGGTATGGGCGAGGAATTGCTGAAGTAAAGCATCTGATGTAATCACTATGGCAACAGTAAAGCCCAAAGCAACGATTCACTCTTTGGTTGCCAATGTATACACTGATGTCCAGTCCTGACAAGACTGGAACTGCTAACTGCTATGATCTACCATTCTCAAACCATACCATGTGTTGCCTCTTTCAGAGCCTTAGAAAACACCTAGCACATACTGAGGCTGATGTGCTAATTCTGCAGTAAAGCAAGTGCACCATAGAGGAGAAATACAATTTCCATTGATTTAAATTATTAATTAATCACCCATAAATTCTACATAGATCAACAGCAGAGACTTATTCCTAATGCTTTTGAGACCTCGTTAGGGGTCGAGTCCCATTTAAATCAATGAGAATGTTGTGAATGTTTACTTCTCCACTATGATGCTTAATCAAACTGAATTGACTACAACAGCCATTCAAGTGCCGCCATCAAATTCTTTGACTTTACATCTGCTTAACACTGCTTGCGCCAAGGTGAGGACAATGAGGCAGTATGTGAATGTTTTCCAGTGCAATCCTTTAGCATCTTACTTTTTTATATTAAAGAACTTTATTTAGACTAAAGAATTCCATATAAATCAAAAAGATAACATACACAATTAGAGTAGTAGGAATGAGTACCAGAGGTACAAATCTTTTAAGAAATACATTACTCTTCATTAGACAGACTAATAAGATGGGCATTGCCAAGCTTCATGATACAGGTGTACAAACATTGGAAAATAAAATTAGATTTTATTTAAGCGCCATAGAGAAAGAGATGAGATGGAGCGAAAAAAAAAATTTGAGAGAAGAGGTAGAGACATAAGGAAGGAAGAGAAAATAGTCTGCACTGTAAGGGTCCACCCACCTCCAAAACCAGAGAGGAACCCAGTCGTCAGTCCTATATACTAGTTCGCTAAATGTGTGTTTATCAAAAGCCGTCATGCGCAGTAGAGACGGCTGCACGCGCTGCAGTCATGCACACTACAGACTGCCCATGCCGCCGTTGATAATGGAGCAGGGCTCCGAATTCAGAATGTAGTCCTCTCAGCTCCGTATCAGCTGCGGCGCGAGCAGTCTCTACTGTGCATGACTGCACCGCTGCCATTGCTGGGTAGCACTGTGGCCCGTGTACATGGGCTCTTCAACTAGTAAGCTAATAAATGGTAAGATATACCAGAAGCTGATACAGAGATCCTAGAGCAGTGGTTCTCAACCAGGGTGCAGTGGCACTTTGGTGTGCCACGGACAGCTACTTAGGGTACCCCATGTTTTCTATGAAGACTTTCACAAACATGTGTATATTGAGTTTTAAATTATTATATGTGGAAATTGTTCTGCACAATATGTTTATTTTTGTTAGCATGGTTGTGAGACCTTGTAATAACTGTTTATTTATGTATTGTACCCTTCATTATGCCCTTAATAAATTACACTACATATGCTAGGGGTGCCCCAGAAGTTCCAGATTGAGTGTTAGGAGTGCCTTGAGCAAAAAAGATTGAAAACCACTGTACTAGAGTCTGGTATAGAGATCCTAGAATGTCCGTTTTAAGTCAAGGAAGGCCTGTTTCATCAAAGAGTTATAGCATATAAACTAAGATTGTCAAATAAGGTTAAATAATGAGAGGTAACCCATAACTGTGGCATGAATTTCCTCTAAAGTGGCCACTGAATTATGTTTTTTGTGCCAGTCCTTAATAGCTGGAGGAAGCTGACACTTCTAGTAAATAAAAAAGTCTATACTGGTGCTTTGTGAAATTAATTGTGTCAGACCTAATCAGGGGTGAGAATAATAAAGGGTCTAATGGTATTGTAATCCCAAAAATACTTCTCAACTCTTTGGCAATTTTGTGACAGTACATAATAATTAATTGGCAATCCAACCACAGATTGATCAGTGCTCCCTCCTCAAAATTACATCTCCAACATAAGGAGAACTAGTGGGAAACATCTTAGCAATTCTGCGAGTTGTAGAATACCACCGCATTAACAGTATAAACTAAGTGTCCTTGGTTGTTACACCTGGGGAACTAGTGAGCAAGCACTTAAAAATAGAGTGCCATTTGGTCACAGACCACAAGACTGATACACCATGTTGCCATTGTACTAGAAAACAGGATTTAATAGTGGAGGGTGTATTATTCACCATATGCCTTTTTAACATTACATATTAAGCCTTGGAGTGCCAAAGGGGTATCCAACGCATTACGTTGCAATGTGATGGATACCTCTCTGGCACTGCAAGGGTTAAACAAGCCATAGCGGAAAAGGTGCGACTGTAAGCCATTTTTCCATGCATGCTATGAGAAAGGAGTAAATAGGCTTGCTGTCCTAACAATGGCAGAGATTTCCACTGGTTTACACTACAGAGACCATACATTGCAATGCATGCCCTGAAGAGCAGCCACTGGCATTAGAGGATTACACTTGTGCAGCTGTGATGGTAAATTCATACCTGATGTACTAAGAAGCTCCAGAGCAATTTTGGAGCAAACCAACAACACTCTAGGGGAAGAAAAAATCTCATTGAGGACTTTTCACCCCTTGAATGCTAGAGAGCCCTCCATTGCATTGTGAAGCAATGTATTAGAGATCTCTCTGATTTCAGTTTGTTAAAAGTCCCATTTAAATAAGTGATAATGTAGACATTTTTCATCTAGCCCCTATGGTGTAACTGGTTTGTTCCAGAATTGCTCCGGTTCTGCTGTGTACATTAGTACAGTACTTTGTACAGTAGGAGAAATGTACAAATATGCAGAGCAGCTCGGTTTCTGCACTTGGAAGTTGACATACAAATCATGTGCCTACACTTTGAACTATGTACTAAAGCTTTAGTGCATAATAGTGCACACACTCTGCTATGGTTAAGACTGTAATGTAAGTAAGCCCCAAAATGTTATCCATTTAACATGCACAGAAAAAGGAATGATTTTACTTTGATTTCCTCTGCTCTTTGTTACTACATACCACAATACAACACACAGATGAACAGAATGCCCCAAAACACCCATACACTCAGCAGTGGATGGTGCAGTGCCAGTAAATTGATTCCAAGGCCTAGTTACACACCTCCCAAGTGTCCCTCTTTTAGACCCAAATCCCTCTGTCCCTCTTTCCCACCCTGGTGTCCCTCTTTTTAGGAGACCAGACTGTGTGGTGTATATATAAGTGTATAATATTGCTTGACAGCAATAAAACTCACATTATTGTTTGTTTAAACGTCAGTATATGTGTTTATACATTAGTCTGTGTAAATAAAATAATTTGGTCTTGTTATAAGTAATTTTTTAGGTTACACAAGGAGGTGTCAATAGGTAATGAAATAGCCTAAAACTTCTTGGCAATGCCCCACCCACCAGCTACACTCCCAGCAACTAGTGTTGCCACCCAGTCGGTATTTTACCGGCAGGCCAGTAAAAAATTGGCTTGTGCCCAATGTTAAAGGGATAGTAATACTTCATTTTATGTTATTTTGTAGGCATTAAAAAACATGAAGAATGATATAAGTCTTATCTCTCAAACCTTTATGGTTTATGAGATATTCACAAGCAAAGTTTCCCCCTCCCGCCCCTTTTACCTAGTGTAAGCCATCTCTTCTCAGATGTGGAATGCAGTCTATAGACCAGACAAATAACAGAAGGGGACACTCTTATTCCTATGAAAACAATGAAATCCCTGCCCCCCTTGACAAGCTTTTCAGGTTTTTCCCTTATCTTAATTGAAGATTGTCCCTCTCTGCAGTCTACCTGGGCACCTCTCTTCTGCTCTGGCTGAACGGTGTTACATCAGTAAAATGGGGCGGGAGGGGGATACTTTGTCATTGAATTACTCTGGAACTACAGCTCTGACAGAATTGAAATAACACTCTCCAAAGTCCAAATACTATGATGATTAATTAGAGCTGCTTTTATTATGAAACATTACTATCCCTTTAAGTCTATGGAGGGAATGCTATGGCCGGTATTTTTTATAAGAAAAGTGGCAACCCTGCCAGCAACACTCCCTAAAACACAAGTGTCCCTCTTTGGCAATTTGAAATGTTGGGAGGTATGTAGTTAACAACGAACCATACTAGTACATCCCATCTAGTTCCTCAGGCACATAGGCTGTAGACATTGTTTGCATAAAACTTTAACAGTGTAAATACATAAGTACCAAAACAGATGCATGCTAAAATGTGTATACAGTTAGAACCACCTGCAAAGTTATATGTAAAGTCTCTCACACTTGAGATAAACAAAGGCCTACTAACCTACACATTCACAACATTATTTATGGATATCTGTAAGAACACACACACAGAGATTTACCAATAAGTGTCTATTTTTGTAAATAAGGTCTCTTGACTTAGAGACAGGATCTCACCCATGTTACATAAACAGAAATGTGCTTACCTTTACATACACTGACTGTTTATAACCAGGAATACAATTTATATATACATATATATGCAACTTCAACATATGAATACTTATTGTAAACAACAGTACACAACAGCATCCTCTCCATGAGACTTATAAACACCAATAAAAAGTACAAAACACAAATATTACAAATGTGTATACACACTTACACATAACCATTAACCAACCCAGGTAAGAAAAATGTCAGAAGAAACACTCATGTAAGAAAGAAAGAGAATATTGCAATCCTTGTTATTCTAAGTAACCAATGCACTGATGTCTCCTCAGCTTTAAAAGTGGCCTCCATACAATGAAATAGGAAATGGAGAGATTTTTATCACTGGAGTGCCTCTCATCTCTCTCTGAACTTAATGTATAACCTCCCCCAAAGGGACAGATACTAAGGTAGGAATAGATGACCTGAGGCCCTCAAACTCAGGCAAAACTGTTTTAATCCTGAATAGTTGGAGGTCCTCAGGTTGATCACTCTTGAAAAAAATCTCTGCAATTCCTCTATATTTTTCTCAGGTGCAAATCTGGGATTTAAAGAGTGGGACCTCCTGTAAAGAAAGTATCAGTTGTACCTAACATTTGTTTTGTGCAATCCTGAATTTAAAACCTGTGCATCAAAGAAGCTGTTGTTGGACTCAAGGTGATGAAAAATGTAGCCAACAAAAGCTGGAGGGGTTCAGCTTCTCCACCCCAGGCACAGTCATGTACAAAAAAAGAACATATGGCATTATTGGGGTGATGAATCTTTGTGCTTACCTGAAATGACAGTGGCAAAATAATGCAAGGGGTTGGTCAAGGCAAGTGAAAACCCCCTTTCAATGTGCCCTTGACTGTGGGAGCCTATGCACTAAAATGTCTGAAATCTCTCCAGCAAGAGGCTCCATAGATTAAGATACTGATTGGAGAGAAATTAAACATACCTGACTGCTAAATAAGGCCTAGTTCTCACTCATGATATTGTAACAGCAATGGTATTACAACATGTTGCAGCAACACAAGATTACTTGAAGCTGAAAAAGCTACCCATGCGAACTAGAGCATAGAAAACAATTAGACCTATTATGTGAAAAATTGTTGCAACAAACTGAATGCAACACTTGGAGAGACAGGAACGAACCACATCTTCCTAGGTAAGTGCTACTGCAAAACCATAGGTGCTCAAATTGTCCTCAACCTCCCCCACTAACACCAGCAACAGTTCAGGTTTTCAGTGAGCAAAGCAATTGCACCACAGAAGACAGGTATTCATTTTTAAAACATTTATTGATTTAAACCTTTGAGTGCCAGAGGGGTACACAATGCATTGCAGAGCAATGCATTGTGTACCCCTCTGGTACTCAAAAGGTTAAACTGGGGCTTTTAACTCCATGAATGCAAGATAGGTATCCAACACAATACAGTGGAGACCTCCCTAACATTCAATGTGTTAAAAGTCCCATTATAAATTGATTGCAGCCAGGGGAGGGCTGGCAACTTTTGGCTGGGGGCAAGTACAATTAAGTGGCATATTTCTATTACCACTCCAGCCCAATGTCCCAGCCCAACCCCCTTTTGTTAATGTTATAGCTGGCATTAATATTATGGATTAAGTCAAGTGATACCTCAGAGTTTATAACTGAAATGGTAGTACACAACTGATATCACAGAGATGACAACTGAAATGGATCTACACTAGTGATACCACAGAGCTTACAACTGAAATGGATCTACACTAGTGATACCACAGAGCTTACAATTGAAATGGAGCAACACTAGTGATACCACAGAGCTTACAACTGAAATGGAGCTACGATACTTGTGTAGCTCTTTAAATTCTGTTTACTCTATTTACAGCAGCAAATGGGAAATTGAGTGAGGCAGTGGCCCAATGGCCCATATTCATGACCAGCCTGGGGGGCAATTGCTGTGGTTCTTCATAGAACATCAGCCTAAGTAGAACAAATGTATGGATTCTCCAGTGCAGCTCCACTAGCATTAGCCTCCAGTTACTGTTCTTCAGGGTATAATGTACAGTGTATGGTCACTATAGTGTACACTGATGGACAGTCTCCACCATCATTAGAGCTTTAATGCCTGCAAGCTATGCACTCCTGCTCCATAGAATGTGCAGGGAAAAGGCATACACTGAAGTCATTACCTCTATACCTTGCATAGTACAAACTTGAAATTTTTAGGTGCAGTATCACAGTGGCCTGAAATTGTACAGTGGCACTGTTGCTACACCAGCTTATGGAAGATTATGAGTAACTGAACAGGGGCTTGATTCAAATGCAGGTGCTAATTTTACCTCTGCTTTTATCTCCAGGTTTCTGAATAGACTTCAATAGGAAAATATTTGATAAAACAGGAGGTAACATTTATCTCCTGCATTTGAAACCAGCCTCAGATCTGTCCACAGGATGGTGTAGCAAAAGTGCCACTGTACAATGAATGAATAAATGAATATGTTTATTTATATAGCTCCACAAGTGTATGCAGCGCTTTACAATTTAAGGCTTTAGACAATACAGGGTTACAAGTGCTCTGTAGAGTGAAACACTGGGTGTGAGGTCCCTGCTTACAATCTAAGCTTTCAGCCCACTGTGATACTACACCTAAAAAAATAAAACACCTTTCAGCAGTGGGAGTACCCATGATTACAACAGATTTTTTTTTTTTTACATTTTAAGTATTACTGTCCCTTTAGCAAGGCACAGAGAAAAGTAATGACCCAAAATGCACACAGACTGTCCATTATTCTCCTTATTGTGAGAGTTAGAAAACTGACAATTGGAAGACATAGAGCCAAAAAGTGGATTCCAGCTCCTGATTTAGAGCAGAATCATCATTGTTCATTCCCTCGGTAGCTCCTCGCATGCTCACAGGTAGATCAGTCATTAGCTCAGTCTTTCTGACTGATCCTCTTGTGCTCATGACAGAACCACCTGTGTTCAGCTGAGGAAATCTAGAAAACCCGCTCTGTTGGGGAGGCTCAAGAACAGGTTTTCCACTGCTATGTCCATGATTCCCAACATTTCTTTAGTCAAGTCCTTTTTTATGTCATAACACATTTAGATGGAAAATTAACATTTCTGTGACATGTGCTTATAAGAAAGACTATTTACCTTAATGAGTTTATCTGGGATGACATGACACCCTAAGCTTGATGACACGACACATAAATGTGACATAACATGCCTGTTAGAAACCACTGGCCTATATGTTGACCTTTTTAGGATCAGATTATTGTGCTACACTTCATTAAACAATGCGGTTCACACCTTCTGGTTCTTAAAGGGTTAAACAAATTAATATTCCTGATGTATAGCTCTCACTTCAGGAGGTTACACTAGGTTTTGGTGACGTTTCTCAAAATACATTTTCAGAAAAGAATGGTTAACCCTTTGAGTGTTAACAGGTGTACAAGACATTGGAAGACAATGAATAACACAACCCTCTGGTAGTGAAAGGATTAAGAAAAAAAAAGAATCTGTAACAGGAAGATTATATATTGATATCATTAAAAACTAAAGCATTTTAGGATCACCAGACATCATTTGAAAAAATAATGTTTTAATACTGTTCTGTGCATATCGTTAGGTAGCTTGGACACTTGTAAATGGATTAACACATTTCAAGATATAAAACTGTCATTGGGTCTCACTCTCAAAGCATAATTCCTTTTTAGTGTAAATCCAATGAGTCAAGTCACTGGATACTATCATTTATTATGACATGCCTGAAAGTAACCTGATCTAACCTAGGATTATGGGTGGTCACAAATGTAGTCTGTCCAAATGATGAAGCAATAACTCAAATTCTGTTTATTAACCCATTATCCTCATTCAGCTCTTTCAGTGTGTGTGTGTGTGTGTGTGTGTGTGTGTGTGTGCATGCATATCTGTGTGTGTGTTTGTGTGTGTGTGTGTGTGTGTGTGTGTGTGGAAGGGGTGTGTATTTGTGTGTATCTGTGTGTGTGTGTGTGTATGCATATCTGTATGTGTTTGTGTGTGTGTATCTGTGTGTGTGCCTGTATGTATCTGTGTATGTATTTGTGTGTGTGGGGGAGGGGTGTGTATTTATGTGTATCTGTGTGTGTGTGGGGTGTGTGTGTGTGTGTGCATGCATATCCGTGTGTTTGTGTGTATCTGTGTGTGTGCCTGTATGTATCTGTGTGTGTGTGTGTGATGTGTGTGTATAATATGTCATTACAGGAGACCAGCAAGACATTCAAATTGATTACTGTAATTATGTATTGCTCTAGTTACATATAATAGAGTATTTCCCTACTGATTTCATGTAATAACCGGTAAAAAGTTACCAGGGCATTGACTGAACATGACCTGCCTGAAAATCAGCCTTGCAAAGGGTTAAAACACTGCTGAGCTAGACTAGCATCAATATAGTTGGACGTAATTAGATTCCAGAAGTGCTTGGATATTTCTTCCACATATAATGCTCTAAACTAACCTGAAACCTTCCAGCTGTTGGACTACAACTCCCATCGGCTGGCTGGGGATAAGAGGAATTGTAAACCAATTGGAGGTCCTCAGGTTACTCTACACTGCTCTAGACAAAAGAAGGGATGTAATAATAATATTTTACACTAACACTGGTGCTGGAAATTATTTCTTAGTGCTACATCTGCCTACAGCCAATCTACTAAGCTACTTACTCTGAAAATTGTCCTCTGTAGTCTACTTGTGCCAAGAGGAGGGCAACAGGGGAGTGTATGGGCATTTCAGGGCGTTCCTTTGCTCTGTGCCTTGTTTAACACCATGTACTGAAGAGGAAACTGGCATAACTTTAGTCCATTTCCCTCAGCATGCTACAGGGGAGGCATTTGTGGCATGCTGGCATTAAAGCCTTAAAGTGATAGTAGCGCTTAATAGTAAAAAATATATTTATGTGTATAAATATCAGAGTTTATCCTGCTCAGTAAAACAAGGATACTCCAACTTCCGAGATATATTTTGTTTAAATGTTGTTGCAGCTCAAACATGCATCAATGGTGTGAACTATTATAGTAACACTGTTGCTCCAGCATCGAATGAAGGTTGATGGTCCATAGACTGCTGTTGTAACATTTCCAGGCATGGAAATACTTCACACAAAAACTGCATGTCTGAGTTGTTACAACTTTCAAATAAAACATCTCTCAGAAGTGGTGTAGAGATCAAATATATGAGTATTGCAGTATGTAATAATATCTTTTTTATTGGACTAACATTCAATTATATGGAGACAAGCTTTCGAGAGTGATGCTCCCTTTATATATATCCCTTTGAGTGCCATAGGGGTATCCAACACATTGTGAAGCAGTGCACTCAAAGGGGTATATATATATCCCTTTAATGATGGAGTAGTGCGTGTCCTGGTATGCACTAAAGTGATCACACTCTCTAGTACAAACCCAATAATCCAGGGGCATGAGTAGGAAGCCAAAATCCCAGCTCAGAAAATGTGCTTCCCATGGGGATTCTTACATTAACCTGGAGTCTGTTAGTGACAAGAGTTGTTATCACAGACCCTGTCCTTGTGAAAATCTGACATCCCCTACAATATTAACCAGTTACCCACCATACAGTACAGAGAAGCATTGTATTGTCTGCCCAACAAAATACTCTGGTCTCATTTTTACAAGTGCTCTATGTTCAAAAGAAAAGCAGATTTATTGTGTGGCAAACCAGCTGCACCACTGGGAAGTAACACACATTTTCAACATTACCATACATTTAAATTAGGTTTTTAACCATATGAATGCTAGCGATGTCTCTGGAGACCTCCCCAGCACACAGGGGGTAACAAGACACCATTTAAATCAGTGTGTCATTATATTTACCCCTATGGTGCAGTTGGTTTGCCCCATAATAACTTCCACTTTCTTTTGAACATAGAGCCCTAACTAATTAGAGTGAATCAGTAGGGAAAGAAAATGCAGAAAGGCAGCCATAGAACTGATTCCACATGGCAATCATCTTCTCCCAATGGAAATGCAAAACCTACTGGGTGAAGGCTGGGCTTTCACATACCAGGCATTTTTTCTCTACAGTACTGTATGCAATAAGCTGACAGTCATGTGCATGGGGGGAGTGATTTTATTAAAAGTGTTAAAGATGAAAAGACAATAGAGTGAATGCTTGACAAAGAAAATATGCCTGCCTAATGCCAATTTACTAAGTTACATATATCAAAATACCTCCCCTTAACGTCTCTCGAACCAGACAGAGGACAGTGGTCAGTTTATGGGCATTTTCGGGCATTCTTTTCCTATGTGTCTTCTTTAACACAATATTCTTTTACACCAGTTCTCTACTCTTGTTATGAGGCAGGGGCTGGTATACTGGGCTTGCTGGCATTAAATTCCTGTCACTGGTGGAGCTTGCCCATATGAACTCCAGTAATCATACACTCTAATATTGCGATGCAATGCATTGGTGACCTCTCTAGGATCCAAGGATTTACATTTCCCATTAAGTTGATGGGAATTTAGGGAAGTTTTTTTTATTTATGGTGCAGTTAGTTTACTCCAGAATAGTTCCAGTTCTCCTTAGTACATTAGCCTCCCTCAGATAACGTATTTTAAGGGATAACAGGGGTTACTTGACCTATAACAAGAATACACACATTTAAATAAGTTATTGTGCCTTTAACCCTTTGATTACCCCTCTGGTACTCAATGGGTTAAACAAATGCACCTTTTTTTAACCCTCTGCATGCCAGAGGGGTGTGCAACACATGGACTAGTCATCTGGCATTCAAAGGGTTAAGATTTGTAAGTAACCTCCCCCCTCCACTGCAACTCAATAAAAAAAAAAGTCAGCAGCAAGAATATTTTCACATTTGCAGGTGCTTATAATGGACAGTGTTTCTTACTCCGTGATATAATAATGAACTATAAAGAAGGACCATTTTCTGACTGAAACATATTCTTATTATGTATTGTTTTAATGTATAGTACAACGTTATGGTAACTCATGATGATGGAAAGATTGTTACTATTGCTGTACTGGAGAGCATCACAACTATTATGGACCAAACAGAAACATTTAGGATCGATCTAAAACTCCCTCTATGATTTTAACCCTATAATGCCCAGAGAGGTGTTCCTCGCAATGCGTTAAGGACCCTCTGGTCCTTAAAGGGTGAATAAGATAGCGGACAAAAGAACACCAACTGAACAGGCATAAAAGCAACACACGCAAAAAAAACTCACAGCCAAATACTTCATCAGTCAAATGTTAGGATGTCTGCATTTTGGTAGGGTAGCTCCTGGGGTCCTACAGTCCATATACAGAAGAATCAGCGTCTCTGTAAAGGATTGTAAGGACTGCAATGCAAATATATGACGAGAGAGATCACCAAGCTTCCATGAAGAGTGAAAACTTTACTAAACAATCCCCTTTACTGTATACACGTGGAGTGCTGTCAACAGTGAGACTCAGTCAAGTCTATTCTTTAACAGAGGACACAGGACAGTGCACATGGTACCAAGTCAGCTCATCACATTCAGGGGGTATCTCATGGATGGGCAACGTGTGACTCTCCAGCTGTAGTTAGATTGTAACTCCAGAGGATGATGGGAGTTGTAGTCTAACGACAGCTGAAGAGTCACACGTTGCCCACACTCGGAAACCAATAGCTAATCAGCATCACCTATGCATTTAACCCTATGGTCCCAGAGAGGTATCCAACGCATTGCAATGCGTTGGATACCGCTCTGGCATTCAAAGGGTTAACTCTTTGAATGTCACGGGTGCGCAAATATTTTAACACTTCGTGTGCCAGAGAGGGGTGCAACGCATTACATCTCAATGCGTTGCAGTCTAAGGATTAACCCTTTGTGTCCCAGAGGGATATCCAACGTATTGAAAGGCAATGAGTTGGATACCCCTCTGGTACTCAAAGGGTTAAATGCGGGTCATATAATCACGTGCTGCTTACCTTAGGATCCATTTGCATCCCCAGGCTTTCAGGCTTGGAGCAACAGGACAGGCGGGGGTAGAGTCCCCTACACCCCTCACCGGCTCCCCCCAGATCCAAGGTCTGCAGCTTTCTATGGCGTTTTTTCACGCGTCTTGGGGGGCTCCCATTCAGACACCTCCTTCTCCTAGCCCCGGATTCACTTTTCTCCCCAAACTTAGCTTCGCTGTCAATGACAAGCAAAGCAACCCCCCAAAGCAGTATCCACTGCAGCACCAGCATCTCCTTTATTATTACAGTCCAGGAATTAAAAAAAAATTGAAAGTATTGTAGAGGCAACTGCTTGCACTTCAGTCCCCAATCGGGTTAATGTCAAAAGTAATAAAAAGTGCCAAAGAATAGTTTACAAACAGTAGGGTGTAAGTTATTTTGCGGACAGTTAGTGGCTCAGGTGGGGCTGCAGCGTGCTGGGTGGCATCTGATTCTGGATATTGCTTAATGCTGTTGAGCAGGGATCAGAGAATCTTGGCACAGGGATGGGATCGCTCACCCTCTCTACCAGTGTTGATTGTGGATGCTGCGGCTGCCTGGGATTGCTGCTTGTGCTACTCTTGCATCTCCGCAGGGCTCTCATGTTTCGCTCTTCTTTTTGCTTCTTTTTAACTGGAGCTCTGGGAGGTGCTGCCACCCCGCGCCCCTTGACGTCACTGTCCCTTGCACACACACATACACACAGACATAAATAAATACACACTTAGTTACACACACACACACTTATACATACACAGATAACACAGATATACACACACATTTAGCTGCATGCACACACACACTCAAAAGGTTAAGGATGCTGAAAACATAAATTCTTGGACAGACTAAAAGCTGGAGAGTCACAAGTTGCCCAATCCTGGCAGACTTAACCATTTGAGTGCCAAGGGGTAGGCAACACATTGCGTTCCCCTCTGGCACTAAAAGGGTTAAGATGCTAATCTTAAAATGTTCATGCAAGGACAGGCAAACAAAGAGCTGGGGAGCCACGTGTTGTAAACTCCTGACAACCTTAGGCTGCTGATCTGAAAATATCCATGAAATTTAGTTTGTTCCTTACGGAGAAATTCTCCAGAATTGCTCAGTTTCTTCTTTTACATTAACCTCACTGTATGATCTCATCTCTGTAAGAGCAATTGTTTTGAAAATACCTTACAACGTTAAACATCAGATAAACATATTGTGGATCTTATTGACTTTGAATCTGTGGGGGTGATAAATGCCAATTTATCAGGCACAATGCTATTCGATATATTAACTTCTTAATTTTCTGAACAAAGCTTGAAGAAAAGTGTTATAAAGGGGTTAGAAAAAGTTAAAAGAAGTGTATATGTTCATAATATAGAGCTTTTTGTAACAGTAATACTGATAGGCTCTTAGGGACTGAGGTGGATATAGGGCTTTTTCTGCACAGTTAACACACTACATGTCCAATGTTTCTAATATCAGACTAGTAAAGGTTAAGTTTTAACCTACACTGTAAGAATAAACTGTGATGAGACACCATAGCTCTGAACTACAGCTGTACTCTACAGGGTTAACTTGACCTGTTGTGTTGGGAGACAGCATACCTTCTCAGTGTTCTTTTGTAATGACTGTTCATGCTGGATACCTTTCAGTACCCCAGGGTTATACAATGTACATCCCTATGGCAATGGAAGAGTTACTGAACAATGCTGGCATTTAGGGTGCTGAAATCTGAGCTAATCCTCTCCACTGTACCACTTGTTGCTCTCCTTTACCCATCCCCAGCATTATAATAACCCTGCATGCTATTATTTACATTTTTTAATCTTAGAGTATATGGCAAAGTGTTTTGTATTCTCCATGACAAAGTGATTGTCACACATCATCAGACACACTTCACTTCACCATAGCATTGCCCCTTAGTGGATCTCTCCCCTGCACACACATCTGGTCCTCATTTAAGTTCATCTTAAAGTAAGACATGGTTAACAGTGAATAAAATCCCAATATTATATTCAATAATGACATAATAGGCAGTGGTGGGCAACATGAGACCCTCCAGCTGGATTTAATCTGTAATAACTCTGAAATATGCTCCTCCCTGCAGTGGGAGTACCCTGGCTTTACTCAACAGGAAAAGCCCTACAATATATATTGTTTTCATAAAAGTAATGTACTGCTCTTTTAAAGGGTTAATATCATAGGTCCTTTTTCGAAATTATGAGAGGAAATTGAGCCTAACTCATCTTGTAAGTAAACGCCAAAGATGGCACACTTCACTGGGAGCTATTCCTGAGGGAATAATTGACTCTTAAAGGAACAGTACACTATTTTATAAAAAATAGCTTTTACTGATGAGTAAAACAAGGGTAATCCAGATAAAATTAATCTTTCTAGAGTTATTACAGTTTAAACAGTTGTTTTTTTTACATTAACATTGCCCTCTAGTGAGCATATTTCAGATAGTTATTCTGTTGCATTCTGAGGTGAGTCACTGACAACAGTTTTCCAAAAAAAATTATTTGCAACTGCTGAGTCACTTCCTGTTAGTTTGAATTTTTAGGAAGTAAACTCAGTGGATCTCTGTTGCCAGAGAAGGTTTGAAATGATATAACTTTGGAATTAAATCACTGCCAGGAGCAGGGGTACCCTTATATTACAGTTACACAGTAGGAAAAGCCCTAGAAAATGTAGGTTTTCATAAAAACTGCACTGCTTTTTTAATGTATTTAACAGAAGCCCTTCCCCACGTAGGATTCCTTCATACAGAAGTTAGATATAGATTTTTATTTATTTTTGTTCAATAAACATACAATATACACCCAAAGCTATTGAAAGAGCTTAGGTGTGCAATGGTAAAACCTTTAAGATACATCCAATGTTATTGAAAGGGCATATAAGTGTAATGGTAAATCCTTTAACAGAATTATTCAGTCACTAGTGACAGGAGTAGTTCCAGAAGTTTGGAGGTTAGCAAATATAATACCATTTCTCAAAAAAGCTATCAGGGAAGAGTAGAGTCTGGCAACTAAGACGGGGTCTGAAATTGACCACTCCAAGACCAGAGTGGTCTCTCTCAGACCCCCCCGCTTGGCACACAGGTACACATAGCAGGTCACATCAGTAAGGATCAAAGTGGTCCTTAAGTGAAGGTAATTTCCCTGGACCACTAGCCCATATGCGGTTAAAGGCAAGATTTGTTTAATGTCTGAATTTAAAGGGCTTACAAGATCCTCAACAGCATGTGTTTAATGTAGGGAGATCTTGTCAAACTAATGTCATAGAGTTTTTCATGGGTAACTAAATAACAGATCTAGGGGGGCGCAGTATGTATAGTTTATCTAGATTCTGGTAAGGCGTTAGACACTGTCCTTTATAAAAGACTCATTAATAAACTGCAGTGTTTGGGTTTAGATGCAATAACAGGTGAATTCATAAAGCGTTAGTGACAGGAGACATAGAGTTGTAGTTAACGGATAATATTCACAGAAGGTTATGTTACTAGTTGGATACCTCAGGGGGCCCATTCTTTTTAATATTTGTATTTGTGATATTACTAAAGGTATGCCTTTTTGCAGATGATACCAAGATCTGCAACAGGGTAGACATTCCTGAGGGAAATAAGCCATCTGGCAAATTATATAGATAAATTACAAGAAATGATGAGAGTGTGAAAGCTGCTGTTTAATGTTGAAACATGTAAAATAATGCATTTGGGACGTAAAAATCCAAAGGCAAAATATAGTATTAAGAGTACCATTCTGTCGGTAAGAACAGAAGGAAGGTACCTGCGTGTCATTTCTGACGACTTAAAGGGATAGTAATGTTTCATAATAAAACAGCTCTAAATAATCATCATAGTATTTGGACTTTGGAGAGTGTTATTTCAATTCTGTCAGAGTTGTAGTTCAGGAGTAATTCAATGACAAAGTGTCCCCCTCCCGCCCCTTTTACTGATGTAACACTATTCAGCCAGAGCAGAAGGGAGGTGCCCAGGTAGACTGCAGAGAGAGACAATCTTCAATTAAGATAAGGCAAAAACCTGAAAAACTTGTCAAGGGGGGCAGGGATTTCATTGTTCTCATAGGAAGAAGATTGTCCCCTGCAGTTATCTGTCTGGTCTTACAACCAGATTCCCCATCGGAGAAGAGATGGCTTACACTAGGTAAAAGGGGCGGGGAGGGGAAACTTTGCTTGTGAATATCTCTTAAACCATAAAGGTTTGAGAGATAAGACTTATATTGTTCTTCATGTTTTTTTAATGCCTATAAAATAAAATAAAGTTAAAAAGAAGTATTACTATCCCTTTAAAGATAGGCAGGTAATGTAACAAAGTAGCAGGGAGTGCAATCAGGGTGCTGGGTTGTATAGCTCAATGGAGTATTAACAGAAAGTGGGAGGTGGACATGTCAATCCACCAATCTATGGTAAGACCTCAACTAGAGTATTGTGTATAATACTGGAGACCCCATCTCCAGAAGGATATCGATATTATTGAGGGAGTTAAGAGAAGGGCTACTAAAATGTTGAAAGAGTTACAGGATAAAATCTATTAGATTGAAAAAGAGATGAGAGAGTGGGACTATGACAGGAAAATACAAATACATAAGGGGATTCAACAAAGTAGATGAAGGAACTACATTTCATGGGGGTGGGAATGTTAGATCAAAAGGTCATAGTCTAAAACTAGAGGGTCAGAAGCTTAGAGGTAGTGTAAGAAGGTTTGGCTTCACTGAGAGAGTGGTAGATAAGTGGAATAACCTGCAAGCACTTTGGAATAGAGTTGAATACAGTGAGGGGACTTAAGTGTGCATGGGAAAGGCATAAGACTATCCTGAACATAAGACAAAAAAGAGGACCAATAAGGTTTGATGTTTTTACAGCAAATGGTTCTTATTTACTGGCAAATTCTATTTTTTATGTTCCTTTATCTGAAGTTGCTTATATTTGCTCTGTACCATTTTACATCTTTATTTAGTTTTCACATATACACAGTAAGCAATAAACTTTATGAGTCTGAATGATATTAGCCATAGAGAGAGAGAGAGAGACCCATAATTCAAACTGGACTGGAGAACCTTCACAAGGTAATAATATGTTCCCATACAGCAGAGAAAATGAGTGCAAATAGGCTATCAGTGACAATAAGTCCAAAACCCAGAAGTGCACTGAATTGGTAAATAGTCAGTAGTCACAGTATGTACCTAACAGTCCCAGGAATTATCTGTGATATGTCAGAAGACTGTAGAAATGAGAAATGGGTATGATGAGAAATAAGTCAATGAGAATACCAAATGTATGTAGTATCCTAGGATAAAAATGATGATAATCAATGAGGATGAGGTTGAAGTGAAGAAGGCAGAAATGAAGGTTAGTTAATACGTATAGAACTGTCAGATGCTGCTAGTAATGTTCAGGTAGCCTTGTCCACCAATGAATAAAAACTGCACAAATATCATAGAAGAGCAAAGCTGAACAGAAAAGTAAGAAAGAATAAAAAATACTTAAGAGTAGTATGTTTATTAATGAAAGAATCTTAAAAGAAACCACAATCGTTGCACTTACATGCTGCCTATCTTGGGCTTTATGCATATGAGAAGTCCCGTCCTCTTGTAGCCAGTAGTCTGTGTCCTTGGAACCCTTCTTGACCTAGTCAGATGCTGCTGCTCTGCATTGTCTGTGAAGATGGTCCTTATGGAACTATTCTTAAAGAAGCAAGGAGCTTGTAAAGTGATATAATACACAGGTCTATGATGGATGCTTTTGTTTGTTTTTTGGGAGAAAAGCAGGGACAAGAGAAAGCAGTCTGTAGCTGGTGCAGTCCATGTGTAGAAACACCATGAAAAGGAACTCACTCTCCTCATGGCTGTAGGCCAATGCTGACTGACACAGAGCGCGTGACCGGCTAAGGGAAGGGGGCAGGAATTTCACAGGGGGCATAGGAGGGACCAATGAGTGAGGATGCAATGAATGGGAGAACCCAAAGCATATATCATGGTGATGCGACTCTACTTCCTCAGGGGTACAATAAACTGATTGACTAGGTTATGTCAAAAGGATATAAGGATTTTCTGGCTATAATAAAGTAGGTGGGAGATTAACGTGTTATTATTTTTCCTTTAATCCTCTGAGTGCCAGAGGGGTACACAATACGTTGCTTTTTTCAATGTGGTGCTTACTCCTTTGGCTCAAAGGGTTAAATCTTTCTCCTAATTCCTTATATTGCAATGATCCTTAAATCTAATCCTTGGAACAATCCAGCAGGATAATAGCAATGAATTGCGTACCTCTCTGGCACTCAAAGGGTTAAAGGTATTCCATTGTAAGTACAAGCTGATTATTCACAACTATAGCTTATTCACAGATTAGTCACTTGTGCTGAAGTCTAAAATTCAGTTTTTCTTTTAACATATTCTGGGAACATAAGTTGGAAATAATTGTTATATGGAATAGTGTTTATATTGGGTACAACAATGTAATAAAAGTTGTTTACCAAGTTCTGCAAAAAAGATCAGCAGCCATGTTATATTTTTTTGTGTCAGTAAGGTCTTCCAAGTCCATGCACTTTACACACAGAGAAATAGCAGAGCAATCATCATAAAAATAAAAGGCCAGAAAGTTTGTCACGATGCAGTCATGTGCAGTAGAGACTGCCCATGTTCGGCCAGTCTCTACTGCGCATGATTGCATCGCGTGAGTGAGGTGGCACAATCATGTGGAGCAGTGAGGTAACTGCAGTACCAGAGCAGGTCCGGGTAATGTTAAGAGGTCGGTCCTGCTCTGCATACTGCCGTTACCTGCTCCACGGCCCGTGCAAAAGGGCTTTTACACTAGTTCTGGAATAAACCAACCACATTATAGGGGTCAACTAACATTTTCCATTGATCTGAATTGACCCTTTAACTCTTTGAATGCTAGAGAGGGCCCCAATGAGCATTCATTGGGTTAAAACTCCTATTTAAATCTATGGGAGTTTTTGGAATTATATTTCATCCCTGTGGTGCAATTGACTTGCTATCATATTGCTATTCATTTCTTGTTTGTGTAAGGCCCCATTTGGCATGAAGGACATAAGGAGATAAATATCATAATCATATGTTTGATTCACTGAACTGTATATGAAATTTAATTTTTCTCCATCATTGTTGGTAGAATGTTATACACACAAACAAGGCCTCCTCCAAGCCTCTTCATTTGGTTCCTGGGCCACAGGGGAGCTGATTGACTTGCTAATTGTCTCAAGGAGCTTCCTCCCAGCTGTGTAGTGGTTTCTTTTATATTATGTTTTTAAATAACCCAGAGTGACTTCATATAACAAGCAATTCCTATTCCCCTCATCAATTCAGGTGTTCAGTCTATGGTTTCTAGTTATTGTAGATGAGACTATTCAACCTCTTCCTACAAATGAAAGGAATTTCACCAATTTGGATAAATGAGCAGTCCTCTAATCCTTCCGGCATTAAAATACTATTGTACTATAAAGGAAGACTTCCTACATTCACCTTAAGCACTTCTGTTTCCTGCGTGCAAGAACCCTATTATAATAATAGCATAAAAGACAGGTGCACTAGGGTATGATAACAAATATTAGAACGGATAAAATAGCAGTTAGTAGGTTTATCAAGGGCTTTAGCTACAAAATTCTCCTTGGTCCTTTTTCACACGGGTGACACCTTCTCTTGCATTCCACCTCCAAGCCTGATGCAGTAGAGGTTTTCCTGGCTACTGGCATATGTGGTACATTTCAGTGGAAGTTTTACTGAGCATCACAACCTCAAATACTGCTGGTGTGTTAAAAGAATAGTAATGTTTCACAAAAACAGCAGCTCCAATTAATCTTCATAGTATTTGGGCCATGGGGAGTGTTATTTCAATACTGTCAGAGTTGTTGTTCAAGAGTAACTGAATGATAAAGTATCCCCCTCCCGCCTCTTTTACCTAGTGTAACACTGCTCACCTCAGATGTGGAATCTGGTTGCTTGACCAGACAGATAACAGCAAGGAACAATCTTCTTTTGTTAGAACAATGAAAACCCTGCCCCCTTGACAGGTTTTTCAACTTTTTCCCTTATCTAAATTGAAGATTGTCCCTCTCTGCAATCTACCTGGACACTCTCTGCTGCCTGAGCTGAGCAGTGATACATCAGTAAAAGGAGCAGGAGGGGGATACTTTGGATCATTCAATTACTCTTGAACTACAACGCTGACAAAATTGAAATAACACTCTCTAGGCCCAAATACTATGATGATTAATTTACTGTGAAACATTACTATCCCTTTAAGGTGTGACGGCAACCCCATAGTCTACCATGCAGCCCTTCTTTACTGCAACTTTACTGCGTTACTGAGGTAATGCAGTAAAGGTCAGATTGTTGGACTTTGGCAAGTTTACATGTGAATGGCAACATGGCCCAACATTGAAACGTTAACAAAGGGTGACATGACCAATATAGTATCACTGCTTTGGTGTTACCGGTGAAAAAGCACCTTGGACCTTCAATGGGAATCTGTTAGATAAAACCAGTAGACAACACAATAAAATCTAGTTCTTTGTTTGTTAAACTCTGTTGGCTTGACTGTTGTTTGATAGCATTGAATATTTAATTCTAAAGTGAAAGTGACAACTAAGGTTAATTCGAAAGAGCTTTCAAAACACCAATGTTTTAGGTTATACATTTTTTATTTCAAATAATAGTTTATGAGATATTTAGCTTTATTTATATATCAGTTCATGTTAGTTAGACAGTGCTGGCTTGCACAGCTGTATGCCAGATACTAACATTCCACACTGCTCTGGCACCCATCAACATTTCTCTGACACTCAAAGGGTTAAACTTAAACTTTTTTTTTATTGTAGAGAGGTGTCTTATTCTCCAGTTACTAAATAAGTAGGAGGGAAGAAGATGGAAGAACATGATGGAATGGCATTTAAGAGTGCAAACAGTATAGAATGTTGGTATTTGGCACACTTCTGTGCCAACCATTACTGTTTAACTTGCATAAACTGACAGATAAATAAATGTAAATATCCCATAAACTACTATTTTAAATAACAAAATGCTAAAATAACATAGATGTGATTTTAAAAGCTATTTGAAATGAACATAATTTATCATATGGTGTGATTTCAACATTATGTCTTTCTGTGGTGCACTGACTCAGCTAGGACTCCATTTATATTTGGGAACGTTTCCATTTTTCTTGATCATGTTATGTTTGTGAGGTGGGCACCATGTGTGAGAGACTAAGGCAGTGATGGGAAAAATATAGCCTGTAGGCTAGATCTGACCTGTGGGGCAATTTAATGTGGCCCTTGGATTTGGCTGACTGTACTCAAACAGTATCTCTGCTACGCTGACAAAATATTACTTCTGGCTTCCTCTCCAGAGATTACAATCATTAATTACAAAACATGTTATATACAATGGGGAGTATGTATCAATATGTTGCTAACAGTTCACTAATTATTGGAGTAAAGTTTCTTTAATAGCAACCGAGAGACAGCCATATGTATCATTCTCTTAAGGACATCTTAATAGCTAGTCAGAATTTGCCCCATCTGAAATTGTGAAATGTACAAAGACATATGAATCAACATGTCACTATAAAAATCACTACCCAGTAGTTTAGTATGAATAAGACTGTCTTGGTTGGCTTTGAGTTTTAGGTCCTAAATAATTGAATCTGCCCTCTATATTGTCTCTATTTCTGGCACTGTTCTCACTCTTGCACACCGCCACATACACTGCTCCCATCCTATCCTTGTTTCGGTACTCCTGGTAGCCACTGCCTCCATCATACAATGTCCCACTGTGAGCCCTCTCGAGCACTCAGTGGGTTAATTGCCCCATTTAAAGCAACATGACTTTTTATTTGATCCTTGTGGCACAGTTAGCTTGCTCAAGATTTTAACCAATTTATGAAAGGGGATGTATTTTTGGAGAGAACCAACTGCACTACAGGTAACAAATAAGTTGTCCTCTTGCTTTAAATGGGGCTTTTAACCACTTGAATTCTCAAGATGGTACCAACATATATTTTGTGGATTGGAGGAAAACATAACTCTGGCTTTTAGAATGTTTTTGCCATAGAATATATGTGTGTGTGTTTATTGGTAAGTGTGTATGTGTATGTTTGTGTGTGCCAACTAAAAACCTATCTTGGTTTGCCCCTGCGCCCATCTCTTGTGTAATAAGGGCAAAAGAGAGAGAGAGAGAGAGTGACCATGTGTGTATATGTTTGTGTGCGTATATGTGTGTAAGCACTTGAGTACACACGTGTCTGTATATGTGTATATGTGTGTGAGTGTATATAAAGAAATTAACTTCAAATAACCTGATTTATCAAAATATATTGCCTATTTAAAAGAATAATCATGTTGTTTTGCTATATAAGTGTTGAGTGAAGGCATAGGACACAAAAACAAAGGGAAAACTAGATGATACCAACCTCATACTATGTGTTCTGAAGTTTTGTTCAGGAAACAGATGGGCAATGTTCAACCACAGGAATTGGTGGCAGCTTCTCAGATTAATAGACACCAGTAATATTCCATTTCCAAGATTTTCTGGTTTAGACACTGGGTGTAGCCTGGTACAGTGGCTACAATGACACTCTGAATAAAGATCAGCAAGAGCAGATCTATGAGAGAGTTCTCATAAGAATGGTCTGCCTGTATTACCAAGACACCCAAGACAAGTCAACAGCAGATGCCAGGGAACGAGGCTGCTAGCAGTGCAGAGCCAAAATGAAAAAGGAAACTACTGCCAATGGTTCTGTGCCACCCACAGAAAGAGAACAGTGCAAGGTATACTCCATTCTTCAGAGACTGAGGATGAACTTTTCCTGTCACCCAGGTAGGGAAAGTCCAGGTGTTAAGCAACTTAGCTGCCCACCCAAGTAGAGAGGGTTCAAGAAGTCAGTCCGGCTCCTAAAGGGAACTAGGTGTTTATTGTTTTTCATACTAGTTTATTTATGTAAAGCACAACTCACTATAAGTTCTTCAATATTAACTGTGAAGATTCTAGCTTTAGTACATGCAACATAGCACCAAACCTACCTTATGTGAGTGATCCATGGAGACGTGGGTGACAGATTGTCACAATATGTATAAAATATAGATGATATGTAAACCTTTCTGTCCTGCTGTATCATTTTTTTCACGTAAGCCTGGGTTTTGTTGGTTTTGTAAATGCAGATATATTAGTCATCTTCAAAAAAAATATCAGTGCTTTTTATCCCCACCGGTTGTCATTTATTGTCAATTACCTCAAGACATGGTTAGTGTATGTTAACCCTTTAAGAACAAGAGGGGTGTACAATGCTTTGTAAAGGAATGTGCTGCACATCCTTTTGGTTCTTAAAGGGATAGTAATGTTTCACAAAAACAGCATCTCCAATTAATCTTCATAGTATTTGGGCCATGGAGAGTGTTATTTCAATACTGTCAGAGCTGTAGTTCAAAGGTAATTGAATGATAAAGTACCCCTCCCCCTTTTACCTAGTGTAAGCCACGTCCCATCAGATGTGGAATCTGGTCTTAAGACCAGACAGCTCACAGCAAGGGACAATCTTCTAACTGTGAGAACAATGAAAACTCTGCTCCCCTTGACAGGGTTTCCAGGGTTTTCCCTTATGCTAATTAAAGATTGTCCCTTTCTGCAATCCACCTGGACACCACCCTGCTGCTCTGAGGTGAGCAGTGTTACATCAGTAAGAAGGGCGTGAGGGGGATACTTTATCATTCAATTGCTCTTGAACTACAACTCTGACAGCATTGAAATAACACTCTCTATGGCTCAAATACTATGAAGATTAATTGGTGCTGCTGTTTTGTGAAACATTACTATCCCTTAAAGAGGTTAAAGGGATAGTAATACTTTATTATTACTATCACCCATATTGTACATATTTGTAAAATAATGTAATAGCCCCCAGGTTCATCTCTCAAACCGTTATGGTATGAGAGAAAACTGAAAGCAAAGTTCCCCCTTTCCTCCACCTTCCCTGAAGTCAGCGTTGTGCTGACTGCAGGGATAGCCGGTCTGATTTTAATCATGCGGCTCTGCAGCAGAGCCGCGATCGCGTTAGTGACAAATAATTATTTCACTGACATGGTCTTCTCCATGTGCTTGCAAACCAAGCACATGTAGAAGACTGTTTCAGTGAAATAATTCTTTGTCACTAACGGGATCTCGGCTCAGCTGCAGAGCCGCAAGCCTGTCGTACAATAGACTTCCCCTGCAGTCAGTACAACGCTGACTTCAGGGAAGGGGGAGGGAGGGGAGAACTTTGCCTTCGGTTTTATCTCTCAAAGCATAAAGGTTTGAGAGATGAACCTGGGGGCTATTACATTATTTTACAAAGATGTACAATATGGGGGATAGTAATAATAAAGTAATAGTATCCCTTTAATGAAGCATCTCTTCAAAGATCTTATCCTAGGCCCTGAATCTTTCTTGAGTCAAGCAAATAGATACAGATATGCACTGCAAAGAGCTAGCTAATTCTGTGCCCTGCGAGGGACAAACCTGTTTTAAAAAATAAAACAGTCTGTAAAAGTTTTTAAAACATAACAAATGTGCAGGTAGACCTTACACATTCCTTATATGTAATAACCATTACTGACTGGGAGTAAGGATTGAAAGAGATGTGTTACAGAGAGGCATGTGAGAGAGCTGTGAATTGTGAGTGAGACTGAAAGAGAGTTAGATATCTGGCTATCCTTATTCTTATGGGATCATTACAATAACAGCTGTACTACTGAGTGAGAAATTCTCTTCTACATCGCACTGCACTGTATGAGTTACACTGTGTTGGATTTTGTGATAAAATGTATGACTCTTTCTGCGCAGTCAAAAGTAATCTTTCTATGTGCAGATATAGGGCTGTATCAAATCAACCCTTGGGCATTATTTTGCAAATGTCTGAGAATGGCTGTTATCACATCAGAATATAGATCATGGCATCTAATATAAAGATATGATACATGATGATATGATACAGGATGTAGATGGAAGAATTTCTGTCATACAGAACTAACACACTAATGCACTGTCCAATGAATGTACTGTTATACTTTTTTGTTATTATACAGCTCAACAATTTGATGCTTACTGTTCAGGTCTCCAGTGTATTGCAAAGCAATGTGCTGGAGACTTCTCTAGCTTTCAAAAGGTTAAAAAATTGGGGACTAAACACATATGATGATTGTCATGTAGTTACTTATGTGAAGTCATTCAGAGGATTTTATTAGCTCAAAAGAAATAAAAATGGAAGGGGGGATCCTCACACATATCCAGACGGTATAAAATCAAAAGTGGTTTGTATCTATATTGTATCCAATTAATAACAAAATCTTCACGTACCACTTTGCTGAGTGAGGGCAACTAAAGCAGCAGAGTCACTGGTCCATTCAACATATTTTATGTGCATCGCGCTTAATCATGATACAAGCTACTTTTGATTTTATACCGTCTGGATATGTGTGATTCACGTTAATAGCGTGGTCTTGGTTTTACATTGTGTAAAGTGTGGACAGACACCTTTATATCTGCCTCCAATTTGCTACCCTTAGATCTTACCTTGAAATAGTAAATCAGCTTATCACCATTTAAACCACCTTTCCCACATAATTCATGAGGTAAACAAAGTCCTAATTATCCTATAAAACCCCTACCACATTTTCTTAGAACAATTAAAATATCTATGCCTGCCCCTCAACTTTAGGGGCCCATGTATTAGGATATTATGCATTAAGCTGGGATCCCTTTCACCTGATGCCTTTAATTACTTACAATAGGTACAATCATCAGCTGCAAAGCAAAAAAAAATATTATGATAGTGTGATACTGTGATTCTTATGATTTTATCTAATATTGCATGAAACAAATATTACTGTACATGCTTACTTGATCACTGAGCAAGTGTCTGATAGATTCGCCATTACTAGAGAGTATTATTTCAATACAGTCAGAGTTGTTCAAGAGTAATTGAATGATAAAGAAACACCCTCCCGCCCTTTTAGCTAGTGTAAGCCATCTCCTCATGGATGTGGAATCTGGCCCCTTGACCAGACAGATCACAGCAAGGGACAATCTCCTTACTGTGAGCCTTGACAGGTTTTTCCTTATGCTTACTGAAGATCTTCCCTCACTGCGATCCATCCAGTCTGTCTTGCTGCTCTGTGGTGAGCAGTGTTACATCAATAAAAGGGGTGGGAGGGGGATACTTTATCATTCAATTACTCTTGAACTACAACTCTGACAGTGTAAAAATAACACTCTCCATGGCACATATACTATGAAGATTAATTGGAGCTGCTTTTTAATTGGAGTTGAAATATTACTATCCCTTTAACATGTATATGTGTTTACATGTTAAAGGGATAGTAATGTTTCATATATATATATAGTACATGTATAGTACATGTATATAGTTACATGGATAGTAATTTTTCATGTATATAGTAATGTAACATGTATATGTGTTTATCACTGAAATGGTCTCACTTTCAACATTTTTGATTGTAGTTCATATTTTGCTGCCTTGCATATGCAAGGTGGGAAAATATTATTGATCACTAATGAAAACCCAGTTGTATCTGTCAGCCATCTGATACAGTGCTTTTACCACCACTTGATGAATTCCAGATTTAGGGGGACAATTATCAATGGAGTAAACAGTCTAACAGAAATGCTGCTTTCCATTTTGTCTTCAGCAATCAATGACAAACACCTTCACTAAGTTATCAATAATCAATAGTTTTTCATTAACTATTGTACCTTAGTTGATGAAATAAGCTAAATAATCAGTATAAATAGGCTTTTCTGTTTATAAAATTCAACTGTACCCTAACTGCATATACATATTGGAGACATCTGTGCTTATGTCTGCACCATTAACTTTACAGTATAGAGTCAGAACAAGAGTTATTCCGAATATAGCAAACACGAATTGCTTAATGCCTGGTGTATCTTTGTACTTAAGATTAACATGTTATACATAGCATGGAAATATTTTTAACCCTCACATTGGTGCTGATCTTTGTCTTCACCTATTTGTCAATAACAGTAGCAAAAAAAGGAATCATATTCAGCATTAATGTTTTATTCATTGTAGTGCATCTATCCTTGTGCAACATGTAACATTGTACTTGTTCAATGAGAAATGAGAGAGTACAAAGAATTATTTGTCAACAAATGACCAATTGCAGGTGTATTTGCATAGATATCAATTCACCAGTTGAAAACAATCTACTCCTTAGCCCATTACTTAGTCCCCACCATACCACAATCTTGTCCAGATGAATGATAATATTCCAGACATAAACTGATCCTAGCTAAGTCTCTGGACCTTGGGGAAACTTAGAATGAATTTTCCATTGCTATTAACTGTTAGTCAGGACAACAGAGGTGAACTAACAATATTTAAGAAGCTAAAGGAACAATTTTGGAGCAAACAAACTGTGCCATATGGGACAAATGCACATTCCAGTGGCTTTAACTTGACCTTTGAACTCCTTTCATGCAATGCATTGAGACCTCTTTAGTTAAAACTCCCTCTTAAATCAGTGGGAATTGCTGAGATTTGTGTTTGTCCCCATTGCCGCAGATGGCTTGTCACAGAATTGTTCACCTTTAAACTTTATGCATGTTGTCTTCAGAAGGATATTTATGAAGCATTGGAGAAATCAGCCTAGCAGATATGCTACGCTCAACTGTTGTTTACTGCAATCAATGAATGGTCAAGTATTTTCTATGACCTAGCAATTACATGCTAAAAAAGAACAGAGAGGACTTTCTACTTGGAAAATCCTTCTCTACACTGGCTTCATACACATACTGCATGTTTGCAGGTCTACATCTGCACCACTGACTAACAACTGTAACCACCTGGAAGCGGTCTCATTGATTCTGGGAGCCTGGGTAGGAGCAGCCAGATTCAAACTAAAGGGAATCAGCTGCAAATTTAACAGTTGTTGGAGTAACCAGTGGCTGGTCAGAGGAGGCTGTGTTCTGTCTGACAGCAGCTATGCCAAAACACAGATGATATTGGTCTCCTCAAGAGACCTAGACAGAAGGCCATACATAGCTTTCTCCTGTCTTCCACCCAAGGATTAGAGGAGGTGCAGCGGGATCTACCTGAGGACAGTCCTAGGCAAAGATGGGGTATATTCAAAAATGAGTTACTCTCCCCTCACAGTTTCCTTCATACATTTCCTTTTTCTGTTATCTAGCATGAATATCACTGTTATTCAAGTACTCAAAAGAAGTAATGCTTTTATTGTTAAGTGAATGGCCCCTTAGTGCAGAGGTGGACAATTATTTAAACCTGAAGTCAGCATCTCTGTTCATTAAGGAAAATTAGTACAAGCATGTGTGTGTGTGTGTGTGTGTGTGTATGTGTGCATATATAAAAAATGCAATACTCAATACACTCTTACTTTCTATCACAATTAATCAATAAAGTGAAAATCTTAAAAAGGATAGGACAAGAAAAATCTCACCCCAAAACACCTGTGGGGAGATTCACTAAGCAGTGATAAAGAGGTGATAAATTGTAGTTGACGTCTCCAGTGATATCCATAGTTGAAGAAATCTTAGTGCACAGGCTCCATAAAATAACATAGGAATTGGAGAAGTGATGTCATCACCACTTTATCACCTCTTTATCACTGCTAAGTGAATCTCTGCCCTAGTGTCAAGGGGATACACAGCAACTGAGACTCCAAAAAGCAGAAGAAAGGCAGGAAAACTACCTAATTACCCACCAGACATAACATGAATTGATGATTATGAATAAAAATTACATGTGATGAAGCATGACATGATATTAGATGATGTTCAACTTATAGAGCTAAATTGTGATGATGGCAATGTTCTCCTTACATATAATTTAAAATAACTCTAATGTTGAAATTTATCAGGTTGAAAATAAGAACTCTTCTCCCGCTTCCTACAAATTTTGGTGAAAATCCATTAGCTAGTTTGGGTTGTAGGTTTGACTACATTTTCTTGTAGTGCTGTAAGGAAAATGTAAAATGTTTCTAGCAGTTTGGTACAAAACCGATTTTGATGAAACTTGCAGGGTTTGAAAGGATTACCAATCCATCGTGAAATCCAAAATGTTAGCCAACTTTGTTTATGCAATAAAAAATTATGGGCAAAATAAAAATGTCAGCAAAGACAGAATTATTGGTTATCCTTTATTAAATCCAATGTAGTGCACTGGTATTGCCTTGAATTCCTTTTGAATGCATGTGTTAAAGAACAGCCAAAATTGTTGTTGTTCAGGAAATTCCCCATTTATATGTACTTATTAGCTGCGTTTCCCACTCTCACACAAAGAGAAACAGTTACTTTTAGAAGTGCGGTGGGTAACATGTGACTCATCAGCTGCTGGTGGACTAAAAACTTCCCCCAGCCTATGGCCAGATCATTATGATGAAAAATGTACTTAAAGAACAGCTCGAGAGCCTTGTGTTGTCCACCCCCGACTTAGAATAATAAGAGGAAGGGGGGTCAGGTTGGTTTTAATAATGGCTCACAGTTGCTGTTAGTTATGGTTCAATGACATTTCCCTTCATTGCTGCTTCCTACCCTAACTTAGTTCCCTTCTCATTTTGATTATTTCACAACAAAACAGCTCTCCTATGGTGAATAACAAGGAGCCTAAATTATGACTGCAGGTGACCCTTGAGTGTTTGCCACTGAACCATAATTAGGTATTTCCTTTCGCTTTTAAATTTGATGATTGCAAAGAATAATGTTATGTTAAAATATTTTTTGGTAAATAGGGAATTTCCTTCTTTAAATTAGGAAAAATGTATGTCAGTTGCTAATTCAACTAAATTTGCACAGACACATGAAATGAAGGCAAACAAAAGCAAATATACTATATGTGTATGCATAGTAAGGTAAAGTGCACCATTTATGAATGTATGGTATCTATTTTACTTTATTTTATGCAAAACAGAAATTTCTGCATTTGACTTTGTGAATTACTGTTATTTATATTGGGTCTTATGCAAAAAAGAAAGAAATGATAAATTCTTGATCGAGTCAATTGAACCAAAAAGGAGAAATAAAGATTCCCTAAATTTCCCATTGATTTAAATGGGACCTTTAACCCCTTGAATGTTAAAGAGGTGTCCAATGCATTGCTAAGCAATGCCATGGGAAGCTCTCCAGAATTCAATAAGTTAAAACAGTGGTGTCCACAGAAGTTTTTCTGTTGGGGGGTGGGGCAAAGCCATAATGTAGTAATATAGTAACATAGTTGATAAGGTTGAAAAAAGACATGCATACATCAAATCCAGCCCATGTCAAATCACCCCTGTTGATCGAGAGGAACGCAACCCCCCCAAAACCCCCCCAAAAAACATTGAAGCGATTTCCAATTAAACTCCAAGTGGGTAAAAACATTCCTTCCTGACTCTAAATGACATTCAGATACAAGCTATGAAATGTGTTGGTGATATCATCAATAGGGGTGGCGAAAGCTCTCGCCATGTTCCCGCGAGAAATTCTGAGATGTTGTTGCCTGCTTTTCATGGAAAAATCCACTTTAAAATCAACAATTAAAATAGTTGCATTTTTCGCCTATTGGCCAAAATTCTTTGCTATTTTTTCAATGGCTAGAAAGTTTGCACCCATCGATTTATGTGCTTTTCACCTTTTCCCTATAAAAACGCAACATGTTCCAGGAAGTGGAACACAATAGAAGCAGCTACAGAGCGACATGCTGTACTGTTCTGCTGTGATTTGTTTGGAAAATTGAGGCAGGAGAAGCTCATAGTGACTTCTATCACTATGAGAAGGTATAAAATAATAAAAGGAGGAACTGAAAGGACCCTTATGTGTCCACTGAGTCTGTGGAGGAGGAGGAAGTGAGCACCGCAGAACCAATGCTGTCCAGTCCCCTTAAATTACCCCTAGGGATCTTGGAGAAATTAATGGCAAGGGAGGAAAAAAATGGTAATAGTGAGAGCAGGACAGGTCAGCTGCCTGTGCCTGCTGCCAGAAATGTTGCCCCTGCTGTCACCATTGCCGTACCTACTGCCATCATTTGCTGTACCTGCTGTCAGATGTGGTTCCCCTGCTTCCACTAGTGCTGTGCCAGCTATCAGATGTGCTGCCCCTGCGTCCACCAGTGCTGTTCCTGCTGCCAGTTCTGCTCCTGCTTCCACCAGTGCTGTGCCTGCAGCCAGTGCTGAACCTGCTGCCACCAGTACTGTGCCTGCTGTCAGACGTGCTGCCCCTGCTTCCACCAGAGCTGTGCCTGATGCCAGTGCTGAACCTGTTGCCACCAGTGCTACACTTGCTGCTAGTGTGTCTTGTAATACTGAGGAGGGGGGAAGGAGAAGATGATACCAAGTATGACAGCAGGGGACCCTTGCTCAAGCAGTCCCACCAGTGCTAGTAATACTATTACTAAGAAGATCCAGCAGCTTTTTAGTGTTAGGGGTGAAGGAGGCGGTATTCAATATCCTCATATTATTAGTGACTGTGAGGAAGAAAACTCTGGGGCTGAACTTGATGTGGTAGGTGGTAATGGTGAAGCAGCTGGTGGGACTAGTGTTAGGGTAGTGGTAGGGGAAAGATTTGAAAGTGTCAAGGGAGTCCACACCATTCCTCTGGCCCTGGGAGTCCCCTTCCCTACACGGCAGTGTCCAGGTAGAACATGATCCTGAAGAAGCCAGAACTGGTGGTGGATAGAAGGCACAGAAATAATACCACCACAAGGAGCACAGATCAGCTGCCTGTGTCTGCTGTTACGGCTGCCAGTCCTCCTTCTTCATGTCACCAAGAAATGGCAAGCGAGACATTAGGGGACCCTCTGTTACATTGCTCTTCACCTCATCCAACCAGCAGTGAGATGTCTGTAATAGAGCAGCAGCAGCATGTAGGGACTAGTGGTGGTGGTGGTGATGATGATGTTTGGGAAGCTGGGGTGGAAGAGACATTGATGGCCTTTTTAGCCCAAACTGAGAAGGAATGGGAGACAGGCATGAGGATGGGCATCACCAGCACCACCAGCTTTTGGAATTTGCAACTGCTCTAATTCCTGCAGATGAGATGCAAGGGCAGCAGGATGCTGAGGAGCAGGCTAGTGTGCCACAGACCATACTGGACACAGTGGGAATGGGGTCAACAAGTGATGTGGGACTAGGACAGGTTCCACTTGCCAACAGCAGCAATACCCCTGGTCCTAGTTGCAGTGCTGATTCTGAGACAGTAGCCGCAACAGCAGCAACATCATCCTCTGCCCCAAACAGTGAAGGGGAATGTGGAGGACAAGAAGAAAGAGGCCATTCTTTTCCACATGTTCCATATCCCTATCCCTTGAAGTCATGGGTTTGGGACTATTTTTCTCTTGGGGCAGACACAGTGAAGTCATCACCAACAGCACTGTGCACAATTTGTGACAAGTCAGCGAGAAGAGGAAAGGAGGGAGCACACCTTGGCACAACCTCCCTGATAACACACACGAAACCAGATCCCATAACATTTATGTCAAACATGTTAAAGCCAAACACCCACCACAGAAATCAAACACCACTGTTGCTGTACCTCGTGACTCTGCAGAAAGACAGCAAGAGATGAGGGAGAGATCAAAGAGGAGGAAAAGTAGAGAAACCCAGGCAGAGTCTGGAAGTTCCATGACAAATGAAACAACTAGCTTGCTATCAACATCATCTTCTTCCTCTAGAGTAACTACATATTCTGCCAGTCCACCTCATTAATTGTTACCTCCCCGCCAAATGATAGCCACTCTGTTGATGTTAGGATGTGGCAGTTTGTCTCCACCCATTGCACACTTTGTGGTGCACTGACCACACATGGCAGTGTGGTGGAGGAGAATCGCAAGCAGGGCATCAAGCAGCATCTGAAGAGATTCTACCCCACATAATATGCTAAGATGGTGGCAGGAAGGGTTTATCATTACTATTAAAAGCAAGTTGACATGTGTCCTTAGCAGGTTTTAGACAAGGTGTATAGTGACAGCGGCAGTGGTTTCTGGTGTTTTGACATTTCGATACAGTTGTGCCCCAAGATGTTATTTACCACACACACTGTGCACATTGCAGTTGCTGGGGAAAATTTTCTATTCTAATAACAACACACCCATGATTTTGGAGGAGTGGCAGGTAGAGAAGAATTATTGGCCATCTTATTCTTTTCTCTACATATACGGGGGCTACTTATTGTGCTGCTACGGCCTCAGACGCATCACTGGAGCTAGTCGTGGCAAGTGGAACCTTCATAGTCCCATAGTCCTACAAAAAAATAAAACATTTTGGGGGGGGTTGCTTCTAACAAGCCTAAGTCCTACAAATCAATGTTTTCTTTGGGCTTGTGCCCTAACAAATAGACTTGTGCACGGCAAAAATTTTTGTTAAAATTTGATTTCTGATAATTTTTTTTTTTCATTAGGTCGATCCATATGTCGGACGGGACCTGTTCGACTTGGACGAAATTCGGCAATAGTCCGAATTATTCGGCCGAATTTAAAATACTTTAAAATATACATTTAAAAAAATTACTTCTCCTGACAGTGGCAATAAGGCACTAGACTGGCACTAGACTGGCTAATAAGGCACTAGACTGGTTATAAGGCACTAGACAGGCTATTAGGCTAATAAGGCACTAGGGCTGCCTGCTTGCCTACACAAGTGTCAGACTGGCTGACTGTGTCACTCTGAAAATTATTATTACAGATTCCTAAAATTTTTATTTTGCACAGGAACAAAGATGACTCTCTCTTGCAGTGGCAATAAAGCACTAAAGTTGGCTGTCTGCCTATGCCTAATGCTACCTGCCTTCCTACACAACAACTGGACACTCTCGGTCTCCTTCTTCTCTCTCTGAGGTCCAACAATGTACTAACAGAAAATGCAGGCTGTCTGGACTGTCTGTGTTATTAGTCCAACACCTGTCATGAAAGGAAGAAGCTAAGTGGACTAGAGACAGGGTGGGAAAGTAGGGCATGAAATGAAGCTAACTGGACTAGAGAGGGCAGCTAGAGAGGGCGGGAAAGTAGTTTGTGCGCGTGTAGCCGTCGTCTGAATTTCCGACATTTACAACCAAATTTCAGACCAGGGCTGTTAGGATTTTTTTCTTTCGGTCAGTCCGAATGACGATTAATGACCCTTATTCGGATGAATTTCAAAATTGGCCGAACCGAATCACACAAATCTATTAACAAGTCATCCTCTACAAAGCATTCTATCACTTTAAGTATCAGTCTATCCCAGTGACATCTTATGTCAGGGGGTTCCTGTCTGTCTCACTTTACATAGAAATTTCTTATTTTTTTTATTTTATTTTATTTATCTTTTTTATTAACTGACCCCCCCCAATACCAGTCAAGAAACACCCCCAAAACAAATTCCCTGTTCAACTGATTCATTCCCCAGACTCCACCCACCAACACAGGCACCCTCCTCAGACCCCTTTTATACCATGTTTTATGGGGTTTTTTTAATTGTATTTAGGATTTATTTTTTTACTTAACTGCCACCCAATTCCAGTAAACAACTCCCCCACAAAAAACATTCCCTGGTCAACTGATTCTTTCTCCACACCCCACCAACACAGGCACCCTCTTGCCCCTTTTATACTATGCCTTTGGGAAATAAAGCAATATTTGTTATGTGTTGTGTATAAATCCAATGCCCCCATTGATTTCAATGCAAATGAGCTAGGCGAAAAAAAGTGGAAAACTGCACTTTTCAAAGGAAATTATTCACCCAGCGGGAAGTGCCATTATTCGCCAATTTCAGTTTGAGGAGAAAATTTTTGCCCACCCCAGTCATCAAGTCCGAGTCATGCCTTTAAACTATCTCAGGAAGCAAGATTTGAGCAAAAGAGTGATTAGACACTGACTCATGTTTAGTGGTTGTTCAGACCACTAGACTCTAAGGCACTGGTTCCTAATCTTGTCCTTAAGAGAATTAACAGGATATGTCTTATAATGCTGTTTGAATGCCTAACTTGAATTTCTGTTCAAATTACATTGCAATGTTGACACTATGTGACTGCAATTGTTTCTTGTATGCATTTTTATGAACCTAATAAAATGTATATATATATATATAT
This sequence comes from Rhinophrynus dorsalis, assembly GCA_037306005.1. Taxonomy (NCBI): domain Eukaryota; kingdom Metazoa; phylum Chordata; class Amphibia; order Anura; family Rhinophrynidae; genus Rhinophrynus; species Rhinophrynus dorsalis. The sequence goes on from CM074718.1 coordinate 161,690,472, forward strand.
ATATATATATATATATATATATATATATATATATATAAATAAAAAGCTATGTGTTTAGGATTTATGTGCTTGAGTACAAGTGAGCTAATCAGAGACTTAGTCAATCATGGAGATCCTAAAGATACGGCCTATTAGATGCTTCTGTGGATGGGGCTGGGAACCCTGATGTAAGGCTAGCGTACTATATAGGAGACACCTAGAGGACAATCTTTCCAAGATGTGACACTGTCTCTATATATTGTGAGTGTACAATGAATTATTTGTGTTGTAATACATTTTATTGAACATATTACACTAGGGAGTGCTATTGCCATTTTTTCTTTTAGTTATATGAAATGAATCTCAGTTTCTGGCAGGCTATAACTTGGGTGGAGGGCTAAGCGCTGGCTCACAGCCCTTTCATCTTTTATATCTTTTTTCTTAATCCAGAATGAAAAACACAAAACCAAAGAAAGTGAACAGGATCTCAGAGAAATCTTCATAGACAACTATGGAATTGCAAAATGTGCTATTCGTGGGCCAAAAAACTCTGCCATTTTCTTACTGTATGTTTACACTTTATTTTATTGCTTGTTATATTCATTCATGTTGTAATACATATATGTTATGGAAGTTCTAATTATATTATTAACAATCACACAAAAGCTTGGAGTAGGAAAAGCAACTTGCAGTCTCTGCCTGTTGTTGAAGAAAATTCCCATCCTCATGCAGTTAGTGACCATCTGAGGTTGATGGGAACTGTAGTAAAACTGAAGTTGGAAAGTGCAAATTGTCCACCCCTAGATTAGAAGGAAAATTAGATCTGAGTGTCTGGATCAAAAGTTAGTGGAACCTTGCCTTACCATGATAAACAGGGTCCACAAAACATCTCTAGAGAAAAAAGACACCAGAGTTTCACAATTTTCAAATATAATTAATAGCAATCATTAATAACAACTCAATAATTCTTAACATATAAAGCACATAATGCTTAAAAACCAACTATATGTTTCCACTAGTCCTTTATTTCAAACACAATGCCACTGCCAGTCGGTCGCGGGTAAGTCATGCGCAGTAGAGACTGCCCATGCTGCGGCTGATACAGAGCTGGATGCAGCTCTGTACCAGCAGCGGCGCGGGCAGTCTCTACTGCGCATGACTGCAGCACGCACAGCAGTCTCTACTGCTCATGACTTTGTCGTTACACACGTTTTAGCGAATTATTATATAGGATATGTATCTTAATCTTACTGTCCGACTCCTGGCCATTAATGGTCACATACACCCGTATCGTTTGTTTAATCATTCTAAATAATTTCAAATATTAAAAGAAACCCTGCTTACTTGTTCTGAATTGTGTATGCTGTCCTCAATGGGCATATCCAGTAAATTACTCCCTCTACCAGTTCACTTGTTAGAGAAAGGGGGACATAGCAACAATTTAGATGAATACATTTGTCATTATAACATACATACATAAAGATATACACAGCATCTATCCAGTGTTTCTTCAGCAAGCTGCCACTTTCATCAGGGACTAGTCTAATTTAATTTCTACTGTTGGGAGGAATTGTTAGTAGATCCACACACATTGTTCTTGCCTGGTGGACTAGCCCATGAGTAATAAATGGTAAAATGCTGATAACAACTGCTTTATGTAAATTACTTTCAACTAATCTGAAAAATGAAAGCTTTCAAAAAGATCTTCAACTATAATACATCCAGCTGTATTTTAAATAATAGCCCTTAATATATGTCATTTTATTTTCACAGAGGTATGCAGCTGAGCTGGATTCCAGTGACTGAAATAGACAGGCAGGTATAAGACACTAAAGCTAAGCGTGGGCTGATGGAGCAATGGGAGCATGACTCAGAAAAACAAAGTAAGGCAAACAACAATTAAGACCTTGGACAGATAAAGTCATTTCAGGACAGGCAGAAGTCATAATCACAGTCCGAATACAGCTTAGTGGAAGAGGAGAGAAGTCAAAAGAAATGGTTTCTAGAACAAGATATAAGGTCATTCAAGGTCAAAACAGAACACTCTCTAAGGAACTACTCATAGATCTGAGCAAAAAACAAGAGGTCATCCACTAAGACTAAAGGAAATGTGCTTTTGAATAAAAGTATGGGCAGTACAGTGAAACAGTTGTTAAGTAACCAAGTGCTGTTGCTGTGTCCCTTGTCCTTCCCCAGCAATGACAGCAATGACACTAAACTGACTGTTCAATAGAAATGGGGAAAAATATTTTTTAATGCAAGGATTTTTGCAAATTTTTCCACAAATGTGGCCTTTACTACTAGTCTCAGATCCAGAGGAAACATTGGCTATAACCTAATGATGTATGCTGCTGTAGGCCACTGAAGGAATGGCTATCGATTGAGAAATGACAGCCATATACTCTGTACACTGGCCACATGTCCACATTTATGTGGCAAGGCTTTTTTTTGCCATATAATGTTGTCAGCAACTCATCTACCATGTTAACATCCTGCATTTATAACGCTGGCACAGCCATCTTTGAAAAATAACCACTACTTGCAATATGCCAGCAGGATATAAAATATGACACCGGTTCTTTAAAACCAGAATTTTCAAAAAAAGTATAGAGAAACATGTCAAACATTAATATTTTAGCAAAACTGCCATTCCACTGGGGTACTTTTTGATTATTTATGTACAGCTAGGTTAGTTGGCAGCACATATAAGAAGAAATGGGAAATGCTATTGTTTTAACATGATTAGTGGAGGTGGCGGTGGTGGATGTGGCAGTGCTTGTTAGGACTATATGACTTGTCACTTACAACTAACTCAGTTATCTCCCTCAGTGCTCTGCATTTGCACAAGAATAGTAGACGATATGGGTGTTATTGTTACTGACGAAAATGTTGTCCCACTGTCTGGATACATCTAAAACACTACTGTTATGTGCACCTTCGCCAGTGATCTTTTAGGCGTGCTTTTTTTGCTATTTATCATCGCACCTCTGATGTGCTGCTGGTGCGTTTCCCTGTCAGACCCTCTGTTGTACTTCTGGTGGGATCTTAGTGAGGATTTGACTAGATGGAATCCTGTTTTCCCTTCTACTCATTTTTTTGAACAGAGAAATAGCAGCATGTTAAGCTTTTGGATTGATGTGTCAGTTAATTATATAAATACAGAAGATGTCATAGACTGAGGGGTTCCTGAGGGACTACTACTATAACTACTTCTACTACTACTACTACTACTACTACTACTGCTGCTTCTTCTAGGGCTAGATGTCATGCTAGCAATAGGTGTCATTGGCTCAGCAACAGAAGTATTCATCATAGTTAAGGTTATGGATGTTGACGTGATACTGATAAGTAGCCAACAATAGACTTTGTGAGTGGGTAGGGGTTGGATTTGGAAGCAGTAATGTGGAAACAGTGATGGTGATACCCAAAATGATTGTGTATTTTATTAACGTGTCCAGACTTTCCAGTTATCGCTCAAAGAAATTATAAAAAGGCATATTCCTCCTTTCCAGTGGTAGATGACTGAACCTTTTCTTTTCAGCGAATGTTTTGGCCAAAACCTCATAGCTCTCATGCTCTACTTTATCTGAAGAAGAAAGGGAGGAATATAGAAGGACATATTCCTCCCCATCCCCAACTACTATCATATCCATGTAGGCTTTTTAAAGTCTGAAACACTTTATTTTCCCCTTAGGGGGAAGCTGTACCCCTTGTCTATTTGTCTTGTCTTGAAAGTGTGATGTATTGTTTGTCTGTATATCTGTTATTCAGTGTCAGTAGAGTCTCAGTCAGGCTTAAAGGGATAGTAATACTTACTTTTAAGTTTATTTAATTTTGTAGGCATAAAAAAATATGCCTGGTTTTCAGGCACACTTTGTAGACCGTTCCAATGAAGTATTAATATTTAGATAACACGGTTTTAGTTCTGCTGAAGAGCCTCCATCCGGTCAAATGATCAGATTCTACAACTGTCAGCTAGAGTGCCGACTCCTCACATGAAGCAACTTTAGGAAGGTATATCTCTCACACCATAAAGGTTTGAGAGATAAGCCTTACGTCGTTGTTCGTATTTTTTTTTTATGCCTACCAAATTAAATAAACTTAAAAGTAAGTATTACTATCTATTTAAGTAGGAAGGATCACCTGTCTGTCTAGCACTTATAAGTCAAAATCCTTTTTTTAATTTATTTTTTGACTCTCCCATCTCCATTCACATGCATACCCAGGGAAATACTGGCAGTGACTACCACTAACACTCCTATCAAACAACTCATCCTCAATCTCTCTGCCTGTAGCAAACATCCATCTATCTATATATCTACCCAGCTATCCAGCCATCTATCTATCGCTTCAAAGCCCAGGCTGACTAAATGTGGGAGATTGACACAGCATTTACACTTGCACAACAGAAATACATGGGGAAACCTCTTCAAAAGGGGGAAATACATCATTTTAATTGAATTCAATGTAATAAAAAAGAAGAAAAAGCAGATGATTGGCACTTTGGTGGGGAGTGCTGGTTTTCACATGCTGATGTAGGCTTTTTAATAATCTTTTACAGTTAGTCAAGTCTGTATTGCTGTCTGATTCAAAATACCAAACTTTATTACTCTTTATACTGTAATTGTGAACTATAAGTAACTTATACAAGCAGACTGATCCCTCAGTTTATTATATGCAAAATACACAATTACCCGTGATAATTATAATTTTAAATTGAAATTAATAAACAACACACATGGTGATGTCATTAAATTATAATAAACATCATCCAACAACATAAAGATAATTAAATCATGAGAGGTTGAATTTTATGTAATGGATATTGGTAAATATATGATAATTAATAGGAAATAATGTTAAACATATTATATGCAGTATGTATTATTCCAATATAACACTGCATTATTTGACAGTTATTCGTCAGTGATCATAGTATTGATCCCAACTATTGTAGATAGTTGCAACTGCTCAAATCCGTCACCCTCAGTTCTTGTAACAGTTTGACTCACAGACACAGTGGTTAGGATAAAAACAGTTTTATTGAATAAAACAATACAGTAAGAACCCTCACAGGCCTGTAATATACAACAGTATAGTACAGACACACGACAGGTAAATTATTCAATGCCCACACAGGTCCAGCATAACATGAAGGTACAGACAGTATATACTGACACAGGTCAGGCCAGAGAAATAGGTTAGCAGGATTCCGGCACTGCAGGAGTTAAAGTTCATCAATGATGGTAAACAGTTCCATGAGTGAAGGTACTGGAATGATACTTTAACAAGCCAAGGTCAGCAAAAATACGTGAACTGCCAGCCCAACTGAGGTAGAATGAGCACTACCGGAGCAATCATGGAGGCACACACTTGCAACCGGTATGACTGTAATGGAGGACTACGCCAGAGGCGCTCTGCTGGAGCAGTAACTGAGACAACACTGGCAGCCGGCCGGAGCAGTAGTGGAGGACAAGCCAATGGCACTTTACCGGAGCAATCACGGAGGCAAACACTTGCAACCGGTATGACAGTAACGGAGGAGTAGGCCAGAGGCGCTCTGCCGGAGTGGTAAATAGCGACAACACTGGCAACCTGCCGGAACAGTAACTGAGGACAAGCCAATGGCACTTTACCGGAGCAATCACAGAGGCAACACTTGCAACCGGTATGACAGTAATGAAGGACTAAGCCAGAGGCTCTCTGTTGGAGCAGTAACTGAGACAACACTGGCAACCTGCCAGAGCAGTAGCGGAGGACAAGCCAATGGCACTTTACCGAAACAATCACAGAGGCAACACTTGCAACCGATATGATAGTAGCGGAGGACTAGGCCAGAGGCGCTCTGCCGGAGCAGTAACTGAGACAACACTTGGCAACCTGCCGGAGCAGTAGCGGAGGACAAGCCAATGGCACTTTACCAGAGAAATCATGGAGGCAACACTTGCAACCGGTATGACAGTAATGAAGGACTAAGCCAGAGGCTCTCTGTTGGAGCAGTAACTGAGACAACACTGGCAACCTGCCAGAGCAGTAGCGGAGGACAAGCCAATGGCACTTTACCGAAACAATCACGGAGGCAACACTTGCAACCGATATGATAGTAGCGGAGGACTAGGCCAGAGGCACTCTGCCGGAGCAGTAACTGAGACAACAATGGCAACCTGCCGGAGCAGTAGCGGAAGACAAGCCAATGGCAGTTTACCGGAGCAGTTACGGAGGCACCCACTTGCAACCGGTATGACAGTGACTCGAGACTGCACAGTCGGAGTGAGGTCAGAGAAAAAGAGATAGATTAGTGTGTCATCTGCATGCAGATGATAGTAAAAGCCAAGAGATGAGGTAAAGTCACCAAGTGAGAGGTTGTAGAGGGAAAAGAGAAGTGGTCCCAGGACTGATCCATAGGGTACACCTACTGAGAGGTCATGGGGAGATGAGAAAGTTCTAGCAAAAGAAACACTGAAAGTACATTTAGAGAGCTAGGAGGAAATCCATTCTAGAGTTGAGTCACAGATGCCAAAGGTGTGCAGTGTGTCCAGTAGGAGTGCATGGTTAACAGTGTCAAAGGCAACAGAGAGATCTAGTAGGATTAGTATACTGTATTTTGTTGTTTGCTGTGTGTAGGTCATTAGTAATTTTTGTTAGGGCTGTCTCTGTGGGGTAGTTGGAACTGAAACCTGTCTGTAATGGGTCAAAAAGAGAGATGGAATTGAGTGTGAGTTGTACACAATGTTTTGTTTACCAGTGGGTCATTGTTTCAGCCTAGAACAGAATTATCCTACAAGAATGCAATCCCCACACCTTGGAGACAGATGCTGTTCATGTGCATCATTTGCCAACATATAATACGGGAGCAAATCCAAAAGAGATATACCAGTGCCCCCCACCAACAAACAAATGTTAGACTATCACCCCTGAGACACATTAATTATTTCTATGATGATGGTTTGTTCTGAAAAAATGTTGTGATGTTGTTGCTAATGTAACAGCACAATGGGGGTTATTCACTAAGGAGTGATAAAGAGGTGATAAAGTGGAGATGACTTCTCCAGTGATATCACTTTTTCAATTTCTACTTTATTCTGTGGAGCCAATTCACTAAAATTTCGTAGTGCATAAGCTCCATAGAATAACATAGGAACTGCATAAGTGATGTCATTGGAGAAGTAATCTCTGCTTTATCACCTGTTTATCACACCTTAGGGCATAACCCCAATTAATCTTCCACTCTGTCTATAAGGATTTTGTATATGTTTTCACAGATTCCTCACAGTGCTGCTGCTCATGCCTAGACACAAATTGAGAAATATTATTTTTAAAGCAGTGTCCATCATTTTGGCAAGTTTGCCATTCCACGGGTGTACTTTTTTTATTTTTTTCTAAAAGTGTGGGGTTACAGCACATATAACCATGTAACCATTGTATTAGCATGAAGAGTGGTGTGGTGATGGTGGGTGAGGAAGTTGTGGGGACTTTGTCACCCCCCATCTAACTCAGAGTCATCCACCTACATGCTTTGCATGTGCATAACAGCAGTAAGAGACTTGACTGTTAGTGTTATTGAGAAAAATCGTGTCCAACTCCCTGAGACATATCCATCGTTACTATTATGTCTACCTTTGCTCTGTGCACTTTTAGTTGCACTGCTATTGCTACTGCTTCTAGATGTCATAACTTTACATGCTGCTAGAGTATCTCTGAGTCAGAGCTGTGGTTGTGCTTCAGATGGGAGCTTAATGACGATATGGCTATATGTGATCCTACTTTACCCTTGCTTACAGTACTTATTTTTTTACAGAGACAACATATATCAACATATTTAAATTTTGCATCATGAGTGAAGTATCTCCATACTATAGATTTCCTAGAATTACGTGGTCGTGAGGAACTCATACTTGTTACAACATCACTACTACAAGGGTTAGATGTTGTAGTAGTACTAATAGTTGTAGGAAATGCAACACAAATACTCATTGCTAGGGTTGTTAATGTTTTCCCATGTTGCTTCTTAGTTAATAATAGTAAGTGTGACTCACTGGAGGTTGGACATAGATGAGGTGATGGTGATGACAGAGAGGATTATGTATTTTTAGGTATGTTCGCTTGTTCAGACTTTCCATTTCTCGAAGTGTGTATATTGCTCCATTTCAGTGGTTGAAGATTGAGCCTTTTTCTTTCATTTAACTCATTTTTTTGCCATATCGTCATTGCTTTCTACTGAATCTATATTAGAAGAAGAGGAGTTGAGTGGAGGGTAATATTCTAAGTCAACAATATCATCATAAAGAATTTTGCCATCTGCATAAGAAGTATTATCTGATAGTTCCAAACTGAAATTCTTTTTCTACCCACTACTACTTTCATATTCTTCTAGGTTTTATTAAGTATGAAATGTTTGTTTTTATTCTTCTCTTGGTAGGATTTATAGTATATTGACTAGTGGTTTAAGGTGGGGTGTCATTGTTACTGTTTGATGCAACAATTGGTCTCACTACTGCTAAATTCTCTTCAACTTATCATCTTTTGTGTTAAAAAGCTTAGGAATAATACAGCTGGTGAAACATTTTTAATAACATCTTCAAGAGGAGGATCATCACATTTACTGCACAAGCTCCAGCAACCATGGCAGCAGTCAGTTATTTAGTACAACTTTACTACCACCAACATGTTCATGCACTCCTCCTAGTGCTTTTCCCTTACCCCTACTACATTTGGTGGACATAATGATAGTAATGTCGTTTTTTTTCTGTAAATTACACCACAAAGCAGTTAGCTTGAACATGAATGCCGTATGAAATTTGTTATCTCAGACAACAGCACAGAGACATCTGTGGCACCAGTATATGCTTTATTTTCTTGTCTGACTGAGTTTGGAGTGATATCATGTCTGCCATTGTCTGTCTGTCTGTCTGAAAACAATGTATTACCTATATATCTGCCAATGTCACTATCACCTAAGGTAGCATCCCCTGCTTCTCTGTCATCTATATCTCAAGCGAGAACCAATACTTGTTAAATCAAGCAACCCTATCTCCCCGTTTATAAACTACCTAATGTCAACATTTCAGTAGCTTTCTCTTTGTTTGCTGAGCACAGCAGTGTTAATTTTTATAGGGAAGTACAGATAAGACTGCAAACTGAAATTAAGAATAAAGTGCAGCAACAGGGGTATTACCAGTGTCCACCACCACACCACAGTATATAAACTTTTGCCTCTTGTTCTTATATGCATAGATGCATGAGCTAGTGAGTATAATACAGTGTGTCAAGTTGTACCTGTTCTCTGATTCTTGAATGTATGATGTGCTATGTCTATCTACATAGTATCTGTACTCTGAGTTTGATGCACTCATTATCACCATTGCCCTTGTAGTTGCATATAGTGTATCAGGATAGATTTAGTAATGGTTTTTAATTCTTTTGTATGTTTATGCACACGCTGATTCTTTCAAAGATACCCATGCTTGCGGCAGCAAAAAACGGTTTCAGCTAATTTCCCAGATGCTATAGTTGCATCTTAGAAAGGAGTTCCCTGCCATATATTGTGAGGTACAGGATTTCCTAGTGTGTTTATTTGCAACACACTATCACTCACTGTTTCAGTTGGAATGCTTTTCTCATAATAGTAACTCTTATTTATAATCCACTCATTTTTGAACACATAGGGAGCTTTTCTCAAACCATACTATATATATATATATATACATATATATATATATATATATATATATATATATATATATATATATATATACAGATTCAATACTGACATCAGTGACTTCTGTTGTCTATAGAGTAGTAAAATAAGGATTTAACCAACATCCTGAATCGTAGGATTCTCTAACGACTAGTGTGATAACAGGCGTGTTTAGTTGTAGCAGTTTGGTACAACTTAAGCACAATAACAATATATGTTTCCTAGATACCACTCTATTTGTTGTCAATGATGCGAACCATATAGAAAGACCTTAATTTTGTCAACAATACAACATCTTTCTAAGGAAGTAGGAAGTCTGGAGTAACTTAGTTTGTGGGGATATATTAATCTCCAGACAGGAATGTTCTGATGTGTGGTGTATGATATAACACTATGGTACTACATGTAACACATTTAAAAGGACTCCCAATTTACCACAGTGTGCCTTACCTCAGCAATGCTTGGTCGGATGCTGTTTCGGGGGGGGGGGGGGGGCGGGAGCGACACTCCGGCGTCATTACCAGCATCTCTCTGTGCTTGCGGGCTGGCCCCGTCTGTTGTCTCCCGCGGTCGGCCATGTCCTTTCCCTATGCGACATGGCTGCTTCAGATGATGCAGGTTCTCATCCGTCTCCTGGGTCCGCTGTGCCATGTTCGGGCTTGTGTTTGCTAGATGATGCTAGTGCTCTTTATACCCTTGACTATTAGGACTCCTCCCTTCTACTTCCTGGCAGCAGTTAAAAGGACTGTGGAGACCCAGGTCAGTCGCTCTTACGTTGGAGTCTGATGCAGTATATTCTCCTGGTGTGTTCTGTGTATGACCTGTATCTCTGGCTGACTACCCTCTCCATGTATGACCTAGGACTTCTCTGACAACCCATTCTGGTGCTGACTTGGGGCTCTGTCCTACTATCCATTCTGTGTTGCCCTCAGCATAGTTGGATACCCTGTCTGGTGCAGACCTGTGGCTCTGGCTGACTACCAACTCCATGTATAACCTAGGATTTGTCTGACCACCCATTCTGGTGCTGACCTAGGACTCTGTCCTACCATCAATTCTGTATTGTCCTCAACATAGTTGGACACCCTATCTGGTGCAGACCTGTGTCTCTTGCTGACTACCCGATCTGGTATTGACCCCTGGCTTATCGGACTACTCGCTTGGCCTTGACCGTTGGCTCTGGCTGACTACTTGCTCTGTCTTCCTCAGGTGGTCCATACTCTTTAGATTGACTGCAGGCATGAGTCAGTAAGGGTCTCCCTTGTTGCGCTATCCGTTGGGAGATCTCTGGGGGCCTGGCTACTGGGGTTTCTTTCCATATTCTCAAGGGACTACAGTAGGCCTTGTGCTTGGTACCTAGCAGAGAGGTCTCGCAGAAGTGGTCTCCTATTTCTGATCGGAGTCGCTGGCTTCTTCACTTACCCTCTCTACCTTGTATCTATTGTACTCATATTACATATCTGCTTAATAAAGGTGGTTTTACATTATCCGTACTGACTCCTGGTTTATTTCTGGGAAACCATGACACAATTCCTCCTCATATCATATCACTCATCTCTCATTGATCTTTCACACAGGTTTTCACCCTCTTCATGCAGATACATTTCTGCTCAGGTGGAATGCAAATCCACTTGCAGATTCAGTACTGTGTTATGAAGTCCTCTTATACATCCACAGGGAGAGATTTTTTCTTTTATGTGTTTTTAGGTATTATAAATAAAAGTTATATTTTATTACTTTCACCAAAGATACAATTTGTCCCAGAGGCTATAATATGGTATGTCATCTTGTGTCCCCAAAATATCTAATTTTTGAAGTGTAGAGATATAATTTCTACATTTCTTTTTGTTTGATAATATTAGCAATAGTTTGATATGGGAGTATCGCCATGTGGGGATGTACATAAATCCTGAAAGCACAATCTAGATGACTGTTACTGTATCGGTGCTCTAGTTTTATTTTTTTCTTGAATATTTCGAATAACCTAAGATAAGATCACCTGTCTGGCTTTCACTGTCATTGTTACCTATCAGTCACAAAGTTTTTAAGTTTAATGCTTAATGTAAGCAACTCCAGCGACTTGTCTGTATCAGTCTGTCTACATTAACCAGAGTCAAAATTTTAGCATCTCTCTCTCCCTCTCTCTTTCTCTTTTTATCTCAAGCACAGACTGACAAAATCTGGTAACTAGGGATGGGTGAAAGTTTTTACCACAACACAGAAATAAGCAAAATATGGCACTTTTAGAGAAAAATGCAGTTTTTCTGCTTTTTTTGCACAGCTCTTTACATTGAAAATAAATGGTAAGACAAAATGTATCCTCAACGCATGGCAATTTCCTCTTCTTTTCTCATTGGCATATAAAAGCATGCCAAGCTCTTACAGCATGCCATTCTGTGTTTGTGAGAGGAGAAAGCAGCACATTTTTGAGCTAATGAAGGCAATCTAATAAAGTGGAGTTGAAGATTTGTTTAGGGGGTTTTGTAGGCAGGATATCTGGTTTCTGTATTAGGGGAGTCTGGGGACAAGAAAGGAGAAAGGAGTTTGACCCAAAATACCCCAAATTTGGTGTTACTGACTGTGAAGACACAGGCAGCATTGTTTCAAGTAACTTCCTGATCTGTTTCTTATCCTTGTCCTATAGGAGTCTGTGGTGTGAGAAGGGAGCCAAGGAGAATTACCCCAAATACCCCAAAATTCTGAGTGACTGACTGGAAAGACACAAGCAACCGTTATCCAAGTTTCTTTCTGATCTGGCTGTTATCTCTGTCCTAGGGGAGTCTGGGGAAAGAAACAAGGTGTGGGATAGGAGGGACAGTTAATATAAAAAATGTAAAAAGTAAATAAATAAATAAGAAGGTGTAGCAGCTGAACCAACTGGTGCCCCTGACAGTGAGACAAACAAGCACAAAAACCCCTGTCCTGAAAGTATTTGTGAAAATTCCTCTAAGGGAAAAAGTAAAAATAAATAGTTTTAGACCAGTAAAAGACTAGAGGAATATAAAAATAGTGGGGGAAAAGAGGAGGGTGATGCTGAAGATGACCTAATAAATGATGATGATGACATAGATTTGGAATATATTCCTGCAGTATCCTCCTCTTCTTCAGATACAGATGAAGTTGAGAATGAGAGAGATAATGACATGGCTAGAAAGTAACAGAAAGGAAACGTTCAATCTTCCACCACTGAAAAGGAGCACTGTGCCTATCTGTAAACTGATAAAAAAAATTGAAAGTCTGACCCTGAACCAGCAAAGATGGCAAAAAGTACACAGTCATCCTGTCAGATATCATCAGCATCATGGCTATTTCCAAGTCCAAGTCCCACTCAGCCACACACACTAACAGTGTTGAGTAGCCAGCATTAACACATGTTATCAGCACCCACAGCCTTAGCTTTAATGAATGCCTCTGCTGCTCTTGGAAGTGCAGCACCTGTGACACCTAGTAGTAGTACAATTTCAGCAACATCTAGCCCTAGTAGAAGGAGAACTCCACAGTGTATGAAGTCCACAGTATGGAGATACTTCACTCAGAATCCAAAAGCTAAACATGTTGCTACCTGATGCATGTGTAAGAAGCATGTGAGCAGGGGGAAAGCAAACTCACACCTAGGCACCTCCTCAATAAGTTCCCACTTGAAGCACAACCACAAGTCGACTAGGAGATGCACCATCAACAGGTCAGAGGTGCTACAACTAGCAGAAGTACTCCTAAATGTTCCCGGGGCGCTGAGGTACATAATAAAAGTGCTTTTGATGCATAGTAAATTAGGCTGAAAAAAGGCAAAAATCCATAAAGTTCAACCTTTGCTTCATAACCCAGAGAACTTAGTGTAATATAAGATTCCTGCTGCCAAATATGTTAGTCTTTATTTGAACTTCCTGTTTTGCCTGCTAATACATAGTATAACCCTGTATGTTCCCTCTTTAAAGAAATGTATCTAATATTTTCTCAAATGTATCCCTTGTATCTGCCATTGCACATTCTTGTACAAGGAATTCCACAGTTTAACAGACATTACTGTAAAAAAAAACAACCCTTCCACTGCTGACGCTGAAACCTCCTTGTCGTCATCTCAGTGGGTGGCCCCTGGTTATTTGATCAGGCCTTAGAATGAAAAGTTCACCAGAGATCCTTGTATTGACCTCTCATATACTTGTCCATTATAATATCTCCTCTTAGTCATCTTTTCTCTAGAGTAAACAAGCCAAGTTTGTCTAGACGATCTTCATACATCAAGTCTTCCATTCCCTTGATTCATTTTGGTGCTCTTCGCTGTACTCTCTTCAGTTCTAGAATATATTTTTTTCAGAACTGGTGCCTGAAACTTCACCGCATATTTCAGGTGATGTGTTAGTGAGTGTGCCATGATTTTCTGCTACTGATGCAGAGGAGTATGAGTTTGTTTTGGAGATGCCAAAAGTCATAGCGTGCTTACACATACCGCCACCACCTCCACAAGTCATATCATTAAAGCAATAAAATTAATCAGTTGTTCTACTATGTACTGCCATCCCACACTTACTAAGTGAGAAAGAAGTCAAAACCTGCACAAACACAATGTGAAACTATGCCTATGGAATAGTAAATTTGCCAAAATGTTGGAGGTTGACAAGCTGCCCTCTTCTTTTAGAGAAAACAGATTCTTTAAAGAACTGATGTCATGTGTTGCACCCTTCTGGAATATCCCAAGCTGCAGTTATTTTTCAAGGATGGTTGTGACAATGTTACAAAAGCAGGACGCTAGTGTTGTGGGCAAAGATTAAAGCCACTCAGACTGTTAACAATTTTTTCAAGGCATATTGTGTTATAGGGCTCACATATTTTACTTTCAGCTATTTATTTCTCCACTTCAGCCTTCAGAATAAATAAAATTGTGTTGGGCAATGTTGCAGTCATAGAAAACATAGGCAAAAAAATGTATTGCCAGTGACGAAAAGGAGAAAATGCTCAGGAAAACATGACAGGAATACACACACAAGAATATCTTCACATGGGATGAAATTACATTATTATTACTGATTAATTTCATTGTAACAAAAAATTGGAACAAAGCAGAACCAAGCTCTGTAGTGTATTCAGAAGGACAATATCTGCCAGCACTACCCATATGACAGCAAGCACAGGGAAATTGCTTATACTGATGTACTTAGTTGTCCTGCTGTGCCAAACCCATACATTGTATGGCCGTAATGTGGTCAATACATAAACCAGAATAACTGACATACAGTGGCCACTTTAAACAAAAAACCTTGCGGGGGGGGGCATCAGGACCCCTCTTAATGTGCCTACAGTTATTGATCTCCCAGCCGATTCCGCTGGAAGATTAATAGAGGCAACACAGGGAAGCAGCATAGTTCTCCTGATTCTATATTACCATAACTTCTGGGAAGGAATGGGCAAGATCAGGGAAAGCCTCATATCACCTGTACTTGCAAGGCTTTCCCTGATCCCACCAACTCCTACCCAAGAGCTGTAAGCACAAAATACTTGAAGTGCCAGGACCGTCACAGTCCTTCAGGGAAAAAAAACAGTGACAGTCCTGACACATTACGAGTCGTTAAGGGGTTAAAAAATATGTTTTCCCCTTATCCACCACATCCTTACGGCTGTTCGCTGCCTTATATCCCAACACTGGAGGTCCCCTTCTGTGCCTTCACTCTCCCAGATTCTCACCAAACTTACCTACATTGAGCTAATGGACATCTGATCTTGATTCTCCATGACTCCCTGCCCCATCACAATAATCTTGGGGTATGTGGATGCTGAGCAGGGACTCTGTAACAGAGAAGGGACTGTAATTTTGCTCTCCGCTTTCTATTTTCCTTGCGTCTTGGGATCTCCTCTTTGAGGCCGTGGAATCTGGACGGTTCTATATTTGACCTTTCCTCCTCCTCTGGTGCCTCCCCAATGCCCATCCGTTCAGTTTCATGTGCACATCCCTCTCCCCTCCCTTCCTTTCCCTATTTTGTCTCCCCTCTATTTTTACTCACCTTGCCTCTTCCTCAACCCTGCCCCTCCATTCCTCCCTAGGATGCTTGTGCTAATATCTACCTGTTCACACAAAATTAGCAATATTCTGAATGCTTGTCATTCTTTTGAACTTGTGTTCTATTTTTCTACTTTGTGGCGGAGATCGACATGATGCTTTTATACTGTGATTGCATCTAACTCTTTTCAATAAATAAAATCACTTATATAGAAAGGAAACAGGCAGGTGTAATCTTGTGTTTCTGGCAACCCCTATAGCATGTCAACGCATACCAATGGGTTACTATTTTTCTTGGATGGGTAGACGCTAATGAATGCAGTATGAAATTACATAGTTTTCAAAAATTTTAGTAAATGCGAAGGGTTGGAAATGTAAAAAAAAAACACTTCATGTTTGAAAAAAGTAAGAAAAATGAGACCTTGTATTTTTTATAGTTTTGTACTTCTGGCGGTCCCTATAATAATTCATTCCATTGGGGTACCATTTATCTTGTAAGAGCAATAGCTAATCAGACAATAGGAAATTCCATAGTTTTCAAAGATTTCAGTACATTTGAAGTGGTGGAAATGTAAACAAATGACTGTTTTTTTCCTTTAGCATCAAATTCTGGAAACATTTGTTCACACCTGGCTAGGGGTAGAAAGACAAGTGACCTCTCATTTGATAAAGTGGGATATCTACTTTCAGAAAATATATGCTTTTATATTGTTATTGAGCTGTTTTAGTGTAGTTTTTCTTTGTAACCATTGGAATGTGAATTTTAGTTCATGAAGCTGAAAATACCATTTTGCTCTTCTGTTAAATCGTCAGCCCAGGTCATGTATGTAGGTACAACTATACATATTGGTATTAATATACTTGGGGGGGGGGCAGGGCTTTTAAAAATAACTGAAAATGTCACTATCAACATAAATGTATATTATGTATATATATATATATATATGTGTATTATATTATGCATAATAAGTAATATTTTAAAATTAGATTTATGACATCATAGCTTGTCACATTGTGAGGTGGCATGAAAAAGGTGAACTTGTTCTGGAAAAAGAAAAAGAAAAACAAAACAAAACAAAAAAAAAAGTTACCAGCGGGTACCTAAACAGACGTATAGCTAAAAATGCTGAAAATGTATCTGGCTAGCAGTGTATAAAATTTCCTCCAGCCTTTGGCACTGAAAGGATTGAGCCTTGCTAGAGCTTTCAATGTAATGATTCTTGTAATCCATATGATGTAGCAAGATGTATTAGATAGGACTTACCTAAAATGGGGTGCATTGGCATGGTAGGCAAGCTTATACAACATTTGGCCAAACTATGCAACAAAGCCTCATTCTGAAATGTCAGTTAAAGGATGGGTAATAATGTATGCTATGCACAGGGTACACATTTAAGTAATTTGTATGGAGCAGAGCTGGATTGTCTTCTGTCGGTTTTGTTGTTAATTTGGGAACTGTGGAAAGTTCCCTTATTCCTTATTTTGTTCATTTATGTTCCATATTTGTATATTATGATGGCTTAGCATGAGAGTTCTTTCACTCCAATAAGCCTTATGTATAAAGACAAACTGGAGCAAATCTGAGGCAAACCACCTGCTCCATAGGGGACAATAAAGACTCCCACTGATTTAACCCTTTGAGTGTCAGAGAGGTATAAAATGCATTTCATACCTCGCTGGCACTCAAATGGGGGTTTTAACCTCCTTGAATGCTTTTGTGGAAAGTTGGAGTATTTTACTATTGAAGACATTAAATCCCCATTAAAATGAATGTTCGTTTTGAGAATGTGCACTTCTTGCCTATGATGCAATTGATTTGCTCCAGAAGATCTACACTTCATACATTAGGCCAAATAGGCCGTATATATATACATATATATATATAGAAAAGTGGAGTTATCCAATTATGGAGTAAATCAAATGTCCCATAGGGGTCATATCAAAATTCACCAGACTGTCATAGATTTTAATGGGGCTTTTTAACACCTTGAATGCTAGTGTGCTCTCCAAAGCATAACATTACAATGCATTGGGGACTACTCTACCATTCACTGGTTTAACATTTACATCAGTTAGAATGTCTAGTTGTCCCCATGGTAAAGTTGTTTTGCCCCAGAATTGCATTACTCCCATTTTGTACATCCCTATGTGTTTAACCCTATGAGCTCCAGAGAGGTATCCAATGCATTGTATTGTAATGCATTGGATACCTCTCTGGCTCTCATAGCGGTAAGGACCACATGTTCAATAAGCAGAGAAATGGTGGAGCAAATCAATTACACTATAGGGAACAAATGCAAATTCCGATTGATTTAAATGGGACTTTTTAACCTACAATGCAATGTGTTGGATATTTCACTTGCATTGTTGGGGTTTAAAGCCCCTTTAACCTTTTGGGTGCCAGAGGATTATCCAACACATTGCTTAAGCCCCTCTGGCACTCAAAGGGTTGAATCAGTGGGATCTGCATTATTAATGTCCCCTATGGGGCTATATAGCCTATACTACAGTCACAGAATGGCATTATATGTTGGAAGTGCCATTAATCATGGTTCATTTAAAGGAGCAGTAAAACAAGGGCTATTTAATTTTTGGAAGATTTTTAATTAAACATCAGTTTGAATGTTTTTTGGTTTTTTTTATAAACAACAGCGCCAGCTAGTTTCCAAAATGTGTATTTTATAATGCACTGTATGATAGAGCTTGAGTCACCCATTATGGCTTCTTATAGTATTTATCCTATATTATAATTCGCTAAGTTAGTTTGTCAGAAGCCGTCATGCGCAGGAAGATGCGCAGAGAGGACTACTGTCTGAATTCAGAGCGCCCCACTCTATATCAGCCGCGGTGCGTTCGTACAGTCAGTATTGCGCATGACTTGAACGCTGCCAGTGTTGGCCCATGTATATGGGCTTTAAAACTAGTTATTTTATATTTATTTAGAAAATGTTTTACCAAGAAGAATACATTGAGATGCCTCTTGTTTTCAGGTATATGCTGGAGTAAAGAGTCACATATTCACACAAATAGAGAAATAAGTTTGAAATGTAATAATTTCTTAATTAAAAATTTCATAGCAGTGGGTGTACCCGTCTTTAATACAATAGACAAACACTATAGCTTACTGCTCCTTTAAGATTTCAAGATATCAGCCTGCACAATTAAAGAAAAATAACTTCCTGGTAAGTAGAATGATGTAGTATAAGGTATTCTCTGACTAAAACACAATAGCTTGATGCAGAGACTGCAAAAAAGATGTTTTGTAGTCACGTCGATCTATGTAATGACAATAGGTGGAAACACCAGGAAATTGACTGGACATGCTGAGGTGAAATTCAGGGCTTTTTTCACATGACCATGAAGGTCTGGGTGAACACTTGCAAGCTGCAGATGTTTTGCACAATGCTGGGTTAAGTTATGTGAAAAAGGTCAAACAGAACACCTGGCTGAAATATCTTGCCGTTCTTTAGGACAAAAGGTTGACACATCGTACAAAGAACAGTGCTCAGCCTGTGCAGCTAGCTAAGGGAATTAACCAGTTAGGTATATTCTGGACAAATGGGGAACCGGTGCACCGCAAAGGGAGAAGAATTATAAAACATGCTTGATAAGGATATTAAAAATGGCTATGCATTGTAGGTTATAGTAGATTGACATTTTAAGAGTCAATCAGAGGGGTGTACAATGCATTTTTTCACAATACGTTACACATCCAGAGGTCCTTAAAGGGTTAAAACTGTAGTCTTGTGTGTGTGTGCAGGAATAAGTTTGGATTGGAAGAGAAATAAGGCAGCTGGCTTCAACCCCGTAAGTGGTAAGGTTCCCCCACTCTAAGGATTATAGTTAATTAATGGGTGTTACCACATAAATCGTGTAGCGGAGAAAACTTTTATATTTTTCATGACCAACTAACCAAAAAATAATAATTAGGACCGTATGTTCAAAAGAAAAGTGGAGGAGTTCTAGAACATACCAATTGCACTACAGGGGAGAACTAAAAATTCCCCAAATTCCCATTGATTTAAATGGGGATTTTAACCCCTTGAATCCTAGATAGGTCTCCAATGCATTGCTCTAGCATTCATGGGTTTAAAATCCCCATTTAAATCAATGGAAATTTTAAGCTCTTCCCTATAGTGCAAATGATTTGCCCCAGAGGTCCTCCTCTTTTCTTTTGTACATACGGTCCTTAGAGAACAACAATCACCAACCTACCACATTTTACAAAAATCCAAATTTACAAATGTATTGATCCCAACCACATTATCACAAAAATAGCCTTTTACACTCCCAACTCCCCCGAAGTCCTAACCACCTTCCTCCAAAAAAATATATACGAAATAAATAAACCCCACAAAAAACATATAGAGCACCTATAGTGGTACACCACCCAACTTATAAAGCTAGGCTAAATAAAGAAATATTGTATATGCTACAAAAGGACCTCTCAATATTTATGTTTAAAAGAACTGTGACAAATAACGTGTTCATTATTCCGTACTAAATGGCATAATTGTTAGTATTTCATGAGTCCTGTAGGGATGGACAAAAGATGGAAACATTTCCTGGAGGAATTCTTGCAAAAAAACTATGATTTCCAGCTTTTACTTGTATATAACTTGCAGACAACTCGAACAACCAGTCTACACCAGTTTTGTCACATGACACCGCTGAGCATGAATACACTACTGAGCATGCTCAGCTTCTTAAAGCAACATAGCACTTATACGCATATCATTACACCTTCCCCTCTTAGGAAAATTAGAGTATTCTAAACAAAAGGGAATTACACAAACATGTATTTCTATTTTAGCAAGTAATTCTGCATAACATAGCTATCTGCTATAGACATCTCAACATGACTGTATCAGTCTTTCTGGACATTTTCTTTGACATGCAGACCGTCTAACTTTCACATCAGTATCTGACACAGCCTCTATGTTACTATTTGGCACTCCATCAGAGTCTATGTTGGGACACTTTTGCTCTGGTTCTTTTAGAATGTCTCTTCTATTCCTTCGAAGAATTGCTCCATCCTCTGTTTGAATGGTGTAAGATCTCAGTTTCACCTGTTCAATGATAGTACCTTTCTTTGGCCACTTATTGGACTTGTCTTTGATACTCACTTTTTTTCCATTTTGCAATTCTTGTAGAAGTTTACCTCTTGAGTCAAAAAACACTTTCAGTCTCTCTTTCTGATTCACTTTAAACTGCTTAACTTGTTCACCTGCCCCTGTTGCAAGTGAATCTTCCTTAATAGGCAGATGGGAATGCAGACGTCTTCCCAGGCGAGTAACCACATTCAAGCGGTGTACTGCGATATGCTAGCAGAATTCACCTCCACTGTCATCAGCTTTTGCATTAATTTTTTAACAATTCCAGCAAATCTTTCAAGCAGCCCGTTGGACTGTGGAAAATGCAGATTAGATGTAGTATGTACGAAGTCCCACTCTTTGGCAAACTTTCTGAAGCTGATATTGGCAAACTGTGGGCCATTGTCAGTAAATACTTCATGAGGTACACCATGTCTAGAAAAGACTGACTTCATGCATCGAATCACATTCTCAGATGATGTTGACCTCACAAGGAATCCTGTGATGATGACAAAATCTGTGTTATTACATGTAAACAGATCAACACCGACCTTTTAATATGGCCTATCAGGAACTGGATGTGGCTGCAATGGTTCTCTTGCATTGTTCACCTGGTACTTCAAACATGTAGAACAGGAGGACACTATGTCAGAAATATCTTGGTTCATTCTTGGCCAGAACATTACTTCTTTCGCCCATTTCCTGTATTTCTCAATGCCCAAGTGACCATGAATCTTTTCCAGCATAAGCTTTCATAGACTGTGTGGAATCACAATTTTGCTGCCTTTGAAGATAATCCCATCAACCACAGTCAGTTCAGCTGTGCAGTTCCAGATGATTTCTTTTTTTACTTTTAATTTCACATCGTTCACTACTAATATCAGGACAGGTGTGTAACGGTTTGTTCGACACACAGACACAGTGGTTTAGGATAAAACACAGTTTTATTGAAATCACAATAAAATAATAACCCTCACAGGTCCTGTAGTATATAAGCAGAACAATACAGACACACGACAGGTTACATATACATATGCCTACACAGGTCCAGTATAACCATAAAGTCCATAGCAGTCTATACTGACACAGGTCAGGCAGAATATGTTGGATTCCCAGGAGCAAGGTACTGCATGGGTTAATGGTCTTCAAGGAATGTAAACAGTCCCATGTGCGGAGAGTTCTGTGATAGAGCTCTCTCCATATAGAAAGCTTAAGGATATGTAATGCCCAGAAACAGTTTAGCAGAAAAAACGTGAACTGCCAAAGTAATATCAGGAAATGAATAACGGAGGACACTGCCGTAGCAGTAATGGAGGCAGACACTTGCACTCTGCAGGAGCAGTAACGGAGACTAGACCAATGGCACACTGCCGTAGCAGTAACGGAGGCAGACACTTGCACTCTGCAGGAGCAGTAACGGAGACTAGGCCAATGGCACACTGCCGTAGCAGTAATGGAGGCAGATACTTGCACTCTGCAGGAGCAGTAACGGAGACTAGGCCAATGGCCCACTGCCGTAGCAGTAACGGAGGCAGACACTTGCACTCTGCAGGAGCAGTATCGGAGGACACTGCCGTAGCAGTAACGGAGACAGATACTTGCACTCTGCAGGAGCGATAACAGAGACTAGGCCAATGGCACACTGCCGTAGCAGTAACGGAACTGATACTTGCACTCTGCAGAACTAGTAATGGAGACTGGATTGCCTGTAGGAACAGAATGTCGCCAAGGCGACACAGAGGCCGCCAGAGCAGGAACGCTAACCAAGCCGGGTTGAATAACGGAGCAGGAAAGTCAGCCAAGCCGGGTCGGTACACAGGAGCAGGAACATCAGCCAATCCAGGTCGGTACACAGGAGCAGGCGCAGAAGAGTGGTCAGGCGATCCGGGTCGGTACACAAGCAGGAGACAAGATGCAGAGTAGTCAGGCAGGCCAAGTCGGTACACTGGGAATCACTGAGCAGAAACAAGCACTGGTACAGGAACACCACGAAAGGGCCCCGGATGGGTGCCAGAGCCCAGTATATAAAGGCCATACTGGGTGGGACAAACACAGGACAGCCAATGGGAGCAATCGCAGTGTAGACTGACAGGAAAAGTAACAAGGGGAGCACGAGCACCGTGATAAGGTGTTTTTGTGCTTATTTCTCTGTCAGATGTATCAATTGTTTGAGCTGCTACACCTTCTTCTATTAGGCTATCAACACTAGAATAAGACTCATTGTCATTTTCAGTGTTATTACTGGGTTTTAATAATATTACTAGCACTGGTGGTGGTGGTGGATGTGCAACTTTTGGTGGGACTTTGACAAACAGTATCCTCCTCGGGAGGAATGGGATCACCATCATTTCTTGTACATGCTGCAGCAATTATGGCTGTAGTCAGTTTTTGGACAACCCTTTACTCACATGTCTTTGCACTGCTCATACTACTTCTCACTCCCCCTGATGGAGTGTGATATCTTGCCTTGGCCCTCTCGAAATACTCAGTCTCCTCTGCTAATCAGCCTCAGTCGTATAGCTCACATCAGGGTCCCTGTCACCTATCAATTATTTTTTATAATTGTTTGTCCCCATCCCCCATCACTGTCAACAAAAAACACATTTAAAAAAACCTGTTAAACTACTTATTTCCCCAGACTCTCCTAGTACAGAGATAATAATAACAGCCAGATCAGGAAAGAACTTGGATCACAGCTGCCTGTGTCTTTCCAATCAAGCACACAACATGTTGTGGTGGTGTCAACCTTCATTTCTCCCTTCACACACCCCTATACACATCTAACACAGAGATAATAACAATCACATTAGGAAGGAACTTGGATCACAGCTGCCTGTGTCTTCCCAATCAGTCACATGAAATGTTGGAGTATTTGGGGTCAACCTCATTTGCTTCCTTCTCACACCCCCAGACTCCTCTAGGACAAAGAAAACAGCCAGATCTGAAGGAACGTAGATTACAGCTGCCTGTGTCTTTCCAATCAGTCATAGAAAATGTTGGGGTATTTGGGATAAACCTCCTTTGCTCCCTTCTCACTCACACCCCAAGACATATTTAACACAGAGATAATAACAAGAAGATCAGGACGGAACTTAAACTGCAGCTGCCTGTGTCTTTTCAATCAGTCATACAGAATGTTGGAATATTTGGGGTAAAGCTCCATTGCTCCTTTTTCACTCACACCACCAGACACGTCTAACACAGAGATAATAACAGCAAGATCAGGAAGGAACGTAGACCACAACTGCCTATATCTTTAACCACTGAGGAGGTATCTAGGTGTCAGCCTTCTTTCCCTCTGCTCACGTGCTGCTTACAGATAGCAACATGCTTAGTTTTTGGATCTCCATACTGTGAACTTCCTAGACTGTGGGGTTCCTGAGGGGCTGCTACTACTACTGGGGCTAGATGTGGATGCAATTGTACTACTACTGGGTTTCAAAGATACAGCACATCCAGCAGCAACCGAGGCACTCATCATAGCAATGGTTGTGTATGTTAATAACCTGTGTTGTTGTTTCTGCTTGTTACTCAACACTGTGTGTGTGTGGCTGAGTGGAGCTTGGACTTGGAAGCAGTGATGATGCTGATAATGACTGACAGGAGGACTGTGTATTTTTGTGCATCTTTGCTTGTCCAGGATAAGACTTTACAATTGTTTTCTCAAACAGATATATACAGTGCTCCTTTACAGATAGGCACAGTGCTACTTTTCAGTGGTGGAATACTGAGCCTTTTCCTTTCACCTAACTTTCTGGCCATGTCATCATCTCTCTCACTCTCAGCTTCATCTGTATCTGAAGAAGAGGAGGATGCTGGAGGGATATATTGTAGAGCTACATCATCGTTATGTCATCAATAGGTCATCCTCAGCATTACTCACTACTTCCCTACTATTTTTATATTTCTCTAGACTTTTTCATTTTATTTCATTTTACTTTTATTTTAACAACTTTCACTACTACTTTAAGGACAGATGTTTTTCAGCTTGTTTGTCTCACTGTTAGATGCAACAGTTGGTTGAGCTTCTACACCTTCTTCCATTATCCCAACACTACAATTCAACATGTTGCCAACTTCAGTGGTCTTACAAGGTTTTGTAACAGTACTGGTGCTCATGGTAGTGGTGATGGTGGTGGAACTTTTGGTAGGACTTTGACACACTGCCTCCTCAGAAGGATCACTATTTATTGCACATCCTGAAGCAACCATGCAGCAGTTTTTGGACTACCACTTTACTCACATGTCCATGCACTCCTCCTTTCCCCCTCCCCATACCTCTTGTACATTTGCTGGACATTACTCAACTACTGCGTGTGTGTGTGTGTTTTACCAAAGAAAAACAAGAAAAAAAAACAAAAACAAAAAAAAAAACCTTTTTAACTGCTTATTTTACCAGACTCCCCCAGCACAGAGATAATAATAACAGCCAGATCAGGAAGGAACTTGGATCACAGCTGGCTGTGTCTTTCCAATCAGTCACCAAAATGTTGCGGTATTTTGGATAAATCTTCTTTGGTCCTATCTCACACCCTTAGACACATCTAACGCAGAGATAATAACATCTAGGTCAGGAAGAAACTTGGATCACAGCTGTTTCTGTCTTTCTAGTCAGTCACACAGAATTTGGGGGTATTTTTGGTAAGTCTCCTCTGCTCCTGTCTCATTTTGCCAGACTCCCCCAGGACAGAAATAACAGCAAGATCAGCAAGCTGCCTGTGTTTTTCAAATCAGTCACACAGAATTCTGGGGTATTTGGGATAAATCTCCTTTGCTGTCTTCTCACACACACACCAGACTCCTCCAGAACATAGATAATAACAGCCAGATGAGGAAGGAACTTGAATCATGGCTGCCTGTGTCTTCCCAGTCAGTCAGTCACAAAGAATTTTGGAGTACATGGGGTCAACCTCTTTTCTCCCTTCCTGTCCCGCAGAATGCCCCCACCCCCAGTATCCCTTAATTCAGAGAACAATGTAACACTTTTTTATACTATGTCTGAGGGAAAATATGAGAAACTTGCCACACGGTGGGTAGAAATTCAGTCCTCCCTTTGATTTCAATGCACTAAGCTAGGCAAAAAAAGCATAAAAACTACACTTTTTGTGAAAAAGTCACCACTCCATGAAAAGTTAAATTTTTCTCCTGTTTCACATTTGAGGCGAAAATTTTCACCCATCCCTATTCTCCATCTTAGTGTGCAAGTGTAAAAGCGGCCATCAAAGACTCCACAACGTTTCCAGCAAATAATGCAATGCTTACTGCACAATAATTAAAATAAAAGCCATAAAACATAATGTAGATATTACCATAATGGTATATGTTAATAATACATTGAGGTGTTATTAATGACAATGATTCCTCAAGAAAGGCTCAATACTATTACCACCAGTAAAAAAAAATAAGTGGCAATGGTAGTTTTGAAGGCAAAGTTTGGAATTCTACTACCTGTGCTGTAACAAACATGTAAAAATGCACAACAGGCTTATAACACACATTAAGGGATTCTATGTTTGTGTAAAAATAGCACCTAGCAGTCCTAGGCATTGAGTCTCTAATGTGCATTAAAAAACACCAACGTGCAGTGGATCAATGGCTTCTAACACACACACGCACAGTAGGGGAGAGTAGGACAGCGCATGTATATATCTAAGTGTAGTATTAGTATTTATTTGCACACAATCAGTGGAGGCACAGCTACACTTCTGAGGAGAAAATAGCTGTTTGAATAATTATTAGAAGAAAATATATTTGCATACATTCTCATGTATATATTACTGGTTTCATAACAATTGCATTACCTCATTATTTTATGGTGTTGTATCAGAATGGTCCAAAGGGGGAAATTCCCGCTAACCAATGTACAAAAAGAACCACTATTGGAAATCAATTGTTCTGAATACAGAAATATATTGGGCAACCCACACAGAGGTATAATTGTCCAATTCTGGTCTCCTAGAAATGTTATAACCAAATAATAACAATCAAAAAATAAAAAAACAAGACTACAAAAAAAAAACAAAATTAAGTAAATAAAATGTGCACTGCATATTATTAAAAACCACTTATAGGTTGTGAGAGGACTGGCTGTTTAGACATATACATGTACATACATCAATAAAATACTATATGCATTATATGCACCACGTTGCACCTCAAGACATAACAGGACCTCTGTTTAAAGATCCAAATAAACACACCTCCTTGAACTTTAACATTAAAATTTGGGAGAATCTGATTGGTGCACACATCTGTATAGTTAGAGATAGAAGGGACCGCAGCATCTCTAGCTCCAGAAGAAGACTCAGGATCACACAGAAATGCATTGAGCTGGACTGAGAGACTGGTGAGAGGTGCTGCGCAACCAGACCACTTGCAACGCCTACCTAGACAGAAAAGAAGGAAAAAATGGTGGAGGAGAGAGACACAGAGGAAAGAATATAAAGAGTGATACATATACAAGCATTAACTCAGTAGAACTCAAGTAAGGGCACAGGTGCATAAGTGCAAGTTATTCTTAATGCCTACCGCACTATATAACATAAGGAGAATTTCTTTCCAGCCTCTCTGTACACTTATTCACCATGCTCCCCTCTCATATGCTTTCTACATATAACCAACACGGTTGACAACATTGTTGCAAGGCACTAATCAACAACATTACTATGCAGCTACAAATGAGTAGGCTGGGAAAGAAATACCTAATTGTGCTTTGCATTTACTATTTCACCTTTGGCTCTATGTATCATTACATTTCATGGTTTCACTGTATATATTTGTCTTAACAATATTTGTTGTTGTTTTTATGCCTTTTGCCAATAAATACTAATACTACACTAGGGGTGGAAGAAAAGTGAGAAAAATTTTGCACGTGACTTTTCGTGAAAAACGGATGATTTTTCTCTTTTTTCTTGAAAGTTTTCTCCTTTTCTCCAGTGCAAAATGTTCCTTCTTTTCTCCTATTCCAGCAAATTTTTCTCCAATTCTGTCACATTTTTCTACAATTCTAAAACATTTTTCTCCTATTTTAACACATTTTTCTACAATTCTAGCACATTTTTCTCCTATTCCAACACATTTTCACCTATGTTTCCTATTGTGCAACATTTCCCAGTACAATATTACTTTCTATGAGGGCTATAGTGGAGAAATAAGTAGATGGAAGTCAAAATTGTGAGTACTAAAGCTATGTATAAATTGAAAAATATATTAGCATGCAGAGTGCCTTTGTCCTTTGCCCACAACACTTACTTCCTGCTTATGTGACACTGACACATATTCATGATGATGTTAAGTGATTAAAAAAAAAAAAAGTACAACCTACAATGTGGCAGATGTGTATGGTAGTGGTGGTGGGGGACTGTCCTGGTGTGATTGTTGGGACCTTTACAAACTGCATTCACCCTGGTAGGAGAGGGATCATCATTATTTATTGCACATGCTGCAGCAACCATTGCTTCAGTCAGTTTTTGAACTACCACTTTACTCCAACGTCCCTGCATTGCTCCACCTTTCAGCTTGTGCATGTACTAGACATTACTCAACTACTGTGTGTGTTTTTACTCTCTACAGTACACAACTGATGAATTGTGATGTCTTGCCTTGGCTCTCAAAATTCTCTGTGTCGTCTGCTGTCTATCAAGTCTGCCTCAGTCACAGAGATCACATCAGGCTCTCGATCTATTATTTTTTATTTTATTTTTGTGTGCTGTCCTACCATCCCCTATTTTTTTTCCTCTACATATACACACAGAGACTGCTTGGATAGAGCATTTAATGTATTGACTAGCTGCTGGGGTACCCCAAAGACATTACCCCTATACACTATTGTTGTGAAGAACAGTTTTTTCATGTCATAATCAATTACTGTACCACTTTGGGTCCTCTCCATCTTAATTATAGTGATCTCCAGAGTGTCCCAGCACCCACTGCTACTAGTTTTCCTTGTTTCTAACACACACATACGTGGATAGTGATCCCAACACTAGTGACACATGGATGTATTGATATGGGGCCCTAAGCCCCATATCAATTCATCCAAAGAAATAAAAACATGAGTGAAAACAAATAAAAATTAACTGTATGACTATGAGTGCCAGTGGGGTATGCAACACATTGCAGATCGTTGCATACCCCACAGGGTTAATCCCCCTAAAGCTAAAATCATCCCTTCACAATAAACACTTATCTGTAAGTCTGATGTACAACGGGGTCTTCAGCACCCTGGTCATCCACTGTTAGTCTTCTGCTGTAATCTTCTCTCTGCCATCTTCTTGTTATCTTCATTATTCTTTTTTTCATGGATGCCCCAACAATATCCAAGTTGTAATTGAAAGTCATAAATGCCCCTAAAATATTCCAGTTATAATTGAGCTGTTGCTACCGTTGCCACCACTCGTGGCTGGGGCAGGGAAACAGAGCAAGAAACTCCCTCTCAGTTATCTCTTGGGCTGTTGCCTGAGCCATACTGAGTGAAATTTGAAGACTGGGGTCAATATTTGTGATTCCAAGGCTTCCAGTGCAGTGGGACAAGGCTGGGAATCAGTTTGTGAGGTTCTAGTGCACTGGAACAAGATTGGAGGCTGTGGTAGAAATAATAAATGTCTTTTTTCTCTGAAATTCCAAAAAGTGCTGTTATTCTCACTTTTGCTCCCATCTATACCCTTAAGTCATTTGCAGTCTGTGGGTGTTTCGGGAGATTCCTTTCCTATATGCTTTGTTTAATGCAACATAATACACAAGGAGTTGAGGAACTGGTGTGATTTAACACCATTTCACAGTGCATAATATGGGACAGGTGTAAGGAACTTATTGGCATCAAATTCCTAATGCTGGCAGAGATTGTCTGCCGTATGCAAAATAGTGCTTATATGTTATAGTGCATACCTTGAAGCACAGCTACTGGAGTTATCGTCTAACAACAGCTGTATTCTTATAAGAAGCCAGATCTTGAGGGTAGAGTATAAATACTATGATAAAGGAGAACTACCACCTCTTAATGATAACCCTCTACTAACCTTTCTATGACCGGAAATATCCCTGTGAATAGTGTCTTTGTGCATTTGTTCAAGCGATAACATTTTCAATCAGTACTGGATATCATATCCATGGAGATGGACATAACATTTGCTTGCTGTTTTTCTCAGTCTCCTTAATGGGTTAAGATTGCCATGTGCAGTGAGTTTTAAGTCAATGAGTCTGACCGCCAGAACTGATTGAAGATCTTATTTCTTTAACCAAAGAGCAAGAAAAAAAATTCACAGGGCCATTAGGATTTTCGGGGCATAGTAAGATAAGTGTCTGGGGGGGTATTATTAGGAGCTACTATTTGCCCTTTAAACCCAGTGTCAATATCAGGATCTGTGTCAAACAAATAATTAACAGTATGGATAACAATGCATTGTGAACCAATTTGTTGTAGACCCCTCTAGCATCCAATGGAATAAGGATTTAGACTTGGACTATACAATAGTCATCTCAATGCATTATTCAGAGTTTAGATTATGGGAGACCATTTGATAGATTTAGAGATGGGCCATTAACAAAGCTGGAGAATCCACTGGAACATGGTAGTACATGTTATAATGGGTGTGGCTCAGGAGTTGTCTTGAAAGTTTAGAGACAGGTGCACTGAAGCATCAATTTCTAATGCTGCCTATTATGAAATTGCTACATAATTGTCAATAAAACCTATGGTTTCTTGTGCTTAAGGATCATGAACCAGATGTGACAAAAGAGCAACACTGAAACCGGTTGTTTAGTGAAACAGAAGCTGTAGTGAAGGCATCCAGGCTTACGTTCATAAAAAGTTAAATGAGTAAAGGAACTACAATGGGGTAAGGGTAAGGGGAGCTGGGATTATTATATGATAATAATCATAATAAGTTTCTTTATAATCAACATTCTAACATATTTAAGTTGAAGATTAAGCAGATTTGTGGGAGGAATTGAAGAGTGAGTGACATGGTTTTAACAGTTTATTTTAGGTTATGTTATAGTCAATGCAGGATTTATGATAGCAGGTCAGCAGCAGGTGAAGATCAACAAGTGTAGAAAATTAACTCAGAATTTTGGTTGGCTGAAAAGGTTGAAGAAGATCCTTGAGTAAATAATGGTTTTAGTGGTAAACTAAACAAACATATATTGTCAATTCAAACTACTAATATGGATTTGAAGTGGTATAGGCTCAATACGATGATATAAAGTCTGTTTCACTATTTAAATGATTGACATTGAAATGATTGATGTGAATAGATATATATGACATAGAATCAGGGAAATAAGGATGTGTTCAATAATAATTTAACCTAACTGTCTTATATAACAGTTATATACTGATTTCCACTGAGATATTCTATAATCCAGGGAGTTGGGATACATTTACTGATGTAATTAGTTGTTATCATGTTCATGATCACATTATGGTCATACTTAGAACTAGTATTGGTTGTATGGATGAGGATTCCGCGATTGGAAATGGTATGTGTGCTGTGAAACAGCAGGTAACACTGATACGGTGGTATGCTGTTAAGAATAGGCACTGTCCATAGGGATTGTGGAACTCCCTCTTCCTTGTTATGATAAATCTTTAATACATAAGAACATAATATAGGATCTTTACACTAGTAATATGGATGCATAACCTGAAGGGGGGTTGAGTGAAGTGACCGATTGAGTAAAATGAGATGAAACCATCTATGTTACAATGTGAAGGGCTCACTCACGGGGTTTATACCTTCACTGACAACAGAGGTTATGTAGCACAGTATACTTAAACTTTGGTACTGATGACCAGATTGTGTAGACTATGTTGCTTAGTTTAGGATTCACACTACATTATGTAAACTGCAGAACTGTCATTTAAGAATCTTAGTGACATATAATCTTGAAGCCACGGGTGTTTATTTCAAATTCTTCATTGTATTATTTTTTACAATGTCTAAATCAATTTTGCGGTTGGGTTCATTACATAGGAGGTGGAGTGTTATTTTGCTATATATTTGATGATTTGAACAGTGTGTTGCTATGCACCGGTCTCTTGGGACGGCAGGTCATCATAAGCAACTCACATTATTATTTTTTTGCCATTTTTTTTCATTATTTTCATAAGCATTAGACCCAGTAATTAGCCTGTATCAGTTTATCAGGTGTTCAGTATATTGTATATAGAATTATGTTATATGATGATGGCCGATTGCTTATAGGATAGTAATATTTTGAGTATTTACGCATTTTAACTGACACTACACGGTGTAAGGTATGATATTAACTTGGATTATTGGTTTATTTGATATTTCTGGGTTATTACTAATTTCAATTTTTTCTCAATTTTCACTCCCCTCCCCCATGTCTATGACATCATTTAGGCACCATTTATTGCTCTTGGCTTGGTATAAATGTGGGTGCTCAGTAGTTTATTCTGTAAGCATCTTGATAAAGGCCCAAAACAGGGCCAAAATGTTGAAGGAATAAACAGCAACTTTGTCTTCACTACGACAAGTCCTGTGAGCGTTTTCTTTACATATATATTTATATACTAGCAATGTGGGACGGCGCTGCCCATCAGGATATATAGGGAATTAATGCGCACACACAGATGCAAGACAAACACAGAGACACACACGCAAATGCACACGCATGCATTGAGATGCTTAAAGAGCGAAAGTCATACACACATACATGCAGACACATAGAGTGTGATACAGACATGCAACACACATAGTGAGGAACACACAGGCACACACAGAGACACACACACACACACAGAAGTGAGTCATAAGGGGGTGACTTATGTGTCACTGTAATGAGTTTGTGTTTGTACTTATGCCTCCACTGTGGCATTCATTCATATAGTTGAAATGCATGTGGTAATTGCACATACTATGGTGGAAGGTGGATCGTGCTGGCTCCTGGGGTGTGAGTGAGACTATGGTGGAAGGTGGATTGTGCTGGCTCCCGGGGTGTGAGTACGTGTGAGTGATTGCGTTTGAGTGCGAGATTGAGTGATTGCGTGAGTTTGTTAGTGAGTGTGTGTGTGATTGAGTGAGAGTGTGTGAGTGAGAGGGTGTGAGTGAGAGAGGGTGAGAGTGTGATTGAGTGGGAGAGTGTGACTGAGTGTGAGTGTGAGAGAGTTTGAGAGTCAGAGTGTGAGACTGTGTGAGAGTGTGAGACTGTGTGAGAGTGTGAGAGAGACTGTGAGAGTGTGAGAGAGACTGTGTGAGACTGTGTGAGAGTGTGTGAGACTGTGTGAGTGCGTGAGAGCGAGAGACTGTGAGAGACTGTGTGAGACTGTGAGAGAGTGTGAGACTGTGAGAGTGTGAGTGAGAGAGTGTGAGTGAGAGAGAGAGAGTGAGAGACTGTGAGAGTGTGAGACTGTTTGAGACTGTGAGACAGAGTGTGTGAGTGTGAGAGAGTGTGAGAGTGTGAGTGTGAGAGAGTGAGAGACTGTGAGAGTGTGAGACTGTGAGAGAGTGTGTAAGACTGTGTGAGAGTGTGAAACTGTGTGAGTGTAAGAGTGTGTGAGTGTGAGAGTGTGTGAGTGTGAGAGTGTGAGAGTGTGAGACTGTGAGAGAGTGTGCGAGACTGTGTGCCACTGTGTGAGTGTGAGAGTGTGTGAGTGTGAGAGACTGTGAGAGACTGTGAGAGTGTGAGACTGAGAGTGTGAGAGTGTGAGACTGAGAGTGTGAGACTGTGAGAGAGTGTGAGACTGTGTGAGAGTGTGAGAGTTTGTGAGAGTGTGTGAGACTGTGTGAGAGTGTGAGACTGTGTGAGAGTGTGTGACTGTGTGAGAGTGTGAGACTGAGAGTGTGTGAGAGTGTGAGAGAGACTGTGAGAGTGTGAGACTGAGAGTGTGAAACTGTGAGAGACTGTGAGAGAGACTGTGAGAGAGTGAGAGACTGTGAGAGAGTGTGAGTGTGAGAGAGAGTGAGAGAGTGAGTGTGAGACTGTGAGTGTGTGAGAGTGTGAGACTGAGAGTGTGAGACTGTGAGAGACTGTGAGAGTGTGAGACTGTGTGAGAGACTGTGAGAGTGTGAGACTGTGTGAGACTGTGTGAGAGACTGTGAGAGTGTGAGAGACTGTGTGAGAGTGTGAGACTGTGTGAGACTGTGTGAAACTGTGAGTCTGTGTGAGACTGTGTGTGAGACTGTGTGAGAGAGAGTGTGAGACTGTGTGAGAGTGTGAGACAATGTGAGAGTGTGTGAGACAGTGTGAGAGTGTGTGAGACCGTGAGAGTGTGAGAGACTGTGAGAGTGTGAGAGAGTGTGAGAGACTGTGAGACTGTGTGAGAGACTGTGAGACTGTGTGAGAGAGAGTGTGAGACTGTGTGAGAGTATGAGAGTGTGTGAGTGCGAGAGTGTGTGAGTGTGAGAGTGAGAGACTGTGAGAGTGTGAGACTGAGAGTGTGAGAGTGTAAGACTGAGAGTGTGAGACTGAGAGTGTGAGAGTGTGAGAGAGTGTGAGACTGTGTGAGAGTGTGTGAGAGTGTGAGATACTGTGTGAGAGTGTGAGACTGTGTGAGAGTGTGTGAGAGACGGCGAGAGACTGTGTGACTGTGTGAGACTGTGTGACTGTGTGAGAGTGTGTGACTGTGTGAGAGTGTGAGACTGAGTGTGTGTGAGAGAGACTGTGAGAGTGTGAGACTGAGAGTGTGAGACTGTGAGAGACTGTGAGAGAGACTGTGAGAGAGTGAGAGACTGTGAGAGAGTGTGAGACTGTGAGAGAGTGTGTGAGTGTGAGAGAGTGCGAGTGTGAGAGAGTGTGAGTGTGTGAGTGTGAGAGTGTGAGTGTGAGACTGTGAGAGTGTGAGACTGAGAGTGTGAGACTGTGAGAGAGTATGAAAGACTGTGAGAGTGTGAGACTGTGTGAGAGTCTATGAGAGTGTGAGAGACTGTGTGAGAGTGTGAGACTGTGTGAGATTGTGTGAGAGAGAGTGTGAGACTGTGTGAGAGTGTGTGAGACTGTGTGAGAGAGAGTGTGAGACTGTGTGAGAGTATGAGACAATGTGAGAGTGTGTGAGACAGTGTGATACCGTGAGTGTGAGAGACTGTGAGTGTGTGAGAGAGTGTGAGACTGTGAGAGAGTGTGAGACTGTGAGAGAGAGAGTGTGAGACTGTGTGAGAGTGTGTGAGAGTGTGAGAGACTGTGAGAGAGTGTGAGACTGAGAGTGTGTGAGACAGAGTGTGTGAGTGTGAGACTGAGAGTGTGAGAGTGTGAGAGAGTGAGAGTGTGAGTGAGATGTGCGAGTATGAGTGAGTGTTTGAGTATGAGTGATTGAGTGTGTGTGTGTTTTTTTTTCTGTGTTTGTGTCTGTGGTGTCGGAGCGTGGCAGCCATTTTGTTTTTTCAGTTACTTGGATAGTGGTGGGCGGGCTGGATAGTGGGGGCAGGCCAACTCCCTGCATGATTTAAATCACTCCCCCATTGACTCACCCAATGGGAGCAGTAACTCCTCCTTACTTAACCCTTTGAGTGCCATAGGGGTACGCAACGCATTGCTTTGCAATGCGTTGCTTACCCCTCTGGCACTCAAAGGGTTAAGCTGAGCTAACATACCAATATAACACACGGTGGCTCTTCATTTTGAGGCAACGTAGCAATATGCTGAGGGAACAAATAGAAAGTGGTGTTTGAGGCTTGCCCTCTGTAACATACAGCAAAGCATCTCTCTCCCTTTAAGGAGAAAGGGCGGGAATCAGGAAGCAGGAAGTGGAGGAGTGACAGTTGAAAACAGACAGTGAGGTGACTGAAGAGATGAAGAGTTAAATAAAAGAGTTGCTAGTAAGTCTATCCCTGAGTTTGTATTTTATGGAAACATTACATACTCGTACTGAAACAGAGTGTATGGAGGGTTACAATTATCTGTGGGAGGTGAAACAGTGTGTTTATGGGGTCATGATCCTGAGTGAGACTGTGTGTGGACCAGGAGAAGTTATTGATATCCCTTACTTCAGGAGCGAGTGGCAGCTATATTTTTTTTTTACAGTTGGATACTGGTGGGCGGGCTGGAGGGGGCGGGCCAACTCCCTGTATGATAAACATGCCCCCAATGAATCACCCAATGGGAGCAGTAAAGTCCCCATTGAATCACCCAGTAGGAGTTGTGTCTCCTAATGAGACATAAATTATGTAATGAGACATTCTGTTCAATGCAAGTTTCTTTTCTGAGGAGACATAAATTATGTTCTGTGTGTTGGGTACCATAAATTATGCAATGAGGCTTATTCTTTTATATATATATACTAGCAATATGTGACGGCGTTGCCCGTCATTGTAGTAGGGTATCTGTTATGTAGCATTTTTTGTTTGAAATGTTGTAGGTGGCATGTTGAAGGTATTTTGTAAGAATTTTTTCATTTAGCTGTATTGACTGATTGTTTTTTTTGTGTACTGTGTGAAGCAGAAAGAATCATATTGCACACATACATAGACACACATAGATACAGTGACATATACAGACATTGATCATACATACACACACACATACATGCGTACACACACACAGATATTATTACGGTCCTGTAAGTGCCAGAATGGTAGGCAAGGCATTGCTCATTGTGTTACTTAATCCTCTGGCACAGAAAGGGTTAACCAGCTGTCCCAGTATGTAGCGAGAGTCATGGAGTCCACAGTCCCTGAAGTGGACTCTGTACATGCACACTCGGAGGCTGCCAGACAACTGCTGGCCCGGCTCCCTGGCCAGGAAGACACCTCCTGCTGCAGGCCTCGGCCAAGAGCGTTACTAGGGACGTAGCCCGGGCACTGAGAGCGGGAACTGAGGAGGAATGGGGTGTGTGGTTGGAGCAGGGATGGTGTGTGTGGTTGGAGCAGCTATAGTGCGGCATGTATATTTTTTGTGCCAGGATACTTACACAGTGCAGGTGTGTGACAGCGGGCAGAGAGCGGCGGTGAAGAAGCTTGTGTGTAAGAGTGTGTACTACAGAGTGGCCCCAGAATGGTCTGTCTCCAACCCCTCAGCCATGGGTAATAGCTGCATCCAGCTGCTGCTTGTAGAGAGCTCCTTGAAGGGCCGCATGACCGGGCTGTTGCTGGGTGGAGTGTTGAGCTTCATGAAGGGGGAACATGAAGGATTTGGTACTGGGCCTGCCTGTCTCCAAGCTACATGAAGCAGCTGGGCTTCCTGCAGCAGAAGCACATTGTGCACCAAGAGCCAAAAGCATTGTAGTGTTGCAGATACCAGAAATGAAGGTACACTGGAGCCGATCCCACCCTCTCTTTGTTGGATCAGCTCATTGTGTGCCTCAGGTTGGTGGAGGGACCCCTGGGGACTCTGTGTGTGTGTGTGTGTCTTGTGTGTGCGTGTGTGTGTGTGGCTTGTGTGTGTGTCTGTGGTGTAGGAGTGAGTGGCAGCAATTTTGTTTTTTCAGTCACTTAGATAGTGGTGGACGGGCTGGATAGTGTGGGCAGGCCAACTCCCTGAATGATTTAAATCACTCCTCCATTGAATCACCCAATGGGAACAGTAACTCCTTACTTAAGCTGAAGTAACATAGCAATATAACACACAGTGGCTCTTCAGTTGAGGCAGAGTAGCATTATGCTGAGGGAACAAATAGAAAGTGGTGTTTGAAGCTTGCCCTCTGTAACATACAGCAAAGCATCTCTCTCCCTTTAAGGAGAAAGGGCGGGAATCAGGAAGCAGGAAGTGGAGGAGTGACAGTTGAAGACAGACAGTGAGGTGACTGAAGAGATGAAGAGTTAACCCTTTGAGTGCCAGAGAGGCGTGTGTGTGTGAGAGTGTGAGTGACAGTATGAGTGTGTGTGTGTGTGTGTTTTTTTGTCTGATGTGTTTGTGTCTGTGGTATAGGAGCGAGTGGCAGCCATTTTGTTTTTTCAGTTACTTGGATAGTGGTGGGCGGACTGGATAGTGGGGGCAGGCCAACTCCCTGCATGATTTAAATCACTCCCCCATTGAATCACCCAATGGAAGCAGTAACTCCTCCTTACTTAACCCTTTGAGTGCCAGAGGGGTATGCAACGCTGGCACTCAAAGGGTTAAGTTATGGTAACATAGCAATACAACACACGGTGGCTCCAGGGACGGCCCTAACATGGGTCCCGGGGGGTCCATGGACCCAGGCGGCACTTTGACTGGGGCAGCAATTTGCCGCCCACTGTATGTCAGCCAGCTGCCAGGTCTGTGTCCACACGGCACAGGACAAAGAGTTTTGACTCCCTCCTGCGAGAGGCGAGCCTGCTGTGACAGTAATTAGTGTGACTCAGCCTCAGACTGTCAGCCTGACTGAGGCTGAGCCAGACTAATCACTGTCACAGCAGGAGCGCTTGGCAGGGTGTCTCTTGCAAAAAAAAAAAAAAAAGCTTGTCGGCAGAGGCGCTGACTTAACAGCCACTCTGCGGGCGGGCTGTCAGCTTGCGCACAGACATCCTCCCATGTTGCCTCTCTCGCTCCCCGCGCTGTACTGAGGTCAGAGCGCTGGGACTCACGTAACCTGCCTGCGCTCAGACATCAGACCACGTGGGGAGTGCGAGAGGCAGCATGGGAGGATCAAGCTGCCTGCCATTAGACACCAGGGAGCTGGACAACTGTGGGTGCTGGCGGGGGTAAGTCCTGGGTGAGCAATGGGGCATGTCCTGGGGTGCTGGGGTATGTCCTGGGTGGGCAATGGGGGCATGTCCTGGGGCAAGTCCTGGGTGGGCATTGGGGCA
This sequence comes from Rhinophrynus dorsalis, assembly GCA_037306005.1. NCBI lineage: Eukaryota > Metazoa > Chordata > Amphibia > Anura > Rhinophrynidae > Rhinophrynus > Rhinophrynus dorsalis. The sequence goes on from CM074718.1 coordinate 161,728,917, forward strand.
TGTCCTGGGGTGCTGGGGTAAGTCCTCTGGTGGGCATGTTCTGGGGTGCTGGGGTATGTCCTGGGTGGGCAATGGGGCATGTCCTGGGGTGCTGGGGTAAGTCCTGTGTGGGCAATGGGGCATGTCCTGGGGTGCTGGGGTAATTCCTGGGTGGGCAATGGGGCATGTCCTGGGGTGCTGGGGCAAGTCCGGGATGGGCAGTGGGGCATGTCCTGGGGTGCTGGGGTAAGTCCTGGGTGGGCATGTCCTGGGGTGCTGGGGTACATTCTGGGTGGGCAATGGGGCATGTGCTGGGTAAGTCCTGGGTGGGCAGTGGGGCATGTGCTGGGGTAAGTCCTGGGTGGGCAGTGGGGCATGTCCTGGGGTGCTGGGGTAGGTCCTGGGTGGGCAATGGGGCATGTTCAGGGGTGCTGAGGTAAGTCCTGGGTGGGCAGTGGGGCATGTCCTGGGGTGCTGGGGTAGGTCCTGGGTGGGCAATGGGGCATGTTCAGGGGTGCTGAGGTAAGTCCTGGGTGGGCATTGGGGCATGTCCTGGGGTGCTGGGGTAATTCACGGGTGGGCAATGGGGCATGTCCTGGGGTGCTGGGGTAAGTACTGGATGGGCAATGGGGCATGTCCTGAGGTTCTGGGGTAAGTCCTGAGTGGGCAATGGGGCATGATCTGGGGTGCTGAGGTAAGTCCTGGGTCAGCAATATGGGTGCTGGGGCATGTTTTAATGGGCATCTGGCAGTGGCATATTTAATGGGCAAACTGGTTGTGGCATATGGAGGGAGAAGTGAGACAGACAGAGGTTGGAAGAGGAGAAAGACAGACAGACATGGAGGAGAGAAAGACAAAAGAGGAGAAGATACATGGCAAAGATACACATGGGGAGAGGAGGGACACATGTATGACATGGTGAAGAGAGAGACAGACATGGGTGGGATGGAGGGAGGGAGAGACAGACATGGGTGGCATGGAGGGAAGGAGAGACAGACATGGGTGGCATGGAGGGAGAGAGAGACATGGGTGGCATGGAGGAAAGAGAGAGAGACATGGGTGGCATGGAGGAAAGAGAGAGAGACATGGGTGGCATGGAGGAAAGAGAGAGAGACATGGGTGGCATGGAGGGAGAGAGAGAGGCATAGGTGGCATGGAGAGAGAGAGAGAGACAGACATGGGTAGCATAGAGGGAGAGAGAAAGAGAGACAGACATGGGTGGCATGGAGCGAGAGAGAGAGATGGGGGGCATGGAGGGAGGGAGAGAGAGAGACATGGGTAGCATGGAGGGAGAGACATGGGGGAGACAGACAGATTGTATTTTATCTATTTTTTTACATCTGCAGCAGGGGTTAGATAGCAATCTATCACACAGGACACCACTTTAACAATTTCATAACCAGGGATGTCTGCTCCTGTACGGTTAGATTTTATAACCCTTTGAGTACAGGAGCAGAAAATTCTTACCCTTTGAGTACAGAAGCAGACATCCCTGGTTATGAAAGGGTTAAAGTGGCATCCTATGTGAAAGATTGCTATCTAACACTGCTGCAATTGCAAAAAAAAAATGGACAGTTTTAAAATATCATCTAAAATGTGCAGTTCTTCCATTTGTCTTCACATTATACTAACTGCACAGGGAATGTAACCAGGGGAGTTGGTTGGCTTTGAAAGACCTGGGGCTTAACCCTTAGTGTGTCAGAGGAGGTATGCAGCACATTGCAATGCACTGCATACCCCTGCATTCAAAGGGTTAAATTTGCTTAAAGCAGCCATATGGGCGTGTTTTGGTGGGTGTAGTTTGGGGGGGGGGCAGCATTTCATCCTTGAACCCAGGCAGCACAATGTGTTGGGCCGGCCCTGGGTGGCTCTTCAGTTGAGGCAGCGTAGCAATATGCTGAGGGAACAAATAGAAAGTGGTGTTTGAGGCTTGCCCTTTGTAACATACAGCAAAGCATCTCTCTCCCTTTAAGGAGAAAGGGCGGGAATCAGGAAGCAGGAAGTGGAGGATTGACAGTTGAAAACAGTTAGTGAGGTCACTGAAGAGATGAAAAGAGATAAATAAAAGAGTTGCTATTAAGTTTATCCCTGAGTGTTTGTACTTTATGGAAACATTACACCCTCGTACTGAAACAGAGAGTATGGAGGGTTACAATTGTCTGTGGGAGGTGAAACAGTGTGTTTGTGGGGTCATGATCCTGAGTGAGAGTGTGTGTGAACCAGGAGAAGTTACTGATATCCCTACTTCAGGAGTGAGTGGCAGCTATATATTTTTTTTGTCAGTTGGATAGTGGTGGGAGGGCTGGAGGGGGTGGGCCAACTCCCTGTATGATAAGCACGCCCCCATTGAATCACCCAATAGGAGCAGTAATGTCCCCATTGAATCACCCAATGGGAGTTGTGTCTCCTAATGAGACATAAATTATGTAATGAGACATTCTGTTCAATGCGAGTTTCTTTTCTGAGGAGACATAAATTATGTTCTGTGTGTGGGGTACCATAAATTATGCAATGAGGCTTATTCTTTTATATATATATAGATATATATAGATATACACACATAATGTTTTCACTTACATGATTTTACTGTAAGATGCACACTTGAAATAATCACCATATAGACTGTTTAGTACAGCTGCATTATAAACCAACAGAGATATTGTTTTATTGAAACATTTTACAGTTTCTTTGGTGTTTTTATTTTACACTAGAGGGAGCTTTTCAATGTGTGAGGTCAGTGGAACCTTACAATTCTGCAGTTAATTGAACTGGATATGAATAAACAAGCACAAATAGCTCTTGAATGTCATTAATGAGACATGGTCCCTTTGCATTAGGAGTCATGTGAATTCAAACTCTTCATGACTGTAATTCACATCTTTAAGCTATGCCTGAGCAAACCATGTTCACTAAATGATACTAAAAGTAAATAATAAGGACTCAGATTATACTAATTCTATTTACTGTTTAAGTGCTGCAAGAAATATATTGTACTGTTATAGGATATATTTGTTAGTAAGATTATGGATCTTTATATATCTGTGAAAATGTTCACATGTTCATAAAACTGAATAATGTGGAATCATAGAGAAGAGACCAAATAAATATTACAAATATAAAGTTGTCTCACTAAACAATCTCAGTTATCATATTTGAACTGTTTCACACTACCTGTTTTCTCCTCCCCGCTATCTTTGTGATATGCATACAAAAATGAACATGTTACTACTATCTGTTCCAACCATTCCACTTTTAATACAGATTTCCTCTTACCCCCGCTATCCTGCTCCTCACTTGCACCATAACATTCTGATCCACCATGGACTTCTGCATAAATGTGCAGTATGTGTGCTGGTGGAGAGTATTAAAAAAAAGCTCACCCAGTCCCAGTAATTATAGCAACAAATGCACCCTTTCACTATATTCTCATTGCAAACAACTCACTACATTTTTATACATTTTATTACTTGCTTTGGCAAATGACGTAGAAACCAACCCTGGCCCTAAAACAGCAATAAATGGCAACTTTACCTTTAAAAAAGGTCTTTCTTTTAAACACTGCAACATGTGCAGTATACTGCCCAATATGGATGAACTAAAAGCGTGGTGTTATGCATACAAACCAAAAATTCTTATTCTTACTTAATCCTGGTTAACCCACAAAATACCTGATACTGCTGTTGCCATAGAAGGATATTCATGCTGTAGGAAAGACCGTGCAAACTCATATAAGAGTCTATAAACACTTTTAAATGAGTATTATAACTCTGATTCCTATGAATATATTGCTGGCAAAATTCTTATATCCCTTCTCAAAACAAATCATAACTGGTGGCATCTATCGAGCGTCAAATACTCCAGCACTGCCCCTTATGGACATAACCCACCACCTAATGGAGATTGCCATTCAAAACAAAAAAAATGAGCTGTTGGTTCTTGGAGATTTAAATATTAAATGGCTAGACTCCAGGAATTAAAAATTCTGTTCATTGTTTAGAACATTGAATTTATCATAGCTAATATTGTCCCCTACTCGAATAAATCTTAAAACATCCAACCACACTCAACTGAATTGTTTCATCCTGTCTAAGCAGAATCCAAGATTCAGGTGGACTAGCAAATATGTTTAGTGATCACTACATAATCTACTGTGTTTGCAAAATAAAACCAATCAAATCATGTTCCTATGTTATACTTACTAGATCATGTAGAAAATGTAATCATCAGTCCTTCATAAATGACTTAAGAAGTTGCTTGTGGTACAGAAAACACCTAATACCTGATCTAGACTCTGGAAATTACTTTTTAACTCAGAATTCTTACAGATTTATAACACCCATGCCGCACTAAGGAAGATCAGGGTAAGGGGGGCCCATCAACCCTGGGTCTCGTCTGACTTGATTGAGTTATACGGTTTCAGAGACGGCTTTTGGACAAAAGTTAAACAAACTGGCTCCGCTTATGATCACACTACATACAGGCAATTGAGGAATAGTTGCACAAAACAAAAAAGCTAGCAAAAGAGCAATATTTTACTGACAACTTGAACAGCAACATAGAAAACCCAGAAAACTTTTAAAACGTTATTAAAAATACCTACAACCCACCCTAACCCTTGTCACCCATCAAATATAAAAATACGCAAAGAAACAATACAGTGTACCATAGCAATAACTAATGCATTCAACAGGTACTTTGTTGGATGTGCCACCACCCTGATTATTAAAAAAAAGAACATTCTGAAGAACAAACGTACATGGAACAGTCTGTCACAATTATACTAACGAATTCAATGTCATGCAGGTAAATGAAAGTGAAATTTATGATATCCTACTAAACCAAAAAAATGAAATTGCAATCTGGTCCTGTCCAACTACCAGCAATGTTATTAAAGGTCAGTGTCTTGGTCACTACCCAACCTATTGCATCATTAATTAATGCCTCCCTGTCATGGCCATGGTACATGCCCAAAGTCTAGAAAATGGCTAGAGATAAAAAAGTAGTATAAATTACAGATCAATATCCTTCCTCACCACTAGAACTAGAGAGGGTACAGCGGAGAGCAACAAAATTAATTAAGGGAATGGAGGACTTGACATATGAGGAACGACTAAACAAACTTGGTTTATTTACTCTAGAGAAAAGACGACTAAGAGGAGACCTTATCACATTGTACAAGTATATGAGAGGTCAATACAAGGATCTCTGCGGTGAGCTATTTATTCCAAGGCCTGCTCAGGTGACCAGGGGACACCTCTTGAGATTAGAGGAAAGGAGGTTTAAACTTCAGCAGAGGAAGGGTTTTTTTACGGTAAGGTCTGTCAAATTGTGGAATTCATTGCCCAGGGAGGTAGTTATGGCAGATACAATGGACACATTTAAGAGAAGATTAGATACATTTCTTTCAAAAGGGAACATACAGAGTTATACTGTTTATCAGTAGGCAGATCAGGAAGGTCTGATAAAGACTAATTTAATTGGTAGCAGGAAAGCTATAAAATTCTTAGTTACTGAGGTATGAAGCGAAGGTTGAACTTGATGGACTTGTGTCTTTTTTCAACCTAATTTACTATGTTACTATGTTACTATGTTACATTATCTAAAATCCTAGAGAAATGTGTCCATGTGCAACTATATAAGTCTTACCGACAGACCAGTTTTTCACCCCTCTTCAATCAGGTTTTCGTCCAAATCACTCAACTGTCACTGTCCTCCTTAAAGTATGCAATGATTTCCAGACTGACATGGAAAATGGTGAAGCAATTTTCCTAGATTTTGCAAAGACCTTTGATAAGTAGACCATAATATTCTGATATGCAAACTCCAAAGCTCAGGATTGGATAATCATTCTCTAAAATGGTTCCAATCCTATTTATCAGACAGAACTCAGTATGTGTCAGTTGCTGGCAATAACTCCCTTCCACTAAAGGTAAAAAGTGGGGTTCCCCAGGGCTCAATTATTATACAAACTGCGTAATCTTTGCAATACCCACCTGTCCATTATATCAGAGTCTAATCGTAACTTGACCCCAGTGGACTGCTACAAATACTTGGTATGTGGCTTGACCCCAACCTCACATTTTTATCTCCATATTGGTAGAACTAACATGCAAACTTTATCCTAAAATAGGTGCTCTGTTTAGAAACAAATCCTGTTTAAGTCCCTTGGTAAGAAAATGTATTGTACAACAAATGTTAACGCCAGTCATAGACTACGGGGATGTAGTATATGCTCACAAGCCACAAATCCATCTTAGTAAACTTGACACATTATGCCGCTTTATCCTTCATTGTAATTACACTACCCATCACTGTAATATGCTTAAAGATCTAAATTGGTTAACACTCGAATATACACGTGTCCTTCAACTCTCTTTCTTAGTATATAACTACTTCTCTGGAAAATTAATGGACTACCTTAGCAGTATGCTTACTCCAGCTCCCCATACCAACTATAACCTCTGCTCCACTGCCAACTCCTCACTGCGTATACCACATTACAAGAAAGAAGCCGGTCAATCTGCCTTCTCCTTCAGAGTTCCAAAAACTTGGAATAACCTGCCTGAAAAAATCAGATCTTCTCCCAGTCTAAAATCCTTAAAAATAAATGCTTCTTTATAACTAAAATCAATATGCAAAAGTATAAAACTTTTTAGTATGTATGTATGTTTATTTGTGAGTATATATAATGTTTGTCTATTTGTGTAAATATGTAACCCTTTTCTAAAAACTATCCAGGACATACTTGAAAATGAGAGGAATATCAATGTGTTCTTCCTGGTAAAACATTTTCTAAATAAATAAATAAAAAAAAAACTGCATGATAGAGCAATAAACGTTTTATGAAAAAATTAATTATAGGATACGGCCATAAATGATATTATACTGACACTGCTGGGGGGGATTTCATTCAAATATTTCAGCAGCTCCAACTGTTATCTGCATTTTGTTTGTTTCACAATGCAATATGAAAGAACTGACTATGGCTCCATAGTAAGTGATACAACCCCATGTGACCATGATATAAAATTGCAGTTTAATAGCAAAGGGCAGACAGTCACACTTTTTTCATGAACATTTTTACTGGTAAAAAAAATTATTGCCCTTCCTATAAAAATTTCCACTCATAGAAAATACATAACATTTTCCAAATTTTCACCAGTGCTAATGAATTTCCCATGAGAACTTTGCCATATTTCTGTACTTTTAATAGCTGGAAGAAAGACAAAAAAAGCGAGTAAAGAGCACACTCACTCTAAGTGTAGACCACTTTAACTTGGATATCCACCACCACACAAGATCACCTTTTCAGTGCTCAATAGTCCTACTTGCATATTAAAGAGGCATGGACCAGCCTCTCAGTGTAACAGCATTCACTGGATGACCTCCAGTGCAGATATCTGTGTGTGTCTCACTTCGCGTTCTTGTCCTTCTCCCTCCTTGATAGACTGTTCTCTCCACACCTTCTTTGGATTTTCTTATTTTATATATACCTTTGGACTCCCAAGTAGCCTTCCAATAAGATCTCTCCACCTCTGTAGAAGGGGATATTGCTACTGTCTACAATACAAGGGAGACTAGGACTCTCTAGGGATTTAGGGGTGTATATAATAAGAAAAGCCAAAGAAGGTGTGGGGAGAACAATCTATCCAGGATGGAGAAGGATGAGGATGGGGAGTGAGACACACAGATACCTGAACTGAAGGTCATCCAGTGAATGCTGTTACGCCAAGAGGTTGGTCCATGCCTCTTTAATATGTGAGTAGGACTACTGAGCACTGAAAAAGTAATATTGTTTGGTGGTGGATATCTGAGTTAAAGTTGTTTACACTTAGAGCGAATGCACTCTTTTTTCTCATTTTTGTCTTTTTTGCATATATGTGGAGAGTTGGTTTGCCATCAATTCACAAGTGAGGAGCAGCTCCGCAGTTGGAGAGAAATCGAAAAAAAAAGTCTCCTCTTCTCTCTTTTTTCATATTGAGACTGGTAGGATTAAACAGCCATTTTTGTGGTATTTAGTGCTCACTAAGAATGGTTGTTTTTAAGAGCTGGAAGAATTTCCACTATTGCTCCTGAGTGCTAAAGTAGAGAAATGCAGAGCTTAAAGCAAAATTGCTAGCAACATAAGCCTTAAAAATTGTAACTTAACTATCTTAACAGCATGTTTAGTGGTGGTGGAGGTGATGTTGGTAGTGGGTGTGAGGACTCCATGACTTTTGTCGCCTCAAACTATCTTAGATTCATCCTACTCCATATCTTGCATTTGTACAACAGCAGTAGGAGACATGGGTTTTATTGTTACTGACACAAATATTTCACACTGCCTGAGACATCTATACCATTACTATTATGCCCCCCTCATCCCAGTGCACTTTTGCAAGTGTATCTACTAATCAAACCTTCAGTTGTAAATGGCCATTACTACTGCTACTACTAATACTACTACTACTATGGCTAGATGTTGCAATAGTATTAGCATTGGTTGTCACTGCACTACAAACAGCAGTATAAGTACTAATAACTACAGTTTTGGATGATCTGTGTTGCTGCATAGCCAATACTAGTGAGTCTGACTGAGTGGGGGTTGGATTTGGATGCAATGACACTGATGTGACCAAGATAAGTTTGTGGACATAATGGTGGTAATTTAAAATACATGACAGAGCTATTATCATGTGGAGTCATGTTTTGTCTGTATGAAAATAATGTATGCCTTACAGTATGGCATGGACTCAGTTATTGTGACTCTCTTACCTGTATCTGTAAACTATCAGTCAAAAGTATTTCACACTATCAGAGAAATTGTCTTCAAATCATACCCTCACTCCCTCCAACCATCCAAGCAACTTGCTAGCACCAATTCTTCTTAAATTAAGCAACTCCAGCACCCCTTTTTTGACTGTCTGCTTCCACACACTAGAAGTTAGTGTCAACATTTCCATAGATTTCACTTTCTCTCCCAAGTAAGGAGAGAAACAGGAGAAAATGGCACTTTTCATAAAAAGTGCAGTTTTTTTGCCTAACTCATTGCATTGAGATCAATGGCAAGAATTAATTTCTCCCCACCAAGTGGCAAGTTTCCCTTCTTTTCCCAAATCATAGTATAAAAGGGGTGTCAGGGTCCTGCAGAATGCCATTCTGTGTCTGTGACAGGAAAAGAAAGCAGCACACTTTTGAGCTACAGAAGACAGACTAATAAAGTGGAGTTTAGGGATTCTTGTAGGCAGGATATTTGTTCTTTGTAATAGAGGAGTCTAGGGGACTCTGAGGGACTGGAAAGAAGATTGACCCCAAATACCCCAAAATTCTGGAGACTGACCGGGAAGACATAGGCAGCCGTGATCCAAGTTTTTATTCTTGATTAGCTGTTATCTCTATGATAGGTTAGTCTCGGGGGTGTGAGAAAGGAACAAAGGAGGTTTACCCCAAATACCACCAAATTTTGTGTGACCTAGTAGACATGGTCAGCTGTGATCCATATTCCTTCCTGATCTGGCTGTTATCTCTGTGCTAAGGGAATATGGGGTTTGTGAGAAGGGATCATAGGAGATTTACCCCAAATGGGGCAGGCTGATACTAGAACAGAGAGAGCATTGTGTAAAGAGCCAAGGCAAGACATCACACACAGTTCTATTGTGTTCTTTTACAATACATACAGTAATTGAGTAATGCACAAGGGGTAGGGGCAGTGTAAGAGAGCAGGAACAGTGCAGGGACATGTGAATAAAGTGGTAGTCCAAAACTGACTGCAGCCATGGTTGCTACAGCATGTGCAGTAAATAATGGTGATCCTTCTCCTCCCAAGGAGGATACAATTTGTCAAAGTCCAACCAAAAGTTTCACCACCAGCACTGAATAATGAGCTTCATTCCAATGTTAATGGCATCATGGAAGCTGGTGTAGCAGCTCATCCAACTACTGCATCTGAGAGTGAGACAAACAAGCACAAAAACACCTGTTTTGAAAGTAGTATCCAATGTTGTGAAAATCCCTCAAAGGGGAAACTAAAAAGAAATTGTTTGAGACCTCTAAAAGCCTAGAGGAATATAAAAGAGCACCGTGCCTGTCTATAAACTGTTTGAGAAAACAATTAGAAAGTCACCCTGGACAAGCAAAGATGCAAAAAAAAGTACACAGTTCCAGCCACACACACACAACTAGTGTTGAGTAACCAGCAGCAACAACACAGGCTATCAACATCCATAAACTTAGCTATGATGAGTGCCTCTGTTGCTGTTAGAAGTGGATCACCTGTGACACCAAGGAGTAGTAGAATTGCAGCAACATCTAGCTCCAGTAGTAACAGCAGACCCTCAGGAACCCCTTGGTCAATGAAATCCATAGTATGGAGCTACTTTTCTCATGATCCAAAAGCTGAGAATGTTGCAATTTGATGTCTGCGTAAAAAGCATGTCAGCATGGGGAAGGTAGGCTCACATGTAGAAATCTCCTCACTGAGAACCCAACTGAAGCACAGCCACAGGTATGACTGGGAGACACACTATCAACATGTCAGAGGTGCCAAAAATTGCAGAAGCACTCCAAAAAGTTCTTGGTTCACTGGGCCACATAATAGAAGTAGTGAAATTGATGGTTCAAAGAGTGTGCGAAGAGTTTGTTCATTTGAAATAGCACCAATGGCACCTGCTACAGAGGAAAATTTCTATGAGTTTGAAATAGGAGATGACAAGAGTGATAAACGATCCACGTGTGCTGCCTTCACCTCCACCACCTCCTCTAGTCATGTTGTTAAAGCAATCAAGTTACAGGGTTTGTCTGCCATGTACTGCTAACCCACACTTATTGAGTTCTTGGGAAGGAGTCCAAAACATCACCAAAACAATAACAAAGTTTGCATGGGGAATGGCAAGGAAGCAAAGATGTTGGCAATGGACATGCTGACACATTCTTTTGTTGTAAACTGAGGATCTAGAGAACTGATGTCACGTGTAGCTCCTCCCTGGCTTACACCAAGCCACAGTTAGGTGTGCATGCAGAGTTTGGAGAAGCAGTCCCACAAAGCCATAGATGTATTTAGTAAACTAGAGCAGATGACGGAGGAATGGCTTGCACCCCACTCACTGAAAGCTAGTTTTGGGTCTGCTTATAATGGCTCTAACATAATTGCTGCATTGAGAATAGGTGATATGGTACATGTACCCTATTTTGCCCATGTGCTAAATTTAGTTGTGACCAGATTCTTGGCAGAATCCATAACCCTCAGAGAGATGCTGAATATAGCCCTCAAAATCTGAGCCCATCTTAGCTGCTCCTACAGTGCACGTAATGCATTATTCAATTCAAGCGAGTAACAACCTGCCCCATCACCAGCTGAAAATAGAGGTACCTACCAGGCAGAATTTCACACTGTACATGCGAGAGCATTTGTATGAGCAGAATAAGGCCATTAGTGAGTACACAATGCAAAACTGGAAGGCTTTGGAGAGTGATATTTTGCCACCTGGGCATTATGTTATGTATGTGAGCTGCTGAAACCTTTTGAGGAGGCAACCATGCTGGTTAGTAGCATAGGGGCAGGAATTAGCAAAATTCTTCCACTGACATATTTATTGCAGAACAAACTGAGGAGCATGGCTGTTGAATCTTACCATAATGACAACACAAACATGCACCAGCTGATCAAGGATATGTTAGAGTGCTTTGAGCAAAATCCGCACATAATGTCCATTAAAGCAATGAGCAATACATTCTTGCCACTTTGCTGGAACCTGCTTCAAGCACAAAATTTCAGAATTTCTCACAAAGCATGATCAGGTTGTCACAACAAGGAATCATGATGATCAGTGTCATCTCTCTGAGGAATCAGATTCTGTCATGGAAGATAAAGATATGCTTATAGATCGAGTGGAGGGTTGCATTGTGGAGCATGAGAGGGAGACAGTTAGGGTAAAAAAAAACTGCTAGAAAGCATAGTGAAAAGGAAGGCAAGAAAGGGTTTAGACCAGCAGCAGCAGGTGCCACAACATCAACCAGAATATCCCATTCTCAATATATTTCTGAACACAGGGTGAATCAGGGATCTCAGGGGCAACATTCCAACATTTATGGTGGCGGTGGTGGTGCTACTGGTGGCAGAACATCTCTATGTGACTTTCTCCCAGAGTATGGGTTGGCAACTGATACACAGGAACACTGTGTAGCTCCTAGGAGTGGTCCCACTGTATGTGAGATGGTTTCAGCATACTTGTAGGATAACTACATTCTTGGAAGAAAAAATGACCCCATGGACTACGAACACTGGCATGAAAAGCTGTGGAAAACCTTAGTTGCCCACCAGCAAATATTGAGTCTGATTGTGTTTTCAGTTCAGCGGGTTTAAATTGTAAATGACCGTAGGTCATATCTATCAAGTAGCAGTATTGGGAGACTAGCATTCTTAAATATGAACCAACACCTAATACCATCTGAGTATCAGGTAACAGAAGAAGCCAAAACCATATTTGACAGTGAAAGCAATGGAACATATATTATTAGCAGCAGCACAGAGGGTGAAGAGGAGGCATTTCAAGTATTGCTACCATCTACCACTGTTGGGACTACCACTATGACCACTGATTAATGTATGTTAATAATCTGAGAATAATGCAAGCTTACATTATACTCAAATATGGTAAATACTAATATTTGCTGTCAGAATCATGAATATATGTATATAATACACACACATCAATCACATCACACCAGTAGACCACCACAATACACATCTGCCACATTCTTTGGAGGTTGTAACTTTTTTTTAAATCTTTTAAAATAATGGTTAGCCAGGATATACTTTTAATTTTAAAAGGTATATTCATAAGCCATTTATTAAAATGGCAACTCGAAGGTAGAATCAAACTGTTAGCATCCACCAGTTTACAATAATTCTTTGCAAACATCTTTTTGGCCTGAACGTACAAGGTGATAGCCAAAAAAATTGATGGATATTTATTAATAACAATATATATTGTTACATTTTTTCTGAAACGTACAGACTCACATCCATCAATTTTTTGGATATCACCTTGTACATTCAGGACAAAAAGATTTTTGCAAAGAATTATTGTAAACCGGTGAATGTTCAGTTGTGCTCACTTCCACCTCCTCCTTCTCAGACTCAGTAGACACATAAGGGTCCTTCCAGTACCTCCTTTTATTAGTTTTAAACCTGCTCATAGTGATAGAAGTTACTATGAGCTTCTTCTGCCTTAGTTTTCACAATAAATAACAGCAGAACAGCACAGCACGTCTACCTCACTCTGTAGCTGCTTCTATTGTGTTTCACTTCCGCAAATACATCATATAAATCAATGGGCAGAAACTTTCTAGCCATTGAAAAAGTGGTGAAGAATTTTGGCCAATGGGCAAAAAATGCAAAGATTTTAATTGCAGGTTTTAAAGGGATAGTAACCACCCGAAAAAACGTGAAGCCAAATGCTAGGTATCATCAAAACATACTTAACTCCCATATTCCCATCTCTCAAACCTTTATGGTTTGAGAGATGTAAGAAAATAAAGACCTCCGCTCCCTCCCCTTTCTGCCTAACGAGCTGTAAAGCTGTCAGAGGCAGAATCCGGTTGACCGACTTACGGCAGCTCTTCAGGAGCGCTGTCATCTATATATCTTGGTATAATTACTTCATCGGAATGGTCTACAATGTGTGCTTGCAAGCCAGGCACACGTTGTAGACCATTCCGAGGAAGTAATTATACCGAGATATCTAGATGACAGCGCTCCTGAAGAGCCGCCGTCTGGTCCTGGAAGCAGGATCTCATGGCGTTCGCTATACAGCGGATGCATAAGAAGGGGGAGGGAGCGGAGGTCTTTCTTTTCTTACATCTCTCAAACCATAATGGTTTGAGAGATGGGAATATGGGAGTTAAGTATGTTTTGATGATTCCTAGCATTTGGCTTCACATTTTTGGGGAAGTTACTATCCCTTTAAAGAGGATTTTCCTGAGAAAAAGCAGACAACAACAAAATTGCAGAATTTTTCTCTGGAACACGGCGAGAGTTTTCACCCACCCCTAACATCGACCTCCTCTTTTTTTTTCCCATCAGTGGCGGTAGTCATAGTTTAAGCCAGCATTATGAACCACTAAGTAACCACTTTATTTTTTTCATATTTGATATGAATTTATTATCTCTCTCTATCTCTCTCTCTGTCTCCTTCCACTCTCCTCCTACTAAAAAACACCACTCTACAGTGCATGGAATTATGTTGATAGTAAATGGATGGGAAATTTTGCTTTACTGAATAACATGGACAGGAAATTTAACCATTTTCTCAAGATTTGCTTTGGTATTAGAGAAAAGGCAGAAAATCTTTGGGGTTCTCTATGGTCAAAATTTCCTGATAGAAAAGCAGATAACCCCATGTATTCCACAAAATTTCCCAATGGAACAAAATGGAACTTTTTGGCCATCTTTGCTAATGACTACTTCTCCTCCTCAGAGTTACTAGCCTGGGGTCCATCCAGCTTCTCATTAAATAACAAGCTACAAATGACTACAACCAATATTTCTATCAAGCAACTCCAGCTCCCTTTTCCAGTGTGTCTACTGTACCTATCATCAATAATTCAGCTGCCTTCTCTATCTTTTCCAAATACTGAAGTTTGAACTCTTTGTAGGAATTCTCACTCATTGTGGGAATTGCTGTTCTTTACATGTTTCATTGTGGAAGTGAAAATTTTCACCTATTCTTAAAAGTAAGTTGGAGCTATAATAACTTTTGAATGTAAAATATCCCAGCAAAGGAAGTATCTTTGTCAAATTACATGTTTTTTTTTAAATATTAAAAAAAAATATATATATTGGTCCTTTAAGTGTTGTTAAAAACATATACCTGATAAATGTTGTTACATTTTTTTTTTTGCTTAAATATTTTAAAAGTATTAATACCATTAATTATTTTTGCAGTTTAGTTCTGAGTAAGCATGAGGTCAACTGACCTAGCCCTCTACTCTATTTAGTGCTTTTGGGGTTCCCCATGATTTCTCTGGGGATACACAACCTATAAACACAACATGGAGCTGCTGCATGGAGCACTATTATTCAAAATATAGTAAGTAAATAATTCAAGGAAGCAATAAAAGATACCGAATAGGCTCAGCTTTTTTCTCAATACTGTGAAAGTTGTGTCTGCATATGCACAGTATAAACAAAAAGTATGTATGTGAACGAAAACCTGACCTTTGCCAATAAATAACTTGTGAATTACTAAGATAAGTGAAAAGAGAATTTTAGGTAATTTTTTTTGCCAAAAACACTTAAAGCTTGTGCATTAACTTTAGTGCACACATCACATTGGACAAGTTTCTAACTGTCCCAGATGGAGCCTAACATTAATGGGCAAGTTTTACATCCTTTTGGCCAAAAACACATAACTAAAGCTTGCTTTTCTCTTATCATTTATAATTTGTTTTCACATTTTGTTAGTGCTTCCCCATAAAGCAAGCAAAGATTTATTCATGAACAGAGAAACATGTAAGAGGATAAACCCATCAGCTACCAGAGACAACTTCTCCTTGACAATCCATTGGTTTTGACTGAAAAGAATATTTTTGCATGAATAAATTTATAAATAAAAGGTAATAATAATAACAGTAATGTAAAATAGCCTCCTGAAAGGTAACTTATTGTTTACTGGGTGCATATACTAATATTTATTGTTGCATCATCATCAACAGTCATTGTCGATCCACTGCAGGATGAAAGCCTCCTCAGCAAGCCTCCAACAACTTTGTTCCTGTGCCTTCTGATGTTACTGTGTAAAAACAAATTTAGTAACTTCATCTACCCATCTTGTCTATTTTTGGGGTGTTTAATATTGAGTGGAATCCATAACAAAATTCATTTGGTCCATCTGCCCTCAGGTCTTCTTGCTCTGGGGCCTGCCCATTTCTATTACAGGTGCTTTACGCTAATGAATGATGTTATTGATTTTTGTTTGCTGATGAATCCATGCACACATTTTTTGATCTCTATATGTTATGTTTAGAATTCGCCTTTCCATACTTCTCTGTGTAACATTAAGTTTTTGTATGGCTTTGGCACTCAGTGAAAATACACATTATTGTTGCACATCCAAATTTTCATCACCATTAACCCTTTACTCTGCGGCATTGTGCCTGCATATCACTACTATATTAAAGCTGAGGATTTAATCATATCATATGGCCATAAAATGCTAAGCTTGCCACCACGACAAGGTACCTCAATATTGGAAAGCTCCTAGTCTTAATATGCTTTGTCTTATGAGCTGAACCTTCCCTATTTTAGGCAATTACTAACCTTAATATACTTTATCCTGAGAGCTGAGTCTTTGTCAGCTTTACTCATTAAAGGGATAGTAATACTTCATTTTAACTTTATTTTATTTTGTAGGCATTAAAAACATGAAGAATGAGATAAGTCTTATCTCTCAAACCTTTATGGTTTAAGAGATATTCACAAGCAAAGTTTCCCCTCCCGCCCCTTTTACCTAGTGTAAGCAATCTCTTCTCAGATGTGGAATCTGGTTGTAAGACTAGACAGATAACAAAGGGGACATTCTTCTTCCTATGAAAACAATGAAAGCCCTGTCCCCCTTGACAAGCTTTTCAGGTTTTTCCCTTATCTTAATTGAAGATTGTCCCGCTCTGCAATCTACCTGGGCACCTCCCTTCTGCTCTGGCTGAGCAGTGTTATATCAATAAAAGGGACGGGAGGGGGACACTTTGTCATTGAATTACTCTTGAACTACAACTCTGACAGAACTGAAATAACACTCTCCAAAGTCCAAATACTATGATGATTAATTAGAGCTGCTTTTATTATGAAACATTACTATCCCTTTAATGGAGAGAGACTCTCTGACAGGCATTATATAGTGTCCTAGAGACAATGAAAATTGCACCTGAGGTGGGAGGGAAGACTCAGCTCTCAGGATAAAGTATATTAAGGTTAGTAATTTCCTAAAATAGGGAAGACTCAGCTCATAAGACAAAGCATAATAAGGTTAGGAACTTGCCAATATTAAGGTACCTTGGCGTGGTAGCAAGCTTAGCATTTTATGGCCATATGATGTGACTAAATCCTCATCTTTAATATAGTAGTGATGTGCAGGCACAATGCCGCAGAGTAAAGGGTTAATGGTGATGAAAATTTGGATGCGCACCAATAGTTTGTATATTTGCTTTTAGCTATTTTGGTCAAAATTGATTGCACTCCAGCAATTTTAAATGTGTTTTTTTCATTGGGTGTGCTTACCAAAACCTGGACTAGAATTGTACTTTTGGAAGTTTTGACCATCTTCTATTGGTTCAAGCAGCCCTCCCACACCCAGGTGCAATGCTCATTGTCTCTAGGACACTATATAATGCCTGTTAGAGAGTCTCTCTCCATTAATGAGTAAAGATAACAAAGACTCAGCTCTCAGGATAAAGTATATTAAGGTTAGTAATTGCATAAAATAGGGGAGATTCTGCTCATAAGACAAAGCATAATAAGGTTAGGAACTTGCCAATATTAAGGTACCTTGGCGTGGTAGCAAGTTTAGCATTTTAAGGCCATATGATGTGACTAAATTCTCATCTTTAATACAGCAGTGATATACAGGCACAATGCCACAGAGTAAAGGGATATTGGTGATAAAAATTTGGATGTGCACCAATATTTTGTGTATTTGCTTTTAGCTATTTTGGTCAAAATTGATTGCACTCCAGCAATTTTAAATGTGTTTTTTTTTTTAGGTGTGCTTACCAAAACCTGGACTGGAATTATACTTTTGGAAGTTTTGACCAGCTTCTTATCACGGTGCCCGTGCTTTTTCCTGTCAGTCTCTGTGTGTTGCGCTCCCATTGGCTGAGCTTGGTTTGGCCCGCCCAGTATGGCCTTTTTATACTGGGCCTCTGGCACCTGTTGGGTGCCCTTTCATGGTGTTCCTGTACCAGTGCTACTGTGTTGCTGTGTTCCTGTGTACCGACTTGGCCCGTTTGACTACTCCGCTTTGGTTCCTGCTCCGTGATTCAACCCGGCCTGACTGACGTTCCTGCTCTGTGACCTGACCCGGCTTGTCTGACGTTCCTGCGCTCAGATCCGGCCCAGCTATCCAGTTCCTGCTCATCGTGTTGCCTGGGCGACATTCTGACTTCCGCTTAGTCTGGCCTGCCAGAATGAGAATCACTGTTGCCTCCATACTGCTGAGCCTCCCGTTAACTCTTGAAGAGCTTGTTGCCTCCGTTACCATTGAGCCTTCTGTTAACTCTTGCAGAGCACTGTTGCCTCCGTTACCACTGAGCCTTCCGTTAACTCTTGCAGAGCACTGTTGCCTCCGTTACCACTGAGCCTTCCATTAACTCTTGCAGAACACTGTTGCCTCCGTTACCACTGAGCCTTCCGTTTATTCCTGCAGAGCTATTTTTATCTCTGTTACTGCTCCGGCAGTGTACCCATGGTTGCGTTTCGTTCAGCTCTTGCAGAATACTGTTGCCTACGTTACTGCACTGGCAGGGTGCCATTGGCTCATTTCCATCAGCTCTCGCAGAGTACTGTTGCCTCCGTGACGGCACCGGTCGGGTGCCATTGGCTCAACTTAACTAGTTCTTGCAGAGTACTGTTGCCTCCGTTACTGCACCGGTCAGGTGCCATTGGCTCAACTTTACTAGCTCTTGCAGAGTACTGTTGCCTCCGTTACTGAACCGGTTGGGTGCCTGCGGCTCAAGTCCGTTCAGCTCTAGCAGAGTATTGTGGCCTCCGTTACTGCTACGGCAGAGGGTATAAGTCTCAGCTCTGCTTTGCAGATCTAGTTGCTTGTCTCCTTTCTCACACCACAGTCTCCTGATAGCCATTAACCATCTTACTGAGCGTTGCCAAACACTCCACATCAGAGACTGATTATATCATTTTACTTTAACCCTTGCTGTGCTGAGGTTGCCTGATTATGCCTGACCTGTGACAGTATCTGTATCATCCTAATCATTGTATATTGGGCCTGTGTAGGCATATGTCTATGACCTATATTTTCCTGTCTATTCCTCTGTAATACGCTATAGCCCGCTGAGGGTATTTTCATTGTGTCTTTTAATAAAACTGTGTTTTATTCTAACCTACCGTGTCTGAGTGTTGTACAAACCGTTACACTTCTATTGGTTCAAGCACCCCTCCCACCCCAAGTGCAGTGTTCATTGTCTCTAGGATACTATAAAATGCCTGTCAGAGAGTCTCTCCCCATTAATTAGTAAAGCTAACAAAGACTCAGCTCTCAGGATAAAGTAAATTAAGGTTAGTAATTGCCTAAAATAGGGGAGATTCAGCTCATAAGACAAAGCATATTAAGGTTAGGAACTTGAGGTACCTTGGTGTGGTGGCAAGCTTTGCATTTTATGGCCAAATGATGTGACTAAATCCTCATCTTTAAAGTGTTAGTAATGTCCACAATGTTATTTTAATAGATTTGTAGAGGCTAAAAAAAGATTATCTTTGCCACAAACCCCATCTCTCAAACAGCTATGATTTGAGAGATATTGGCAATGAAAGTTCCCCCTTTCCTCCCTTCTCTTGATGTCAGCTGTAATGCTGATGGAAGGGGATCCGCTTTGGTTGACATGATGAGGCTCTTGAGCAGAGCTGAAATCCCGATATTGCAAGAATTACTTCATTGGGAAGGTCTACAAAGTGTGCTTGCAAACCAGGCACACTTTGTAGACCTTTACAATGAAGTAATTATTTTGTAATAACGTAATTTCAGCTCTGCTGCAGGGCCGCCGGCTGATCCCCGGACTGGGATCTCCTGCTGTCAGCTAGAAGCTGACATCAGGAGAAGAGGAGGGAAGGGGGAATTTTCATTGCCAATATCTCTCAAACCATAGCGGTTTGAGAGATGGGGTTTGTGGCAATGATAATCTTTTGTAAGCCTCTACAAATCTATTAAAAGAATATTTTGCACGTTACTAACACTTTAATATAGTGGTGATATGGAGGCACAATGCCGCAGAGTAAAGGGTTAATGGTGATGAAAATTGGGATGTGCACCACAATTTTGTGTATTTGCTTTTAGCTATTTTGGTCAAAATTGGTTGCACTCCAGCAATTTAAAATGTGTTTTTTTCTTTGGGTGTGGTTACAAAAACCTGGACTGGATTTGGCACTCAGTGCCCATGTTTCGCAGCCATCTGTAAGGACTGGGAGGACACATTGGTCAAAAACCTTTTGCTTGAGGCAGAGTGCTAAATTTGTGTTAAAGACAGTACTACTAAGTTTTCCAAATGCTTGCCATTCCAATTTGTCCTTCAGTTTATATCATGGTGTTACCATCTGTTGACATTTCCTGTCCAAGGTAAACATACTTGTCAACTTCATCTAGTTCTTGTCAATCTACTTTGATTTTCCTTGGTTTGTTAAATTTGTTAAACCAGACTTGTGTTTTGTTGGTATTCATCTTCAGACCCAAATTGTTACTTTCCTGTTGTAGCTCTTCAGTGTAGTCTTGCAGCTCTTCAGGACTACTGGTAAAGAGTACAATATAATCTGCCAAACTTTAGGGATGTAGTTAGTTTTCATAAGTCCTCCTTTGCCCCAATTTAATTTGTGGCAAATTTATTTGGAACAAGCAGAAAATGGTTTTGGGGATATTGTGTCTCCTTGACGGACGCCTTTTTCTATGTTGATCTGCACTTTATCATTGTTGACCTATATGAATGCAGTTTCATTTTCATATATTGATTGGAGGATATTGGTGTGGGCTCTATCTATTCAATGACTGATCAGAGCATCAATTATTGCTTGCTTTTTCACAGAGTCAAAGGCCTATTCATTATCAATGAAGGCTATGCATAATAAAAGGTTGCATTCATTATGCTGCTCTATAACTTGCTGCACTGCTTGGATATGGTCCATTGTAATGAAACCACTCCTGAAGATTGCTTGTTCTTTAGGTTGTGCAGTGTTACATACGGTGCCCATTCTTCTTGATAGTACCTTTGTGAAAACCTTGCAGATGGCTGGCAATAGGCTTATTGGTCAGTAGTTTTTTAGATCGTCCTTATCACCTTCTTTGTGCAATAGGATGACTTCTGCATTTTTCCATTTTCAGGCACATTTTTGAGTAGTAGGTATTTTGAAAATAGTTTAGCTAGGGCTTTGAATAAGGATTCTCCTACGGCTTTCAACATTTCAATAGTGAGTTTATCAGGTCCAGCCACTTTTCATTGATGTTACTGCAGCTTATACTTCTACCAAAACTTCTGGCACAGCTCCAGCCTTTGGCACTTGTTGTTGAATACAAGTCTTCCACTTGCTTAGTTTTTGTTGAGTCTTTGCTGTTGTATAGTCTTCAAGCTTTGATGCAAACATTTGGCTTTTATGTGTGGCCATATTTCTGTTTTGCTTTCTTTAACCTGTGATGTTCTTTCAATGTCCTTGATAAGCTCAGCTATGAACTGGCAAAGTTGTTATTTTTTGGCTCCCTTATCGGCTTAGACAATTCTACATATTTTACTCTGTTTCTAATATTACAGTTTTACTTCATTTCTAGTCGCTTTATCATCATGGCAACTGTTTCTTTTGATATTTGAGTTGTTTTTTCTTGTTTACCATAGGTGCAAGGGCATGGGCAGTGTCTACGATAGTCTCAATAACTTTATTATTGTGGGTTGAAACTTCTGTGTCTGGAAGGTCTTGCAGCAGACTGAAGAGATTAGACAGTACTAACTCAAAATTCATATGATTTTTCAATATCTGGCTATTTGTTGACGATCATTTTCTTTCTTTCTTTCTTTCTTTCTTTCTTTCTTTCTTTCTTTCTTTCTTTCTTTCTTTCTTTCTTTCTTGCAGTCAGTTTTGATTTTTGCACTCTCTAGACAATGGTACCTTCCAACGTTAAAATGATTTGTCTGAGCAGTCAGTGAATATAGTTTTGTTATTTGCGGGTATGAAGTCGATTTCACTTGTGTTAGCATTAAGACTTTTCCATGTCCATTTGTTCTAGGTCTTTTTCCTGTAGAATTAATTCATGATGTTCAAATTTTGTTCTTCTGCAAATTTCAATCAGTTGGAATATATATTTATTTTTTCTGTGGATAACACTGAACCACCTTTTACCCATATTCAATGATTTATTTAAGAGAAGTTCATATTAACCCTTTGAGTGCCAGAGCTGTGAACAATGCGGTCCCAGGAAGGAGTACAGAGAGGACTCTGGTCCAAATTTGGAGCACCCCGCTCCGTATCAGCCAAATCGTGTTCAGGCAGTCTGTACTGTTCATGACGGCTTCTGACAAACATCCTAGCGAATTATTAAATAGGATGTGTACTGGGGCAGTATTACCACACACACTATGCTATAGTTCAATCTAGGCAGAGCTCACTCACTGAGAGCAGTAGGTTTGGTCTGAACCAGAACTACTAATAGTCAGAATACTGTGTGGGTAATTAGCATAATGTGCCATACTGTGCCACCAAAACATAAGGGTTCATTTTTCACAAGTGACTGATTTTACAGAAAACTAGCTAGCACTACATATAGGCAGATGATTCTCTGTAAAATAAATTAAATGTGTATTTAGGTGACAGGTCCCCTTTAAGTTGCTTTACTAAGAAGAATTGGAACAATTCTGCAGCAAACTAGCTACACCATAGGGGACAATTACAATTCTGGTTGTTTTAAATGGTGCTTTTAATCCCATGAAAATGAACTCTTTGAGTGCCAGAGAGGTATGCAATGCATTGCTTTGCAATGCCTTGCAAACCCCACTGGCATTCAAAGGGTTAAATGCATCGCTAATGTGTTTCTTACCAATGTGTTGGAGAGCTAGCTAGCATTCCAGGGGTTAAAAGCCTTATTGCAATCTTTTTTGGTCCACTATGCATCTGGTTTCCCCCAGAATTGCTCCACTTCTTAATACAGCAGCCTCAAGGAGTGCACTGGGAAATCTGAGAAAAATCCTGTTCACCTCAACCATACAAAACTCATTTATCATAGAAAAGTGATAACACATCACTCTAGCATGTAAAATCAGCGTTCTTTGTTAAGCTGAAACCAGATCTTCACATCACCTGGGGGTTTCAGAAGTGCATATGTAACTGAGACTTTGATGGAAGGATAAATTAAAACAAGTGTGGAACAACAGATGGATTAGAAAATATGTAGCACTGGGAGGCCAAAGTGATGACATTTACAAAGATAAACTCTCTCTTTTTTATGAGTTGGGAACGTAAATACGTAAACTGCCGGGAATGCCTGTGGGATAAGACCTCTTTGATGCCGTAGGCTACATATACAGGCTAATTTAGAAACAGAAATTTCTGGCTATGTTAGCATGGAAAAAGTGAAAAAATAGCCTGTTACACAATAATGTCAGTGAGGCCAATGTGACTGGTAGGAGAAGAACAATCCTTAAGTAACCCAACTGAACCCTAAGGGAAAAATACACATTCCCCAAATGCACTTTAATTTAAATGGGATTTTAAACCCCTTGAGTAATATGCTATAAAGAAAGCCATTAAATTGCTTCTTAATATATTGGAGACCTTTCTAGTATTCAGGGGATTAAAAGCTCCATTGAAATCATAGTGGTACAGTTGGTTTACTCCCAAATTTTCAAACTTTTCCTTAGCTTCACCAGGATAAATTTGTAGATTTCAAGGTGTATTGTGTCCCTGTTGAACTGAGCAATAATCTGGCAGATAATAAAATCTATGCTTACTGAATGAACTGAATAATACAAATTATCAAGGGATAAATTTACCTAGAAGAAAAATAGTCTTTTAATTTAAAGGAAGGATGTACTTAAATGTGTGTCATTCATACAACAGTCTTGATTTTCCTTTTTTGTTGTAGTCTATATCTTGTCACATCCAGTTCATTATCAGGTAAAGGCAAAGAGGTTAGGTAATTATGTGAGGGTGAAGCAAATGACATTCAACTATATACTTTTGCAAACCTTGCTCCTGTGCTTCCATACATATGCCTTGGTACAGAGGCCTCATCTCACAACTCCTCAATTGCACACCGTCAAAGTGAACAATCCCTTAACACCATGTCTAAAGTAAATATGAGGAAAAGTAAGACTTTTTGCATTTAAATGCACATGGTAACAAGAGCATATTTAAAGGAACAGTAAACTTTTGTTATAGAAAAATATATGTTATAGGGCTTTTCCTGTTGAGTATAATACGGGTACCCCCACTACTGAGAGATACATATTTCCAGAGTTATTACAGTTTAACCCCTTAAAGACCGTGAAAATCTGGGGTGGTTTGCACTTAAGGACCAGAGCAATTTTGACCTTTTTCACTATGTCTTTGTTCAACAGTATATTCCCTCTAAGTCTTTTATCGCAGCCACATATTATACACTGTTTTTTTAAAGGGATAGTAATACTTAAAATGTAAAAAAAAATATGTTGTAGAGTTTATCCCCCTGAGTAAAACAAGAGTACTCCCACTGGTGAAAGGTGTTTCATTCAAAAGTTATTAATTTTCAAAGTTGAATTTTTTAGGTGCAATATCACAGTGGCCTGAAATTGTACAGTGGCGCTGTTGCTACACCATCCTATGGAGATTTATGGTCAATTGACCAGAGCTGTCCATAGGATCGTGTAGCAACAGCGCCACTGTACAATTTCAGGCCACTGTGATATTGCACCTAAAAAATTCAACTTTGAAAATTAATAACTTTTGAATGAAACACCTTTCAGCAGTGGGAGTACTCTTGTTTTACTCAGGGGGATAAACCCTACAACATATTTTTTTTTACATTTTAAGTATTACTATCCCTTTAAGCACAAGTAGGGCTTTCTTTTGATTCCACACTTATATGGCTAACCCACCATTTCGATAAAAAAATAAAAAACATCTACTTTTTATAGGTTCTCCTGTGATAATTTGTGCACAGTTTGTTAATTTGTTATTACTACTGGTCGTTTGTACCATACAAATGTACAGTTTATTGTGGGCGTTGTTCCTCTGGGGCAAAAATCCTCAGGTCCCTCTTTCCTTCCCTGATTTTCAACTTTTTTTTTACACTATCCTTTGTAGATGTATTACATTGGTCCACAACAATAAATCTCACATTAATGTTTATTTTATAATCAGTATATGTGTTTATGAGTAGTCTGTTTAAATAAAATACTTTGGTCTTGTTCCACATATCTTATTTTGCACAAAGAGGTTTCCATAGCTCATAATGTGACCTACACCTCATTTGCCCCCAGCACCAGTACTGAAGGGGTTAATACCACCAACTCTGGCCTCTTTTTATTTACTGCTTTACACTCACAGTAAGGCAGAGAAAGAGAGACAGAGAACAGTGACAAAGGCAATGTGTAAAACACATTGCCTTTGTCAATGAAAAGTTGGTACATGTGCCTGCTGTAGTAGCGATCACATGTACTGGCAAAACAGGGAATGACTGAAACTGAGTGCTCCGTCCTGGATCACTCAGTTTCATCCTCCCCAGCATATCTGTTGTATGTAATGGTGACACCTCTAACATCTATGGGGTTAACCTCATTTATGTTCGATGGGAGACATTTCCTATTACTTATGGTAATAGGTTCCAATAAGTACCCACAACAAGTTTTGCAGCAAGTCATATTTGTATTACTTAAGCCTTTGAGAGCCAGAGGGATACGGAATGCATCGCAAAGCAATGTGTTCTGTGCCCCTCTGGCACTCAAATGGTTAAGCTCATGAAGATCAGAGAGGTGAATAACTAATTGAAAAGCAATATATTGCATAACCCTCTTGACTTCAGGTTTTTAAATATTTGAGTACCAGGGGGTGTGCAATGCATCGAATCATGGAGAAATACATTGCATGCCCCTCTGGCACTCAAAAGGTTAATAGGATTTGCATGAATAGCTGGATTGGCCATGCCTACGGGCTCCACATTGCTCCTTAGTTTGGACTTTCCTGGTATAACCCTGGAATCATTGTTCAATATCTTGTTTTGCACTTGTGGAAACAAATATGGATTCCTCTGCTCTATACTAGCAATTTACACCAAGACTAGTATAGTGAGTCCTATCACCTTAGACTATACAGTCTACGTTTGGTGAATATGGTATGGGTGAAACTAAGGGTAATATTAGGGAGCAATTTTGAATCAAAATCACAGGGGACACATACAGTAAGATTTCCTCAAATTATGATTCAGTTAAATGGGGAGTTTAACTCATTCAATGCTACAGAAGTATCCAGTGCTTAATTTGACAATATTTGGGAGCCCTCTGTAGCTTTCAATTGGGTTAAAAGCACCATGTTAATTAATGGGGATTTCATTTCCACCTGTGGTACAGATGGTTTGCTGCAAATCTGTTCCAGCACTGAACTGGAAATATCTCTACAATTCAAGGGGTTAAAAAGTTCACCTGGGATCAAAGGGAGTTTTAAGAACTTTTATTTTCCCCCTCTTTCTGCTTGGATTGCTCCATTTTTTTTTCTCTTGTGTATCTCGTCTTGTATGTCTAAGCACCTGTCAGTCGTTCCTCCTTTCTCTCCTCTAAACATATTTCTTTTTACTGCCTTTCCTGACCATGTTTCTTCAAATTGTGGATTTTCTACTTTTTGGCCTGTACAGTCATTAAAGGGATAGTAATACTTAAGTATTACTAATCCCTATAGTAAAGCCCTACTAAAAAAAACTGTATTGCCCCCAGTGTCATCTCTCAAACTTTTATGGTTTGAGAAATGAATGCTTCTAAAGTTGCCCTCTCCCTCCCACTTCCCCATAGTCAGCATTCTAGCTGACTGAAGGGAAATCCAGTCATAAATCATCAGGCAGCTCTGCAGCAGTGCCGCAATCACGTTAATTAAACAAAAAACCTTCACTAAAATGGTCTTCTACGTGTGCTTGCAAACCAAGTTTTCTTTTTAGTAACGCGATCAGGCTGTGCTGGAGAGCCGTCTGAAAGTCATACGACTCTCTTCCCTGCAGTCAGCTAGAATTCTGACTACGGGGAAGGGGGAGGGCAACTTTAGAAATGTTCATCTCTCAAACCATAAAGGTTTGAGAGATGACACTGGGGGCAAAAGTTTTATTTTTAGTAGGGCTTTACTATAGGGATTAGTAATACTTAAGTATTACTATCCCTTTAAAGGGATAGTAATGTTTCATAATAAAAGCAGCTCTAATTAATCATCATAGTATTTGAACTTTGGAGAGTGTTATTTCAATTCTGTCAGAGTTGTAGTTCAGGAGTAATTCAATGACAAAGTATCCCCCTCCCGCCCCTTTTACTGATGTCACACTGTTCAGCCAAAGCAGAAGGGAGGTTCCCAGGTAGATTGCAGAGAGGGACAATCTTCAATTAAGATAAGGGAAAAACCTGAAAAGCTTGTCAAGGGGGGCAGGGCCTTCATTGTTCTCATAGGAAGAAGATTGTCCCCTGCTGTTATCTGTCTGGTCTATGGACTGCATTCCACATCTGAGAAGAGATTTCTTACACTAGGTAAAAGGGGCGGGAGGGGAAACTTTGCTTGTGAATATCTCTTAAACCATAAAGGTTTGAGAGATAAGACTTATATCATTCTTCATGTTTTTTTAATGCCTACAAAATAAAATAAAGTTAAAACAAAGTATTACTATCCCTTTACGTGTTCAAATATTTTTTTCCCACAATCAAAATGAAAAAAAAGAAGTAAATAGCTTTTGATTTTGAAAATATCTCCTAAATATACAGTTCATGAAAGTAAGGACTTTAAGCGTGGGGAACATGTTTCCACATTGTTTTGAATTATAACCAAATAAATGTAGATTAATAAAATATATTCAAAGATTTCAGATTTCACAACATTTTTTTTTTTATAATAGCGTGCTAGCGTAAACATTTTTTTATTGTGTTTGAAGTCTAAAGTCTATCAATACTAATTATTTATGGGTTTTCACACTGTACTGCTGAAACCAATATAGATATAAGATATATATCATTAAATTGCTTATTTCACTTATTGAACTGAAAGCCCTCTTCATTATGTTAAAGGCTTACGAACCACTATAACCATTAACAATCACCTGGGGCTCGATACTATTACTATTCTTTGACAGCACAGTTTGCTATACTATTAACTGTGCTGTCAACAACCACCGCTGAGCAAAAATGTCCAACAGGTGCAAAATAGGCACCCATTGGACATCATGTAAAAAAATTGAATTTGCTATCCTATTCCATGCAGTGGTTTCACCGCATGTTAAGGACCACACTTTTCATGGCAAAAAACTGCACCATGAAAAAGGAGGCGCAGAGTCCTGTAAACCACCAGTGTGTGATAGAAAACTGGTTTCAAACATATACTTGTGGTTTAAAAAAGATTAACTCTATGAGTGCCAGTGGGGTATGCAACACATTTTACAGTATTGCATATCCCACTGGCATTCATAGGGTTATCTACCAAGAGTTAACACGTACTGAAAAGTAAAAACTTACCTGTAATCCTGATGTCCAGCGGGTTCCTGGCCATCTTCTTTTTTAATCTTCTGTCTTCTTTCTTCTCTTCTTTTTTCTGTACAAACTTATAAAAAAAATTCAATTAGTAGTTATGTTTTTTTGTAAAAAAATAAAGCCCCCCAAAGATTC
This sequence comes from Rhinophrynus dorsalis, assembly GCA_037306005.1. Classification (NCBI taxonomy): domain Eukaryota; kingdom Metazoa; phylum Chordata; class Amphibia; order Anura; family Rhinophrynidae; genus Rhinophrynus; species Rhinophrynus dorsalis. The sequence goes on from CM074718.1 coordinate 161,757,456, forward strand.
CACAGTTAACTCTTTGAGTGCCAGAGGGATAACGCTCCCGAGCACAAAGGGTTTAAAATGTGTAGCATCTGTCCTCCGATTTTTTTTTGTTTGTTTTGCCATTTGTTAAAAAAAATGTTCTTTTATTGTTCTTTTGTATGGGAAAAAAAATGCTGGTCACATGTCCCCCTTGCCGCTTCCTCAACTTTCTCCACTGGTGGCATGTAGAGTGACAGAGCCCCCCCACCTACCTCTCGAGCCAGTGCCAAGTCATACTGTGAGAACTTTTAACAGAGTGCGGGGATGATGAAACCCCCTAGAAGCTGATTGACTGGAAGGTGCATAAGCACACATCCCAGCCAATTGCAGGTGCCAATCATTTTGAACAGAGACTGGCATATAATAGCAAGTCTCTGTTAAAAATTCCCACAGTATGACTCAGGCACCAGCCTAAGAGGTAGGCATGGGGGGCTTTGTCACTGTACATGCCTGCTACCGTCAGAGGAGATAGCGGTGGCAGTGGCAGCGGCAAGGGGGACAAGTGGCTAGCATTCTTTTTTCCATTCAAAAGAACAATAAAACAATATTTATTTTTTAACAAATGGCAAAAAAAAATTAAAAAAAAATAATTGGAGGACAGATGCCACACATTTTAAACCCTTTGAGCACAAGAAGGGTACCCCTCCATCACTCAAAGGGTTAACTGTGGCATCTTTGGGGCTTTTTTTTATTATTTTACAGAAAAACAACAAGAGTTGACTTATTTCCTTTGATCTTCCCACAGTTCATGCTATTTAGCGCGAGTTGTGGGAACAAAAACCAACCCTGGTTGTTCCATGTAACAGGTCAGCTATAGAGTATCTGCGGTACATAGGTGGGTTTATCAATCTGTCTTTTTTTTTACTTACCGGATGTTTTATCTCTGGTAATAGTATTGAGCCCTAGTCTGCAGTCTCAAACCCAATTTGATCAGCTGTTTCACCAATCTGCAACACTATAATCGATAAGTATATTAAGTTATCTGAATGACATCTCTGCTTCACAACACTATAACTATAAAAGCACCCATACACCTATATGTTCTTGTATGTGAATTTGAACCCTGTTTATCAAAATAATGACTAATCTGGTAACGTGTTCAAAGAAACTCTGACACTATATTTGATCAGGAGATTTTTGGGAACTAGAACAGAGAGCCCGCTTCACCTCTTGGTACTTTTTCCAAAAGCATTCCCATACACCCTGGCCAAATATACAATAGGCACAGTAGGCAACTGCCTAGAGCTCCAAATTTTGAGGGGGTGCCTCAGCTGTGCTGGCCACACCCAAATTTTGAATTGCAGACATGGCCAGGGCAATCTCAATGTCCCTGCACCAGTTTATATACCATTTTGCAGGCTATTATTTAATCCCTTGGATGCTAGAGAGCGCTCCAATGCATAGTGGAGCAATGTATTGGAGATCTGTCTAGCAACCAAGGGGTTAAAGTTTTTTTTTCTTGCGAGTTATAGGCAAGTGTATTTTCTATGCCAGGAAACAGTGGCCGGGACTGGAAATGGATCACTGTGAAGAATGGGGGTGTGAGTCCATGGGTGGAGCTAAGGGTACCTAGAATTTCTTGCCTAGGGGCGCCTGGGATATAAATCCAGCCCTGCATACACCATATTTAATACTTATAACAATTACAACCAACAAATAAAAACTTATTAAACCCTGTTTTAAATCCATTTTTTATTCCAGTCTGTAGTGCTCATATACAAATTTAAACTAATCTTTCTGTGTGCAAAACTTACAATGCATGTTCAGACCAGTTTTTGCTGACCTTAAAGGGATAGTAATACTTCGTTTTAACTTTATTTTATTTTGTAGGCATTAAAAAAACATGAAGAATGATATAAGTTTTATCTCTCAAACCTTTATGGTTTAAGAGATATTCACAAAGTATCCCCTCCCTGTTCAACCAGATCAGAAGGGAGGTGCCCAGGTAGACTGCAGAGAGGGACAATCTTCAATTAAGATAAGGGAAAAAGCTGAACAACTTGTCAAGGGGGGCAGGGTTTTCATTGTTTTCATACAGAGAAAATTGTCCCCTTCTGTTATCTGTACTGTCATACAACCTGATCCACATCTGAGAAGAGATGGCTTACACTAGGTAAAAGGGGTGGGAGGGGAACTTTGCTTGTGAATATTTCATAAACCATAAAGGTTTGAGAGATAAGACTTATATCATTCTTCATGTTTTTTTAATGCCTACAAAATAAAATAAAGTTAAAACGAAGTGTTACTATCCCTTTAACCCTGTTGCACTTGCATACCCATCTGGTACTAAAAGGGTTAATTTCTCATGAATGGAACCAATGATAAACAAGCAAAACGTAAAAAGCACATGTCCTCCCCAAGCTTTATCACAGTGCCAAATGTCAGCTAAATCCATTCAGGCCATTTGGTTACAATTTACACATAGAACTATATGAAAGAAAAGTGGTGCATATCTGGAGCAAACCAGATGCACAATAGGAGACAATGACGATTCCCTTTGATTTAACATTCAAGGGGTTAACACCATTTAAATCACTGGAAATGTTTATTTGTCCTCTATCATGCAGTTGGTTTACCCTAACACTGCTCTACAAAGCAAGTTAGGCATTTCTCATTAAGTGTTAAAAACCCAATAATTAAGCATCTTTTAACCCTTTCAGTACCAGAGGGGTATGCAACTGGCATTCACAAGGTTAAAAGAAAGTAAAATCAGGAAGGATCAACAGAAAACGTAAGTACAAGCAGGGACAAAGGGAAATAGGCAGCGTAACATCATAGATGTAGTGTTATGGTTTAGGTCTAAAAAAAAAGTAAACATTTATATGAAAAACATATGTTGTAAGACATTTCCTGCTAAGAAAAACAAGGGTCCTCCCACTGTTGGAATCTTTTGCATTCAAAAATTGTTATAGTTTTTTTAATAAAACTGTTAACACAGAGCCAACTGGTGTCTAAAAGGTAATTGTTTTTATAATGCATTCTAAGGGAAAGCTTGAGTCATCGACTGCAACTCTGTACAGTAAGTGATAAGAACATCACCACCTGGTAACCACTGTAGAAAATTGCAGTTTAATACAAAGTAGAATAAATCTAGAGCAAGCCAACTGCAACACTGAGGCGAGAAAAGATTTCCAATGCATTGGAGACCTATCTAGCATTTATAGGGTTAATAACACTCTTTAAATCAGCTGGAGTTTTACATTTGTTGATAGTGGTGCAATTCGTTTACACTAGAATCTCTCTACTTTAGTTTTATTTATATGTCCCATAGTATAGGATTATATATATATATGTCTTGTTTGCAGATTTATAAGTAACAGAAAGCAAGTAGGATATTTTCATAAAACAGAAAGAATGAATAACTTAGCCTCTACTATGAAATATATATATGAATATCCATAAAGCATATATAATATAGATACAGTACTGTGCACAAGTTTTAGGTAGGTGTGAAAAAATGCTATAAAGTAAGAATGCTTTCACAAATAGACATTAATAGTTTATTTTTTCAATTAACAAAATGCATAGTGAGTGAACAGAAGAAAAATCTAAATCAAATCAATATTTGGTGTGACCACCCTTTCTCTAAACAGCACCAATTCTTCTAAGTACACTTGCACACTGTTTGTTAAGGAACTAGGCAGGTAGGTTGTTCCAAACACCTGGGAGGACTAACCACAGTTCTTCTGTGGATTTAGGCAGCCTTAGTTGCTTCTCTCTCTTCATGTAACCCCAGACAGACTCAATGATGTTGAGATCAGGGCTGTGGGGGCCATACCATCATTCCAGGACTTCTTTACATTGAAGTTAATTCTTAATGACTTTGGCTGTATAGCTGGGGTCCTTATCATGCTGCAGAATAAATTTGGGGCCAATCCGATTCCTCCCTGATGGTACTGCATGATGGAATAAGTATCTGCCTGTACTTCCTAGCATGGGAGAGACCACTGATACAGCTGGTGAGATAGCTCAGTGGTAAATGCTTTGACTGCAGACCTTGCTCAAACCTCAAGTTTGCAGGTTCAAATCCCAGCAGTATCAACCCAACCCTTTGTTCTTCCAAGGTTGATAAATGGGTAATATTAACATCTATTATTTCAGCTGCCAATTTAGTTAATACTGAGAGTCTGCGCTGAAAGTGCTTTGAGTCTCACTGGGAGAAAAGCCCTATAAAAATACTAGTTATTATTATAATTCTGTAGGCATTGAAAAAACATGAAGAATGATGTCAGTCTTATTTCTCAAACCTTTATGGTTTGAGAGATATTCACAAGCAAAGTTCCCCCTCCCGCCCCTTTTACCTAGTGTAAGCCATCTCTTCTCAGATGTGGAATCCAGTCCATAGACCAGACAGATAACAGCAAGGGAAAATCTTCCTATGAGAACAATGAAAACCCTGCACCCTTATCTTAATTGAAGATTGTCCCTCTCTGCAATCTACCTGGATACCTACCTCCTGATCTGGCTGAACAGTGTTACATCAGTAAAAGAGGCAGGAGGGAGAAACTTTGTCATTGAATTACTCTTGAACTACAACTCTGACAGAACTGAAATAACACTCTCCAAATACTATGATGATTAATTAGAGCTGCTTTTATCATGAAAGATTACTATCCCTTTACTTTATGATCTAATAAGGAATACATGTTTTTTTCTTTTAGCTTGTATGTATTTTTAATCGTATATATGTAATAAATATATATTTTTTACATGTGACTGAACTTCTGGAGCACTGAGATATTACATTTATTAAAAAGGTCTATTGAACACTAGTTGTAGCTATTGCTGTGAACAGTATTGTTTTTCAATGGAAAATCTTCCAGAAGTTGGAAAATTCATATTCCTTACATTTCTTTATTTAACATAATTTACTGTTCCTTTAACCCTTTAATGACCAGGAAAATTCACTTAAGGACCAGAGCAATTCTGACCTTTTTGACTATGTCTTTGTTCAACAGTGTTTTCCCTCTAAGGCTTTTATTCCAGCCACATAAATTATATACTGTTTTTTACGCACAAATAGGGCTTTCTTTTAATACAACATTTACATGGATAACCCACCATTTCCTTTATTAAAATTAAGTAAAACTGTAAAAAAAAGTTAAAAAACGCCATTTTTATTTTTTCTCTTGGCATTAATTGGGTTCAATGGGTTCACTTTTTATGGAGACTGCATGAAAGGTATGACCTGTCATTTATACCTACAAAATGGGCAGTTTTAGGTGGGCACTGTCCCCCCAGGTGAAAATCCCCATATCCCTCTTTCCCACCCTATTTTTCCAGGTTTTTTATTGATGCCATTTGGTGGTGTGTATAACTGTATTACATGGCTCCACAACAATTACACTCTCATTATAAATAAATAAATAAATCATATAAATAAAGTATTCCTCTTTTTTTTTTAATTAATTTATAAAAAAAAGCATGTTGGTTTTAGCAGGTCAGAAATGGACCTGCATCCAGCCAGCCCATAACAGTAGCATTGAAGGGGTTGATACCCTCAGCTGCTGTATTTTTTTTTTTGCTTCTCTCTTCCTTACTTTGATCGTAAGGGACAGAGAGGCAGAGCACAGACACAGAGGCAGTGTGCTTGGCACACTGCCTTCTTCAATCAAAACGCCGGTAGATGTGATCGCTCCTGTAGCGATCACATGAACCGGCAGAAGTGACAAGAGCTGAGACTGAAAGCTCCTGTACCAGAGCGCTCAGTCTCAGCCTGCAATGAATGATAGCAGCGTGTACAGAGGCAGAATGCTATCATTAAACCCATGATGTGCCAGGACCATCATGGGTCCTTAAGAGAAGTTTACCCATGATGGTCCTGGCACTTCATGGGTCGTTCAGGGGTTAACCCTTTGCGCATCAGAGGGGTATGCAATGCATTGCAGAGCAATGCATTGTGTATCCCTCTGGAAGTCAAAGGGTTAATCTTTTGTTTGAGCCAGCACAAATAATGATTTGGAAAACACATATTAATCCCCTTTGTGGACCCCTCTAGTCCTCTTTGATACACCTTCAATGTCCTGTCGATTAAGACTGAAGAGTGTGAGTGTGAAGTATGTAGTGAATAGTATGCTTGCTCTTTTGGAAAAAAACTAGTCATGTATTACGGTGGAAAGGTACATTGTCTAAAAGGGATTCCAGGTCTGTATTATGTTCTATTTTTTAATGTTTTGATCCTCCTGGAACATTATCACTATTAAAATCTTAACAGAACAAGTAATAATCTCTGTAACCATAAGTCCTAGTTTAAATCAAATACTTTGTTATGGCTAGTTAGCTGCCAAACATGGTACCAAGTGATAAATAGAGTCTCTTTAGGGATTCTTTTCAATTAGCTAGTCTTCAGGGGTGGTCTTAACTCTTTGAATGTCAGAAGGGTACACAGTGGATTGCAAAGCAATGTGTTTTACACCACTCTGGCATTCAAAGGGTTAATATGAGTCAAAACTAAAAATGTCTCCTAAGCTCTATAATGAACCATGTAAATGAAATAATTTTTTTTTCCGAAAACTTTGGGCTATATCAGTGGTTCTCAATCTTTTTTTGTTTGGGGTACCCCTAACACAAAATCTAGAACATTTGGGGCACCCCTAACATATTTAATGTACTTTATCAAAGGCATAAGAAGTGTACAATACATAAATATACAGTTGTAATTAGGTTTTATAATCCTAATAATAAAACTAAATATATTGTGCATAACAATTTCTATAAATCTTTATTTAAAAGTCAATTTTTGTTAGTTTTCATAGAAAACATGGGGCACCGTAAGTTGATGTCCGTGGCACACCAAAGTGCCACGGCACCCTGGTTGAGAATCACTGGGCTATATTCATAATGAGGTGTAGTTTTGGAGCAAACCATCTGCACCATAGGGAACAAATAAAAATTCCCCCAGATTTCCCATGATTTAATTGGGGTTTTCAAGCTCTTGAATGGGAATTGTCATTTTTTTCCCTGAGGCATATCTGGTTTGCTACAGCATTGCTGCTCTTTAGGCATTTAATAACTTCTGAATAAAACATTTTGCACACTAGTTTTACTCAACAGGATAAATGCAATTGCATTGAGATATAATTTATATTTAAAAAAGAATCTTGTGGACACTAGTTGGAGCTATTGATGTGAGCTACAATTTCTTTTGATTGATAAATCTCCCAGAAGTGGGCATACATTTGTTTTTCTCAGAAAAGCCCTATCACCTTTATTTCTTTACTTAATAATTTATGTTTCCTTTTGCTCAACCCTCAAGTACCAGACTGTTTGCAAACTGTCAAAATAATGGTTGGAAGTGAAAAAGGGAGGGTGTCTAACAGGGATTGCAGGTCTGCTGTTTCTTTTATAGTTTGAATTATATTCATCCTCTGAATCACTTATCTATTGCATCAAGATAATAATTTGCAGTTTCTGACAACATTGATGTACATTTTGCTTACTTATCCCTGTCTAATCTGTGAAAGTTGCACAGGATTTATCAATGGTAGTGAGACAACACCAGACTTGGATCATCCATTATGGCAACCTAGCCTACTGCCTAGGGTCCATGGCGATATGAGGGGCCCTGGCTGTAAGCGATGGGTCACAGACAGAGGCACTGCTGTTGTTGCCACAAACATGTTGTGTTAGTTGTTCTTTTTGTTGAAAGAGACCAACATTATCCAATTGCTCCCACTTCATTAGAGCCACAATGCCAATACCTGTTAGCAGCACTCTGTGTCAGAAGCACCAGATGAAGAGATGTAGGGCCTCAAATTAGCATCTTGCCTAGGGACCAATTAAGTCTTAATCTGTCGCTGGACAACACATTCTACAGAAGGGACTATGTTTAAAATAACAGATTTTGGTATATGTGATTCTCTAAATAAAAATTGTGCATGGAAAGAAAATGAATTTTGTCTGAATTATTCATATAAAAAAATTTACACAGTCTGAGAAAATGAACTTCATTTGCATTTCAGTATGGTTCGTCAGAATTTCATTAAAGATTCAAAGTCTATTGACTGAAAAAGTACAGGTGGCTGTGTCCAAAAACAGTATGTGATCACTGAGAGTACTAAGGAAGCAGTATCAGCATCTTTGACTCTGTTAGAAGCACAATATTGGGCTTTAGGACTTGGAGGTGACAGAGGAGACAAGAGTTGGTACTGCTGTTCCACCAGCATTAGATCAATCTGGACAGACACATTGCATGGTATGTAGCCTAGAAATTTCTATTGGCTGAGAAAGTATATGTGGTTGAGTGCAATGACATAACCCCCCTGCAAAATAACATGCTCTGTAATCTCCAGGAGTACAAATGAAGGAAACACCAGCATCTTTGACTTTGTTACATGCACAATACTGGGTTCTAGATGAAGATAGTGGAGGTAAGTTGGCATTGCAATACCACCACCATCACAATTTGACCAATCTGGACAGACACACACAGCAGCATTAAAATAACAACATTCATTTTCCTTTTTTTTGTTTAATTCATTTAATAGTCTCTTTCAGGATTAGTAACACTGCTAGAGACAGCAGTGGAGCCTGGAACACTGCAAGTGCATAGTACATTTTTGTTTGCAGTTGTATATTGAAATGTGAACAGTAAAAAATAATTTTCCTTTTTCAAAAGTAAATAACACAGTCTTCTGTAGGATTATTAGCAGGTGCAGCTGCTGGAGATAGAAGTGGAGTCTGTAACACTGAGCTTGCACAGTACCTATTTGTGTGTAAGTATGCACTGAAGTTTGAATAGTAAGTATACTTTTCCTATAATAAAATGAAATTAATGCACTCAGGATTAATAACAGGCATACTTGCACTGGAGTATGGAACACTGCACGGGCACAGTGTTAATTTGTGTGCAGGTGTGCACTAAAATTTAAATCAAACTTTTTTTTAATAAAATTAATGCACTCAGGATTAATAACAGGCATAGTTGCTAGAGACAGCAGTGGAGAGTTGAACACTGCACATGTAGTGTTCAACATTTGGACTGCAGAAACCATGCTACATATACACTAAATGGGAAATATCTTGGGGAATCCTTGTTAGCAAAAGATTTAGTAGTAATGATAGATGCTAGACACCAAAGCATTGTGCTGCAAGAGCCAATAGGGTACTATCTTGTGTAAAAAGGGGTATAGATTTACAAAATTAGAATATAATTTGGCCTCTATATAAATCATTAGAAATTACTCATCTAGAATATGATGTACAGTTTTGGGCAGCAATTCGTAAAAAAGATATTGAGCTGGAATAAAGTGCAGAAATGTGCAACAAAACTGGTAAAGGGTTTGGAGAATCTGAGTTATAAAGTAAGACTAGCCAAACTAGGTTTGTTTACATTTGAGAAGAGATGTCTAAGGAGTGATATGATTATCATTTACAACTTTATGGGTTGTCTACTACTGGCGATGTGTAAGGAAGGATAGTTCCACAACCCACTATTCTTATGATTGATTGAGGGCTATTATACTGCAAAAGAAACTTCATGGAGATCACAACTTCTTCATTCTCAGGAAGGCAAAGTTGAGACTGTGAACTCCAACAGCAGGGGCTTCTATCGTAGCTCAGTGCATATGGGGAACTGCCATATTAACATGTGAACACACCCCCATGAATATGATAATGGCTCATTATCCTGCATTTCCATATGTAAATATGGAAACTAATTTTGCTGCAATTCCATATGGAAATAATTGCCGATGTGATAAGTGGAAATTTGTAACCTGCTGAAGGCATGTGGGATTAATCTCGATGTGGATATGAGATTGAAGACACTTTAGTGCATACTGTTTATGTGCTTTCTACTCTGATCTGACAAGACATCACCATATGAGCCCTCTTTGACCTTTAGTGCATCTCAGCCTATCTTTGCATTTTGAAATATAATTGTTTGTTAAAGGAGCAGTAAACTTTTATTCATGAAAACATATATTTTATAGAGCATTTCATGCTGAATAAAACAAGGGTACACCCACCGCTGTCAGATGTTTTATTCAAAATTTATAGCAGTTTAAATAATCAGGAAGTGAATTTACTGTGCGTTTACTTCCTGATAGTTCTAACTGACAGGAAGTGAGAGGCAGTTTCTATCACATTCTATGGAGAACTGTATGTTTTTGACTTTTCTGACGTTCCTCTCCATCAGAATCTAACAGGTAATCTAATTGGAATTTGACCACTAGAGGGCACTGCTAATGTAAAAAAAACATGGGTTTAAACTGTAATAACTGGAAATATAAATGTCTCAGCTGTGGGAGTACCCTTATTTTACTCAATAGGCAAATCCCTGCAATATGTATTTTTTCATAAAAAAAAGTTTACTGCTCCTTTAAATGTCACATTACATAAAGCGACTGAATTTCTCTATTTAATGGCTATGCTACTAACCCATAGAATATATTATCAAACTTTAAAATACATTATATGAATACCTTACTATATTAAGCAGGATACATTCTTTCTCAATTCAGAAAGGGAAATAAACTCATCTGGGTAGACTACTACTGCCCTACTCATGGTTTTATTGGTGACCCTGATTTACTCAGATTCTGATTTTATTTACAGCCCTAACTAAGAAGTGGGCCATTGTTGTTTTTTATGCATAATAAATAAAGGTTAATATTATAGAATCATTGTGTCTCTCATACTGGTAACACTGAACTTTAATCCATTGAGTGCCAGAGGGGTACGCAACACTTGCACTCAAAGGCACTCAAAGGGTTAAAAAAGGGTTGCCTCTCAGTGTACTACTTGTCTAGTACATTGGTTTTCACCCTACTTCTCCTTTTACAACATATAGCCAGATTTTAATTCTCTTTAAAGCGGAACTACCATGTTAGGTAAAGTCGCCAAGCAATACTTAGGCTAGTGGCAACTAGCTTAATAATAGTTATTTTACCTCTCAAATGTAGCTGCTTGTAAAGTGATCTTTAGGCTTCCGAGACCAGGAGCCAGGCATCAGTCCCCGTCTCCCTTCAGAAGCATTGCACTGGCCTGAACAGCACCGGCAGGGACTGAGCACACAGGCTTGCAGACTGCACTAACCTGGCCATCAGTCTCAGAAGATTAATGATTACTTTACAAGCGGCTACTTTTAAGAGGTAAAATAACTATTATTAAGCTAGTCGCCACCTGTATTGCAGGGCAACTTTACCTAACGTGGTAGTTCCGCTTTAAAACAAGCGAAACTGTCTATGGGTATTATGCACATTTTAAACATTTGTGAGATTCTTGTATGGGAATAAATTAATTCCTGATATTTCTTTTCATAAAGGAAAAAAACATGAAAACCTCTGTTTGGATTTTGAGTTATTTTGAGATGTGGTGAGCACCAAAGATCAACTATGAGCCAGTGGATTAATTGGCTTCATGTGATATTGTAGGCTAAATGTTTAATGGATCAAATATGTTGTGTTATATTATTAAAGCGTAACAATGGGATATATACATAACTGTTGTAAGACTTTAATACATAACAATTAAGATGTTGCACTTTGGAATAAAACAGTTCATCGCTGCAACACAAACTGTAAAGAAATTCTATTTTACAAGCTGGATGCTATAGATGTCTACAGCACTTCGCCTTGCACATCTAGTGCTCAAGGAGTTAATATGTTTAATACTAAAACTATTTATATTTATTATTGGACATATTTTTTATGAATTAAGACAATAATGTAAGTTTATTGTTTTTCACGCCATAGGAGAAAAGCAACCAAGTTGATTTAAATGCAGTGACGACCTCTCTAGAATTCAAGGGGTTAAAATCCCATTTTAACTCTTTCAGTGCCCAGCATATTGCACTTCAATACATTGGCTACCTCTCTGGTGCTGAAGGGGTAAAATGCGTGGTATTTTAGGGAAATTATTTGTGTCCCGGGGCAGCAGTCAGTTTGCTCCAAAATTGCTCCAATTCTTCTTTGTGCATCAGCCTCATTATAGCAGAGTTCAGGCCCCAAAGCTGATATGTTGTTGTTTTGATTCAGACTTACAGACTACATAAACTAAACAAACTACTGAATAGTATAAATTGTGTAATCGTTACAACTGAATTTATTTTGTTGTGATGTAAACAGATTCTTTTTTTACTAACTACATTTCAGCGATTGAACAGTTGTTACTATTTGCATAATTTTCCTTTTATAAGATAAACATTAAAATAATATAAACATATTGCACATTTCATATGGATGTATAAAATAATGTGGATTATTATACTGTATGGTAGTGGTTCTCATACTGTGTTTTGGGGAACGCCTTTGGTTTCCCTTAAGAAGAATAAGGGGTTCCACTGAACACAAAAATGTAATGGCAGACAGTGAAACAAGGCTTGGGTGGCAGACAGTGAAACAAGGCTTGGGTGGCAGACAGTGAAACAAGGCTTGGGTGGCAGACAGTGAAACAAGGCTTGGGTGGCAGACAGTGAAACAAGGCTTGGGTGGCAGACAGTGAAACTTATGCCCTGAGAAAAAGGGGAGAAATTCCAGGCCAAGTCAACTGCACAACAGGATAGTGGGACAACAAAAAAGCTAAATGATTTCAATGGGTATTTGAATGCCAGATAGGTTTTTTACATAATGCAACACAACAAACTTCCATTACAATAATTTCATATTGATACCATGTTAACCCCTTAGATGCTAGAAAGTTCTCCAATATGCTTTGGAGACCTCTCTATCTTCCAAGGGGTTAACATGGTATAACTTTCAAATGCATTTATATGCTAGTTTGTATTAATTATTATTAATACGCAATTCTGGAGCAATCCAACTAGGTCATAGGGACAAATGTACCAAGGATTCTTGGGGAACAACACTGGTTCCTCCTGTCCTCAACATGGTCAGGGCCCTGGCTCGACTGGGGTCAGAAATCTGGCTTTGCAGGACATATATTTAACCGGTTTCATCCACAGCAGTGGTACGTCTGTGACTAACCAAGTTCTCTAGCTTCGCTCTCTAGCTCTGACCACTAGCAACTGTTTCCCTGACTCTATACCTGGTGTGGTTAGGGAAAAGAACTGAGAGAAAAACCGAATGGATATGTTAGTAGTAGTATAGTTGTCTAAAAACTGACTGCTGCCATAGTTCCTGCAGCTTGTGCTATAAGTGCTGATGATCCTTCTCCTCCTGAGGAGGCTGTTTGTAAAAGTGATATGAAAATGTCCACTACTAGAAGTACTAATACTTTCAACACTAAAGACAAAAATGAGTTTCATTCTAGCGTTGTTGCCATGGCATAAGAGGCTTTATCAGCTGTGAGAACAACCACTGCGTCAGACAATGATTGACATTTCATCATGCTAGTGGTGAATATCAGCGCTCTATAAATCTTCCTAAGGCAAACATAAAAAGAAATGTTTTCAGCCTTTGAAAAACCCTACAAGAATATGAAAGTAGTGGGGTGAAAGAGACTTTGGTTCAAATTATGATTTTAATGCTAGTGACCTAATTATTGATGATGTTAATTTAGAATCTGTCCCTCCAAATTCACCACAAGTGCCACATCTGCTGCCACCAGCTCCACATCTGCTGCCACCAGCTCCACCTCTACTATATATGCTTCCAACCCACACTTGCTAATTTCTTAGAAGACTCAAAAATAATCCAAAAGTAAACCGTTGGAATGACAAACTTGCCAAATGCTGGTGATTGCTATGATGCCCTATTCTTTTCTAGAAAACAGAGGTTTTAAAGAATTGTTGAGTTGCACCCAGATGGCATATCCCAAACCTCAGTTATTTTTCAAAAACAAATAAAAAAAAAATATAGAATCACTCAAAACATCATAAATATGTGTAATAAATAATAATCCAATGTCCCAAGAGTAGTAAACAGTCACCAGTGAATATATTTTAACAGCTCTCTCACTAGAGTGGTGTAGCTCTTTCGTAGCAGGCCAGCTGTCCTACACAGATACTGCACCTGCAAAAGAAAAAAGGAAAATGTACACACACCACAAATGTAGGAGTATCAACACTATCACTGTTAACACTCTTATGGGTATGTACTCAACAAAACAAGCGGTAACCATGGTCTTTCATATAGTGGGAAGGCACTGGTCTTCACCCTAAGCAAATGTTACATCCAGATATTAGCCGTTGATCTACTTCTCAACTCCAAAGGTTCCAGGTATTCCCAAATACACAATTTCTAAATGTAAAAGCTTAATACCTTAACGACGCAGGACGTACATGTACGTTATGGGTGGATGTCTCTAAAGGATCCATGACGTACATGTACATCATCGATTTCAGGGCCCACTGCATGACTGCACTCCATTCGGGAGCCCTGAATCGTATATATATTTATGTTGGGGACCCAGGAACCATAGTATATATATATATATATATATATATATATATATACACAAAATACTTTATTTTTGGTCAAGTCAGATTGTACCCTTTGAGTGCTAGAGGAGTACCTAACACATTAGAAAGCAATGAATCGGATACCCCTCTAGTACTCAACGTGTCAATACATGACAAATAGCCCTTGGATTCTACAGACATCCCTGAAATGTTACTTTATAATGCATTATAAATGTTTTAAACATACATATATTTAGTGGATAATCCACTAAGGCTAATGTGGAGCAATTCAGCAGCAAACCAAGTGAATCATACAGAATAAATATAACATTCTTCTAATTATCATATGTTTAACAGGAACTTTTAAGCCCTTAGATTCTAATTTGTTTGCTCCAGAATTGCTCAACTTGTCTTAGTATCTTACTAGCATGAATTGTTAATGTCAAACACCAGGTACAGTTGCATGTGAAATACTACCATGCAAGTAATAGCTATGTATAAGGATGATTGATAAAGCCATAACAAAAGCAAATGTTTACTAAGGAATGTACAATAAAAGTGTGCCATTCAATAACTTTTTGAAAAAGAGCTAATATGCTGTAGGCCCGGATTCCTGACTAACTAAGTGGACATCGGAATGTCTGGAATATTTCTTTATTCCAGCAATTGCAGTATCAGAGCATACTCCAGTACAGATCAGCACCCAACAAGACCTTCATAGAACATCATCAACAATTTAAGCAATTACATTGTAGTTTATCTACATTTTTGATGTATCTATGACTCACTTTCAAAACTGAATTTAAAATTTTGCCAGTTGAAAATCAAATGGGTTTACTAACTACGCATGTACCGTTGTCTCATCAAAAAATGTAAAAAAAATGCTCAGAATTCTGGATTCTTAATATGTCATGACCCCTTCAGTGGAATATTTAACTCATCACAGTAATGGTACAATGTGCTGATCTCATCATGGCTTTTCTCATCATTGTAAGGAAAACTAAGAAATGTGTATTATAGACACTTACAATTACATGTCTAAGATGGTTAATAATAAACATTCACTAATGTGTTTCTTCATATGTTGACACCAGTTTGATTACCTTACATATTTAACATGTCAAATGCCTACACATGTACACCTAACCAATAAATGCATGCACTCTCAGGCATAGAAAGGCATATAGCATGGATCATATTGCTGATTCATCTCAGATCTCAGTAGGGCTAAAGACCCATAAGAACTGCAAAATTTGGCCTTATTTGGGAAAGACACTTCTGATGAACATGGCAATGTAACTGGCAGTCTTCTAAATCAACAAATTAATCATGTATCATGAGGCAGACCATAGTGAGCTGATTTAACCCCTTGTGGACCAGTGTGATATGCAATGCATTGAAAAGCAATTTATTGCCCTACCATCTGGTTTACAAGAGGTTAAAATGAGGATTATGGCATAAAATTATTAATAGCATAAAATCATTTGTATATATTTTAATCACTTATTTAATTGTGTTGCTGTTAAAAATAAAAATTTTAATTAAAATGTATAAACCAGAAAACCAACAACTGAAAACGAAAAACCACATTGTAGACTTTTCTGTCATTGATAAGCTTGCTTGGCTAACCAGACGTTCTTGGAAGTAAATGAGGAATAAGTACAAGACATAACCACATTCACACTAAAGTCCATCTAAAATACTTTAAAGTCTGAAATAAAATGTATTGTGTAACAATCCTAAAACCACCCATGATGATAACAATATTGTCTGGCAAAGTTAGCACATTCTCCAAACCATATGGAAAAAAACAAATGCTTTGAAATTTTCTTTCAAAGCTATTACTTAACTCCTCGGATACTAAAGAGAGAGGTTTCCAATGGATTGTGAAAAAATGTATGTGGGATACCTCTCAAACTACTAAGAGATTAATATCCAAGACCAAACAGATTGTTCAAATTTAATCTTATAGTCTACTGTTCCCCAGGACATATTTGAAAACAAGAGAAAACTCATTGTATTCTTCCTGGTAAAATACTTTCTAAATAAGTGAATAAATAAATAAACTATTTCTTTATCTCGAGGAAGACTCGGGGTTATGCACTAAGGCGTGATAAAGTGGAGATGACGTCTTCAGTGATATCACGTCTACACTTCCTATGTTATTCTACAGAGTCAATGCACTAAGATTTCTCCAGCTTTGGAGACCGTAGTGCATAGGCTCCATAGAATAAGATAGGAACTGGAGAAGTCATCTCCACTTTATCATCTCTTTATCACACTTTAGTGCATAACCCCGATTGTATATTTTGGTAATTACATTTTAGAGCCAATAATATTTGTTAATGTTTAACCCAGTCATTTGTAAAATATATACAGTTAAAAACTATTTTTTATATATAAATTGTCAAAATACCAATGAAGAACTTGAATGAAACTCAAAAATATGGTAGCCATATTATAATTCGCTAAGGATGTTTGTCAGAAGCCATCATGCACAGTAGAGATGGCTGCACGCGCTGCAGTCATGCGCAGTAGAAACTGCCCTCTTGGTCCCAGGAAGGTGCACAGAGAGGACTATGGTTTGAATTCGGAGCTCCCCATTCCGTATCAGCCGCAGAGCGTTCAGGCAGTCAGCACTTCGCATGACTGCAGTGCAGCCAGTGTTGGCCTGTATACATGGGTTTTAAAACTAGTATGGTATATGTGAATACAATTAGAATATATGTATATGGGAAAAAGAAGTAATAATGTGTGTTTTAATATGAACCAATAAGATAATGTGTATTAATTTTTTGAACCTCCAGATTTTGGGGACTAGAATGTTCATCAGTCCCAGCCAGCTGTTAAATGGAGTTGCAGTCTTCAAGATCTGAAGGTGCAAGGATGGACTACCCCTACATTAAGTTGTTGCAGTATACAGCTTATATCCAGAAATCTCTGATTAAAAAATGGGCACTTATTACCTAAACAATGTTTCTTAATTTATAAGATAATGAATGGTTATGATATGATAGAGAGCTAAAATATATATGTGGAATCTGGGAAATCCAGTTGATGGATGTGTATGTTATTTGCCTATCAATGGGGCAAACATATATAAATAGGATTGTGTAAACATGTGAATAATGTTGTTATCGATACATAATACCTATTATTCAAAGGCTCTGAAAAGGGGTTGGCCACCTGGTCTATGTGCTAACCAATGCTATGACCAATTCAAAGTTCCATCTATACCTGTGGTTGCCAAATTGTGCCCCCTCTAGCTATATTTAGACTACACAACCATTTATACAATAATAGCTGCATGGACAATGATTGCCATGATCTAAGTGATTACACGGTTCTTAAAATGGAGCAGTTACTTTAAGATACATTTAATTAATATATCTGTAGTACTAGCCATTTGTTTGTGCTATACATTTTTTTGAGAAATGTACCTTTATTTCTTTGTGGCATAGGCTGACACATTATGTTAATTATTTTATATTCTGGGTCAAAGTTATCATATAATTCAATTTAAGTGCATAATACCAAATTATAATATAAGTATACTAGTTGAAGAGCCCGTTACATGGGCCACAATGCCAATGCCACCCGGTCGCGGGGCAGTCATGCGCGGTAGAGACTGTCCTCGCCGTGGCTGATACAGAGCTGGACGTTCCGATGCGGCGTTACACACGTTTTAGCTAATTATTATATAGGATATGCTTTATCCATCATTTACACAAGTGCAAGTCACAATACTAAAAACTTTGATTACAATTCTCCCAGTTATCAGTAGGTTTCATCTTGTAGATTTAGTTGTGTTTCGAGTTTCTTATATGTTAGGAATCCCATTATTATCAATAGATTTGTATTCCTTCATTTCAAGATAGTGGAAGGCATAGTAATACTCAATAAATACTTAAACTTCTATATATTAGGGTTTATCCTCCTGAGTAAAACAAGGGTACCCCTATTGCTGAGAGGTGTTTAATTCAAAAGTTATTGCAACTCAGACTTGAATTTTTTAGGTGCATTGTCTCAATGGTCTGAAATTGTACAGTGGCGCTGTTGCTACACCAGCCTATGGACAGCTCTGGTCAGATGAACATAAATCTCCATAGGATGGTGTAGCAACAGTGCCACTGTACAATTTCAGACCATTAGATATACACCTAAAAAAAACAAGTTTGAGCTGCAATAACTTTTGAATTAAACACCTCTCAGCAGTTTTTTTTTACTTATTACGTATTACAATGCATTTTTGATTGGGACAGAAGTGCAATAAAAACAAATGACCACTGCCTCCAATCTCCAATGGTAATTTCTTAAAATAATTTTATACTTTAGTTTATTGTTTCTTGAAGAATTACTTCTAGAATCATCATCCAAGAGCTAAACACAAGGTGGGTAACCTGTAGCAATCTAACAGTTGATGGATTACAGCCTTAGGCTTCCTGAGGTTAATGAGAGTTGTAGTCCAGCACTAGCTGTACATTGTCCACTAGTAACTTAGTGATGACATTGGGCCTGAGGGAGACAGAAAAAGGGTGATGCCTTAGCCCTTTTGGCCCATACTTTTCTGCTACCTTTGCATATGTGTAAAGTAAATTCACTTACAAAATGCTGGTTCCTAGCATTGTCTGTCTCCAGTGAGTAGGAAAAAATTAAGGTTGTCTTTTAAAAGCATACCTTAAAAAATCAGCAACTAGACTAGAAGAATACTACTGTATTAAATCAGCACTCTTACTTACAGAAAAAACTGCTGTAGTTGCTAAACTGTAAAACACACTAAGGATTTGAAGGTTATATGAATAATAGACACCAACGTGAGTACCTGGGGCAGCTATAGTGGCGTAATTAGTAGTGAGAGGCATGACACCGGACTGTAGCTCCTTGACACTCACAAGCCAGCATGAAAGTAGAATGATGACAAGATGCATAACTTGAGACAAAATACATGAGATTGACTAAATACTTGACCTCCAATTGCAGCTAATTAGCACTTTTAACCAAACCTGGTTGAAAACAGAGAGGCAGAAAGGTAGTGAAAGAGGGTCCAAACAGCTATCTGTTTTCTTAAGAATACAAAGGATACAACATACAAGATATGGCCAGGAGCAGGAGCAACTTAAGCATAGACAGCAAGAAAGTGATGCTCAAGATCATGAGTGACCTAATATTATGTGAAAGCAAAGAAAAAAAACCTCACAGCTCTTGCACACCATATAATTGTTAGCTCCGCTGAGTATTTGGATCCCTAGGATACGCATACCTATGGAGAAGGGAGGCGAGTGAGTTTAGATTAGAGATTGAGGCTAGAGGGTGTCAGAGTTCTGTTGGAATGTCCTTGCAGCAGCCTTGGCTTGATTAGAGGTGCTGGCCACGAAGCCAGATGTCTGACCCCAGTTGAGCTGGAGCCGGGACCAGGATGGACACTCCCCAGACTTGTAAACCATGTATAGGTACTAAGTACTGAAAAAGACCTATGTGGATAAGATAGAAAAAGACTGCTGGGAAGGAGACCCAGAAGCTATATGACCCACCTGACCACAGGGACCAGAATTCCTCTGGTCACAAAAGGGTAGAGAAGGTGCAGGAGAAGGAAAGGAACCAGAGAAGAACACTGAGGACAAGAGCCCCTCCTAGTCCTTAGGTAGTATCCCTGCCCCACGGTAGAATACTCAGAGTTACCCCCAGATCCAAGTTGCCAGTGCCAGAGAATAGGCCAATGGCAGAACAAGCAGTGTTAAAGATAAGCCAAAACCCCCAAGGCTAGCTTCAGTCCAATACCAGCCGCCGTCTATCTATGGCTAGTGATCCAAACTGGTAGAGGACACAAAAAACCTAGCAGCGGATGGTTATAGTGGGAGCAAGAGGAGGTATTCCAGCCTAGAACCCTCCAGCAGTCTATCTACGGCAGGGTTGGGCAGAGGAAGGTCAAAAGCAGCCTAAGCTGGCTGTGAGCCAAGATGAATAGCAAGAGATGCATTCCAGCCCCAGACTAAACAGCTGTCAATCTACAGCGAGACTGGGCTATTTCTCTTGGAAGGTAGCAGCCTGATCGGCTGTATTGCAGAATGTGTAGCAAACAAGGCTGTAAGAAGGTAGCAGCCTGAACTACTGTATAACAGAGGGTGCAGCCAACAAGGCTATAAGAAAGCAGCAGGCCGAACGGCTGTATAGTGGACGGTGCAGACAACAAGGCTGAATGGAGAAGGTAACAGCCTGATCGGCTGGAAGAAGGTTGCCCTGAGAATAGGAGCTGAGCTCCAGTCAGACCTGATGGCCGCTTCACTCTGTCCGCATCAGGTTGACAAAACGGACGGAGGTAGGAGGCAATGATGTATCAGCCAGATCGGCTGGCAGGAACAGAGCCTCGCAAGGAGTGGCACTTCAGTTGCTGCCTCTGGGGAAGCGGATAAGTGCAGAAGAGAGATCGGTAGCAGAAGAAACTCTTAAAAGGCTAACGGAGGTAAAGATGGTACAAGTACCTATATCTGCAGTGGAAACGCTGAGCGCTACAGCAGACAGCAGGAGGATCCACAAGCGAAGTCCCAGGCCAGGCCAGTTTAGCAATGAAGAGAGCAGAGACAGTACCTAAGGGTAAAAAATGTAAGAATAGTCAGGTGAAAGCCAGGGTCATAACCAAAATTAGTGAAGTACCAAACAAGAGACTCCAGAAGCACAGTCTAAATTCAGGCAATGGTCAGCAATATTTGGGACACAAAATAACAGCAGGTTTAGCAAACAAGGTTTGAAAAACAGACGTCAGAGTAAGGGAGTGGCTCTCCTATAAGCCCCCAGTAGCCAATCCTAGGGTCTGAAGAGTCAGATGGTATACTGGAGGTGTAACAAGCAAACACATATAATTTATAAATTCAAAATAAAAACTGAAGTAAATAGGGTACAGAGAGCAACAAGGAATAAAGGTGTTCTCTAAACTCGGCAAAAGCCTAAAGCAAAAGCTAAAACAAAACAAAAAAAACAAAACTGCACTTCTCCATACATGTTACCCAAATGTGAACCCTGTATAAAGCATATATTAAACCGATAGATTGATACATTTTAAAAAAATAAAGAATTTTTTTGTTGTATAGTTTGGCCAAAGTATGTTTAAGCTTGCTTACTTCACTAAGGTACCCCATTTCAAGTGAGTCCTATCTAATTCATATTATCATCCCTATCTAAATGTAAAATTGTCTCTGAGGAGGAAACATAAAATATTAACATATCAAATATCCTCATGAATAGACTAACCTGTTTTCAAACTGCTTTTTGAAAGTAGGTTAGTCTGTTCATGAAGATATTAGATCTATTAACACATTGGTATAATACATGCTTTATATATTGTTCACGTCTGGGTAACTTTTATGGAGAAGTGCAGGTGTGTTTTTCTGACCTAACATTAGGCTGCAAGAATGTTGAAGACAGAAGAAGAGAGGCACTCATCCAGGTGAGTACCTCTCTTCTTCAGTCTTCATCATTGTAATATATATCACCCTGGAAATAGGTGCTTGGAGGGAGGGCACACCCACTGAATTCCAGATGAATTATTACATTTTGAATGCGTGTTGAGAATTTACGAGTGCATCCTTAAAGATTATTTTAGTCTGCAAGAAACTGAAGATCAGAGATGACTGAGATGAGGTAGTTAAATATCATCTACTCACAATGCAGATGTGGTAGTCATGTCAGGCATACAGTTGACGTTTTTCTCATATTCTCTTGAATGTGCTTCACACAAACACACACACACACACACGCAGTCCACACTGTCTGGGTGATTTGTTCAAGCATGCTTTGTGTGCACTATTAAAGGGTTAGTAATATTTAAAAACACAAGCAGCTCGTATTGTTTGTCATACAGAATAGTACTGATTTCTGAGGCTCTCAAAGTTCATAATTTGCTAGTTATGCTGTAATCAGATGATTAAATGTACCCCTACCACCCCTTTTCCCGACATCAGCAAATCTCGCTTGGATCTGAGAGCGGAACACTAAGAAGGACAATCTTCAGTTAGTGTTAGGGTTTTCTTTATAATAACAGAGAAAAGATTGTCCCTTGTGGTGGTCTGTGCAGTCAAGTGACTGGACTTCAGATCTGAGGGGAGATGACTTTCAAACAAGAAAAGGGGCGGGAAGGGTAAAATTAATCATCTGATTACAACGTAGCTAGAAAGTTATGAACTTTGAGAGCCTCAGACATCAGTACTAGTGTTGAGCGAGCATGCTCGGCTGATGCTCGGATCGGCTCGAGCATCGCTTCAGCTTGGCACATGGCGGTACTCGTACGAGTACCGCCATGTGCTCGCCCGCCATGTTCGGGTGGCAGGGATCTGTGCCGGAGGAGGCATAGATCTTGCAGACGCTCCGCTGGACCACCAGGGACTGGAGGTAGGGGGCATTGCGGAGATGAAGGGGGCATTGCGGAGATGAAGGGGGACATTGTGGAGATGAAGGGGGACATTGTGGAAGGGGGACATTGTGGAAGGGGGGCATTGCGGAGATGAAGGGGTCATTGCGGAGATGAAGGGGGACATTGCGGAGATGAAGGGGGACATTGTGGAAGGGGGGCATTGCGGAGATGAAGGGGGCATTGCGGAGATGAAGGGGGACATTGCGGAGATGAAGGGGGACATTGTGGAAGGGGGACATTGTGGAAGGGGGACATTGTGGAAGAGGGGCATTGTGGAGATGAAGGGGGGCATTGACCAGACACCCTCCCCTCATCAGAGCAGGGGGTGCCTGGTGTAATGCTCGAGTCCTCCCATTTAATGCAATGGGGTTCGGGTGCTCGGCCGAGCACTCGAGCCTCAGGGGGTGCTCGGTCAGAGCACCCGAACACCCGAGCATCGGGGTGCTCGCTCAACACTAATCAGTACTATTTAGTACTATTCAGTATGACAAACAATCATAGGTGGAGTTCTGGTGTTAAGCTTTTCCTTTCTGTAATCATCATCGGGGGTGTTGCTAGGTATCGGCTAAGAAGAAGTGTATGATGGGGCTAATCTCCCTACTAGTAATGTGAAATTGGTCTGAGTAATACAATAATAAAGTATTACGTTGGCCTAAAACCAAAAACTCCTGGGAGCATAGAAACTCCATACTTTTGACTTTTTAGTGAGAATTTTAATGTTAGCTTTAATGTTTTTTGCCTTAAAAATTACATATTTTTAAAAAGTAATTTCATTTTATCAAGTGTGCTCTGCAAGCTTGATTGATATTTGTATTTTCATGTAATTATTTGTTTGACTGAGGATGGATTAGATACAAAGAACGGAACAATTCAACCGTGTACTACCCACACCATATATTAAACTAACAAAATATAAACAGGACAATTCGAGAGACTGTAATAATTATAGAAAAAATAATAATAAAAAATGTGAAAATATGTCCTCTTAAAGATGTTACAAAAAGTCACGGTCCTTCTACATATGAGTATTTGTAAGGTCTTCTGTGACCACCAAAAATATATACTGCACACCATAAACGATTACAAACAAGTGGAAGGCTAAACCGGTACCAGGGTACCACACAAAATCCATAATATCCCAAATGTAAACAGAAAGTGCTTAACTGGTTTTGTTAGTAGTAACAATACAATGTTTCACTGGATTAGCAGAATTAGCTTCAGATGTGGTGACAATTCCGCTGACAGGCATATTCTCAAGTGTCACTGTATGTTTACTTGCATTTTATTCAATTTGTGTCACATCTCCATGGCATCCTATAAGCTTTCCTCCGGCTGATTATCATGTCATCTCAGACACACTTGTCAAGTAGCTTAAAAGTTCAGTGAATCAGAGTTCAAGTAGCCTTGGCATCCTCTGTTCTTTCAGCCCACCAATTATCCCAGCATTTCAAAATCACTTATCCAGATTGGTTCTTCTATACTTTTTTATTTTGGAGGATCTTGACGTGGTGGTCTAATTTTTTCTTAGCTGCTGCCTAAAGAATTTTTACTTCTTTCTTTTTTTTCTAAGGAATACATCTATTATTCTGTGAACATATCACATGCAGTGGGAACACTGATAGGAGCTACACGGTGTTCCTGTGTATCAGTTACCAACCCAAACTCTGCGAGCAAAGCAATTCCATGGATATGTGCAGCCATGACTTCTACCACCACAAATGTTTTATTGCCGCTCCACAGACCCATGATTTGAGTTATGTGATAATGATGGCATGTGTCTAACCTTAGGAGCTACGAAGTGTTTGTGTGTATCAGTTACCAACCCATGCTCTGGGAGCAAGTCCCATAGAGATGTATCACCACAAATATTAGACTGGTGCACCTGAAACACACAGATTACTTTTGTGATAAATATGATGCTGACGATGACAGGTGTTTTGAAACATTTTGGAATGTTCTTGCTGATGATGTTGCTGCTGCTGCTACTGGTATAAATCCTTTTCTTACATCTTTTGCATTATGCTTTTTGTTATTTTTTTTTACTCTACCTTTCTCTATTTCATCCTCCACAATGCAATCTGCCACTCTAACAGGATATATTTATTTTATTTGACAGAATCCGATACCTCAGAGAGAAGCTGCTGATCACGCCTTGGCAGAAATTCAGAAATGTTATGTTTAAAGAGGAGGACTAGCAAAATAGCAAGAATGTATTCCTCATTGCTTTTAACACTATGCCAACATGTTGTTCCTTAGCTGATTCATATCTGTGTTGTCATTATGGTAAGATTTGTCAGCCATGAATCCTGATCATTTCTGTCCCTACCTGACTAACCAACAAGGTGGCCTCATCAAAAGGTTTTAGCAGTTCACTCATGTCACCCATTAGTCTCCAGTGTCTAGATGACAAAGATGCTCCCTCCAAAGTCTTTCAGTTCTGCATTGTATACTCGCTAATGACCTTATTCTGTTCATTGAAAAGCACTAGCATGTACAGTGTGGAATTCCAAATGGTAGGGTCCTCCATTTTGAGCTGGTGATGGGGCAGCTTGTTATGGTCTTATATGGATTATAATGCATTGTGAACACTGTGTGAGTGGCTAAAATGGGCACAGATTTTGTTATCTATTAGATATTAAGCATCTCTCTGTGGGTTTTTGATCTTGAGAGAAATCTAGTCGCAACTAAATTTAGCACATGGGCAACACAGGGTACATGCACCATATCACCTATTCTCAAGTTGGCTTTAATGTTGGAGCCATTATCAGCAGAAAAAAATCAGCTGTCAAGGAGTGGGGTGCAAGCCATTCCTCTATCACCTGATATAGTTTATTTAATACATCAATGGCTTTGTGGGATTGTCTCTCAAAATTCTGCATGCACGAATTGGCATGCCAATCGTTTGGGCTAAGCTGCTACTTTTTTTTTATAATAGTGACAGAGGCAAGATTACTGGCTGTCACTTGATGCTATAAACTATTGTTCGCCACTGGAAAACCCAGTGAGCAGTGACAGTCATATAGTTGTACTCTGCAGTCAGGTGAATTCTCTTTCTGTATGAAGGTTCCAGATCATTGCCCACCACACTAACCACCTGCTTGTACAATTATGGCATGGGTTCCTTGAAAAATAACTGCGGTCAAAGGTGCTGCACTTCCAACAGCAGTCGAAGCACTCTTCATCATAGCTAGGTTTGGATCAAATGTTGATGACCTGTGTTGCTGGTGGTTACTCAAGACTAGTGTGTGTCTGGGTGGGGTTAAACTAGTTGGAATTGGTGATGATGCTGATGATGAATGACAGGATTATTATGTAGTTTTAGGCATTTTAGGTAAGAGTTTACGAACAAGCATAATGCTCCTTTTCATTGATGGAAGGTTGAGCCCAGGGCAGGTGCAAGGATTTTTGTATACACAGGCGAAGGTGCATTTTGATGCCCCCCCCCCCGACCCGGACACAATCTCCTGCCCCCCCTACCCGGACACAATCTCCTGCCCCCCTGACCTTGCCACAATCCCCTGCCCCCACCCACATATTCACCTCCACACTCTCCCCACCTCCACATTGCCCCTTCCACAATGCACCATTCATCTCCACATTACCCCTTCCACAATGCTCTCTTCATCTCCACAATGCCTATTCTTCTCCACAATGCCCCTTCCACATGGCCCTTGATCCCCTACCTTGAGTCCTTGCTAATCTAGCAGCGTGCCATAAGAGAGCTCTGTGTCTCCTTCGGCACAGAGCTGAAGCTCCCACGTGCTGTTCTCAGTAAAGCAGAGAGCTGGGAGATGATGTCATCTCCCAGCGCTCTGTATTACTACAGAGCCTGGGTCGGTCTGCGTTATGAATGTCATATAGACGCCACGAGGGAGCGCTTGGTAGAGTAAATCAGTGCTCCCTCTCTGTATATATATATATTTAAAAAAAATAAAAAAAAATTCCCAGCTTCCTCCTTTTCGGCACCCCTCCATTGCAGCGTCCTAAGGCAGCTGCCTGTCCTGCCTTAATGGTAGCTCCGGCCCTGGTTGAGCCTTTGCCTTTAAGCTAATTTTATGGCCATGTTATCATCTCACTCACTCTCAAATTCACCTGTATCTGAAGAAGAGGAGGATGATGGAGGGATATGTTCTAGATCAACATCATCATCAGTATTTAGGTCATCCTCAGCATTGTCCGTCACTTTTCTCCACTACTTTTATATTCCTTTTGGCTTTTTGAACTGCAAAAATTGTCTCTTTATTTTTCCCATTAGAGGAATTTTCAGCACATTATTCACTACTTTGAGGACTAGTGTTTTTACTCTCACTGTCAGGCATAGCAGTTGGTTGAACTTTAACACCTTCCTCGATTATGCCATTAACACTAGAATGCAACTCATCATTGTTGCATTTTTCCAAGGTTTATTAATATTACTATTTGTGGTGGAAATGTTTATGTGACTTTGGCAAACAGACTGCTGAGCAGGAGAAGGATGTAATCTTTTATTGCGCATGCTGCAGGAACCATGGCTGCAGTTCATTTTTGTACTAGCCCTTTACTACCACATCCCTGTACTGCACTATTTCTTTCACTCCATTTCCAACCCCACACTCTGTGTGATATCTCACCCTTTACAAAGCACTATATTTATTCTATTATCTTTCTGTCCCTGTCACCTATCAGTCGTACTATTTGAAATTTTTTTAAATGTTTTATATATATATATATATATATATATATATATATATTTTTTTTTTTTTTTATTGTCCCTATCAGCATCGGAAGAAAATAAATACACTGTCCATGCAACTACTTCTTCACACTCATTCCTAAAACAGAACAGCCAGCAGAAAAGATCTCTTGGATTATAGCTGCCTGTATCTTCTCAGTCACATAAATATTGGGGGTATTCGAGGTAAATCACATTTGCTACCTTCACACACTACCAAATTCCCCTATCACAGAGATAACAAACAAATTAGGAAGGACCTTTGATCACAGCCTGGGTCTTCTCAGTCATAAAATATTTTGGGGTATTTGGGGTAAATCCCCTCGCTCCCTTCACAGACACCAGATGTTCCTTACGCAGAGATAAGAGCCCGATGAGGAAGGAACTTGGGTCATAGCTGCCTGTCTCAACCAACCAAGATTTTGGGGTATTCTGGGTAAATCTCATTTCTCCACAGATGCCCCTAACACAGAAAACAAATTGCCTGCCCACAAAACTCCCTAAACTAAACTCCAACTTCACTTTATTTGCCAGTTTTAATGAGATGCATAATCACATCACAAGGCACAGAAGGGAATCTCGGAAGAACACCTCATGAATCGAAGTGAGGATACATGCCCTGGAGTTAGAGCTTACGGTACTGAACATACAAGTCAGTCAGTACCAAACAGGGATGATGGACATGATGGGGCAGCTGCTGGTGGAGTTCAGAGACCACAACCGCAGGGAGAAAATGCTTGTGGAGAGGGAGCTGCAGTCGACAGAGGGGTCCGCTGCACCCACCACTCCCTCCAGTATGATCCCTGAAGCTACACCTAGGGTGCAAAGGTTTACCTGGCAGTCAGCCAGGGCATCAACATCTGGCACCCAGTGAAAGGTCCCCCTCCAAAAATAAGAAATAAACAGCCCAAGTTGTTATTTTCCCCTGTAAATAAAAAAAAATTGTGCTTTTGTATCCTGTCCGATATGCTTTGTGTTTAGTGATAGATTGGGTGGCAGAGTTGTCTTTAATGCATTGCCAAGCAATGCAGTGAACACAACTTCTGCCTAGGTAACATGTTTGTGGGATTTTATAACATGGGTTCACACACACAAACACCATTGTACAAATTAAACTGGCAATCCATCCGTGGAGCCCTATAACATGACAGTGTTATATGGCCATGATGTGTGTTGAATTTGAACAACAAAACATACCCCTTAGCACATCAACTGGTGCAACACTGAACATTCATTTGCATTAACTGTTGTGGTTTAAGGGGTTAGCCAAACATCTATTTGACTTAGCTGAGAACTAATAAGGAGGATAGATGATTGAACAGCCAGATATATGTGATTCTAACTCTTATTGTGAAACTGACATACTGGAGAAACCAAAGGTCACCCTAGGATTTCAATGTGTGTGCAACAGATTGAAATCCTAGGGGGAGCATTGGGTTCTCCAATAAGTCAGTTTCACAATAAGAGTTAGAATCAAGCCTATCTTCCTGGAAAACCCAATGATCGTCCTAAGTTTCAATGTGTAGCACACACACTGAAACCTTAGGATGAGCATTGTGTTATCTAGTAAGTTGTGTTGATGTTTTACTAAGGTTGTAACAGACAACACCAATGATATCACTTGTCCACTTAGTCTGTTTGTTTGGTAATGTAGCCCATGTACTGAGATATGTCAAACCAAAGCAATCTCAGAACATTGGTTACATTGATCAACATGTAAACTGTGGACATGACATCACTGTGCAAGTCATGTCCCCGGTATCACCTCTTTATTAGTGTTGAGCGAGCATGCTCGGCCGATGCTCGGATCGGCTCGAGCATTGCTCTGCTCGGCACATGGCGGTACTCGTACGAGTACCGCCATGTGCTCGCCCGCCATGTTCGGGTGGCAGGGATCTGTGCCGAAGGAGGCACAGATCTTACAGACGCTCCGCTGGACCACCAGGGACTGGAGGTAGGGGACATGTGGAGATGGAAGGGGGCATTGTGGAGATGAAGGGGGACATTGTGGAGATGAAGGGGGACATTGTGGAAGGGGGACATTGTGGAAGGGGGGCATTGCGGAGATGAAGGGGGCATTGCGGAGATGAAGGGGGCATTGCGGAGATGAAGGGGGACATTGTGGAAGGGGGGCATTGCGGAGATGAAGGGGGCATTGCGGAGATGAAGGGGGCATTGCGGAGATGAAGGGGGACATTGTGGAAGGGGGACATTGTGGAAGGGGGACATTGTGGAAGGGGGGCATTGCGGAGATGAAGGGGGCATTGCGGAGATGAAGGGGGCATTGCGGAGATGAAGGGGGACATTGTGGAAGGGGGACATTGTGGAAGGGGGACATTGTGGAAGAGGGGCATTGTGGAGATGAAGGGGGGCATTGACCAGGCACCCTCCCTTCATCAGAGCAGGGGGTGCCTGGTGTAATGCTCGAGTCCTCCCATTGAATTCAATGGGGCTCGGGTGCTCGGCCGAGCACTCGAGCCTCCGGGGGTGCTCGGTCAGAGCACCCGAACCCCCGAGCATCGGGGTGCTCGCTCAACACTACTCTTTATCACTCACAACACACATTGGTGTATCAGTGCCATCATCTCATTGCATGAATACATCACAAATTCCACTCATTGTCAAACAACTAGTGGACTCCTGTGATGTATGTCATGCCTTCCTATGTATGAGGGATACTCTAGCCTTGAGTGTGGTTCCGCATTGTCTAATCCAACATTTATTCATACAGACACAGATTGAATAGTGATGGTTCTTCTTTATTGTGTCTCAATCTACATTAAAACATACACGTGTTTTCTGGGTATATTGCCTACATGCAACATTTGTATGATTACTTTTGAAACAGTACTGTACTGCTCATGTGTTGTCCACAAGGTTTGGCAACTCTGTAGATGAGCATTCTTACTGTACAAGTTTGATACCTGGATGTTAGTACACACATTAATTTGTGTCTTCTGTGTGTAAATGAGAATGTTCCAGTAGAGGTTGCTGTGAACATTAGGTTAAACATTGCATCGCCAACATAATCACTTGAAACACCAAGGGGTGAGCTTCATGGAACTGTTGTCAAGACTTCAGTCCAGTCACCTGGAAACTCCTCTGTTCAAGGATGGATCATGCTATGGATGCCTGTGGGACAAGAGGACAGGATTTGAAACAACAGCCTCCAACTGATCGTCATGCAACAGCTTCAACATGATTATCCACTAAATATTTTTTTCGTTACAGGGGAGTACACAAACCATTGCTTTGTAGTGTTGTATACTCGTCTGTAACCCATTATGGGGAGAACTAAGGGGATGTCAACCAGCCCTAGGGCTATGTGCTCCTGACATGAATACACAAATCTACAAGTATGTCCTAATAGTTCCATCAAACAAATACATTTGGGCTGCCACTGTAAAAGTGACAGTGGCAGCCCAAATATATTTGTTTCATGGAGCAATTAGGACATATTTGTAGATGTGTGTATTCATGTCAGGGGCACACATCACTTCACACACACAGGTCAGCATGGTGTCCCTGGAGATCTGATACACATTTCATGACCTCTATGTTGTATAATACACTGCCACTGTAGATCCATCCCTCTGCTTCTCTTTTCAGCTCTAGGAAACTACAGGTCCCATATTCACTCGAATGCCCCCTTAACCCCTGGTGTGACAGAGTGTTATCTGATGCATTGCATTGGATGAGTCTCTCTCGCTACAGGGGTACCATGGTTGCTATGGCTCTGATCATAACAAAACATTTTAGTTGGTGCCTATGGAGCCCTGGGATATGCTGAGCATGGTTACAGTGCTGTACCTTGGTTTCCAGGGGGGCATGCATGATATACTTGAGGTAGCAGTATCAACATGGACGACAGGGTGTCAGATGTCATTGGAATCCCTAGCCCCAGTATGACTTGTCCATGGAATGGTTGATGTTGGTGGTCCATACTGCAGCCAGTGTCAGAGCTGTGTTACTGATCCTGTGGAGTAAAACAGAACATGTGTGTTGTGGTGAGTGTGTATGCATGGATTGTGTGCATACATGGATTATACTCACAGCTGAAGTGTTTCCTGATCAATGTGTCTTCTTATCCGCATCCCTCTTAGGCCTTCTTCACCCTCAAAAATGTCCAGAGGGTCATCAGGTATGGGTGGGGACTGGACATCGTCAACAAGTTTGGTGTCCACTGCGATGTTGTGTAATATAGCACATGCCATAACGATGTCGCAGACTTTGCCTGGTGCATACTGCAATGCCCCCCCCCGAGTGATCCAAACACCTGAAGAGGGTTTTTAGGAGCCAGAAAGTTCGCTCAGTGGCATTCCTTGTTCTGCTATGAGCCTGGTTGTATCGCTCCTGGGCATCGGTTTGGTGATTCGCCACCGGAGTCATTAGCCATGATCTGCAGCCATAGCCTGAATCACCTGTGGACAGTGAGTGACATGGTTAGACAGGAAGCACATGTTGTCTGAATGATGTCTTATGAGGTGGACGTGCTAGCTGTGAGTGAAGAGCATGCTGATCAATGTTATGTGTGCACGTGTGGATGTGATGTAATTTGGTATTGTTAACTCACCCAGATGCCATCCCCCTGTATAGCTTCCATTTTCAAAGTCTCACTGTACAGATGAGTTTCTGAGTATATATGAATCATGACAGCTCCTGGGATATTTTGCACAGACATTCATGATCCTCAAGTTGCTGTCACACACTATCTGCACGTTCATGGAGTGGAAGTTCTTTCTGTTGATGTAGATATGTCCACGTGCTGGAGCTTTGATACGGACATGGGTGCAATCTATTGCACCCATGACCTGGGGCATGCCCCCCCTTGCATCAAAGCCCTGCTTAAAATGTATCCACTCCATGTCAGTGGTGGGGAAATGTATATAGGTACTGGCCTTGCTTTTGAGGGCTGGCAAGACCTGGACCAGCACCCTGCAGAATGTGGCCTGTGACATGCCAAATGCATAATCTTCTGTGGACTGGAAGGCGCCACTTGCCAGGAGTTTTTGCAGGTCATATAGGGCATGGTTGTGGATATAAATCGGATGTCCCTGATCCTTGATGACCTCATACAGGGCAATGATTCTGGGCGGCCTTAACCTGTAACGATCAATCACCTCGTCACCGGTCATTCCAAAGAGACTGACCCTTGAGAGATACACCCTGGGCCTTGGTAGTGGTCTACACATCCTACACTGCTCCAAGGGTCCTTGTGGCAGCTGGGGAGCATCCGGTTGTTGGGGAGCATCCTGTTGCTGCATCTGTGCATCTGCAGGCAGGTGCTGTCCTCCAGGTAGGGATGTGCGCCTGTGTGACTCTTGAGCCAGAGCCTCCTCACTTGTAACAGGTGAAGGCTGTTGATCAGGTGTGCCTGGGGCTTGCTGGTGTTCCTGTCACGGTTTGTTAAGACTCTCAGACGTAAGGTTTAGGTAAAAACATAACTTTATTGAAAAGTTAAGGCAATCCCATAGGGTTTTCATACACATACATACATCACATATATATATAAGCAAATGACAATTGAGATAGGTTCTACTGGCCTTGCAAATAATACCGGCAAGGCAACCTAAGCGATACTGAAGGAATAGTGGTAAGTAGGCTCTACCGGCTCTGCCAATACCGGGTAAGGCAACCATAAGATGGTAACGTACTGGTTCTACCGGCCTTACCAATACCGGGCAGGGCAGCCCAGAATGGATACCCAAGGATAGGCTCTACCGACCCTGCCAATACCGGGTAAGGCAACCGAAAGGTGGTAATGTGAAAAGTTCTACCGGCCTTACCAATACCGGGCAGGGCAGCCCAAGGAGGGAGACAGCACTAAGACCAGTGACTGTCAGATGACAATGACATTAGGATGGTAAATAGAGAATACGGTCAAGCTGTCTCACCCAAGGAGAGACTAATGTCAGTACACATCTGAAACCAGTGCTGCTAGGACTGGACAGCACCTAGAAACCTGACTGCAAGTCAGGGGAATAAACCAGCATCCGCACGCTGGGACTAACAACTGTACCTTGAGCCGCAAGGTAAAAGGAGTAAACCAGCGTCCGCACGCTGGAACCAACAGGCAGTAGAACGAGCTGCAAGGCCAATGGAGCTAACCAGCGTCCACACGCTGGGACCAACTGACAGTATTGTGAGCCGTAAGGCTAATGGAGTAAACCAGTGTCCACACGCTGGGACCAACAGAAGTATTGTGAGCCGCAAGGCTAATGGAGTAAACCAGCGTCCGCACACTGGGACCAACAGACAGTATTATGAGCCGCAAGGCTAATGGAGTCAACCAGGCAAATGTAGTAGACCAGCGTCCGCACGCTGGGACCAACAGACAGTATTGAGTCGCAAGGCTAGTGGAGTAAACCAGCGGCCGCACGCTGGGACCAACAGACAGTATTGAGCCGCAAGGCTAATGGAGTAAACCAGCGTCCGCACGCTGGGACCAACAGACAGAATGTCGCCGGAGCGACAGGAGAGAAATATCGCCACTGGAACTGAACACAGGAAACAGCAGGAGCAGGCCGAGGCTCAACTGGGACGAGCACCGCAAGTCGGCTGGCAACTGGAATCGGACTGGAACTGACAAGCAGGCAGGAACACATGAACAGGTAAACTGAGGAACTCAGGAACTCAGGGACTCAGGAACTCAGGAACAGGCCCAACAGCTTCAGCAGACAGGCAAAGTGAATGCTGTCAGAGACACCACGAAAGGGCAACTAAATGGTGCTCAGACAGAGTTTAAAATGGCAACCAGAGGCGGGCTGACTGCAGACAGCCAATGGGAGCCCCCTGCAGGTGATAGAGAACTGCAGCAATCACGGCTCTAGCTCTCGCCCTTGCATGCCTTCTCCGCAGTTTTCGCATCATTATGTAACCCAACATACTTATTGTTCTCTCTATCACTCTATTTCTCTGTCTCTCTCCCTGAGTGGAAAACAAGCCACATGTGAGTGTGGTGAGCTGTCCCTTTAAGTATGTGGTAGGGTGTTGTCTAGGTGTGGTGATAAGGAGAGTGATGACCAATGGGAAGGTGTTTGTGGTCCAGGTAAGTGTTTGCAGGTGTGTCTGTGTTTTAATATGTGGTGTGTTCTGATTGGTGTGTCTGTGTCACTTGTGGGTGTGAAGTTGTGGGGTGCAGGTTGTGTCTGGATCTTCTGGTGATGTTGCACAAGTGAGCTCGTTTTGTATTGGCAGGTGTCCGGGTTGAGTGATAACCCCCATTGTTCCATGCCATGTTATGTTGATGTTTTTTTGGAAGTCCTTGTCCCTGTGGTGTTGCTTGGTTTTGTGTTGTGTGTGACAGTGATTTGTGTTGCATGGGCATGTTTTTGTGTTATTTTGTGATTACAAGTGTTAATTTTCCCATTTTCATGGTTATGCGGTAAGTGGTTTGTCTGTTTTACTATGTAACAGTTTTTTTTTTTTGGACCATTAAGTGTCTAACAGCCAACAAACCTGGCTCTTAACTTTTGCCCGTTAACTGTATCCTTTTTTCTGTTAGCAGTACCGCACTCCTTTGAATAGCTCTGGGGTATCTTGTAACATGGGTCTCAATGTATGTAAGTGTATCGGCTGTAACGATTTGTGAAATGCTGTTAGCTGTTCTTAAGACGGACCTTTAAATGGCTTACAACACATTAACGCACCTGTTAGTGTTTGTTTTTAACAACGCCTGCCTTTAAATCTACCCCTAAATGTTTAAACGTAGTTTTATTTTAGTTACATTTTGTATGGCTTTTAAATTTTATCTCTTGCTTTAATAAAAACTATGTTTTAATTTCTCCCAAGTCCTTTACAATTTTCCAGTCCACTATATACTGGTGTTTGTGTGATCCCTAATCCTTAAAGGAATAGTAATGTTTCACAAAAACTGTAGCTCCAATTAATCTTCATAGTATTTGAGCCATGGAGAGTGTTATTTCATTACTGTCAGAGTTGTAGTTCAAGAGTAATTGAATGATAAAGTTTCCCCCTCCTGCCCCTTTTACCTAGTGTAAACCACCTCCTCTCAGATGTACAATCTTGCCCACAGACCAGACAGCTCACAGCAAGGAACAATCTTTTTACTGTGAAAACAATGAAAACCCTGCCCCCATTGACAGGTTTTTCAGCTTTTTCCCTTATCGTAAATGAAGATTGTCCCTCTCTGCAATCTACCTGGGCACCTCCTTGCTGCTCTGAGGTGAGCAGTGTTATATCAGTAAAAGGGGCAGAGGGTGATACTTTATCATTCAATTACTCTTGAACTACAGCTCTGACAGTACTGAAATACCACTCTCCATGGCTCAAATACTATGAAGATTAATTGGAGCTGCTTTTACTATGAAACATTACTATCCCTTTAATATAAGGGTGGGATTGTTGCTGATTTTGGTGTTTCTATTCTTCTTTGCTTCTCTTCCACCCTCCTGTCAGTAGGAGCTGCTCCATGACTGGAGGCTAAAACAAATAAACTGAATATATACTTTGTACCCCATTTCTCTGTGTCTCCCTGTTTCACCACTTGATTTACCCCCCCCCAAAAAAATATAAATAAATAAATAATAAATACAATATATACATTGTAACCTGATTTGTGTAGTGGAAGACTTCCAGCTATGTTTTCAAAGGTCAATGCAATAAATTGTGGCTAAATGGATTATATTAGAGAATGAAACTGGGATAATCTAGGAAGTATAGGAGAGAGAAGTGAGTCAGTTAGGAAGATTTAAATGTTATACCGAAGTCATAGCATTGTCATGATGAGATGATGCCAACAGAAAGGGGCAAGGTCATTAATAGTGTTGAGCGAGCATGCTCGGCCGATGCTCGGATCGGCTCGAGCATCGCTCTGCTCGGCACATGGCGGTACTTGTACGAGTACCGCATGTGCTCGCCCGCCATGTTCGGGTCTCCTCCCCGCACGTTTTGCGGCTGCTGCGCAGCCAATAAACGTGCAGGGAGGCTCTGACATCGGTGTAATGCCAGCAGCCATGTTGGCTGCTGGCATTACACTGATTGGCTGGCCAGAACCCGTGGTCGGGTGCTGTATAGCACCTGACCATCGAGTTCGGCTCAGTCTGAGCCAGGGAGAGCTGAGGATAGGAAGGGAAAGGCAGTGTAGGGAGGAAAAAAAAAAATTGTGACAAAAAAGAACCAAAAGTCCTTTTTAGGACTACTGTGTGTGGGGGCAGCAGGTTATTTTGTGTGGGGGGAAAAAAAAAAAAAAAAAAAAAAAAAAAAATATTCTGTTTAGTGTGAAAAGTTGCAGATTAGAGCACATTCTGTTTAGTGTGCACAGTTGCAGATTAGAGCACATTCTGTTTAGTGTGCAAAGTTGCAGATTAGAGCACATTCTGTTTAGTGTGCAAAGTTGCAGATTAGAGCACATTCTGTTTAGTGTGCAAAGTTGCAGATTAGAGCACATTCTGTTAAGTCTTCAAACTAAAATATCAAAGTCACGTATTCCATTCAGTGTGCGTCGCCGCAGTTTAGCAGCACATTCTGAGTACTGTGCAGAGTTGCAGAATAGGAAGAAATACTGTTAAGTCTTCAAACTAAAATATCAAAGTCACATATTCCATTCAGTGTGCTTCGCCGCAGTTTAGCAGCACATTCTGTGTACTGTGCAGAGTTGCAGAATAGGAAGAAATACTGTTAAGTCTTCAAACTAAAATATCAAAGTCACATATTCCATTCAGTGTGCTTCGCCGCAGTTTAGCAGCCTATTCTGTGTACTGTGCAGAGTTGCAGAATAGGAAGAAATACTGTTAAGTCTTCAAACTAAAATATCAAAGTCACATATTCCATTCAGTGTGTTTCACCGCCGTTTAGCAGCCTATTCTGTGTACTGTGCAGAGTTGCAGAATAATAAGAAATACTGTTAAGTTTTCAAACTCAAATATTAAAGTCACATATTCCATTCAGTGTGTTTCACCGCAGTTTAGCAGCCTATTCTGTGTACTCTGTACAGTTGCAGAATAATAAGAAATACTGTTAAGTTTTCAAACTCAAATATTAAAGTCACATATTCCATTCAGTGTGTTTCACCGCCGTTTAGCAGCCTATTCTGTGTACTCTGTACAGTTGCAGAATAATAAGAAATATTGTTAAGTTTTCAAACTCAAATATTAAAGTCACATATTCCATTCAGTGTGTTTCACCGCCGTTTAGCAGCCTATTCTGTGTACTCTGCAGAGTTGCAGAATAATAAGAAATACTGTTAAGTTTTCAAACTCAAATATTAAAGTCACATATTCCATTCAGTGTGTTTCACCGCAGTTTAGCAGCCTATTCTGTGTACTCTGTACAGTTGCAGAATAATAAGAAATACTGTTAAGTCTTCAAACTAAAATATCAAAGTCACATATTCCATTCAGTGTGTTTCACCGCCGTTTAGCAGCCTATTCTGTGTACTCTGTACAGTTGCAGATTAATAAGAAATACTGTTAAGTTTTCAAACTCAAATATTAAAGTCACATATTCCATTCAGTGTGTTTCACCGCCGTTTAGCAGCCTATTCTGTGTACTCTGCAGAGTTGCAGAATAATAAGAAATACTGTTAAGTTTTCAAACTCAAATATTAAAGTCACATATTCCATTCAGTGTGTTTCACCGCAGTTTAGCAGCCTATTCTGTGTACTCTGTACAGTTGCAGAATAATAAGAAATACTGTTAAGTTTTCAAACTCAAATATTAAAGTCACATATTCCATTCAGTGTGTTTCACCGCAGTTTAGCAGCCTATTCTGTGTACTCTGTACAGTTGCAGAATAATAAGAAATACTGTTAAGTTTTCAAACTCAAATATTAAAGTCACATATTCCATTCAGTGTGTTTCACCGCAGTTTAGCAGCCTATTCTGTGTACTCTGCAGAGTTGCAGAATAATAAGAAATACTGTTAAGTTTTCAAACTCAAATATTAAAGTCACATATTCCATTCAGTGTGTTTCACCGCAGTTTAGCAGCCTATTCTGTGTACTCTGTACAGTTGCAGAATAATAAGAAATACTGTTAAGTTTTCAAACTCAAATATTAAAGTCACATATTCCATTCAGTGTGTTTCACCGCAGTTTAGCAGCCTATTCTGTGTACTCTGCAGAGTTGCAGAATAATAAGAAATACTGTTAAGTTTTCAAACTCAAATATTAAAGTCACATATTCCATTCAGTGTGTTTCACCGCAGTTTAGCAGCCTATTCTGTGTACTCTGTACAGTTGCAGAATAATAAGAAATACTGTTAAGTTTTCAAACTCAAATATTAAAGTCACATATTCCATTCAGTGTGTTTCACCGCCGTTTAGCAGCCTATTCTGTGTACTGTGCAGAGTTGCAGAATAGGAAGAAATACTGTTAAGTCTTCAAACTAAAATATCAAAGTCACATATTCCATTCAGTGTGTTTCACCGCCGTTTAGCAGCCTATTCTGTGTACTGTGCAGAGTTGCAGAATAATAAGAAATACTGTTAAGTTTTCAAACTCAAATATTAAAGTCACATATTCTGTGTAAGATGAAGAAGGCGGGTAAAAAGGGACGGGGAAGTGGACGTGATCCTGAAAGTTCAGGGCGCGGGTCAGGACGCGGAGAAACTGTGCCTGGTGCCAGAGCACAAGAAAGAAAGACATCGACCATACCTAGCTTCATGTGTAATTTTACAGGGCGTCGCAGGACATCACTCTCGAGGTCCGACCACTGCGAACAGGTGGTCGGTTGGATGACAGCTGATACTGCTTCCAGTCGGTTAAGCACCACCCTGTCTTCCACCAAGTCCACTCTCAGTAGCCAAGAGTCTGGTCAACATAATCCTCACTCTGATCATCCTTCCTCCCACCATACACGGTCTGGTCAAAGAAGTGATCCCACACTGGGATATAGTGAGGAGCTCGTCTCATCACCAATCCTTCATTTGACCCTCTCTCCAAGCACGCTTGCAGAGGAACATGACATCTTGTGCCCTGATTCACAACCTCTAGAGGCTACCCAATCACAAGAAGATGACAGATGTGAACGGCATTTAAGGTCAAAGGAAGTAGTGGATGATGATGATGATGATGAGACACAGTTGCCATTAAATCAACCACTATTTCCGTCTCAAGACCTTGTTGAGGAGAATGTTATACAGTTGTCAATGACTGAGTATGTGGTGGGATCAAGACTTGAGGAGGATGATCAGAGTGAGGAAGTGGAGGAGGACTTGGTGGACGATGAGGTGACTGACCCCACCTGGGAAGGTGTAGAGCCGAGCGATGACAGCAGTCCTGAGGGTGAGCCATCTGCAGCACCGCAACAGGCTGGAAGAGGCAGTGGTGTGGCTACAGAAAGAAGGCGGACCGCACCAAACCGGCCCGCAAATGTTCCACGGAGCACCCCCTTGCGTAAATCTACCTTGCCAAGGGGTAGGTGTTCCGCGGTATGGCGTTTTTTTAAGGAAAGTGCGGACGACAAAAGAATTGTAGTTTGCAACCTGTGCCACACCAGAATGAGCCGAGGCATGAACACTAGAAACCTCACCACCACCAGCATGATCCGACACATGGCATCCAAGCACCGTAGTAAGTGGGAGGAACGCCTGGATCGCCCATCTGTGTCTGCAGGCCACATCACTGCCTCCTCTTCCCCTGTTTTCGGTGCCGGCCAATCGCCTGTCGAAGGCGCAGGCCCGCATACCTCCCGCCCTGCACCTGTAGCATCTGAAGCACCATCAGCGACCACATCCACTTCCCTGTCCCAGCACAGCGTCCAAATGTCGTTACCCCAGGCATTTGAGCGCAAGAGAAAGTACCCAGCCACCCACCCACAGGCCATAGCACTAACCTCACACCTTTCAAAATTACTGGCCATCGAAATGCTGCCATTTAGGCTTGTGGACACTGAGTCCTTCCGCAGCCTGATGGCAGCAGCTGTCCCTCGGTACGCGGTCCCCAGCCGCCACTACTTTTCCCGGTGTGCCATCCCCGCATTACACCACCATGTGTCCCGTAACATCACCCGTGCCCTGACCAACGCAGTTACTGGGAAGGTCCACTTAACGACTGACACATGGACAAGTGCTTGTGGCCAGGGACGCTACATTTCCCTGACGGCACACTGGGTGAATGTCGTGGAGGCTGGGAGCGACTCGGACCCTGGGATGGCACGGGTGCTACCCACGCCGAGGATTGCGGGCCCTACCTCCATCAGGGTTTCCACCAGCACCTACGTTATTGGCTCCTCCTCCTCCGTTTCCACCTCCGAATTCTCTACACACACCGCCACTCCCCCATCAGCCAGTAGCTGGAAGCAGTGTAGCACTGCAGTGGGGAAGCGTCAACAGGCCGTGCTGAAGCTGATCTGCCTTGGGGACAAACAGCACACGGCCTCAGAGCTGT
This sequence comes from Rhinophrynus dorsalis, assembly GCA_037306005.1. Lineage (NCBI taxonomy): Eukaryota > Metazoa > Chordata > Amphibia > Anura > Rhinophrynidae > Rhinophrynus > Rhinophrynus dorsalis. The sequence continues at coordinate 161,798,241 of CM074718.1, forward strand.
TGCAGGGGATTAGTCACCAGACCGAGCAGTGGCTCTCGCCACTCAACCTGCAACCAGGCATGGTTGTGTGTGATAATGGGCGTAACTTGGTGGCGGCTTTGGAGCTCGGCAAGCTCACACACGTACCATGCCTAGCGCATGTATTTAATTTAGTGGTGCAGCGATTTCTAAAAACCTACCCCAATGTGCATGATCTCTTGACCAAGGTGCGCCGCGTGTGTGCACATTTCCGTAAGTCATCAACAGCTTCAGCCGGCCTGTTGAAGCTGCAGCAGCGCTTACAATTGCCAGCTCACCGGCTGCTGTGTGACGTGAGCACGCGCTGGAACTCCACCTTCCACATGTTGGCCCGGCTTTGTGAGCAGCAGAGGGCAGTAGTGGAGTACCAGCTGTTACACGGTCGTCGCCTCTCCGTTCAACTTCCTGTAATCAGAAGTGAGGAGTGGGAATGGATGTCAGACCTCTGTGAGGTTTTACGCAATTTTGAGGAATCGACACAGATGGTGAGCGGCGATAACGCTATTATCAGTGTAACCATCCCACTTCTGTGTCTACTGAAACGCTCGCTGCTCACAATTAAAACCGACGCTTTGCATGTGGAAGAGGTGGAAATGGGGGAGGAAGAGCTTACACAAGGTGATAGCCAGAGCACCCTCACTTCGTCTTCTCAGCGACAATTGGAGGAGGCGGAGGAGGAGGAGGAGGAGGAGGAGGAAGACACGGTTGCCTCCGCTACAGAGGGTAGCCATGGAACTTTAGTTCCATCTCTTCAGCGTGGGTGGGCAGAAGAGGAGGAAGAGGATGAGGAGATTGAGAGTCATCCTCCTGGTGAGGACAGCGAAATCTTGACTGTTGGTACTCTGGCACACATGGCTGACTTTATGTTAGGCTGCCTTTCCCGTGACCCACGCGTTGTACGCATTTTAGACAACACGGATTACTGGGTGTTCACCCTTCTGGACCCCCGCTACAAAGAGAATTTCTCATCTCTCATTCCTCCGGTGGAGAGGACAAGCAAAATGTTGCAATACCAGAAGGTTCTTGTCGAAAAATTGCTCCAAAATTTTCCATCTGACAACGCTGGCGGCAGAGTACGTGCTACCTTGGCCAACCGAGAAGGGGAGAAAAGGGGAGCACACAGCAGTTCCGAGAAAGGCAGGGCAACACTCTCCAAGGCGTGGGACACCTTCATGACACCCCGCCAGCACCCTCACCCTGATGCGCAGCCTAGTGTCACAAGGAGGGAAAAGTTTTGGAAGATGGTGAAGGAGTACGTAGCAGACCGTGTCAGCGTCCTCAATGATCCCTCTGTGCCTTACAACTACTGGGTGTCCAAGCTGGACACGTGGTATGAACTGGCACTCTACGCCTTGGAGGTGCTGGCCTGCCCTGCTGCCAGCGTTCTGTCTGAGCGGGTATTTAGTGCTGCTGGTGGCATCATAACAGATAAGCGTATCCGCCTTTCCACCGACAATGCTGATAGGTTGACACTTATAAAAATGAACAAGGCCTGGATTTCCCCTGACTTCTCCACTCCACTGGAGGAAAGCCCCGGGGGAACATAAACTCACTTTATATATGTTATTTACAATGATGTGAATACTCTGTATTCCCATTCACCCCTTCCACCCAAAAAACGGGTATATGGTTGACTCTTAATCTTCTCATCCTCCTCCTCCTCTTCCATATGCCCTGTGCTATAATTTTTATATAGGGCCAGCTCACCAGCGGGCCCTGTGATATAATTTTTATATAGGGCCAGCTCACCAGCGGGCCCTGTTTGCCAATTTTTATATAGGTCAGCTCACCAGCGGGCCTTCTCATATAATGTTTTATTGGGTCAGCTCTCTAGCGGGCCCTCTCATATAATGTTTTATAGCGTCAGCTCACTAGCGGGCCTTCGCATATAATGTTTAGGATGGTCAGCTCTGCAGCAGACCCTCACCCATAATGTTTTAGATGGTCGGCTCAGCGCACGTTTCCCTCTTAATCATGGCCTCAGTTCAATAAAATCAAGGAAATTTTTGGGAGAATTTGCCTCTGTGCACGTTTCCCTCTTAATCATGGCCTCAGTTCTGAAAATCAAGGAAATTTTTGGGAGAATTTGCCTCTGCGCACGTTTCCCTCTTAATCATGGCCTCACTTCCGAAAATCAAGGAAATTTTTGGGAGAATTTGCAGATGATATACAAGTAAATATACAGCAAATATTGTTTGGTAACAATTTTTCGCCTAAAGTCGTTTTTATTTTCCTTTTTGTGTGTTTTATGGTCAGTCTGTAAAAATGGCGTACTACGGGCGAAAGATCGTTCCCAGCAGCGATGTTGGAGTCCAAGATGCATCCAGACATCCTCCCTATGCTGTCCCTGAACCATTTCTGTGGTGTTTCCATCATTTTCTGCCCTTTTCCTATGGACCAGGCACCCTCCCCTCATCAGAGCAGGGGGTGCCTGGTGTAATGCTCGAGTCCTCCCATTGACTTCAATAGGGCTCGGGTGTTCGGCCGAGCACTCGAGCCTCAGGGGGTGCTCGGTCAGAGCACCCGAACACCCGAGCATTGGGGTGCTCGCTCATCACTAGTCATTAACAAAATACTTAAATATTGCAAACAAACGATATGCAAAATGTTATGCTTATTTCAATGATATAACATATATTCTGCATGATAGGTTCTCTCTAACATTATGGGTGCCAGAGTAGTAGGCAAAGCATTCCAAAGGTTAAAATAACACTAACACCTAAAATGATCTGGGGTATATACACTTCAAAATCCTTTACTCCATGACAGAATCTGTAAAAATTGTCTGTTTTCACAGATCTAAAATCCAGTCTTACAAATCCTTTGTGGAAGCAGTCATTCCTGGATGTTCCAGGGCTCCCCGGCTCCCATTACCATAGCAAACTTGATAGATGTTTGAGAATTGATGTTTTATATTGTCTGTAAATGTAGCTTTTCTTAATGCAACAGAGGTGTGTACTAAACTCAGTAAATTACCTGAATGAATTCTTATTTCAAACTGCACTACCAAACTTCACCAAATGATATCTGTATAGGACAGTCAACTCAGACATCAAAATGCAAGTATAGTATTGGCTTTTTCTTTAAAATTAAACACTTTCTCACTTCGTCAGCACACCCTCCAAAACTGCTATGGACATAGCCCATCCCACTCTCTGCAGAATGATAGCATAGGGGTTCTTTGTTTGAACAGGCACTATGTCACTGTAGGTCATGATTTCAGATTATCTGCTAGGGCAGAATGGTGCCCTTGAATGAAAGTGGAGAGTCCTTTTTTTATTCAAGGGTACCTTATGATAGTATATATATTACAGACTTAAAGAACGTATCACGCCTTTAACCCTCCTGACTACAGTAGGAAATTCCATGGTTTTCAAAGATTCTGTATAGTGCAACATTTTAGAAATGTTTGCGTACACAAGACTAGTAGTAGAAAAGCCAAGTGACCCCTCATTTGAGACAATTGACTGTCTATTTTCCAAAAGAGCATACTTTGCCTACCTTTTCCCTCATATCTATAATCGTTCGTACCATTTTACTGCAGGCAAGTTACCTTAGAAAAGAATTCTAGGTGTGCTCCTGGCACGTGACACCCCCTACAATATACCAAAGTGGTACCATTTTTCTTGGGTTAGCAGTAGCTGCTGACTACAGTAAGAAAGTTTGAAAAAATGTTACTATTTTTGAACTGGTGGAATTATTAAAGGGATAGTAATGCTTCAACATAAAAACAGCTCCAATTATTCTTCACAGATTCTGGACCTTGTAGAGTTTTATAAACATTCAGTTCGATGAGTATTTCAAGAGTAATTGTATTATAAAGTATTCCATTGCCACCCCCTTTTACCTATCGCAAGCCAACTCCCTTCAGATGTGGAATCTGACAAAGGAGGGCAGGCTTCTCCTTATGTAAGACAAGAGTGAAGAAGAAACAAGAGTGCAAAACATATGAGATCAAAAGGGCAATGAGAGTGATTATATATCACAGGAACTATGAAATACAGAGGCCCAATACAGCAGATGGTGAAGTTCTCTCAGGCTTGAAATGTCACATCAAATTCAATGGGTAATGAGTTGAATTACCTGATTAACCATTGAATTTTATGTGACTTTATTCAAGTCTGAAAGAACCCTGAGAACTTCACCATCTACTGTACTGGGCCTCTGTATTTCATAGTTCCTGTGAGTATAATTGCTCTTATTAAGACCACATTGCCCAATGTCTGTTGTTCTCAGATGTTTTGTGCTCTTCTCTTTTTGTTGTTCTTTAGTTTTGCCTTACATTTGGTGTAACTGGCAACTCCTTTGAAGAAGCTGCAAAAGGAAAAAGGAACATATTTTTTTCCAAAAGCACTGGGAAACAGTATGAAATCAAATACTTCCTAAACTGCAACTCAACATATGTAGTGTACCTCCTCATGTGTGGCTGTGGGATGCAATATGTGGGGAGGACAATGAGAAAGTTGAAAACTTGATTTTCTGAACACCTTAGGAACATAGAGAATGGGAATATGGATCATAGTGTCTCCAAGCATTGTAAAAAATGCGTGGGGGTCACGAGAGATGGGTATTTCCATTTGTGCTATTGATCATGTTACCCAGGATAGAAGAAGGGATGATAGATTGAGAAAGCTCTGTCAACAGGAGATATTCTGGATCTATGAACTAAGGACACTAGCTCCAGAAGGTTTAAATATAGACATCGATTTAGCTGCTTTCATATTATAATATCAGAACAGATATGGAAGATTTAAAGGAAAGAAGATACATTTTTAACTCTTATATAATTACCCTTATTATATTTTTAGTGAAATTTATTTATGAGTCTGAAGGATATTAATTGTGACTACTTTTTAAACAAAGTGTTTTTTATATTTTTATGTATATATATATATATATATATATATATATATATATATATATTTAGAAAATAAGTGTTTCTTTTTTAATTGGAATTGGGATCTGGTGAAATTAAGAAGTTGCCAAAAAAACAAACAAAAAAGGAAAAAGAAGTTTATATTAGAATATATAGAATAGATTGTGATATATAAAAGGCTTGATAGTTTCATGGAAGAGAAACGGAATGGTTTATTGAAGTCTTTGGTTAAATGGAAATGGTTTTAGAAAGCTTTTTATAGAATATAATTAGTGTGATGTATCTTTTAATAATTTGTATCAGTATGATTGTCTTATATAAGCATTTCTGGTAGGGGTCACTATTCAATACCCTTGAGAAAGTGGTCAGTGTAGCCCGCGATACACATGGAGAAGTCTATCATTAACGGACAACAGATGGATATGTGTAGCTCGGTGTTCCAGGAATGCTCTGAGTAGGATACTCCAGTACCGAGAAAGAACTCACCACAAGATTGGGGAATATTAGGAAATTTAAATGCCGGAGGAATTCCCCTACTAAGAGGAGAAGAAAAAAATCGGGTGGAGATTACTCGGTGGGAGCGGACCAACTGGTACCCAGGAGGGTTAAAGGCGTGATACGTTCTTTAAGTCTGTAAGTGCAACTATTTGTGCGTTTGTCATTTTTGTAATAAAAAACACTTTTAGATTTTGGTTTCCTTGTGCTCTTTTCTACATAAATTTGACATATTTTGGTCAAGGGCAGATTTTAGAGCAGCAGAAATAAACCATATCAGGAGTGGAATAAGGAATTAATATACATTGACGGTGAGCCAGGTGACGCTGCTTATCATCAGTGACTATTTCATCAAATCATTTATTAATTTCATCATTTCATCACTTCATTTTTCATATTCATCTAACTGCAGTGGAAGATATTAGTGGACAGTAAGAACATATAATTGTGTTTAATTTGTTTTTTATAGTTTGGACACTATTGCTAAAATTATTGATGTCCCAATGAATATTAGAGGACATTGGTAATAAAGAGAGAGAGAGAGAGAGATTGATGCCCACCATCACTAGTCCTGTGATCCTTTCCAATTGTCTCTCCTTTCCAGACAGTTGACGATGGATTAATTGGCGCTTGAATAGTGGCTTCAAGAAATTTGATCGGCTAGTCTGGAGATTTGTGACACTGGGAGGTAAGAGGTATTTTACAATATACACATATTTGAGGTTAATGCTTCAGTGTTTTCAGATAGAGAGTCCGCTGGATCCTTCTTTGGCGCTCTAGTTTTGTGTAACTTATCTTTATTTATGGTCAGTTTGGGACTATAATAGCTGTGTATATATTGTGTATTCTATTGTATACATTATAGCTAGGAGCTCATTGGACTCTTGTTATTATTCGCTTTGTACAGGTTTTTCCTTATGTTCACTGAAGATTGTCCCTCGTCGGTCAAAATTCATCTGAATGGTCTGTGGAAAGCAGTATTACTTTGGGAAAAGGGATAGGAAGGGGACACTTTATATTTCAATTATTCTTGAACTACTCATCGTACTAAATGTTAATAATACTCTACAAGGTTCAAAACCTATGAAGAATAATTGGAGCTGCATTTATGTTGAAGCATTAGTAACCCTTTAAAAAGTATATCTTTTGTCCATATATTGCCACCTTTTTGAAACACTGGTGTGTACCAGTGTACAAGTGAAAAGGTAAGTGACCCCTCATTTGGTGCAGCTGGTTATCTGCTTTCCAAAACAGTATGCCTTTTCTAATTTTTTCTTCTTGTACTTGTTACTGCCATTTTACAGCACTGGTGGTGTAGTTTGCAGGTCATATTTGAAGAATTAAGAAAAATGTCAGATTTTGGTAAGAGTAGTTTTGTGCTTCTGGCATAGACTAAGGAATGTCAGCTCATAAAAATTGAGTTTTATTTCTCTTGGGAGAAGAACTGTTAATAAATACACCTGGAAATTCCATAGTTTTCAAAGCATTCAGTACCTTTGAAAGGGTAGAAATCTAAGCAAATGTATATTTTTCCTTTTCATGACAACTTATGGAAAAATTTGTGAGCACCAGTCTAAGGACAGAAAAACACATGAACTCTCTTGTTGGTATTTGTTACAAACATTTAGGTGCAAGTACATCATATAAAAAAGCAAGGAAACTGAAAGATTGTGATAAGTGCAGTTCTACAGTATATTATGGCAGAGAGTTGCTGTAAATGGAACCTATTCAAGTTGGTCTAAAGTTGTAAGTGGGGAGCCACAGGGGTCAGTCCTGGGTCCAATGCTTTTAGTTTGTTTATTACTGATCTAGAAGTGGGAATTGAAAATAGCATCTCAGTCTTTGCTGATGACACTAAGCTGTGCAAGGAAATACATACAGAGATGGATGTTTTTTCTCTGCCGAAGGATTTAGATAAACCTAGTGAATGGGCAGAATAGTGGCAGATTACATTTAATATAGATAAATGTAAGGTTGTGCATTTGGGATGTAGAAACAAACATGGTACATATTCACTAAAAGGGTAACAAATTGGGGAAATCTTATTAGAAAAAGATTTAGGAATACTGATAGACAATAGACTCACAGCAGTGTGCATTCACTCAGCTGCTACAAGTGATACTATCCTGCATAAAAAGAGACATAAATGCTCAGGATGCTAATATATTTCTACCACTATATAAATCCTTGGTTAGGCTTCATCTAGAATATGGATTACATTTTTGGGTATCAGTTATTAAAATATACATTATTGTGCTGGAAAAAGTGCAGAGACATGCAACAGAACTGAGAAAGGTATTGGAGGATCAGAGTTATAAAGAGAGACTAGCCAAACTGAGTTTGTTTACATTAGAGAAGTGACTAGGGATAGGTGAAAATTTTCACCTCAAACTGAAATAGGCAAAAAATGGCACTTTCTGCTTGACGAATAATTCCCCACACAAAGTGCCGTTTTTTCTGCTTTTTCCCACTTTTTTCTCCTAGCTCATTGTGCATTGAAATCAATGGGAAAAATGTTTTTCTCCACCACACTAAAGTTTTCTTTTGTTTTCCACAGCAATATAAAAGGGGGTCAGTCTCCAACAACATGCCATTCTGTTTTTTGTGAGAGGAGAGAGCAGCTGACTGGGCTTAGGCAAGGTATCATACTACATCAATTATGTTGTGTACTGTAGAATAAAAGCACACAGAGTGGTTGAATAGGGGCAGGGAGTGGGGGAAGGTTGGAGCATTACAGGGACATGAGAGTAAAGTAGTAGTTCTAAAACTGACTGCAACAATAGTTGCTGTAGCTTGTGCAATAAATGATAATGATCCTTCTACTCCAAGGGAGGATGCACTTTGTCAAGGTCCCACGAAAACTTCCAACACCACCAGTGCTAGTAGAAATAAAGAACCATATAAGAAGAACACTGAAGATGACAACAAGTTGCATTCTAGTGTTGATGATGGTAATAGCATAATAGAGCTGAGCTGCCTGCTGCATCAGATATTGAGACAAAAAAGCACCAAAGCACCTGTCCTCCAAGTAGTCGCAAACTTGGTTACAGTAAAAAGAAATTGTTTGAGTCCTCTAAAAGCATAGAGGAATATAAGGGTAGTGGGAAAAATTGTCAGGTGATGCTGATGCTGCTGAGGATGACCTAATGATGATTGATGATGATGCAGATCTAAAATATATCCCTCCAGTATCCTTCTCTTCTTCAGACACAGATGAAGTTGAGCATGAGGATGATGTTGTGGCTGTAAGGTTAACAGAAAGTCAAAGGATGAATCCTGTGCCTCTCTATAAACTGTTTGAAAGTCTGACCCTGGACAAGCACAAATGTCAGAAGGTACACAGTCACCCTATCAGTCATCATCAGCATCATCACCTCTTCAATCTCCAAGTCCCACTCAGCCACACACAACTGTTTTGAGTACCCAGCAGCAGCAATAGCAACACAGGTTATTAACATCCACAATGTTAGATATGATGAGTGCCTCTGCTGCTGTAAGTGCTGCACCTTTGATACCTAGTAGTAGTGGCAGTAGAATTACATCAACATCTCGCCCCAGTTGTATTAGCAGCAGCACCTCAGGAACCCCTCATTCCATGAAATCCACAGTATGGAGATATTTCACTCAAGATCCTCAAGCTAAGCATGCTGCTATCTGTTGGCACATCTAGGCACCTCCTCTATGAGATCCCACCTGAAGCACAACCAGGTCTGACTGGGAGACACACTATCAGCAGGCCAAAGGTGATGCAACTAGCAGCAGCACTCTAAAAAGTTCCTAGGGCTCTAAGTCAGAAAAAAGAAGTTATTGAAGTTATTTATGTGTCAGAGAGTGTGCTACTGTCAACAGTTAGTTCAGTTCAAATAACACCTAAGGCTCCTGCTGCAGAGGAGTATGATGACTCTGGGATTACTGTAGGAGATGGCAAGACTCATAGACTGCCCACACATGCTACCTCTACTGCCACCACCTCCTCTAGTCATGTTGTTAAAGCAATAAAGTTTCAGGCTTCTTCTGTCATGTCTTGCCAACCCACACTGATTGGGTTCCTTGGAAGGAGTCAAAAACTTCACAAAAACAATCCCAAAGTACACCTGTGGAATGACAAAGTTGCCAAGATGCTGGCAATGGACATGCTGCCATATTCTTTTGTAGAAAACTGAGGTTTCAGAGAACTGATGTCATGTGTAGCTCCACGCTGGAATATCCCAAGCTGCAGTTATTTTTCTAGGACAACTGTGCCTAAATTGTACAAGCAGGTGGTTAATATGGTGGACAAAGGACTGAAAAGTGCGTATGGCAAGAAAATCCACCTGACAACAGATATATGGACAAAACTCTGTATGCACAAGGTGGAGTGATGATGGTATGGGTTATCCTGCTGCTTCTGCTGCTGCTGCTGCTACTGCCACCTTTTAACCACACTGCCAGAACCAGATGCACGATTACTGGCTGTCACCTGTACAGAATGTGATAGAAGCTGCCTGTTACTTGGAACTATCAGGAAGTAAACGCACAGTAAATTCACATCCAGATTATTTCAGCTGTTATATAATTTGAATAAAACAACTGACAGCAGTGGGGTTGACCTTTTTTTACTCAGCAGGAAGAGCTTTATAACATATAGGTTTTCATATAAAAGTTTACTGCTTCTTTAAGTTGAGGCATCTGAAGTCAAATGCTTACATTATACAATGCCTATGTGATGTGACCCAGTATGGAAATATGAGCATCCATGCAAAATTGTGTGGCTTTGCTTTATAAACAGACAATTTTACATAAATAACATTGCTCAGTTAATTTGGCTCTAAGCTCTATTGATACAAGAATTTCAAAATCTTACTAACTATAAGCAGAAGATGGGAAACATAGTTCATTACTAATTCCTTCCATAGTGGAAACCTTTTGTAGACAATTAACCACTTTGCCAGCAATATGGAATAATATGTTCAATGGAATCAACTGTTTTGAACATTATGTTCATTGTTGAAATTAAAAATTGTTTCCATAAACAGCAGGAAATAATTCATTCCCATCATTTTCATGCTGTAGGAATATATTTCTGTCAAACGTATCTTGCTTTTGTCTGCTTGATCCTTTTTTAATTTGATGATAAAAGTAATTAATAGTGATTCAATCCATACAGTTTTTGTTTGAACAAGAAACATATCTCTGTAATGATTTTCTCTTTTCTAAATAGCATTTAGCTCAGATTTCAAATGATATCAGAGGTGGTCTAAATGTTGTAGTAAGGAATCTTCTAATTAGAGTAGCATATTATGTTCCCAAAACTGTCTGTTTAAATTATATGACACTTTTTAAAATTGGTTATGTCAGTACAACTGGCAAATATAGAGCATTTACTTAACAAGGTCAAAAAGTAACTACCCACAATAAAGTTGCCCATAAATCATGGGAAACAGTCCAAGAAATAAAGTACTATTATAGACAAAATAATGAGAACCCTATACCGTACCTACTATAATTTCCCCAATAAGTGGCACACAGCTGATACAAAAAAATCAATAATTATTGACTGTGCAGTTTATTTGTTTGTATATTACCTAATAGATTTGATTGTATATCTTTTGAATGCTACACCTTCAGTTTGTGAAAGATGGAATTTTTCTAACATTTATTGCCTGTTAGTTGGCCAATCATTAGTCTATGATTTACTTAACAATTACTTATGAGCTTCAGATATCTTTGGGTAGCTAAGACAATTAATTAGAAAACATTAAAATATAGTAAAACTTTATTCTAAAACTATTTAAACTAAAGTGGATGATTCAGTGATTGTGAATATGTATGCAGCAAGTTAAAGGAACACCAACACCAAACAATAGGTTGAATAGGTTGATATAACTTTAACTATCACATGCTTGCAGATAGCATATGTAAATAAACATTTTTGATATCTTACATATTTAAAATATAATCCAAAATTTGCTTTTTAATCACTTACAAACTATTCTTTTTAGGGAGAGTTTATAATACTTGTGCTGTTTGTAATGAGACATAAGAGAAAAAGCAAATAATTGCTTGTGTTTTATGACCACTTTTCTTGCAATTCCCTGTCACCTCCTCGCGGCGACTTCTTGATCTGCTCGAAAGGAAAACATTGTAATTCCTTCACATTATGTTTAAGCCTGATGAAATGTCTAGCCACTGGACCTCGATTGAGTTGTTGTTGTACCATTCAGACCCCTGATAATCAAGGATCTGTGCTCTCTCATCCTTTCCCTGAAAGGTCTGCTAGTTTTACCTATATAACACAGTTGGCATGGACTGAGCAACAGATATTAGAAAAGGTGTGATACAGGATACGTGGTCTCTCACTTTTAAGGTGAAGTTCACCGATGTCCCACCAATTCTGTACCACTCATCATATGAATACAAGTAAAACACTTCTGACATTTATATACTCTTTTTGTCTGCACTTATTTTACTGATCCATCAACATATTTATCTTGGATTAGAGCTCACTGATGTGTCACATATGCTTCTAAATTTTTTATACCCAAACATGGGTCTTTGTTGGAACATATGACCAATCTCTGGGTTATTGGACAACAAGTCCCAATTTTTAATGCTGCATTCCTAAACTGTTCTGTAACATCAGTGAATGTAGTACTAATAATCATCCTCCCACTCTTATCTGTCTTCTCTTGTGTTGACTTATTGAGAAGGTTATGCCTGTCCATGATAGTCACTTGTGTATATTTTGTGATATCCTCCTGATTGTATCCCCTATGAATGAATATTGATCCATTTCTCTGTAAGTTTAGTTGCGGATTCTACAGGATCCAAGACTATCTTTTTCACTTGCTTCAGTTGTGAAGTAGGTAACCCTGATTTCTTCACGTACAGTGTTGTACGTATCCCCGTTGCAGTTACTTTTTATGTGGCAACAATAAAAGCTTGATTTTACAATTCAAGAGGCGTGCATGGCTATTTTATATCATTTAGGTTTCTATGGTGTATAGTCTTTGAGCACCCGATGAGAAAGCATGTGTGTGCAGCAATGTTTTGGAAACCATTCGTGCATTACACTTTGACTGGAAGTACCAGGCAAAGATTCCAAGAATGGAGACCCCCAACATCGCAACATGTTGATAACATGAATATGGAACCAATATTGCATTTACTGCTGAGCAGATTTCAGACATTTTATTTAAAGCGGATCTTTCACCGAAACACGTGTTCTTTAATTCACTTACATTGCCGATTTAAGCTTTGCTGGGTTTCGTTTTTAAAAAAAAACTCAATAGAAATTAAGTTTGAGGGTTAACTTTATCCCTCTTCTCCTCATTCTGATCAGCACCATTTTGCCGATGAGAATGCAGGAGATCCTCCTCCCCACTGGTCCATCAGTAAGTTGGAGAACTCTCATTGGCTAGATATCGATCTCTACCAATGAGAGTTCTCCAGCTTACTGACAGACCAGCGAGGAGGAGGATCTGTTATGTATTCTCATCTGCACAAATTGTGCTGATCAGAACGAGAATATGTGAAGAGGGAAAAGGTAAACCCTCAAACTTATTTTCTATTGCGTTTTTTTAAAAAAAACAAAACACAGCACAGTTTGCATCGGTAATCTACGTGAATTAAAGAAAACATGTGTTTAGGTGAAAGTTCCCCTTTAAAGATCCCTGTGAAGAACTGCTTGATTAGCCAACAGCCACAGAGGTATACCATAAATTGTTACAATTAAAACAGAAAGAAGTGGAGCTGCATTTGCACAGTGTAACACTGAATTCTACAAAAACAAAATGATCCCGAGAGGTTTCAGGGTGCACAATCAACCCATGATTAGGAAGTTAAATCCCAAGTTTTGTGAGAAATGGTGTGGGATACTCAAGAGGTGTTCACTGGGGCTAATGGTGCTGGCGATTAAGGAGGTAGGGAGCGAACTGACTAGGTGGCGGGAACAGATAAAATATTTATTCCAAGCAAATTCCGCAGTCTTAACCACAGACAAAGTACTAAGTTGTTTGAAAAATTGGACATGCAGGTCCAAAAACATAAAGAAGAAATTTTAATATACAAAAGAAAAAAGAGATGACAAGTCCCCCAAGATTATGAAGAGCCAGAAGTGTATGTGTGATGGGACAAACCGACACCTATAGTTGACCACCTTACAGAAAAAGACACACCTGGAGGAATATATTCAGCTCGGGCTCTGAAGGAGAAAAAGAGGGCTCAGGGACACAAGCAAATAATGACCAAACAAGGACCTCTCATTTTTTGGGGGTAACTACCTGAAGCAAAACCATGGGAAATGCATGAGGAGGACTTAGAAGAAAACTATAAAACAAAGAGTGGAAACCTTCCATAGCACCAACAACACAGAAGAAATAATGTTTAATTTGTCATATCATATCCTTACTCCAGATTAAATTTGGTCCTGCACAAAGGACTGTACCTACCCAGCGATTGTACAAATCTGATACTGATGTAGAATTATACCTCTTTAAATGTAAATTGCATTTGAGAGACTATTTTAATGACTCCACAAATGTGGAGAAACATCAAGTTGATCCCTTTAAGGTGAGAAGTTTCTTTGATCCAATTATGACTAATGCAGCTATCAAAGTTTTCTTTCGTAAGATCCATCAGGACGTAATGACTGTGCTGGATATTAGCAAGTCGAAGTATTCAAATGTGACTACAGCAGAGCGACATGCTTTGGATGAATTAAGGAACAACAAAGGGATCATTATACACCCTGCTGACAAGGGAGGAGGAACTGTTGTGCAGAATTATGCAGACAGGACAGCAGGTAAGAAGTCATGTTAGATTATCATATAATCCCAATAAGATCTAAAATAGTGAGTTAGGTACTTATATAGATAAAGGGATAGAGGATGGGATGTTGTCTTCTAATTTAGGTACCTTCTTAAAAAATAAACATCCTGTTACCCCTGTGCTATATTGTCTGCCCAAGATACACAAAACTCTGCACAACCTGCCCCCGGTAGACCGATCGTGTCAGCCAGGGGATCCTTGACATATCCGGTGGCTCAGTATGTTGACTTTATTATGCAACCATATATCAAACAGATTCCAACATTTGTGAAAGACACTACAGAGTTTCTGAATAAATTGAATGCTTCAATGTGGGACTTTGGTGACTTTATGTTTGCTATCATGGACATTACCAATCTCTACACACGAAGGATGAAAAAATGCAGTGTGGAGTCTGCTGGAAAGTGTAAATTACACAGCAGAAGAAATTAATTATGTGGTGGGACTGGTAGATTTCATCCTAAGGAGGAATTTTTTTAAATTTGAGGATGAACTGTATAACCAATTAATGGGTACTGCCCTGGGGTCACCCATGGCACCAGTGTATGCCAATGCACACATGTGGTGCTATGAACAGACCCACATTATGAAATCTGTATATTGGTCAGACATAAAATTTTATGTCAGATTTATTGATGACCTGTTCTTAATATGGACAGGGGGCGAGCTGAGGTTGATGGAGTTCTTTGATTTGTTGAACCGGTTAGATTCACTGATCAAATTAACCATCAACTTCAGCTCCACACAAATTAATTATCTGGATGTATTGGTGTACAAAACTGCTACAGGGATATATACAACATTGTATGTGAAGAAAACAGACAGAAATACACTCCTTCACGCACACAGTCAGCTCAGCACCCTATATTTAACAAAAAAGGGTTACCTTCTTCACAACTGATGTGATTGGAAAGGATAGTCTGCATATCCAAAGTTTCAGTCCTCTGTGGGACTAGATTCACTGATCAAATTAACCGTCAACTTCAGCTCCACACAGATTAATTATCTGGATATACTGGTGTACAAAACTGCTACGTGAAGAAAACAGGGTTACCTACTTCACAACTGATGCAAGTGAAAATGATAGTCTTGGATCCTGTACAATCCACAGCTAAACTTCAAGAGATTTCATCCCAGTCACCAAAGTGCCTACTGTTGAAGCCACCGCATCCCTGTTTGTGAGAGAGATCTTCTGCCTCCATGGAGTACCCGGTTCAGTCCTGTCTGACAGGGGTTCCCAGTTCAATTCTAGATTCTGGAAGGCCTTTTGTCAGAACCTGGACTTCAACTGTTACTTGTCCTCAGGATACCATCCACAGTCCAATGGGCAAACGGAGAGGACTAATCAAACCCTCGAACAATAGCTCCGCTGTTACATCATCCACCTACAGGATAACTGATTTTCGCTTCCTCCCTTGGCTGAATTCACTTATAACAACCACTATCATTGATCCATAAAGACATCCCCCTTTTATGCCACCGGCACCTTCTGCCAGCACCTAAGTACCAGATAGGGGACAAGGTCTGGCTTTCCTCTGCTCACCTGCATCTGTCTTGTCCTGCCCACAAATTGGGACCACGTTATCTGGGTCCTTTTACGGTGCTGAAGGTGGTTAACCCTGTGACCATTTGCATGCAGCTGCCTGCCGGCTGGCGGGTTCTTCCTTCCTTCCACATCTCCCAACTGAAACCCTGGAGGCCTAGCACCTCTCCGTCTCCCCAGCTTACCTGTCCAGCACCTGTGCTCATTGACTGTACCAAGGAGTACGAAGTGGAAGGTATTGTGGACTCGAGAAGACTCAGCGGTTGGCTTGAGTATCTGGTGCACTGGCATGGTTATGGCCCTGAGGAATGTACCTGGGAGCCACTTGCCAACATCCATGCCATGGCTCTTCTCCACTCTTTCCATTGTTCTCATCCTGCCTCGCCAGGTCCTCATGCTGTCCGCTGGCCGCGCGTCGGGGGGGCTCTGTCAGCATATTGCGAGGCTTCCTCCCAGCGCCTTGCTCTCCCTTCACTGCGGTCCGACTGGAGGCTTGCGTCGGACTAACGTTTCTAGGCAACCACATCAGCGTCGTGAACGTTGCATCATCGTGACATCACCGGTTGCCTCTTTGAAATTGAAGAAGTTGCGCTGAGCCAGTGCTCAGTGTATTGTGAGCTCCGTTGGTCTTACACCTGTTCCTTGTCTCTACTCTTCCTTGTTGTACCTTGCCTCAGTTTGCTGCCTGCCCTGACCCATTTCCTGGACCTGGACTACTCTCTGGTTTGCTGCCTGCCCTGACCCATTTCCTGGACCTGGACTACTCTCCAGTTTGCTGCTTGCCCTGACCCATTGCCTGGACCTGGACTGCTCTCTGGATTGCTGCCAGCCCTGACCCATTTCCTGGTCCTGGACTACTCCCCGGTTTGCTGCCTGCCCTAACCCATTGCCTGGACCTGGACGACTCTCTGGATTGTTGCCTGCCCTGACCCATTGCCTGGACCTGGACTACTCTCTGGTTTGCTGCCTGCCCTGACCCTTTGCTTATACCTGGACTCCTTTCTCTGGACTGCTGTTTGTTCCTTCCCCAGTGGTATTAGTTACCCATGTTAACATATATATATATATATCTGGGCCTTGCTCTGTCCTGCCACTGTGTCCAACCTCTCCTTCTCCTATTCTGGGGGTGTTGCTTCTTACATACTAAACCTGTGCTGCTTGCTATTACTCCGATCTTGCAGCGCACATCTCCAACACTTGATGGGACCTCATACTTTATCACCTAAAAACAAGTTTGGTGATGTTGAATGAGCTTTCTAAATCATGTGCGTGTTATATTAGCTATCTACACTGAGAAACATAGTTATTTAGCATTATAGACTATGCTAAATAAAGGGACAGTAATGTTTAATATTGAAAACAGTATATTGCAGGGCTTATGCTGCTGAGTAATACAAGAGTACTCCCACTACTGAGAGATACTTTATTAAAAAAGAATCAATGCAGCTCAAACTTGGATTTTTTGGGTGCAGTACATCAATTGCCTGAAAGTTTATGGTGGAACTGTTACTACAACAGTCTATAGACAGCTATGGTCAGATTGTATAGGATGTTGTACCATTCAGATCATGTAATTAAAAAAAATCCAAGTTTGCACAGCAATAACTTTTTAAATAAAACATCTCTTAGCAGTGGGAGTATTCTTGTTTTACTCAGTAGCATAAACTTTGCAAATTATTTTTGCAATATTAAACATTATATCTCTTCAAGGAATGCCATGCAGGCACTTCCTGTCTTAGACCTACGTTACTCCCCCAACCAATAACACTTCTCAACAATACATTGCCCTGTTTCCCTTGCACCTAATGGGTTAAGTATCAATGAGTGGGCGAGGTAACGTTTTTTTGGATGATAGGGTCTTAAAAAATAAAATATGGCTTACATAAATATACTGTAGGTCATTTTGAAATCTCTTCCAAAATGACTTGTTATAAAATATTAGTTCCTTCTTAAGCACACCCTAGGAGGTTTCCAATTCTGAGTAATGTGAAATCCACCACAGACTACAGCATAGGTGATACACATACCTGGGAACTCTCCTGTTTTGCCCCAGAGACTACGGATTTCAAACCGAATTACCGGGTCTCCAGGGCAATGTGTGAATCACTGAGTGGGCAGAGTTTAAGTAGAAACTCTGCCCACTTGTGCTCCATCCTGCCCGGTTCCTCCCACTCCCCGCCCTCTTACCTTCACTTTGCAGGGTTTTTTTTGCCCCCCCGCGACTAAGCCCCGCCCCTTTTATGACGCGAATCGCGTCATTTTCGGCACTGACAGGGTTACCCTTCGGGTAGCCCTGCTTGAACAGTTCCCAGGTATGGTGATAAATTAACATCATACATCATTTTTACTTTGTGCCTTGAATGTTAGAGTTGTCTCAGATGCAGTGCAAAGCAATGTAGTAGACACCTCTAATATTCAAGGTGGTTAATCTCTTGGGCATCTGGGCCTGTTCAGTATTTAGAGTCATAACTGGTTTAAACAACACATATTTACTCCACAATAGCAATATGAATATACATAAATTTTGAGTTCTTGTGGAACCCGGGTAGGGGATGCACTGAGGTGTGATAAAGAGCTGATAAAGCAGAGATCACTTCTCCACTGTGGTAACTCTCCAGATCCTTTGTAATTCTATAGAGCCTATACACCAAGATTTCTATAGTCTGAGAGATTGCAAGACGTAGGGCTCTATCCAATAAGGCACAGTAACACTGTCGGTAAGGCAAAAACCATTACCGAACGTTAGCCATGTCTATATAGTGCAGCTATGCATTAAGCCGTCTACCAGAATAGACAAAGAGCATAGGCCAAACAAACATACATAGCCTTTTACCATTTAGCAATGCTAAATGTTGTTAAAACAAGTTCAAAATCACAGCCAATCGCAACATATCAAAATAACAACTATATTCAAATAAATTTATATATATATATACCCTAAAATAACTGACATGCACTGCCTGTGTTTGGAGGTTCTCAGATCAAAAGCATAGGGTCCAGGAATTAAGGATAGACTTAGAGACAGGGAGAGAGGGGCACACATTGGAGACAGGTAGACTTTGAATACGGAACAGAGAGCATTGTAATAAAAATAAACACGCAATACACTTTGGCACATATTGCACACATCACATACACACACAAACACACACATCTTTTGTTTTTGGAAACACAACACATTTTTTTCAGTGAGTTCAAGGGAGTGCTAGAGAGTGATTGTGACTGAGTGCCTCTGGGAGTGACTGGGAGTGGCTGTGTGAAGGAACTAGCAGAGTGATAGGCAGATGGCAGGGAGAGGTGTGGAGGCTGGAGGGATGGGGACAGTTGTGGAAGATGAGGAAAGAGAGCAAGGCATCCCTGGTCATGGAAGGTGGGGGTGAGGGAGACCAGGTGGGCAGAGGAGTACCCAGCAATGGTCAGGTATACAGTGGCTAGGGACCAACACAACACTGGGAACCAGTGGGGTTGTGTGACAGGAACATACAAATCAAGGGATAGGGCAAGAAGGGCCTGGCCACCAACAGCCTCATACATCTTAGATATGTACCAGACTGGTGTGGAGGAGGACACACTGCGGGACCCTTTGTACTCCCAGGAGAAAAACATGGCCCTGGTGCAGAGCATACTCGATAAGGAGCACATGATCTTCACCACTGAATGGGCCAGAAGGATTGGTACTAAGAAGAAGCTAGTCTGGAGTCAGGTCCTAAACGCAGTCAATGCAGTGTCCAAGCATAAGTGCACCACTTAGTCCATCAAGACTGACTGCAAGACCAAAGTCAAGAACAAGAAGCAAGACCTGGCCTTCTATGCGAGAGGCACCAAAGGTGGTCCAAAAGTGAACCTCACCTTCAATGCCTGGGAGGAGATGGTCTGAAACAACCTCTCCATGACTGCTGTTGAGGGGGTCCAAGGTGGCTGTGAGACAGGAGATGACAGCACCTTCCAGGCTCCCAGTAAGTCCAAAGTCTCTTAGCTAGTATGGCTCAACAGTGTCAGCCTTGAGCTGCCTAACTTGATCAACCTAGCACTGATAAAGTTTAAACAATGAGATAATGTTCTAGATCCCAAACAGAAATGCGATGGGGTAAACAGGTCAAATCATGTCCAAGTACAAGTTTAACCCTCTCGGTGCTGCTTTGATCAAACATACCTACCTTGTACAAACAATGATTACCATTGAGTTGTAATACACACATCTGTTATGTTCTTAAATAATGTTACACATGTAGCCATGGGGATTTCAGCACTTAACACTTTCAGTGCTAGTGGGAAATGCAACCCACTGATTTAACTAACACAAATTCATTGCATATCCAACACATAAGCTGCGTGAGCACTAACCCCATGACCCCACACAGAACACAACAACACAAGGAGGATATGTGTTTCTCCCACACAGAGATCCATAACAAACACACATCCAGTGGAGGCTACTACAGAGGAGGCTACTGAGTGAGACCAGGTGATTCTCCAGGAGGTGTCTGTGCAACATGTAGATATCTGCAGCCACTGTCAGAGGCATTTAATTCCAGTATAACACAAATGGACTCATTGGCTTGTTTGGCCAGATGCCCATTGAACCGCACAAACAAAATCAAATCCAGAGGCTACTGTTTGAGAGAGCTCAATAGCCATCTGAGGCATCAACTTCAACAACCTCCCCCTCAAGTGTGACACCCACAAGAACCCCAAAACCCACAAGAGTCACCAGACAGTCGGTGAGGGCATCCATATCTGCACCCTCTTCTAAACCCGGCCCTAAAAATAAAAAAGCCCCACTATCATGTTTTCCCTAAATAAAATGCATTTCCTGATCCCAATCATGTCTGTGATTCCTTCAGGTACCTAACACGGTCAGGGGCAGATATGTATCCAGTGGATTGTAAAGCAATGCATTGAACACGACTATTGCACATTTTACTTTGTGGGAAAGTGTTTGAGCAATGGCAAACGCAACACATCCACAGTTTTCCAATTTCAACTCTCAATACACCTAGCAAATTAAAAATCCTGAAGCTGTTGACTGGGCATGATTTGAGTTGAAGTTTAACAACAGCTGATGGGAAAATCTCAGTCTGGTCACACACAGGATTACTGTTAACACACAAGATCAGTAGCATTCCAACACAAAGGTACACCTCCTTCACATAACATTATGTCAGACATGTGGCACAGGCATCACACTGTGCAAACACACATATCACAATACACAGTGTATGGAACTTAAGCATATCCTTCACAGCAACCAGTGTGCATCCCCCAGGGTGTGTTTTCATCAGGAGTGTGCTTGTGAGTAGTGGAGGGATCTTAGGGGACTCCTGGGTTTCCAGTGGGGCATTCAATGCATCATACATATATGTGTGTAACCAGCTTGCATGCCAAACTCCAAACTGGATGGACATATGCATGATCCACATGTTGTTCTGATGGAAGAACTGGTCAAACTTTACTGTTGAACTATATCCATGATGGGTTCCTTCTCAGTTCCACTGTCACGAAGAGTTGCATACAATGACTGTCCAAGATTCCAATCAAGGGACATGTGTGGATTTCAGATGATGTTCCTTGAGTTGGAACAACATATGGATGTTGTGCAGGTCCTCAACACTTTGTTCTTCATGGGGTGGATAACCTCTGATACAGTAACATTGTGTGAGGGCAAACACATAGTAATGGCTCATTGGGGATTGGTCATGTTCCTCCTTTGTTCCATTGTGTAGGAACAGATGTGCCCTTATCAGATCCAACCATATGACTCATGTCACTTGACATGACAGTCTGCCATACAGTATTAACATACAGTAGCACTAGGAAGAAGCAGGATGAGCACTATATGGAAGTGGAGTCAGAGTTTCACCGGGGTAACTTGAACATCTCTCTGATGCATGATGGGTCATGCCATGGATGCCTGTAGGAAGGAATGACGGAAGTTGAAACTGCTCTGCATAACTGTATGGTACTCACAGAATTAGCCATCATAATCCTATTAATCTTTTGACTTCCAGAGGGGTATCCAACCCATTGCTTCTCAAAGGGTTGGATACTCCTCTGAAACTTATAGGGTTAGGAACGAGTGGCTGCTAACCATCCATATGAATGTGTGAAAGGGACATCATAGCAATAGCTAATCTAGTAAATGAACTACCCCCATGAATCAGAAGCTTGTGTCTGGTGCCGGCTCATTGTCATTGTGCTGCACACATATACTGGGCCTGTCAACCTCCCTCTCAATCAATTATTCCTATGCAGTACTCAACACTTTTACGCAGGAAATCAATCCATATTGAGCTAGATTAGGCATTGTAAATCTCTGGTTTTCCTAATACCTTTACTAACTTTTTAACACTCTAAACACTCTAAACCTGATTATTTGCTGTATGTAATACTATGGGAAAATGATGGGCATATTCAATCGGGTTTAGCTGTGTTCACAGGAGGATACATGATATCCATGAAGTGGCTGAATGGAATTCCAAATGTCAGTTGAATTCACAGCCTCCATTAGACCCAAACATGTCAGCTGCATGTGTTCATACTGTTTCAGCTATGCTGTTGTGATGTGGACACATGCAATTCCAAAGCTGGAGGCTTTTGTGAAACTAAGTGATCCTGTGGAATGAAACATATAATTATGTATTGTGCGAGTGTGTTTCCACACATTCCCCTTGCCTAATCATGATCATACATGCATTGTGTTTGATTCATGTGTAATACTCACAAGTAAAGAAGTTCCTGATAAGCCTGCCTTATGTCTCTGATCCTCTCTGGGTCTATTCATCTTCAAGCTGGGGAACAGGCACCTTCACAATGCGTTGTGGATCCAGATGCTTCAATATTGTGTGTCAACTGAGATTTTGTGAAGTATGGCACGTGCTAGTATGATATCGTAGATAGGGATGGGCGAAAATTTCTGCCTCAAACTTAAATGTGCAAAAAATGGAACTTTCCTCTTGGGGAAAAATTTCCAGCGAAAGGTGCCAATTTTATACTTTTTTTTCTTTTTTCGCCTAGCTCATTCCATTGAAATCAATGGGAACCTAGAAGTTACACACAACACATAGCAAATATTATTTTATTTCCCAAAGGCATAGTATAAAAGGGGCATGAGGGTGTCTGTGTTGGTGGAGTGTGGGGAAAGAATCAGTTGGACAGGGGATAATTTTACTGGGATTGGGGGGAGGTAGTTAATATAAAATAAATCCTAAATATAAATAAAAAAAATGGTGGCACTGGCAGCTGGGGCAGCACGTCTGGCAGCAGGTACAATACTAGTGGCTGCAGGAACAACAATGGTGGCACTGGCAGCCGGGGCAGCAAGTCTTGCAGCAGGCACAGGCAGCTTATCTATCCTTCTCTCACTAGTACTACACTTTTCTCCCTTCATTCCCATTCCCTTTTCTCCCTCCCTTCCCATTAACTTTCCCAATATCCCTTGGGGTTATTTAGGGGGACTGGACAGCATTGGTTCAGTACTGCTAGTCACTTCCTCTTCCTCCTCCTCCTCAGACTCAATGGACACATAATAAGGGTCCTTCCAGTTCCTCTTTTTGCTGCTCATAGTGATAGGAGTCACTATGCGCCTCTCCTGCCTCAATTTTTGCAAAAGATCACAACAGAACAGCACAGCACGTCTATGTCACTCTGTAGCTGCTTCTATTGTGTATGCCTTCCGTGAAAACGTCTAGACATTGAAAAAATTGCAAAAGATTTTGGCCAATGGGCAAAAGATGTGACAATTTTAACCACTAGTTTTAAAGCAGCTTTTCCCATGAAAAAGCAGATAACAGCGTTGTTTTCTCAAAATTTATCGAGGGAACACAGTCAACAACTTTCACCCATCCCTAATCGTAGACTTTGCCTGGTGCATATTGCATAGCTCCTCCTGAGTTATCCAGGCAGTGCAATCTTGTTTTAAGTAGGCCAGGTAAGTATGTGCTGGTGTGGTAATTGTTGTTTGAATGTGGTTGGCGTAATGCTGTTTACCTGTCAGGTGTGTGTGTGTGATGTTGAAAGGTGTAGTTGTTGATGCTGGTGCACCTTATCTCTCCTTTAACTAGTGATCTTGCACAGACAGGCTTGGGTTGTTTAGTGATTGACAGATGTGCATATTGTGTTGTGTGTCCATGCCTGTTGGTATGTATAAACTCAATTGTGCCAGGGTATGGTGCCACAGATTGTTTGAGGTTTATTTGCAAAGCCCTTGTTCCTCTGGGGATTTATGGTTTAATGTTGGTTGTCCAGCACTTATTTGTGCACCATTACATGGATTCATTTTGCATTTTCTGTAATTGTGCTAAGTGTTGAGTTAGTTGTCTGTTCACTGCTTTGGTTTGTTCAGTGGGGGTTTCTTACTGTCATTCTGTGCTGTATTTCAAACAAATTAGGCACAGGATTACAGTGAGTTAATGTATCTGTTTAGTATATTGTCACTCACCTCACAGAAATGAATCGCTAAAGGGTAGAGCTGTTCCTTTGATCTCAATGGCCAAAATATTACAGGCCTTGTCATTTTTTAACACAGGTTCACAGCACGGGTTATTGGATGACTTATTGTGCTTGCAAAACTACCGTCTGATTTTTTTTTTTTTAATGGTGGGAATTGGATCGAGTCCTTAATATTTAGGTTCTATAGAATAATATAGAAATTGGAGAAGTGATGGCACTGGAGAAGTTATCCCCCTTATCAATGCTTTATCACACCTTAGTTCATGTCCCCTCAGATGGCCTTATACAACTGCAAAACACTGCATGCTTCATAAATATAAAAAATATTAATTCTGATATAAATAGTCTGCACATTAAAACAGTAACATAACATATATATCTCTGCAATATGTTTGTAAGGCACACTGTGTTTGTGTCTTTACACCATTTATTACCCTTACATATTTACTGCAGATGCAATATTTATCTTACGGAAAGTTTGTGTAATGGAAAATATAGTTTCCTCTTTCTCCTAGGAAATATAACAAGGTCTTCAAATACCACAGGGTGGTCATTTTTTTTCATATGCCACCCACATTGTGTTATCCATTAAAAAGAAACATTTAAATATCTTGGCACTAAATACAAAAATCTGTTTCTGAAAAACATCATTTACCTTATTTAATATTAGTAGTTAACAGTGGTGTCTGTTTAACAAGAGATTCTATTGAGATTCCTCAGTGTAATGGTGTAACTTCGATAATCCAGCACTTACACAAAATCAACCATTTGTGGTCTTTTCTTAATTAATCTTTCTATTAAACACCATTGACAAAAACAGCACAACATGGTTTCTTAAAGCAAATTAATACAGATTGTTGTTGATTATGACTGAATGCCTACTTATGGTCTGTAAAAATTACTCTTGTTTAACCCCTTATGGACCAATGCCATGCCAGGACCAAATTAATCAAATGGCAAAAAAAAAAAAAAAAAGCCCTGTGTTTTCCTTAAAGGGACAGTAATACTTTAATATTACTAATCCCCATAGTGTAGCTCTTTAAAAAAAAATTAAATTGCCCCCAAGTACATCTCTCAAACCTTTATGGTTTGAGAGAAAACCGTAAGCAAAGTCCCCCCCCTCCCCCTTCCCTGAAGTCAGCATTGTACTGATTGCAGGGGAAGTCTGTCGTACAGGCTTGCGGCTCTGCAGCTGAGCCGAGATCACGTTAGTGAAAAAGAAATATTTCACTGAAACGGTCTTCTACATGTGCTTGGTTTGCAAGCATACGTAGGAGACCATTTCAGTGAAATATTTTTTTTTTACTAACTCAATCGCGGCTCTGCTGCAGAGCCACCTGATGAAAAATAAAACCTGATATCCCTGCAGTCAGTACTACGCTGACTTCAGGGAAGGGGGAGGGAGGGGGGAACTTTGCTTACGGTTTTTTATGGTTTGAGAGATGACCCTGGGGGCAACTGAATTATTTTTTAAAGAGCTACACTATGGGGATTAGTATATGAAAGTATTACTATCCCTTTAACAATTTTTCTCAACCTCTATTAGTTGGCGTTACATGCAAGAAAACTGACGTTACAGTTTACAAATAACAAAATGCATTTTAACTCCATTTTTAAGTCAATTTACATGTAACTCCATTTTTATAGGGTTTTTTCTCTTCTATGGTGCAATAGGTTTGTGCCAGAGTTAGTACACTTTTCTTCTAAACCTAAAGCCACATGTCTGCTATTATAGTAAATATGGTGAATCAAGAAGAACTGGAGTAACCCTGGGGCAAACCATCTGCATTATAGGGGACAATTAAAATGCTGAATAATACATCTCTAGTATTCAAGGTATTAAAGCCCCATTTAAATTAGTGGGACCTTAATGAATCTCCCCCCAGTTTTTCTTAATACATCAGTCTCAATATTTCTATTACCAGGGCACGATGCACTAAGGTGTGAAAAAGAGGTGATAAATTGGAGATGACATCTCCAGTGTGATCATCTCTTCAGTTACTGTCATTCTATGGAACCATACACTAAGATCTCTCATAGGCACCATAGAATAACATAAGACTTGGAGAGATGATCACACTGGAGATGTCTTCTGCACTTTATCACCTCTTTATTACACCTCAGTGCATGTCCCCCCCAGATTTTTTTTTATCAATATGCACATAACAAGAAGTATGTGTGTGTGGTGTGTATATGTGTTTGTATGTATGCATTTGCGTGTGTATCTGGTGTGTGTGTGTATGTATGTGTATACCCTACTGGTGAGATAGCTCATTGGTAAATTCCCTGCCTGCAGAGCCTGCTCAAACCGCAAGGTTGCAGGTTTCATTCCCGTCAAGGTCAACTCAGCCCTTCATCCTTCTGAGATCAATAAATGAGTACCATTGATTGGGTAATAATAATGTCTATTATTCAGCTGCCAATTTGGTTAATTTCAAGAGCGTGCGTTGAAACCGCTTTGAGTCCCACTAGGAGAAAGGTGCAATATAAATAATAGTTATTATTATTATGTGTGTGTGGGGGGTATATATGTGTGTATGTATATGTGTGTGTATGTGTGTGGTGTGTGGTGTTTGTGTCTATGTATGTGTCTATGTATGTGTATGCATGTGTGTGGTGTTTGTGGTCCAAGGAGGCTGAGGAGGCTTTCGAGGCACTCAAAGCAGCATTTGCTTCTGCACCAGTCCTGTCGCACCCCAAAGTGGAACTACCATTTATACTCGAAGTAGACGCGTCAGAGACTGGTGTAGGGGCAGTTCTTTCTCAGAGGTCTGGGCTGGGCCAACCACTCAAGCCATGTGGTTTCTTTTTGAAAAAATTAACTAAAGTGCAATCAGTATATGAGATCAGTGACCGTGAATTATTGGCAATTATCTTGGCCTTACGTGAGTGGCGTCACTTGTTGGAGGGCACCAGGGTACCGATTCTCATATTAACTGACCACAAGAATCTGTTGTACCTCTCTGAAGCTAAAAGATTGTCTCCTAGACAAGCCAGATGGGCCCACTTCCTTTCTCATTTTAACTTTGTTGTTTCCTATTTACCCGGCTCTAAGAATGTAAGAGCTGATGTGCTGTCCAGGCAGCACGGTCCTGAATTGGAGTCTGAGGAACAGCCTGTACCTATTATTCCGCAAGATCGCATCCTGGCCACCCTACGGACTAGCATCACGTCTCCCTTGGGTCAACAGATCTTGGCTACTCAGGCTGATTCTCCTCCTGAAAAACCTGTGGTCAAATGTTTTGTAGCTGAACCTTTTTGGGCTAAACTCCTTGAAACATATCATGCCTCATGAGCAGCTGGCCATGTGGGCAGAGATCAATTAATTTGCTCATTATCTCGTATCTTCTGGTGGCCCACACTAAGGGCAGATTGCGCTGATTTCACGGCAGCTTGTGCGGTATGTGCCCGTTCCAAAATACCCAGGCATTTGCCTGTGGGCCTATTGTAACCGGTGCCTAATGGGGATCATCCATGGTCACATGTGTCTATTGATTTTCTGGGTGAATTACCCACCTCAAAGGGTTTCACTTACATATTGATGGTGGTAGACAGATTTTCGAAAATGGCCCATTTTGTGCCCTTGCTCGGGTTGCCTTCAGCCAAAGAGTTGGCAGTTGTGTTTGCTCGTGAGGTATTCAGACTCCACGGGGTACCTCAGGTGTTGATTTCAGACCGGGGCAGCCAATTCATTTCCAGGTTCTGGAAGGCATTCTGCGTCCAAATGGGTATCCGGTTGTCTTATTCATCTGCATACCACCCACAGACTAATGGAGCTACTGAACGCTCAAACCATGGGCTCAAACTATTTATCCGCTGCTTTGTTTCCAATCATCATGATGACTGGGCTGAACTGCTACCTTGGGCTGAGTTTGCGAGGAACTGTGCGATTAATAACTAATCCGGAAGCTCCCCATTCCTTGTCAATTATGGGTACCAACCATCATTGCTTCCGGATGCTTTTCAGGCACAACAGATGCCAGCCCTTGATGAACACCTCAGACAGCTTCATTCTACCTGGGCACATGTACAGACCTCACTATGTGAATCCTTTCAGCGTTACAGGCATCATGCCAATAACAGGAGGTTGCCAGCTCCGTTGTTTCAGGTTGGGGACTGTGTGTGGCTTTCTTCAAAGAATCTGAATTTACAAACTCCTTGTCACAAATTTGCCCCACGGTTCATTGGTCCATTCAAAGTTCTCCGGAGAATTAATCCTGTTTCCTATGCAATGGACCTCCACACTAATATGCGCATCTACAATGTCTTTCATGTATCCCTACTTAAACCTCTTGTCTGTAATCGCTATACCTCTGCTCCAGTGGTGCCGGCTCCAGTTCGCATCCAAGACCACAATGAGTATGAGGTCCAAAGTATTGTGGATTCACGCAGGGTGAGTGGACAAATCCAGTACCTGGTTCATTGTAAGGGGTACGGCCCAGAAGAACGATCATGGGTCAAGTATGCAGACATTCATGCTCCATTGTTATTAAGACAGTTCCATGCCAAGTTTCCATCTAAGCCTTGTCCTCCTCTGAGGGGAAGGGGTCGTTGAGGGGGGGTACTATCACGGTGCCCGTGCTTTCCCTCTGTAAACAGCGACATTATTAACACTGCAGTTCCCTGATTGGCTGGTCTTTATTGCTACCACTAGGGCTTGCCTATATATACTCTGGGACGTTCTCCCTTAGGCGCCCTTTCGTGGTGTACGAGTTCCTGAGTCTGCTCTGTATCTTTGCTGTTTCATGTATGACCTGGCCTGCCTGACTACGCTCCTGTGTTGTGGTTTATATGCTCCGTTGCTGACGGTATCCTGGCTGAGAACCCGCTCCGTTGCTGACCGTATCCTGGCTGAGAACCCGCTCCGTTGCTGACTGTATCCTGGCTGAGAACCCGCTCCGTTGCTGACTGTATCCTGGCTGAGAACCCGCTCCGTTGCTGAATGTATCCTGGCTGAGAACCCGCTCGGTTGCAGACCGTATCCTGGCTGAAGACCCTCTCCGTTGCTGACAGTATCCTGGCTGAGGACCGCTCCATTGCTGACAGTATCCTGGCTGAGAACCGCTCCGTTGCTGACAGTATCCTGGCTGAGAACCGCTCCGTTGCGGAATGTATCCTGGCTGAGAACCAATCCGTTGCTGATAGTATCCTGGCTGAGTACTAGCTCCGTTGCTGACTGTCCTGGCTGTTAACCCGCTCCGTCACTGAGTATCTTGTCTGAGTACCGTTCCGCTGCTGACGGTAGCATGCTGCCTCCTCATTGTGACCGTTGTCCTCAGTGGATACCATCCACCTGATACCGTGTTAGTCCGAGCATTCAGGTGACCCCGTGTGGTTACCGATTTCCGTTACCGTGCAGCGATTGTCATGTGCGCAGCAGGGCTCTGTTTTCTATTGACCTTAGGCTAAGCTTTGTGCTCAGGCTGCTCTACTGCCATCCGGTGGTGTGTACAATCAAAGTACCGGTGCGGTATTGTCCATGCCGACTGAGTTACTCTGATCACTCTCTGTGTCTGTCTCACCAATATCGCTGGGCTCACTCCTTTTGGGAGTTGCAGTTTAGTTGGGCATTTTCCATTAACCATGTGTGTACCTGGGGATTCCAGGTACAAGAGCGCTACCATTTCTGACTGCAGAGTCTTGAACTCAGGAGTCAGCGTTGCACTTCCAGCTTACAGGTTGAGAGACTGGTTGTGTTCCGGTACTTACCTCCTCTTGATCCACCCCTAGCTTTCTAGGGCTTTCCTGTAGCAGCTGCCTAGGTCTCCGTTAACCCTTTGTGGGTTGGGCTGCATGTTCAGTCGGCTAGGTCCTTGGTCAGCATTGCCTTGTTCCTGTTGGATCAGTACCCAGGTGTCTGGGTTGTGCCAGTCCTCTACTGTAGGCTCCCTGCCACTGTAGTCCTGTTGCCATTCCAGGACTGTGCACAAGTTGCCTTACCGGTTCTGCCAGAGGTCTGATTGTCAGCAAGTGCCAGATCTCTCCTTCTACCTGTATGGGTTCCAGTACCCAGGCGTCTGGGCAGTCTGTCCTATTTGTGTACCTCCTGTGTTGGCATCCTACAGTCTGCTTGGGACTGTAGGTTACTCCTCCTAGGTTGCCAAATACTGTTGAACGTATTGTCAGTACCCTACTGTATTGTACATATTTTATTACTGTACTCCTGGCAGCCTATTGTTCTGTTTATAGGTCTAGAACATATACTCTTGTATGCACTTTGTTCTAATAAAGTTATTTTAACCTTTCCGATCTGTCTGAGTGTTCATCTAAAACCGTGACATTCTCTTACTAGGACCAGATGTGGCATGATCACCCTGCCCTTTATCCTACATACTGGTGGTGAGTGTGACACCTGGTATATGTAGTAGTGCCACCACTTTCTGCACTTATCAACACTGACCTGAGGTAGTTGTTCAGGTGTTGGTTCATCCCGGGTTAGATGAGCCAACACCCTCCGACAGCTGACTTCCCTGCCACACAATTTGCATTTAACTAGCTGGCCATCACCAACTGTCACAAAATGGTCCCATGCTTTGGAGCAATGGATGACTCTGGAAGGTGGTGGAGAAGAAGAAACTTCTTCATGTGCTGGAGCAACCTCGCTATGCTTTTTTTTTCTACGTACCTTTATAGGGGTACAGGTAGACCCAAAGATGGCAACAGGGATGTTGGGTCTGGGATTGGAGGAGGATGGAGTAACACTGGTGGTGGAGTCACTAGCAGCTACTACCTGCCTGGGAGAATCATTTGGAATTGGAGAGGCAGTTGGTGAGTTTTCAATAAAAGAGAAAATTGTACCATTAGCTGAAGAAAAAGGAGGCGTACTATGGACAGCATTCAGGTCAGGGGGAAAATCAAGGTCAGGGGAAAAATCAAGCTCAGAGGAAAAATCAAGCTTAGCAGGCCTTGGTACCTCATAGTCTTCTTCTGCCTCTTGTAGGTTTTGATAGGAAGAAAAATCGTCAGCAGCAGATTTTTGGGAGATCCGCTGAATTCCTTCTTCTGCCTGGTGGCTACTGGGAAATGGTAAACTATCTCCCTCAATAACCTTTTTTGGAGAAGATATGCTCTCAGTGTCAGTGACAGCGGTGGCAGGAAAAAATTTTCTCCAAATACTCCAATAATTCCCATTTGGACTACTTGCGCATTGGTACTGCCCGCAGTTTCCCACCAATAATGTTAAACACGCTAGGTGTACCTAGTTTCATAGAACTGGCTGTAGCGGAGGTGGTGACTAAACTGGCAGTGGCACTAGTCATTGTGCAGGTGGAGGGATCATAATGAAACAGCTGACGAGAGACAGGTGATGGCTGCTTCGTGGCCTTAGAGGAGGACCTGGACCTCTCTACCCTGCTAGTAGATGGTAGAATGACCTGCAGTTCCCTTCTTCTTTCTAGTTTTTGGTTTGGAGTGCTGCTGCTGCTGAGTCTGACTAGAAATACTCAAAGTAATCTTCTTTCCCTCCCTGTTGCTGCTAACTCTGCTGGAAAGCAACTGCACTGTGGTGGTGCTGGTGGTTGCTGGGTCACTGCAGCAGGTACCAGGATGAGGAACATCAGGTTATTCACTAGGACTCAGATCCATGACAGATAGATAGATAGTCAACTATAATAGTTTTCAAATGTAAAAACATGGCCACATGACAACTGTGAGGCTGGCTGTGTCACTCTGAAAACTATTCGAACAAATTCCTATTATTATTTTTAATATTTAACACAGGAACAAAGATGACTCTCCCTTGCGATGGCAATAAGGTACTAAGCCTGCCTACAGAACTGTGAGACTGGCTGATGTGTTACAATGAAAATTCTTCAAACAAATCCCCAATATTAATTTTAATATTTAACACAGAAACAAAGGTGACTTTCCCTTACAGTGGTAATAAGGAACTAGGCCTGCCTACAGAACTGTGAGACTGACTGCTGTGTCACTCTGAAAAATATTCTAACAAATTCCTACTATTTTTAATATTTAACACAGGAACAAAGGTGACTCTCCTTTACCTTGGCAATAAGGTACTAGGCCTGCCTACAGAACTGTGAGACTGGCTGATGTGTCACTCTGAAAAGTATTCAATCAAATTCCTACTATTTTTAATATTTAACACAGGAACAATGGTGACTCCCCCTTACAGTGGCAATAAGGCACTAGGCCTGGTTGCCTGCCTACAGAACTGTGAGACTGGCTGTGTCACTCTGAAAATTATTCAAGCAAATTTCTAATATAATATTTCACAAAGGAACAAAGAAGACTCTCCCTTGCAGTAGCAATATAAGGTACTAATGCTGGCTGCTTGCCTATGCCTAATGCTACCTGCCTGCCTACACAACAAGTGGACACTATCTCTATCTCCTGCTTCTTCTCTCTCTGGGCTCCAACAATGGACTAACAGGAAATTCAGGCTGTCTGGGTGTCTGTGTCATTAGTCCATCCCCCATCATGAAATGAAGAAGCTAATTGGACTAGAGACAAGACGGGAGAGTAGCGCATGAAAAGAAGAAGCAAATTGGACTAGAGAGGGAGGGAAAGTATGGAGGGAAAGTATCACGTGTGCAGGTAGTCGTCGCCAAATTTCCAAAATTTCTGACGACTTCCGGACCAGGGCTGTGTGGATTTGGATTTGTTTTTACAAACAATCCTTGCCTTTCGTCCAGCCAGAATGTCTCCGAATTATCCCATATTCGACAAATTACGAAATTGCCAATTTGCGCAAGCCTAGTTTTTATTACATTTTACTTTTGGGGCAAAATGTTTTATCTATCTCTAACTCAAAGGACCTTATTCTGGAAGCTCTTGTAGTGCCTTTCTTGCACAAACAAAATGCAATGTGTTGGGGATCTTGAGAACCTTTAGACTTTTAGATCCTTCAAAGGGTTCAAAGACAGTTCAGTGAATGGGAATTTCTGTTTGTTCCATGTGGTGAAGTTGAACTGCTCCTCAATTGCTCCAGTTATTCTCATTATATCAGTTCCTAATCATGTAGACTAAGCATGCACTGAACTAAATTGAAAATTGTAAATGATGTCCTTTTTTATGGATTCTTAAGGTTTTTAAAATGTAGTCAGCCCTGGGCTATTTCCATTATCTCAGACCTCAGTACTACAAGTCTCTGTATACTGAGCAGAGCTGGGCAATGTTATGGCTTTTGTGATCCTGTCTCATACTTGACAGAAATGTTGCTATAAGCAAGTTGCAAACTATACACAAATTCTAGTTTGTGTTTGCTATTTTAACCTTTGTTTGTCTGAATTAAGCAAGATGCCAGAAGATTCCTTTCTGCTATTTACTACGAACATAAACGGTAAATTGCAGATGCAAATTGATAAAGTGCTGCTCCATAAGATATGGAGTTTCTGTGTAATATATTTGTTTAACACTTTGAGTGCCAGAGTGATATCCAGCCCATTGCAGTGCAATGCGTTGGATACCTCTCTGGCACCCAAAGGGTTGAACATTCAAAGGATTATATACTCAGAGATTTTGACAAGAGTGGACAGGGGGGTGGCTTTGCCTCCTTGCCCACTAATGTCAAAATCACGCCTCCATGTCCATGCATGACCAGGCAGACATTTTCCCAGGAGTGGCCTGAGGAGCTACACCCCCTGGCCACTCCTGTGAAAATCACTACCTTGTTCATGGATGCATGGGAGCGAGAGTTTGGAGGAGATCTGAATAACTCCTCCATACTGCCGCCCCTGTGTTTGTGTGTGTGTGTGTGTGTGTGTGTGTGTGTGTACACCAAGGCTGCAGAATTTGTGTCACATGACATGTTACACACACACCCATCTTTTATATATATATATATATATATATATATATATATATATATATATATATATATATATATATAAACACACACATCAGGGCTTAAAATTAGAAGTCCTTTGCTACTAGCCAGACCTGAAAAGTTACTCGCCACTGCAAGCCAAAACATACCCACCAGGGCTGAATTTCTACTTGCCATGGCTAAATTTTCACTCGCCATTGGCTAGTGGCGAGTGGAAATTTTGAGCCCTGTACACATATTTATTTTACAGGTCTTTCTCAAGAAAAGAAATTAAGGAAGACTGAGAGGAATTTGGGTACAGGGTGTTCAGCCTGAATATCCAAACCGCTTCACTTCTATTTAATGCATTAACAAAACTCCCCCTACTAAAATCTAATCTTACACTCTCTAATACAAAACCCATTAATGATTTAGAATCACTATTAAGTGTTTTGAGGAAATGACGTGATACCGAATGGGTAGTGATTTTTTTCTCAATATTCCTCTAATGCTTGTACATTCTCCTTTTAAATGATCTTTTTGTTCTTCCTATGTACAACAAATCACAAGGGCATTGCAGCACATAAATTACCCCTACACTATCACAATGAAGGAACTGTTTAATACAAAATTCACTACTACTCTTTTTATCCTTAAATGTTTCTAGTTTTTTTAGGGCAGTTGGCACAGGTGGTGCATTTGCCACACCTATACAAACCTGTCACTGGTGACAAAGTGAAGGGGTTCTTTCTCTCACCCTCCTCCTCCCTAGTTAAACTTCCCTCATTCTGACTCTTATTAGGGTTGGTATGATGTTTAGATAATTTTTGACAGTGTTGCAATTGTTGGCCTTTTTTATTGGCTCCTGAAACTGTTGGTGCTAATAAGTTTTTAAATTAGGATTTTTTTCTACATATGATGTGGGCATTATCTGGAACCAAATTCCTGGGGACTTTGTCTTCGGGCTTTGGACCAGAATTTTTCCAAAATTCTCCATATTTTATAAATTTTATCTGAATACATAGTTACTGGTACTAAATCATATTTATATTTCTCTTTTTCCATAGTTCTTTCCCATATCACATTATTAACCCTATTGATCTTATGCTTTTTTTGTCAATATTTAGCATTTTTATCCTTCGCCTTAAAGGTATAGTAATGTTTCATAATAAAAGCAGCTCCAATTAATCTTCATAGTATTTGGGCCATGGAGAATGTTATTTCAATACTGTCTGAGTTGTAGTTCAAGAGCATTTGAATGATAAAGTATCCCCACTCCCACCCCTTTTACTGATGTAACACTGCTCACCTAAGAACAGAAAGGTGGTGTCCAAGTGGATTGCAGAGAGGGACAATCTTCAATTAACATAAGGGTAAAACCTGTCAGTGTGGGCAGGGCTTTCATTGTTTTCACAGTAAGAAGATTGTCCCTTGCTGTGAGCTGTCTGGTCTGTGGACCATATTCTACATCTGAGGGGAGGCGGCTTACACTACATAAAAGGGGAGGGAGGGGGAAACTTTATCATTCAATTACTCTTGAACTACAGCTCTGACAGTATTGAAATAAAACTCTCTGTGGCTCAAATACTATGACGATTAATTGGAGCCGCTGTTTTTGTGAAACATTACTATCCCTTTAAGTCTAACAACTGACTTATTTTCAACATAGTTCTTCCTTTTTATCTGTTTATTAACTTTAACTGTAACATTATCATTGCAATTTCTATGCTGCATGCCCAAACAATATAGAGTAACACAGTGATGTGACTGTAAAATATTTAGTACGTGAGCAAGACTGTATTTTTGACCAACAGTTTAATGATCTAACTCTTCTGTCACGATCCCATTCTGTGTCTCTATCAAATCACCTCTATTACAATTTACCACTTCAATAAAGGCTTCTCAGGCTTTGATTTTATTGTATTCTTGTTCCAAAAAGACCTCCTAATAAGCCCTATTCCTTGTTCCCAATAGTCGCAACTTAGTGAACAGTTTCTACATATTCTTATAAACTGGTCTTTTGGAATATTATCCAACCAAGTTTTTTTGTGCCAGCTCGAGTAAGGTATGCAGTTATTCTGGTCAATGGTTTTAAAGGGATAGTAATACTTAATTATTACTAATCCCTATATTAAAGTAATATTAAAAATAAATATATTGCCCCAGTGTCATCTCTCAAACCTTTATGGTTTGAGAGATGATCACTCCTAAAGTTGCCCTCTCCCTCCCCCTTCCTCGAAGTCAGCATTGTAGCTGACTGAAAGGAAATCCGATCTTAGGATCATCAGGTGGCTCTGCAGCAGAGCCATGATCGCGTTAATAAAAAAAAAAATCTTTCACTAAAACGGTCTTCTACGTGTGCTTGCAAACCAAGCACATGTAGAAGACTGTTTTAGTGAAATACTTCTTTTTTATTAACGCGATTTTGGCTGTGCTGCAGAGCCGCCTGATGATCCTAAGACTGGATTTCTCTTCAGTCAGCTACAACACTGACTTCAGGGAAGGGAGAGGGAGAGGACAACTTTAGGAGCAATCCGAGATGACACTGGGGTCGATACATTTATTTTTAATATTACTTTAATATAGGGATTAGTAACAATTAAGTATTACTATCCCTTTAAAGTGAGTTTTCATCAAGATTCAGCCTTTATCCACAAACAAACAAAGATCCAGAAATTATATTTCACTTGTACTGAATGTATATATAAAACTGAGATTCAGATCATCAGTATTAAGGAAAATAAAAAATTCCTCAAGAAGTTCAACACTACCATGCCATATCAGCACAATATAGTTATTTAACCCTTCCATGCCTAGACTGGCACAGTCTTGAGATACAGTATTTATACTTTAATCCTTTGAGTGCCAGAGGGGTATGTTGCTTACCCCTCTGGCACTCAAAGGGTTAAGGTGTCACTTTGATACAGATTGTTATTACATTGGACTGATTAGTGGACACTTAGATAACCCTTTGCAGTGGAATTCTATGCGCACTAGTCATTTACTATTAGTCCGATGCTGCTGAACTTATTTTAGTTGTCTGTATATGTATTTTAATCTATTAACAATTTGAATTGGTGATCACCTAGTGATTTTTGTAAATTGATATACTTAATTTTATTTTATTTATTTATGTAATAATTTTCTTTTTCTTAATAAATTTGTTTTTGGATCCATTTGTGTTTTTCTTAGATATTTTATAGAGATTGAAATACTGTGTATTTCCTACTTATATGTCACATGGCCGTAAGGAGTTTACAAGCACCATGCCTGGAGTTCAAAGTGATATTACTTCTGAGTTGTTACTACCTCTCAAATTCGGTCATAACAAATAAAAAAAAAAGTTTCTACAATACATTTCTCCAAAATATATTTTTCTGCATAAGGAGTTATAACTCCATTGTCATCATCAGCCAGTTAATTGTGCTAAGTGGAGTTTGGTATAGACTCAAGATTTTTTTAAGTTTTCATGGTTTTCCATTTTTTGGTGGAAATTCCCACCCATAGAGAAACCAATAGATTTCCTGCTATTTTGCTGACACTGCAGATTTTTTCACGACAATGGTTCCATTTCCACCTATGTTTTTAATGATGGCGAAAATGCAGAAGCTGGAAGGACACTAATGATACTGGATCAGACATGGAGCCCACATCCTTCTGTCCTCATTATCCCTAATTCTTCCAAATCCTTCTCCAGGGTCACAGTGCAGCAGTATGAACAGCACATGTCAGCTGCCTGTGCCTGCTGCTGCTATAAGTGTACCTCCTTCTGAGGTGATGGAAAGTGTGATAGGAGATGACCATCTATCACATTTGTCATCCCCAAACAGTCCCATAGAGAAGCAGGAGACTCCTGGTGGTGATGATAGAGTGATGGAGCAGCTGGAAAATAATATAAGAATGTTTTTGTCATAAAGTGATAAGGAATTGGAAACAGAGATGCAATATGGAATGGTCACCACCACCACCACCAGTGAGATGTTTATCTGTCTCAGCAGTAGCATAATGAGAAGGCTTGTGTGCCACAGACCACCACTGACATCAGGGAATTGGGTTTAGAAAGCAGCTATATGGGACTAGAACATGTTCTACTTGCTACCATTACTCCTGGTTCTATCTCTTGTGCTGATGCTGAGGTAGCAGCAGCACCTGCTTTAAATAGTGAAGGTGCTTCTAGAAAAAGAACTCTGAACACTGAACTCATGGTTGTGGGAATAATTTTCCCTTGGGGCAGGCACAGTGCAATAATTTGTGACTGCACTGTGCACTATATGTAATAAGCTACTGAACAGGGGTGGTCAGAAAAATTTCCTGCATAACGTTTTGTGAAAACCAAAAATGTTTCACTTTTTTCTTGAAAGTTTTCTCCTTTTCCACATTGCAAAAGTTTTTTTCCTTTTCACCACTTCCAACACATGTTTTTGCATATGTTTCCTATGCTGCAACATTTCCCACCACAATACTTTTTCTTCTGAGGACTGCAGAGGAGAAATAAGTAGCTGAAAGTCAAAGTTTTGAGTCCTACAGCAACATATGCTTTGAAAAAAGTGTTAGCATGCAGAGTGCTTTGTCCTTTGCCCACAAAACTAACTTATTACTTAAGTGACACTGGCAACACATGATGCCAGTTATTTAAAGCCTCTGTTTTCAACAAAATGAAAGGGCAGCATGATGTCAAGAAATAAAAAAAAAATAAACAGAGCAACCTACAATGTGGCAGATGAGTATGGTAGTGGTGGTGGTAGACTGGCAGGGTGTGATTGATATATATATATAAATATATATATAAATATAAATATATATATATATATATATATATATATATATATATATATATATATATACTAGTTTTAAACCTGTGTACATGGGCCAACACTTGCAGCACTGCAGTCATGTGCAGGACTGACTGCCCGAATGTGCCGCTGCTGATATGGAGTGGGATGCTCCGAATTCAGACTGTGATCCTCTCTGCGCACCTTCCTGGGACCAAGCGGTCCCAGGAAGGTGTGTAACGTTTTGTAAGACACTCAGACCAGGAGGTTAGAATAAAACACAGTTTTATTAAAAGACAAGGAACACTGCCCACTACAGGCAAATATGGAAAGACTGGTAAATGATATACAGGTATATGTATGCCCTCTCAGGCCCAGTATATAGTGCAAGAACAAATACTGTCACAGGACAGGCATAAATAAGAAGTATCAGTATCAAATGGGTTAAAGTTCTAGGTAGGTAATCAGTTTCTGTTGTGGTGTGTTTGCCAACGCCCAGTAGACGTTAAGAGTAGCAAGAGACTGTGGTACAAGATGTGGAAGCACCTTAGCAGTGAGGCAGAAATTACACACTCCCAGGTCAGGCAAGGAGAGAAGATACACAACACTCTGCAAGAGCTAGCACTACTGTTGAGCCGTGGGCACCCGTGCGGTGCCATAACGGAGGCAATGCACACTGCTAGAGCTGAGGGACCAGAGCCATTAGCACCCTTCTGGTGCGGTAACGGAGTCACAAACACTGCAAGAGCTGAATGGAACCAGAGCCAATAGCACCCGTCCGGTGCGGTCACTGAGTCACAAAACACTGCAAGAGCTGAATGGAACCAGAGCCAATAGCACCCTTCCGGTGCAGTAACGGAGTCACAAACACTGCAAGAGCTGAATGGAACCAGAGCCAATAGCACCCTTCCGGTGCGGTAACAGAACCCTGTACACTGCGAGAGCTGATGGAATCGCCCAATAGCACCACCTGGTGCGGTAACTGATACACTGCGCATAGTAAGGGTTAAGCGGAAGCACAGTGTTAATGGAGGCCACAATGCTCTGCAAGTGTAACCAGGAGGCTCGCTATAACGGAGGCTGCAATGCTCTGCAAGTGTAAACGGGAGGATCAAAAAATCGAAGGCAACAGTGCTCTGCAAGTGTTAACGGACAGGCTCAGTATAACGGAGGCAACAGTGCTCAGCAAGTGTTAACGGAAAGGCTCAGTATTACGGAGGCAACAGGCTCTGCAAGAGTTAACGGAATGTTCAGTCTGCACAAACACTGCTACTATGAAAGTTCAGAATGTCGCCAAGCGACACAGGATCAGGATCGCAGCTGGAACACTCTCAGGATGTCAGGATAGCCGGAATCAGGTCACAGAGCAGGAACGTCAGCCAGGCCGGGTCAATCACGGAGTAGGAACGTCAGACAAGCTGGGTCAGATCACGGAGCAGGAATGTCAGCCAGGCTGGGTCAATCACGGAGCAGGAACATCAGATAAGCCGGGTCAGATCACGGAGCAGGAACGTCAGCCAGGCCGGGTCAATCACGGAGCAGGAACCAATGAGCATAGTCAGACGGGACAAGTCGGTACACAGGAACGCAGGAACACAGCAACAGTAGCACTGGTACAGGAACACCACGAAAGGGCACCTGACAGGTGCCAGAGGCCCGGTATATGAAGGCCATACTGGGCGGGCCAAACAAGCACATCCAATGGGAGTGCACCACAGCAAAGAGTGACAGAGAGATCACGGGAACTGTGATAAGGTGTGCAGAGAGGACTCCTGTCTGAATTCGGAGCGCCCCACTCTGTATCAGCCACTGCGTGGGCAGTCTCTAGTGCGCATGACTGCAGCATGTGCAGCCGTCAGTACTGCACATGACGGCTTCTGACAAACATCCTAGCAAATTATAATATAGGATGAATATATATATATATTTATTTATTTCTACGTGAATGTTCTTGCCATAAGCACTTTCCAGCCCTTTGCCCACCACACTAACCACCTGCTTGTACAATTCAGGCACAGCCGTCCTGGAAAAATAACTGTGGCTTGTTATATGCCAGCATGGTGCTAAGGGTGGGCAAAAAGTGAGAACAATTTCCTACATGACTTTTCATGATAAACAGACGATTTTTCCTCTTTTTTTCGTGAAAGTTTTCTCCTTTATTCAATGCAAAATGTTCTTCCTTTTCGCATATTCCAGCAAAATTTTGCCTATTCCAACACATTTTTCTCTTATTCTAACACATTTGTTGCCTATTCAACAAATTTTTCTCCTATTCCAACACATATTTCTCCTATGTTTAACATGGAGCAACATTTCCCAGCACAATATTACTTTTTCTGAGGGCTGTAGTGGAGAAATAAGTAGCTGAAATTCAAAGTTGTGAGTCCTACAGCAACATATACCTTGAAAAATGTGTTAGCATGCAGAGTGCATTTGTCCTTTGCCCACAACACTTACTTCCTGCTTAAGCGACACTGACACATATTCATGATGATGTCAACTGTCTAATATATTTATTTGTTTAATTATTTATGTCTTTTTTATTTTTTATTTTATTTTTTATTTTTATTTTTTTAGTTGTCCACCCTATGTTATCACAGTCCAAAAAAATATAACTAAAAAACAAAATCAACAACTTCTTTACCCAGACTTCCCAAACACAGAGACAATTAAAGCAAAATAAGCAAACAATTTGAACCCCAGCTGTACAATATTACTTTTTCTGAGGGCTGTAGTGGAGAAATAAGCAGCTGCAATTCAAAGTTGTGAGTCCTGCAGCGACATATACCTTGAAAAATGTGTTAGCGTGCAGAGTGCATTTGTCCTTTGTCCATAACACTTAACAATAAAAGCAAAATCAACAAGCAATTTGGACACCAGCTGCCTGTGTCTTGCCAGTCGGTCACATCAAATTCTGGAGTATTTTGTATCAACCT
This sequence comes from Rhinophrynus dorsalis, assembly GCA_037306005.1. Lineage (NCBI taxonomy): Eukaryota > Metazoa > Chordata > Amphibia > Anura > Rhinophrynidae > Rhinophrynus > Rhinophrynus dorsalis. The sequence goes on from CM074718.1 coordinate 161,839,903, forward strand.
CCTTCCTCCCTTCTTCTCCCCCAGAATGCCCCCAGACTCACCTAATACAGGGAACAAATGTCCTACCTAAATGACTCCCTAAACTAAGCTTTAATTCCCCTTTATTTGCCTATCTTCTCTCCTCTCACAAACACAGAATGGCATGCTGTGAGAGCCTGACACCCCTTTATATGGCTGTAGAAAAGTAGAGAAAACGTTTGTGTTGTGGAGAAAAAATTTTCTTCCAATTGATTTCAATGCAATACAAACAAATACTGCAGCATGTCCACTGCCAACATCTCGGCAACCTTGTCATTCCACAGGCGTACTTCGGGATTGTTTTTGTGAAGTTTTTGACCACCTTCCCAGGAACATTGTCAATGTGGATTGGCAGTACACAGCAGAAGAACCCCATAACTTTATTTCTTTAACAACATGACTAGAGGAGGTGGTGGAGGCAGCATGTGTAGGCAGTCTATGCCAGTTGCCATCTCCTACAGCAAACTCAGAGTCATCATTCTCCTCTGCAACAGAACTCATAGGTGTTATTTGAAATGAACTAACTTTTGACAATGGCAAACTCTCTGACACATAAATAACACCACTACTTCTCTTATCTGCACCAGCGCACTGGGAACATTTTGGAGTGCTTCTGCTGCTGCTAGTTGTTGCAGTTCTGCCCTACTGAAAATGTGTTTCCCAGTCAGACCTGTGGCTGTGTTTCATGTGGGATCTCATTGAAATGTCACCCACTATTTGGCAACCAACAAAACTGTACATTTAAAATGTCACCTGAATGAAAAGAGTGACATCAGAATGTCTCCCAAATCAAAAGGGCGACATTTTGATGTTGTAGGCTTAAGTGTTGCCATCATCTGTGCCTTAACTGTATGCACGGCCACTATAGTAGCTCCCGTATCTCTCTTTTCACCAAAAAAATTATCTTAAAGTGGGTTGATATGCATATATAGATGCCACATATCTGTTTATATGTTATATTTTATATCTGTAGTATATCTGTAGTTTCTTGTATGTTTCTTGTATGTTGCAATATATGTTAAGTTTGCCTCTAGGTCATACCACCTCACAGCAAACATTGGTCTTCCATGAAAGGATGGTAAGGGACACAATTTATTCAGAGCAATGCATTGTTTACCCCTCTGACACTCAAAGAATTATACAAACAGTTTGCAGTGGGCACAAAAGAGATACAACAGCTGAAATAGTTCATAGAAATAACTGACTACTGTTAACTCTCTGAGTGGTCTGTTTGTCTTGCTATTTCACCTCTGTCTGCTTTTAAATGCGTTATGTACCCCTCCAGCACTCAAAGTGTTAATATCTGATATATTGTGTCCCTTACTATCCATTCAAGACCAATGATTGCTGTGAGGGGCTATGACCTAGAGGCAAACTTAACATTTATTGCAACATATAGGAAACTTCAGATATAGAATATTAAAATATAAATAAATATATGGTATCTATACATGGAAAACAGCCCAGTTTGAGATAATTTTATCTTTGTTGAAATCAATGGGAAGAAAAATATTTCTACACCACAGGAACGTTTACTACCACCATATAAAAGGCTGTCAGGCTCTCACAGCAACCATTCTGTGTTTGTGAGAGGAGAGAGAGCAGCATGTTTTTGAGCTAGATGAGATAGGCAAATGAATGGCAATCAATGCTTAGTTTAGGGAGTCATTTAGGTAGGACATTTGTTCTGTGTATTAGGGGAGTCTGGGGGCACTCTAGTTGATAAGAAGGGAGGAAGGAGGTTGACCCACAAATACTCCAAAATTCAGTATGACTGACTCGCAAGACACCGGCAGCTAGGGACCTATTTGCCTTCCGATCTTGCTGTTATTATCTATTTGCTGGGTGGAAAAATCTGGGGGAAGAAGCTGATTTTGTTTTTTGGACAGACTGTGATAAGACAACAGGGTGGACAACTTAAAAAAAATAAAAAAAAATAAAATAAAAAAATAAATAAAAAAGAATAAAAAATGAAATATCCTAGGTGACAGACAGCTGATTGGGTATAGGCAAAGCATCATACAGCTGCATCAGTTGTGTTGTGTACCATACAGTAAAAGAACACAGTGTAGTTGCGTAATGTCCAGAAAATGCACAAGGGGAAGGGGAGGGGTGGAGCAGTGCAGGGAAGTGAGAGTAAAGTGAGAGTAAACTGACTGCAGCAATGATTGCTGCAGCAGGTGCAGTCAATGATGATGATCCCTCTACTCCAAGGGAGGATGCAGTTTGTCAAAGTCCCAGCAAAACTAGTTCCAGCACCACCAGTGTCAGTAGAAATAAAGACCCATAAAAAAAGAACACTGAAGTCGACAACAAGACACATTCAAGTGTTGATGATGCTGGCAGTAGCATAATAGAAGAAGGTGTAGCAGCTGAAGCACCTGCTGCATCAGATAGCAAGACAAACAAGCACCAAAACACTCATCCTCAAAGTAGTAGGGAACTTTATTACAGTAAAAGTAAAATAAATTGTTTGAGACCTCCAAAAAACTTAGCGGCATATAAGGGTAGTAATGGGTAGGAACTGTCAGGGGATGCTGATGCTGCTGAGGATGACCTAATGATGACTGATGATGATGCAGATCTAGAATATATCCCTCCAGCATCCTTCTCTTGTTCAGATACAGATGAAGTTGAGAGTGAGGAACAATGTGCCTGTCTATAAACTGTTTGAGAAAGCCATTGGAAAGTCTGACCCTGGAGAAGCACAGATGTCAAAAAGCACACAGTCACCCTATCAGTCATCATCGGCATCATTGCCTCTTCAAAGTCCAAGTCCCACTCAGCCACACACACGGCCAGCAACAGCAACACAGTTTAACATTCGCAATGTTAGTATCACTGTGCCCTGTGATTGCCTGTGGCTGGATGTTGCCCTGGAGCGTCATTGTTTACTTCCTAGCTGTCACTCTTGCTGAGTTGCTATTTTTATAGGGCACCACTCTGATGAGGTCATTGCTCCACCTACCTGTCAGGGTTTTTAAATAGTGATGAGCGAGCGTGCTCGGCCGATGCTCGGATCGGCTCGAGCATCGCTCTGCTCGGCACATGGCGGTACTCGTCGAGTACCGCCATGTGCTCTCCCGCCATGTTCGGGTGGCGGGGATCTGTGCCGGAAGAGGCACAGATCCGAAGATGCTCCGCTGGACCACCAGGGACTGGAGGTACGGGGGCATTGCGGAGATGAAGGGGGCATTGCGGAGATGAAGGGGGACATTGTGGAAGAGGGGCATAGACTCTATGCCCCTCTTCCACAATGTCCCCCTTCATCTCCGCTATGCCCGTCTTCCACAATGTGCCCCTTCATCTCCGCTATGCCCCTCTTCCACAATGTGCCCCTTCATCATTGCGGAGATGAAGGGGGCATTCGGAGATGAAGGGGGCATAGCGGAGATGAAGGGGGCATTGACCAGGCACCCTCCCCTCATCAGAGCAGGGGGTGCCTGGTGTCGCCCCATTGACTTGAATGGGGCTCGGGTGCTCGGCCGAGCACTCGAGCCTCAGGGGGTGCTCGGTCAGAGCACCCGAGCACCCGAGCATCGGGGTGCTCGCTCAACACTATTTTTAAACCAACAGCCTGTGTCATTTCCAGTGCCCTTTCATGGTGTACCTGAGCTTATTGCTGTGTTGGTCCATTACCGTTCCTGTGTATTACCTGGCTACTTCTGGCTACCATTTCCGGGTCTGACTCCTGGCTCGTCTGACTACCCGTTACGGTTCTGACTCCTGGCTCGTCTGACTATCTGTTCCGGTTTGGACTCCTGGCTACGTCTGACTACCCTTTCCATTTCTGACTTCTGGCTATGACTGACTACCCGTTCCGGCTACGACCACTGGCGACGTCTGACTGCCTGATCCGGTTTTGACCATTGGCTGCCTCCTGTTTTACTCCGTGTTGCTCTCCATGACCATTTCGTGCCTCGGTTTGGTTCCCATACTGCCTGTGTCTTCCACTCTGTGCTCACTTCCCTTAGCAGCACTTGTCGGTCACTCCGTGTGTCTGACCTCCCGTGGCCATACCGGTTTGTGCTGCCTAGACTAGCCGCCTAGTGTATCCCCTGTCGGGGTATTGGTCGGCTCCTTATCTCTGCCGACTGTGTGTATGGGAGTGCTCTGCACTGTCCTGACATCTACCATGTAGTCCCAGGGCCATTCCGTTTCTGACCACCTGTCCTGTGAAGGGTGAGGAAAGTGCCTACACTGTTCCTCTCTGGTCTCGGGAAGGTGTGCCATCCTATCTGGGTACGGGAGTGCTCTGCACTGTCCTCACATCTACCGTGTAGTCCAAGGGCCATTCCGTTTCTGACCACCTTTCCAGTGAAGGGTGAGAAAAGTGCCTACACTGTTCCTCTCTGGTCTTGTGAAGGGGTGCCATTCTGTCTGTGTATGGGAGTGCTCTGCACTGCCCTCACATCTACCGTGTAGTCCCAGGGCCATTCCGTTTCTGACCACCTGCCTTGTGAAGGGTGAGGAAAGTGACTCCACTGGTCCTTCCTGTTCTCGTGAAGGTGTGCCACTATCTACTGCCACTTTGTGTCATTACCATACTACTGTTGTGTCATTTGTTACCATCAGCCTGTTGCCTTATCTCCTGTCATTCATTGTATTTAATAAAGTTTTATATTATGTTCATCTGTACTTGTCAGTGTGTTAATTTCCTTGACAGTTAATTTCCGTGACAGTTAGATATGACAATTACCTCTGGTGCTGCTGCTGTAAGTGCTGCACGTTTGACACCTAGTAGTAGTGGCAGTAGAATTACATCAACATCCAGCTCCAGTAGTAGTAGCAGAAACCACATATGACAGACAAAGCCAGGACAAATATATTAACAGCAGCACAGATGAGGAGGTGAAGGACAGATGGGACCACTGCTATGACTGGTAAGTAATGTGTTTCAATAATCTGAGAAGGAGGATAGAGTATAACAATGGTAAAAATACATACACAAATCACACCATGCCAGTCCCCCACCACCACCACTACAATACATAACTGCCACATTGTAGGTTGTACTTTATTTTTTTTTATTACTTTATATCATCATAAATATGTGCCAGTGTCACTTAAGCAAGAAAGTGTTGTGGGCAAAGGACAAATGCATTCTGCATGCTAACACATTTTTCAAGCCATATTTTGCTGTAGGGCTCACAACTTTGACTGTCATCCCTCAGAAGAAGTAATATTACAGTGGAAGATGTAGCTATAGGAAATATACGCAAAAAATTTGTTAAAATAGGCAAAAAATGTGTTAACGTAGGCAAAAAATGATTAAAATAGGCAAAAAGGAGGACATTTTTGCATAGGCAGAAAGGTGACATTTTTTCGCTGGAAAAGAGAAACATCAGCACGTTTTCGCTGGAAATTTTTCAGACAGGTGCTGCTAATGAAATGCCCTTGATTAATTGATCATCAGCAAGTGTGACCACCTCTATAAAAGCCGAAGTTTTAGCAGTTTGTTGGTCTGGAGCATTCAGATGTTAACACAATGCCAAGGAGGAAAGACTTCATCAGTAATCTTAGAGAAGCAATTGTTGCTGCACATCAATCTGGGAAGGGTTATAAGGCCATTTCCAAACAATTTAAAGCCCATTCTACAGTGATAAATATTATTCAAAAGTGGAAAACATTCAAGACAGTTGTCAATCTTCCCAGGAGTGGATGTCCCAGCAAATTCACTCTAAGTTCAGACTGTGCAATGCTCAGATAAATTTCAAAAAAACCAAGAGTTACATCTCAGACTTTACAGGCCTCAGTTAGCATGTTAAATGTTAAAGTTCATGATAGTACAATTGGAAAAAGACTGAACAAGAATAGTTTGTTTGGAAGGGTTGCCAAGAGAAAGCCTCTTCTCTCTAAAAAGAATATGGCAGCAAGGCTTAGGTTTGCAAAGTTGCATCTGAACATACCACAAAATTCTGGAACAATGTCCTTTGGACAGACGAGACCAAAGTGGAGATGTTTGGCCATAATGCACAGCGCCACATTTGGCGAAAACCAAACACAGCATATCAGCACAAACACCTCATACAATTGTCAAGCATGGTGGTGGAGGGATGATGATTTGGGCTTGTTTTGTAGCCACAGAACCTGGGAACCTTGCAGTAATTGAGTCGACAGTGAATTCCTCTGTATACCAAAGTATGCTAGAGTCAAATTTGAGGACATCTGTCCGACAGATAAAGCTTGGCCGAAATTGGGTCACGCAACAGGACAATGATCCCAAGCACACCAGCAAATCCACAATGGAGTGACTGGAAAAGAAAAGAAACAAGATGTCGCAATGGCCCAGTAAAAGTCAAGACCTAAACCCAATTGAAATGCTGTGATGGGACCTTAAGAGAGCTGTGCATAAACAAATACCCGCAAACCTCAATGAATTGAAGCAACATTATAATGAAGAGTGGGTCAAATTCCTCCACAATGATGTGAGAGACTGATAAAGTCATACAGAAAACTATTACTTCAAGTTATTGCTGCTAAAGGTGGTTCTACAAGCTATTGAATCATAAGGTATACTTAGATTTTCACACACGGCTTCTCAATTTTGGCTTTATTTTTGTTAATTAAATCATGACACAGTGTAATATGTTATTTGTTCTTATTCGTCTGAGGTTGCATTTACCTAATTTTTAGACCTGCTAAGAAACAAATGATTGTTATTGTGTCCTGATATGTAAAACCATAGAATCCAACAGGGTGTACTTTCTTTTTCATACGACTGTAAACCTAAAAAATCCTCGTGTAAAATAATGGTCAACACATAAAGGCCATTGAAAGCTGTACATCATGTATACCACTAACCCATTTCTCTATATAACCCTGTATATTCACATAATAACCATATATATAGGATGTACATACTTAGTGATACTATATGTAACCCTATGGGTCCTCATATTCACCAACCCTGTATATAGTATATACATACCTGGTGATGCCAGCATTTTTGTTACAGTTCAGTACAATTAGACACGGTAGATGTTGGTAAAAACACAATTTTATTAAGGCACACAAGGAATGAAGTAGCCCTCACGGGTCCAGTAACAACAGTGGAAACTGACACAAGACAGGTTACAAGCAATTTAACCCACACGGGTCCAGTATGTAATATACACACAGTACTGACACAGGTCAGGTTAATGAATTTGATACAGTGTATGAATGTCCAATGTAACCAGTGCAACCACTGGTAGTATACGTAATGAAGGCCCAATGTTGCCTATAGGCAATGCAAGGCAACAATGACAGGACTGCAACCACAGGCACTGGACGCCTGTAAGCGGATGCAATGGTGGACGCCCACCAACGATACACAAACTGGTCAGAGCTTGTGCCTAAACAGAGGCCCTACCGGAGCAGCCCAACACAGTGTGCACGTTCTACCTAAAAGGGTTAATGTGCAATGGTATAAATGTATGGCAACCGGAAGCGCACAGCGGAACCAAATGGAGACTAATCGCACACTGAAACGGAGCCCAACAAGACCCAGAGTGGTAGTAGTATAACAAGGCCCTTCCCCTGAAGGGGTTAATAGTGCTATGGTCTGGAGAACGGCAACCACCGGAGGTGCTCAACTGAACCACAAAGACCCAGCGAGTGCAACACGGTGTGGAGGCACAATGAGGCTCTTGACCACTGGCAGAGTATACTGACAACCGGAATAACGGAATACAAGGAGGCCCAGTAAGCTGTGATTGGTGCCAGACAGGCAGCAGCAGGAACAGTTTGGAGGAGCCCAACCGGGCACAGCAGAAGCAGGAACCACCACCAAGTTGATTCAGTACACAGTGCAGGAACGTCAGCCAGGCCGGGTCGGTACACGGAGCAGGATCCTCAGACGCGCCGAGTCTGTACACAGAGCTGGGTCGTCAATCTCGCCGGGTCGGTACATGGAGCAGGAACGTCAGCCAGGCCGGGTCAGAATCTGAATCGGTACACAGTATCAGGAACGAGACAATGGCGTGGTGAGGCAGTCCGGGGTCATACACTGGATCAGAACAATGACAACTAGCGCCAGACATCAGGTACACCACGAAAGGGCACTAGCAGAGTGACAACCCAGGGTATAAAAAGGTTGTCACTGGGAGGAGCAGTACAGAGCAGCCAATAGGAGAGCAGTATCAGCGAGATGGACAGAATGTCTCCCAGATTCATCATGCTTCTCTCCTCTATATCTGCATCTAGCTATGTGGCCTCAGTACAGTACAGATACTTTATGAGTGGCTAAAATGGGCACAGACTTTGTGAGCAATATTTAGTATCATTCAGAGATGGTTCAACACCTTCTTCCATTATACCATCAATACTAGAATGCAACTCATTGTCATATTCAGTTTATTTATACTGCTGAGGTGATGGAGGTACTTGTAAGTCATTTTCACAAGTATCCTCCTTGGGAGGAGAAGGATCATCATAGTGTGTTGCACACGCTGCATTGACCATGGCTACAGTCAGTTTTGGACTACCACTTTATTAACTTATCATCATCTACAAAATAAATAAAATACTCTCTTTGAAACTGCTTCTTCCCCTCTTTGCTTATAGCTAACATGAAGACAATTTCACTGCAGCTGCTGCTTTCTCTCTCTCTCTCTCTCTCTCTCTTTCTTTCTCAATGTCACTGTAGTCTTAATTTTGTTTACAGACAGATAACAATAGACCTTACTAAATATGCTGGCCCTTCTTCAGGCTGAGTTAGTGTCAGTTGAACTTGCCTGTCTATTAAGTGTCATTCTGCTATTGAGGTTCAGCCAGCTCAGGAAGGAACTTGGATTACCTGCCTGTTTCTTCTCAATCAAACAATATTTTTGTGAATTTAGGGTAAATCTCCTTTCTCCTTGCACAATCTCATAGACTCCCAACACAGAGGCTCAGTCAACTTGGATCACACGCTTTTCTCTTCTCAGTCAAAAACTGTTTTGGAGTATTTGGGTAAATATCGTTTCTCCTCTCCTACTCCCCTAGACTTCCCTAACACATGGCCTCATCCACCTCAGGATGGAACTTAGGTTACCTAGTTATCTTCACTTTATTTTGCTATATTAAGGAGTTCCGGCAATAAGCTACTTTTTCTCTCTCCAAAAAACATAGAATGACATGCTGTGGGAACCTGACACACTTTTTATACTTTCCCGGCAGGAAAAGAAGGGAAACTTTCCATGTGGTGGAGAAATTCAGTCTTATGATTGCTCACTGCATTTCAATGCAATGAGCAAGATTGGAAAATGCAGAAAATCAGCAATTTTTGTGAAAAATTTCCCTAGTGAATAATTTGATTAAAACCAACAATATTTGAAATAAGTTGTTTACTAGCTGAAAAAAGAGACCTTTATCCAATAAAGATATGTCATTATAATTTAAAATAATACTAGATAGTCTGAAAATCTCTTGTGAGTTATTTCTGTCTATTCTTCCTGTTTTGTTTTCTGTTCCTCCACTGCCCTTTTGACCTAGTTTTCATCTGTAAATTGTCTTTCCCCCACTGTTCCATATCCTCCTTTAAAAATGTAAATGGATTTGGATGTTCTGCTGTTTCTACCAGTGTGTCCCTTCATTGCCTTGCCCCAAAATAATCCATGGTCTAGAGGGTGAAGGATAATTGTTGTGTAGTTAGGTTGTTTAGAAAAATGTGAATAATTCATTCTTCTCCACTACTTCCAGTCCAACCTCTAAACCCTGCACAATCCCTTCCACTATTAAGTGACTCAGAGGGTTGTTGATTATATATAGGGACTTCTGAATAATGGTTATTTACTTTCTCTAACATTTCACCTCCAGGGGGTGCAGATGTAATATACATTTTATTTTTTTGTAATTTAAAGTATGTTTTTTCTGTCTGCTATAAACTTTATTGGTTGGATAATCCTCTATATCTCTAAGTATTTATTTTTCTTTCCATCTCTGATCAGCTTCTCAAAACTTAGCATTTGTAGTCACTCGAAGATCAGACTCTTCAAAACCTTCACTGGCTCAAACGTTTTCTAATTCCTTCTGTGTTTCTGCAATTCTAACTGACAATGTATTTCTTTTCTTTCTCCATGCTGATCAAACTTGAATTACATTTACTCAACTTTAACAAAAGTTACATTTTAGGAATAGGAGGGTACATTTTTATCTTTTGTGATCTAAATTCCCACCTTACTTACATTGGTTGTAGTGGGTCAACATTCTGTGCTCATGAAATCCATATATCAGCAATAAATAAGTAAATTTATGTTTATTAGAATATTGAAAGGTGTAGATCGTTGCATAAGATACTAAAAAAGTGTCCATATTAAGAATGTATATCAGGCAAACTGTTTACTGTGTAAACATTTGTAAACATGTAAAACATGTCAGTCACATCAGACTTGTTGATATGAAACTTCAAGTGACTGGATGATGAATAGAAAGGTTGATAAATTATGTAATTATATGCCCCTTAAGTGTACTAAATCCTTAAATCCCCACATTAATGTATATTTCAAAACAACGATCTACACACCCCTCTGTTCCTTAAACGGCGAACTAGAAAAAAATCACCTTTGTTACACAAGCAAGCAGATGTAACATGCTCAAAACCACATCTGGGTTTATAAATGGCCAGGGATAAATATATTTGTGGTCATGAACGGTTGAGTATACTGTTACAAGAAATGTACTAGTGTCCGTTTTCCCAAGGCTCCAATATTCATCGTGATAGTTTAGCTTTGTGGAATGAAGATAGTATTCTTTTGTTGGACATCTGGGAATCACATGATGCTTTACTGTGAAAGTGAACTGTAAATCATCTAAATAAGAACTTTTATCTGAAGCTGCCATATGTGACACTGTGAATAACCCTTTTTGTTTTACATCCACATGTCTGGTGTGTCTGGGAACCCTCCTTTGTTGTTGATTGGTTAGTGTTTTAGTTTAATTAAAAAATGCAAATGCAATATTTTTCTTATTTTGATACGGTTATTTTAAACTTCAGTATTTGTATTCCAAGGTAAGACAACATACAAATTCATAGAATTGTTGAGAATATGAAACTGCGTATATAACTATAGTAACAAATCTTGACCAACTATGATAAAATGCTTTCAATTGTTTCAACAAAGGCTTGTTGCACACCAAAGGGTTGTGGTTTACTTACTAATTCATGGAATTTGTACTACATCCCTCTTATAAAGCAAAAGACATATTGGTTTTGAAGGGTGTAAAGTCAAGGATTTGTCCATTTTGATTGTTTTTGGCCTCTTGGGTTACAGAAATAACCTACAGATGATGTGCTTCTGCCTCAGGGGGAGGGATCACTGACTAAAAGACTTGGTTCTCCGAGGAACTATTTGATGAGATCATTGATTTTGAACAATGAAAGCATCACATTTCATTCTAATTAGGTATTGTTTCAGGGAGCACTGAAAAGGCTTAATACATTGAGATCTACTGTTCTGCAATTAACTTTCTTTCCATTAATTGTAAAATCATTTTGATTTATTTTTTCAAATCTAGACAGTAAAAAACACAAGAATATAAGTTGGGGTTAATTAATCGTTTGAGTGCCAGAGAGGTATGCAATGCATTGCAAAGTACAGCTTCTTCTGCCACCAATTCTTTTGATGTGGGCGGTGTCAATCATTTTATTGTTATAATCAAAACTACTGAAACAAGCCATTAGGAAAGATTTGGAAGATGCCATTAGCTTTCCAGATGGGTCAGAATTTATTTAATACTGATGACTACTAGCTCATGCACCCAACATTTGGCAAATTCCGCTTCAAAGCTATGGAGTGATAAACTTCCTTCCTATACAACACTTTACAAGTAGTTTTATCATGAATGAAACCTAGTGATTTATTACTTATCTGTGATAGACTGATGTGTTCCTACCACCCACAGCAATAAAATGGAAACCGAATAAGGCTTATATTACAAATGCTTTGAATGCCAGGGAGTTATCCAAAGCATTGCAACACAATGCGTTGGATACCTCCCTGGGATTAAGTAAGTTAAAGAAAAATCAGAAATTTTAATTCTGCAGAAAACAAAGCATCTCAAAAGGTTAGAGTTTATTTAAATTTAACCCTTTGAATGTTAGTATGTACTCCAGTGCTTTGAGTTGGAGACCTTTCTAGCATCCAAGCTGTGAAAGACTGTGTTTAAATCAGTGGAAATATTTGAAATGTTTGTCCTCTGTGGTGCAGTTGGTTTGCTCCAGACTTGGCCAACTTTAGCTTAGTGAACTAAGCCTATATTATTGAGTATATTTTCTTCAAAATCTATACAACTTTAACCCTTTGGAAACTAGAGACCAGGGACATTTTAATGCATGGGTGTACCCAGCATTTGTCATGGGCCTTCTATTTCAGGAGACCTCCACTTGGGTTCCCGTCGGTCCCAATTTAAAAAAAAAAAAAACAACGGAAGACTAAGCCTAAAAGTAAGAGGAACCTAAAAGTGAACCTGTATTTGGGAGCCTCCATTTACAATTCTGCAGGAGGACTAATGGCTTCTCATATTGCCCTGCTACAGATATCTCCAGTTAATTCATTCTGAAAGCAAATGCTGCAGTAAAAATGTTAAAATGTGTGTTTTTCTGTGTTTATGTATGTCATCATTATCATCATCATCTTCAGCCATTGTCACTCCACTGCAGGATGAAAGCCTCCTCAGCAAGTTTCCAACAACTTCGGTCTTATGCTTTTTGTTGCCACTGTGTACCAACAAATTTCGTAATTTAATCTATCCATCTTGTCTTTGGTCTTCTTTTTGGGAATTGAGTGAAATCCATTCCAAAATTTGTTTGGTTCATCTACCGTCAGGTCTTCTTGTTATGTGACCTGCCCATTTCCATTTTAGGTGCTTTACTCTTCCAATGATGTCATAAACATTTGTTAGCTGACGAATCCATGCACACATTTTTCAGTCTCTTTTTGTTATGTTCAGAATTCAATGCTCCATATTTCTCTGTTTAACCATATGTTTTTGTATGGCTTTGGTATTCAGTATCCGTGTTTCACAGCCAACTGGTAGGACACATTGGTCAAAAACCTTTTGCTTGAGGAAGAGTGTTAAATTTGTCTTAACCCTTTGAGTGCCCTAGGGATACGCAACGCATTGCTTTGCAATGTGTTGCATACCCCTAGGGCACTCAAAGGGTTAAAGACAATAATACTAAGTTTTCCAAATGTTTGCCATCCCAATTTTCAAGTTTCGATCATGATGTTTCCATCTGTTTCATGTCCAAGGTAAACATATTTGTCTACTTCTAGTTCTTGTACATCAACTGTGATTTCCCTTGGTATTGTAAATTTGTTAAACATTACTTGTGTATCACGGTGCCGTGATTCGGGCCTTGGCTACCTGACTATTCCTGTAGTGGCTGGTGGCTACATTCTGGCCATGGACTTCCTAGTTGCTCGCGCGTCATTATGCGCTCAATATTTTTATAGGCCACGCTCACCTTAGCTTTTATAACTCCTCCTTCTTAGGAGGCCTTATAAGCTACGTTTGGCCATAGCCTGATTGCCCTTTTGTGGTGTTCCTGAGCGTTATTGTTCTCTGTTGCGATCCATTTCTGGCTGCCTTTCCAATTTGTTTATGACCCGTGGCTTTGTCTGACTACCTGATTAGTGTCTGAACCTCTGGCCTTGTCTGACTACCCAGTCTGTGCTCGATCCGGTTTGTTTGACTAATCGCTCTGTCTATAACCCTTTGCCTGGCTGACTACCCGCTATGTGCTACCCTGGCTCTGTCTGACTACCTGTTTCGTGTATGACCTTGGCCTGCGTATCTTACTTCTTTATTGGGCATCCTGGTGTGAGTTCTGGTGGGTTAGCGGCTCTGGCTATCCATATTGCCCGACAGTCCTAGTGTTCTAGGACATCCGTAGTATCCTAGAGTTCTAGGTTACTTGAGCCTTTCCTTGCTCCCGACTTGTGTGCCTTACCACTTGCTGTTCATGGATTGTGCTTACATCCTGGTTCGCATTCATCCAGAGGCAGTCTGGCTACGTCCCCACGCCTGACCTGGGAAGGTATTGATCGCATTGATCAAATATCCTTGGCAATGCAAATGCTCCTTAATCGCACAGCGCATCTGCATTGGCCACTGCTACCAGTGCCAGATCGAGAGAGGCCACCGGTAGCAGTGGCCAATGCAGAAAATTTTTGGCCCAGACAGCTGTCTGGATCTGCTGCTCTCTCTGTACGATATAATAGTAAACCCACGTTGTGCCGTGGTTTTCTAAATCAGTTGGGCATATTTCTAGAACTGGTACCGAGTGCCTGTCCAAATGATCGAAGCAAGGTAGGCTTCATGATCACCCTGTTGTCTGGTAAAGCATTGGCATGGGCAAATCCGCTATGGTGCAGAAACCCATAGTCTCAAATTTTCAGGAGTTTGTAGCAGCTTTCCGTAGTGTTTTTGATGTTCCAGCCTGGGCTATATCAGCCGCTAAACAACTTATGACTATCCACCAGGGCGCATGCACTGTAGCAGAGTACGCTATTGAGTTTCCTACTCTGGCGGCGGAGGTGGGCTGGAACAACAAAGCTCTAGTAGCCGCTTTCTCACAAGGGCTTGATAACATAATTAAGGATGAGACAGCAGCCTGTGAGCTGCCAGAGGATTTGGAGGAACTGATCTCCTTTGTCATTCTAATTGATACTAGGATCAGAAAACGATACCCATTTAGGGAAAAGCTGAGGAAATCTCACTCCCGATTGGCACACAGTTTTGATCTCCCACCCTTTCCTCCCTCACATCCCATGCCTCCTGATATTGAGTTAAGCAAGACTGAACCAATGCAACTTGGGGCTACACACCTGTCTGGGGAGGAGAGGGCCTTCCGAAGCAGGAAAGGCAGGTCACCTGTTGCGAACTTGTCCCATGTGGTTGGGAAACGCCCGCACTTAGGGTCATGTTGGGGGCAGACCCTGGGTGGTGTTTCACAGTCCCCGGGACAGTTACAAACCAAAATGACCCTCGTGGTCATCGTATCTTAGGCTGATTGTTCTGTGTCAGCTTCGGAATTCGCAAAACTACAAGCCATTCCATTGACGCCTCGTGCTTCTCCTCTCGCTATTGAGGCCATTGATGGTAGACCACTGTAGCCTTGTCATGTAACATACAAGAAGGTGCCACTGACTGTAAGGGTGGGGGCTCTCCTTGTGGAGACCCTACAATTCCAGATTATAAGTTCGCCACATCATGTCATCATTCTGGGGTTCCCTTGGTTGCAGAGACACAACCCCAGAATAGACTGGGAGACATGCGATATTCTATCATGGTCATCTTTGCTCTAAGTCTTGTCTTCAGCAACCCACTAAGATTTATTGTACCTCCTCCTCATTACCCTCAGAATATCATGAGTTCAGTGAGGTATTTAATAAGGTGGAGGCAAGTACCTTACCTATTCATTGGACTTACGATTGTACCATTAATCTCATACCAGGCGCTACTCCTCCGAAGGGACGTACATATCCTCTGTCCATGGAGGAGAATCGGGCTATGGAAGAGTACGTGGCCAATGCTCTGGCCAGAGGGATTATTCATAAGTCCTCCTCACCCACGGGTGCAGGATTTTTTTTCGTGAAGAAGAAGGATGGGGAGTGGTGTCCATGCATTGACTATAGAGGATTGAAGAAACTTATGGTCAAAAATGCTTACCCCATACCTCTAATCGACCGCATTAAAGGTTCTTCGATATTCACTAAGCTGACCTAAGGGTGGCCTATAACCTGATAAGAATCAAGGAAGGGGACGATTGGAAGTCTGTCTTTAATACATGCAGTGGCGATTACGAATATTTGGTCATGCCTTTTGGCTTGTGCAATGCTCCGGCAGTGTTTCAAGAGTTCATTAACGAAGTCCTAAGGGACTTACTACAGAGTTGAGTAGTAGTATATCTGGATGATAGATATCCTCATCCACTCCCCAGACCTAGCTACACATCGAGAGCATGTGTCAAAGGTTTTAGGTTTGTTGAGGGAGAACAAGCTCTTCTGCAAGCTTGAAAAATGTGAGTTCCACAAGTCACTGGTGACATTTTTGGGCTACGTGATCTTATCTGCCGGTATAGATATGGACCCACACAAACTCTCGGCTGTCCTGCAGTGGCCCAGTCCGGTAAGGCTGAAGACCGTACAGAGATTTGTGGGGTTTGCTAACTATTGTAGGAGATTTAGATGGAACTTTTCTACGGTGGTAAAACCACTTACGGATCTTACGCATAAAGGGGGCTAATCTGTGTGAATGTTCTCCTAGCACCAACAAGTCCTTTGAGGATTTGAAACTTGCCTTCTCCAAGACTCCGATTTTGTCTCATCCCAACCCCACCCTGCCCTTTACATTAGAGGTGGATGCTTCAGAGACAGGGGTGAGAGCGCTCCTATCCCAGCAGTCTGGGCCTGGTAAAAACGAATTGCCTAGTGGGTTCTTTTCTAAGAAGTTATCCAGGACCCAAAGTGTTTACAGTATTGGCGATCGTGAGCTTTTGGCCATCATCCTCACACTTAAGGAGTGGCGTCACCTACTGGAGTGGACGTTCTTCCCTATCATGATCTTAACGGATCATAAAAATTTGACATATCTGTCTGAGGTCAAAAGACACCACGACAGGCCAGGTGGGCATTATTCCTGTCCAGGTTCAATTTTGTAGTTTTGTACCTTCCAGGCTCCAAGAATGTCAGAGCCCATGCCCTGTCCAGGCAGTTCGGGCCCAAACAGGAGGTAGAGAATGCCCCTGTACAGATTATTCTGTCAGATCGTGCCCTGGCTAGGATACGCACTAGTATCACTTTTCCTCTGGGTATGGAGCTCCTGGCCTCCCAAGCTGCTGCTCCTGCCGACAAACCTAGCGACAAATGTTTCGTACCAGAATCTTTGCATACCAAATTATTGGAGACCTACCACTCCTCCAAGGCCGCTGGTCACATTGGTAGAGATCAATTGATTTGGTCAGTATCTCAAATATTCTGCTGGCCAAGCCTTAGGGATGACTGTTCTGCCTTTGTGGCAGCCTGTTATATTTGTGCTCATGCTAAAACCCCAAGACGCCTTCCAGTGGGACTACTCCAAACTGTCCCTAATGGTGAGCTTCCCTGGTCCCATGTCTCCATTGACTTTATGGTGTTATTGCCAGCTTCCAAGGGATGTCCGGTATTACTGATGATAGTTGACGCTTTTTACAAAATGGCTCATTTCCTCCCCCTGCAGGGACTTCCGTCCTCTAGAGAGTTGGTTTTGGCTCCATGGAGTACCGAAGGTGGTGGTTTCTGACAGAGGAAGCCAGTTTTTGTCCCGGTTCTGGAGGTCCTTTTGTGCTCAGATGGGTATCCAACTCCGTTTCTCCTCAGCCTACCATCCCCAGTCCAACGGTGCTGCTGAGAGATCCAACCAAGGGTTGAAGCAAATCTTGCTCTGTTTTATTTCGGACCATCAACGTAATTGGGTAACCTTGTTATTGTGGGCCGAGTTCGCCAGGAATTGCGCCTGAACTCTTCCTTACAGAGTTCTCCATTTTTGATCAATTATGACTTCCAGCCCTACTTGCTTCCTGATTCCTTTCAGGCACAGGATATTCCTACTCTGGATGAGCCCCTTCAGCAACTTTGCTCCACTTCCCTGAAAAGGTCCACACAGTGGTATCAGAGGCATGCTGACTGTAGGAGACTCCCTGCACCAGTTTTTCAAGTAGGGAAGAGGGTGTGGTTATCCTCCTGTAATCTGAACCTTCAGGTACCTTGTAGAAAACTGGCTCCTCAGTTTGTAGGTCCATACCAGGTGCTGCGTAGAGTCAACACTGTCACTTACTGTCACGGAGTGATTATGGAATAACGACAGTGACAGAAGTACAGATACAGTAAAATCAATATCTTTATTAAAATAAGATCTGAAAGTAAATATGGAAAGCACTTCTCCAACCCTCACAGGACTAGGTGTGGAGACAGTGCACAAGCACTTCCCCAACCCTCACAGGACCAGGTGTGGAGACAGCACACAATCCACTGATGGAACAGGAACTGATCCCAATCTGACCATGGAATGGGAAGGTAGAAAAGATAGCAGTAGCTACTAGTGCAGGTAAAGTGGAATCGCCCAAACAAAAATGAGAAATGGTCCCCTAGAACGCTAGAGTACACCAAGGTAATAGACTTGGATACCCTAGAACGCTAGGGTAAACCTACAGGCAGTGGTGACTAGAATTCCCCAGAACACTAGGGTAGCTACGGGCAATGGTGACTCAAATCCCTAGTACACTAGGGTGCACCCAAAGGCACTAACCATCGGTATCCAGCAGTATAGGATAGCCGGAGACTAAGTCCGGCGAAGTGGGAGGATACTGAGCACAGCTTGTACCAGAGAGATCAGCTAGAGCACAGTCTGGCATAGGAGCGGAGTCAGTCAGGCCAAGGGTTGGAACCGTATAGCATAGTCAGCCGGAGCCGGGGTCAGCACAGAGTGGTTAGTCAGCCAAGCCAAGGTCTGTACCATATCTGATAGTCAGCCGGAGCTGTAGTCAGCACAGTGCGGGTAGTCAGACGGAGCCAAGGATCAGAACGGAGCGGAAGGCAACAAGTCAGGGATCAAGCTTTGCGGTTCTGATTGTCATGCTGGAATTCATATTTCTCCAGCCAATTTCAAGATAATTGAAATCTCCCATTATGATTACATTCCCTGACACAGAAGCCTTTTCCATTTGCAGTAACAGCTGGGCTTCCTCAAACTCCCCAATATTAGGTTACTTGTAGCAAATCCCCATTAACTATTTTTATCATGTGAGTCCCCAGTGTGTAATTGAACCCACAGGGTCTCTACATTCTTATTTGACCCTACATTTATATCTTCCTTATGCTAGGTTTTAAGGCATGCTTTACATATAGACATACCATCCTCCCCTTTAATTAACCCTATCTCTCCTGCAAAGTGAATAACCCTCTAGATTGACTGCCAAGTCACATGTATCATCTAACCAGGTTTCAGGCACATAGATTAGATCATACTGCTCATAAGTTTCAATTATTTCTAGTTCCCCCATCGTACCAGACAGACTATGAGCCTTTACATGCATACATTTTATCGTATTCCCATTCTGAAAAAAAACATTCTTTGAAAATTGTATTTGTCTTTTATCAGGCTGTAACACTGGCACCTCCCTATTAGATGAACTAGCCCATTCTCCCTCTCCACCCCATGCCCCTTCTCTAATTCCAGTGTCCTTTTGATGAGCTCAACATTAAAATTGTGTGTTTCTTCATTTATGCATTTCCTTATGATCTTGCACATTTCTACATATTCAACCCGGTTTCTAATATTACTGTTTTACTTAATTTTGCATTGCTTTTTAATCATGGCAACTGTTTCTTTTGATATTCAGATTGTGTCTGGAAAGTCTTGCGATTATACAGTGCTAATTAAAACTTGTTATGATTTCTCAATAGCTAGCTAGTATCGATTTTCACATTTCTTGACTTGATCATTTTCTTTCTTTCTTGCAGTCAATTTTGATTTTTGCTCTCACTAGATGATGGTAACTCCCAACAATAAAATGTTTTAGGATGAGCAGTCAGTGAATATCGTTTTATTATTGTGAAGAATAACGTCAATTTCACTTGTATGGCCATTAGGGCTTTTCCTTGTCCATGTTCTCTGGTCCCTTTTCCTGTAGAATAAATTAATGATGTACAAATGTTGCTCTTCTGCAAATTTGATCAGTTGGTTTCTTCTATCATCTCCTTTTCCTGTTACATGTTGTCCGATCAATTTTTCCCCATTTTGGATCTTACAAATTCTATCATTGAAATCTCCCAATATAAAGTTGTAGTGGAAATTGTCCTGATTGTAGAGGCATAATAAATCACAATAAAATTCTTCAACTTCATCATCACTGTGGCTACTTGTAGGGGCATAAACCTGAATGACTTGATGAACATAACGGCTGTTTAGTTTGACTGCACATGAAGAAATACTTTCTACTTTTACAACTGAATCTGTCACTCTTTTGTTAATCAACAATATGATTCCTCCACATCATTCATCACTGGTTCCTTTATAATGTGTGTGTCTGTGTGTGTGTGTATATATATATATATATATATATATATATATATATATAATATACTAACAATTACACCTGTGTGTGTGTGTGTGTGTGTGTGTGTTTGAGTGTAGAATAACAGGTATCAGGTATCAGGTAACCCTCTGAGAATGACACCCAGCAGCACAATAATGTACATGAACTTTAAAGGGATAGTAATACTTTGTTTTATCTTTATTTTATTTTGTAGGCATTAAAAAACATGAAGAATGATAGAAATCTTATCTCTCAAACCTTTATGGTTTAAGAGATATTCACAAGCAAAATTTATCCTCCTGCCCCTTTTACCTAGTGTACGCCATCTCTTCTCAGATGTGGAATGCAGTCCATAGACCAGACAGATAACAGAAGGGGACAATCTTCTTCCTATGAGAACAATGAAAGCCCTGCCCCCCTTGACAAGCCTTTCAGCTTTTTCCCTTAGCTTAATTGAAGATTGTCCCTCTCTGCAATCTACCTGGGCACCTCCCTTCTGCTTTGGCTGAACAGTGTTACATCAGTAAAAGGGGCAGGTGGGGGATACTTTATCATTCAATTACTCTTGATCTACAACTCTGACAGAATT
This sequence comes from Rhinophrynus dorsalis, assembly GCA_037306005.1. NCBI lineage: Eukaryota > Metazoa > Chordata > Amphibia > Anura > Rhinophrynidae > Rhinophrynus > Rhinophrynus dorsalis. The sequence continues at coordinate 161,860,551 of CM074718.1, forward strand.
GAAATAACACTCTCCAAAGTCCAAATACTATGAAGATTAATTAGAGCTGCTTTTATTATGAAACATTACTATCCCTTTAAAGCAAGATTCTACTTTATACCACACTGATTAAGCATTTTTTCATGTGCTGTAATTTAGGAGGTGATCTTTACTATAACACTTAAGATTATGGCTATTTGGAATTTGCATGGCTACTCTACCTATGGATATAAACTTGGCATACACTTACTAAAATCTTTATGGAAGGAACTTACATGGCTGTTACACCTAGGGATATTAACTTGCCAATTGCTTATTATCATCTCTAACCCTTGGGACCCATTCTTGCAACATTATTATTAATGCTATTAGAATCCTGCTGTACCTTTCTATGCTTACATGTTTTCCTTTGAATACTAATTTACTTTTTCAACTAACTCACATTCCAAGCTTTGCAATGCACTGGACCCAAATTTTCATTTTTCCTATCATTTTAGTGTATTTCCTCTTTTCATTTCCTCTTTTCTTCCCATTTTTATAGACTTAATTAACTTATATTATATCACCATGCATGCTCTGCAATGTGTTGGAGATTTTATTTCTTTAAAGGGATAGTAATAATGAAGAACGATATGTCTTATCTCTCAAACCTTTAAGTTTCCCCTCCCGCCCCTTTTACCTAGTGTAAGCCATCTCTTCTCAGATGTGGAATCCAGTCCATAGACCAGACAGATAACAGAATGGGACAATATTCTTCCTATGAGAACAATGAAAGCCCTGCCCCCCTTGACAAGTTTTTCAGGTTTTTCCCTTATCTTAATTGAAGATTGTCCCTCTCTGCAGTCTAGCTGGGCACCGCCCTTCTGATCTGGCTGAGCAGTGTTACATCAGTAAAAGGGGCGGGAGGGGGATACTTTGTCATTGAATTATTCTTGAACTACAACTCTGACAGAATTGAAATAACACTCTCCAAAGTCCAAATACTATGAAGATTAATTAGAGCTGATTTTATCATGAAACATTACTATCCCTTTAAGCGCACTTCTATCTTTAAGGACCATTGAGTCATTAGCATTTTTATGGTTTTCATTTCTCATGATTATTAAATAGGACATGCCATCTATTTCTTTTTACCACATTGTCAAATTCTGATACTAATCAGCATTTGTTTTCAGAGCACTCAGTGCTACAGAGACTTGCAACATTGTGTAAATATCCCTGTTTAATAGAAAACTCGCTGGAAAGAGAAACTCAGTGGAATAAATGTGTAAAAAAATATGTGAAGATGAGGGAAAAAAAGGAGTATAAAAAAAAAATAAAAAATAAACATATTATGCACTTGTCAAAAATGTAATGTAAAAATAAAGGGTTATTATATTTAAGTCTGTCTATGGCAAAAAAGGAATACCAATCTATATGAATCCACTTCTTCCACAAGGGGGTGCACTGCTATATAACAAGTAGAATAATGCACATACCACCTTCTCCCACAAGGGGGTGCACCTCTATATGGCAAGAGGAATAATGCACATACCACTGTAGTAAGCAAAAGATATGATATGCCTAGAAGCTGAACAACCCCCTAAGAATAGATATTTAGCCCTTTCCCTGTAGTAGAAATGGGGATGAACTGACCCCTTCTCCCTCAAACAAAGGGACACAGTTAGACATGGCTCAGATATGATTGAGTCATTTTCACCACTTTAGCAAAGGTGAAGAGGATATATATTTTAGGAGCACATAGTTGTTTTAACATTTGAATCCTTCTGTGCAAAAGCAATGCATTGGATGTGGATTCCTCTATGGCACTTGAAGGGTTAAACCTTCTGCTGTCAGAGAGGCCTATAGCACATCTGGCTAAGGATGAGTTCATTATATGAACATCTGGGTTCTCTTGTTTAATGGTGCAGAGGTAGGGGAGAGAGGGTTTTGCGGGTTAGGTGGGTTGCAACATGGGTATTCAATAGTCTGCTCCATGATTTATACATTGTTTAACTGCTGTATTTATTAACTTTAACCCCTGCAGTGACACTCATGTTATTTGACTTAGTAATCCTATCAAAATAAAAATAAACTTGTGTTTTTGTATAAAATACTAAGGCTGGAGGGGACAGGTGCAGGCAAGATCAAAGCATAGTGTACAGCAGTGGGACCTCTCTGGTGCTGCTGGTGGCACATAATGCTTTGATCTCTATGTCAACTAATTATGTAGCACAGTTTCCACAAATAAGTCATTTTTGGTACATACGGTGTGAGTCAAGACCTGTCATGGTGATTAAGGTGAGATTCTTTCCACACTAATTGGCAGGTGTCACTTCCCCCCAAAAAATTTAAATTTATTTAAAATTTACATAAACTGCAAGTACTTAATATGTAAAGTCAAATTGTCTATGCACTATTTTTTACACTTCTATGACCCTGACAATAAGCTCCCTGGATCTTTATTTCCAGATTATTTTCTGGTTAGTTGGTCATCAAAGCCGGAAATTATAATAATGTAATAGTATCCCTACAACATGCTTTTATACATTGTATAAACATAGCTCTTTTCACACTCATTGACAGGAGCTAAATGTATAAAATTAAAAAAAGGGAAAATGAAAAAAGTATAAGCAATTTGACTTTACATAATGTGCATTTGTAGGGATGTTGTACTTGCAAATTATTTAACTGGTTTCAAAAAAGCAATGGGTGCCTATCTAGCACAGAACAGTACTGAAAATGATGACAGATGGCTTCAGAGCAGATAGGTTGTTGATACAGGGAACTATCTGACTGCCATTTGGAGTCAGGAAGGAATTTTTTACCCACTTGGGGCTAAATTGGAAATGGCTTCAGGGTTTTTTTTTTTGCCTTCCTCTGAATCAACAAGGGTGTTTTTGGCATGGGCTGGACTTGATGGATGCATGGATTTTTTCGGCCTCGTCAACTATGTTACTAGGTTAATATTAAGTAAATTCAAAATAAAATGTTGCTACTCCTTTAATGCTGTGTCAGCAGTATTGTCAAGGAGTTTTACAAAATACTTTTATATACACTGATATACAAGATTATTAGGTATAGCACCTCAACCATGTAAATGACCACTCTATCAGGAACAATGTCACGTATCTGTGTCAGACTATACTAATACGTTTATTAGATGATGAGTTATAGTGTAGTTCATCCATTTCAGCAAGCAAAAGGGCCAAAACTGATCTAACGAAATCTGGACATGAAAATAAGTACCAGCCATGTTAGTGCAAGTATAGAACCTTATTTATTTAGAAATAAGTGGCTGAAAGTCAAAGTTGTGAGTCCTACAGCAAAATATGGCTTAAAAAATGTGTTAGCATTCAGAATGCATTTGTCCTTTGCCCACAACACTTTCTTGCTTAAGTGACACTGGCACATATTCATGATGATATCAAGTAATAAAAAAAAATAAAGTACAACCTACAATGTGGCAGATATGCATTGTGGTGGTGGTGGTGGGGGCTGGCATAGTGTGATTTGTGTATGAATTTTTACCACTGTCATACTCTATCCTCCTTCTCAGATTGTTGAAACACATTACTTATCGATCATAGCAGTGGTCCCATCTGTCCTCCAATTCCTCATCTGTGCTGCTGTTACTATATTTGTCCAGGCTTTGTCTGTCATGTGTAGTTTCTACTACTACTACTACTGGACAAGAGAAGGATGCTGGAGGGATATATTCTAGATCTGTGTCATCATCAGTCATCATTAGGTCATCCTTAGCAGCATCAGCATCCCCTGACAGTTCTTGCCCATTACTACCCTTATATTCCTCTAAGCTTTTGGAGGTCTCAAACTATTTCTTTTTACTTTTACTGTAACAACGCTCCTCACTACTTTGAGGGTGGGTGTTTTGGTGCTTGTTTGTCTCACTATCTGATGCAGCAGGCACTTCAATTGCTAAACCTTCCTCTATTATGCTACTGCCAGCATCATCAACACTTGAATGTGACTTGTCATCTTCAGTGTTCTTCTTATATGGTTCTTTATTTCTACTGGCACTGGTGGTGCTGGAAGGAGTTTTTCTGGGACCTTGACAAGCTGCATCCTCTCTTGGAGTAGAAGGATCATCATCATTGATTTCACACGCTATAGCAACCATTGCTGCAGTCAGTTTTTGAACTACTACTTTACTCTCACTTCCCTGCACTGCTCCACCCCTCCCCTCCCCTCCCCCTTGTGCATTTTCTGGACATTACACAACTACACTGTGTTCTTTTGCTGTACGGTATACAGGATGACTTGCCTAAACCCAATCAGATGTCTGTCACCTAAGATATTTCGTTTTTTATTCTTTTTTATTTATTTTTTTATTTTATTTTTATTTTTTTTAAGTTGTCCACCCTGTTGTCTTTTATAAAAAATTATAACTGAAAAATGAAAATCAGCATCATTCCCCAGACTTCCCCACCCAGCACATACATAATAACAGCAAGATCAGAAAGCAAATAGGTCCCTAGCTGCCTGTGTCTTGCCAGTCAGTCCTATGGAATTTTGGAGTATTTGGGTGTCAACCTCCTTCCTCCCTTCTTATAACTAGAGTGCCCCCAGACTTCCCTAATACAGTGAACAAATGTCCTACCTCAATGACTCCCTAAACTAATATCACGGTGCCCATGATTCTGCAACATTTTGACATGTTTTCTTCCTGATGTCTTGTTATTGGCTGCGCTGTCTAGCTCCTCCCAGGGACAGCCTTTAAATACCTTGGGCTGGCACTTAGGGGTTGCCCTTTCGTGGTGTATCTGTTGCCTAGCACTAGCTACAATTACTCTTAGTGATACCAGTGTATGACCCGGACTGTTTTGACTACTCTGCCTGTTTACCGTTCCTGCTCTGTGTACCAACCTGGATTGGCTGTCGTTCCTGCTTCCTGTATTGACCCGGCCTGGCTGACGTTCCTGCTCCGTGTACCGACTTGGCTTGTCTGGTGAACTTGCTCCGTGTACCGACCCAGCGACCTAGTTCTGTTCCTGCTTGCTAGCCACTCCATTCTTGCTGTTGCTCACGCTCAGTGATTTTGCCAGAGCTCCAGTGGTCCGGTTCCGCATTGTAGTCCAGTCCTTGATCCGTTTACACAGTGTGCCCTGTGTGACCCTCCGGTAAATTCTGATTTGCACCACGATCGCTTGGTCTGTTTTCTGCCAGTACTGAGGTTGGGTTCAGTTGGGAGCCTCAGGTTACTTCCACGCTGCAGACCGGAGCGTTCCTTAACCCCTTCAGGGGCGGTGCTCGGCATTTGTGTATGAGTCTGAAGTGTCAGTTCGGCGCATATTATCCTACTGCACTAAACACTGACTCATGCTTGTTAGTAGTCTCTGGTGGGCGTTCACCCTGGCAGCCTTCCTCCTATGTTGCCTTAACCAGATCTATGCTGGCTTAACCCGTTGTATCCTTGTCAGTCGCTGTTGTGACTCTCTGCGTAGAGAGTTACATTGGGCCTTCCAACATTTAGATCAACTCAATCATTGGCCTAATTTACTTCTCTTGGTCATATTTACACTGTATCAACTGTGATTTTCCTGACCTGTGTCAGTACTGTATATTTGTTCTACATATTGGACCCGTGTGGGTTAATCATGCAATTGTAACCTGTCCTGTGTTAGTTTACCATATTTCTGTATGCTGGACCTGTGAGGGTTACTGTTATTCATTGTGTGCAAATAAAATTGTGTTTTTACCAAGACCTTCCGTTTCTGAGTCTACTGAACCATAACAACTAAGCTTCAATACCCCTTTTTTGCCTATATCCTCTAGCTCAAAAACATGCTGCTCTCTCCTCTCACAAACAGAATGGCTGCTGTGAGAGCCTGACAGCCTTTTATATGGCTGTAGAAAACTTTCGTGTGGTGTAGAAATATTTTTCTTCCCATTGATTTCAATGGTTGGAAAAAGCAGTTTGAGGAGAAAATTTTCATCCATCCCTAGTGGTAAGCTGAGGAGAACGAGAGCTGGATCCCCATCTGACCGCAAAAAGAAACGTGACACAAACTGGCTCCCGATATCCGAGACCACTACCTTGTGTATACCATGGAGTCAGACTACCTCCTTCGCAAAGATCTCAGCCAACTCCTTGGAGGAGGAGAGTCCCTTAAGCGGCACGAAATGGGCCATCTTTAAAAATCTATCCATGATCATAAGAATGACTGTGTAACCCTCAGAGATAGGCAACTCAACCATAAAGTCAACTGACAAGTGAGACCATGGACGCTCCCTGTTTGGGATGGGCTGCAGGAGGCCGACCGGCAGGTGACGAGGAGTCTTAGTCCACGCACAAGTGGAACATGCTGCAACAAATGCAGAACAGTGTGTCCTCATACTGGGCCACCAAAAGAGTCTGAACATCGATCATATAAGTTGGTTTCTACCAAAATGTCCTGCAGTCTTTGAGGAATGGTATGTCTCCAGAAGTCTGGTATGGAGGGATTCAGGCACAAAACATCTCCCAATATTTCTCTCCACCGGGGACGAAGCTTGGGCAACTAAAATCTCCTCACCCAGTGGAGATGTAATACTGGTGCGTATCATAGCCAAGATGCGGTTGGGTGGAATAACAGGCACTGGAGGAGACTCCTCCTGGGACTTGGGCCCAAATTGTCAATATTTTTGGTACCAGGAAGGTAGGAAACCACAAAATTAAACCTCGAAAGGAAGAGGGCCCGTCTGACCTGATGTGAAGACAACCTCTTAGCCTCTGATAAATATGTGAGGTTTTTGTGATCAGTCAGTATCAGGATCTGAACTATTGTGCCCTGAAGCAGATTACACCATTCTTTCAAGGCCAAGATGATGGTGAGTAATTCCTGATTGCCCACATCATACAAACTCTCAGCCTTCAACAGTTTTTTAGAGAAAAAGACGCATGGCTGCAATGGTTTACCAGGGCCCGCACACTGAGACAGCAAATCGCTTACACCAGACTCCGAGGCATCCACCTCCAGTGTTAATGGCAGGGAGGGGTTCGGGTGGTACAATATCGGGGCCTTCGTAAAGGCGGACTTCAAGTCTTCAAAAGCCTGAAGTGCTTCAGGTGCCCAGTCTGAAGGATTAGCACCCTTCTGAGTCATGTCAGTGAGTGGTTTTGCGACTGAGGAAAAGTTTTGTATAAACTTCCTGTAATAATTAGTGAAGCCCAGAAACCTCTGTAATGTTCTTAGCCCCACAGAATGTGGCCACTGCAAGACAGCAGACAGTTTTTGTGGCTCCATGGCTAGACCAGTGAATGAAATCACGTATCCCAAGAAGGTCACCTGGGATTTGTGGAATTCACATTTCTCTAATTTGCAGAACAACTTATTCTCTCTTAGCAGTTGTAGAACTCGGGCTACATCTGCTCTGTGTCTACAAAGTAGAAAAATAGATGAGTATATCATCCAAATATACTACAACACAACTCTGAAGTGGGTCTCTTAAAAAATCATTAATGAACTCCTGGAAGACAGAGGGAGCGTTGCACAATCCGAAAGGCATTACCAAATACTCATAGTTCCCGCTCCGAGTGTTAAATGCTGTATTTCATTCATCGCTTTCTCTTATTCATACCATGTTTTATGCGGCACTCAAGTCAAGTTTCGTGAGAACTGTTCCGTGATCAATGGTATAAGATAAGCATTCTTTACCATTAGTTTATTTAGGCCCCTGAAATAAATACATGGTCTGAGCTCCCCATCTTTTTTCTTAATGAAAAAGAAGCCTGCAACCACAGGTGAGGAAGACTTCCGAATAATGCCCCTAGCTAGGGCGTCCTCCACATAGTCCTCCATGGCCTTGTTCTCCTTCACCGACAGGGAATAAACTTGGCACCTAGGAGGTCTGTCCCCTGGTACCAGACCAACAGTACAATCGTATGGCTTGTGTGGTGTCAAAGTACTGGCCTCTACCTTATTAAATACCTCTTTGTAGCTATAACTCAGCAGGTAGCAAGGTAGAGGTACACAGTATTCTTGTAGGATGCTGGAGGCAAGACCTCGCACATAGAGATGACCATGGCAGGATGTCACAGGTTTGCCAATCATTTCTAGGGTTGTGAGTCTGCAGCCAGGGAAACCTCAGAATGATGGCGGGAATGTATCACCTAGAACTGTTGTCTCCACATGGAGTGCCCCTACCATCAGAGACAAGGGCTGAGTCTCATGAGTAACGTGTACCGACCTTAGAGGTCTACTGTCAATAGCCTCAATGGCCAACAGAGAGGAGAGAGGCAACAACGGAAAAGCGTGTTTGGCCGCAAAGTCTGCATCAATGAAAATCCCCGCAGCCCCTGAGTCCAGTAGTGCTGGAGCCACCACAGAAGACTCAGCTCAAGAAAGTATGACTTTAAAAATAGGCTTGTTTATTACTCTCTCTGGGGACTGTGAAATTCCACCCAGGATCTGTCCCCTACTTGATCCTAGGTTCGGGCCTTTCCCAGCCCAGCGTTTCCCAGGCAAGCACACAACAAATGACCAGACAAAGGCCCCTCCTCCTGCACCAAGCCCTCTTCTCCTTAGAAAAGCATGTGAAGCCTAGCTGCATAGGTTCCCCCATGGCAGGGTCAGAATTAAGAGGTGTGGGAGGTGGGCTAGGACAGGGTGGGTGTGAGAAACTAGGTGCCAACTGTGGTAAGGTTTTACACCCTTGCTCTTTGAATGAAGGCCTCTCACAGATTCTCGTATCTAACAGGATGGTGAATGAGATCAACTCTTCCAGATCACTAGGCAGTTCCCAGGCTGCTGTCTCATCCTTAATAGTGTCACACAAGCCCTGGGAGAATGCAGCAACTAGGTCCTCATTGTTCCAACCAACCTCTGCAGCCGTAGTGCGGAACTCAATAGTGTAGTCGTTTGGCAGTGGAGGTAGCACACCTGGAACGTCAAAACATCTCCGAAATGAGGCTACAAATTCTGTGAAATTGTGGATTATGGGCTTCTCTGTCTCCCATAGTGGGTTGGCCCAGGCCAATGCCTTGCCGGATAGAAGGTAGATCAGGAGTCCCACCTTACTTCACTCAGCAGGGAATGCGTGGGGTACCATCTATAAAAAAATTCCCAGCTGATTAAGGAACCCCTAACACATAGCAGGTTCCCCATCAAACCTTTGGGGTAGAGGAGCGGAGCCAGACAATCCTCTATCTATGCCCACTTCAGGGGCAGTGGCTACAACTGGTGCAGGTGCTGGGGAAACCACCTGTTGCAAAGCAAAGCAGTCTACGTGAGCCGTGCGATTTAACAATGTCTGCATAGCAAATGACAATTGGTCAATTCTCCAGTCCTGAGAATCCATCCTGGACAGGATGCTCTGATTAGGTGGACTGCCTGTACCTTCAGTAGACATGGCCCTTACGTACTGTCATGGTAATCAGGCAAATAATGACTGACACAGTATAAAATGTAACCACCTTTACTGAGAATGTAGCAAGGTAGATAATAATACACACAATCCCAGGCCCAGACAAGCTTGGCCCCAGGCTCCACCGGGAGCTGCACACTGTGTTGTGCACTGTACTACAAAAGGACCTCAGAGTAGGACTACTCTATGTCTTGAGGTAGAGGCAACGGGGAGTGAGTAGACAGTCACAGCCACAGGTCAGGCACACCGGGACTATACAGGTACAGGTCATGGTCAGAGCCACTGACCTGAAAAACGGAGACTACACCTAGCGATAGAGACCAGAACCAGAGAAGACACACCGGATCCCATAATCGGTTAGAGGCCGGAGCCAAAGGGTAGGTGCACTGAGGACACACGGAGCCAGACAGTGGCCCGAGCCACTAGGAAGCACACTGGAGAAATACAGATACTGGGGACTACACAAAGTGAGTGAGAGGCCAGGGGCCAATGGAGACACACCAGGGACACACCAAGCAAACCCACAGACAGACCCAGAGGTCAGATAGGTGCAGGTAGATACAAACCGGGGTCATACACGGAGTGGATACTCAGACAGAACTAGTGGTCAGCACGTTGGTGGGTAGTTAGACAAGCTGGGGTCATACACAGAGCGAATCCTCATACAGAACCAGGGGTCAGCACTGTAGCAGGTAGTCAGTCAAGCCAGGGTCATACACGGAGAGAATCAAGACAGAACCAGAGGTCAGCACGGATCTGGTAGGCAGACAAGCCGGGTCATACACGGAGCAAATACTCAGACAGGCACGGATCACAATGGAGCAAGCAGAAGCTATCAGAAACACCACGTAAGGGCAATGGCTCCCAGGCATAGGAAGGTAAATAAAGGAGCAGAAGGAGGCGGAACCCAATTAGAGAAAATAGCATAGGCCCATAAACAGGCGTCCAGGCCAGTGCCTGTCCATGCTGAGTAAAGAGGAAGCATCCGCCACCATGGTGCCCGACACACCACCAGGGAAGGAAACACAGGCTCACGCTCAATGTGGGAGACTGTGATACTGTCATCCAATCACAGACAACCGTGGGCTAGCATTCCAGCAGAATATGTCTGACACCTAGCAGGAGTCCATGCCCAATGACTGTAGGCTTTTCTGAGAGTCAAACAAGGCTGTACCCAATATATTATTATTTATTAGGTACACACAGTTCTTTATTATTATATTTATTAGGTACACGCAGTTCTTTGTACCTAGTAACCTGTCCACTCACTGGGGCTGATACACTAAGAAAGTTGTGCAATTCTTGATCAAACAACTTGAACCATAGATGAACAGATGCAAATTACTGTTGATTCAAATGGGGCTTTTAACACCTTGAATGGTAGAGGTCTCCAACTCATACAGAGCAATTTAAATGGAAATGCTGTTCATTTTTATTTGTTCGCTAATGAACAACTGATTTGCTGCAGAACTGCAGAACTTTTCTTTGGTACATCAGCTTCATTGTATATTTTAGTTTACAGTGAAAGTGATTCTGTATGGAAAATATAAAAGAGAAAACAATTTTTTTCCATATGTTGGTTTGACTGTTTGGTCTTTGAACTTCTGTTTCTGCTCTTCCATCATATCATTTAACCCACATTCCTTTCCATACTTATATGTGACTTGCTTGGAGTACGTCAATGGGCTTTTATGTCTATGATCCTAATCTTAATCTTGAATCAATCAATAAAATGGTTTCTCTCAACTGTGGTAAGTCTCAAAAGCAATAAGTATTTAGTCTGGTTCCTGCTGTAACCGTAACCTCTGCCTGATTACCACCCACATTGTAGTAACTGTTTTGCAGTGCGACACACTGAACACATTGCATAACTGTCTCTGTAAAGAGTGCTTATAAGCACATTGGTACAGTGGAAAAGAGACATCAGCAATTGTTCTCGTAAAGTAAACCATAATTATGCTTTCCTCAAAGCTCATGTCTTTAACCCCATGAGGACCAGAGGGCTGTACAACACATTGCTTTGCAAAGACTGACAAGCTCCTCTGGTCCTCAATAGGTTGAAGTGATAGTAATTCTTAATACAAAAAAAAATATATAATGCATGGTTTATCCTGCTAACTAAACCTGTTGAGAGAGATGTTATTTTAGTTCAAACTTGCATTTTTTGCCGATGTCTCCATGTGTACAATGGTACTGTCCATTCCATAGAATGATATTTTATGGCGTGCTGTTGAGACAGCAGTCTATGGACAACTATTGTCAGATGACAATAGGATGCTTTAGCAACAGCACCACAATATAATGGATATCTATGGAAGAACTACACCCAAAAATGCAAGTTTGAGCTGCAATAACTTTTGAATAAAACAGCTATTAGCAGTGGGAGCATCCTTGTTTTTTTCCAGCAGGATAACCCCTGCAATGGCTGTTTTTTTCCATATTAAACATTACTATCAGTTTAACTGTTTGTATGCTATAGGTCCCACAACCACAAAGTCTGTTAGCAGTATTTTCAAAGATTTTTCAAAATATTTTTACTATTATGTGTCATGCAGTGCCCCCTCCCAAATAATAGACTACTCCATCAGGACAGTGTCACATGTCTGTACCACACTATAAAAGCAGTCAATAAAATCATGTATAGTGTGTTCATTCAGTTCATCCAAGGAAAGAGAGATCCAGTGAACTCTGAACATGAGAATTGGTACCACACATGCTGATGTAAGTATTATGGACATAACCACCTAACTTGGGTGGTTACATGAAACAGTATTTAAAATGTACTAAGTATAGCCCAAGTATCAGCAAACAGTAGTACTGTGGCCAGATGCATCCTATCGATATAAGATACTGCTAGAGGGTGGCAAAAATTGTGCAGAGACAACTGTTGTCCAATTAGAGACAACTGCCGATGTGATCAGTTCTACACTGTCCAGCATTCCTTTGGAACATCTTCATTAAAAACACCCATTTATATCCAAGACTCTTGCTGGACCTTAATGCATGTCATTTGTATGTATTATGTTAAATTAACAAATCAGACTCTTGAAAAAGTCATCCTATATAATAATTTACTAGGATGTTTGTCAAAAGCCGTCATGCACTGCAGAGACTGCCTGAACACACAGAATGCTGGGAGCACGGAATGCTGGGAGCACGGAATGCTGGAAGCACAGAGTGCTGGGAGTTCTGTGCTGAGAGCATTCTGCGCTTTCAGCCAGTCTCTACAGTGCATGACACAAAGCAGGACCAGCCTCTTAACTCTTTGAGTGCCAGAAGGGTGCACACTCAAAGGGTTTCTTAACCCTTTGAGTGCCAGAAGGGTACGCACTCAAAGGGTTAACATCACCTGGACCTTGGCCCATGTACACAGGCTTTTACACTAGTATTTGATAAAAAGATATTTAGCCATTATTAATTAATATATTGCATGTGGTATAAAACCAAAATTTAAAAAAACAATTCCACAGATGTAATTTTTTTAAATCAATATCATTACAAACACGCATCAACAAAATCTAAAATCTTTCTCTTAACGTGTTTGAATGCCCAGTCCAAAATCTCCTATACTGCACTTACCCACCTAACTGTACATGCAAAGTGTTTATACTGACAAGGATTTCTGAGCATTGATCTCCAGTCTTGGCCTGCCAGGTGTATGAACTTAGCCTGTTAAACAACCACATCTACTGCCTGCCAGCTACCACAACATCAGCCTGTTAAATTATCACTGTTTTTGTCTACTGCCCACCTCAACATCAGCCTGTTAGGAGTCCACTAGGGAGATGTACTAAGGTGTTATAAAGAGGTAATAAAGTGATTATTTTTACACTGTGATAAACTCTCCAATTCCTGTGTTTTTCTATCGAGTCAATGAATTAATATGTCTCCAGCTTGGGAGATCATACTTCATAGGCGCTATAGAACAACATTTGGCTTAGAGAGTTTATACCTGTAGAAGTCATCTTCACAGTCTGATAACTCTCTTAAAACAGAAGTTCAGTGAGCTCCCTGTCAAATACACAAAAAGTATAAAAAAAATGAATAGAATAGGCACTTTGATTTCTGATCCAACACTTTGTAGCCTAAATATAGTAGCTTTTATTCATTTAAACACATTGGGTTAAACATATGATGGCAATTCCATACTAAATCAGGAGCTGGCATCTATTTTTTGTCCATATTCCAGCATGATATCAGTTTACTAAGCTACATACAGCATAATTCCTACCCCTAATGCTACTTGTCCCAAGGGGGAGGACAGTGTGACAGTCTAGGTGTTTCTGGGCATTCACTTTCTCTATTCCTTGTTATAGGTATAGAGGGAAAGGATCAAAGGTGGGGCTGTTGTACAGGGTTTGTTAGCATTAATGGGGAACTCTCACTCTAAATAAAGTGCAGTTATATAGGTATAGTTTACAGTTGAAGAGGGTACATCAAATATATTATTTTATTATTTACTAATTGAACAGCCCGTTACACAGGCCACAGTGCCTCTGGCAGCCGGTCGCGGGGCAGTCACGCGCAGTAGAGACTGTCCGCGCCGCAGCTGATACAGAGCAGGACGCTCCTTCAGACGCCCAGCTCTGTACCAGCCGCGGCACGGGCAGTCTCTACTGCGCATGACTGCCGCACGCGCAGCAGTGTCTACTGCGCATGTCGGGCGTTACACACGATTTAGTGAATTATTATATAGGATTTTTCATTGTACTCATTAAAGGGATATTTAGTCCGATATCCTATATACAGGGCTCAAAATTTCCACTCGTCACTAGCCAATGGCAAGTGAAAATTTAGCCCTGGTGAGTAAAAATTCAGCCCTGGTGGGTATGTTTTGGCTTGCAGTGGCGAGTAACTTTTCAGGTCTGGCTAGTAGCAAAGGACTTCAAATTTTAAGCCCTGCAATATAATAATTCGCTAAATCGTGTGTAACGCCGTAACATGCGGAGTAGACACTGCTGCGCGTGCTGCAGTCATGCGCAGTAGAGACTGCCCACGCCGTGGCTGATACAGAGCTGGGCACTCCGAAGGAGAGTCCAGCTCTGTATCAGCTGAGGCGTGGGTAGTCTCTACTGCGCGTGACTGCCCCGCGACCTGGTGGCAGTGGCACTGTGGCCCGTGTAACGGGCTGTTCAACTAGTCTGTACATAAACCATAATGCCAGTGGAATCCTGTTTAAGTTTTATCATTTGGAGCTTAGTGATATCTAGTTAAGCATTCAAGGGATTAAGGAGGTTAAAACATACCATCCATAATTCAATGCAGCGACTTTATCAGTGTTCCATTACTGTGAAGTATCCCAAAGTGGCTTCTTTCCTGGCATATAAAGTTTTTTTTAATTAATAAGAGAGGAAGTAATCTGCCAGTTTAGGGGATGAAATAAAAAAAAATGATACAAATACTCAAACAAGGACACATGAAAACCTAAGATTTAAAAACCTAAAATTACTTTTCTGTAAATTGTTCCTTATTTTGGTTACATCTGGTTATCATTCAATAATCTGATTACTGTAGTTGATTATTTGCTAAAACTTCAAATTCATAATTTGAATCAATGTACTTCTACACACCTATGATCTGTTGTGTAGTGCTGAGTATTCTCTATGCTGTGGAGACAGGCTTTTATTTCTACATTGTTTCACCATTTTTATATTATATCTTTTTTGCATTCTTGTACTGTCTCTTCTTTCACAACATCAGTCAGAAAGCTCATTGAAAACAATTTCAGAGTTCCCTGTCAGGGACATAAAATTGGAAAAAATATGTACAGATGAAAACAAAAATAAAAAAAGTACAGGCACTTTTACTTAACATATTATGCATTAGCATTTCAGATTTTAACCCCTTGAATGTTAGATGCCTTGGCATCGAAGGACAGCCCCATTTCAATTAATTAGAATTTTGGGAATTAATATTTGATTTATTTTGTTTGCTCCAGAACTGATGTGTCTCAGGATTGTGCTTTGCTTAGTATGTGCCTGCCTGCTGACAATAAAACTCACCAATACACTATGCAAGATAGAATGACCTGTTCAAGAACTGTCTCACAAGTATAAGGCTATGCATGTATTTGTGTGAGAGTTAGAAGCCTATTTAAACCCTCAAGTCCAGACCCTCTCTGTTCTTGATTGTGAACTCATGTTTGTCTCTTGTGAACATGCTTTAATATTCTTTCCCACCGCAGCTCTCTGCCAAACTGACCTGAGCTCTGTAAGTTACTGCTCAGCAGGCTGCTTCTTACTGTGGTTCCAGAGGTAACATATACATTCTTCTACCCTCGCTCACTTTATATTCTTCTCTTGCAGCCCTTCATTTATCCTAGACAAGATAGGTCATAATTTTGAAGTTATTTTATGTTCTCACCCCTCTTTGCATTCCCCACTCTCTGTCAACGTGCTATCTGCCCATGCTCACCTCCATTTTCATCTAGTCAAGTTTTTTATTCAGCTTCTCTCCCTTCTCTCCATTTCCAGTACAAGCCTTCTCTCCCTCAACACCCCCTCCCATGCCTGCTCTCAAGCTCTGCTCTGAGTAGTTCCTAATTATAGTATACTCACTCCCTCCTTATCACATTCCGCCACTCTCATATACTGTTTATTAGTGTTGAGCGAGCACCCCGATGCTCGGGTGCTCGGGTGCTCTGACCGAGCACCCCCTGAGGCTCGAGTGCTCGGCCGAGCACCCGAGCTCCATTGAATAGAATGGGGCAACACGAGCATTACACCAGGCACCCCCTGCTCTGATGAGGGGAGGGTGCCTGGTCAATGCCCCCCTTCATCTCCGCAATGTCCCCCTTCATCTCCGCAATGTCCCCCTTCATCTCCTCTATGCCCCTCTTCCACAATGTCCCCCTTCATCTCCGCTATGCCCCTCTTCCACAATGTCCCCCTTCATCTCCTCTATGGCATAGAGGAGATGAAGGGGGACATTGTGGAAGAGGGGCATAGCGGAGATGAAGGGGGACATTGTGGAAGAGGGGCATAGAGGAGATGAAGGGGGACATTGTGGAAGAGGGGCATAGCGGAGATGAAGGGGGACATTGTGGAAGAGGGGCATAGAGTCTATGCCCCTCTTCCACAATGTCCCCCTTCATCTCCGCTATGCCCCTCTTCCACAATGTCCCCCTTCATCTCCGCAATGCCCCCTTCATCTCCGCAATGCCCCCGTACCTCCAGTCCCTGGTGGTCCAGCGGAGCGTCTTCAGATCTGTGCCTCCTCCGGCACAGATCCCCGCCACCCGAACATGGCGGGCGAGCACATGGCGGTACTCGACGAGTACCGCCATGTGCCGAGCAGAGCGATGCTCGAGCCGATCCGAGCATCGGCCGAGCACGCTCGCTCAACACTACTGTTTATCTTTACATTTCTAATGTTCTCCCCTCCACTTTCTCTTGCTTTCTAGCTCTTCACTTACTTTTAGTTTATAGCTGTTCTGTCCGTCCTCCAGTAACCTTCACGCTCCCACATGACCAGTGACCACTCCTTTTGGTTATCAAGAGTAGCTCCTGTCCCTCTCACCCTAGTCTGTTTTCAGATTCTCTTGTGTCCTCCCACTCCAAAAATCAATCAATAAATTAATAAATACATTACTTAATTAATTAACCCAATTTATGCTTTCAGTTTCCACATAATCAGATTCTTAAAATTAGTTTATCCCATTTCTTCTTCCTCTAGAAGCTGAAGGTCTAGCTAAGTCCATCCCCTTCCCCATCTTAGGCCCCTAGCTGAGACCTAAATTCTATAGTTTGTAAGGTCTAGCTCAACTCCTTACCTCTTCCTTAAGGCCAAGGTTTAGTTTGCACTATTTTCCTCCTTTGCAGTTAAGTTTCTTACCTCTTTCACAGAGGTTGAAGGACTAGCTCATGCTCCTTACCTCTTTCCCAGAGGCCGATGGACTAGCTCACACTCCTTACCTCTTTCTCAGAAGCTGTAGGACTAGCTTGCACTCCTCACTTCTTTTGTAGAGGCTGAAAGATTAGCGCATGTTCCTTACTAGGGATGGTCAAAAATGTTCACCTTAAACCAATGGCACTTCCCGTTTGGTGAATAATTTCCCACGAAAAGTGCCATTTTTCCACCTAGGTCATTGCATTGAATCAATGGAAACATTGCATTTACACACAACACATAGCAAATGTTATTTTATGTCCCACAGGCATAGTAGACAAGGGGTCTGGGGGTGCCTGTGTTGGTGGAATGTGGAAAAAAATCAGCTAAACAGGGAATTTTTTTGGGGGGGGGTTGTTGACTGGGATTGGGAGGACAGTTAATAATAAAAAAAAGAATAAAAATAAGAAATGGTATAAAAGGGGTCCGAGTAGGGTGTCTGTGTTGGTGGAGTCTGGGGAAAGAATCAGTTGAACAAAGAATTTTGTTTGGGGGGTTGTTGACTGATCGTGGGGGACAGTAAAAAAAAATATATATGTCTGCATTTCATATGTGTGATGAGGGCAATTGTGTCAAGGTGCACTCCTGCCTTTCCCCTTTTCACTGACAGTGCTGTTGCTGATGACGAAACTGTGCCTGCCCCAAGAGAAAAATAGTCCCACACCCAGGACCCCCAGAGGATAATATTGCTGCTGTTGCAGCTACTGCCTCTGAATCAGGACTACAACTAGGACTAAGGGTATTGCTAATGGCAAGTGGAACCTATCCTAGTCCCATATCACTACTGCTGGACCCTATTCTCAATGTGTCCATGGTCGTCTGTGGCACTCTGGCTTGCTCCTCATCATCCTGCTGCCCTTTCAACTGAGCAGCAGCAGGAATTACAGCGGCAGCAAGCTCTGCAAATTTACCAATCTCACTGCTGGTGGTGATGCCCATCCCCATATCTTTCTCCCAGTCCTTCTTGGTTTGGGCTGAAAAGGACCTTAATGTCTCTTCCACCCCAGCTTCTCCACCATCCCCCTCATCATCATCACCACCAACAGTCACTCCTTGCTGCTGCTGCTCTATTACAGTCTCACCGGTTGGAGGAGATGACAAATGTGACAGAGTGTCTCCTAATATCACACTTGCCATCTCTTGAGCTGAAGAAGGCAGACTGGCAGCACTAGCAGCAGGCACAGGCAGCTGATCTGTGCTCTTGGTGGTCGTATTACTGCTGCTGCTAGTGCTAGCCACCAATTCTGCCTTCCTCGTAACATGTTTCGTAGGGACAATGCTGTTGGGGAAGGGGAATCTCAGGGCCAGGGGGATGTTTTGTACTCCCTTGACCACTAGTCAGGCCACGCTGCATCACTTCCCCTGCCACCTCAACAACAGCAGGAGGGTCTACTGCAGTTATGCTAGTGCCACCAGCTGCTTCACTATCACTAACACTAGCCACATCAGTTTCAGTATCTGAGTATTCCTCATTACTAGTATCACCCCATCCCTCACTCCTAACACTCTGAGTCTGTAGCTGCTGGATCTTAGTAGCAGTAGTATTGGAGGAACTGCTTGGGGATGGCAAGTGTGACTTAGGGTCTCCTGCTGCCACACTTGTATGCCTATGCCTTTAAAGGAAGTGTTTTCCATATATAGTCCCATTATCCTTCTTCATCAATGGACCTCTCAGTGGACCAGAAGTATCTTGTTTTCATTAATATCATAAAAAACACTATATATATATATATATATATATATATATATATATATATAAATTTATACTGAATAAAGAATATGACAATGTGACAGCCCTATGACACTCAAAGGGTTTATTGCAAACTGGAAACCGCTGTCACACAGAAAATCCCACTATTTAGCATTGTGTCTTAAAGTAATCAGAAAGTGCATTGATAGTGTCCTCTATAACTACAAATATTGAATACACACTAACTTGATTATATGCAACTAGTTGATTAACCCTTTGAGTTCCAGAGAGGTATCCAGTGCATTGCATTGCAATGTCTTGGCTACTTCTGGCACTCCAAGAGTTAAGATTTGTTTTCCATAACAAATTGAAGGAAATAGTGTTTAAGTGGAAATCTTTGTTTCCCCCTCTTTTCCCTCCTCAAACAGCAAATACCTGCAGAGTCTGCAGCTGTGGCTACAATGAGCAAGCCTGGCTGGCAGTCACAGACGTCAGGTGCCAAGACAAGCTCTCAGATACGCTTTTCTAGCTTTGGCATTTTTCTCTGTGAACTAACTGTTTAAAATCTGCTGCAGTTGGCAGTATGACTAGTTTGAGGTTAGATTACTGGAAGGCTAAAAATGCATAAATGCAGTGGTTGAAAGGAACATTCTACAATACTGCTATCTATGTCTTCACTGGTGATGTTAACCCTTTGTATGCCCTAGAGGTCTCCAGTGCATTGCTAACAATGTGCTAGAGAATGGATGGCAAGGTGAAGCACTCCAACTGCTGCCAGACTACAGCTCCCATCATTCCCTACCAGTTCTATGGCAGAGTCTCAACCTCTTCTTATTTTTAAGCAGGTAAAATGTGGTGCCTTGTGGAGGAATGTTTTTGCAAAATCTGGATACAGCATCAAAGATCTCAGGGTCTCTGTACTGATGGGAATCTCTCAGATGCAGAGAGACAGAAATATCTTGAAATATGAATTGATGACAAGTTTAACACTCTGAACTGTGGCTTGAAAGGTGACAATAAGCATATTTTAACCCACATATTCTATATACTTGGTCATTTTTTACTGCAAGCTGCAAACTCTCCACACACTGAATTTACTGGAGCAAATACCACATCAAAGTGGAGAGAAATCTTGTACAACAAAAATATGCCACTACTGAAGTCTAAAGGGCAATTTAGACAAATATTGTCAAATGATTCTCACTTTCAGCAGAATTAAGTAATCAAGAATTTGCATTTCCCAGAGTGTGTATGATTATCTGCCATACAATCTATTTCATGACTTATGTTATGTGGATAGCAGGTGTGTGGCACAGCTTTACCCATGTGGCAAACCTTGTTTTTATTAACCCTTTTAGTGCCAGAGAGGCAATGCATTCGATACCTCTGTGGCACTAAAAGGGTTCAATTATAGTGAAAAGTCAGACCTCGTGGTTGTGCATCAGGAGGGCTCCAGTCCTTATGCCCCACCATGAGGTGTGACTTCTTTTTTTTTTTTTTTTTTTTTTTACACCAGTGACTAACATATTTTTATTTTCTTCTCTTGTTCAGAGAGGTATTGCCTGGCACTTTGTGGCTGGACTGCTGCTTTGACAGGACCAGTGTGATATTATATACTTTAGTATATTTCTTCTCTATGAACGGCACTAGTGGGCTAAGAAAAGACTGTCCCCTGGGTTGCATGTCACTCCTAGAGAGCCTACAAATTTCTATTGCAGGCTCGTTCCTATTTGATATTCTCTGACTTCCACTTTGCATCTCTTTTGTCAGTGCCATGTGGCATACCATTTTGGATCTTACCAATCCTCACATCGAAATCTCCCATTATAAATTTAATGATAATTGTCCTGTTTGTAGAGGTGAATCATCACTGTGGCTACTTGTAGGGGCATAAACTTGAATTATTTGAAGAACAAAGAGACTGTTTAGCTTGATAGCACAGGAAGCAATGTTTTCAGAAATACATTTTACTTTTAACCCCTTCAGTGCCAGAGGCTTGGGCCATTTCCTGTACCCTGCAGGCCAGACACTTTTTCAGCATTTTTGCTATCCTTCTGTTTATGCTTGATTTTCTCTGGGGATTTTTAGTTAAATATGGAAAACTATATATTGTTTTTTTCAGAACGAATTGAACTTTCTCGTGGTACCTTACATGAAGAGAATTTTACATCGTGCAAAAAGCTATGATGTCATAATGACAAAAAAAAAGTGAAAATTTACTAATTTTCCTAAAATCACATAATATGTATCAAAAACATTTACCTTGATTGAAAAAGTTTCAATTATTTGAAAAAGCCCCAAGTCCCCCGAGTAAAAAAATACCAAATTTGTATAGTTTTACCTACGTCCATGGCTAGCGTAGAGCCCTAATCACCAGCAGCGCAAAATGACATTTTCAACTTTATAAACTAATATGCGCATTCTAGGGTTTTTGTGGTAAAACTACCCTAAAACAGTGGAATAACTATATAAAACTATATATTTCAGAAAAGTAGACAACCTGCCGCATCTAATGAGGGGTAACTTGCCTTCTTGCCCCAAGCCTGTGGTACCCAAATGCTTCCAGAAGGTGGCACTATAGGAAAAAAATGGCATTTTCTTACATTTCTGCCCCTTCAAATGTACTGAAATTTGTGAAAACCATGGCATTTCCAACTGTATTCATTAGCTAGTGCTCTTAGGAGAAAAATGACACCCCATTGGTATGAGTTTAACTACCTCAGGGGGCGGTAGAAGTGCAAAATGACACCTACTACAACCTCAAATTTTTCTAACATTTTCTCAAACATTACTTGTCTGTACACAAATGGTTATAACAACTACAGAAATGAAGAAAGGGTACACAAACCATACCATTTTGAAAAGAAGACACCCTGCCGCATCTAATGATGGGTGACTTGCCTTGTTACCTCAAGCCTGGAGTGCACAAATGCCTCCAGAAGGTGGCGCTAATGGAAAAAAAAGGCATTTTCTTACATTTCTGCCCCTTCAAATGTACTGAAATTTGTGAAAACTATGGAATTTCCAACTGTATTCATTAGCTAGCGCTCTTAGGAGAAAAATGACACCCCATTGGTATGAGTTCAACTACCTCAGGGGGCGCTAGAAGTGCAAAATGACACCTACTACAACCTCAAATGTTTCTAACATTTTCTCAAACATTACTTGTCTGTTCCCAAATGGTTATAACAACTACAGAAGTGAAGAAAGGGTACACAAACCATACCATTTTGAAAAGAAGACACCCTGCCGCATCTAATGATGGGTGATTTGCCTTGTTACCCCAAGCCTGGAGTGCACAAATGCCTCCAGAAGGTGGCGCTAATGGAAAAAAAAGGCATTTTCTTACATTTCTGCCCCTTCAAATGTACTGAAATTTGTGAAAACCATGGCATTTCCAACTGTATTCATTAGCTAGCACTCTTAGGAGAAAAATGACACCCCATTGGTATGAGTTCAACTACCTCAGGGGGTGCTAGAAGTGCAAAACGACACCTACTACAACCTCAAATGTTTCTAACATTTTCTCAAACATTACTTGTCTGTACCCAAATGGTTATAACAACTACAGAAGTGAAGAAAGGGTACACAAACCATACCATTTTGAAAAGAAGACACCCTGCCACATCTAATGATGGGTTACTTGCCTTGTTACCCCAAGCCTGGAGTGCACAAATGCCTCCAGAAGGTGGCGCTAATGAAAAAAAAAGGCATTTTCTTACATTTCTGCCCCTTCAAATGTACTGAAATTTGTGAAAACCATGGCATTTCCAACTGTATTCATTAGCTAGTGCTCTTAGGAGAAAAATGACACCCCACTGGAATGAGTCGACCTACCTTAGGGGTGCCAGAAGCACATCACTACACCTACCTGTTTGCTTCTTCAAAAATGGCGGCTTGTACTAAAATGTCCATAACTGTTAGAGACATGAAGGAACGGTATAAAAGGTATACCATTTTGGAAAGTAGACATTCTCCTGCATCAATTGAGGGGTCACTTGCCTTTCTACCCCCTGGGCTGAAGTGCACAAATATTTCCAAAAGGTGGCGCTATGGGAATAAATACATGTTTTTTTACATTTCCACCACTTCAAAGATACTAAAATCTTTTAAAACCATAACATTTCCTGCTGTATTCAGTACCTGCTACCAACATGAGAAAAATTGTAGCCTATTTGTGTGGGTTAACATACAATATGTGGGTGCTAGGAACACGTACATAAACCTGACACTTTTGTTTTTGAAATTATCTGCTTGCACTAAAATGGTTATAACCATAATAGATATGCAGAAAAGGTAGAGAAACAATGCCATTTTGGAAAGAAAACATCATTCCGCATCTAATGAGGGGTCACTTGCCTTCTTACCCAAATGCTGGTATGCACAAATGCTTCCAGGAGGTGGTGCTAGTGAAAAAAAAGGCATTTTCTTACATTTCTGCCCCTTCAAATGTATGGAACTTTGTAAAAACCATGGAATTTTCAACTGCATTCATTAGCTAGTGCTCTTAGGAGTCAAACGACACCCCATTGATATGAGTTGACCTACCTTAGGGGGTGCTAGAAGTAGAAAACTACACCTACTACAACCTCTGATGTTTCTAACATTTTCTCAAATGTGACTTGCCTGTACAAAAATGGCTATAACACATTCAGAATTGAAGAAAAGGTAGATAAACCATACCATTTTGGAAAGAAGACAACCTGCCGCATCTAATGAGGGGTCACTTGCCTTCTTACCCCAATACTGGTGTGCATAAATGTTTCCAGAAGGAGGCGATATAGGAAAAAAATTGCATTTTTTTTACATTTTTGCCCCTTCAAATGTATGGAGCTCTGTGAAAACCATGGAATTTTCAACTGCATTTGTTTGCTAGTGCTCTTAGGAGTCAAATGACACCCCATTGGTATGAGTTGAACTACCTTAGGGGGTGCTAGAAGTAGAAAACTACACCTACTACAACCTCTGATGTTTCTAACATTTTCTCAAACCTGACTTGCCTGTACGAAAATGACTATAACACCATCAGAATTGAAGAAAAGGTAGATAAACCATACCATTTTGGAAAGAAGACAACCTACCGCATCTAATGAGGGGTCACTTGCCTTTTCACCCCTAAGTTAGTTGGCACAACTATTTCCAGAATGTGGTGCTACAGGAAAAAAAAAAATTTGTTTTACACATCAGTCACTTCAAAGATACTAAAATGGTTCAATGGCGTGGGATTTCCTAGGAGGACTTCTTGCCAGCCTAAGAAAAATGGTACCCCACTGCTGTGGGCTGACATACCAATTTACGCTACAGGAGCGTAGCTACCAGTGAAACAGAAATGGTAAAGCAAACAGTGTATGTGTGATTTTATGGCTAACAGATGAAAGAAGCTAGGGCGTCAGCCGGTGTACGTGCGGACCTGTGACTACAAGTGTAACAAAGTATGTGGGAGGGTGAGGGATTAGGCAGTGTGTGTGGGTATGAGCAGAGGAGCAAGGATGGTGGTGATGGTGGGGCAGTGTTTGATAGTGTGTATGGGAGATCTGTGACTACCAGTGTTGATAAAAAGTCCTGTGTGTGCCACAGGAAGGGGGTCGGCATTGAACTCCCCTCCTAGTGGCACACACAGGGTTAATTTGTGTTTTAATTTTTTTTTTATTATATACCTCATTGAGGGGCATAAGGACCCCCTGATCCCTCCCCAATGAGGTCTTAGTAAAAAAAAAATATATATGTCCACAAACAGAGGGACCCTGAGAGTGCCACAGGGGTCTCCAGCGCATTGCAAAGCAATGCATTGGATCCTTGTGGCACTCAGAGGGTTAATTTTTTTTTATCATTACTTGGTAATCAGAGCTTGTTGGGGGGCCATCAGGACCAATCATGATGGCCCCCCAACAATCTCTGATAACGAAGTAATGATAAATGCCCTGTGTGTGCGCCGCAGAAGGGGGGCTGCATTGGCCCCCCTTGTGGCACACACAGGGTTAATTTTTTTTTCTTTACTTTTTTTTTATTATGGACCTCATTGGTGGGTATCAGGACCCCTCTGATTCCCCCCAATGAGGTCTTAAAAAAAAAAAAAAAAGGAATCAAAATAAATGTCCCTGTGAGTGCCAAAGGGGTTTCCAGCGCATTGCAAAGCAATGCATTGGACCCTTCTGGCACTCAGAGGGTTAATTTTTTTTTTTATTATTACTTTGTAATCAGAGCTTGTTGGGGGGCCATCAGGACCAATCCTGATGGCCCCCCAACAATCTCTAGTAACAAAGTAATGATAGAAGCCCTGTGTGTGCCACAGGAGGGGGGGGGGTGCATTGGACCCCCCTGTGGCACACACAGGGTTAAAAAAAAAATATATATTTTTTTTAATAATAGACCTCATTGAGGGGCATCAGGATCCCCCCTGATCCCCCCAATGAGGTCTTTCAAAAAAAAACCCCAAAGAAATGACCCTGTGAGTGCTACAAGGGTCTCCAGCACATTGCAAAGCAATGTGCTGGGGACCACTGCGGCACTCACAGGGTTACTATTGTTTTTTTTTAATTTTTTTTTTATTTTTATGTATTCAGACCTCGTGGGGGACATCAGGACCCCTCCTGGTGTCCCCCAAGTAATTGATCTCCCAGCTCTCCTGCCTTTCACTCCTACCACCGGTAGGAGTGAATCGGGTAAGGGAAACTTCCCTAACGTCATCGGTGATCATGTCACCGATGACGTTAGGAGGTTTCCCCCGGTCCCGCCCACTCCTACCCGGAAGTTCGGGTAGGAGAGACGGAAGAGGAGAAGCTGCGCTTCTGCCTCGCTTCTCCTCTTCTTTTATTGATCTCCCAGCGCGATCGGCTGGGAGATCAATAACAGGGGGGACATGAGGAGTGATCCTCATGTCCCCCCACAAGTGCCAGGCATTTTTTTTTTTGAAATGCGGCCACTGCAAGCCGGTTATACCGGCTCATGCAGTGACCGCATTTCACTCTTACGCCGTACGAGCGTGGCACAGCAGGTACAGCTGTGTCCACTCGTACGGCGTAAGTAGCTGGCACTCTAGGGGTTAAGACTGAGACTGTCATTCTTTTGTTAATCAAGAATCTGATTCCGCCACATTGTCCATCATTGGTTCCTTTACAGTATAGCCAGTGTTCATGTTCTAATTTGACTAAATCCTCTTCTTTTTTAGGAGTCTCAAATAAGTTGATAATATCCAAACTAATGTCCCCATTACCTACATCACTTAGGTTTTGGAGATTATATCATACTCTTTGCCTGCAGCCCTGGAGATCTGTAAGAATGCATTGAAGAGCTACAACAGGAAAACAAAACATTTTGGTCTGATTATGAATATCTACAAAATGAAGTCATGTTGAGCAAATTTCCCATACCAAGGACATTCACAGTAGATGGACAAGAACTTGAAGAGATGGACAAGTATATTTACCTTGGACAGGAAATGTTAACAGATGGAAATGTCACGATGGAAACTGAGCAATGAATAAAATTAGAATGACAAGCATTTGGAAAACTTAGTTGTACTATCTTTAAGACAAATGTACCACTCTGCCTCAAGCAAAAGGTTTTTGAACAATGTTTCCATACAATTCTTACATACAGCTGTGAAACATGGACACTGAATGTCAAAGCTATACAAAGTGTTGAGGTTACACAAAGAAGTATGGAGCTCCAAATTCTGAACATAACAAAAAGAGACCAAAAAACATGTACATGGATTTGTCAGCAAACAAAGGTCTATGACATAATTGAAAGAGTAAAGCATCTAAAATAGAAATGGGCAAGTCACATAGCAAGAAGGCCTGAGAGTAGATGGACAAAACTAATTTCTAATGGATTCAACTCAAATGAGTAAAGTATCTTAGATGTTGACTTTATATTTTTACTTTGTATCCTGTCCTATCAGGTTGAAGGCAATGTAACAGTTTGGTGAATGCTGTCAGGGATCATGACTAGGAGTGGAAAAAAATGCAAATCAATGCACAGGAGCTCTTTTTTGCATTTGAGGGGTTAAAAACCTGATTTAAATAAATGCAAATGTTTTATTTCTTCCCCATGATGCTGCTGGTTTGCTTCAAAATTCACTCATATGGCCCTTACAGATGGACCAGAATTTTAGCAAGCTCCAGCGAACTGATCTATGAAACAAGTAAACATTTCTGCTACTAATGCCCCTAGCTATACAACCCAGCACCCTGTTTGAATTCCCCACCACTTTATTACATTGCCCGCCTACCTTTAAGTCATTAGAAATAGTTACTCCCAAATCCCTTTCCTCTGTTGTCTCTGACAGCACAGTACCCTTAATAGTGAGCAGCTGCCACACTCTTGTCCATTCTTCTAATTTACCTAAATCATTTGTCATTTGGCTTATTTGCTCTGGAATATCTACCCTATTGCAGATCTTTGCATCATCTGCAAAAAGGCATACCTTACCTTGAAGACCTTTTGCAATATCACTAAAAAAATATTGAAAAGAATGAGCCCCAGTACAGATCCCTGAGGTACCACACTAGTAACACTCCTTTCACCCGAATATTCTCCATTGACCACACCATCTATCTCCTGTCACTCAGCCATTGCTAGGGTTGCCACCCGGCCGGTATTTTACCGGCACAGCCGGTAATTCGCTCACTGGAGCCGGTGCCAGTATAACTATTATACCGGCAATTAAAAAGCCGGTATTTGTGTGAGTGCGGGAAGTGAACAGTTCCTTGACATAATGACAGCCAATGTCAGACCCAGACCCCAGTCCCCAGTGTGTTTACATCCTCATAAAGCACTGGAACACACAACAGACCAGGACCCACATTCCTCACACTGTGACCCTCCACAGCTCGCATCCCAGCGTCATCATGACAACTTCCTACACGCCGCTCCCCTTAGTAAGCTATAGGGACAGACATCTCTCCATCCACTCCAATTAGCTAGCTGTGTTTTAGACAGCTAGCAGCCAGCAGCCAATGAGAATAGGGCTGGGGCGGCCGTGGAATGCCTGCTAGCTGCCTGTGCGCTGTAGGATGCGCGTTTCGGTTCAGCTCTGCTTCTCCTGGTCCCGGACCAGTCCATGTCACCCTAACCATGCTTGGTACCGACAACTTCAGTTGCCCATCGAGGAGACATTGGAGGACAGTCCCCAGGTACTTGAGCTCTGTGGGCTTGATTGAGTCTTAACCCTTCCCCTACCACAGAAGGGCCTGTTATGCATTATACTCCTCTTCAATATACTGCAAGGCCAGCTGTATTACAAGTGACCACAGTGTGACTTGTATGGGTGAAAATGTCAATCATACCCACCCAGGCACCTGTCTCTGCCCCTTCCTGACCGGGTGCCCCTTGGAGAAGCTGGTATTTTGTGTTTGATTATACTCATTCAGGCACCTAGCCCTGCCCAGGTATCCCATAGAGAGACTAGTACTGTTTGAATACACCCACCCAGGAAAGTTACTGTCAGTGTCCCTCCCTGGCTGTGTGCCCCTTAGACTGGTACTGTGACTTTACCCATCCAGGCACACAGCTCTTCACCCTCTCTGGCTCTCACTTTTCTAGAGAGAATGATATTGTGTTTGATTACACCTCCCTGTGTGGGTATCCCATACACAGACTGGTACTTTTTGAATATACCCACCCAGGAATTTGTCAATGTCCCAAGTTACTGCCTGTCTTTGTTTCCCTTAGGTAGACTGACACTGTGTTTTTACCCATTCAGACACCCAACTCTGCATCCTCTCTGCCTCTCTCCTTGTGAGAATGGTACTGTGTTTGATTATACCCACCCAAGCATCTAGTCCTGCCTGGATGACTCCTAGAGAGAGACTGGCATTGCTTCATTATACTCACACATTCATCTGTCAATGCCCCTTCCAACTTGGGTACCTCTCAGAGTACTGTGTGCTTGTGCCACCTGTACCCACCCAGGCAACTAGCCATGCCCTCTCACAGCTTTCCCCCGGAGTGGAGAGAATGATAGACCCGCAGTTATGGGTAGGGTGGGAGCATAGAGAAGTAACGGAATAGAATTAATAGTATTAACCCTATGAGGGCCAGAGGGGTACGCAACGCATTGCAAAGCAATGCGTTGCGTACCCCTCTGGCACTGAAAGGGTTAATACTAGGTAAAGCCACTTGTGTGTGTAGAAAAGAAAGTGTATTAGGGAGAACTGCAGGAATCATTAACTTGCCGATGAAAGGTGACTAGTGAATGACATTTTCATGTCTGGCTGAAGCTCAATTTTGTAGGGTCATGCAACATTAAAGGGATAGTAATACTTCATTTTAACTTTATTTTATTTTGTAGGCATTAAAAAAACATGAAGAATGATATAAGTCTTATCTCTGAAACCTTTATGGTTTAAGAGATATTCACAAACAAAGTATCCCCCCCCCTGTTCAGCCAGATAAGAAGGGAGATGCCCAGGTAGACTGCAGAGAGGGACAATCTTCAATTAAGATAATGGAAAAAGCTGAAAAACTTGTCAAGGGGGGAAGGGCTTTCATTGTTTTAATACAAAGAAGATTGTCCCCTTCTGTTATCTGTACTGTCATACAACCAGACTGACATCTGAAAAGAGATGGCTTACACTAGGAAAAAGGGGCGGGGAGGGGAACTTTGCTTGTGAATATCTCATAAACCATAAAGGTTTGAGAGATAAGACTGATATCATTCTTCATGTTTTTTTAATGCCTACAAAATAAAATAAAGTTAAAACGAAGTGTTACTATCCCTTTAAGTGGTTCTGCCTCTTTTGTGGCTCCTCCCTTTTGTGGCTCCTCCCTTTTATGGCTCCTCCTTTTTGTGGCTCCGCCCTCACCAACCCACAACTATGGCCGGTATTTTTTTGAGAAAAAGGTGGCAACCCTAGTCATTGCCTTATCCATTTATCTATTTTTACATCCAGACCCAAACACTGTAATTTATTAATGAGCCTTCTGTGAGGAACAGTGTTAAATGCTTTACTGAAATCTAGATAAGCTACATCTACTGCCCCCCCCCCTGGTCTATTATTTTTTGTTACCCAGTCAAAAAAAAATCTATGAGGTTAGTTTGACAAGATCTCCCTGCTTTAAACCCATGCTGTTTGGTATCTTGCCAGCTATTCAAATTCAGATATTAAACAATTATTTCTTTTCATTTCAGTAGTGAGGGAATTTCTTATAGGCAGCCTACCTCATTATATCCTTATTAGAAAACTATATTTTTTGGTATTATTCTTTATTTGTATTTGCACCTGTGAAGTATATTGTATTTATAAAAACTTTAAAAGTAAAATGTTGTTCCCACACTGTAGTCTTTGTAAGTTTCACATAGGTCTTTGGAGTCATTATATACAGTAGTGTCATAGCGTGCTTTGACTTTGTAATTGTCTGTATTCCTTTTAGTACATCATAAACATGAATTTTTGGGGTTTTGGAAGATGAATTCTGGGCAGCCAATCTGTAACATTTTCATGTACCTCTGGAAAATAGCCACATTCCTTTGAAGAATAAATCTAAAATTGGATTAGGCCAAAAAAGAGGGTGTGGCTAAGGGAGGGTTGTGCTTAGGGGTGGGACTAGGGGCACTATAGGGTGTTGTGCCTAGGGGAGATTGAGATGTAAATCCGGCCCTGATATGTGATATTGCAGACAACTGGAGAAGCAATGTTCGGTCCACTCCTCAGTTCCTGCTATGAATCATTAAACAAAATGTAGACTAGAGAGAAAAGCCCATAGACTTCCACAGTGTCCATAGGATATTGCAAGCAGTATGAATAGTAGAATATTAATTGTAAATAGCTTGGTAAATTAGTGTTAGGCAGGTGTAGAGCTAGATTATTGATTCTAGTTCCAATAAGGAATTTCTACTCATTTATCCCACACTGATTCTATACTACAAGCAGCTTTTATGTAAAAGAATAATTAGTAGCATTCTGTGATACTCATGAATGTACAATATATTATATTACATGCAAGTATTTTCAGTGTGCTTGCTGCAGCAAGTTTCCTATGCACTTGCACGCCTTACCTCCCAATAAGCAGGCTGCACTGTGTAACATATTGCAGGACCCAAGGAGTGGAAGAAAATTGTTTCCCACAACTGGCTTAAATATCAAATATGGTAAAGTGGACCTATCAGACCTTTATTATTTTTAATCATTTAGAAGAGTGTATAGATTTGGCTATGTTTGAGTTAACCTTATTTTTATTTATTGCATTTATTTTTTTCAGCTATAGCTATTAAATGGATAGTAATATATGAAAATAAACAGACCTCTTCATAGTTTTTTAAGCATGTAGAGTGGTATTTCTATACTATGCGACTTGTAGTTCATGAGTAATGTAATTATAAACGATCCCCCTCCCACCATCCTAGACTGTCCGGATGGAGGACAGTGAGGGAAAATCTTCAATGAGCATAAGGAAATTCCTGCCCTCCGTAGTCAAGGAGGGTAAGGTTTTCCTTATGTTCAAGGCATGAAGTTTGTCCCGCACTGCGAGCTGTCCTGTCCAATTACCAGATTCCACATCTGAGGGGAGGCAGCTAAGAATGGGTAAAAGGGGGAGAGGTATCCTTTATAATTACAATAGTCATGAACTACAAGTCGTATAATATCGAAATATAGCACTACACTAAAAAACTATGAAGAGCTCTGTTTATTTACATATATTACTATCCCTTTAAAATTGTCTTGCTGACATTATATATGGTGCATCATGTAAATGAAAGCCACAGCCTGCTCATGAATTGCACAGAGTATAAAGACATGCCTGTGCTCACTTACCACAATGACTCTCTCACTCAGTGCTGCCATCTGTCTAGGTAGGGTCAAATTGAAATTTGAGGCTTACCTAGATAAAAAAAATTAAGGTTTACTTAGCACTACCATTACCACACCACCACTCCTCACATGACTACTTCCTCTAGCCTCATCCACTGTTTCCAAGCACAGAAAATACCCTTCAACTACAACATACAAACATAAAAATGTTCTAAACCCCTTAACGACCATTGATGGTCATAGTACGTCATGGGTCAATCTGAGTTAACGACCCATGACGTACTATGACCGTCATGGAATTCCAGGCTCCCCCCGCGGCTGCACGCCATTCGTGGAGTCAGGAACCGGAAATGAAAAAAAAATGCTCCGTGGTCCTTAACTGACCGCGCTGCGCCGATTGGCTGGTCGTTAAGGGGTTAACTAATTGGCTGCAAGAAAGGCTTATAAACAATTGGATCACAATATATTGAAGACCTGCCTAACTGCCAAAGGGTTAAATAAGGGTCAGTAAAATGTTTTACAAACTGTTAAATAAAGCGACCACCATAAACCAGGAACAGGTTTCTAGAACATGGATAGTGCAATTGCTCTAGCCACACCCACAAATCAGAATGTGGATGTGGCAAACAAGGCTAAGGCACCCCTCAAAAAATATGGCACTCTAGGTTGTGTCTTACTGTATCTAGTGCAGAGGATTTTTAGTTCACATGTCATGGATGTAATGAAGGGGTCATACACATAAATATATATTATTTTAAAATAACAAAAATTAACATATTGTGCCTCATAATTTCCCTAATTTACACTTTAAACTGAATATTCATATTGTTTGTCAAACTCTTCCTAGAAAAAACTGTCAACCTAAGTTGGTGTGTACTGCACACCAAAGTGCCATGGCACCCTGGTATAGAACCACTAGCTTAATATAAAATTCAGTGTTGTGTCTAGTGATATTTTCTAATATACACTATGCTAACTCTGTGTCCCTTCAGAGAAGCCAAGGAAGAAGCACTTGTTCACACTTTCATAGCTCTAAAGATTGAATTAATGGTTCGGTATCACGGTGCTGTGATTCAAGCCTTGGCTACCAGACTATTCCTGTAGTGGCTGGCGGCTACATTCTGGTCCTGAACTTCCTGGTTGCTCGCGTGTCATTAGCTGTTGTAACTCCTCCTTCTTAGGAGGCCTTATAGCCACGTTCGGCCATAGGCTGATTGCCCTTTCATAGTGTTCCTGAGTATTATTGGTCTCTTTTGCGATCTGTTTCTGGCTTCCTTTCCGATTTGTGTATGACCTGTGGCTTTGTCTGACTACCCGATTAGTGTCTGAACCTCTGACCTTATCTGACTACCCAGTCCGTGCTTGATCTGGCTTGTCTAACTAATCGCTCCATGTATGACTCTTGGCCTGGCTGACTACCCACTACGTGCTATCCTGGCTCTGTCTGACTACCCATTTTGTGTATGACCTCGGCCTGCATATCTTACTACTCTATTGGGCAGCCAGGTGTGAGTGCTGGTGGGTTAGCGGCTCTGGCCGTCAAATTGCCCGACAGTCCTAACATTCTAGGACATCCGTAGTATCCTAGCGTTCTAGGTTACTTGAGCCTTTCCTTGCTCCCTGCTTGTGTACCTTATCTCTTGATGTTCACGGATTGTGCTTACATCCTGGTTCACATTCATCCAGAGGAAATCTGGCTACGTTCAGTGCTGTTCCTGTAGTGGACCTTGCACTGTCCTCACGCCTGACCCGGGAAGGTTGGGGAAGTGTGTTTATTATTTACTGCCTGAATTTCAATACAATCTTTATTTTATTCTACCTGTACCTGTCAGAGTATTTGTTTAGTGGTCCTGTGTGAAAGGGCCATGACTGCTGAAGGTAAAGGTAGTTCACAGTTGCCTAGCATTGTCTCCCATATGGATAGGCAAGATCAACGCATTGATCAAATATCCTTGGCTGTGCAAACACTCCTTAACTGCACATCGCATCTGGAAGGGGTTGCGCGACTACCAGTGGCCTCTCCCGATCCGGCACTGGTAGCAGTGGCCAATGCAGAAACTTTTTTCCCCCGAGGGCTGTCTGGATCCGCTCCTCTCCCTCTTCAAATATAATGGTGAACCCATGCTGTGCAGTGATTTTCTAAATCTAGAACTGGTACAGAGTACCTGTCCAAATGATCGAAGCAAGGTAGGCTTCATGATCACCCTGTTGTCTGGTAAAGCATTGGCATGGGCGAATCCACTATGGGAGACGCAGAAACCCATAGTCATGAATTTTCAGGAGTTTGTAGCAGCTTTCCATAGAGTTTTTGATGTTCCAGACAGGGCTATATCAGCCGCTAAACAACTTATGACTATCCACCAGGGCGCACGCGCTGTAGCAGGGTACGCTATCGAGTTTTGTACTCTGGCGGCGGAGGTGGGCTGGAACAACAAAGCTCCAGTAGCTGCTTTCTCACAAGGGCTTGATGACATAATTAAGGGTGCGACGGCAGCCCGTGAGCTGCCAGAGGATTTGGAGGAACTCATCTCCTTTGTCATCCTAATTGATACTAGTATCAGAGAACGATCTCCGTTCAGGGAACGGCTGAGGAAATCTCACTCCCGATTGGCACACAGTTTTAATCTCCCACCCATTCCTTCCTCACCTCCCATGCCTCCTGGTACTGAATTAAGCAAGACTGAGCCTATGCAACTTGGGGCTACACACTTGTCTGTGAAGGAGAGGGCCATCCGATGCAGGGAGGTACTGTGCCTTTATTGTGGAAAGGCAGGTCACCTGTTGCGATCTTGTCCCATGCAGTCGGGAAACCACACACCTAGAGTCATGTTGGGGACAGACCCTGGGTGGTGTTTCACAGTCCCTGGGACAGTTACAAACCAAACCAACCCTTGTGGTCATTGTATCTTGGGCCACTTGTTCTGTGTCAGCTTTGGCTTTGGTTGACTCTGGAGTGGCAGAACATTTCACGGATTCGGAATTTGCAAAACTACAAGCCATTCCATTGACGCCTCATGCTTCTCCTCTCGCTATTGAGGCCATTGATGGTAGACCACTGCAGCCTTTTCATGTGACACACGAGACAATGCCACTGACCTTAAGGGCAGGGGCTTTCCACGTGGAGACCCTACAATTCCAGATTATATGTTTCCACACCATGCCATCATTCTGGGGTTCCCTTGGTTGCAGAGACACAACCCCAGAATAGAATGGGAGACATGCAATATTCTATCATGGTCATCTCATTGCTCTAAGTCTTTTCTTCAGCAACCCACTAAGATTTATTGTACCTCCTCCATATTACTCTCAGAGTATCATGCGTTCAGTGAGGTATTTAATAAGGTGGAGGCTGGTACCTTGCCTATGCATAGGACTTACGATTGTACCATTAATCTCATACCAGGCGCTACTCCTCTGAAGGGACGTACATATCCTCTGTCCATGGAGGAGAATCGGGCTATGGAGGAGTATGTGGCCAATGTCCTAGCCAGAGGGATTATTCATAAGTCCTCCTCACCTGTGAGTGCAGGATATGTTTTTGTGAAGAAGGATAGGGAGTGGTGCATTTACTATAGAGGTTTGAAGAAACTTATGGTCAAAAATGCTTACCCCATACCTCTAATCACGGAATTTTTTGACCGCATTAAAGGTTCTTCGATATTCACTAAGCTTAACCTAAGGGCGGCCTATAACTTGATAAGAATTAAGGAAGGGGACGAATGGAAGTCTGCCTTTAATACACTCAGTGGCCATTATGAATATTTAGTCATGCCTTTTGCTTTGTGCAATGCTCCGGCAGTGTTTCAAGAGTTCATTAACGACGTCCCAAGGGACTTACTACAGAGTTGTGTAGTAGTATAGCTGGATGATATCCTCATCCACTCCCCAGACCTAGCTACACATCGAGAGCATGTGGCAACGGTTTTAGGTTTGTTGAGGGAGAACAAGCTCTTCTGCAAGCTTGAAAAATGTGAGTTCCACAAATCACTGGTGACATTTTTGGGCTACTTGATCTCATCTGCCGGTATAGCTATGGACCCACAGAAACTCTCGGCTGCCCTGCAGTGGCCCCGTCCGATAGGGTTGAAGGCCATACAGAGATTTGTGGGGTTTGCTAACTATTATAGGAGATTTATATGGAACTTTTCTACAGTGGTAAAACCACTTACGGATCTAATGCATAAAGGGGCTAATCAGTATGAATGGTCTCCTAGAGCCAACAAGTCCTTTGAGGATTAGAAACTTGCCTTCTCCAAAGCAAGGCCCTGCCCTTTACATTAGAGGAGGATGTTTCAGAGACAGGAGTTGGAGCGCTCCTATCCTAGCAATCAGGGCCTGGAAAAAACCTATTGCCTTGTGGGTTCTTTTCTAAGACGTTATCCAGGACCCAAAGTCTTTCCAATACTGGCGAATGCGAGCGTTTGGCGTCATCCTCACGCTCAATGAGTGGTGTCACCTACTGCAAGGGATGTCATCCCCTATCCTAATCTTAACAGATCATAAGAATTTGACATATCTGCCTCAGGCCAAAAGGCTGTCACCACTACAGGCCAGGTAGGCACTATTCCTGTTCTGGTTCAATTTCGTAGCTTCATACTTTCTGGGCTTCAAGAATGTCAGAGCCAACGCCCTGTCCAGGCAGTTCAGGCCCAAACAGAAAGTAGAGAATGCCCCTGTACTGATTATTCCATCAAATCGTATCCTGGCTACGATACGCACTAGTATCACTTCTCCTCTGGGTATGGAGATCCTGACCTTCCAAGCTGCTGCTCCTGCCGACAAACCTAGCTGCAAATGTTTCATACCAGAATCTCTGCGTACCAAATTATTGGAGACCTACCACTCCTCTAATGCCGCTCACATTGGTAGAGATCAATTGATTTGGTCAGTATCTTAAATATTCTGGTGG
The DNA here is from genome assembly GCA_037306005.1 of Rhinophrynus dorsalis. Taxonomy (NCBI): domain Eukaryota; kingdom Metazoa; phylum Chordata; class Amphibia; order Anura; family Rhinophrynidae; genus Rhinophrynus; species Rhinophrynus dorsalis. The sequence goes on from CM074718.1 coordinate 161,897,116, forward strand.
CCTAGCCTTAGGGCTGACTGTTCTGCCTTTGTGGCAGCCTGTTATTATTGTGCCCATGCTAAAACCCAGAGACACCTTCTGGTGGGACTACTACAAACTGTCCCTAATGGTGAGCGCCCCTGGTCCCATGTCTCCATTGACTTTATGGTGGAATTGTTGGCTTCCAAGGGATGTACGGTTATACTGATGATAGTTGACTGCTTTTCCAAAATGTCTCATTTCGTCCCCCTGCAGGGACTTCCATCCTCTAGAGAGTTGGAAGAGGTATTCACTAAAAAGGTGTTTCAGCTCCACGGATATCACGGTACTGTGATTGTTTGCTGAGTGGCCGGCCTGTTGTTGAGCAGGTGACATGCTGTCTGCCTGATCTGCTTGCAGGCATGCATCTCGCTATTTTGTAGCTGCCTGTCACTTAGCTATGGCTACCTCCGCCTTCTGGCTCAGCCTTATATACTGAAGGTAAACAGGGCTTAGTTGCTCTTTTGTGGTGTTCCTGCACGCATTTCGTTTGTCTCTCTGACCCTTGCTTGGCCTACGTTGTCTCCTGGTGTTCGATCCTTGGCTTGTCTGACTACTCGCACCGGTTGTGACCTTGGCTGAGGCTGACTTCCTGATCTGTGTATGACTTTGGCTTGTCCGACTACCTGCTCCGTACTGACCTTTGCTGTGGCTGACTACCCGATCTGTTTCCTGACTGTGGCCTGTCTGACTGAATCTCCGTTTGTGCACACTCCTGTCTGACTACCACTAGGCCGATGCAGGGTGCGCTTCTTTACCTTGTAGCTCAGCTAATGGCTGGTTGCTTGCAGGTTGCCTCCGCTTGGTGCACTCCTATTGCCTCCGGGCAGCTAGTGCAACTTAGTCTCGCTCCTTGGCACCCGTCTTGTATGCTTACCTGTTTCCTGGCTTTAGCACTTGTGGTGCTACCTACGCTCTGTGCCTCCTGTTGCCTTCAGTAAGATAGAGTGCAAGCTTAGTCTCGCTCCTTGTCTCAGTGGTGCGCCCCTCTCTGGCTGCATCTATCTAGCACCTACTCTGCTGCCTCGAGTGATGATACCAGTTACTATATTGGTAACGGTGGTCTATTCTACACTCTATGCCTCCGCTGGGTAGCTCTCACATTTTGCTTCCCAAGTCCTCGTATTTCCTTCCCTCTCAAGCTTGCTTTGGTACGCTCTTGTACTAGTCTTGACATTCCTTCCTGTTGTGGCAGAGCCAAGTCTGGTTCTAAGACCCAGTACCACAGACCCACGGTGGTTCAGTGTTAGCTCCTGGGTAGTGGACTAGACACTGTCCTTACGTTTATCTCCCCTCTGACTGAGGAAGTGTTTATTATTATTACTATTACTCTTATTATCTTTCACTCAATAAACTGGTTTAAATTCACTTGTACTGTTTTGTGTGTTTATTACTGAGAGTCTGTGACAACGGAGTACCCAAGGTGGTGGTTTCTGACAGAGGAACTGTAACGACACAAGAAGGGAGAGCAATAGGGGGCGCCCTAGTGCAATTCAAACTTTTACTCCCAATTAACCTCCACCGAATCACCCCACTCGTGGGTACTCACAAACACATTGGCTGTTATAACACTTATGTGTAAAACAGCATCCAAGCTTGCTGGAAAATATCCTGATCCAGCACAGGATTCTTTAAAGGCTGCTTCTTAACACGCTCTCTCCAGACGGTTCAGTAACTCTCAGTAACTCTGTGCAATTGCATTATATTTTAATAATAAAAAGCCATATTGGATTCGTTGGGTGGTTGGCGTTTTTTGGAGCAGCAGCGTTTGGAGCACCGAGTGGAGATGGTGTATGATCTCCACAAGCGAGTTTGTTAGCATTGGAATATCCCCTCTGCTAACCTTGACCAAATGTGAGTACAAGGATAATTATTTCTATATGGTGGAATATCTTATGTGAATATACCTCACTATTGGGCGCTTCTTTTTCTTTATTGTTTTTTGAGAGTTTCTGACAGAGGAAGCCAGTTTGTGTCTCGGTTCTGGAGGTCCTTTTGTGCTTAGATGGGTATCCAACTCCGTTTCTCCTCTTCTTACCATCCCCACTCCAATGGGGCTGCCGAGAGATCCAACCAGGGGTTGGAGCAATTCTTGCGCTGTTTTTTTTCGGACCATAGAAATAATTGGGGTGATCTTGTTACCGTGGGCCAGGAATTGTGCTCTGAACTCTTTCTCACAGAGTTCTCCATTTTTGATCAATTATGGCTTCCATCCCTCCTTGCTTCCTGATTCCTTTCGTGCACAGGATATTCCTGCTCTGGATGAGCATCTTCAGCAACTCCACTCCACTTGGGTACGGGTCCAGGATTCCTTGAAGAGGTCCACACAGCGGTATCAGAGGCATGCTGACTGTAGGAGACTCCCTGCACCAGTTTTTCAAGTAGGGAAGAGGGTATGGTTATCCTCCCGTAATCTGAACCGCCAAGTACCTTGTAGAAAATTAGCCCCTCGGTTTGTAGGTTCATACCGGGTGCTGCGTAGTGTCAAACCTATCACTTACTCTCTGGAACTCCCGGCAGAGATGTGGATTCACAATGTTTTTCATGTATCTTTGCTCAAACCCTTGGTATGCAACCGCTATACTTCTGCACCAGTGGTGCTGGGACCATTACAGGTGCTTAACCATGAGGAATATGAGGTACAGAGCATTCTGGATTCCTGCAGAAGCAGAGGGCGCCTCCAATACCTGATACACTGGAAGGGTTTTGGGCCAGAAGAACGCTCCTGGGTGACTAGTACCGATGTCCATGCTCCTGCTCTGCTACACAAGTTCCATTCCAAATTTCCAGAGAAACCTGGCCCTCTTCCATGGGGGAGAGGTTATTGAAGGAGAGGTACTATCACGGTGCCGTGATTCGAGCCTTGGCTACCTGACTGTTCCTGTAGTGGCTGGTGGTTACATTCTGGTTGTGGACTTCCTGGTTGCTCACGCGTCATTATGCGCTCGATATTTTTATAGGCCACGCTCACCTTAGCTGTTGTAACTCCTCCTTCTTAGGAAGCCTTATAGCCACGTTCGGCCACAGGCTGATTGTTCTTTCGTGGTGTTACTGAGCGTTATTGTTCTCTATTGCAATCCGTTTCTGGCTGCCTTTCCGATTTATGAATGACCCATGGCTTTGTCTGACTACCCAATTAGTGTCTGAACCTCTGGCCTTGTCTGACTACCCAGTCCGTGCTCGATCCAGCTTGTCTGACTAACCGCTTCCTTGTATAACCCTTGGCCTGGCTGACTACCCGCTACATGCTACTCTGGCTCTGTCTGACTACCTGTTGTTTGTATGACCTCGGCCTGCGTATCTTACTACTCTATTGGGCATCCGGGTGTGAGTGCTGGTGGGTTAGCGGCTCTGGCCGTCCGTATTGCCCAATGGTCCTAGGGTTCTAAGACATCTGTAGTATCCTAGCGTTCTAGGTTACTTGAGCCTTTCCTTGCTCCCTGCTTGTGTGCCTTACCACTTGCTGTTTGAGTGTTGTGGTTACATCCTGGTTCGCATTCATACAGAAGCAGTCTAGCATTGTTCAGTGCTGTTCCTGTAGTGGACCTTGCACTGGCCCCACACCTGACCTGGGAAGGTTGGGGAAGTGTGTTTATTATTTACTGCCTGAATTTCAATAAAATCTTTATTTTATTCTACCTGTACCTGTGAGTATCTATTTGTCTAGCAGTCCCGTGACATTCAGTTGTTTCTCAGGTTCACAAAAGAATGGATTTTGCACTGACACCAAGGGCCTCATTATCTGTAAACAGAACACCAATTAATGCACACAAACCACAGTATTCTTGGATTTATATGATGGTTGCAAATGATATGCAGGGGCTCCACTTGACCCAGAATAGAGACAAATAGAACCTCTGAATTTAATGTCACAAACCAAATTAGAGGACTTGGAAGAAATTACAGTTTGCCTGAGTCAGTTTGGAACCTCTCACAGTGAACTGGGGCCAGGGACTGGATGCAGGTAGCCTGGACAGTTAAGGAGTTGGCAATGAGGTACCTTCAGAAAATTGGAGACAGAAGGGAGGAAGCGGCATAAGGAATCATGTGGAGAGCAGAAGAAGAAGTGGGACAGATGGGATGAGATCAGGTAGCAGCAGGCAGCATGGGAAAAATGGGGGAGAATAACATGGGGAGTCATGTACTGATTTTATTCCCAGCAAGGATGTTCTCCTACCTTGTTCAGAGGAGTGCCCAGACAGGAACATGACTGGTTGACTTCTAAAAGTAAGATGATCTGCTTTTAATTTTCTGGTCATCATGTGATTGTTTTTACTGTAATCTGATTGGTTAATGTGGAAAACTAAAAACCCATTTTGAGAGATGTATCTTTAGAAACAGCATATTTTGTATGAGTAATGAACTTTTAGAACTGTTTATCTGATCTCTATTTCAGAACACTTCTCTGAAGATGACATTGAGCATGCACTAGTGTACTGTATGCCAAACAATGGATAAACATTTCAGCAGTGGGAGAGATCAGCACAGTGCTGAGAAAACTGGAGTGTGCTGTCTTCCTCTCTGACATAAATGAATAATAAGAAAAGTCTTTGTTTCAACTGTGTATATCATTTTATTTATTAAGAAGTATTTCATATATGATGGGCCTGGTTGCTTGACAGGTCTGCTGTACTTTCAAATACAGTATGGAAATGTGCTTGTATATCTGTGAATGCTATAACATGCACTTTCATAAACAAACTTTATTAAAGCATGTATTCCCTTAGAGTGCTGGAACATGTGTTTCTGCTTTGTCCTTATCTAACAATTAAGTGAGATTCCAGATTTTTTTAATATATCTCCTCTGTCATACATAATGAAAAGGTTGTGCTCACTTTACAAATCAATTACTAGGGTTCAAGAACACCAGGCTATAAGTAAACACCTTGTTCATAGGCCTTTTGTGTAAAAATAAAGTTTAATGGAATCCTTGTTTTTTACACACACACATTCACATACATACACACACAGAAATCTGATTTTAGAGACATTGTTTTTTTTACTTAATAAAAATAACTAAATATATTAGCAACATTCACTTCAGTAATAAATAACAAAATACGTTTCTCTCAAAGAAATAAAAATCAGCTGTAGCATGACCTTTGTGTTTCCAATTAAGACGCTGTTTTCAGTATAATAGGAAAAATAACAGAATCTCTAAAAACATGTTTCACTATTTTGCATTTTATTTTTTTTTTGCCAAAAAGATGTTTCTCCCCTACATGCTGAGAACATGTTAAAAATGATCTACTCTGTTAATTTTTTTTTCTGCCTGAGTTAAGTTTTTTTAACCTATCACCTCCAAACCCACTGGGATATGAATGGGTCAGTGCTCCTGACTTCAGTTCCACATTCCTGTTAGTCTCAGGGGAATGTGGAGTGTATCAAGCACTGGATTACTTGCAGGCCTGCAGTAGAAGCACAAGTCATATCACATTTGCGTGGTATTATGGTTTCCTTTATTTCATATACTCAGTTCCATTTAAAATACTGTAATTGTTGTGATTCAACACCCATAACAATCTGAAATGTAATAATTTTAAACATATTAATAGAACAAGGGTGGAATGGTATACAGTTACCCAGCAAAGGGCTTCATTAATTTTAGGGTAGATTATAATAATTTTTGACTGGTTCGATCGTATATGTGCCCCTCTCATTCATAAATGAGTCCATGTCAGAAAGAGCTGCCAATTCCATCTGCCATATAATTTAATGGGCAGACATACACACACAAATGCTATATATATATATATATATATATATATATATATATATATATATATATATATATATATATATACTAGTTTTAAAGCCCATGTACACAGGCCAACACTGGTGTTGCTGCAGTCATGCGCAGTACTGACTGCTCACACTTCAGCTGATATGGAGCGGGGCGCTCCGAATTTAGACCGTAGTCCTCTCTGCACACCTTTCTGGGCTCTGTACCAGCCACGGCGAAAACAGACTGTACTGCACATGACTGCAGCGCTCGCAGCCGTATCTAGTGTGCATGATGGCTTCTGACAAACATTCTCAGCCAATTATAATACAGGATGTATATATATATATATATATATATATATATATATATATATATATATATATATATATATGTATGTATATATATATATATATATATATATATATATATTTCTGTAATGGCATCATTTTACCCCTTTCAGTGCCAGAGAGGTACACAACGCATTGCTTTGCAATTCATTGCATACCTTTCTGGCACTGAAGGGGCTAATCTAACATTTCAGAGGGGAATTAATCAAGTAGCAAATGGCTCAATGAGAAAGGAAATTAGAAGATATCCTTATAAGTTATCCAACTGATAATTCTTGAATAATTCTGAATTGTGGTGTGGACACAGCAATCTCAGTATCCTTGCACCCGTTTGTTTTCAGGTTATTATTTAACCCCTTGGGTGCTAGAGAGATCTCCAATGCATTGTGAAACAATGTATTGGAAATATATCTATCAACCAAGGGGTTAAAGATTTTTTGTCCTTGCTTCTTATATATATTTTCTATGCCAGGAAATAGTGGATGGGCCTGGGGGCTTTGGCATGTGGAGTGGAGTGTGCCCAATGAGCTGAGGGCACCTACACCTTGTCTAGGGTTGCCTAGGATGTAAAACAGGCCCGGTCTCCAAAGAAAATCTCTCTGTCATTCAAGGGGATATATGTTTATTTCTTTCCTAACTCCATAAGTACTTCATTTTTCTTATGGGCATTTTGTCACTCTAGGGGAAGGGATGGTGTCAAATACCGAACCGCATGCAAACAGAAGTATCAAACCTCAGCCAGCGCTCAGCCTTATACTTCATTACTTCTTCCTGCCTGTCTTATTCAACCTGCACTGGAAGGTTTCCATGTACTTTTGTGCATTATGCTTGTTTGACAATGTTTTATTGGTTTTATCCTCAATGTGCATTAAAGCTGAATTTCATATTTTGTGATGTAACCAATAAAAATAGAATAAAAATACTGATGCCCAGCTTAAGTGCAGACTGAAAGGAGATTTCTGGCTGCTAAAAAAACTATTGAACGCTATTTCCCCAATCAAATTAGGGAGACACAAAACTTTAGCATTATAATAATGATAAATGTTTTTACTGTTGCTTATGTCTTCTTCTAGGAGTATGTAATATGCAGTCCTTCAGATACAATTTTTGTTGTCCTAGGTTTGCAGTTTGCTCGCAGAGAATGCTGATCCTTGTAGTCCAACAACAGCATGAGAGCCAACACTTCCCAGTCTGGACTAGCCATAAACAACCACAAAGGCCTTTGGAAGTGGAATTACAAAATGTTCTCTGGAAATCCTGTATTGTCCCTATGACTTAAGCAATGGTTTCCCAAAACTGTTGAGCAGCTCATGCTTTCCCATATGAACAATCTATCTCTTTATTATTGGAGCAAGCTTGGTTTCCCTTTAACAAGATAAGCTTAACATCACTTAATTTCATAAGGTGTGACTGATCTCATTCTCACTCTTCATTCTCCCACTGGAGCTAGGTTTGATTATGTAATTGAGACACTTCCCTGTATTTGAGTTCTTTAAAGTAAGTACTGTAAAGTTAAGTGAGTGCTGAGCACAAGCAATAAAACAAATGTACAGGATTCAGTTACAACATTCACTACAAACAAACTGTCTTGACTAAATTAGCTTGGCAAACCAGCTCAAACTAGTCTTCCAGGTCAGACCTTTCAAAGAAGAAGCTAACATCAGGTAAAAGGGAGGAAGTGGGGAAATAAAACTTATATAAATCCCTAAATGAAGCATTTTAAATAACCTTACTAGAGCAGTCACATTCTTAAATGGGAAACAGAATAATTTAATGGTGCTAAGCATAAGCATTACTATCTAACAAAACTATAGCAAGAGTTCTGTAATAATATCAGTTGCTATAAATACCATTTGTAACTGAACGAACTGAACAACATAGATGTATTGATAGAAAAAAAAGCAGATTACCCCTTCTGTAAAATATGAGTTTATTTGTACTGCATTGTCATCATCTACTAATGAATAATTTACTGAAGGCCAAGACAAACTAACACTGAACTTTAGTCATTAGAAAAAGATGTTGGGAATAGAGTTGCTCTCTGCTTTTGGTTGCATATGAGTCTGATTTGGTGGGATGAATATCATAAAAGGTCAACAACTGATGCCTTTATTTAGCACTGGTAATTTTTATAAGCGTGTAATGATTTTCTGACATTTTGGGAAAAAAACCTAAGATGAATGTGTCTAAACATTATGTTTTTGTTTTAAAGAGTAAGAACACCCTAAGAATAAATTCCTATTTATTTGCTTATCAGTAGGATTAACCCAGTTATGTGTCCTTCAAGCAGCAGCCAGTTGTTTCTATTGTTTTTTATTACATTTAGTCTAATGTTAGTGGTTGTTTTTATGCAGTGAGTGGTTACCCATTATCCATTACCTTCTTAAAGAAACAGCAACCTTTTTATGAAAAACATTTAAAGTGTTTTTCCTGTAGAGTAGTTTTTTTTGTTTTTATTCAAAAGTTGTTTGAGCTAAGTTTTTTCCTTTTTAATCAAGACACTATCAACAGCACCAACTGGTATCCAAATAGCATTTTTATACAGCTCTTTATGGTTGCGTAATTGACTACAGTTCTCAATAGTAAGCGATAAGAACAACACTACCTAGTGATGATAGAAATTCATAGTTTGGCTTTAAAAAATGTATGTAAACTTTTGCATGAAATATCTTACAGCAGCGTATATACCTTTTAAGGAAAAAGTCTTACATATATGTTATATATATATATATATATATATATATATATATATATATATATATAGCCAAACAAACCTGCGCTCCTCTATATGCTGTGGATAATGTGTGCCCTGTAATGGGCATATATAATAATTCATAGTGAATCTTAGTGAAATAAGTGAGAATTTTGTTCCACAAATTGGCCAATCCATGTGTAAGCTTACCACCACGCCAAGATATCTCACTTTATGGTAAGTCCTACTTTAATACATCTGCAAATACTATCTAAAATTAAAAATACAATTAAAATAAAAATTCTCTGAAGAAAGATGTTATTTTGAAACACGTCAGAAGGAACCCTTTAAATAATATCATGTTGTTTTTATTGTTATTTGTGAGTCTCAATGTGGTGCAATTAAAAACAACAGACATACAAACAAATAAAGTGTAGATGAAAATGAAGGACATACCTAGTGCAGGGTCCATGTGGGCCTGCATTAATAAAGTGATTACATAGAAAACTATGTTCCATTTATATCCTTCCTCACAAGTCATGTGAGGAATGATTTATACAGGGGGCACACACAATGAAACAGGCCAAAAAGCCTAGTTCTTAAAGACAAAGTGGGAAAAATAGAAAAAAAGGGGTGGTGAATAAAGTGAAATAATAATGTGTATTTTTATTTAGTGATTAAATTGAATAAAATGAGAAGCTGCTCAAGTGGACTGAAAGGAGATATGTGTACAAGACAGAAAAAAAGAAGAAAGCTCACAGAGCTAAACTCATCATAAAATATCCATATAATAAATATAAATTAAATATATATTTATACACTTTCCTAAAAAGTTTACAACACACCCAAAGTACAATATAAATAACAGAAACCCATGTAAAACATATAGACAATGAAAACATTGAAATAGATAACACTGTATCATGGTGCCTCATGCTCCTGGTTGCGGGCTGCGACATTCTTACTTCCTTGTTTGAATGCCGCATTTCTTATTGGTCATTGTAATTGACTCCACCCAGGGCCAACCCTATATATATCCTGTCATGTCTATAGACTAGTGCCCTTTCGTGGTGTACCTGTCACGGTTTTTGATGAACACTCAGAACAGCTTGGTAAGGTTAAAATAACTTTATTGGAACAGAGTTCAAACACATAGATAGGCCTATGGGCACACACAAACAGAGTAAATATACAGGCAGGTATATACAACAGTAGCAAGCCAGTAGTGGAGATATATGTGAGAATAATGACAGTCTCTGACAATGGAGGTTCTGGCTTGGACCAGGACAGGCAGAAGGATAAGTAGACAGCGGGCTGACCACAGGACCTTGATGGTAGATGGTCCAGATGGAGGTGACTGGCACAACCCAGAGGAGCAAAGCAAGTCTGCTGGGACAACACAGACACCTGGGAGGCACAGAACCCAAGGAAAGAGGCAACACTACTGGCACAACCCAGATGCCTGGGCGGTACAGAACCCAAGGATCGAGGCAACACTGACCCTGGCACCGGATGGCAACAGACCGAGATAACTCTCCGAGGGAAAACCCTAGAACGCTAGGGGTGGATCGCAGAAAGTATAGATGTAGGCAACAAGTGTCCCTTCTACTAAGGATGGTACAACACAATGCTGGCTCTTGAGCCCGAGGCTCCTGCAGAGGGAAATATGCAACACTCTACCTGGAACTTCCGGGTACGCAAAGGGTCAATAGGTAACGCCCTGATATACTGCAACTCCCAAAGGCAGTGAGCCCAGCAAGGTATGAGAGGTGGACACAGAGAGATCAGAGTAACACAGTCAGTGCTAGAACACTGTACCGGTACTTCGCTTGTTTACTCCGCCAACGGCAGTATGAAGCTATAGTACGAATGCCTAGCTAACGGTCGACAGAGATATAGTGCCACGCGGCGCAACCGACTAGCCTAACAGAAACCACCAAGTAAAGTGAGAGCAAAACGAGGAAACGCACGACACTCTGAGATGATGCAGTCCACTGAATAGCTAGGAATTAGGAATAGTCAGACACAGAACGGATACGCAGCCAGGCACAGAGTAAACGGAAGCGGGTTCTCAGCCAGATACAATTGGTAATGGAAGCGGGTTATCATCCAGACCAGGTCAGCAACAGAGCTGGTTCTCAGCCAGATACAGTCGGTAACGGAAGCGGGTTCACAGCCAGGCCAGGTCAGCAACGGAGAGGGTACTCAGCCAGATACAGTCGGTAACGGAAACGGGTCCTCAGCCAGATTCGATCAGCAATGGAGTGGGTTCTCAGCCGTATACGGTCAGCTACGAAGTAGTCGAAGAACAGCAAACACAGGAACGTCATCAGACAGGCCAGTATCACGGTGCCCGTGCTCCCCTTGCTGTTTTCTGTCAGTCTACACTGTGCCTTGCTTCCATTGTCTAGTCTGTGTTTGTCCCCCCAGTATGGCCTTTATATACTGAGCTCTGGCACCCCTCCGGTGCCCTTTCGTGGTGTTCCTGTACCAATGCTTGTTTCTGCTCAGTGATTCACAGTGTACCGACTTGGCCTGCCTAACTACTCTGCATCTTGTCTCCTGCCTGTGCACTGACCCGGATTGCCTGACCATTCTTCTGCGCCTGCTCCTGTGTATTGACCCGGCTTGGCTGACGTTCCTGCTCCTGCGTACCGACCCGGCTTGGCTGATGTTCCTGTTCCTGTGTACCGACCCGGCTTGGCTGATGTTCCTGCTTCGTGATTCGACCCAGCTTGGTTGACATTTCTGCTCTGGCTACCTCTGTGTCGCCTTGGCGACATTTCTATCCATCAGGCAATTGTGTCTCCGTTACTGCTCCTGCAGAGTGCAAGTGGCCTAGTCTCTGTTACTGCTACGGCAGTGTGCCTTTGGCCTTGTCTCCGTTACTGCTTCTGCAGAGTGCAAGTGGCCTAGTCCCCGTTACTGCTACAGCAGTGTGCCATTGGTCTTGTCTCTGTTACTGCTCCTGCAGAGTGCAAGTGGCCTGTCTCCGTTACTGCTACGGCAGTGTGCCATTGGCTTTGTCTCCGTTACTGCTCCTGCAGAGTGCAAGTGTCTGTGTCCGTTACTGCTACAGCAGTGTGCCATTGGCCTTGTCTCCGTTACTGCTCCTGCAGAGCGCAAGTGTCTGCCTCTGTTACTGCTACGGCAGTGTGCCATTGGCCTTGTCTCCGTTACTGCTCCTGCAGAGTGCAAGTGTCTGCTTCCGTTACTGCTATGGCAGTGTGCCATTGGCCTTGTCTCCATTACTGCTCCTGCAGAGTGCAAGTGGCCTGTCTCCGTTACTGCTACGGCAGTGTGCCATTGGCTTTGTCTCCTTTACTGCTCCGGCAGATTGCAAGTGGTCTGGTTACTGCTACGGGAGTGTCATATGTTGCTCAATTCCTGATATTACTCTGGCAGTTCACGTTTGTTCTGTTAACCTATTTTTGGGCGTTACATATCCTTAAAGGGATAGTAGTACTTCGTTTTAACTTTATTTTATTTTGTAGGCATTAAAAAAACATGAAGAATGATATAAGTTATCTCTCAAACCTTTATGGTTTAATAGATATTCACCAGCAAATTTTCCCCCTCCTGCCCCTTTTACCTAGTGTAAGCTATCTCTTCTCAGATGTAGAATGCAGTCCATAGACCAGACAGATAACAGAAGGGGACACTCTTATTCCTATGAAAACAATGAAATCCCTGCCCCCCTTGACAAGCTTTTCAGGTTTTTCCCTTATGTTAATTGAAGTTTGTCCCTCTCTGCAATCTACCTGGGCACCTCCCTTCTGCTCTGGCTGAGCAGTGTAACATCAGTAAAAAGGGCAGGAGGGGGACACTTTGTCATTGAATTACTCGTGAACTACAACGCTGACAGAATTGAAATAACACTCTCCAAAGTCCAAATACTATGGTGATTAATTAGAGCTGCTTTTATTATAAAACATTACTATCCCTTTAAGCTCTCTATATGGAGTGAGCTCCATCACAGACCTCTCTTCACATGGGACTGTTTACACTCATTGAAGACCATTAACCCATGCAGTACCTTTCTCCTGGGAATTCAACGTATTCTGTCTGACCTGTGTCAGTATATGCTATTATGGACTGTATGGTTATACTGCACCTGTGTGGGCATATGTATTTGTAACCTGTCGTGTGTATGTATTATTCTGCTTAAATACTACAGGACCTGTGAGGGTTATTATATTACTGTGTTTTCAATAAAACTGTGTTTTATTCTAAACCATTGTGTCTGTGTGTCAAACAAACCGTTACAGGATGGTACAACACAACGCTGGCTCTTGAGCCTGAGGCTCTTCCAGAGGGAAATATGCAACACTCTACCTGGGACGTCTAGGTACGCAAATGGTCAATAGGTAACGCCCTGATATACTGCAACTCCCAAAGGGAGTGAGCCCAGCAAGGTATGAGAGGTGGACACAGAGAGATCAGAGTAACACAGTCAGTGCTAGAACACTGTACTGGTACTTCACTTGTGCACTCCGCCAACGGGAGTATGGAGATAAGCTATAGCACGAATGCCTAGCTAACGGACGACAGAGATATAGCGCCACATGGCGCAACCGACTAGTGTAACAGCAACCACCAAGTAAGGTGAGAGCAAAATGGAGACCACAAGTGGTATGCTGGAAACGCACGGCACTCTGAGACAATGCAGTCCACAGAGTAACTGGTAGTCAGGAAAAGTCAGACACGGAACAGATACTCAGCCCAGCACAGAGTAAACAGAAGCGGGTTCTCAGCCAGATACAATCAGTAACGGAAGCGGGTTCTCAGCCAGACCAGGTCAGCAACGGAGCGTGTTCTCAGCCAGATACAGTCAGTAATGGAAGCGGGTTCACAGCCAGGCCAGGTCAGCAACGGATCAGGTTCTCAGCCAGATACAGTCGGTAACGGAAACGGGTCTTCAGCCAGATACGATCAGCAACGGAGTGGATCCTCAGACGATACGGTCCGCAACGAAGTAGTCAAAGAACAGCAAACTCAGGAACGTCGTCAGGCAGGCTGAGAACCCGCTCCGTTGCTGACTGATCTGGATGAGAAGCCGCTACATTGCTGACTGATCTGGCTGAGAACCCGCTCCATTGCTGACTGATCTGGCTGAGATACTATATGCTGCCGACTGCTCTGACTGTGCACTTGTTACATTGCTGCCTCGACTGGTTGAGTATCAGCACCCGTTGCTGACCATGCTGGCTAAGACACAGCGGTTGTGGCTGGCTGTGCTGCGTTAACCCTTTACGTTGCTGACTGCTGGGCTGAGCACTCTCTGCTTCAGCCATTCATTCTGGTATCTACCGCCTCTGGCGGTTTGCACGCATGAAGTACCGGATCTCGGGCTATCTATAGTTCGGCCACGTTACTCACTACTCTGACGTGTCCATATACCACTACCTTAGCTGGGCTCACTCCCTGTGGGGAGTTACAGGCTGTTCTCTGGGCGCTTACCATCTGTGAACCTTGTGGTACCTAGGTATCCCTATGTCCGGCTGTAGGGTGGTGTAGATGCCTTGGTACCCCGTACCTGGACATCAGTGGCCTTCCGTGTTCTGCTGCCTCTGTTTCACCCCTAGCGCTCTAGGGTCTCTGCTACCAGTAGCTGCGTCTTGGGCCTCCCTGTGCTCTTGAACGCTGGGGTCCTTGCCATCAGCCTCCACTATTGAGCCTCCTATTAACCCTAGCGTTCTAGGGTTTGTGTTGCCAGTTGAGAGCCTTGGGACTCCTAGCATTGTAGGGTCCATGTTGCCAGTCGAGAGTCTTGAGGCTCCTAGCATTCTAGGGGTCCTTCTGCCAGTATTCGTGGTCAGTGTGCCCTAGCGTTCTAGGGGTCAAGTTGCCAGTATCCATTGGTCTCAGGCTTCATATCATCCCTAGTGCATACTAGGGTTGCTAGGTCCTGTGTCTCATCAGCAGGTTGTTGCCTCTCCATCACTCTAGCTCGCTAGGGAACCTGCCACCTGTTTATTCTTGCTGTCATCTTGTACCATCCTACCATTGTGTACTGTACTTTCTTATTTTGGCCCTGTGTGGGTATTACGTTATGCTGTTCGTTCTTTATTTTCAATAAAGATATTTTAACCTTACAAGTCTTGTCTGAGTGTTCATCAAAAACCGTGACATACTGCACATGATGAATGATTGTATTTTGGCAATGTTTGTGATGTGAAAATTTTGAATTCCAGCACATTAGCTCTTCTGGTCAGGGGCCTCACCACCTTTAATTTTTCTAAATACTACATGAATACAGTACATTTGATAAACAAGTGAAGGGAGATTTTCTGAGATCCAAGGGCACTGACTTGCTATATACCGGTTGACAGAGGTAGAAAAGGGAAGGTAGAATCAAGGGGCTACTGCAGTAATGGTTAGTGTGATGAACACAATAAGAGGGCTCTGTCAGTGAGGCAAATTGAAAAAATAATTTCCAGAAGATGTTGATTGACTGTAATAAAAGCAGATCCGAAGAAAGAAGCAGAGAAAATAATGTTTTTTTCAAAGAATATTATTGTAAATAAAAAAAAAAAAAAATGTAACAGATTTCATTTGTTGGCACATTTTGGTAACAATAACAATTTGTGTACATCTACAGTTCCAAAAGCTAGAAATCATTTATGTTGAACTGTGCTGAAATCAGTATGCTGCTGTTTTACTTTTACTAGGATAAACTTTGTTGAACAAGTAGGGGGTGTGGGGGGATAATTTGAGTGATAGATTAATTGTCAAGAATTGTTGTGATTTGGATGTATAGGTTACTTGTTTACTGCTTTCAGCGAGCTTTATGTTATAGGGTGGCCTCTTATGTTGTGAATGAGTAGCGCAGTTGTTTGATGCTAGAACATTCTATAGAAGGTTATTTTAAACTACAGTAGAGTTTGATCTTAAGGTACCTGTATATAGTGCCATCCATGGCTTCCAAATGACTACAAATAATAAGACTATAAGCTCCTTGGGGCAAGATCCCTTTCCCAATGTATGATTCCCTTTGCTGTACTCACCCCCCAATACTGCAATGATCGCACTTTTCCCTGATGCTCTTAACCCAGTTCTGTATTTTTGTATTGTACTCTTACTATTTCTGTAAAGTGCTGTATACATGCATGGTACTATGTAAATAAAGATGCAAACATACATATGCAAATGTGTGCTTTTCATGTTTGTTAAGAAATAAATCTACAATTGAGGGAGGGTTGAGCTGCTTACACCCCAGCACATACACACATCTTTGTTGATTGAGTCATGTGCTTGTACAAATGGAGTGACTGCATGTAGAGCTTCTGGATAGATAGGAAGACTTTTTTAATGTAATATTGAGGTGTGTGCCTAGTATCATACTGATGTTGATGATGAGATTGTGTTATTCCAGTATTTGGTTATTGCAGACCAGTCTCATCAGATATGTATAAGGGATGTAGAGTGGCTAATGCAATTAGACCAGTTTTAATGGACATCTTGGTAAAACTTAAAGTTTGTCTGTATAGGTAAGACATTACAAGGTACGCTTATTGAATTGTGTTTTACCTTGGATCCCTGTTGCTTTGAAAATTGAACTTTGAAGTCTACAAAAAAATAACTTTTCTACTTGGCTTGAAGTAATTCACCAGTTGCCTATTTCAGTGCAGAGTCTCTGGAGGGCACAGGCTAGAAAGTTGAATCTAAACAATCAAGTAGATAGCTTTATGGGGCTAGGGGGTCAGTGAATTTTAATTAATTAATTAATTAATTAATTAAGAATTGATGAAACAAAATGCAAAGTAAGATTTATCTTTAATTAGAAATAGAAGCATGGCTGATAGGATTTCATTAGAATAAATGTAATAAGTCTCTAAATTCTCTCTCTTATCAAACCTCATTTTTTCTGTTTTGACCATTTGACTCCTGTAACAGAGGCAGAAGTTCCTCAATATCTGCTATCCACCCACGTTGCCACCTGCTTCTTGGTCCCTAAACCCTTCTATTTAATTAATCCACTTTCACTAGTCCTTACACCTATATTAAAACACATTCTAAACACCTCACTCTCCACAAGCACCTTCCCTTCTTCATTCAAATAGGAACAAGTCAAACCCCTACTCAAGAAGGGTATCCTTGATATCTCCTGTTTCTGTAACTATCGACCTACCTCTTACTTCAAAACTCTTAATATCCTTGCTTTCTTCCAAATAACCAATTCCATGATTTAAACAACATTTTGCACTCTTTGCAGTCTGGATGCCAGTGTGGTCACCCAATTAAGACAGCCCTCCGCAAAGTGGCTACAAAATCTAAAAGCCACATTCTCTTCTTGCTCAGATTCTCCACAATCTTGGCTTCTACAATTAAGGTATGTTATGGCTTTTCTCTTATGTCACAACATTCCTCTTTTGTGGCAAAACATCTCCTCTACACTCCTGCTGTCTGTATGGGTGCCTCATTGCTCCATTCTGGGTCCTTTCCTTTTCTCTCTGTACACCCTTTCATTGGGGGAACTTATTTGTTCATTTAGCTTCAAGAATCATCTACATGCTAATGATATCCACATTTATATGTCCACTCCTGATCTTTCACCTCAAATTCAGTTGCAAATTTCAGACTGCCTCTTGGCATTCTCCTCGGTTCGCTGTCATCTTAAGATAAACATGTCCAAAACAAAATTTCTAATTTTCCCTCCAAGATGTCAACACTCAGCTTCACAATTACAGTTGATGGCTAACGCATTTTTTACCTATTTAACACATTTTTCTCCTATTCTAACATATTTTTCTCTAATTCTAACACGTTTCTCCTATTCAAACACATCTTTTCCTATTCCAACATATTTTTCTCCTATGTTTGATATGGTGCAACCTTTCCCAGCACAATATTACTTCTTCTGAGGGCTGTAGTGAAGAAATAAGTAGCTGGAAATCAAAGCTGTGAGTCCTACCACAACTTATACTTTGAAAAATAAGTTAGCATGCAGAGTGCATTTGTCCTTTACCCACAACACTAACTTCCTGCTTAAAGGGATAGTAATACTTCGTTTTAACTTTATTTTATTTTGTAGGCATTAAAAAAATATGAAGAATGATATAAGTCTTAGCTCTCAAACCTTTATGATTTAAGAGATATTCACAAGCAAAGTTTCCCCTCCCGCCCCTTTTACCTAGTGTAAGCCATCTCTTCTCAGATGTGGATCTGGTTGTAAGACCAGACAGATAACAGCAGGAGACAATCTTCTTACAATTAAAAAAATGAAAGCCCTGCCCCCCTTGACAAGTTTTTCAGGTGTTTCCATTATGTTAATTGAAGATTGTCCCTCTCTGCAGTCTACCTGGGCACCTCCCTTCTGCTCTGGCTGAAAAGTGTTACATCAGTAAAAGGGGCGGAAGGGGGACACTTTGTCATTGAATTACTCTTGATCTACAGCTCTGACAGAATTGAAATAACACTCTCCAAGGTCCAAATACTATGATGATTAATTAGAGTTACTTTTATTATGAAACATTACTATCCCTTTAAGTGACACTAGCACATATTCATGATTCAAGCACAACCTACAATGTGGCGGATATGTATGGTAGTGGTGTTGGGGGACTGGTGTGGTGTGATTGGTGGGACCTTGACAAACTGCATTCACCCTGGGAGGAGAGGGATCATTATAATTTATTGCAAATGCTGCAGAAACCATTGCTGCTGTCAGTTTTTGTACTACCACTTTACTCCCATGTCCTTGCACTGCTCCACCTTTTCCCCTCCACTTGTGCATTTGCTAGACATTACTCAACTACTGCGTGTTTTTACTCTCTACAGTACACAACTGATGGAGTATGATGTATTGCCTTGACCCTCAACAAAATTCTCAATTTCGTCTGCTGTCTATCAAATCTCCCTCAGTCACAGAGCTCACATCAGGCTCCCAGTCAGCTGTCTAATATATTTATTTGTTTAATTATATATTTATTTTTTTTTAAGTTTCCACCCTATCTTATCATAGTTAGTCCAAAAAAAATATACATATAACTAAAAAATAAAATAAAATCTTCTTTCCCCAGACTTTCCCAGCACAAAGACAATAAAAGCAAAATCAGCAAGCAATATGGACCCCAACTGATTGTGTCTTTCCAGTCAGTCACACCAAAATTTGGGGTATTTGGGTCAACCTCCTTCCTCACTTCTTTTCCCCCATAGTGCTCCCAGACTCTCCTACTGCAGAGAATAAATGCCCTACCTAAATGACTCTCAAAACTAAGCTTCAATTCCCCTTTATTTGCCTAGCTTCTCTAGCTCAAAAAAGTGCTGCTTTCACCTCTCTCAAACACAGAATGGCACACTGAGAGAGTGCCTGACACCCTTGTATATGGCTGTAGAAAAGTACAGAAAATGTTCATGGGGTGGAGAAAATGCTTTTTTCCATTGATTTCAATGCAATGAGATAGGCAAAAAAAAATGTTGCCAAGTGGAAAATGCCATTTTTCACCGATTTCAGTTTGAGGTGAACGTTTTCCACTCCACTGGAAGGGGGCAAAATTTAGTAGCTCAAATAAAACAAGTATTGAATCATGGGAGAAGTGTGCTCTCCCACTATTGAACTGATATAAGGAGTTGCTATCTGACAGTTTGTCGGCCTATAGGCCATATTCAACCTGCCTGGCACATTGCAGTTCTTCACTTAATGTGATAGGAACTGCTCCACCACTTCAGGAAAGTTTAAACAGTAATGTCTATTGAATTAATACTCTCTCAGAAATGGGATTTCTATTGTTTTAGTCTGCACAAAAATCCTACTATATATATATATATATATATATATATATATATATATATATGGTTTAGAAAACTGTTCTGATTCTTTAACCAGCTAAGTCAAGGTTTCTTCCTTGAGAGAAAACGTAAGATTTTTAAATAAAACATACAATGAATTTCTAATCTAAATATGCTTAAAATAGAAGCAGTACAATTCTGAGGTAAACCAACTACAATGAAGGGAACAAATAGGAATTCCCATTCAATCAGAATTTTTACATTTTTATTTGTTCACTATGTTGAAAAGGGTAGCAATGCATTGGAATCTCTCTAGCATTCAATGGTTAAAAGCACCATTTAAATCAACTGCAATTTTTCTTTCTTTATGGTGCAAAATCAAAGCAATGTACTGGAGACATCTCAAGCATTCAAGAAGTTAAAAGCCTCATGTAAATTCATCTGATATTAGCCAATGTTTTATTGTTCCCTATGATGCAGTTGGTTGCAGAATTATTCCATACCCAGCCAAGGTCCGGGGAATGTTAACCCTTTGAGTGCCAGAGGGGTACGCAACGCATTGCTTTGCAATGTGTTGCATACCCCTCTGACACTCAAAGGGTTAAGAGGCCACTACCTCACTGCTCCATTTGATGCAGTCTTGCATTGCCTCACTTGCGCAAGACTGCATTGTAGCGAATTATTATATAGAATTGTTTCTGCATATGAATGGAACTTGATGGTAGTAGCAATTGGTACTTTCATTTCTGCACATTTATGTGGAGAATGTTACAATTTGTTTGCTGAATAAAAAGTAAAAAAGAAGCAGTGCTAATTTTGCCAATTCATTTATTTTAACTTTTTAAAAGTGCAGTAAACTTTTTAAAATGAAAACCTGTATGCTATAGAGCTTTTTCTGCTGAATAAAACAAGGTAATTCCACTGCTATCAGTTGTTTTATTCAAAACTTATAACCATTCCAATAATCAGGAAGTGAATTTACTGTGCATTTACTTCCTGATAGTTCTGACAGGAAGTGACAGGCAGTATCTATCACAGACCATGGGGAACTGTAAGTCACTGACTCTCCTCTCCATTAGAACGTCACAGAATATCTAATTGGAATTTGACCACTAGAGAGCACTGCTAATGTAAAAAAAATGATGGCTTTAATCTGTAATAACTCTGGAAATATGCACCTCTCTGCAGTGGGAGTACCCTTATTTTACTCAACAGGAAACACCCTACAATATATATTTTTTCATATATAAAAGTTTACTGCTTCTTTAAAGACCAGAGGACTGTGCAAAGCTTTGCTCAAGGTGTTGCACACCTCTCTGGTTCTTAAATAGTTAAGAAAATAAAGTCAATAAAAATCTTGGACATAGGTTTGTTTTGAAAAAGAAATGCTTTCAATGAGTAATGTGTTGTAAGAACCTGATTTGATTTCAAAGGACTTGGTATGTCAGGGTAGATCAACCTGACCTGATCATAGGAATACTCAACTACTTACAAAAATGTGTTGATTCCTTCCAACATGATATTGATAACTGAAACTGAACAGAAGAACAGTAGCATCTGGATTTGATGAACATGGTCTGCTTGTACTTTAAAAGAAAAGAATGCAGGAAAACTTTGAAGATACTTGTTAAAAAAAGTGTGGAAGCCTTGTGCCATATAGAAAGCTCATATGTGATACTGATCCTAGTGACATTTAGGGCTTGATCCAAATGTTGGAGATAAAAAAGCTGGTAGGACAAAATGGATACTGACCAACAAAATAAAATGTCTAACGTGGTATTCAGTTGTCCTAACAGCTAAAAGCATGACAGACGTTAAGCCACAGATATGGTCTTGTGGCCAAACTTCCATTTTGTGCGTTAAGTTCCCAAAACGCCGCTAAATAGCAGCAGTTTTGGGAACTTCAAAGGGAAAAAAAAACTAATGATCAGTACCTGACATACTGTCAAGCACTGATCGTTACCTAATCTGTGTTACACTTACTTGTCATCCACTGTCTGTCTCCTTCTATCTTCATTCTTTCTTCACTTCTATCTTCTGTCTTCTTTCTGTAAAAAAAAAAAAACAGACAAGTATATCTCCCATGCTTAAATATCTGGCACACTAATACATAGTTTAACCCCTTCAGTGCTAGAGGGCACCTTTTGAGTGCCAGTGCGTACCTCTCTGGGGCTCAGAAGGGTTAAAGTATGAAGTAGTGTGACGGGTTTGCAATAGAAATATGCCCCCATAGTAAATTGTGTCCAAGTTAAGCTAAGTAAATAGTATTTCCATAATAAAACTTCCCAAAAATATACTTAGCTTTTATAATTGTAATCACTGTCTCCTCCGCTGTGTGTGGCCTCTGAGGCAGCAGCGGAGACAGAATCATGCACCACAGTCCCTCCCACCCTCATCTGCATGGGCCGACGCCCACTCTGCTCTGAGGGAATTGGAATTGAGACTGCCCTTATATATGGGCAGTCTTACTTCCAATTCTCTCATAGCCATTGGCTGGGATATGCTTATGCACCTCCCAGTCAATCAATTTAAAGCGCCGCCGCTCAAAGCTGATTGGCTGGGAGATGCATAAGCATATCCCAGCTAATGGCTGTGAGAGAACTGAAAGTAAAACTGCTCATGTATAAGGGCAGTCTCAATTCCCGTCAGAGTGGAGCGGGCATCAGCCTATACAGATGAGGAGGGGGGACTGTGGGGCATGATTCTGTCTCCACCGCCGCCTCCGTGGCTGCACACAGTGGCGTAGACAGTGATTAGAATTATAAAAGCTAAGTATATTTTTGGGAAGTTTTATTATGGCAGTACGATTTACTTGGCTTAACTTGGACACAATTTACTGTGCCTGGGGGGCATTTTTATATTGCAAACCCGTCACACTACTGCATACTTTAACCCTTTTGAGCCCCAGAGAGGTATGCAATGCATTGCATACCCTTCTGGCACTCAAGGGGTTAAACTATGTATTAGCGTGCCGGATATTTACGCATTGGAGTTATGCTTGTCTGTTTTGTTTTGTTTTTTTACAGAAAGAAGACAGAAGAGAAGATAGAAGAGAAGAAAGAAGGACAGAAGAGGACTGGTATGCTGAGGACTCCGCTGGACATCAGTATTAATGGTAAGTGTTACTCATAATTAGATTTTTTTTACTTAGTTGGGTTATCGTTTGAGTGCCGGCAGGGTGATTATTCCCCACTGGCACTCATAGGGCTAATTCTACTAACATTTGACATGGTTTTGGGGTGCTTTGGATGTATTGATGTGGGGCTTAGGGCCCCATATCAATTCATTCACTGAGGACTTAGGGTTTTTTTTACTTTTTTCTCATTTCAGTTTCTGTGTCGACTGTTTGGAGATCCGATCAGGGACTCAAGTCAGAATAAAAGTAGATCTTATCTTTCCTGCAATAACTTGAGTCCCTTATCGGATCTCCATAGATTACGAAGACATTTGAATTGCAATATACGGTGCTTTCATTATTTGCTATGGCTGAAAACACCTCTTAACTTTAACGCCCGACAGCTCTTTTTTTGCAGGTATTTTTTCACTGCACAGACATTTGAATAGCTTACTGTGCTTGAAAAAATGCCGTCGGCAGAAAAAACAGCCGTCTCCAACATTTGGATCAAACCCTTATTCTGTTAACATGCTATATCAGTGTGATGCATTTTGAGTTGGTTGTATATGTCAAAGCTGATGTATTAAGATGAACTAGAACAATACTGTACCAAACCCACTACACCTTAAGGGAAATTTAACTCTTTGAGTGCCAGAGGGGTACACATTTATTTACTATTCATTTAAATGGGTTTTTAACCCCAAAATACCACAGAGGGCTCCAGAGCATTGTTTTGCAATGCACCACAGTCCATTCTAGCATTCAAGGGATTCAAATGTTTATTTGTAAAACAAAAAAGACAAGCAACACTTTCCTGTCAGGAGGAGAGGATATTATAATAATACCTCAATCTATATAAAATGTAAATACAGAAAATAAAATTGTTTTAAAAGTGATAGCATGACATCTGCCAGTGTCATAAAAAACACTGATATTACAAATAGGAACAAAACTCGCACTGTGGACAGGTAAATAATCTTACATCAATATCACAACAATATTCCCACTATATACAGTATATAAATAATATCTCACATATTTCCTAATGGACCATCAAGTGTACAATACCACATAATGTCCCAGTTAGGTGGTGGTTGGTCTATCTGTACCAGAAACACCATGTCTGATCTTCTCACCGTATAATACTGTAGTGCCAACCCTACACAGGTCTCTAACAAGAATCCCAAAAATCCTGCCTAAGGTGATCCAATCTCAGTCACACCAGAAATATACACAATACCGGAGTATAAACCTGGCACAGGTCTCCAACCAGAATCTGCCCGATCTCACCTTAAGTGAATCAATAACAACCAAGTTGGAAAAACACCCAATCCTTACTTAATCTAATGGTAATGGTAATGGTAATCTGCATAAATATCAATATTAAGATTAAAACTGTAGAGTATGTTGTGATTGTCTAACGCACTATAGCATCAAATACCAGATGAGAATGACATGCACCACACTACCAATCTAATTGGAAGCCAACTTAGGAATAGATGTCCTATTTGATCTACAATTCAACCCTAATTTCTATATGACCTTCATGAATTCCGGAAAACAATGTACAATTGATCAGGTAATCCACTGTCATAAAAAGAATAAACCCCATATAAAAATACTTGTACAAAATAAAATTAAAAAAGTAGGATGATCATCCTAAAAATGTGAAAAAAATTAGATGATAGTCTCTGATTCTATTAGCAGAAAAGTGTTATCTTGCAGTATGAAAATCAATAAACATAGCAATCCTTAGTCTTATGTCAGCATTAACTCATAGTTACTATGTACTCTGGCCTCCTGTTGCAGCACAAACAGAACACCACCCGTGGTGTTAATAAAGGGTGTACAATTTGTTGTTCACTGTTCTCTCAGGGGCTGTTCTGCCATGAACCTCAAATCACCTGCTGCCTGACAGGACGCCTCCAGGTGGGTATAGCATCGGCTATATAGACATCAGCTAATGGCATCTATGTGAGTTCATTCTCACATGTCAAAAGCCACATCACTGGTAATTGCTTGTTGTTGTTATGCTCTTTTCCTTTAGTTAAGTTAAAGGTGATGGCTCACAATCTTCATAAGTAGATACTTTGTGGTTATTCATAGCATACGTGGCTGACTATAGATAACAATGCTAGTATTAGTTTTCCATCTGCAATCTCTCATATCCAACTTGTTTCGATGAAGTGTTCTTGCTTCTTCTTCAGGGAACAGACTAGATCTGAGCCAGTATTATTTTCATGGTATTTAATTGTTACAAAGCCGGAAGTAATGGTCACAATCAAATTAACCCTATCAGTAAATTACTATGATAATAACACACTGGTCATATAAAATGACTTCTTCTAAAAAAGACACATCCTAAAAAAATCATTGTATCATAGATATTGATGGGCTTACACAATATTAACTGTTTTAGACATAGTGATGGGCTAAAGAAATATTAATCAACAAAACTGGGTAGAATCCTATAGTTGAAACATAGCAGCCGGTCCTGGATACAGATGCAGCAACATAAAAAAGCAAAGAGGAAAAACATGTACCTCTATGTGCCACAGTGCCACATCTACATCCAACATACCAACAGTAACCTATGAACTACTGTATAAACTAGAAAGCTATATAACCACCATAGCCCAAAAAACCTAATATCCCCCTCTCATAATACTAAACATTAAAGATGTGCCAGATAAAATATGTAACTTTACCTATACTTGAATAATGATTATAGAATGATCATCCTGCTTTTACCTATACTTGAGATAAAAGGAGAGAAAGAAAAAAGACAAAAATGCTGAAACCAATATTAAACAAATATCACCTCCAATAAGTCTACTAAATATATTGTCTCAAAAAGAGGGACTGACAAAAAACCCTACTCAATATATGCATGGGTGATAGCACCGCAGTGTTTTATTATAGAAATCCAAAAAGTTCACATCTGAATTAAGCCCAAATAGTTGTGCTGTTTTCATGTTAAAAATCCATTGTGTTTCCCTTCTCAACATCTGTTGTATATAATCACCTCCCCTCCAATTTTTCTTAACTATATCAATAGCTATAAAGAAAATATTTTTAACATTTGATCCATGACACTCAGCAAATTGTGTTGATACACTATGATTTTTTAAAATTGATTTTAATATTATATACTAGTTGAAGAGCCCGTTACACGGGCCACAGTGCCACTGTCAGCCAGTCGCGGGGCAGTCATGTGCAGTAGAGACTGGCCGCACCGCGGCTGATACAGAGTTGGACGCTCCGAAGCGCAGACAGTCTCTACTGTGCGTGACTTTTATTATATAGAGATGCTCTTTGATTCAATCTCTCAACAGTCTTTTGTTCTTCCAATATATTGTTTAATACATGAGCAAACCAATAAATACATTTCTCGTTTGTGTTACAAGTAATGGGGTCTTTAATTTTAACCCTTTCAGTGCCAGACGGTTATGAAAATCGTACCTCTGGTACACAAAGGGTTAAATGTTTCTCCAATGTTTGTTGACTTAAATTCTGTAATATTTCTTTTTAACTTTTGCATCCAATAAATTCTCCGCATCTATGGAAACCGCCATTTCCTTTTAAATGTATTTGGTCATGTTAATACATTTTCACACTAGGTGCTACCTTAATACCCAGATAAGGGGCTTTTACTGTAAGCTATTTTAGGTTGGTTTGTAATATACCATTCAAGATTTTGTGCTCTCTCAAAACTTCCAATGTTTATATAGAATTTTATTAAAGATGTTATAAACAGAAGTGTAAGAGCAACTAATCACTATATTACCTTGTTTTTTGTTTTCTTTGATTTTTTCCATCAATAATTCTTTCCTATCCCCAGTCTTAATCCTTTTTTTTTTTAACAAAGATTTTTTATTAAGGACAGAGTACAGTGCAAAAATGTATATCCGAGATACTGTCATACTCTACCTGGATGCAGGAAGCAACCATCCATCAGATGGAAAAGGCCACTTAAGAAGGGAGAAAGTGGTCACGATACCTAGGTGCTTCTAGGGTAAAGTGAAAGTGAGAGGTAATAGGAGGCAACTTGTGGTCCTAGGAAAGGCTATTGCCTGGGGTCCTAAGAGTAGGTGTGGAGATATAGTAGGTAGAGTAGTCAAGAGTTAAGCCGGTGTCAATCGATATAGAAGGTAGAGTAATCAAAGGTCGAAACCGAGGTCCAGGGATATAGAAGGTAGCGTAGCCAAAGGTCAAAGCTGGGGTTTAGACGTCAACGTCGTCAATAATACAGGCCAGAAGTCAAGATACCAAAAATATATATAATAGCCAGGGATCAGAGACAGTAGTACTAGGTAGGGAAGGTCAAATACAACTAAACCCAAATCAGAGGAATGCCTGGGTTTATATAGAGGTGCTGTCACATCCAGACATGCCTACTTAAGTATAAGAGCTCAACCTCACCTGCCCCCTACGTAGGATGTTGTGGAGACAGACCAGCGTTGTGGTGAGACTCCAGCTACTCCTCTCCCGGAGCCCAATGATGAAGCTCGCCTTCGGAGGCGGATGGCCCTTTAGACATGGCAAGCAGAAGTGGGAGCACCAAGAGGGGGACCATTCTGAACAGTGAATGTACAGCGGGCACCTCTGACAGCTGATACTCTCAGAGGTTTCAGGTATCTGACAGATACACGTATCACTATACAAAAATGGAATATATCATGAGCACATACAGCAAAGTAAAAGCAAACAAGGTATGTCTCTGCCCAGTTTTGACCACCTCTTAGGACCTATCTTGGACATTAAGTGGTGTTGTACACTAACTTTGATGACCCATTAGGATATTTGTAACATATTTATGTACACCTAGAGGGAATATTGTTGAGATGTTGATGTAAGATTATTTACCTGTCCACAGTGCAATTATTTTTTCTGTTTATAATATCAGTGTTTTTTATGACACTTGTAGATATCATGCTATCACTTTTAAATCAATTTTATTTTGTATATTTACATTTTATATAGATTGAGGTATTATTATTATATCCTCTCCTCGGGTCAGGAGAGTTTTATTTATTGTATTCTTTTTGTACCCTGGGAGTTGGGGGCATTTTTTGCTTACTGATCTGCCATATCTGAATATTTGTAACTTATACCACAATATGGTTGTATTGCATTTGCATCATTTACTCTATTTTATTGTTGGCTGCAAGGAATAGATATCATGTCTGGACATAGAACTGAGGATTTAAGAAATTGTACATCAGTTGCTAGTGATAGCTGGATGGAGAAAGCCAATATATCTACTACAGATAATAATGGGAAATTGAGAATAATTTCAAGAAGATATAAATAGCATTGTTATAGGAAATGAAACCATGTGATATTACAGAAATATGCGGATGCCAATATTGTACCTAAAGGTCTAGGCATTGTTAAATCCCCAGCATTTTTAACAAAATGGGAGAATATAGTACATGTATGCTCTTTAGATTTAATGAGATTTATTATACAAGTAAGAAAGGAAGAAGGTTCCAAAACCCAGAAAATAGTGGAAGATTTACTGAAAAGTACTGAGGATTTTAAAGAAGAAGAACAATATCTAATATTGGAGGAGAGAACATATAAATTGTTAGAAAGAATAGAAAATGGAATCATCATGAGAAAACTTAATACATTTTTTAGGGATAAACCAACTAAACCAAGAATGATGATGTTTTGGTAGAGGAATGGAAAAAGGTAGGAGGAAAAATAGATAAAAAAAAGAGAAACCATATATTATCTGATGATGAATATGAGAGTGAACAGGTAAAGGAGAATTTGGTGGATACTTGCAATCAATTTACAGGAATGGAAGAACCAAGCACCTCAAAAAGGATGAAGAGGTGCATAACAAAAAGGATCATGTCTCTGAATAAATGGGGAGTGTGTAAGAGGGTAATCAGAAATACCAAGCCCAGAATTATTTTTAAGGCAGGCAAATGCAGAAAAAGAGAAGAACAAAAGGAATCAACACTAGGTAACATCAGGATATCAATGGAATTTGAAAGAAACAAGACAGGAACATCAGAGATGGAGGAATCAGAGAGATTTCAGATACAGAGGGACTCATATAATAGGGAATATCTCCCAACTTGGCTGCAGAAACAAGAGGAGAAATGCAGAGAACAACATCCACAACCTTGGGAGGAGGAACCATCATGGAAAAACAAACACCAACATCCCTGTTTGAGAAACAACCATACACAGATAGAAGGAGAGGAGGGTGTAATAATCAAAAATCCCTATCAACAACCCTGGCTGAGAAACAATTATACATGGATAGAAAGACAGAAGAAGCTGATGAAGGAAAGAACATCATTAGTGTTGAGCGAGCACCCCGATGCTCGGGTGCTCTGACCGAGCACCCCCTGAGGCTCGAGTGCTCGGCCGAGCACCCGAGCCCCATTGAAATGAATGGGGCGACACCAGGCACCCCCTGCTCTGATGAGGGGAGGGTGCCTGGTCAATGCCCCCTTCATCTCCGCTATGCCCCCTTCATCTCCGAATGCCCCCTTCAGCTCCGCAATGTCCCCCTTCATCTCCGCAATGTCCCCCTTCATCTCCGCTATGCCCCTCTTCCACAATGTGCCCCTTCATCTCCGCTATGCCCCTCTTCCACAATGTGCCCCTTCATCTCCGCTATGCCCCTCTTCCACAATGTCCCCCTTCATCTCCTCTATGCCATAGAGGAGATGAAGGGGGACATTGTGGAAGAGGGGCATAGCGGAGATGAAGGGGCACATTGTGGAAGAGGGGCATAGCGGAGATGAAGGGGCACATTGTGGAAGACGGGCATAGCGGAGATGAAGGGGGACATTGTGGAAGAGGGGCATAGAGTCTATGCCCCTCTTCCACAATGTCCCCCTTCATCTCCGCAATGCCCCCTTCATCTCCGCAATGCCCCCGTACCTCCAGTCCCTGGTGGTCCAGCGGAGCTTCTTCGGATCTGTGCCTCTTCCGGCACAGATCCCCGCCACCCGAACATGGCGGGAGAGCACATGGCGGTACTCGACGAGTACCGCCATGTGCCGAGCAGAGCGATGCTCGAGCCGATCCGAGCATCGGCCGAGCACGCTCGCTCATCACTAAACATCATCCCTTTAACCACTCAATCCTCAGATGATAGAATAGGACTGCATTTGAATCAGAATAAAACTAAAAGAGGAGTAAGTGATAAAAAGAGAGTTAATATTATATTTAATGTCATATTTAACAAATTCCAAGTGTATATTGGAGTTAAAAATATGTAAGACAATTATGTTTGAAAAAATATTTTGTAAAGAATCTAAATGAGAGGATGGAGGAATTGTCTGTCTATAAGCATACAAATTTTAAACCCAAATCTAATTTTTTTCCAAAGAATAAGATGAGTGAGAGCATTCATATGTTTCAAAATCTGGTGCAGAAAGATATTAGAGCAGTTAGAAATAAAAAAAAGCTCAATTTAACCTTAATAAACAGGAATCTGCTGTGATTAAACGATTACAAGATAATGACAAGATTATTGTTCACCCCGTGGATAAGGAGGGGGCATTGTGGTTCTGTCTTGTGAACAATATGAAGAGGAAGTAAGAAGATAGAACATTTAGAAAATTGAGAAAGATCATGCACTAGAATTTCTATTAGAATTGAAAGAGATATTAGAAAAAAGGATAGATGAGGGCTTATTGGTTGAAAGTTAGAAGGAGTTTAATAGTGTGTCTAATCCAAATATCCCAACTTTTTATTTTTTACAGATAATTCACAAGAGCCTGATACGACCTCTGGGGAGATCCATAGTATCAGATATTCAGTCTCTCATGAGTAATTTGAGCCAGTATATTGATTTCTTTTTACAAGAGAAGGTGAAGGGGTTATAGGCATATTTGAAAAATACTACACACATTATCACTATTTTAAAAAAATGTGGACTGGCAATAGGGAGATATTTTGGTTACAATTGATGTAGCCTCATTATACACAATAATAGAGCATGAAAAAGGGTGTTTGGCTACTCATTTTTTTAAAATAAAATTAGCACCTGTAATAGAATCTAACCCCTAATCTGTTTCCTGAAGAAGAAGCAAGAGCACTGCTTCGAAATGCATTGGCTATGAGAGAGAAGATTACAGATGGCTAACTGATACTAGCATTGTTATCTATATTCATTCAAGTACTTATGAAGATTGTGAGCCATCACCTTTAAATGAACCGACGGAAGAGAGTAAAACACAGACAAGCAATTACCAGTGAGGTGGCTTTTGACATGAGTACATATGGATACCAACAGATGATGTCTATATAGCCGATGCTATACCCATTGGGAGGCGTGAAGAAGAAGGTTCCTATTAGGCAGCAGGTGATTTGAGGCACCAGGCAGAACAGCCCCTGAGAAAAAAGTGGACAACAGATTATACACCCTTTATTAACACCACAGGTGGTATTCTGTTTGTACTGCAACAGGATGCCAGAGTGCATCATAACTATGACATAATACTAAGGATGGCTGGTTATGTGATGACTTTTATTGCTATGTTGATTGATTTTCATACTGGAAGATATTGATTTTCTGCTGATATTTTAAGAGACTATCATCTAAATTTTTTTCATATTTTTAGGATGATCATCCTGTTTTTTAAATGTTAAGTTTTTTATATGGGGTTTATTCTTTTTATGACCATGGATTACCAGATTAATTGTATATTGTTTTCCAGAATTCATAAGGGTCATATGGAAATTAGGGCTGAATTGTAGAACAAATAGTTGGCTTCCAATTAGATTGGTAGTGTGGTGCACATCATTCTCATCTGGTATTTGATTTATTTATTTATTTATTTAGAAAATGTTTTACCAGGATTTGATGCTGTGTTCCTTTAAATATTGATATTTATACAGATTAAGTCACACTATTTAGATTAAGTAAGGATTTAGTGTATTTCCAGTGTGGCTGTTTTTGGTTCTTAAGATGAGATCAGGGGGATTCAGTGTTTTTATGACACTGGTAGATGTCATGATATCACTTGTAAATACATTTTATTTTATGTATTTACATTTTATATAGATTGAGGCATTAATATTATATCCTTTCTTTGTGACAGGAAAGTGTAACATTTTTCTTTTTTGTTTTATTTATTGTATTCTTTTTGTACCCTGAGAGTGGGGAACATTTTTTTGAGCTGCTTACTGACCTGCCAAATCTGAATATTTGCAACTGTTGTGTCACAATTTGGTTGTATTGCAAATGTTTTTTGTCCCATATGATCGTGTCAGTTTACTATACATTTACTAGATGTATTTTTTAACTGTAGTATCAATAGAGCACTAGTTCCCAATATCTATATTTTTAAGCACCTTCTAAATTTTAAGGGCACACCCAACATTTATATGTCATCAAAGACTTAATCAAATGTACAATACATATAGTTATTAAATAGAATGATGACAAATAGTATATTTTGTATAATCATAGCCACAGATGAGCACCCTGAGCTGGCATATGAAAATACCAAGGCACTCCAGTTAAGAACCACTGCAAAAAAATCAAAACAAATAATGTGTTACAGTGTATTACTTTAAGACAATGTGTTTTTAAAGAAAAATCCATAACAAGGACTCTTCCACTAGGTATGCTATAAGGTACCATTTGTATACTATACAGCTAAATAGTAACACAGCATGCACCTATTTATCTAATCCTTACACATATCCCTTCAGAATCTAAGCACCACAATATCATGACATTTAACACATTTTAATTCAGAAAATGCTACTCCATATGAATGTATCTTGGTAGTATGCAAGTTTAAAGAAACTCTAACTCCTCCTAACAGTAAACACCCACTTATTTTAATACTGACAGTAAATTTGCAAGAACACTAAAAATTGATTCTCAGAGTAGCTGTCCTCCAAAATTAATCTTTAATTAGCATTGGATATCATGTCCACTGGTGGCAGAAATGATTTTAAGCTCTTTCCTCTAAAGTCTTTTTAGGAAGGGGTCCTTGAGACCTGACACACAGCATCATGGAATTCCTTCAGTTCTGGAAATGCTTTATGGAGATGTTCTGATAAGAATGTTTCAATGGGAAAAGTTGTCATATTCAGGAGTGAAATGTTCAATGTGTGTGGCAATTACATTTTTGTTGTATTCAACAAAGTCTCCTGAGTCACAAATTCCTGAAGAGACAATTTTGGCTCTAATAAAATTCAGGCCATAGTTAGACACCTATTGTGTTAAAAGAACACCAACACCTCCTAATAATAGATTCCCACTTATCTTAGTCTGACCTGAAAGTCCATTTGACCACCTGTAAACAATTCTGAATGGACTGAAACTGAAGCAAAAATTAATCTGTATTTGGTACTTGATATCATTGTGTCCATGGAGGGAGACAGAGTGGCCTTCAAAGCAAATTCCTGAATAGCCTAAACTTTGAAAACCGGCGCTGTTATGGAAACTGCAAGCCACCTGTATACTTGTATCCTTTTCTATGCCTCGCTATGCAGTTATTGTTCAGTTGTCTAAATATTTAGAACTGTGAAGAGTTAAGTAAAATGGTTGTCAATATATGAGAAAACTAATTTGTGGATGGCTATAATGACCACCATACACATAAGAATAGTAGAGGTGTATAATACACATTTTTTTTTACTTTTAACTATCTGGAGAGCCACCGGGTAAGTACATTGGTTCATTAGTATAAAAAGTTAAATATTCCACTAAATGAGTTACAAAATATTAAAAACCAAGACTAATTCCATTTGGGACATCCCTTACATTTGTAATTGCGATATATGTATATGGATGATTAGTTGATATATCCATTTCCAAGCCAGCAGAATATCAAGTTTAGATTCCAATCAGAAAAATCCAGGTGCTTCAACAATTAACATTTTTTGAAGCAGTAATTGTCTGATAGCCAGCTAAAATTACATTGAAAATGATTTTCAGTGTAAACACTTAACTTGCCAAATTTAGTAATTTTGTTGTTAAACATGCTAAAAAGAACCAAGCATTTTATTATTTTCTGCTTGCTTTGGGGATCTTATTTTAGCTAACAATTAATATATACATTATAGGTTTATCCTCCTGAGTAAAACAAGAGTGGGTACTCCCACTGCTGAGAGGTGTTTTATTCTAAAGTTATTACAGGTCAAACCTGAATTGTTTTAGGTGCAATATCAGAGTGGCCTGAAATTGTACAGTGGCACTGTTGCTAAACCATCCTATGGAGATTTATGGTCAACTGACCAGAGAACTTCATAGGATAGTGTAGCAAAAGCTTCACTTTACAATTTCAAGCCACTGTGATACTGCACCTAAAAAAAAAATAATTTTGAGCTGTAATAGCTTTTGAATAAAATACCTTTCAGCTATGGGAGTTCATTTGTTTTATGTGGGGGAATAAACACTACAGTAAATATATTTGTTTACATATTAAGTATCACTATGCATTTAAAATCATGCACATGCTCTTATCCTTAAGTACAAATGATTTAGTGCATAAAAGTGCCCACAACTCAGCCAGCTAAGCATGGGCAAAAAATTTCACCTGAAACAAAAAAAGTGCAAAAAAATTCAATTTTTGCCTTCCATGGGAATTCCAGCAAAAACTTAAGTATTTCTTATTTTTTTCCACCACACACATACTGACCCCACCAGACCTGTCCCACTACACTTCTAACCACAGAACCACATATACTGACCTCAGATGCCTTGTCCCATAGTAGCCATAGTACCACACATACTGAACCCACCCTCAGATAGTTCCACAGTAAGCAAGAACCACACATACTGATCCCCCCAGCCTTGTCCCACTGCACTTATAGTAGGAGTGCATTCATTTTGTAACAAAATGTGCATGTTCTGTGACATTCAGATTAAAATGATGAATAAATGGCATGGAATGTCACACACAACACCCCCTGGAAACAGCAGAGTCTGGAAGAGACAAGAGTAGATGGAACACCAACAGAAGATAAGATCCCTCCAAAAAACACTAGTGGTATGAATGCTAGGGAGCGTCACTAGAGAGCGATGCTGGAAAACATAGGCCATCTGTTGTAGGTTGTACTGCGGCTGAGGTTGTGTAAAGTTGCTAGCAAAAAAGGAGCTGAAGAAGGTCCAGGATAACTCACCACAGACGGACTAAAACCACTAGCCTCAGGGAGAACAGTGCCAAGTAATAAATAAAACAGAAGGACTCATCAGATGATGGAAGTCTGAAAGTAGCACAATAAAGGTAGATCTGGTTAGGTCTACTTACAGAAGCGACAGCTGACTGTGAAGTGTAAACAGTAGTGTTGAGCGAGCACCACGATGCTCGGGTGCTCGGGTGCTCTGACCGAGCACCCCCTGAGGCTCGAGTGCTCGGCCGAGCACCCGAGCCCCATTGAAATGAATGGGGCAACACCAGGCACCCCCTGCTCTGATGAGGGGAGGGTGCCTGGTCAATGCCCCCTTCATCTCCGCTATGCCCCCTTCATCTCCGAATGCCCCCTTCAGCTCCGCAATGTCCCCCTTCATCTCCGCTATGCCCGTCTTCCACAATGTGCCCCTTCATCTCCGCTATGCCCCTCTTCCACAATGTGCCCCTTCATCTCCGCTATGCCCCTCTTCCACAATGTCCCCCTTCATCTCCTCTATGCCATAGAGGAGATGAAGGGGGACATTGTGGAAGAGGGGCATAGCGGAGATGAAGGGGCACATTGTGGAAGAGGGGCATAGCGGAGATGAAGGGGCACATTGTGGAAGACGGGCATAGCGGAGATGAAGGGGGACATTGTGGAAGAGGGGCATAGAGTCTATGCCCCTCTTCCACAATGTCCCCCTTCATCTCCGCAATGCCCCCTTCATCTCCGCAATGCCCCCGTACCTCCAGTCCCTGGTGGTCCAGCGGAGCTTCTTGGGATCTGTGCCTCTTCCGGCACAGATCCCCGCCACCCGAACATGTCGGGCGAGCACATGGCGGTACTCGACGAGTACCGCCATGTGCCGAGCAGAGCGATGCTCGAGCCGATCCGAGCATCGGCCGAGCACGCTCGCTCATCACTAGTAAACAGCTGACTGTGGAGTGTTAGGGTATCAAACTGGAGGCAAGAAGGAGCCTTCCAGGGATTTGAACAGTCACCAACTGGCTGGAACAGCAGACAACTCAAAGTCAAGCACAAGCAGTGTCAGCAAAGGCAGGATCAGATAGGAGCAACAATTGGCAGGCAAGAGAGGGTAATGAATTAGCAGACAAGAACTTGGTCAAGATACAGGCTGATGTTGGCAAAAGGTGGGCAGAGTAATAGAATCAGCAGGCTAGAGGAAATGTCAGACAGGGCAGGGATCAGCAACAGGACTTCCAGGATACACTAAAAAACGTAGGCATATAAAGCTTAGCTTGCGCTTTGAGACAGAGGAAATGCATCAAAATAAGGATGAAAACAGATAGAGACAACTAGTGATGGGTGAAAAGTTTCGCCTCAAACTGAAATCGGCAAAAATATGGCACTTTCTGCTTGGCGAAAAATTTCCCTCGAAAAGAGACATTTTTTTTCAGCTTTTTCCCACTTTTTTCGCCTAGCTCATTGCATTGAAATCAATAAGTAGAAAACATTTTCTCCACCTCAGGAAAGTTTTCTACAGCCATATAAAAGACTGTCAGGCTCTCACAGCAGCCATTCTGTGCTTGTGAGAGGAGAAAGCAGCATGTTTGTGAGCTAGAGAAGATAGACAAAGGGGAATTGAAGCTTAGTTTTAGGGAATCATTTAGATAGGACATTTGTTTTCTGTAGTAGTGGAGTCTAGGGGGAACTATGGGGATAAAAAGGGAAGAAGGAGGTTGACTCAAAATACCCCAAAATTTGGTGTGACTGACTGGCAAGACACAGGCAGCTGGGGTCCAGATTGCTTGCTGATTTTACTTTTATTGTCTCTGTGCTGTGAAGTCTGGGGAAAGAAGTTGTTGATTTTGTTTTTTGGGACTAACTGTGATAAGATATGATGGACAACTTAAAATAAATAAATAAATAATAAAAAAACATAAATAATTAAATAAATAAATATATTAGACTGCTGACTGGGTGCTCTGTAACTGAGGCAGAATTGATAGACAGCAGATGACATTGAGAATTTTGTTTCGGGCCAAGGCAAGACATCACACACCATCAATTTTGAGTAAAAACACACACAGTAGTTGAGTAATGTCTAGCAAATGCATAAGTGAGTGGGGGAAAGGTGGAGAAAGTGCAGGGGTGTGGGAGTAAAGTGTTAGTGTAAAAACTGACTGCAGCACTTATTGCTGCAGCATGTGCAGTAAATGATGATGATCCCTCTCCTCCCAGGGTGGATACAGTTTGTCAAGGTTCCACCAATCACACCATGCCAGTCCCCCACTACCACTACCATGCACATTTGCCACATTGTAAGTTGTACTTTATTTTTTTTTTTTTTCATCAGTTGACAGCATCATGAATATGTGCCAGTGTCACTTAAGCAGGAAGTAAGTGTTGTGGGCAAAGGACAAAAGCACTCTGCATGCTAACACATGTTTCAAGGTATATGTTGCTGTAGGAATCACAGCTTTGACTTTCAGCTACTTATTTCTCCACTACAGCCCTCAGAAGAAGTAATATTGTGTTGGGAAATGTTGCACCATATTAAACATAGGAAAAAATGTGTTGGAATAGGACAACATTTTGTTAGAATAGGAGAAACATGTGTTAGCATGTGTTAGAATAAGAGCAAAATGTGTTAGAAAAGGAAAACAATGTGTTAGAATGTGTTAGAATAGAAGAAATATGTGTTAGAGTAGGAGAAAAATGTGTTGATGAATAGACAAAAAAAATGTGTTAGAATAGGATAATAATGTATTGGAATAGGTGGAAAATTTGCTGGAATAGGCGAAAAGGAGGAAAATTTTGCATTGGAGATAAAGAGAAAACTCTCGCGAAAAAATTGAAGAATCGTCTATTTTTCATGAAAAGTCATGCAGAAAATTTTTCACACTTTTCGCCCACCCCTAGAGACAATCGGTGACAGAGCAGTGGGCCGGTACGTGATATGGAATATGAATTATCAGAATAAGGAATGACACATTCCATTCTTTTACTTTTATCCATCCTTTTCATTTGTATAATCAAATGCTTACACCATGTGTTTCACATTTAAATAACTTGAAGGCCCAGAAGTGTCATATATGCTCTGATCATCTAACATCTTCTTCAACACCAACATCAGAATTAAAATGAAACCCTAATACCCTGCTGCCACTGTTGTTCCCTGGAATAACTTCATCTCCCAGCTATTGGAAGCATGAGAAATAATTTGAACAGGGATTGGCCACATAAAAGCCAATCCCTATTCATATTTTGGTCACATTGGCTCAGGTAATGGCCCAAGCAGGACTAAAAGGATTTTTTTTAATTTATTAAAAGCTGTGGTGGTGGCAACAGTGGTGGTGGGGTATTATGGTTTTTTGTTTTTTTTCAAATATATTTTATTATCAGATCGCTCCATACACATCTCATATACAGAAAAATACATGTAAAATCATACAGTACAGCAAAGATATGTGGACATTTGTAAGAATGAAAAGAACATATGCATATCAGTAGGGCGTACAGAGTCAACCTGAAGTTTTTTATTGTTATTCCAACCTCCAATAACCAAAACTCCCAGAATCTAACCTAACTTAAATTGTGCTATACTCCCCTACCCTGATTCCAATTCCTCTCTCTCCTGAACCTGCAGCACCCCTCCCCATCCGCCCACCAGCCAGCAATATCACAAGATCTCGATATGCACAGGGTTCATACACAACGTCACGCATTAATCATGCACAACAGCCATCCACGCAACAAGCAGGTATGACCTCAATCAACCATCACCAACAATCTGACCGTCATCAAGCGCCACATTATTATCTGCTCTATGCGTCCACCAGTTCTGCCATCGTCCCCAGATCTTGTCAAACTTATTCGGATTACCCCAGTGTAAGTAAACCAGCCTATAATGTGGAATAGACTGTAAAACTAGGTTTATCCATGCCCGGCAATTGGGAACTCTGTTTGACATCCAGTTCAAGGCCACCACCTTTCACCCCATCACCAAGAGCTCACTCAGTAGACATCTGTCAGTTGCATCCTCAATCTCATCAAGGAAAATAGACAATAAACAAATTTTTGGAGTCACAGGGACAGGTCTCCACAGCACCAGGACCACAATACACATTATTTCTTTCCAAAACCTCCCAACTCCAGGACACTCCCAGATCATATGCAAGTATGTGCCCTGAACATTATCACACTGGAGACAGAATTCCCCATTCTATAATCTGACCAGCGTATAGTAAATTCGATGTACGATATTCAACTGTATCATCTGGTGTCTAGTCGACGTTGCCACCAGTGCTGGTCCCACCTTAGTCAAATCCCATTCCCAATTCTGTAACGGACCCACGTCCATTTCCCATTTGTTCCGTGAAGGGAACTCCTGACACCCCACATGAGATTCCAGCCTCTGGTAAATGAAAGAAAGAGGTCTCAAAGGCTCAAGAAGCATCAATCTGGCAAGAAGCTGGAACGTAGAAATCATCGGGGCTCGATCACCCTGGGGTATTACGGTTTTAATTTAATTCTTAAGTTGATGTTAAACAAGATGCTGGAGGACCAGGATGTCAACGACTACTAGATCTCCAATATCAGTATAAGTGATTTAGTTATGTAACAAATGGGGATGGGGCCTAGATTAGTGTCAGGTCTACGGGGGGAAGACTTAACCTTTTGAGTGCCAAAATAACAGTACCAAATATAAGTTAATCATTGTGTCTGGCAATGAAATTGTTCCCAAAATTCTGATTAACTGAACATAATTTCATCTGCTCCAGTTAAAAAATAAGTATACAGAATGATTTGGGAGAAACACATTTTTCTTCTTTGTATAAGTCTTACTGGTAGCCATAGAACCATAATGCTATTCCCAATGGTGTGCTGACACAGCAGCTACAGAATCACACATTCCCACCCCTCTCAGTAGGGACATAACCACACATACTAACCTCCTGCCTTGACCCATTTTACCATTAGTCTTAGAATCACAAACACTCACCCCCCAGTACTGTCTCACTGTAGCCACGGAACCACACATTGACCCCTCCCCCCTGACTCTTATCCCATAATATTCTTGCCTTTAGAACTACCCTTGTGGGATTTCTTGGTCATAGGAATCCAGCAAAGTACTCATGGGAGATTTTGTGGTGTTATTGACAAAGGGGGACATATTATGGGCTTTTCTATGCATGAAATTTCTACTGAAAATTGGCAAATTTCTGGTTTTCCATGAAAATTCATGAGCGAAAAAATAGGATTTTTGAAAACATAGAATTTCATGGCAGATAAGAACATTTTGGCCCATCTAGTCTGCCCATTTTTTCCTACTGTACAAACCTCAAACCTTATTTGGTCCGTGGTCTAGTCTTATATGCAGGATAACCTTGTGCCTATCCCATGCTTAAATTCCTTCACTGTAATGCTTTCTACCACTTGTGCTGGTAGGTTATTCCCTACTACCCTCTCAGTGTAGTAAATATTTGTTATATTACATCAAAGTTTGTCCCTCTAGTTTTCTCCCATCCTTACCACCAGTGTTAAGACTTTAATTTGATCCCCTCTATAGAATGAACATAAACTTTGGAGAATATTATTTTAATTCACTTAGCATCTTGTATGCATGACTCAAATTTAGCCCTGGCGAGTAGAAATTCAGCCCTGGTGGGTATGCTATGGCTTGCAGTGGCGAGTAACTTTTCTGGTCTGGCTAGTAGCAAAGGACTTCAAAGTTTAAGCCCTGTTGTAAGTATAAGCAATGTCTTGCAGGAAAGCAATACATTGGAGTCTTACCTAGCTTTCAA
Organism: Rhinophrynus dorsalis; assembly: GCA_037306005.1. Lineage (NCBI taxonomy): Eukaryota > Metazoa > Chordata > Amphibia > Anura > Rhinophrynidae > Rhinophrynus > Rhinophrynus dorsalis. The sequence continues at coordinate 161,937,620 of CM074718.1, forward strand.
GGAACTAAAAGCTAATAGGAAAACATTGGATATTTTATGTGTCCCCTTCTGTGTTGTTGGTTTGCTCCAGAATTGCTCCACTTTTATTTAGTACTCAGTGGGCCTTATTCAGCAAGCTTTAGGAAGGTTCAGGAATGCTAATACCTGTAACACATTATCATCTTCACTGTGTTGATTGTTTCTTCCCCACTTCGCCTCTGCACATATGGCCTTATTTATTAAGCCAGGCAGATAATTCTGAAGAACACCAGCTGCTCAATAGGCTTTAGATGAACATCCCACAAATTTGTATTGATTTAAGTGGGGATTTTAACTACTTAAATGCTAGAGATCTCTCATTGCATAGAGACTTCTCTAGGATTCATGAGGTTGAAAACCCTATTGAGACTTTTAATTTCCTCTATATGATGCAGTTAGTTTACTCCAGAACTGCACCCCTTTAACTTTGTGAATAATCCAACATCTACTGGTAAAAGTTGAAAAGAACCATGAAACATAATTATAGTGATAGTGTGTTACAGATATCAGGCATTCCTAAAGCTTCCAATTAAACTGCAGCATGAACTGTATATTTTATGTTAATCTAAAACAGATAATATACAAATAGTTTTGTAAACATTCAATTAAAAAATAGCACATGGTCAACTGGAAATGACTGAATGTTTTAAAGTGAAAATAAATCTCCTTTACATATTCAGAAATGCATAATGTATGAATTCAAATTGCCTATACTTTTGAGTTATGTTTTTTTCATCTGCACCTTTTTTTTGCAGCAGGGTTGGGCAAGTGTTTTTTAGTGAAAAGCAAAAGAGTTGAAGAATGGACTTCCCACTGAGTGTGAAATTTTTTGTGAAAAGTGATGATTTTCTGCTTTTTTTCCACCTTGCTCATTGCATCAAAATCAATAGTAAGAATGAGTCCCCACCACCACCACCATGGAACATTTCCCTTCTTTTAAAGGTGGGATAATATAAAAAGTATGTAAGGTTTCAGCAGCATGCCATTCTGTGTTTGTTGGAGAGAGAAAGTTACATTATTTGTGAACTATTGAAAATAGGCAAATAAAGTTGAGTTGGAGTTTAAATTAGGGAGTCTTGTCAGCAGGTAATTTCTTCACTGTGTTAGGAAAGTTTGGGAACTCTATACGAAAGGAAATTTACCCCAAATACCTCAAAATCTTGTTTGACTGAGGAGAGACCGGCAGGTGATGCAAATTCCTTCTTGAGATACTGCTGTTGTGTTAGAGAATTATGGGAGAGTGTGAAAGGAGAAAGGAGAGTTGTCCAAAATATCCCCAACTCTTGTTTGACGGAGAAGAAACAGGCAGGTGACCCAAGTTACTTTCTGAGCTGGCTGAGCTTCTATCACTGACAGATATACTTTGATTGATACCTGAGAGACAGACAAGCACAACAGACACCTGAATCCTACAAGACCCAGAAGAACAGGAACTAGCATACTGACTGACAAAAGGTCTAACCTTATCCTATACTGTAAACAATTAAGACTGCAGTGACATTGGGATAGAGAGAAAGCAGAAGCTGAAATCCTCTTGATACTAGCTACAGACAGGAGACGAAGCAACTGCACTAGTGTGTTTCTTGCTTTGTATATGTGTCAGATAGGACCGGTTACTAAAAAAACACAGTGACAGATCACTGATATGTGACAGAAACAGGGACCCTGATGTGAACTGTGAATGGGGCTGACTGTGACAGATACTAGAGACAGAGATTTATATGATACAGTATTTGTAAAGGGCAATATTTCACATGCAGTGAGTTCTGTTGTGTACTTGACTTAAAATTCTCACTTCTTTGATAATGTTTAGCAAATGTATTAGGGGTAGGGGTAGAGAGAAAGGCGTAGGAACAGTGCAGGGTTGTGTTAGTAAAGTGGCAATCCAAAAACTGTCTGTAGCCATGGTTGTTGCAGAGTGTGCAATAAATGAAGATGATTCTTTTCCTCCCGAAGCAGCTGTTTGTGAAATTGATATAAACGGTTATGTTCTAGGCCGGAACAATGACCCAATTGACTACTGACAAACAAAACAGTGTGTTTGACCAAAACTGATGTGTAATGCTGTGGAAACCCTTAGTTGCCCACCAGCAAGCATGTAACTTGAGTGGGTTTTCAGTACAGCTGGTAATACTGTTAATGCCCATAGGACACTACTATCAAGAAGCAGTGTATGAACCATCATCTAATACTATCTATCAGCTAGCACAGGCCTGTCCAAGTCCACTCTCTTCCTCTATGCTTCCTTTGTTCTACCTGTCCATTCTACAAAATGCTGCTTGGTGGGAAGTTCTGGGTTTTTATAGTTTCGCCAGCATTGAAAACATAGGCAGAAAATGGAAATGTTGTGAGAAAATCTGTGGTGTTAGAAAAAAACTAGGAAATCCTATCACATTTTTTTCGAAATTCCTGCTGAAACAAAATGGTCCTTTTTGCCCATCGCTACCTGACAGTAAACTCCATGGATTTCTGTTTCCATTAAGCTTTCTGTCAAGGAGTGTGACAAACAGGGATAGTGATACCATGAAATAGAAAAGCCTGCCTCAAATCTTAAATATAGCATACAGCAAACTCAGTGCTGTAGTGATGTGTTAGATTGTATTACTGTCCTGCTTTCACAGTTAGAAAGTGTTGGCACAAAATGTACTTGCAAAATATGTAAAGTAAAAAAGGAGGTTTATTGTCACTTTAATTAAGCCAGTGATTCTCAGCTGCAGTTCCTCGTGAATGCCAACATGTCAGATTGTAATAATATTCCTATTTAATAACAGGTGGAGCAAATGGCTCAGTTGATTACCCACCAGTGATCTAGTAGTAATATTCAGAAAATATTAGCTGTTGATGTATCCTGGGGGTCCAACATGAGAAACGAGAAAGAAGCAGAAGGAAACATGGGTAATCCCTCTGCGTACAGCTGTTTTATTCAACAGTTCAAATTGTCAGGCAGTGAGTGGCAGCTTCAGTGCTTTGTGAAAGATCAAACTATTAAGAATGACTCAGCAGTTTCTATCCCATTCTATCAATAACTCTTACATCAGAATAATGAATTGAAATCAGTGTAAAAAACAGCAGTTTATAATGTAATAACTTGGGCAATATGCATCTCCCAGCAGTTGGAGTACCATTGTTTTAATATGTAAGGGTAAGCCCTATAATATACATTTTCATTAAAAAAGTACAGCTTTTTTAAGTTTGTACAAAACAGAACTACAGCGTTTACATAAATACATTTATTTTGCCAGTGTGCATGTGCATATACAGAAAAATGCAACAAAGATAACAGTTAAGTATTTGAAGTTCAAGAATCAGGAATCTTTAAAACATTTTCTTTACTACAGCTCATAAATGTATAAATATATATGAATAATAAGTACTAGAGGAATATTATGAAAAATTATTAAATGCATATTTTCATATGTCAGTGACAATTAGATCATCATCACAACTGGAAATCTACAAATTATATTTCCGAGCTTTAGACTAAATAGTTTAATTTTATGAGTTCAGTCTTAATGCTTTATGCCTATTTTGAATATCACTTTCAGTACAAAACTTTTAATGTTGATTAAAGGAGCCCTACATTAACAATAAAATTAAAAAATACAAGCCCTAAGTCTATCCATGACCCATACCCCATAGCTGTAATGTTTATCTTGAAGTCGGAGGTCCAGCAGGGTCTTCTGCACCCTGGTCTTCCTCTATCTTCCTCTTTAATTCTTTTTTAAATCTTATTTTTTCTTCTTTAAGCTTCTTTCTTCTTCTTTAAATGTTTTTGCAGTATCTGAAAACAAAAATAATAAATTAAATGAAATGCCCAGGTTAATGTTTACCACTACAGCCACCGCCGCCTCCAGAGAGAGAAAAAAAAAACATTACAGAACCTTCTTGGACCATTGCCGAAGCCAAGTGAGGAAAATCAGAACAGTAATGTGCAGTAATCACACCTCCCAGCCAATCAGCTTCTAGCTGAAAATGATTAACCCTAACAACTATTAAAAATTAAAAATTGTGTGACTTCTTTAAATACGGGAGATGTTTAGCTTTCCAGATATAAATTGCAGTAGTAAGTTGTCTCCAGCAGTGAAGAGTAGCAGGTTTGGGGGCATTCTTAAGGAAGGCTACATATCACAGATGGTGAGACTACCAACAAGGAATAATAATTTATTGGACATAGTGGTAAAAAATAATACAGATATTGGGCTCAATTCAATGATCTGCTGTTAACCAAACTGCTGTTACCAGAGGTTTATACTGTCATGTAAGCTGTTCAATGACCTGTCTACATGAAAAATAATGGCTAATTATTTCAGACAATAGCCACTAAAAACTCACCATAGAAATCAATAGAAAGTGATGCATTTCAGGCCATCAACTCACAATCTACTAGACAAAACACCATAAAACCTAAAAACAACACCTTGCACATGTAGAACAAGCATTCTAGCAAACCAACTAACATCCTGCAAATATACTAGTTCCAACTTGCAAAATCAACAAATTCCCTCTCCCCTCACCCATTCCAGCAGGTACCAAATCAAGTCTCTGTTGTCCCCTCACCCAGCCAAAGTAAACCCAACATGTTTAATAAGAGAGCCCCCACCCTCCACTGAGCCCAAGTAAACTGACATGTTTAATAATAGAGCCTCCATTTCCCCCACCTAGCCCAAGTAAGCCCAACATGTCCAGCAATGAAGGCTCTGTTCCCTCTCTCCATGTGCTTCCCATGTGAAGCACTTACCTCAATATGAAGATCCATCCCATATAGATTATAGATTATGTGTTTCTAGATTACATAAGTTCTGGTAAATAAACTAACTCTAGTAGTTAGGAAAGATTATTAACTTTTCCTTGTCTGGGATATACATTATGATCAAAGGTAAAAATGTAAATGAAATGCCATTGCTTCATAAAAACAGATTCTGGAGCTGTTACCACAGCCAGAGAATGAAGAATACCTATTTCACATTTAGATCTAGATCTTCATAATTTAAGCATTAAATGAAAGCATCAGTGATAAACACATTTATTGTATTCTATTTCTGAATGAAATAGACATGAGTGATTAGAGTACAAATATTGTTTTTTCTTTCAATGTTTGCCTTTTCTAGAGTTAATTTGGTTTCCCCATTGAATCTGTAGCAAAAGGCTAATATATTAAGAAAATGAAGCAATTGTAGAGCAATTCAAATGTACCACAGGGATCAAATACAAAATGTCCCCAAATTGGATGACTCTTTACCTAAGGCCTACAAGCAGCACATCTTTCAATATTAGCTGGATGACCTACCTGGTAGCAGAATAAACTTGGACAGAGCACACAGAGCTCTTCAGTCCTGAGGGCCCCACTAGGGGTGGGCAAAAGTTGTTGCTGTGTTCTTGTGGGAAATTTCTCGAAAACCACATTTTTTCTGCTTTTTCGCAGGAAAATCCACTTTAAAACTAGCAGTTCAAATTTTCTAATTTTTCAGCCATTGGCCAAATTTTTTTGCCATTTTTTCAATGGCTAGACAGTTTATGCCAATTGATTTACATTGTTTTCGCACTTCCGCTATAAAAACGTGACGTTTTCACTGAAGGCAGACACAATAGAAGCAGCTACAGAGCGAGATAGACGTGCTGTGCTGTTCTCTTGTGATATTTTGCAAAAAGTGAGGCAGGAAAGGCTCATAGTGACTCCTATCACTATGAGCAGGGTAAAAAATAATCAATGGAGGAGCTGGAAGGACCATTATGTGTCCACTGAGTCTGAGGAGGAGGAATGCTGTCTAGTCCCCCTAAATCACCCCAAGGCATCTTGAGGAATTTAATGGGAAGGGAGGGAGAAAAGGGTAGTACTAGTGAGAGCAGGACAGGTCAGCTGCCTGTGCCAGCTGCTAGATGTGCTGCTCCTTCTGCTATGTTACGGTTTTCTGACACTCAGACAAGGTATAAGTAAAAACACAGTTTATTTGAACTGAAAATCAGGAATAGCGCCCCTGGGGGCCAGGTCAGGCATATACAGACTGGTATAAAGCAGTAATAAACGAAATATGGAATAATACTGTATAGCAGGATGGACAAGGGTTAAGGAATAACCCACTGATCAGTTACAATGATGGTAGGCTGACAACGCCCAGCTGAACCAATAAGTCTCTGGAAGAATACACGATCAGTAGTAGGCTTGCTCAAATCACTCTCATATAGCTGTTACAAAAGGACGCCCAAGGAGACTGCATAAGCAACCAGAGCTGAGTAAAACTCCAGGAGGAGTGAATGGATGAGTGCTAGCAGAACTGGAAAACGGAACCGGTGAAGCCCTTGAACGTACAGGCGTACTGTTGTGAGCCAAATGAGATCAGAGCCAGGTCACCCACTAGGTGCCAACAGGAGTAACACTATGCCAGCCACCGCGAGCCATGCACAGGAATGCGATGAATGAGATACACACGAGCAATGACTAGCGCCCAGACACCCTTCCGGTGCCGTATCAGTACCATACAGCGAGAGCAAACGGAGGCCACTGCACCGGGAGGTGCATGCACGGTAACCCACGTACCGGGACTAAACTGCTCTGCTAAAGCCACGGACAGACTAGGTACAAAGCGCAGCTCGGACAGTGTAAGCGGCTCTGATCGTATAATAAAGCTTGGCAAGTGTATTCGGCTCTGCAATGTAGGCAACACAAACAGTAACTGGATCGGGCCTGTACGGCCACAGAGGGGCAGCTCAGCTAGCATACAACAGCTCGGTAAACGAAGGCCACGGTGCAGCGCCAATGAGAGTGAATGAACGGAGCCCCACTACTACAGTTCAGAATGTCGCCGTCGGGCGATCTGGAACACAGGAACTCAGGAACTGATGAGCAACCGGCAGCGATGACCGGAACCAGGGATCCCTGGATCAGGAACGTCAGCCACAGCCAGGTCGGTAACGGAGCAGGAACATCAGCCACAGCCAGGTCGATAACGGAGCAGGAACATCAGCCACAGCCAGGTCGGTAACGGAGCAGGAAGTCAGACAGCGCAGGAATCCAATCAGAGAGCAGGAACAGAGAATGGTCAGACGAGCCGGATCGGTACACAGGAACACAGTAACTCAGCAAGAGGCTCAACTTCAGGAACACCACGAAAGGGCATCAGATAGCTGTCACAGGCCCCGTATAAAAAGGAACATCCTGGGCGGGCCAAACCATCTGCACCAATGCACAGGTATCATCCGTGTGACTGACAGGGAATCACGGGCACCGTGATAGTACCCCCCTCTCAAAGACCCCCTCTCCTGCCTGCTGGTTTGGGTTTGTTCAGATATTTAGAGTGAAAATTGCGTAATAAACGTGGAGCATGTAGGTCTTTTTGGTCCACCCATGAACGTTCCTCAGGCCTGTAGCCTTTCCAGTGGACCAAATATTGCAATTTACCTCTAAATCTCCTGGAGTCAACAATACTCTGAACTTCATATTCCTCTTGACCTTGAACATCCACCGGCCCAGGAACCACCGGAGTGGTGGTATAACGGTTGCAAACCAAGGGTTTCAGTAGTGATACATGGAACACATTATGAATGTGCCTAGATGCAGGAAGTTCTAGTGCGTATGCCACGGGGTTAACCTTACGGATAATCTTAAACGGACCAATGAACCGGGGAGCCAATTTGTTGGATGGTACTTGCAAATTTAGATTCCTGGAGGAGAGCCATACCCTATCCCCAACCTGAAATGAGACCGCTGGCCACCGTTTGCGATTAGCATGCCGCTGTTGACGCTGAAAGGACTGGCTGAGGGACCTTTGCACCTGTGCCCATGTGGAGCGGAGTTGCTCGATGTGCTCATCCAGAGCCGGAATCTGTTGTGACTGAAATGAGTCTGGGAGCAGACAAGGCTGGAACCCGTAGTTGACAAGAAACGGGGAGCTCCCAGACGATGAATTGACCGCACAGTTCCTGGCGAACTCTGCCCACGGCAACAGGTCGGCCCAATTGTCATGATGATCAGTCACAAAGCAACGCAAAAACTGCTCCAGTCCCTGATTGGCACGCTCAGCGGCCCCGTTGGTCTGGGGATGGTAGGCGGAGGAAAAGGACAATTGTATGCCCATTTGGCTACAGAATGCCCTCCAGAATCTCGAGACGAATTGACTCCCTCGGTCAGATACTATTACTCTGGGAACCCCGTGCAAGCGAAATACCTCTTTGGCAAAGACTGTTGCCAATTCCTGGGCCAAAGGGAGACCAGAGAGGGGCACGAAATGAGCCATCTTAGAGAACCTGTCCACCACCATAAGAATAAACGTATAGCCCTTGGATGATGGCAATTCTCCCAGAAAGTCAATGGAGATGTGTGACCATGGGCGTTTGCCATTAGGTACTGGTTGGAGCAACCCCACTGGGAGGTGTCTGGGAGACTTATTACGGGCACATGTGGCACAAGCACACGTAAATGCCGCACAGTCAGCTCTTAGAGAAGGCCACCAAAACATTTGTGATAGAGACCATACTAGCTGATCTCGGCCAATGTGCCCAGCTGCCTTCGAGGAGTGATAGTATTCAAGTAATTGGACCCGTAAAGGCTCATCCACAAAACACTTGCCAACTGGGGTTTCCGGAGGTGCCCTGGCCTGGGATGCCAATATTTGTTCCCCCAATGGCGAAGTGATACTAGTACGTATCGTGGCCAGAATTCTGTCAGGCTGAATAATAGGAACCGGGGTTTCATCCCTCTCAATGTCTGTGCAAAATTGCCTGGACAAGGCATCAGTTCTCACGTTTTTTGATCCAGGCAAGTAGGACACTATAAAGTTAAACCTTGACAGAAACAGTGCCCACCTAGCCTGGTGAGATGACAACCTTTTAGCCTCTGAAAGGTAAATAAAATTTTTGTGGTCAGTAAGTATTAGTACTGGGGTTCTTGTGCCCTCCAATAAATGTCGCCATTCTTTCAGTGCCAAGATTATAGCCAACAGCTCCCTGTCCCCAATTTCGTAATGGCTTTGGGCGCTGGATAGCTTTTTAGAAAAGAACCCGCATGGTCTCAGGTTGCCCCCTTCTTTCGGACGTTGGGAGAGGACTGCCCCTACCCCAACCTCAGAGGCATCGACCTCCAACGTAAATGGCAGGGAGGGGTTAGGGTGGGAAAGGATAGGAGCGGAGGCGAATGCAGATTTGAGAGTAGCAAAAGCCTTTTCAGCAGCATCAGACCATTGAGAGGGATTGGCTCCCTTATGCGTAAGGTCAGAGAGGGGTTTGATAATAGTGGAAAAATTCTGAATGAATTTCCTGTAATAATTGGAAAAACCCAAAAACCTTTGTATTGCTTTTAACCCTTTAGGTCGTGGCCACTGTAGGACTGCTGCCAATTTACCCTCATCCATGGTAATGCCATCATTAGAAATGACGAATCCCAGAAAGGGTACCTCGGAACAATGAAATTCGCATTTCTCCAATTTACAGAACAATTTGTTCTTGCGTAATCGTAGCAGGACTTCAGACACATCCAGAATGTGTTGGGTTAGATTGGCAGAGTGAATCAATATGTCATCGAGGTACACAACAACACAGGACTGTAATAAGTCACGGAGGATATCATTGATGAGTTCTTGAAACACGGCAGGTGCGTTACATAAGCCGAATGGCATGACCAAATATTCATAATGACCCGACCTAGTATTGAATGCCGTTTTCCACTCATCCCCGGCCCTTATCCGTATCAGGTTGTAAGCTGCACGTAAATCGAGTTTTGTAAATATAGATGAGCCCTTCAACCTGTCAAACAGTTCTGTAATGAGTGGGATAGGATATGCGTTTTAGGCATCAATTTGTTAAGTCCTCAATAATCAATACAGGGTCGTAATTCGCCATTTTTCTTTTTTACAAAAAAAAATCCTGCACCTGCCGGAGATGAAGATTTACGAATTATCCCTCGCTTGAGGGCATCCTCAATGTATTCCTCCATGGCCAGATTCTCCTCACAGGACAACGGGTATGTCCTGCCCCTCGGTGGCACCACCCCCAGGGGCAAATCAATAGCGCAATCATACGGCCTATGCTGCGGCAATGCGCTAGCCTCTCCTTTACTGAATACGTCACTGAATTTGCTGTATTCAGCTGGCACGGAGGGAGAGGTACATAGAACCTTAATTGGATGCGACAAACAATGCCCAGAACAGTAATCAGACCACGACTTGACCTCACATGTTTGCCAGTCAAACTGGGGGTTGTGTAAAAATAACCAAGGGAACCCCAATATGACCGCATGATGGGGTGAATGTATAATCTGAAAACAGACCCTCTCCTGGTGGAGAGCCCCAATATTCATAGAGATAGGTGTAGTTTCCATGGTGATGAATGCGGGTTCTAGCGGTCTGCCATCAATGGCTTCAATGGCTAAAGGCGTATCTTTTTTGGACAGCGGAATACTGTGCGTCTCAGCAAATGTCTTGTCCATAAAATAGCCTGCAGCGCCAGAATCTATTAATGCTAGTGCCTCAACCGCTTGATCACCTACAGGGAAGCACACCGAAATGATGGGTTTCTTGGAACAGGGATCTGGGGACGATTGTACACCACCTAGGGCCTGTCCCCCAAGGTACCCTAGGTGCGTGCGTTTCCCGGTCGTACCGGACAATTACGTAGCATGTGCCCATTCTTGCCACAATATAAACATAGGCCCTGCCTTCTGCGGTGTGCCCGCTCCTCCTTAGATAGCCTGGTGAACCCGAGTTGCATAGGTTCCCCCAGTTCGGTAACTCGATCAGGAGGATTGGGAGGCGAGGGTGGGTTTAAAGAGCCGTCGTGCCCATGGATTCTGGATCTAGCCCTTTTGGCCAAGTGCCTTTCTCGTATGCGTGTATCAATGAGCAATACGAAATCTATGTAATCATCCAAATCGGTAGGTACCTCTCTGGCCGCAATTTCATCTTTAATCACATCTGATAGCCCCTGGGAGAAAGCTGCCACTAGAGCCTCATTATTCCACCCTACCTCAGCTGCCAGTATCCGAAATTCTATGGCGTACTCGCCTGCGGTGCGTTCGCCCATCTGAATCTCCATTAATCTTTTGGCAGCAGAGGAGGTTCTCCCAGGCAGCTCGAATACTCTCCGAAACTGCTTGACAAACTCGTCAAAATCTGATGTACATGGTTTGGCCTTCTCCCATAGTGGGCTAGCCCATGCCAGGGCTTTACCCATTAATAGAGATATCATGAATCCCACCTTACTACGGTCGTTCAGAAAAGCGTGAGGCGTGAGTTCTAGAAATATCTCAAGTTGGTTAATAAACCCTCTACACAGGGTGGGTTCGCCATTGTATCTCAATGGTAACGGCGCCGCCGCCGTTAAACTTCTGGAGACAGCAACCATTTGACCAGCAACGTGATCCGGTGTCACAACTGGGGGGACCACCGGATTTTGGTTAGGTTCCTCAAGGTGTACCGTACGTTCTAGCAATGTTTGCATGGCCAGTGCCAACTGGTCCAAGCGCTGCTCGTGCACATCCATCCTCCAGTGGAGGTTCTGTGTATTACTGTCACCTTTACCGTCAGAGGTCATGGCCCTTTCGTACTGTTACGGTTTTCTGACACTCAGACAAGGTATAAGTAAAAACACAGTTTATTTGAACTGAAAATCAGGAATAGCGCCCCTGGGGGCCAGGTCAGGCATATACAGACTGGTATAAAGCAGTAATAAACGAAATATGGAATAATACTGTATAGCAGGATGGACAAGGGTTAAGGAATAACCCACTGATCAGTCACAATGATGGTAGGCTGACAACGCCCAGCTGAACCAATAAGTCTCTGGAAGAATACACGATCAGTAGTAGGCTTGCTCAAATCACTCTCATATAGCTGTTACAAAAGGATGCCCAAGGAGACTGCATAAGCAACCAGAGCTGAGTAAAACTCCAGGAGGAGTGAATGGATGAGTGCTAGCAGAACTGGAAAACGGAACCGGTGAAGCCCTTGAACGTACAGGAGTACTGTTGTGAGCCAAATGAGATCAGAGCCAGGTCACCCACTAGGTGCCAACAGGAGTAACACTATGCCAGCCACCGCGAGCCATGCACAGGAATGCGATGAATGAGATACACACGAGCAATGACTAGCGCCCAGACACCCTTCCGGTGCCGTATCAGTACCATACAGCGAGAGCAAACGGAGGCCACTGCACCGGGAGGTGCATGCACGGTAACCCACGTACCGGGACTAAACTGCTCTGCTAAAGCCACGGACAGACTAGGTACAAAGCGCAGCTCGGACAGTGTAAGCGGCTCTGATCGTATAATAAAGCTTGGCAAGTGTATTCGGCTCTGCAATGTAGGCAACACACACAGTAACTGGATCGGGCCTGTACGGCCACAGAGGGGCAGCTCAGCTAGCATACAACAGCTCGGTAAACGAAGGCCACGGTGCAGCGCCAATGAGAGTGAATGAACGGAGCCCCACTACTACAGTTTAGAATGTCGCCGTCGGGCGATCTGGAACACAGGAACTCAGGAACTGATGAGCAACCGGCAGCGATGACCGGAACCAGGGATCCCTGGATCAGGAACGTCAGCCACAGCCAGGTCGGTAACGGAGCAGGAACGTCAGCCACAGCCAGGTCGATAACGGAGCAGGAACGTCAGCCACAGCCAGGTCGGTAACGGAGCAGGAACGTCAGCCACAGCCAGGTCGGTAACGGAGCAGGAAGTCAGACAGCGCAGGAATCCAATCAGAGAGCAGGAACAGAGAATGGTCAGACGAGCCGGATCGGTACACAGGAACACAGTAACTCAGCAAGAGGCTCAACTTCAGGAACACCACGAAAGGGCATCAGATAGCTGTCACAGGCCCCGTATAAAAAGGAACATCCTGGGCGGGCCAAACCATCTGCACCAATGCACAGGTATCATCCGTATGACTGACAGGGAATCACGGGCACCGTGATATGCTAGTGTCACCACTGCTGTACCTGCAGCCAATAGTGTTGTACCTGCTGCCAGATGTGCTGCCACTACTGTTGTACCTGCTGTAAGTGCTTAACCTGCTGCTAATGCTAAACCTGCTGCCAGTGCTGAACCTGCTGCCACCAATACTTTGCCTGCTGTTAGTGTTTCTTGAAGTACTCGGGGGGGGGGGAGGAGAAAATTATTTCATGTGTGACAGCAGGGAACCCTCTGTCACATTGCTTGTCACCTCCTCCAAACAGCAGTGAGATGCCTGTAATAGAGCAGCAGCACATAGGGACTAGTGGTGGTAGTGGTGTTGGAGAAGCTGGGGTGGAAGAGACATTGATGGCCTTTTCATCAGAAACTGAGAAGGAATGGGAGACAGGGATGATGATGGTCATCACCACCATCACTAGCAGTCAGCTTTTGGAATGTGTGAAAATTGCAACTGCTCTAATCTCTGCAGCTGGTGCTGAGATGAAAGGGCAGCAGGGTGCTGAGGAGCAGGCTAGTGCGTCACAGACCACCGTGGACACAGTGGGAATGGGGTCAACAAGTGATGCCAGACTAGGACAGGTTCCACTTGCCATCAGTAGCAATACTCCTCCTGATCCTAGTTGCAGTGCTAAATCTGAGGCAGTAGAAGCAACAGCAGCAACATTATCCGCTGCCAGAGAAAGTGAAGGGGAATGTGGAGGGGAATGTGGAGAACAAGAAGAAAGAGGTTACAGCACAGAAGTGTCCAAGATTTGGTACCACCTGATTCTCTACATGCTTCCCCACTGCTGTTCTTGCGTGAAGTTGAGACTGTATTGCATAGTACACTCATATGTAGTATAGTATCACACCTCCCATCTCTTGGGTTTATGTTGTCATTATTCTGCAGCCATGCTCCTAAGATTTTTCTGCAATAAATATTTCAATGGACAAATTTTGCTAATTCCTGCCTTTATGCAACTAACTCAGCATGGTTGCTTCCTCAGCATCTCACATTTGTCATTGAACAGGTGACAAAGAGGATCACTCCAAAGCCTTCCATTTTTGCATTGTGTTCTTGCAAATGGCGTTCCACCACTAGTACTACTACTAAGAAGGTCCAACAGCTTGTTAGTGTTAGGAGTTAGTTTTAGAAGGAGGGGGTGATCATCATATTACTAGTGACTTTGAGGAGGAAGGGGTTGAAATTTATGTGGTTGGTTTTAGCAGTAGTAATAGTGATAGTGAAGCAACCGGTGGGACTAGCTTTAGGGGAAAAGTAGGAGAAGCAATGCAGATAGTCCAGACTAGCGGTCAACAGATCCTATATAATTCTCCTGACCCTGGGAGCTCACTTCCCCTCCCATTATTGTCCAGGTGGAACAAGATCCTAAAGAAGATCTTTCCTTTTCTTTTCCTTTCCTTTTTTTTCTTCCTACTGAGCCTTGAATCTTAACATGATTCTAGATATTATATGCATATACTCATGTTTATACATGCTCAAATGTCATTTAGACATGATCTCTGGAAATATTTTCTAGAGTGAGCAAATACAAGACTTGAACCTCTGTTAATTCATGCTAAAACTTAAAGATGTGTTCTTCTATGTTACTGCCCTTGACGGTACACACTGTATAGAATACTGTGTCCAATGAAGTACAGCTTGGGACAATGAAGGCTTGTTAGGCTTATTATACCCCTGGCTGTTCCTTTTCTTCTGTTTACTTGTATCCTACCTGTGTTTTCTTTCAGTCTGTTTCTTCTATTTGTTTTTTAGCTTTTTCTCATCTCATTCTGCCTGCCTTCACCATTTTATTATTTCTTCTTCCTATTTCTCTTTTCATTTTATTCATCACAATGTTGGTATACTATTCACAAAAAAAATGAAATTTCTCTAATGCAATCAACCACAAAGAAATCATTATTTTTCAGGGTTGATAATTAAACATTGATGGTGGTGGTGGAGTCACATCTCTATTAGACTTTCTCAAGAGTATGTGTTGGAAACTGACATGAATGAGCACTGTCTAGCTCCTAGGAGTGGTCATGCAACTGCATGAGAGATGTTTATAGCATACTTGAATGAGAGCTATGTTCTAAGCTGAAATGATGACCCCATTGACTATTAGCAAACAAAACAATGTGTGTCCAGCAGTGTGTGTGTGGTAACAAATGATTCTTCCTTCCTAATAAAGATTGATAATGTACTGCTGATGTGGGTAGATAAGCGTTTTTTTTTTTTTTTTTTTTTTTTTTATAAAACAAAAAATTTGGTTCCTTCAATAAATGGGTTCCTATTTCATTATAATATCTGCTTGGGGTTTCTGTATCTCCTGGTAAAGCAATCGCTTATTGAATGTATTGAGAGACTTTATATTAATTGAAAAGTAATGTCTCCATGCATTATAAGTTCATTAAAGCTCATTTTGTTGATGTGAGTGGCTGCTCCACATTGTTAACATTGTGGTTATTATATCAAAAACACATAGCCATGCAATCTTGCACTTTGACCAGTATACAGTCTCTGAGGAAAATTTACAAGTAAAAGTCAAAATACTCAGACATTAGCAATCCATCATCCCTTCTTTTGGTTTACTTTAATGCCACAGGATGTCTTGTGTAAAGCCTCCACCTTGCCAATTGGAGTGTATGGCCCTTTCGAAACAGTGATTGGCTTATGTATAAGCCAATAACTTCTATTTTTTCAGTTTCCTGGGCATCTTCCTAAGAAGCACTGGGGGTTTTTTCAGTTTTTTCTTTATTTCTAGATGCAGCTGTAGCAGTAGAAGGATTTTTAGGATATTTTAAAATTTCTCCTATGCTATTGTTTTAGCAGGGATGTTAGGACCAGGGTGTTGCTAAAACCACAGGGCCTCTACATCCAGATGAGTATGTATTTTGCAACACAAACACACTTACATTTAGCCTCCCATCTCTATTAATTCCTCTGTTGCAGGTGCAATGAAATTAATGAGATCTGACAACAGATGGAGTTGACTTGGGTAAGAGCAAATGTAGGGATGGTGACTGAGGACAATAGCAATTACACAGGAGAATGGGTGAGCTATTGCCCTCCCATTTTCCCCTTCCTGATCCTATCCAAGGGAAGGGGTCAGTCCCTGGATATTTCCCTTAGGCTTCATCAGCCAAAATATCTACTGGTTCGGCAAATAGTTGCAAAGTAGATTTTTTTTTCATGGAATGGGATCTAAGCCTTTATTAACGTTAGTCTAACAATATGGGAGCTAAAATAATGTTTGCACCAAGGAAGAAAACATTCTCATTTGTCAGTCTTCAATAGAATAATTCACAGATAACTACTAAAGAAAGAATAGCTGCATAGTGTGCAAAAAAACTCCGTTTTTGAAGAGCAGCAGCTCTTGAACTGTGTCCCATGAAACACATGGTTCTCTGAACAAGTACAAGGCTTTCTATAGAATGTTATCATTAGGGGCAGTGGAACATTTTTCTGATGGCAGACAGTGTATGTCTGTGATGGCCAATTTAAGTTTTACAAATAGTAAAATATTATTGTCTATTAGATTTCAGAAATATTTCATTTAAATTCAGATACCATTATATGAGAATGGGTACCTGTAACATTTTAGCCTAATAATTTAACATGAAGTTACCAGTACCAGTTAGCATGTTGGCACAAATGATACTTATGTTATTTTATTCACTTGGATAATTAAGTGGTCTTTAATGTGTGGGATACCTCTTTAGCATCCAAGGGGTTAAATTTAGATGTTAGTGTTCCACTGAGATTTTGTGTTTGAGAACAACAGTAGAAGAATTTAAAATCCATTGGGTAAAAAAGTACTTGATAACAGCACTATTTTGCATTAATTATTGGCATACTTGCAGACTGTGCAGGTACAGAAATAATTGTTTGCAGAGGAATTAACCCTTTGAGTGCCAGAGGGGTACGGAATGCATTGCTTTGCTATGCATTCTGTACCCCTCTGGCACTCAAAGGGTTAAACTGAAATGTAACACCGAAAGGTCCTCAGCAGTGCACCTGTAAATCTACTGTATCGATTCATCATTTTGGGCAGTGTTTTGAGAATGAGCTTCTTACTGTCCATTTAGTCCTTAGTTAGAATGGAGCAAAGGGGTTATCTATTCTTTTAACGTTCTCTCTTTTTTTTGTTTTACATTTCCATTAATTATTGTTCAGATCATGTACAAGCAGCAGCTTTATTCTAGTTGAAATCATGGCAAATACAATATTGTAAATCCAATACCATGGTTACTCTCTCTCAGATAGGTGCCAAGGAAGTTGAAAATGTTGTGTGTTCTCCCTTATTTAATTGTATTATTGCAGTGTTATTTCCAGGGCAGTCAAAAGCAGGACTGTACATATCCAACTTAGACATGGCTACAGTTTAAGGATCAAATGGTGTGCATGACATTGCGTTGCACACTCCTCTAGCACTTAAAAGGTTAAAGGCTTAATAAAATATTGATTTCAATAAATAGTTACTAGTTAAAATGGACATCATTTCCCCTTGGAAGATAATACTAGAAAAACATTTTAGAGTAGTTCTTTTGAAACTTTCTGAAACAGATTATGGTCTTAAAATGCTGCTCTTTAGTTTGCATGTTTAGCACCACATCCCATTAAAGCTGTGTTTGAAGTTTCTAGGATTTGTTAAAAATGTGATAATACCTAAGCAGATAAGAGATTATACTCTTTACGTATATACTCCAGAGATTTGTTCCAGGCTGGATGTAGTGTATTAATTGGCCACCTACTGAGAAGGCTGTTTAACATTTAAAACTCCTTTTAACTGTTATCCAGGCAGAAGAGCATGTAGTTAAATTGCTACATTTCTGGAACGCATTTAAACAATCTGTACTTCTTGAGTCACATTGAATTTCATTTACCCCCAAAGACAGGTTATATACACATGTAATAAATTGCTGTGTAGGAATTAAGCCAAGAATAACCATAGAAAACAAAAACATTTTGAATATGTTAAATATTTTACTAATCATAATAACGCTTAAAATATAAGAACATATAAAAGTGCCAAGTTTTCACATAGTAAACAAAGCAAGGTCAAGATGTACTTTTAGAGATAAAAACAAAGATATAATACAATGTAGCAATTATAATGTTTATGGTTACCCCATACAATACATTTTTCTTAATTGTATATTATTTTCCAAAAAATATTGCTACCAAATATATGGCATGACCAAAGCTAAATCATCAGCTATTATTGATAATGACAGGTAATTACAAATCCTGCAGGTCTTCACTAGCCAAAGCTAACATATTCACACTTAGATTTAAAGGTACAGTGCTTTCTAGGACAAAATCAAGTACAGTAGCTTGTTAACTGAAGAAATCAAATGAGACCTGTTTTTATTTTTGTTCTGACATCTCACATTCACAGAAAAAAATGAAAAAAAAAACCTTTGCTATTTTCATAGCAACACCGGAGGTTATTTAGAGTCTTTGCTCTCAATTTCTTCTATTCTTTTTTTTTTTAAGTTTCAGAAGAGCTTTATTGAGAGAAAAGAAAAAATACAAAAGGTAAACTGAGAGGAAGCAAATTGAGTTATCACAATTGTTTCCAAAAACCAAGATAACATCCTTTAGTAAAGAAAATCCGACATAGAAAACAAAGAATATGTAATCAAAAAATAAATATGGAGAAGTAAAGAAAAGAGGAAAATTAGTTAAGTGAAGAGAAACAGAGAAGGTGTGGGAAGAAGGGGAATGGGGGGGGACCTACAGAATCCTAATCCCTCCGTACACACATCAATGACAAGATAAGTGTAGAAAACTAGGCTCATGCAACATCCAGAGTAAGAAAATCAGTTTAAGAAAGTGGACAAGAAAAAAGAATATATCTGTTCTGGATCCCTACCTTTATGTGTAAGTGTTAATCTTAATAAAGTGAGTTGAGAATGCATTACTTCTCTCCATTCCCTAATGGTAGGTGGATCTATACTTCGCCAATGTCTGAGAAACAAAGACTGAGCTGAATGCAGCATAGTGAAGAGTAAAAGCTTTTGAAGAAATGGGAGAGGTGGGAAATTAAGTAGGAAGAGAATTTGCCAATGATCCTTTTGGAGCGAAATATGCAGCACGGTATTGATTTCCGTTAGACATTCTGACAAGAATGACTGAATTCCAGAACATTGCCACCATATATGAAATGGTGTGCTCACTTCCTTAGAACAACGCCAATAGAGAGGACTGATTCTGGGAGACATAGAATGCAACCTGTATGGCGTAAAATACCACGAGAGATAAATTTACAGTGACTCCAAAGTGTGCGCAGCATGAAATCAAATTTTATACCAAGTGTCCTCGAAGAGCGTGTCCCCTGTTTCTTTTTCCCATGCAGTAGCATAGCCAGGTTTTACAAAAGAAGATGTAGAAGACAGAATCTCATAAATCCTTCCCATTATTCCCTTAAGTTTTTTTTGTGTTAACAACAATTGTTCAGATTTAGAGGGTGGAGAGGACCAACCTGATTTGTAGGGATGAGGAGAAAATTTCTTCCTCTAACTGAAATCGGCGAAAAAATGGCACTTTCCGCATGGCAAAAAATTTCCAGCGAAAAGACCTGATTTTCCACTTATTTTCCACTTTTTTCGCCTAGCTCTTTCCATTTAAATCAATGGGAACATAGAAGTTACACACAACACATTACAAATAATATTTTATTTCCCAAAGGCACAGTATAAAAGGGGCATAAGGGTGCCTGTGTTGGTGGGAAAAGAGACAAAGCGGGAAAGTAATGCAAGAAACGGAGACGCTAATTGGACTAGAGACATGGATGGAAAGTAATCGAGCAAGGGTAGTAGTCGCCAAATTTCCAAAAGTTTCGGCAACATTCGGACCAGGGCTAGTCGAATTAGTATTTTTTTTGGCGAACAACCCTTGCCTGTCGCAAGGTCCGAATGTCGACTATAACCCCATTTTTGTTGAATTCCGTATGTCGCTGATCCAAATTCGCACAAGTCTAGAATGGGATCAACAACAGCAGTAACATGGGTGATGGATGATGAAGGTTCCATTTGCCACGACTATCTCCAGTGATGCACTTGAGGCAGTAGCAGCACAATAAGTAGCCCCCAGTCTATGTGGAGAAAAGAAGAAGTTGGCCAACAATTCTTCTCCAACTGCCCCTCCTCCAAAATCATGGGTGTGTTGTTATTAGAATATAATTTTTTCCCTTGAGAGTAGGAACTGTGGCTCTCATCAGCAACTCCAATGTGCACAGTTTGTGTGTGGTAAATAACATCTGGGGCACAACTGTATCCAAACACCATGACACCCGAAACCAAATACTGCCACTGTCATCACTATACCCCTTGTCCAGACCCCGCTAAGGACAAATGACAACTTGCTGATAGTTTAATAGTAATGACGAACCCTCCCTGCCAGAGTCTTAGCATATTCTGCGGGATGGAATCTCCTCAGATGCCGCTTGATGCACTGCTTGTGATTCTCCCCCGCCACACTGTCATTGGGTAGAAATGAACTGCCACATCCTAAAATAAACAGAGTGGCTATCACTTGGCGGGGGAGGTAACAAAGAATGAGGTGAAGTGGCAGAAGATGTAGTTACCCTAGAGGAAGAAGATGATGGCGAGCTAGTTGTTTCATCCATCATGGAGCTTTCAGTCTCTGGGTTGCTCTAGTCTTCCTACTCTTTGATCTCCGCCTCGCCTTTTGTTGTCTTTCTGGAGAGTCAGTGGGTACAGCAACAGCACTGCTTGACTTCTGTGGTGGGTGTTTGGCTGTAACATGTTTGACATAAATGTCATGTTGTCTGTGTTTCATGTGTGCTACCAGGGAGCTTGTGCCAAGGTATGTTCCCTCCTTTCCTCTTCTCACTGACTTGTAACAAACAGTACCTTTGCTAATGACTTCACTGTACCTGCATCAAGAGAAAAATAGTCCCACACCCTTGACTTCAGGGTATAGGAAACAGGTGGAGAAGAATGGGCTCTTTCATCTTGTCCGCCATATTCCTTTTCACTGTCTGTGGCAGCGGATAATGTTGCTGCTGTTGCTTCTACTGTCACATATTCAGCTCTCCAACTAGGATCAGGAGGAGTATTGCTACTGCTAGCAAGGGGAACCTGTCCTAGTCCTGCATCACTTGTTAACCCCATTCCCACTGTGTCCATGGGGGTCTGTGGCACACTAGCTTGCTCCTCAGCATCCTGCTGCCCTTGCAACTCAGCATCAGAAGGAATTAGAGCAGTTGCAATTTCCTCTAATTTCAAAAGCTCATTGCTAGTGGTGATGGTGATGCCCATCCTCATCTCTGTCTCCTATTCCTTCTCAGTATCTTCTAAAAAGGCCATCAATGTCTCTTCCACCCCAGCTTCTCGAGCATCATCATCACCATTGTCTCTAGTCCCTACGTGCTGCTGCTCTATTACAGACATCTCACTGGTGCTTGGAGAAGGTGACGAGCAATGTGACAGAGGGTCCCCTAATGTCACACTTGTCATTTCTTGGTGACGTGAAGAAGGCAGACTGGCAGTGGCAGCACTAGTAGGAGGGACAGGCAGCTGATCTGTGCTCCTGTTGGCGGTGGTATTAATTGTGTGCCTGCTCTCCTCCAACAACAGTTCTGTCCTCTTAGTCTTCAGAATCCTGTTCCATTTGGACACTTTAGTGAAAGGAATGGGAGGACTCCCAGGGTCAGAGGAATGGTGTTGGTTCCCTCGACCACTAGACTGGATGCTCTGAAATGTTTCCCCTACCACTCCGGATGCTTCACCATTACTGCAACTACTACTAACACCAACCACATCAATTTCAGCTCCAGAGTCTTCCTCCCCAAAGTCACTATTAACATGAGCATATTGGTTAGCCCCTACTTCACTCATACTAACAAGCTGTGGACCTTAGTAGTAGTAGTAGTACTAGCACTGGCGGGACTGCTTGGGAATGGCAAGTGTGATTTAGGATCCCTTGCTGTCACAATTGGCATCATTTTCTCCTTCCCCCTCCTGAGTACTACAAGAAACACCAGCAGCAGGCAAAGTTTTGGTGCAGCAGGTTCAGCACTGGCAGCAGGTACAGCACTGGTGGCAGCAGGAGCAGCACGTCTGGCAGCTGGTACAGCAATAGTGGATGCAGGTACAGCAGTGGTGGCACTGCCCGCAGGGGCAGAATGTCTTGCAGCAGGCACAGGCAGCTGACCTTTTCTGCTCTCACTAGTACTACACTTTCTCCCTCTCTTCCCATTGCCTTTTCTCCCTCCCTTCCCATTCCCTTTTTACCCATTAAATTCCCAAAGATCCCTTGGGGTAATTTAGCGGGACTGGACAGCATTGGTTCAGTACTGCTAGTCACTTCCTCCTCCTCCTCAGACTCAGTGGACACATAATCAGAGTCCTTCCAATTCCTCCTTTTACTGCTCATAGCGATATCAGTCACTATGAGCCTCTCCTGCCTCAATTTCACAAACAGTTCATAGCAGAACAGCACAGCAAGTCTACCTCACTCTATAGCTGCTTCTTTTGTTTTTCACTTTCTGGAATATGTCACGTTTTTATAGCGATAACGCAAAAACAACATAAATCAATGGGTGGAAACTTTCTAGCCACTGAAAAATTGACAGGGAATTTTGGTCAATGGGCGAAAGACACGGAAATTTTACTCACTGTTTTAAAAGCAGAATTTCTCATGAAAAAGAGGACAATAACATGGTTTTTCACAGAATTTCTTGCGGGAAAACGCCCACAACTTTCGCCCATCCCTACTGATTTGATTGGTCTGTAACTTAGAAAATGGTGAATCCAAAGAAAATTCCACATCTCAGTCCTGGATAAAGAAATCACAGTTGTTCAATTTGGGATTGTCTGCTCCTGTCCTGATGAATTTACAGGCCAACTACCCATTTCAATGGTCCCGACCATCTGCCAAATATTTAGGGGTGCATCTAACACCATGCTTTTCTTCTCTTTTTGATCCCAACTTCCTTCCCCTTTTACGATTGATACAGTCAGATCTTTATTTCTTTCTTGGTATGGGAGAGTTAATTTTATTCTGATCACTATCTTGCTTCATATTCTACACCTTTTACAAACTCTTCCAATAAGGATTCCCCCTTCTTTTTTCACTCGACTGGACCACATGATTCGATCTTTTATTTGGTGTGAGCTTAGAAGCTCTTTATCTGGACAGGCGTGCATGGGTTTGGGCCTTCCTAACTTAAAGAAATACTATCATGCCACTATTTTGACCTCCATCTTTGATTGGGCTCATCATAGCCCCTCTAAGCACTGTGTCAGCATAGAATGTTCAGCGATACCCGTAGCGGATCCATTTGTTGAGCTGTTCCTTCCCCTAGCACACCGCAGCCCTTTTATAAAAAAAAACCTTGTCTCTTAACCAATGTTTTTGCAGTGTGGATATCTTGCAGCAAAGATAATTCCCTGTCTTCTTTTCCCTCAATGCTTTCCCCAATCTTTTACTCTGTAGACCACATCTTTGTATTGCTGATTGAATAGTTAATGGGAAAGTTGCACTTTCACATCTTTCTGTTCCAGACTATCCTTCCCACAAGGGGAAATGTAGAAATTTATGAGAATTCAACACTTTCTTGAATACGCACTCATCAGGCCAGGATAGGTTAGTTCACTCACTAGTATTGAGTAATTGATTTTGTTCCAGGGAAAATTGAGGGGAACCCTTGGTAAACAATATTACATTTTATCTGCCTTCCAAACTTTCCAAAAACCTGGATATGCTGTTGCTTGGGAGAGGGAGTGGGGCACTTCTGTCCCTGAGGCTGCCTGGACTTACATTTGGTCATTAGCCTCTCATTCATCTTTCTTGGCACAAACACTAGAAACTCACAATAAACTCTTAATACTCTGGTATTACACACCATCTAGATTATCATATGTCTGCCGCAATGAGCCCTTTGTGCTGGTGTTTTAAATGGGATACAGGAAAACCCTTCCATATTTGGTAGTCTTGCCTTTTGATTGTACCTTTCTGGCTGGATTGTGTGAGACTTATAAAGAAAAGTCTAGGACTTACTCTTTCAAAAGATCATTGGAAATCTTTGTTTATCCTCTACCTCCCGCCACTTCCTTTTCTCCAGATACAACTGATGTTCACTATGCTCCATGCAGCCAAGGTGCTTATACCCATGTATTGGAATAGCCCTGCCCCCCCCCACATTGAGATAAACTTGGATAAATCACAAATCACATTGCTTCATTGAGGTAGAAATCCAGAGCATCTTAACTCCATATTCCTTCATTTCTTTGATTTTTAGGATGTTATCTCCTCCATTGGTTTCTGGACTGGCCCAACATCCCTCCCATACTTTTATCCCCTCCTTTTCCTACCTCTCTTTCTCTATTATCCCCCTCTGACCTTTTTTTCCATCCCATCCCCTCCCCCTTCTACCACCCCTCCCCTCCTCTCCCCCTCCCTCACCCTTTTTTCCCTTTCTCTCTATTTCTTTCTCTACTATCCTCCTCCAGTTAGTTCTATCATGTTCCTATCTGACAGAGGAAATTATCTCTAATATCATTCTGTACTGCTATGTTATTTGCCTCTGTGTTAAGCTGGTATAGTGACACATTTCTTGTCTCTACTGCGTTACTTTTAACCCCTTAGTGGCACTTAACGCCTGCCTAACTTTTTTGTTCATTGTTTAAAACGACTTCCTGGATGTACATGTACATCCCCTGTCACTAAGTGACAGTTTCTGCAGGACGCACATTTACTATAAAGAAAAAGTCAGAGAATCTCACTATCCAAATAAATTGGAACACCTTCTTAATTTATAAACATAATTCAAAATGACTGCGCACCAAATAATTGCCTAGATTCGGTGCTCTACAGTAACATGAGGAAATTCTTCCCCTTAAAATATCTTTCAAAACAGGATCTTGTTGCAAAACAGGAAGATGCTTTTGGAGAATTCTTTCAGTTTCTTTATACTGTATATTGAACTGGGTGACTAATCTAATTTTGTCATCATTATTTCTAGGTTTGATTTTTAATAGATCTGATCTGGATCTGCCCACGGCCTTCATATAAGCTGTTTTAAGTTTTCTCTTGGGATACCCTCTGTTATATAATCTGTTGGTCAGTTCCATCGCTCTCAATTTAAAAGTGGCAATGTCAGAACAATTCCTGTGTAACCTCATGAATTCTCCTGTGGGTATATTATTTTTTACACTTGGAAGATGGGCACTGGAATAATGTAAGATGTTATTGGTTTCCGTTTTCTTTCTAAATAAGTCAGTGCCTAACTTACCATCAGTCTGTCTAAAAATAGTAATA
This sequence comes from Rhinophrynus dorsalis, assembly GCA_037306005.1. Taxonomy (NCBI): domain Eukaryota; kingdom Metazoa; phylum Chordata; class Amphibia; order Anura; family Rhinophrynidae; genus Rhinophrynus; species Rhinophrynus dorsalis. The sequence goes on from CM074718.1 coordinate 161,962,810, forward strand.
TCCAAAAAAGTAATTTGAGAAGTATTGTATTCTAGAGTAAGCTTGAGGTTATAGGGATTTTGATTTAGGTGGGTCACAAATTGTTGCAGGAGTTGAGATGGTCCTTTCCATAGGAAAAAAATATCGTCGCTGTAACGAGACCATAACAATACATGTTGTGTATATGGTTCCATTTGCTCTGTAAATACTATCTCCTGTTCCCACCATCCGAGGTACAGATTGGCATATGTGGGTGCGCATGCCATACCCATTGTTATACCTCGGATTTGCAGGAAAAATTGATTATTAAACAGAAAGTAATTATGCCTCAGGATAAATTATAAAATGCGAATCAAATATATATGGTCGATGTCTTGTTTCCAGTTATTTTTCTCCAGTTGGTAATCTACAGCCTTACACCCATAATGATGCTCTATGGATGTATATAGTGACTCTACGTCACATGTCACCAAAAGCGTTTCCTCCTCAATAGGTAATTGATCAATTTTGCACAAAATGTCCATAGTGTCTCTAAGATATGAGGGGAGATTTTCCACCATTTCCTGTAATCTTAGATCAACATACCTACTGAGATTTTCACACAGACTTTCATTCCCAGATACAATAGGGCGTCCTGGGGGATGATCCCTATTTTTATGAATCTTAGGTAATAAATAAAAAGTGGCTACCTTTGGGTGATTCACTGTTAAGTATTTTTTCTCCTGATCTTTTAATACTTGGTCCCTGTAAGCTTCCTCAATAAGATTGGAGTAGAGTTCTAAAAAGTCAGTAGTGGGATCTCCAAATAATTTTTTATAACTTCCGGAAGAGTTCAACTGTTTCCGGGCTTCTGTAATGTACATTTTTTTAGGCCATATTACTATGTTCCCATCTTTGTCTAACGATTTAATTACCACATCATCCCAGTTTTGTATTTCTTTAAGTGCTGATTTTTCAAATTATTTCAAATTTGGATGATGAGCTTTCTCTGGTAATTGCTTTACATCGTTCATAACCAGATCTATAAAGATTTGTACATTAGGACTAATTTGACCAGAAGGGACATATGTGGATTTGGGTCTCAGGGTTTTTGAAGAAATTTTTTAAATTTCTGGTTCAGTTGGAATTTCCTATGAGTGGATATGTGCTGCCTCATTGTCATCTACTAGAGGACGTCTAAACTGTTTTGCCAACAATAATTTGCGGCCAAAGAGATGGAGATCTTTAAAAAACTCAAATTTGTTAATGTTGGTACTAACAGAAAGGAGAGGCCCCTAGATAATAATGATTGATTTGTATCATTTAGTTTGTGATCAGATAAATTTATTATCTGAAGGGCCTGTTCGCCTGAGATCATGGAAACTTTGTTTTGACTCTCCCTCCTCTCAGATTGCAGGGAATACCCCTCTGCATTTGCAGCTGCTGAAATGTCTTGTCTGACCCTCTTGGTTTTGCCCTCTCTACGTATCTTGTATTTCTTAGGGACAGACGTCCTATCCCTAAATGGGAGGCCAAAAAAGGAGGATTCACAGTAGTTTGGGAAGATGTAGATGGTCCCGCAACTGGTTCTTCCTCTAAATCTGAGACAGTAGGCTCATTTTCCTGCTCTGGCTCAGACTCGGAGGCTGAAGTAACCTCATCGCCTTGAGTCTGTAAGATATTTCTAAGATTTCGTGGCCATTTGTACATAAGCTTATCCCTAAAATCTGTGAGATCACGAATAAATTTATTTTTCTTCTTTTCAATTATTTGTGTTTCAAGATCATCGATCTCCAGATTGATGTTAGTAATGTCTGAAAGATATGTATTGTTAGTCTCAAAAGCTTTGAGTTTTTCTTCAATTTCTAGTATAACTTTTTCTTGTTCTGTGTTTCATTCTCATATTCTTTTAATAGGGAAATGAATTCCAATGAGCACCTATTACAGACATCTTCCCACTTTTGTTTATATTGTTCTATATTTTTACTCTTAACCCTCTAGGAATGAGTTTTTGATTGATATATTTCTCATAGGTAGCCCTATTCCACCAAGATATAGTTAATCTTGTTTGTGCTTTTTTTGATAATCTTCCAATAATTGAGAATATATATTATTTTCATGAGTATTAGAAATAGTAGTGTCACAAGAAAATACTAAATTGGCCTGAACAGTCTATTTCTCCTTACTAGACATGTTAGATTGTATACTCATGTTATGAGATAATTATGGGTGTGCTGATACCCTTAAGAAACACCTGGATAACCAGGTAAAGCTTAATAATATAAAGAAAAAGTCAGGGAATCACGCGACCCAAATAAATTGGAACACCTTCTTAATTTATAAACATAATGGGGAAAGGGGTGCAGTAGTGAAAGAAATAAGACTGCAAAATAGAAGAAAGGAATCTTCTTCCCCTTAACAGGGAAGAGATTATGAAAGTGGCTACTTAAATGCACACCCTTACAACCCTAGATGTATAAAAAGTTAAACTTGTTAATCGGAGAATGGACTGAAAAACTTAATGTATCAATAAAACATAACTTTTAATTATAATACATAAGATAAAAAAGGACATTTACGTCCATTGTCAGGAAGGGGTTAATGTCAATAGGCAATTTGTTTCAATAAAGCTTACAAAAATAAATACCTAAAATAAAACGATTTGATAGAGGAAGGAGTCACATATTGCTCATGCTTGACCATGTGTTGGAAGGTCATCTTTTTTTATTTTATAGCAGCAACTTAAGTGGCTGTACTGTTTTTACAGTGACTTTTAATTATTTTTGTTTGTGAAAACTGATGTTATCACCACAGTGTAATGACACATCTGGACCCCTACATCTAGGTGAATATTCTGTTAAATTTGCACACTTCCATTATTGGTGGAAGGGGTTTCAAGAACCCCTTCCTTGTGTTTTGTTTCATTTTAAATAATATGGGGGTTCTGGCCCAAATATTAATGTATTTTTATCTGTCCTCTCCCTTAGGAAGAATAGAAAAAGGGGTCTTAGACCAGTTCCTGTGGCATAACTTGGATTAAAATATGGGCTTCAGACACAATAAAAGTGTCCTAAACCAGGACCTTTGACCCCATAGTGTCACAGCTTACCTTATTTCCAGCGCCGCCGCTTCAGCGGCACTCGGCATCAGTACACACGTCATCTGCAGGTGCGAGGCTTCAGAGTGAAGCAGGCCTCTGTTTTATGCCATGCTTCCTGTAGTCTCCTCCTACCTACTTCCTTCCTCTGAGCCTGCTCCTCCTACCTACTTCCTGAGGAGGGGTTTAAAGGGCAGTCTGAGTCCTGACTCAGTTGCCCTTGCGTTGTTGTACAAAGCAGTTCTGTTACCTTGGGCTCTGTGTATGACCTGGCTTGTCTTCCATCCAATCTGGTGATGACCTGTGACTCTGTCTGACTATTCTTTTGTCTTATCCTTATAGCGGACACCCAAGCTGGTGCAGACCTGTGGCTCTGGCTGACTATCTTAACTGTCTATGACCTGGCTTGTCTGACTACCCTCTATGTTGCTGACCTGTGGCTCTGTCTGACTATTCTCTTGTTTGTCCCCTGTACCTAGCAGACACCCAATCTGGTGCGGACCTGGGGCTCTGGCAGAGTAGCTCCTACACTGACTACAGGCATGAGTAATCTTTTTGAACTTTTTCTCCCTAATGGACACTTAATGAAAAGGCACCAGACCCCTTTCCTAGGCAATTTTTATATTAATATACAGGCGCCTGACTCCAAATTAATCTTTAATTTTAACTGTCTCACCAAGTGGGAGAGTAGAGGAGGAAGTTCTGGTACCACTTTCTCGGACATTAAATATCTCCCATATTTATTTATTTTGTTTTTTATTGTTTTTGGTATATTATTTATTTATTGACATCTGTGCAGGAATTTAAATGGACAAAACCCAATAATCTTTGCCACGATTAGCTCAGATTAACATAGAAGACAATCTAAAGCAGTGAAACACTTTGCTTTTTTCTATACTGTCGTCACAGTTTGTCAGGAGGTGGATCCAGTAGAGTGTGTGTTTGAATGACAGACCAGACTAAAGGGAAAGAGATTTGAGCACATATATAATCTAGGAATTCTTGGTCAATAGGCCAAAGAGTGACATCAAGATAGGGGTCAGAGGCCGAGGTCAGGGTCACTGGTAGAAATGTAGTCAAGATCACTAAAAGAAAAAAAGGTAACGTTCAAGGCCAAGTTCAACAGCAGATAAGCAGACATTTCAGAACTAAACCCACAATGCATAACATTTTGCTCTTATAAAGTATAATGGACAGTGGAGAATATACATAAGCCAAGTATGTAGTCCTCCATTATGTTGATGAATTATAATATATATATATATACAGTCATGTGAAAAAGAAAGTACACCCTCTTTGAATTCAGTGCAGCAAGGATTTGCATTGCAGTAACACATTGCCAGCATTCACAACATATGTAGCTGGGTGGTAAAGAAGAGTGAGCATAAGGCAGATATCCGAGTGAGAAGCTGGTATGTGCCATATCATAAAAACCAATTACAAACTGCACTACTCTATTTAATATTCTGTTTATATAGGGGATACAGGGATGCTGTCAGTTAATAGATCTATACAGTTCATAAGAGGAAGGAAAGGAGAAAAAATTATGTCGAAAATTGGTCCACTCTGTAAAATTGTAACCTTTATTTGCATTGCTAAAATGTATGAAAAATTCTCAGATGCACACAGAGCCAATATTATAATGGATGTAATAGAAGTAAAAAATCTCAGAATTAGCAATGGCCAAATTATGAGATGAGGATTGTTTCAGCGTCAATCCCTTTATGCACTGAGAGAATGTAGATGGCCTGAGTGTGATCAAACATCGTGTGTGGAACAAATTCCCTTTTAGATAACAGACCCGTCATAGAAGCTTAGCAAAGAAATAGTAATTATCCACTCAATGAAGCAAACTGGAACTATAAGATTGATGGAGATAATACCAATCCTCTTCATATATGCTTGTAGAATGGCATATATGAAAAGGATTGATATTATCTCCACAGTTCTGTTACAGTTTGCTTCATTGAGTGGATAATTAATCATCATCTCTTAATTTTGTCATTTCAAATGCTGAGATTCTTATTACATTCATTACAATATTGGTTCTGCATGCATCCAAGAATTTTTCAAGATTTTTTTCAAGAGTGTTTATACATTTTATCAATACAAATAAAGTTTATATTTTAACCGAATGCACCAGTTTTCAAGGTGTACCATATAGTAAGTCTGAAGGGATATCCAGAGCATGTAGATTAGGCATATGGATGGAGAAGGGATAGGTAAGAATGTGCTTCATTTGGAAGACAGATCAGAGTTGACATGTTATCATATTTATCCTCCTTACAAGTAAGTTATTAACCTTCCACTTTTTGCTTGTGATTGTCTCTGATCATATAACAGGCATAAGATTTATAGCCCCGCCCACCATGTGAGACAAGGTGATCACAAGCATAGTGGACAGTTAGTAATATGTTTTTACATAGGATAAATAAGATAATTGTTAGTAAGAATGAATAGATGAGGCAAACACTATGGGCCAGATTTTAAGGTTTGCGTTAAATAGCCGGTTGGGCCAAAGTGAATACCGGCCCACATAAAAAATGTCTGACCCAGTATTTAAAGGCCCTACCAGCTAAAAGCACAATGGACATTAGGCCACAGAAATGGTTTTGTAGCTAAACATCAGTTTTGTGTGTTAAGTACCCAAAACGCCGCTAAATAGCAGCGATATTGGGAACTTCACAGTAAAAGTTTAACTATCTGTTCCTGACATACTGTCAAGCACCAATCATTAACTCATTTCTATTACACTTACCTGTTATCCACTGTCTGTCTCCTTCTTCCTCCATTCTGTATTCTCTTCTCTTCTTTCTTCTCTTCAGCTTTCTCTTCTTTCTTCTCCAGTCCTCTTATTGTAAAAGAAAAGAAAGGTATAAGTACAATGCAGAAATATCCAGAACACTAATACATAGTTTATTCCCTTGAGTGCCAGAGGGGTACGCAACGCATTGCAAAACAATGGTGCATATTTAAACTGGGAGTGGGTTGAAGGTCTCTGCATCAAGTAGTGCATTATCCAGGGTTCCATGTATGTCTGTTTCTGGAAAGCCAGTTCTCTGCAGTTTCTGGATCGTTTAGGTTATCATGCAAACATAGGACTCTAAAGTCAGATATAAGTGGCTTCACAACTGATTCTTTGTATGGTGCTGAAGTCTGAGTATGTCTTTTCCACTCACCCAGTGGGCAAGTGGAGAATAAAAAATATGCTCAGACTTCAGAGCTGTTGAACTGCTGGTAATGTGAAAGGGAGGGCATCCCTTACACATCACCAGCAGTCTGACAACCCTGTATGCTAATGTGAGCATACCCCCCTCCTCTTGAATCCCTAATTCATAATGCATATAGTGATGGTGATGATGTGTGTCTCAATGTTCAAGGTGATGTGATCCCCACACATCGACAGACATGAATCGCCATAGCATGGCCCCTTGTATTTTGTCTAGTGTTCTAAAACATTATTTGTTATATGTTGTATATTATTCACATTTTAAAGGGATAGTAATAGTTAATTTTATGTTTATTTAATATTGTAGTCATTAAAAAAATATGAACAATGATGTAAGTTTTATCTCTCAAACCTTTAGGGTTTGAGAGATATAACTTGCTAAATTTACCTCGTGAGAGAAGTCAGCGCTCTAGCTAACAGCTTCAGAATCCAGTCATTTGACCGGATGGAGGCTCTTCAGCAGAGCTGAAAACACGCAATCTAAACATAAATACTTAATTGGAACAGTCTACAAAGTGTGCCTGGAAAGGTCTACAAAGTGTGCTTGCAAACCAGGCACACTTTACAGACCTTTCCAGTGAAGTATTTATGTTTAGATTGCACGTTTTTGGCTCTGCTGAAGATCCTCCATCCGATCAAATGACTGGATTCTGCATCTGCCATGTAGAGAGCTGACTTCTCTCACGAGGTAACTTTATCTAGGTATATCTCTCAAACCATAAAGGTTTGAGAGATAAGACTTACATCATTTTTCAGATTTTCTAAATGACTACAATACTAAATAAACATAAAATTAACTTTTACTATTCCTTTAACCCTTTAATGATCAGAGGGGTATGAAACAAATTGCTTTTCAATACATAGTGGACCTCTCTGGTGCTAAACACTTTGAAGACTAGACAATTCAGTAATGCATTACTTTTCAATGTATAGCAACCACTCTGGCCTTCAAGATGCTAAATAATTAATATTATTTTCTTTGTGAATTAATCCTCTTATCAATATTCAAATATATTAGAATATTTTTGAGAAAGTACATTCGTTCAGTGATTTGTTTTTCTTCGGCCATCTGTTAGCTTTTCAAAATTGCAAATTCTTTACCGAATCTTATCTTCTGCACCTTAATGTTAAATGTAATTGCTGTGGTCACTGTTGCTAAAGAGATGTTTTCCTTTTGAAATAAGATCACAATCTCCTAATTATAGGATTACATTGACAAGCAGTTCAAGATAAGACAACATTATACATCTAAAACATATTAATTAGGTTATATACTCATGTACACAATTTATGATGTATTATAGTGACCCAAGCTTTACCATTTCTTTTTTATTCCAGGTCTTAATGTTCTTTATCTATCCATCTAAGAAATGCTTGTAACAGTTGAACAGTTTAAACCACATAAAAAAGTTTGGTAGCCACTCACGTCTACCCTTTTTCCCATCTTCATGGCTTTTACTTAATTGACCAACACCACCTATTCTAAGAGGCTATTCCATGCATACAACACAATTTATATAAAGTCATGTTTTTCCATTTTAATCCCAAAGCCATCCATTTTAAACATCTTGTGAAGATGTTTTGCTCCAATACGATTTTATGAAATGTGTTCCATTTCTGTACTTTAAAATTTAATTCAAGAAAGAAATAGAAACCAACAATGAATAGAAGCTCTCATGAGGATCTTGAAGGCACAAGAGGAAATAATAAGACATAGGTGGAGATGCAATAGGGTATGATAAAGAGGTGATAAGGTAGAGATGACTTCTCCAGTGATATCACTTCTCCAATTTTTATGTCATTCAATGTAGCCTATGCATCTATGAAATTTATGGTCAAGAGTGTATAATATTGATAGGGATAGTCATAGTGGCGATACCACTAAAACTAGGGTTAGGAGGAGAAAACATTCTCCTCAAAACAAAATTGGCAACAAATGGTACGTTCGACTAGGTGAAAAAATTTCAGCAAAAAGTGCCATTTTCCTGCTTTTTTCGCCAAGCTCACTGCATGGAAATCAATAGGTAGAGAACATTTTCCCCACCACATGAAAGTTTTCTCTACTTTTCTCCAGACATATAAAAGGGTATCAGGCTCTCACAGCATGCCATTCTGTGCTTGTGAAAGGAGAAAGCAGCATGCTTTTGAGTTAAAGAAGAGTGGAATTGAAGCTTAGTTTATTGAGTTTTTAGGTAGGACATTTGTTCTCTGTATTAGGGGAGTATGGAGGCACTCTGGGGAAGAAGAAGGGAGGAATGAGGTTGACCCCAAATACCCCAAAATTTGGTGTGACTGACAGGCAGCTGGGGTCCAAATTTCTTGCTGATTTTGCTTTCATTGTCTCTGCCTGGAGGAAAAATTCTGGGGAAAGAAGTTGTTGATTTTGTTTTTTAGCTATATTTTGGAGGTGGGAACTGACTGTGATAAGATAGGATAACAACTTAAAAATAAATACAATTAAAAAATGAATAAATAAATAAATATATTAGGTGGCAGACAGCTGACTGGGAGCCTGATGGGAGCTCTGTGACCAAGGAAGACGTGATAGACAGCAGATGACATTGAGAATTTTGTTGAGTGCTAAGCCAATACATCACACTCCATCATTTGTGTACTTAGAAAGTAAAAACACACACAATAGTTCAGTCATGTCCAGCAAACAAACAAAGGGGAGAGGGAAAGGTGGAGCAGTGCAGGGATGTAGGAATAAAATGGTAGTTCAAAAACTGACTGCAGTAAAGGTTGCTGCAGCGGGTTCAATAAATGATGATGATCCCTCTCCTCCCAGAATGGATGCAGTTTGTCAAGGTTCCACCAATCACACCACACCAGTCCCCCACAACCACTACCATAAACATCTGCCACATTGTTGGTTGTACTTTATTTTTTTAATCACTTGACATTATCATGAATATTTGCCAGTGTCACTTAAACAGGAAGTTAGTGTTGTGGACAAAGAACAAATGTACTCTGCATGCTTACAAATTTTTAAAGGTATATGTTTCTCTAGGGCTCACAACTTTTACTTTCAGTTACTTATTTCTCCACTACAGCCCTCAGAAGAAGTAATATTGTGCTGGGAAATGTTGCACCATAGGTGAACATAGGTGAAAAATGTGGAAAAAATGTGATGGAACAGGCAAAAAAAATTCTGGAATAGGCGAAAAGGAGGAACATTTTGTACTGAAGAAAAGGAGAAAACGTTTTATGAAAAAAGAGAAAAATCATCTGTTTCTTTGGGAGAGGTCATGCTGGAAATTTTTCTCACTTTTTGCCCACCCCTAATTAAAACTTACAGAAAACCTAAAGAAAGGGGGCCTAAAATAAAGATAATTTGTTCATCAGATATAACTAAATTAAAGTCTTGCTAGAGTTTCTACATTGGTACTTAAATAACATTCTCCATCTGAGTAGGGATGGATGAAAATTTTCTCCTCAAACCAAAATCGGTGAATAATGGCACTTATTGCTTGGTGGAAATTTTTTCTGTTTTTTTTTCTGCTAGCTCATTGCATTGAGATCAATGGGAACATTGCATGTATAGATTGTCATAGAGAAAGAGGAAGCCTGCACCAGCAGTATGGTGGCCTACTGGAGCAAACTATGTATGAAACTTGGGTGGATAGGAATCCCAAAATAAAGGAAACCTGTAATAATGGCCCTCATTTGTTAATAAAAACAATTATTTTTATTATAAATTATTAAAAAATCATCTGTAATTGCAGATGGACATGCGGGGGGGGAGGAAGGAAAGGGGAGAATATGTGCTGAGGGGAAATGGTCTCAGTACATAAAAAATGAAATCATCTTTAATATTAGTAGATTACAATTCAAGGGTGATTATATGGGTATCTTAAGAAAGTTTTCCTTAATCTTAATTCTGTGTGATTAATCACTAATCCATTACTTTTTTCCATATTTATAGGCAATGTCTCTGTGTAGGAATCAGAGAGTTAAAGGGTTAATCCTTAAAAACTATCCATTATAGGGTGATTACTGCATTTATTACTGCTAGTCTGTCAGTACAGCCTCTGTTTATTACTCCTATGGTATATTCGTATGTCTGTGGTCTGTATTATCATTACCCGGACACAAAACAATGGAATTACCAGGGTAGATGTGAGTAGTAACTACAGCTGCACAATTAATTAGTATCACTTCCTCAGCACAGAAGAATCATTGTTTTCCCTGGATCGGTGTGGTTAAGTCTGAACTATGAGAAACCTTCTACGGAGCATTACCTCCGATTCCCGCTTATCACCCAGTATAATTTCAAGTACCTAATTTTAACAGTAATTTACAGAAAGAGGAGAGAAAGCATATTGGCTCTCAAGTGCTCACTCAACTGGTTCCATAAGCCTTCTCATGAATGAGCTTTGTGACGTCATGTTAATCGGAAACCATTGTATTCATTGTAACTGTCAGAGGATCAAGACATTCACAATAATGTGATAAATGAGAGAAATAGTGAACTTTGCTCAGGAAGAGGTTTACTTTTTACCCGTAAAGAGATGTTATTAAAATATAAGGGTTTAATTATTTATTGAATATTATGATGTTAATTGGAGTACAAGTAATCCAATTATTTACACAGTCCTCCTTGATACATATTTGATGTGACTGATGATTGGTAAATTAATAGAGATGGTATCAAACAGAATTAAGACTTTTTTCTTTAGATACCCACATAATCACCCTTTAATTGTAGTCTACTAATATTAAAGATTTTTGTGGATTTTTTCACTGGATCAGAACAGGACCTTTTGTCCACCACTACATATAAGTCTAGATCCAGGAATTGTGGTATATATGGCACTTCAGAAATCTAAACATGCATTCAATATATCCTGAAAAGAGGCATAGTCATGTTTGCAACTATGACTCATTTTTTCCACTCATTAAAGGTTCATATAATCCTATATGTTTCCTAATCCTATATGTTTAGCAGATGTCACTGAAAGTTTTATGTGGGTTTTGTGGCAGGGATGGGTGTGAAAAGTTTAAGTGTAAACATGTGGTGAATTAAAATGTGTGGTTCCTGAAGTACCTCCCTCTAATATTGATTCAACCATGTACAGTCTCACCAAATGTGTATCATCAAACCAATATTTCATTACACCTACTGCAAGTGGGTGATGAGTTGGGTTATGGTTTATTCAAAACTTCAGGGGTTCTATACCAGTTCTACATCAGTGGTTCAGGAGGACCTTGTAAAGATTCAAATGCTAATATGTTCCTGGAAACAGAAACTGTGTTATTTAACATCCTGTTGCCATTTGAGTTTATTATTGGAAGAGTGGTCAGGCTGGAGTATAGTAGTAGGTTATACAGCATAGTAAGGATGAGAGAGGAGGAGTCCTGTTTTTTTCCCATAGGACTTTTCATGGAAAACACAAAATTTGCCATTTTCTGCCTATACTTTATATAGCTGTGAGAATCCAAAGTACCATCGAAACCCGGAACTTTCTGCCATGGGGAAAGGTGTACTTTAGTAGCTATAGACTGGAAAACTGAGAGAGGGAGAGCTATTACATTCTGTGTTGCTGCAGTTGCCTTTTGCACTGAGGGCAGTGTGTATACTGAGGAACTGCGTCCAAGAATGAGCTAGAGGAGTTTGGAAACATTTTTCCCCCAGATGGATAACAGTAGTGGCACAAAGAGTTGCAACTGCCTTGGCCTTACTCTGGGCCTGCTGCTGTGAGTGTGACAGGAGGTATGCCACCTACAAACAATCAGGGATGAGTGAAAATTTTCACCTAAAAAGTGAGAAAATGCCACTTTTCAGTTTCTGATGTCATTTTCACAAAATGCACAGTTTTTCAGCTTTTTATTTCTACTGCAAACACTAGTATTGTCAATCTGAACTGGTAGCCATAACTGACCTGCAGCCTTGTCCCACAGTAGCCATAGAACCACATATACTAATCTCCAGGCTTGTCTAACTGCACTGGTAGCCACAGAACCACACATACTCATCCCCCAGCCTCGTCCCATGCTATCAATAGAATCACACATACTGACCACCTAGTCTTTTAGATGCTGCAATGGGTAATATAAGGTCCTCCAGCTACTGCCAGAGAACAACTTCCATCTGTCCCTGCCAGCCAAAGGAGTTGTAGTCTGGCAGCAGCTGGAGGCCTCATCTTGCTCACCATTGATGTGACCTTCAGTCCAATGGTAACCATATTAGCACAAATACAAACTACCTGGCTTTATCCTACAGCAGCTATAGGCCCACACACATTAACCTTCCCTCCCACACTCTTATCCTATTATAGCAATAGGACTATATATACTGACCAACCAAGCCTTGTACCTCAGTAGCCATAAACAGACACACATGCTAACACCCCCCCCAGCCTTGTCCTGTAGTAATCATAGATCCATACATACTGACCACACATTCTTGTCCCATGGTAGCACTGACCAATTCACACAAACCTTCATTCCAGGCTTGTCCCATAGTAGCCATAAAACCACTCATATCCCTGATCTCCAACCTTGTTGTCCTGCACTGGCATCCATAGAACCACATAACTTGACCTCCAGCCATGTCCTACTGCAGTGATATAGCCAGAACTTCATTCACACAGGCCTTTTGTGGGAAAAGCTAAAAAGAAAAACTTTATTTTTTGGGTGGGGGTTCTATAGGTGGGAATTTTTACATAAAATGTGGCAAATTGCTGGTTTTCTGTGAGAGTTCCCACAGAAAAAAATTCCAATCTCTAATCACCCCCACCAGGAAGTGAAGGGGAAGAATCTTGTGCTGGTGGTGATGATGAGGGTGGTGAATGTGACTCAGAGATGAGAGCTTTCCCAGCTCAGTCCAACCATGAGTCTGAAAGTGAGATAAAAGGTATACCAGCAGTCAATTCATTGCCTTGCTTGCTGATAGTAATTCCTGTTGATGATGAATCACATCAGCAAATGTTAGACTCACAGTATCAGGATGGTATGTTCACCATGCTACCTAGTAGTAATAATAGTAGTAAAAGTACTAGTAGTAGTAGAAGTAGTAGGAATAGGATAATCATCCCTGCCACAGACTAGTGGTGGAAGTACTAGGCCCATCAATGATACGGAACAGGGGATGGTAGATCCTAGTAATAGTGCTAAGGCAGCAGCATCAAAAGCTCCAGAAGCCACTTCAGGCGAATATGGAGAGAAAGTTACAGTCAAGAAGATCATGGTTATGGGAATTCTTTTACTTGGGGACAGCGAGTATACAATCCTCTCTAACTACATTGTGCATACTCTATAACAATGTTGTGAAAAGGAGGAATGAGGGGGTCACACCTTGGCAGGTCTGCGTTAATAAAGCACATGAAGAATGTGAAACTGTCCCCCTAGAAATAATTAGGTGCTACTATCCCTGTGCAGTGAAAAGAACAATGTGGCAAAAATTAATACTGCAAAAAAGGTATGAGACAACTGCCCCACCAGCACAGTGACTGACAACACCTGATTTCTTGGGAGCTGCATTAATGTGGTCAGCATGCTTAAGCAGAGCAGACATGGCAAGGTGTATGCGATCCCATTCCACCACAAAGTTTGCACCTACTGTGCACATTGCAGTTATTGAGAACTGCACAGTCCCAGCATGTTCACAAGGAAAAATATTCCAACACCATGATTTTAGAGTTGGTGGGGACAGCAGGGGATGAGGATTATGGTGACTTGACAGCTTCTCCCCAGATGTGCCTGGAGTGATGCTGACTTGTTGTGGTGCTACTGCTGCATTAGCACCAGGGCTAGTAGGAATCACCACCTGTCCCATGCCTGCACTGGTGCCGGCACCACCATTGTCTGTGGGGATAATCCTAACAGTCCCATTCCTACCACCATTCCTACTACCCATGAAAATGGTAGCTACAGCTGATTCTGTGACACAGTAGACAACTCAGCAGCAGGAACTATATTAGAAACCACTTTAATATCACTGGTGACATAATATTCCACCCAGATGGTGACTTTCCTTACTGTAGGCATTCTAACAATTTTTTCAAGGCTTGCCTTGCTGTAAGACTAATATTATTTTTTTCAAAGCATGACTAGGTGTAGCTCTTCTAAAAATGTTCCAAGGCTTGTTTTGCTGTAAGCCTATTAGCATTTGCATGGCTTGCCTGTCTGTGCCATTTTTCTCCTGTTCCTATTTTGAGGTGAAAAGTAGGCAAAAGTAGGGATGGGTGAAAACTTTCACCTCAAACCAAAATCGGTGAAAAATGTCATTTCCCGATTGGCAAATAATTACCCTAGAAAAGTGCAGTTTTTCAGCATTTTTTGTCTAACTCATTGCATTGAAATCAATGGGAAGAAAAAAATTTCCCCACCATGTGAACATTTTGTCTACTTTTCTACAGGCAAATTAAAAGGGTGTCAGGATCTCACAGCATGCCATACTATGTTTGTGAGAGGAGAAAGAAGCTTTTTTTTGAGCTAGAGAAGATAGGCAAATAAAGGGAAATTGAAGCTTAGTTTGAGGAGGTAGAACATTTGTTCTTTATATAAGGGGAGGATGGGGGAACTCTGGAAGAGAAGATGGGAGGAAGGAGGTTGACCCCAAACACCCCAAAATTTGGTGTGACTGACTGGCAAGACACAATCAGTTGGGGTCCAATTTGCTTGCTGATATTGTTTTTTATTTGTTCTGTGCTGGGGAAGTTTGGGGAAAGAAGATGTTGATTTTGTTTTTTAGCTATAATTTTTTTTTGGACTGACTGTGATAACTGGGCAACTTAAATAAATAAATAAGTAAAAAATAAAATAACAATAAAAAATTAGAAAAATGAATACAGAAATAATTAAATATATTAGGTGACAGACAGCTGTTTTGGAGCCTGATGTGATCTCTGTGACTCAGGCAAACTTGATTAACAGCAGATGACACTGAGAATTTTGTTGAGGGATAAGGCAAGACATCACACTCCATCAGTTGTATACTGTAGAGAGTAAAAACCTACACACACAGTATTTGAGTAAAAGGTGGAGCAGTGCAAGGATGTGGGAGTAAAGTGGTAGTTCAAAAACTGATAGCAGTAATGGTTGCTGCAGCGTGTGCAACACATGATGATGATCCCTCTCCTCCCAGTGTGGATGCAGTTTGTCAAGGTCCCACCTATCACACCATGCCAGTCCCACACCACCAATAAAATACACATTTGCCACATTGCAGGTTGTAATTTTTTTTTTTTTTTTTTTTATCACTTGACATCATCATGAATATGTACCAGTGTCACTTAAGCAGGAAGTAAGTGTCGTAGGCAAAGGACAAATGCACGCTTACACATTTTTTTCAAGGTATATGTTGCTGTAGGACTCACAACTTTCACTTTCAACTACTTATTTCTCCACTACAGCCCTCAGAATAAGTAATATTGTGCTGGGACATGTTGCACCATAGGAAACATAGGAGAAAATGTGTTAGAATAGGCGAAAAATGTGTTGAAATAGGCAAAGAATTTACCGGAATATGCATAAAGGAGGAACATTTTGCACTGGAGAAAAGGAGAAAAGTTTTGCGAATAAAGAGAAAAATCAGCAGTTTTTCAGGAAAAGTCATTCTAGAAATGTTTCTCACTTTTGGTCCAGCCTTACTTATCAGTACTCCTCTTGATACAGTCCTTTCAAGGAATCCTCTGTGGGAAAAGCTAATTTTTAAGTATACATTCCAGTGCTGACTTGTTGAATAATCAGCTTTACAAAATAATTTTCCTTGTTTCCTATGTTTGTGGAAGCAGCAATATTAGGCAACTATTGTACTAATGAGCCACACCAGCCTACTTTTAACACATGGACATTTTTGCTTTGTATGCAGATATCGGTAGAATTACTGAAGATCATGTCTCCACATCCATCTATAACAAAATCCATTAGACTTTCAATAAATGGAGTAGTGGTCATGGCAAGGAGAATACATGGCAATACCAGCTCTTAAGTTCACCATACGCACAAGTACCAGCAGCAATAATAATAACAGAAAGCAAATCAATGTTCTATTTCAACATAATCAAGTCTCAGCAGAAGTAAGACTATACCAAAATGTAGCCCACATTAAAGGCAGAGTATCATGCACCACTACAATCATGTCATCACTACCACCAATGCTCAAAACCCTCTCACCACCATCAACTTGTGAATTATACAACCATGCCACTTTAACACTCTTACATTTAAAGCAAAAATCCTCTTTAAACTATGTAGCAAGATCAACCAATGGATGAGTCAAAAAAGCTTTCAAAATGGGATTTGTAGTGTCAGTCAATGAAAGAAATATATTTGCAGCAAGTCACATGACAAATATTCCACATTTTCTCATGTGTTATTATTATTCCACAGTATTTCTTGAAAGAGTGTCACTGTGTTACAAAGATTCCAGCAATAGTTCCCATTTCATTAATTCATGCTCATGCTTACAATAACTTGTATGAACCATAGGAAAAAACAATCTGTCTTTGTATCAGTTGAAGGTGGCGGTTGACACCCAATGGAACTCTACAATCCACATTTTGGACCATTTCCACTAGAAGCAGAAAGCTATAAATGGCATAGTAATGAAGCAATTGAAGGCCTTAGATGGACTATATCTGCATTGTTTGTTTTATTACCACAAACCTAAGGAAGCAATGTGTGGCTGCATAACGCATAGCAGTACTCAGTTGTATATTTTATATGTTTTTAATTCATTATTTAAATATCATAGATGAAGATCAAGCTTGCTGTTTTTGGAGATTTGTGTTCCTGGATTGAAAAGTGACTGCATCTATATTAAACCGAACAGAGACTATAGGAATTTCTCTGTATGCTGGCATAGCTGTGTGTATGCATATGTTTATTACATAGCCATTCTCAAATGTGAGTGCAATTGTCATTTTAACTTAATTCTATATATAATGTGATAGAGCACTATTGGTGCCCCCTGTTCTTTTCTTCTTTTCTTCTCTTTTACTTTTCTAAATATGCATCAAAGGCAGTTGAAAACAAAGTGACTTGTGACAGCTGCTACAGCCCTTTTAGGAGGCTACACACATGGTCAGCAGGGAGGATTTAAGAGGAAGTCCGATCATCCACTAATATTTAAGCTTGAAAATTATTTTTACAAAAGTGAGAACTTGTTGTTAGCCTCTCACATGATGGTTTTAACATTATGCTGTGGCTTCATCAGGGGATATTTGTTGAACCGCCATACACTAATATGTTCTTTAATGAATCATTATTGGTAAATGTGAGAAACTGAGTTTTCTCACAAATGGAGTTATAATAATCTACCACCATAATACTATTGAATAGGTATCCCCTGGTAAATGCATGATGATACCATCAAATGTGGGACATTTTTGTCCTATAGTTGGATTCTGCTATTTGCTACTTAACAATAAACAAACTTTAGCACCTAACAACTTTGTAATAATTCATAATGTGTCAACACAATAAGTGTGAAGTGGGCATTATTTTTAAGTTACTCTGAATGTGAGGGATAGAATACCAGGGTATTTTATCAATATGACTGAAAGTTGTGTGAAATAAAATATTATTTGCCTTTTAACTAGAGAATTAAAAGTTAAGTCTTATGATTCAAATTCTGCTTTACGTTAAGTACACTGAACTTGTCTGTAATGGATGAACAGTATAACATGTGAATGAATCACATAAATACTCAGTTAGGAACTACTGTTTCTCTGAACATTTCTTTCTTTTTTTCCTGTGGCTAGTTAGGATAGACAAATAAAGTGAAATTGGAGTATAGTTTATGGAGTCTTGTAGGTAGGATATTTGTTTTCTTTGTTAGGAGATCCTGAAGGACTCTGGGGTAAATTGAAAGGAGAAAGGAGGTTGACCCCAAATACCCCAAAATCTTGGGTGCCAGAGACAGGCAGCTGTGATCCAAGTTCCTTCCTCATCTGGCTGTTATCGTTTTGCTAGGGGAGTCTGGGATGTGAGAAGGAAGAAAAGGAGATTTACCCCAAATACCCCAATATTTTGTGTGACTGACAGGGTAGATACACACACACAGCCATGATCTAAGTTCCTTCCAGATCTGGCTGTTATCTCGGGTGCTAGTGGAGTCTGAATGTGTGTGAAGTAAGCAAAGTAAATTTACCCCAATTACCCCTAAATCGTGTGTTACTGACTGGGAAGGCACAAATGACCATGATTCACTTTCACACCTGATTTGGCTGTTATCTCTATGCTAGGGCAGTCTAGGGGTGTGAAGTGAGTGAATGAGATTTACCCCAAATACCTCAAAATCTTGTGTGACTAACTGGATTCTGGGAAGAGTCAGGAAGCTGTGATCCAAATTCATTCCTGATCTGACTGTTATCTCTGTGCTAGTGAAGGCTGAGATTTGAGAATAAAGAAAGGGAGATTTACTGCAATTATCCCAAAACCTTGTGTGACTGACTGGGAAAACAAGGGTAGCTGTGATCCAAGTTCCTTCTGATCTGGCTGTTATCTCTGTGTTAGGGGAGTCTGGGGAAGAAGCAGTTGCACAGGAAGTATGTTTTTTGTGGACTCTAATAAGGATAGTTAGTAAAATAGTAAAATTAATAAAATAAACAAATATATTAATACAAAAATAGAAAAAAAAATATTTTTAAAAAATAGTTTGACAGAGGTGACAGGGAACCTGGTGTGAGCTGTGTCTGATACAGACAGATACTAGAAGACATCCCATACACAATCAGTTCTGTTGTGTACTTCACTGTTAAATAATGTCCATTTAGGGTACTAGTGGCAGGGGTAGGGTGAAAGGAGCAGTAGCAGTGCAGGAGTGTACTATAAATAATGATGATCCTTCTCCTTCTGAAGAGGCAGTTTGTCAAAGTCCCATAATGAGTTCTACCATCCACCATAAATATGAAAAAAAAAATTAAGAATACTGAAGATGACAACAAATCACATTCTAGTATTGGTGGTACAATGTAGAAATGTGTAGCAGTTCAACAAACTGCTGTCCCTGAAAGCAAGAGTAAAACCACTAATCCTCAAAGTAGCAGCACTGAGGAGGAGGAGAAGGAGGAAGGTTGCTAGCATATGCCACTGTTGGGACAACTGCTAAGGCCACTGATTCATCTGTATGACTAATATAGTAATAATGGAAGGTTAAATAAGATTTTGATTCACAGGGAAATAGAAATATCTAACTGCCATTTGGAGTCTGGGAAAAAAATTTGGGACCACTTGGGGCTTAACTGCAAACTTAACTTTAAATGGTTTCTTCTTTCCTTTCTCTGGCTCAAAAGGGGTCAAATGGTATGGGCTGAACTTGATGGACGCATGTGTTTTTACAGCCTCCTTAACTATGTTGCTATTATTATGTTTTATGTTTATTATTATGATCCCACTAGTGTTTTTTTTCTAATTGCACTTGATATTCACTTATCAATGTAATCTATATATTAATTATTTGCAAATAGGGCGGGACATCGGCAAACAATGATTTTATTTGTCTCTTCATATATTTTTTGTTTTCATTAATGGTGTCTATTTTACAATCAGCTAATTAATTGCTTATATTATGTCATGCCATATAATTGGTGGGCACTTCAAACATATTGATATGTACCTGTTTTCTTTTGTTGATAGGAGGAAGAGGGCGCAAGAAATATGTTGTTTTACATATATAATAGTTGTAGCTGTGGTTTATATACTTTTCATGCTTGACTCATATTAGCCCAAAAAATTGCCTACTAAAATTAGGGCAAGAAATATATTTTGTTTATATAATACTGAACACAATGCCAGGCCAAGAAACATTATTTGAAAGTGGCAAACGTAAAGCATAATGTATAAACTTAAAAAATATGACTCATCTCAGCAGCAGCTGTATTCACATACATTTTTAAAAAATATTCCCCCAAAGATGAATAAAATAATTCACCCCCGCTAACAGGTGCTCATATCCTGCAGGATGCATTGTTCTTAAGTGTTCTTTTATGCCACGCACCTTGTTTGTCTTTACAGCATTACCATGTGTAATCATTGCACCAAATAGGTATAATGTGTGGACACAAATTGCCATATTTGTGCCTGCACAGAATTACTGTCTGGAGGGGGTAATGGCATTGGTGGATGAATTTGGGGCTAATTGGGAAAACTTTGGATGGGTGTGGCAGTTGGAAGCCACTAGTGGTGGTACTGACTGCAAAGGCTGATAGGAGATTGATACTGGCTGATGGCAGGTCTCTGCAGCCAATTTGGTCTTCTTACTAGTAGAGGTTATCTTGTGTCCATATTTTTA
Source organism: Rhinophrynus dorsalis (assembly GCA_037306005.1). Taxonomy (NCBI): domain Eukaryota; kingdom Metazoa; phylum Chordata; class Amphibia; order Anura; family Rhinophrynidae; genus Rhinophrynus; species Rhinophrynus dorsalis. The sequence continues at coordinate 161,983,333 of CM074718.1, forward strand.
AAAGGTGTAGTAGAAGTACTACAGGTAAATAGGTGACAGGGACCCTGGTGTGAGCTGCATCTGAGACACATAGATATAGAAGATATGCATAACATAAAATGTTCGGTGCACTATGGAAGATAGGTTAGTAACGAACCACACAGGAATCCTTCTTGATAAGTAAGCTTCAAAATATTTTAATAATATATGCAACGTGCGTTCACGTCCATGCTTTAAAAACAAGATATATCAAAATATTTCAATGGTATGCTACAGTATAATGGGTACTCTAAGAATGATGGGAACATAACAGGGTAGCACAATCACCCTATAAAAGGTACAAAATTTGAATATATGTCTACGTGAAGAAGACGTTGGGTTAGACTTTGAAATGCTTTGGAGTACAACTACATGTGTGAGAGAGAGATTATTAAATTTATTTGTAAAGTGACCATGAAGGACACAAGAAAAAGCCGGATGTAAAAACACAAAAGAATCTCTTGCATCCTGATATGGTGTGGTGGGAAATATAAAAATCAGATGCCAAAGGAAGAATGCTCATTGTGGGATAGTTGGAAACAGGCCAGAGAAAGGACCGGATTTTCAGTGCATTGGAGAAGATCAATCCTGGCTGTAAATACATCAGGACACTCAGTCAAAGTGGGCGAAGATAGACCCGTTATACCCGTGAGATTGTTCATGTTTAAATAAATGTCAGTGAGAAATGTATATATGGTCTAAAGAATAATCCCCAGTGGTTTTTGGCCAGCTGTGTCAGATAATTAATGGTGTTGGTATAAGTCACATATGCAGCGTTTCTGTCTCGTCTCTGTTTGCAAAGACTACAATTGTGGAAGATATTTTCCAAAATAAGATCTTGGACTCTGTGGCTGAACTTGATGTAGTTGGTGTTATTAGTAGCAGTATTGGTGAAGCAGCCAGAGTGGTAGTGGAAACATTTTACAGCATCCAGACTAGCGGTCAAGGGAGCCCACACCATTCTCCTGACCCTGGGACTGGGAGTCCTCCCCTTCTTTTCACTACAGTGTCCCATTTGGAACATGAACCTGAAGACGCCAGAACTGGTGTTGGGGGAGGAGAGCAGGCTGAGAACTAATACCACCACCACCAGCAGGAGCACAGATCAGCTGCCTGTGCCTGCTGATATTTCTGCTAATGCTAGTCTGCCTTCTTCTTCAGGTCAAAAGGCAATGGCAAGTGTGACATTAGGGAACCCACTGTCACATTGCTTGTCACCTCCTCCAAGCAGCAGTGAGATGTCTGGAATAGAGCAGCAGCAGCAACAACAGCATGTAGGGACTAGTGATGGTGGTGGTGGTAATGATGCTGGAGAAACTGAGGTGGAAAAGACATTGATGGCCTTTTTAACAGAAAGTGAGAATGAATGGGAGACAGGAATGAGGATGGGCATCACCACCACAACCACTAGCAAGGACATTGGATTTAGAGGAATTTGCAACTGCTCTAATTCCTTCTGATGCTGAGATGCAAGGGCAGCAGGATGCTGGGGAGCAGGTTAGTGTGCCACAGACCACCGTGGACACAGTGGGAATGGGGTCAACAAGCGATGCGGGACTATGACAGGTTCCACATGCCAGCAGTAGCAATACCCCTGATCCTAGTTGCAGTGCTGACTCTGAGGCAGTAGCAGCAACAGCAACAACATTATCTTCCGTCACAGGAAATGAAGGGGAATGTGGAGGACAAGAAGAAAGAGGCCATTCTTCTCCATCTGTTCCCCTCCCCCTGAAGTCATCATGGGTGTGGGACTATTTTTCTTTTGGGGCAGGCACAGTACAGTCATCAGCAATGACACTATGCACAATTTATGACAAGTCAGTGAAAAGAGGAAAGGAGGGCACACACTTTGGCACAAGCACCCTGATATCACACATGAAACACAGATACCATGACATTTACTCCAAACATGTTAAAGCCAAACACCCACCACAGAAATCAAGCACCTCTTTTGCTGTCCCTGACTCACCAGAAAGGCAACAAGAGGTGAGGCAGAGATCAAAGAGAAGGAAGAATAGAACAATCCAGGCAGAGACTGGAAGTTCCAGGATGAGTGAAACAACTAGCTCTCCATCACCTTCTAGTGTAACTACATCTTCTGCCAATCCTCCTCATTTATTACCTCCCCAGCCAAATGATAACCAATCTGTTGATGTTAGGATGTGGCAGTTAGCTCTACCCATTGCACACAATGTGGTGCACTGACCACACATGCTAGTGTGGTGGAGGAGAATTGCAATCAGTGCATCAAGCAGCATCTAAAGAGATTCCATCCTGCAGAATATGCTAAGATGGTGGCAGGGAGGGTTCATCACTACTATTAAACTGTCAGCAAGTTGTCATGTGTCCTTAGCGGGTATGCAAAAAAGGGGTACAGTGACAGCGGCAGTACTTGGCTTTGGGTGTCATGGTGTTTGGATACAGTTGTGCCCCCGATGTTATTTACCACACACATACTGTGCACATTGCAGTTGCTGAGGAGACCCACTGATCCTGCTCTCAAGGGAAAAAGTATATTCTAAGAACAACACACCCATGATGATTTTGGAGGACGGGCAGGTGGAGAAGATTTAATTGCCAACTTGTTCTTTTCTCTACAAATACTGGGGGCAACTTATTCAGCTGCTACTACCTCAGGAGCATCACTGGAGCCAGTCGTGGCAAATAGAACCTTCATCATCCATCTTCCATGTTACTGCTATTGTTGATCCCATTCCCTTGCAGCTGCCTAATCATCCTGCTGCTTAACGCAGCAGCAGTACAAACAGCAGTTGCAACTCAGGAGGATATTTGACAGTGTCCACTGGCCAACATGACCTGCTGGCATTAGGCCAGTAGGGCATTTTTATTTTTTTCTCAGGGCTTGTGTTTAAAAAAAAATATAAAAATAAAAGAAAAATAAATAAAAACTAGTCCTACAAAAAAATAAACAATTTTTGGGAGGTTTGTTTCTAACAAGCCTAAGTCTTACAAATCAATGTTTTCTTAGGGCTTGTGCCAAACAAGCTTAAGTTCTGCAAATCAATGTTTCTTCATGGCTTGGGCCTATAATAAGTCTAAGTCCTACAAAGGCCTCTATCAACAAATCAAAGAAATCATCCTCTATAAAATACTCTATCAAGTCAAGTATCAGTCTACCCCAGTGGCAGGGGTTTCCTGTCACTGTCACTTTAAATACAAATGTCTTATTTTATTTTATTGATTTATTTTTTTATTAACTGTCCCCCCCAATAGCAGTCAAGAACCCCCCTCAAAACAAATTCCCTGTTCAAATGATTAATTCATTCACCAACACAGGCACCCTCCTCAGACCCCTTTATACCATGTCTTATGGTTTTTATTTTATTTAGGATTTCTTTTTTATTAAGTGCCCCCCAATCCCAGTAAACAACCCCTCAAAAATCATCCCCTGTTCAACTGATTCTTTCCCCACACCCCACCAACACAGGCACCTCATGCCCCTTTTATACTGTGCCTTTGGGAAATAAAATACTATTTGTAATGTGTTGTGTGTAACTTCTATGTTCCCATTGATTTCAATGGGCGAAAAAAACGGAAAAAAACGGAAAAGTGGGAGATTTTTCACCAAGCAGAAAGTGCCATTTTTCGCTGATTTCAGTTTGACGCGGAAAGTTTCGACCCATACCTAATGTTCCCATCAATCTTAGACTGACCATTATAGTATACCATTGAAATATTTTGATATCTCGTTTTTAAAGTACGGACTTGGACGTTGTATATATTATTAAAATATTTTGAAGCTTACTTATCAAGAAGGATTAACCTATCTTCCATAGTGCACCAACCATTTGATGTTAGTTACATGTTTTGTTTGGGAATATAGAATATATAAGTTCCTGTTCATTTGCTGCAGAATTTAGATTTGTTTTGGTTCTCCATATTTATGCAACCTATATTTTTGTTATAGATACTAGAAGAGTTATAGTATTTTGTAAATAGTAAGACATTCCATACACAATCAGTTCTGTTACATACTTCGCTGTTGAATAATGTCCAGGAAGTACTAGTGGCTGGGGTAGGTTTAAAGGAGCAGTAGCAGTGCAGGGACGTGTCAGCAAAGAGTTAGACAAAAAACAGACTGCAGCCATGGTTGCTGCAGTGTGTACTATAAATTATGATGATCCTTCTCCTCCTGAAAAGGCAGTTTGTCAAAGTCACAATTGGACCCCTTTGAATACCAGATAAGAAAAACAATTGGCCTCAATTCACCAAGTTTGCCATACAGATGCTTAATTGTCCTTCATTAGTTTGTCTGGTAACAATTCATCAAGATTGAACAATAGAAATATCTGACATATCTCCATCTGTGGAATATTAAGGAAGGGTACTAAACAACAACCTAAATGTGCCACCCTCAAACTGCTGCTAGTGTTATTGTTTATATGACCTCTACCACAATTACCCATCACCAGTTCTTGCCATACCATAAAACTAATGCCATCTTGTAGCCTGTAACATTCATCACTACAAGGGATGAGAAAAATGTCTGTAATTTGTTTGATGGATCAAGCTGAGGGATCTGGGAAAAATTCCAGTTCTGTCTAAATTAATCCAGAATGAATCACAGAAGGATAGAGGGAATCATAATAACCAGAGTAAGGAGGAGGGCAGGGGAGCACAGGGAAAGGATCCCAATAGAACAGGGGGTGGGAGAAAGTAGAGGGAAGAGGGTGAGACAAGGAAAGATCAATATAGTAAGGGAGGGGAGTTTACTAAAGTTGCTGGAAGGGGTTGTTTACTGGAAGAGACTGAAGGGAGGGGAACAGGCCAGAGGAAGGTAGCAGGCCAGATGACCTAGAATGGAAGGTGGTAGGAGGATATAGAAGGCAGGGAATGTTCCAAGAAGAGGGAAGGGAAAAGGCATGGGGTATGAAGGAAGACATAGCCAACTGAGCAAGGGAAAGTGAGAGGAGGAGAAACTTTCCCTACCTTGATCAGATGACTTTCCTACACCAGAACCAAAATGTGTATATTTGATAAACTCGATTTATGCAATCTAATTGTAGAGCAATTAAAAATAAAACAGCTTGTTTCAAAATGAATATATATAGTGCAGTATGCTCGGGGATTCCACATTTTGGACCAAGACTTTGTTTTGGTCACACTTATTTGTATGACCCTTTTGTATGCAGATGTCACAACAACCTGTTTGCTATCAATATTCAGTTTTGGCAAAAAAAAAAAAAATAGCCAGCTTATCACAGATATACTTTCAGTTTAAATATGTCACTTTCTACCTAAATCAAGCCAAGGAAAAGTTATAGTCATTTCATTTTCCATCTCAAGTTTACTGCTTTTCATTTGTTTTGTAGAAGGCTATATCAATAGTTTCATTGAATACTAATTTTAACATTCAGTAAAAGACAAAGACAAATTATTAATTAAGTATATTTTGTTTGTCTCCAGAAATAAATACACTTATCTAGCTCTTTTGAAAGGACAAAATAATTTTAGTGTTACTTTATTTAGTCTAAAGAAATTAGCAAAATAAATTAATTAAACAACCAACAACCTCACAAGTTAAAAGCCTCTGGTGATTGAACACAATCACTGTAGCTTTAAAGTTAGATATAAATTCAGAGATTTCTCATGCCATCATTTTATAAATAATTACAGTTCTGTTGAATCTGTTGTATAAAGTTTACATGGGAGGTTCAATGCACCCTCGCTCTTGTTTAGAACATTCATAACCACCAGAGAAATGTTGACATATGGCTGCACTGTTTTAGAGAATCAGACATCGACTACATGGGAACATAATAAACATCAGAATAAAGACAGGTTTGTGCAAGCAGTTTGGATTGACCTCTTTGGCAGCTGACATCTATCATGGCTGCATGATGCTAATATAGACAGCAATGGAAATCTATGTTCTTGTAGTCACATCTTGTTCAAAACAAATCTTGATGAAGCCCAACATGTATATTTCATTCAAAACAATGATTTTGTTAAGTATATAGATGTACCAAAATAATAATTACCTGGCAGAGCTTTTTAATGTTTTCAGTACAAGTTATATATATACTAAAATGTATTGTGTGAAACTGAAAATGGGGCAGAGAAAGAGACATCCTCCAGTCCAAGATGCATATTTCTTAAAGCAGAATAATGTTTCCTAATAATAAGCCCTCACTTACTATGGCCAGAAAATCCTAATGGCCCATCTGAATTTTTCCCTTGTCTCCTAATTCAAGACATTACATTGTCAATCGGTCCAGTATGTCATGGGCATGGAGGTTGAAATGACAGTTGCTAGAAAGACTACAGGGAACACACATGCACATGGTAATCTTAACCCTTTAACCCCCTGACAACATGTCACAAGGCCGGTCGTTAAGGACCATGGGGCATTCTGTTTTTTTGTTACAATGAATTCCGGGGTCAACAGGCACCTTGCAGTCGTGCGCCAATGCTGGAATTCCATGATGTACCAGGACTGTCAATGATCGTTAAGTGCTGGACAAGGCATGATGGTCCTGACATGTCAAGGGTCCTTAAGGGGTTAAGGACCAGAGGAATGTGCAACACTTTTCTTCACAGTGTAATATGCACTCCTTGGGGTTATGTTCTAAAGCGTGCTAATAAAGCGGTAATAAAGCAGAGTTGATATCACTTCTCCAGTTCATATGTTATTGTATGAAGCTTATGCACTAAGCTCTCCAAAGTGCTAGAAAGCTTAGTTAATTGCCTCCAATGAATAACACAGAAATTGAAGAAGTGATTGCACTGCAGAAGTTATTTAGGTTCATCACCTCTTAGTGAATCACCCCCTTTTTTCCTTAAAGGGTTATATATAGGTGTGCGCGAAAGGTCCCATCTTTTTCCACAATGTGAAAACCATGTTGTTGTCTGCGTTTCCTCAGGAAAATCCTCTTTAAAAACAGCAATTAAAATATTTGTTGTTTTGCCATTTTTTCACTGGCTAGAAAGTTTTCGACCATTGATTAACCCTTTGAGTGCCAGAGGAGTACGGAACGCATTCCAAAGCAATGTGTTCCGTACCCCTCTGGCACTCAAAGGGTTAACATATTTTTTGCGGAAGTAATAAACAATAGGAGCAGCTACGGAGGGAGAGAGACATACTGTGCTGTTCTGCTGTTCATTACTAGCAAAATTGAGGCAGGACAGGCAAGTTTTCAAACAATAAAAGGAGGACCTGGAAGGACCCTTATGTATAGACTGAGTTTGAGGAGGAGGAGGAAGTGATCACTACATACCCAATGTGGCCAGTTCCCCTAAATCACCCCTAGGGATCTTGGGGAAATTAATTTCAGGGGAGGAAGGAGAGGGTAGTAGTGAAAGCAGGACAGGTCGGCTACCTGTGCCTGCTGTCACACGTGCTGCATCTGCTGCCCCTGCTGCCACCAGTGCTGTTCCTGCTACCAGTGCTGAACCTGCTGCCAGTGTGTCTTGTAATTCTCGGGGGGGGGAGATGATGATGCCAAGTGTGACAGCAGGGGACCTTAAGTTACACATGCCATCTCCAAGCAGTCCCGCCACTGGTATAACTACTAAGAAGGTCCAGCAGCTTGTTAGTGTTAGTAGTGAAGGAGGGGGTGATCATCATATTACTAGTGACTGTGAGGAGGAAGACTTAAGGGCTGAAATTGATGTGGCTGGTGTTAGTGGTAGTAACAGTGATGGTGAAGTAACCGGTGGGACTAGCTTTAGGGGAGTGGTAGGGAAAGCAATGTGGAGCATCTAGACTAGTGGTCAAAGAAGCCCACACCATTCTCCTGATCATGGGAGTCCTACTCCCCCACCCAGCATTGTCAAGGAGGAACAGGATCCTGAAGAAGGCAGAATTGTTGCCTAGCAATAATACCACCACCAGGAGCACAGATCAGCTGTCTGTGCCTGCTGCTAGTGCTGCCAGTCTGCCTTCTTTAGGTCAACAAGAAATGGCAAGTCTAACATTAGAGGACCCTCTGCCACATTTCTCATCACCTCCTGCAACTAGTGAGATGTCTGTTAATAGAGCAGCAGCACAGAGGGACTGGTGGTGGTGGTGATGGTTTTGGTGGAGAAGCTAGTATGGAAGAGACATTGATGGCCTTTTAAGACCAAACTGAGAAGGAATGGGACACAAGGATAAGGATGGGCATCGCCACCACCAATAGTGAGGTTTTGGAATTTGCTCTTCCTTCTGCTGCTGAGTTGCAAGGGCAGCAGGATACTAAGAAACAGGCTAGTATGGGACGGGCCACAGTGGACACAGTGGGAATGGGTTCAACAAGTGAAGCAGAGCTAAGACTGGTTCCACTTGCCATCAGCAGCAATACTCCTGGTCCTAGCTGTAGTGCTAATTCTGATGCAGTAGCAGCAACAGCAGCAACATCATCCTCTGCCCCAGTCAGGGAAGGGGAATATAGGGTTAACTTTAAAAATGTTGCACACAAAAGAGAGTGCAACTACATGGTGAATTAACCATGTCATTGTGATTAAAAGGGTGACATGAGAATCTCTCCCTGCATAAAAAGTGGAAGATTCTCATGTCATGGCATTAAACATCGATGCACTGGTGTGTCTCTCTCTCTCTCTCTCTCTCTCCTTCTCCAGTTCTGTTGTTCCAGGATTATTGAGCGAAGACATTTGGACATCTTTTTATGCTACACCTGATCCCATTGTTGCTGAACGCTGCTCCGGGCTCTCCCTCCCCTTCTTTATGAGCTCAGCTCCTCCCTGTTATTCTGCAATCCAGGCCTACATTTTCACCATCAAAAAGCAGACACAGTTTTTAAAGATGCAGCATTTTGCTGAACCAAGAAACCATGGAAGTAATCTTGGTGTTGGAGTAATAAACAGCAAACTTGACAAAGATGGTCAGAAAAATCACACATGACTGCTATTGCATTCTGGCAGAGTGGCATCTTCAATGCTCTTTTTTTTTACCCAAACCAGCGACCCCTCAGACATGTCCCAGATTGCCCTCAATCACCCTCATCACACTCAGTTATTAACTATTAACCCCACTGATGCCACACAAACTCACAGAAATTGGAAGAGTTAAATGAAACTAACATTAATTAAGCCTCCACCCCCTAGCCTAATTTGATTCACCGTTAGCCCCTCAATTGACAGATTGGAGACACATTGAAATAAATATGTTACAACCACTCTGACAAATGAGGGATAACCGTACTTCCCTTGGGCTTTTTCAGCCTCATTTGGAATAATTTTGAAGCATTTTCATTTTTATTTTATTTTTTAGCAGAAACCTGTCAGGCCTGGCAGACTGGCAGCAAAGAAATGAGAAATCCAGGAAGCAGGAAAGAGATGACCAGTGTTGGATAGGCTGAGTTGGCCGTAGGGACAAGAGCAGAGGAATGGGCCAGTCAGAAGGTGAAGAGACTGCAGATGGAGATGTCAGAGAAGTAAATAGAACTGGTAGACATTGCACACTTCCTTTTGCGGTCTGTTGGATGGTTTTCAGTTCTTGGTGTATACTTCTATAAACAGCTATTTTAATACCTAAAACAGGGGCATTACTTTGGCTCGCTAAAAAAAGATCTTGAGTTTCGCTAGATAAAGTGAGTATTCCTGGTGGAGAAAAATTTTTCTTCCCATTGATTTCCATGCAATGAGGTAGGTGAAAAAAGTGGGAAAACTGCACTTTTTGCAGGAAATTTTTCTCCAAGCGGAAAGTGAAATTTTTCGCCAATTTTGGTTTGAGGCAAAAGGTCTCACCCATCCCTTCTGGGTAGATGCTAGGAGTGGTCCCTCTGTATGTGAGATACATAGTTTCAGGATAGCTGCGTTCTTGGCAGAAACAATGACCTCATGGACTACTGGCAAACAGTGTGTGTGGCCAACATTGACACTTACTGCAGTGGAAACCTTTAGTTGCCCTCCAGCAAACGTTGAGCATGTTTTCAGTGCAGCTGGATACATTGTGAATGACTGTAGGATGCGGCTATCAAACAGCAATATGGAGACATTAACATTTTTAAAAATTAATCAAGATCTGATGTCATCAGAGTATTAATAAGCAGAAACCACAAATGACAGTGAAAACCAGGACAAATGAAAGAACAGCAGCACAGATGAGGAGGAGGAGGGATGTGAAGAAGGGTTGCTACCATCTACCACACTTGGGACCACTGCTATGACCAATAAGTAATGTGTATCAGTAATTGGAGGAGGAGGATTGACACAAACATGATAATTGTAAAAATTACTATTGGAACACACACACACATATATATATATATATATATATATATATATATATATATATATATATATATATATATACTGTATATACACAGATCAATCACACCACGCCATACACATCTGCCACATTGTAGGACTTTCAGCTTCTTGTTTCACCACTAGAGCCCTCAGAAGAAGTAATATTGTGGTGGGAAATTTTGCACCATAGGAAACACAGTTGAAAAATGTGCTATCATTGGTGAAAAGGAGGAAAATTTAGCACTGGAGAAAAGGAGAAAACTTTTGTGAAAAAAGCAACAAATTGTCAGTTTTTTGTGAAAAGTCATTTAGGGAATTTTTCAGACTTTTTGTCCACCCCAGTGAACACCCTGGCACATACCCATACTGGGAGGGTTAATGAAAGACAAATGTATTCTATGGAAAGAAGGAACACTGAGGTAGCAGAGCACTCTTGCCTCCATGAATAATAACCTTCTCTATTTCTGGACCAAACAACTGCTTCCCCACAAATGGAAGAGAGACCAAGAACATCTTGGAGGACTGGCCTGCAGATCAAAATTTTAGCCAAAGGGTACTTCGCACAGCAACAGAGAGCACAAAGGACTTCCCAGCGAGCCTTGCAGAATCAAAATCAGCCTCATGAAGATATGCATTAACCTCAAGGATCTTAGAAACAGCAAGAACAATGTCCTGTCTAGGTTCTTCCACATGGACTGCTCCTAACAGTTTCTCACACCAAGCAGTCATGGCCCTGGTAACCCACAAATTAGTGAAGCTCAGGCTTAAAGTGATAGTAATGTTTCACAAAAACAGCAGTTCCAATAAATCTTCATAGTATTTGGGCCATAGAGAGCGTTATTTCAATACTGTGAGAGTTGTAGTTCAAGAGTAATTGAATGATAAAGTTTCCATCTCCAGCCCCTTTTACCTAGTATAAGCCCCCACTACTCAGATGTGGAATCCAGTCTATAGACCAGACAGCTCACATCAATGGTCAATCTTATTACTGTGAGAACAATGAAAACCCTGCCCCCCCTTGACAGGTTTTTCAGCTTTTTCCCTTATCTTAAATGAAGATTGTCCCTCTCTGCAATCTACCTGGACAAACCCTGCTGCTCTTAGCTGAGCAGTGTTACATCAGTAAAAGGGGCAGGAGGGGGATACTTTATCATTCAATTACTCTTGAACTACAACGCTGACAGAATTGAAATAACACTCTCCAAGGCCCAAATACTGTGATGATTAATTAGAGATACTTTTATTATGAAACATTACTATCCCTTTAAAGCAGCTCTAGGGGCTGCAGAATACTCCTTAAAAAGGAGTTTATCTGACTGGTCTTTAAGTGCCGCTGTATTTGCAAGTGGCAATGCTGTAAGCTTTGATAGGCGTAAAATGGGATGGTCAACTTATGGGGGTTGGGTAGGTCATTGATTTAGAGCAGCAGAAGAGAAGGGATATACAAAATAATAAATAGTAAATATAAGGTGACTTCCGTTCATCAAGAAAAACCTGGTCCCAGGACAAGTGGTGAGGGAAAACTGGTGTATCCCTCTATTGCATCTTAAAGATGTTTGGGTATGAAGAACTCAAGTCAGATGCCTCAGAGATATAAAGGGTCTCTAAACTGCCCTAAAAAGACTCTCAACAGGTGACTCAGTGTCTTTCTCAAATTATTCCCAGGAGTAAATGAGCAATCAATATTATCTTCACCAATTCCCCTTTCCCATAACCCTGCCTTCCATGGGAATCCCCCCAACAAAATGACTAGATAACTGCGTGTTTTGGGGAGAAACAGGGTGGTCCTGCTTCAAGGACTCAAGGACTCTCTTAGTAACATAGTAACATAGTAATTTAGGTTGAAAAAAGACTTGCGTCCATGTAGTTCAACCCTTTTCCTATTCCTGTTTACCATCGTTGATCCAAAAGAAGGCAAAAAAAAAAAACACCCTCAAAACAGCAATTTCAAATTCTGCCCCGAATGGGGGGGGGGGAATTCTCTCCTGATTCCAAATGGCAATCAGATTTTTCCCTGGATCAACAAGCCCTAAGTAAAATATTAATCCTAATACTAACATACATAGCCCTTTATGCTATGCTCTTTTAAATAAGTATCCAGGCCCTTTTTAAAGGCGTCTAATGTATTCGATAGCACCACCTCCTCAGGAAGTGAATTCCATACCTTTATTGTCCTTACAGTAAATAAACCCTTCCGCTGTTGTAGATTAAATCTCCTTTCCTCAAGTCTAAGTGGGTGGCCCCTCGTCCTATGTACTGTTCTGTTAATGAACAGGTCTTTGGAGAGCCCTTTGTATGGGCCCTGAACATATTTATATAGTGTTATCATATCCCCTCTAAGACACCGTTTCTCTAGTGTATACAAGTTTAACTTTTCTAGCCTTTCCTCATAACTAAAACTTTCCATTCCCCTTACTAGTTTTGTAGCCCTCCTCTACACTTTCTCTAGTTCCATAATGTCCTTTTTCAGAAAGGGCGCCCAGAATTGAACAGCATATTCTAGGTGGGGTCTTACCATGGACCTGTAAAGAGGCATAATAATATCTTCCTCCCTTGAGTCAATACCCCTTTTAATACATGCCAATATCATATTGGCCTTTGCAGCTGCCAGCTGGCACTGCATGCTACTGCTAAGTCTATTGTCTACCATTACTCCCAAATCCTTTTCATTTGTAGATTTCCCCAGAGAAACACCATTTAAACTATATGTTGCATTTTTATTATTATACCCAAAACGCATAACTTTACACTTGTCTATATTGAATCTCATTTGCCATTTGCCTGCCCAGTTACTCAATTTGTCCAAATCCTCTTGTAATGAAGACACATCCAGTTCAGACTTTATTACCCTACTTAATTTTGTGTCATTGTCAAACACGGATACATGGCTCCCTATGCCCTCTGGGAGGTCATTAACAAACAAATTAAAAAGAAGGGGACCCAGGACAGATCCCTGAGGTATTCCACTTATCACATTTATCCAACTGGAGAACTTGCCATTTTTTGCCATTAATGTATTTAAAGAATTTTTTTGGGTTGCTCTTGCTCTCCTTAGCAATATTTTTTTCATTCTCTAGTCTAGCTAATTTGATAGCCTTTTTACACGTTTTGTTGGCATTTTTGTATTCTGAAAATGCCTCTACTGATCCCTCAGCTTTATAAAGTTTAAATGCCGCTTTCTTGTTATTTATTTCATGAATTACTTTACTGGTTAGCCACACTGGTTTTAATTTGCTTCTTTTGTATTTGTTTCCAACAGGGATACATTTAGATGTGTATTTTTGCAATGTTGCTTTGAAGGCATTCCACTTACCTTCTGTGTTTTTTCCTAAAAATATTTTATCCCAGTCAACAAGACCAAGGGATGAATTAAACCTGCTAAAGTTGGCCTTTTTAAAATTCAGTGTTTTGGTGGAACTCATACCAAATTGCTTTTTTGAATTAATTTCAAACGATACCATGTTATGGTCACTACTCCTCAAGTGCTCCTTAACTTGGATGTTAGAGATAAGTTCTTCAATGTCAGTTATTACCAGATCCAGACACGCATCCCCTCTGGTTGAGGTCTGCACTAGTTGAGACAAAAAATTGTCATTCAACAAGTTCAGAAACTTACTACTTTTAGCAGAATTCGCTGTTCCATTTTTCCAGTCTATTTCTGGATAATTAAAATCCCCCATAATTATAGTTCTCCCTATTTGAGAAGCCTTTTCTATTTGCATTAATAGCTGTGATTCTTCAAGGTCACCAATGTTTGGTGGTTTATAACAAATACCCACTAATATTTTCTGGGCAGTTTTACCCCCAGTGACTATTTCAACCCACATGGATTTTACATGTTCACTACTGTCATCACATATATCTTCCCGCAATTGAGGCAATAATGCTGGTTTGACATACAGACAGACCCCACCACCTCTTTTGTTTGACCTATCTTTTCTAAATAACATGTAGCCCTCCAAATTGATTGACCAATCATGTGTGTCATCCCACCATGTTTCTATTATGCCTATCAAGTCATAGTTTTCAGTTTCAGCTACCAGCTCCAGTTCCCCTATTTTACCAGTTAAACGTCTGGCATTTGCAAGCATACAATTTATGCCACTGCTATGTTTCATTTGTGAAATTATTTTGATGTGGTTTGTAGGCTTCTCCCTATGATCTGTACTAACCCCACCCCCAGATCCACCCACCTGGTTATTAACTACATCGCCTTCCCTTTCTATACTATCTAGCCCAGTATTTATTGGCCCCTCCCCCCCTTCCTAGTTTAAAATCTCCTCCAACCATCTAGTAAGCCTCTCCCCAAGCACTTGAGACCCTCTTGCATTCAGGTGCAATCCATCCCTACTATAGAGATTGTACCCCAAAGCAAAATCAGCCCAGTGCTCTAAAAACCCAAAACCCTCCTTCTTACACCAAGACTTCAGCCATGCATTGAGCTCCCTAATCTCCCGCTGTCTCTCTGGCATAGCGCATGACACGGGTAGTATCTCTGAGAATACTACCTTGGAGGTCCAGTTCCTAATCTTACTCCCTAAATCCCTAAAATTACCTTTTAGGACTCTCCACCTTCCTCTTACTTTGTCATTGGTACCAATATGCACCAAGACAGCTGGATCCTCTCCAGCCCCTCCCAATAATCTGTCCACCCTGTCTGCAACATGCCGAACCCGGGCACCCGGGAGACAGCAAACCATTCGGTTGCTGCGATCGGAGCCACAGATTACCCTATCTGTTCTCCTAATAATAGAGTCCCCTACCACCACAACCTGCCTAGGCTTCACTTTCCTCTGGATCTCTTGGTAGAAGAAGTTATGTTATTCATAGCAGAAATTAGAGTTTTAACCCATGCAGGCTCTTGTTCAGGAGAAGATGGGCCTGTGTAGATGTGTAGAGGTCACAGAGCAAGAGGGCCATAATGTACCAGTAAAGTCCCTAGAAAGACCAGTCTAACAAGAAGAGCAAAGGGTTAATGAAGGAAACCCCTGGAGCCCTGGTGGGTTTTGCTCATGTCTCCCTTGTTCTCAGACATAACCAGGATACCCCAAGGAGTGGAGTGGAACAGGACCTCTCCTTCCTCTTCTCTTAGGAAAACAGGCCTCATGGGAAAACATTACCTCCAAAAGGCATGAACAACTCTGTGACTCTCCAGCCATCAGATTCATTCACCACACCAATGGCAGTGGACACCCTGAGGGTGTCCCCCCACATACTTTTAAAAGACAGACATATTAGCTTATTCCTACACAGTGGGGCCCAGTTAGTGCTGCAGGAGACTGAGCAAACACAGTCGATGCCCCATCCAGTATGGCCACTATGAGCCCATGTAGTAAAGGTGCTGTAGCCCAATAAATGTAAAACATAAAATAAAATAGATAAACGTAAAATAAAACAAAAGAAAGGGACCACACCAGACATTCTATTCCAGACATCTCACCACTGCTTGGAGGTGACGAGCAATGTGACAGAGGGTCCCCTAATGTCACACTTGGCATTTCCTTTTGACCTGAAGAAGAAGGCAGACTAGCACTAGCAGCAGTAGCAGCAGGCACAGTCAGCTGATCTGTGCTCCTTCTGGTAGTGGTGGTATTAATTCTGTGCCTGCTCTCCTCCAACACCAGTTCTGGCCTCTTCAGGATCATGTTCCACCTGGACACTGTAGTGAAGGGAAGGGGAGGACTCCCAGTCCTAGGGTCAGAGGAATGGTGTGGGATCCTTCACTCCTAATGCTAACAAGCTGCTGGTAGCAGTAGTACTAGCACTGGCAGAACGGCTTGGGAATGGCAAGTGTGTTTTGGGTCCCTTGCTGTCACACTTGGCATCATTTTCTCCTCCCCTACTCCTGAGTACTACAAGACACACTAGCAGCAGGCAAAGTATTGGTGGCAGCAGGTGCAGCAATGGCAGAAGGTACAGTGCTGGTGGCAGGAGGGGCAGCACATCTGGCAGCAGGTACAGGCAGCTGACCCGTCCTGCTCTCACTAGTACTGCCCTTTTTTCCCTTTCTTCCCATTCCCTTTTCCCCCTCCCTTCCCATTAAATTCCCCAAGATCCTTTGGGATGATTTAGGGGGACTGGACATCGTTGGTTCAGTACTGCTAGTCACTTCATCCTCCTCCTTCTTCTAAGACTCAGTGGACACATAATAAGGGTCCTTCCAGTTCCGCCTTTTGCTTCTCATAGTGATAGCTATCACTATGAGCCTCTCCTGCCTCAATTTTTCCAATATATCACAGCAGAAAAGCACAGCCTGTCTATCTCGCGCTGTAGTTGCTTCTATTGAGTCTGCCTTCTGCAAATACGTCACATTTAGTGGAAACAATGTAAATCAATGGGCAGAAACGTTATAGCCATTGAAAAAAATGGCAAAAAATTTTGGCCAATGGGAGAAAAATGCGAAAATTTAAATTGCTAGTTTTAAAGCGGATTTTCCCATGAAAAAGCGGATAACAATGTGGTTTTCACAAAATTTCTCGCAGCAACACAGAAACAACTTTAGCCCATCCCTACAATATAGCCAGCTTCACTGAAAAACACACAATCTCAGCACTTGCTGGTGGGCAACTAAGGGTTTTCACTGTAGTACATGTCATTGCTGGCCACACACACACACTCTGTTTTGTTTGCCAGTAGTCCATGGGGTCTTCGTTTCTGTCGAGAACATAGCTATCTCGCAAGTATGCTAATGTCGTCTCATATGCAGTGGAACCAGTCCTAGGAGCTACACAGTCTTCCTGTGTATCAGATACCAACTCATACACTGGGAGCAAGTCCCATAGCGATGCGCCACCACCCATTCGTCACTCTGTGTTCAGAATGGAAATTAATGTTCTGGTTGATATTTCTACTCCTGCTGCTGATATAAACCCTTTGCTGCCTTCTATTCACTATGCTTCTAGCAGTTTTTTGGCCCTAATGTTCTCCCTCTCATCCTCCACAGTGCAACCCTCCACTCACTCAATAAGCCTGTCTTTATATTCCTTGACAGAATCTCATTCCTCAGAGAGATGCTGCCAATCATCATGACTCCTTGCTGTGACAAACTAATCATGATTTGGCAGAAATTTTGAAATGTTGTTTTTAAAGTGGGTTCCAGCAAAGTGGCAAGAATATATTCCTTATTGATTTTAACAGTCACTATTAGAGGATCTTGCTCTAAGCACCTTAATGTCCTTGTAAAATTCATCAGCCATGCTCCTCAGTGTTTTCTGCCAAAAATATATCAGTGAAATAATTTTGCTAATTCCTGCCCCTACCTGACTAACCAGCATGGTTGCCTGCTTAAAAGGTTTCAGCAGCTCACATACATCAGCAAATTGTTGCCATTGCCCAGGTGACAAAGCGGTAACTGCCAAAGCCTTCCAGTTTTGCATTATGTACTCACTATTGGCCTAGTTCTGTTGTACAAATGCTCTAGAATGTACAGTGTGGAATTCCACCTGGTAAGGACCTCCATTTTCATCTGGTGATGGGGCAGGTTGTTATTATCTTGTATGGAATATAACATGTTGCGTGCACTGTATGAGCAGTTACAATGGGCACAGAAATTGCAGGAGAAATTTGACATCTCACTGAGGCTTTCAGATTCTGCCAAGAATCTGTTCATAACTAAATTTAACACATGGTCAAAGCAGGGCACATGCACCATATCACCTATTCTCAATGCAGCTATTATGTTGGAGCTCTTATCGGCAGACACAATATCATCTTTTATCCCCTTACCGACTGCACGATCCAATGCACGGGTGGCCGTTAAGGACCACAAAGCTTTTTTGTTTTTTGGGTTTTTTTTTAGCAATTTGAATTCTTGTATGGCAGAGAGGAATGAAAGCTGCTCTACAATCCCAGAATTCTATGAAGTGCCATTATCATCACCAGTCCTTAAGTGCCGGGACTGACCTGATGGTCTTGGCATGTCAAGGGTCCTTAAGGGGTCACGGAGTGAGGTACAAGTCATTCCTCTATCACCTGCTCTAGTTTACTAAATACAGCAATGACTTTAGGACTGTCACTCAAAACTCTGCATGCAGAAGGTGGAGTGCCAAAAGTATGAGCTATCCTTCTTCTTCCTTTTAATCATACAGCCAGTAACAGAGGCAAGACTACTGCCTGTCACCTGTGATGCTGTGAGCTAGTGTTGGTCTCGTGGTGGGATGGAAACCCAATGTGCAGTCACAGTCATATACTCCGTACTCTGCACACTTGTCCACATATCTGTTGTCAGGTGAATCTTCTTGCAGTATGAGCTTTCCAGCTCTTTTGCCCACCACACTAACCACCTGCTTGAAAAATTCTGACACAGTCATCCAGGGAGAGTAACTGAGGATTGAAATAGGCCAACAAGTAGCTACATATGACATCAGTTCTCTAAATCCTGGGTTCTTAACAAAAGAATACAGCACCACCTCCACTGCCAACATCTTAACAATGTTGTCATTCCACGGGCACTCTTTGGGATGTTTTTTGTGAAATGTTTGACTCTTTCCCAAGAACTCAGTAAATGTGGGTTGGCAGTACATTGCAGAAGAACCATGCAACTTGATTTCTTTGATAACAAGAATACTTGAGGTAGTGGGGGTGGAGGCAGCAAATGCGGGCAGTCTCTTGCCATCTTCTACAGCAAACTCAGTCATATTCCTCTGCAGCAGGAGCCATAGTTTATATTTTGAATGAACAAACTCATCACACTTTCTACTTCTATATGCCCCAGAGCCCCAGGAACTTTTACAAGTACTTCTGCTGGCTGCTAGTTGTTGCACCTCTGACATGTTGATGGTATGTCTCCAAGTCAGACCTTTGATTGTGCTTCAGGTGGGATCTCAATGAAGAGGTGCCTAGGTTTGAGTCTGCTTTTCCCTCTGCTCCTGTGTACATTACACAGATAACACATAGCAACATGCTTAGCCTTTGGATCATGAGTGAAATATCTCCACAATGTGGACTTCATTGACTGAGGGATTCCTGAGGGTCTGCTAGTGTTACTACTATTGGGACTAGATGTTGCTGTAATTGTACTTCTACTAGGTGTCACTGGCCCTCATCATAGCTAAGGTTGTGGATGTTGATGTCAGGTCATAGGTATGGGAAATTAGTAACCACTGGGCTAGAGTGTGAAGTTTTGAGTGTGGTGCTTGGCAGTGCTGGCAGATCTGGGGTGTTCTTGCTGTAGCCAAGGCCGGAGTTTCTGGCTGCAAGGCCAGATGTCCAGTCCAAGAAGAGCTGACAACCAGGCCTGGATAAATACTGCTAGATACTGCATATGGTTGCCCAATCTCCTATCAGAAAAGATGGGGACCCCAGTATGCAGAAGGAAAGTCAGTGTGCAGGATAACAGGACTCCAAAAGTTTGAGGATTGGAGACAAATGGAATACCAGCAGCAGTTGATTGTAATGGAGTTCTCTAACTCAAAGGAATAGTCCTTTTCAAAAGGCTGGCTAGTTGCCTGGAGACAGGATGCTGTGGCGGCACTAATCCACTAGGGGGAGAACCTAGATCATAGGCTCACCTAAGTACCTGAGGCTAGGGCTGAGGAAGTTCAGTGCTGGCTGGAACAGCAGCAGCGAAGGAAGAATAGTCAGATAAAGCATGGTGAGTGCCAGGGGATAGGAAACACAGTACCAAATGGATCATACAAAAAAGGTGGTCAAGGGCAAAACAGAGAGATCAGGAACCAGGCGAACTGCAGAACAAGCCAAATGGGAGAACCAGAATCATAGTCAAGCAAGTCAGAATCAGTAACTGCAGGACAGGAATCAAAGCCAAATCAGAGAGCAGAAGATGGAGTCAGGAACAAGCCAGATCAATATGGAGATAGGAGCTGAGAGAAAACAGTGATACTACAACAAAGGAAGCAAGCATGAAGATCAAGCATCTACAAGCCACACAGGCAAGTAGAAAAAGGAGGACTAACCAATCAGATGTAGAGGGAGGTAGAACGACAGGTGAGAGTGATCATGACAGTTGATAACCTGTATTGTTTTGCTGGTTATTCAACATTAGTAGTATGTGTGGCTGAGTGGGATATGGACCTGGAAGCGGTGATGATGCTCATGATGGCTGATAGTCTAACTCTGTATTTTGGTAATCTTTACTTGTCCAGGGCCAGACTTTCCAATAGTTTTCTCAAACAGTTTATAGTTGAGCACAATGCTCTTTACTTGTCCAGGGTCAGACTTTCCAATAGTTTTCTCAAACAGTTTATAAACCGAGCCTTTGCCTTTCAGCTACTTTTCTGGCCATGTCATCTATATCACTCTCAACTTTATCTCTGTCTGATGAAGAGGAGGATGTTGGAGCCAGCCATTAGATAACCTTCAGCATCACCCTCTGAATCTTCCTCACAACTTTTATATTCCTCTAGACTTTTAGAGGTAACATAGTGACATAGTTGATGAGACTGAAAAAAGACATGTGTCCATCAAGTCCAGCCCATGCCATAAAACACCCCTTTTGATCCAGAGGAAGGCAAAAAAAGCCCTCTGGAGCCATTTACAATTTAGCCACAAGTGGGTAAAAAAAATCCTTGCCGACTCCAAATGGCAGTCAGATAGATCCCTGGATCAACATCCTATCTGCATTGAAGCCAATTATCATAATTTTCAGTAATGTTCTGTGCTAGATGGGCATCCATTGCTTGTTTTGAAAGCAGTTGCATTATCTGCAAGTATAACATCCTGAGGCAAAGAATACCATAGCTTTACTGCCCTTATTGTAAAGAATCCCTGCCTTTGTTTTAGTCAAACATGCCTTTCCTCTAGTCTTAATGGATGACCTCTTGTTCTTAGCTCAGCTCTTTGTGTAAATAATTCAGTGGATAGTTCTTTGTATTGACCTTGAATGTATTTGTAAATGATAATCATATCACCCTTAGACCCTTAGCAAACCCAGTTTAGTCTCTCTTTATAACTTAGATCCTCCAATCCCTTTACCAGTTTTGTTGCATGTATCTGCACCTTTTCCAGTTCAACAATGTATTTTTTAAGAACTGGAGCCCAAAATTATACTCTATACTAAGGATTTATACAGGGGTAGCATAATATTAGCATCCCTTGCATCGACACCTCTTTTTATGCAGGCTAGTACCCCATTTGCTCTTGCAGCAGCTGAGTGACTCTGCACACTTGTGTGAAGTCTGTCGTCTATCAGTACTCCTAAATCTTTCTCTAATGAGGATTCCCCAAGTTGTTCCCCATTTAGAGTATATGTAGCAAGTTTGTTTCTACAGCCCAGATGCATAACCTTACCTTTATCTACATTGAATGTCTTCTGCCACTTTTCTGCCCATTCACTCAGTATATCCTAGTCCTTCTACAGAGAACTTTAGCCCAATTTGAAAAGGTTCCATTTACTACAACTCTCTGCCATCTATCATTTAACCAGTTCTCAATCCATGTACAGATAATAACACCCAAACCGAAGCCTTTTAATTTAAGCAGTAACCTGTTGTGAGGCACTGTAGCAAAGGCTTTTGCAAAATACAAGTAAATTACATCAACAGCAATTCCCTTGTCCAAATAACTACTTACTATTTCATAAAATACAAGTAAATGAGTCTGACATGATCTATTCTTCTTAAAACCATACTGATTCCTACTAATAATATTGTTTGCCTTCACATAGTTCTGAATACTGTCAGTTAGTAACCCTTCTAGTATCTTACCCACTATGGAAGTCAAGCTCACAGGTCTTTAATTTCATCAGCTTTTCTCCAATCACGGGGCACTATGCCTGATGAGAGCGAATCCATAAATATTAAATATAATGGTCTTGCTATTACTGAACTAAGTTCGTTAAGTACCCTTTGGTGTTTATTCACCATAACCCTCTCCAGTCTCTTTTGGTCCCTTGCCCTCAGTAAGCCATGTGCATGATGGAGGTTTTGTGGTTTGTGGTTTTGTCTGTTTGCCCATAGCCTTTCATTGCTGCTTCCTTTGTATATACTGAAGCAAAGAATGTATTTAGGGTGTCAGCCACAGCCTTATCCTCACTAATCAATTCACCTGTCTCTGTCCTAAGAGGACCAGTATCAAATTTTTTGCTATTAATATACTTGTAGAATTATTTAGGGTTTTACTTGCTCTCATTTGCAATATTGTTCTCATTTTCAATTTTAGCTAGCTTAATTGCTTGTTTTCAGATTTTATTATATAATTTGTATATTTTGAATGATGTATCTGACCCATTCAACTTAAACACTTTAAAAGCCTGTTTCTTGTTCCTTATTTCCCTGCAGACCTCATTATTAAGCCACGTTGGTATCACTTTGCTCCTCTTGTGCTTATTCCGCAATGGTACATATTGGCGCATATATTTGTCTATGAGCATTTTTTGGTAAAAAAATCAGGTATTGTGAGTATTCTCTGTTCATGTTTCTTTCCAGTTGACTTATGGAGGAGTACAAGAGGGTGAGAGAGAGTGAGAGGGTGAGAGCGTCCCAAATCACTGATTAATGAGGCTCCATCTCTAGTGAATACCCAAGAAAGGGGGTGTCACGGTTTTGAAGACTCTCAGACTTCAGGTTTGGTAAAATGACTTAACTTTATTAAAAGTTAAAGGCAGTCCCCGTAGGGTAAACATACATAACAATACAACAGTAATAGAATATACAATAGGTTCTACCAACAGTAATAGAACATACAATAGGTTCTACCGGCCTTGCCTAAATACCAGGCAAGGCAACCCAAGTGACAGTTTAATGACAGGCTCTACCGGCCTTGCCTATACCGGGTAAGGCAACCGTGAGATGACTTATACCGGTTCTACCGGCCTTACCAATACCGGGCAAGGCAGCCCAATGGCATGCAAAATGTAGGCTCTACCGGCCCTGCCAATACCGGGTAAGGCAACCTTAAAGATGGTGATATACAAGGTTCTACCGGCCTTACCAATACCGGGCAGGGCAGCCCAAAGGAGTACTGTAGTAGGCTCTACCAGCCCTGCCAATACCGGGTGAGGCAACCTACAGGATGTTGTCATCAAGGTTCTACCGGCCTCACCAATACCGAGCAGGGCAGCCTGAGCAAGTAGACCAGCTATCAGGTGACTAAGACAGCAGAGAGCATAAGTATAGAGGTCTAATCAGCAGAAGTCTATTGTCAAGGATAATCAGACAACTGCAAGGAAGTGGACAGCGACTGACCACAGTACTGGATGTACAGGAGCAAACCAACGTCCGCACGCTGGAACCATCAATGTGTATTGCAACCAGGTAGTGGAGCAAACCAGCGTCCACATGCTGGAACCAACAATGTATCTCGCAACCAGTCTAGTGGAGTAAACCAGCGTCCGCACGCTGGGACCAACAATGTATATAGCAACCAGGTTTAGTGGAGTAAACCAGCGTCTGCACGCTGGGACCAACAATGTATATCGCAACCAGGTTTAGTGGAGTAAACCAGCGTCCACACGCTGGAACCATCAATGTGTATTGCAACCAGGTAGTGGAGCAAACCAGCATCCGCATGCTGGAACCAACAATGTATCTGCAACCAGTCTAGTGGAGTGAACCAGCGTCCGCACGCTGGGACCAACAATGTGTATAGCAACCAGGTTTAGTGGAGTAAACCAGCGTCCATACGCCGGAACCTTCAATGTGTATTGCAACCAGGTTAGTGGAGTAAACCAGCGTCCACACGCTGGAAACAACAATGTGTATGCAAATAGCGAGGAGAACAATGTCGCCGAAGCGACAGCTGGAGCACGAGACTCAGACACTCGTACAAGTTAACCCGCAAGGTGCTGGAGCACAGGAACCCCGTAATACAGGCACACAGGAACGCTGGAACTCTGGAAACACCGGAACATAAACGTACAGGAACACTGGAACACTGGAACACCGGAATGTAACATACAGGAACACTGGAAACAGGCCCAGAGATCTGACAAGCAGGTCAGGCAGAGTGGAGTCAGAAACACCACGAAAGGGCAACCTGGAAGTGCTCACCCTGGGTTTAAAAAGGCTGTATGAGGAGGGCTAAAGACAGACAGCCAATCACGTATACTCAGCAAGTGACAGACAGAGAGCAGCACGAATCACGGGCACCGTGATAAGGGGCCTTGAAGCAGTGCTTTTTTTCCAAGAGGCTACTCTTATGGGTGTTTTTTTGTGCTGTTATTTATACTTTTTGTCTTTTTTTACATCTGCAGTGAATGAAATTGGAGGGTTTACAGCACCAGATGACCATAGACACAGCAGCACTGATGATGAACATAAAGGGAAGTTAAAATCTTTCATGTATGACCTGTTTACCACAAAATTAGAATTTATTCTGACTTTATTTTGCAGGTAGGATTAATTAAAAATGTTTTCTTCACATGTATTAACAGATGTTGCATTGTGATAAATATTTTGTATTTTTTTTAAACAAAGTCATATTGAGGATAATACCTATTGTGAGAGCACTGGTGTATATTGTATGAGTTGACACATATAAAAGTGTGTGTGCAAACACATACAGAACGTTTGAAGCTCAAGTGCATCCTGAATCAGAAGCTAAAGGGCAAATGGGAAAGAGGTGCCCTGTTAGGAGAAGAAGGGGAGGTGAGGCAATAGATGGGGAGATTATCTCATGGGGGAAGGTGAGGAGGCTAAGACACATGATGAGCTGAGGAGAATGGACATTCAGACAAATGATCTTTGGAACAAGGAGATGCAATCTATGGGTTGAGCCCTCTGCATCCTCAATAGGTACAATGGACACAGGGCCGGCGCCACCTATAGGCGAGGTAGGAGCCGGCCTAGGGTGCACATCTCATGGGGGCGCAGTTGCCGAGCAGAGCTGCACGCAGCTCTGCTGCTATGAGAAGAGGAGAGAGAGGCGCCGCTCTGAAAAGAGCGAGCGCTGCCACCTAGAGCATGCCGTCAGATGCAGCATGAAAACCACTGCGTCTGCACACCATGAAGGCCGCACCGTGACCCAGCTTAATCCACGGAGAGTTGATCTGAGTGGGAGACCGGGAGTAGAGAGAGAGACACAGTCAGCACTGGTAGAGACTCAAGACAGTCACGGTGAGGTGAAGTCACAGTGACAGGCAACTTAGGCAAAAAGGGGAAACCGGCAAAAAGGGTAGATCAAGAGGGGGATCAAGGGTAGGCAAGAGGGGGAGAAAGAGGCAAAAGGGGGGGATCAAGACAAGAGTCAAGGGTGGATTAAGGCAAGAGGGGGAGAACAAGGCAAAATGGGGGATCAAGAGGGGGGAGAATGGCAAAAGGGGAGAAAGAGGCAAAAGGGGGGATGAAAAGACAACAGGGAGAAAGAGGCAAAATGGGGGATCAAGAGGGGGAGAGGAGAAAAAGACAAAATGAGGGTGATCAAGAGGGGGAGAAAGAGGCAAAAGGGGGGAATCAGGAAGGGGAGAGAGAGGCAAAAGGGGGGATCAAGACAAGAGTCAAGGGTGGATTAAGGAAAGAGGGGGAGAAAGAGGCTAAATGGGGGATCAAGAGGGGGAGAATGGCAAAAGGAAGACCAAGAGATGTAGAGAGAGGCAACTTGGCAAGAGGGGGAATGAAGAGCAGGTGAAAGACTCAGAGGGGGGTCAAGAGGGGGGATCATGAGGCAAATTGAGGGGAAATCATGAGGCAAATTGAGGGGGGATCAAGAGGCAAAAGGAGGGGGGACCAAGAGGTAAAAGGGTGGGATCAAGAGTCAAGAAGGGGAGAGAGAGGCAAAAGTGGGGATCAAGAGGGGAGAATGGCAAAAGGAAGATCAAGAGGTGTAAAGAGAGGCAACTTGGCAAGTGGGGGAATAAAGAGCGGGTGAGAGACTCAGAGGGGGGTCAAGAGGGGGGATCATGAGGCAAATTGAGGGGGGATCATGAGGCAAAAGGAGGGGGGATCAAGAGGCAAAAGGAGGGGGGACCAAGAGGTAAAAGGGTGGGATCAAGAGGGGGAGAATGGCAAAAGGAAGATCAAGAGGGGTAAAGAGAGGCAACTTATCAAGAGCAGGGGAAAGAGGCAAAAGGGGGGAATCAAGAGGTGGTTTATACATACATATATATATATATATATATATATATATATATATATACTCTTTATTGCTCTGGTGGTGGCATATAACACACACACACACACACACTCTGATACACGCACACACTCTGATACACATAGAGATAAGCACACACACACACACACTGATACACATACAGACAAGTATACACATTGACACACTGATACACATATAGAGAAGCACAAACTCACACACTGATACCCCTACAGAGACTCACACACATTGACACACATACACATATAGGTAACACACAAATTGATACTTATACACATATAGGGAACACACTGACACTTAACACATTATTAATATGGAGTAAACCAGCGACCGCACGCTGGGACCAACAGTAATTCTCGCAACCAGGTTAATGTGGAGTAACCAGCGTCCGCACGCTGGGACCAACTGTGATTCTCGCAACCAGGTAATATGGAGTAAACCAGCGTCCACACGCTGGGACCAACAGTGATTCTTGCAACCAGGTTAATGTGGAGTAAACCAGCGTCCGCACGCTGGGACCAACAGTGATTCTCGCAACCAGGTAATATGGAGTAAACCAGTGTCCGCACGCTGGGACCAACAGTGATTCTCGCAACCAGCTAATATGGAGTAAACCAGCATCCGCACGCTGGGACCAACAGTGATTCTCGCAACCAGGTAATATGGAGTAAACCAGCGTCTGCACGCTGGAACCAACAGTGATTCTCGCAACCAGGTAATATGGAGTAAACCAGCGTCCGCACGCTGGAACCAACAGTGATTCTCGCAACCAGGTAAATGTGGAGTAAACCAGCGTCCGCACGCTGGGACCAACAGTGATTCTCACAATCAGGTAATATGGAGTAAACCAGCGTCCGCTTGCTGGAATCAGCCACTAAAGCTGAAGTGGAAGGAAACCATGTCACCGGAGCGAGAGCCCTGTACTCAGTGGGTATCCACCGAAGCAAGACCAAAGCGGTAACAGGAGACCGGAACACAGGAACCGATGACAGGGAGCAACTGGCAGGAGAGGCGGTAGATAGGAGACTCAGGAACTCAGGAGGATTAACCCGCGAGGTGCTGGAACCCGGGAACACTGGAACACTGGAACACTGGAATGATAGTGCACAGGAACACCGGAACACAGGATCACTGGAATGCTGGAACACCGGAACGTAGGAACAGCAGGCCCAGAAGCCTGACAGCTGGTCAGGACAGGTGAGGTCAGAAACATCACGAAAGGGCAACCTGGGAGTGCCCAACCAGGGTTTAAAAAGGCAAAGTGAGGAGGGCTAATAGCAGATAGCCAATGAGTATTTCCCAGCAAGTGATAGACACCAGATAGCACGAATCAAGGGCACCGTGATACTATGTAAGAAGCATGTAAGCAGAGGAAAAGCAAAATCACACCTAAGCGCATCCTCTTTGAGGTCCCACCTGAAACACAACCACAGGTCCGATTGGAAGACACACATAAAAATGTCAGAGGTACCATGAGTAGCATCAGTATAATCACTCCTAAAAGTTCCTGGGGCTCTGGGGCACATAATAATAATAGTGAAGTAGATGTGTCAGAAAGTGTGCCATGATTTACTTCATTTGTACTACCTCCCATGGCTCCTGCTACTGTTCTGCAAATGCAAAACATGGAGGAGTAGGACTGCATTTGTTGAACGAGATTAAAAATCTCATGGAGTGCCCACACCTGCCTCTGACACCACACCCACCACCACAACCACCTAAACTGCAAAAAGTCATGTTGTTATAGCAACAAACTTAAGATGTTGCATTCATGCAAGTGCCACAACTGATACTTGTAACTATTTACTAAGATGGTGCATTCATGTGAATGCAGAACTTCCCTTTGCGACAGTCCACTCAGGTGTTGCATTCATACCAGTGCTGGACTGCTATTTGCAACTCTTCCTGGAGCTGTTGTGTTCATGCCAACATAGACCAGACTCCTTTAACATTATACTGATGATGAACTGTCCCTTGCAACTATTTATTTAGATGTTGCAGTCATGCCAATAATACAACTGCCCCTTGCAACCGTTTAATGAGATGTGTTATTCATGCCAAGGCTAACATCCTTGTTAAAAATATCAAAAGTATATCTTTTTTTGTCTTTTTCATGGTGTTACATTAAGATTAGTGTGTACTTGTTACTGTGGGGAAAAAAATGTATTTTAATCCTTTGAGTGCAGGAGGGGTATGTATTATTTTGCACAGCTATGCATTTCGTACCCTTCTGGCACTCAAAGGGTTACACTTTTGAATGTTAGAATGATCCACAATGCATTGCTTTACACTGTGTTAGAGACCACTCATTCAGGGGGTTAAGGACTCAATTTACACAATGATGAATACTGTCTGCCTCTGACTTTGGAACAGGCCTGTTGTGGTACATGATTCTCGGCAACCCCAGTTAATAAATGGCCAGCTGGGCATCCTGTAAGACTTGGGTTTTCACAGCTGGAGAACGCACATTTCAATACACCTGTAATCGGTGTTCCAATCCTTAAATCAGGGTGAATTCAACCTTGGGTTCCCAGCTGTTGTTAGTTATGACTCCCAACTATCCATTAGCTATAAGAGAATGCTGGGAATTGTACACATAACAGCTGGAGAACTCACTGTTGCATACACGATGGGGGAGATTCACTAAGCAGTGATAAAGAGATGATGAAGTATAGATGACTTTTCCAGTTTATCACTTCTCCAGTTCCTATGTTATGCTATAAAGCCTATTCACTAAAATCTACAAAGTTGAAGAAATCTTAATGCATATGCTCCATAGAATAACAGGAATTGGAAAAGTGATAAACAAGAGAAGTTATCTCAACTGTATCACCTCTTTATCACAGCTTAGTGAATCTCCCTTGTGTTGGTCCTTTAAGTTATATGACCTATTCCCAAGTCAGGGATTAATCAACCTTGGGCTGAACTTCAGTTGGAGTGTATAACTCCTAATATCCCCTAATAGCCATAGCCAATGGCAAACTAGGAACTGTAGTCCCCAACAGATGAGAAGAGTATGTTTGGATACACCCTGACTCAGGAATAGGCCATATGTACCAAGGGCCAAAGTTAGGGTGTATTCACTTGTTAACTCTACAGTTGTTGGGAGATACATTTCCCAGCTAGACAGTGACTAGCAGGGATTCTGGGAGTTGTGTGCCTCAAAATTGGTGGTGCTCAGTTGTGAGCTCTCCCCTAACTTGGGAAGTGGCCATATGTACAAAGGTCCAATAGTCAGCTGTGCACTCTCCAGCTGCTGTGTCCATTAACTCCCAGCATCCATATCTAGCACTGGTTATCTGGGGATCCTGGAAGTCATGGCCAACAACATCTAGAGTGCACACACCTTCCTCGCCCCCTGTCTTGGGCTTTTAGAAGTGTCTGTGACCCCGTTGATGTACAATAAATTGCTGTAGAACTCTTCACTTTGAGGAGTCACAACCACATTTACAGGATTTACTGTTATGTATATAGTTTCTAACTGACTCACTTTTATTGTTTCATATGGATGATGGTTGGTTATTTTATTTGTGAGATGGGTTTCATGTTTGTTTTTTTGTACTTTTTGTGCTCATGATTCAAAAGCATGAAAAAAGTTGCTTAGCATATGTTGTTGCTAGTATATTTTTTAAATTCAAATTGGATTCAATATGTCCTTTAACCCCTTGAACACTGGAAAGATGTACAAGACATTGCAGAGGAATGAGGGAACTCATTGTAGGTCTTAAATGAATGGAAAGCTGGTGTTTGCATGTTGTTGGCATTGCCTCCCATAGAGCTGTATTAGTCTTCAATATGCTGGGGGTGCTGAATACAAAATAAGGTCCTTCCATTCCAATGTCTGGATGGAAACTTATCCCCTGGTATAATGTCACAGGTGTTTGCTTTAGAGTTTATGGAATTTTTATGAGATGCGGAGTTAGCTGCAATGTGATAGCTCAAATACCAAACAATGTATGGGATGGCTTTCATGAATCCTGAAGAGCTAATTGGCTATAACGGAATCTAGGCCTAAGTTATTTCATTGCAGTTGATAACTTTATCGCTTGATTTTTCTGCAAATTTTCCAGTAGACTTTAACATGAAAATCTGAGACAAAACCAGTGATAACATATTTAAACTACAATGGAATTCAACGTGCATTCCCCTGCCCCTTTGTATTGAGCTAAACTTTTTTAAACAAACTGGTTGACATAAGAAGCACTATGATGCTGATTTAAATTTAATTAACAAATTGGAGCAATTCTGAAGCAAAGGAAATGTAACATTTCCAAGTGTTCTAGCATTCAGAAGGTTAACCCTTTGAGTGCCAGAGGGGTACACAACTCATTGTTTTGCAATGCGTTGCATACCCCACTGGTCCTCAAAGGGTTAAAAGCCTCCCTTACATCAATGGAAAGTTTATATGACCTTCATGATGCAGTTGGTTTGTTGGATGTATCAACAGAGAGGACAAACAAAAATTCTAGTTCATGTAAGTGGAGCTTTGCAATGCATTGGAGACCTCTCTAGCATTCAAAGGTTTAAAAGTGCCATTTAAATTGAAGGGAATTCTGGGAAATGTTGATAATTGCTCCAGTTCTTATTAAATCAACCTTAATAACTCCTAAATCACATGCCCCAGATCAGTCTTATTGAGGTACTCTCATCATTGCCACACACGGTGGAACATGGCTGTCACATAACCCCTACACAAACTTTTCCACTGTTACAAATGAAAACATCATACAGGGAGGCACAACACAGGCTAAGCATTTGGTTTATTTATTTATTTTCAAAATATTTTAATTACATTTCCTGGATTTAGGAAAAAAAAGAGAAGTCTCCACATTACCTCAAGAGATCAAATAAAAATGTCTAAACATTTCCTACAACTTGCTGTTTGCTCTCTCTCTCTCTCTTACTCTCTCTCTCTCCTCTCTCGATCTCTTTCTGTTTTGCTATGTTTTTTTTATTCTGAAAGTGAATAACAGACTCTAGGCACTGCATGTGGCTTGCAAGCCTTACTTCTTGTGTGGTCTGTGCAGACTTTATGATTTATTCAGGTAATGGGAAGAGAGCATGACCCCCAGTGGCCACAGAAAGGGAGCTGCATGTGGGTTTAATGCTTTCACCACAAAAAATGTCTGCAATGACTAAGCTGTGAGGCTGAAGTCACTGTCTGAATGGTGCTAAAAGGGAACCTAAGCACTAAGTGTGCACTATTTACTACAGATTTTCCCCTGGGATTAGGCCAAGAGTTTCTTACCCAATTTAAAAGAACAGCATAGAAGCAGTTTAGAAAATTAGAGCAGACTAATTTATTGTACCCCCATTGAGTTATCCATCAAGCTGCTTGTCTTGTCCTACTTTTTATTTGCTTACGTAGGGCCTTATGTAGAAAGAAAAATAGTTTCATTCGTGTAGCAAACCAATTGTAACAAACAGGGCAAATAAACATTCTCACTGATTTAAATGGCTCTTTTAACCATTTGAATGCTAGAGATGTCAAGGCATTGAGAAGCAATGCGCTGGAGACCTCTCTTGCTTTCAAGGGGTTAAAAGTTCATTTAAATTAATGGATACTTTGGGAATTATTATTTCTTCTACTATGGTGCAGATAATTTACACCACAGTTGCATCTTTCAGCCCTTAAGGGCCTTATTAGGGATGGGCGCAAAATGAGAAAAATATCCCGCATGACTTTTTGCGAAAAATGGATGATTTTTCTCTTTTTTTGCAAAAGTTTTCTCCTTTTCTCTAATGCAAAATTTTCCTCCTTTTCACCGATTCCAGCAAATTTTTCTCCTATTCTAACATATTTTTCTCCTATTCCAACACATTTTCTCCAATTCTAACACATTTTTTTCTCCTATTCCAACATATTTTTATCCTGTTCTAACACATTTTTCTCCTACTCCAACACATTTTTCTCCTATGTTTAATATGGTGCAACATTTCCCAGCACAATATTACTTCTTCTGAGGGCTGTAGTCAAAGTTGTGAAGTCAAAGTTGTGAGTCCTACAGCAACATATATATTGAAAAATGTGTTAGCATGCTGTTAGCTTCTCGACCTAGCGCCCAATGTGAGCCACCAGAGAACCCCTGGAGGGGAGGATACCCCAGAAGGAGTAGCAGGCTGCTACTATACTCAGTGATAAAAACAAGGCAAAACAGTACGACAACAATAAAAGGAGGATACTCACTAGATAGGACCCTGGGAGCCAGATGCTAGGTATTGGAGAGTCGTGAGCGGTGCTAGTTGTCGTAGGCTGATCCTAGAGGATCTTGCTGTGGCAGAGGCCGGGTGGGGTTGCGGGCCGCAAAGGAGACAGACAATTACTCACCAGGACTGGAATCAACTAGAAGTACCTACTAGTGGTATAGTACTGTTGTCGAAGACCTGGAAAGCTGAGAAGAGGTCGTATGATGATAATGCGACTGGTGTTCAAACAAACAACCGACCGGAAGTCGATAAACCATGGATACACGATGCAAGGTCGGTGTGACCGAGGACTCGACATGAAGCGCCGGGATGACACTGTGGATACAAACAAACAACTGACCGGAAGTTGATACACCGTGGTGAGGTCGACAACACCAAGGACTCGACACTGAGTGCCGGGAAGTACGAACAAGAATAGTCAACAGATCCAAGTTGGCAACAAGTGGGCAGCAACACAACCTAAGGAGTAGACAAGGCAGGTTCGAAAGCCAGTGGGGAACACTGTACCAAATTGAAAGGCAAGAGGAGAGTCAATGACAGGCCGGAGTCGGATAATACAGGAGCAGTAGATGGTAGGAAAGTCGAGGATAGCCTGGTCGAAAACAGGAATCACAGGTACTGGAACAGACCTCAGGTTACAGAATGCTTAGATCGTGCACCGACAGGAAGGATCCAGTGCCTAAAATAGGCCAAGAACAGGGCTGGGAGGATGGAACCTAGCTAGAGAGATGGAAGATCAGGATAGAAGAGAGGGTAAAAACCCAGAGAAACATGACACATGCTGAGTGCATTTGCCCTTTGACCACAAAAAACACTTCCTGCTTAAGTGTCACTGGCACATATTTATGGTGATATCAAGTGATTAACCCTTTAAGGACCGGCTGTGCACGCACGCTGCGGTCACTTAAAGACCACAGAGCATTTTTTTGTTTGTTTGTTTCCGGTTCCGGACTCCCCGAATGGCGTGCAGCTGCGGGGGGGGGAGCCCGGAATTCCATGATGGTCATAGTACATCATGGGTCATTAACTCAGATCTATCCATGATGTACTATGACCATCAAGGGTCGTTAAGGGGTTAAAAAAAATAAAGTACAACCTACAATGTGGCAGATGTGAATGGTAGTGGTGGTGGGGGACTGGCGTGGTGAGGTTGGTGGGATCCTGACCAACTGCATCTACCCTGAGAGGAGAGGGATCATCATCATTTATTGCACATGCTGCAGCAACAATTTCTGCAGTCAGTTTTTGTACTAACACTTTACTCTTACGGCCCTCACTGCTTCACCTTTCCCCCTCCTGCTTGCACATTTGCTAGACATTACTCAACTACTGTGTGTGTTTTTACTCTCTACAGTACACAACTGATGGAGTGTGATGTCTTGCCTTGGCCCTCAACAAAATTCCTAATGTCATCTGCTGTCTAGCAAGTCTGCCTCAGTCACAGAGCTCCTAGTCAGCTGTCTAATATATTTATTTGTTTAATTATTTATGTATTTTTTTTTTTTATTTTATTTATTTTTTTTAAGTTGTCCACCCTATTTTATCACAGATAGTCCATAAAAAATATATAACTAAAAACAAATTCAACTTCTTTCCCCAGACTTCCCCAGCACAGAAACAATAAAAGTAAAATCAGCAATCAATCTGTACCCCAGCTTCTCCCCAATTGTGCCCCCAGACTCCCATACTACAGAGAACAAATGTCCTACCTAAATGACTCCCTAAATGAAACTTCAATTCCCTTTATTTGCCTATCTTCTCTAGCTCAAAAACATGCTGCTTTCTCCTCTAACAGACACAGAATGGCTGCTGTGAGAGCCTGACACCCTTTTATATGGTTGTAGAAAACGTTTGTGTGGTGGAGAAAAATGTTTCTACCCGTTGATTTCAATGCATTGAGCTAGGTGAAAAAAGCGGGAAAACAGCACTTTTTGATACAAATTTTTTACTATGTGGAAAGTGACATTTTTTGACGATTTCAATTTGAGGTGAACATTTTTGCCCATCCCTAGGTCTTATGTTCAAAAGGAGGTGTTCTGGGGCAAAGCATTTGCACTATAGGGGAGGACTAAAAACTCTAATTTTTAACCCCCTGAATTCTAGAAAGTACTCCAACAAATTGCTTGTATTCTATTGAGCATTCTCTAGCATTCAAGGGGTTAAAATCCCCTTTTAACTCAATGGGAATTTCTGTAATTTTTAGTTCTCCCCTATAGTTCAAATGGTTCGCCCCAGAACTCCTCCACTTTTCTTTTGAACATAAGGCCCTTTAATAAGTTAGTGTTTGTTAGTTTGCAGGCGATGTATTGGTCTTTCTGAACTTTTAATAAGCTTAATGGTCTCAATTCAGTTGTGGATGGTAAAACAGCCGGTAGGACAAAAATGGCTAGTGACCAGTATACACTGTGTTACCGAAGGTATTTAATTGTCCTAACAACAGAAACCACAACCAAAATTGAGCCAAAGAACATGACTTTTGGCCAAATGCTCATTGTGTGATTTTAGTTTCCAAAATCCACACATAATAGCATGAGAAATGGGATCAAAGGAAATGACTAACGCTCTGTGCTTGACACACTGTCAAGCTCCGAGAGTGAGCACAACACACAGTCGCCCTCCAAAACACTAACACTACATTATCCCTAACAATAAAGTTAAACAATACTAGCCCCAACACTGTCCTAACATCCATTACTTCAAAGCTATAACAGTTACCTGTCATCCACTGTCAGTCTTCTTCTGTCATCTTCTATCTTCCGTCTTCTTCTTTCTCTTCGTCTTCATTCTTCTGATCTTCTTTCTTCTAATCCTGTTCTCCGTCTCTGTAAGAGAAAAGAATGTCCAATTAAACATACCCTCAAAAATAATGCATTGAAGTGCTGGACCTAACCCTTGGAATGTTGGAGGGGTACACAACACATTGCAGAACAATGAGTTGTGTACCCCTCTGGCATGCCAAGGGTTCAAATGATGCTGGCAGTCCAAGATAACAATACATGATTGCAGCCCAATAGAAAATAAGATGCTGTCAGTCCATGAAATCAATTTGTAAATCCCTTACAGAGACATCCTTTCGGACAAAGAAGAGGATTACAAGAAAGAGGATCAGAAGAATGAAGATGAAGAAGACAGAAGATGGAAGATGATAGGAGAGTAACGGTATCTGACCAGGGTGTTGAAGACCATGCTGGACATCAGGATTACAGGATTAGCCTTTTGCGTGCCAGTGGGGTATGCAATGTGTTTCATACCCCACTGGCACTCATAAGGTTAATTTTCTTACATTACACACATTTTTTCAGTACTTTAGATATATTGTTATTTGGCTTGGGGCCCCATATCTGTACATTCACAGGTTTTTATAAAGCTTTTTTCCCAAGTTCCAGCATTGGCAGGTTAAAACATGTTAGGGGACTCTGTGCCCAAAAATAGTGGGTGCACATTTTCAGATGTTAAATTAAAGCATGTTATTGCCTAAAGCATGGAATTGAATGGAATATTCAGACTCGTTTTAATGGGTTCCAGTGGCTGCAAACTTTTTCACTCTATGTTCATTTTTTCAAATGGTATTCATTCACAGCATAGGTAATTGAATGGCTTACCGTGCTTGAAAAAATATCAGCTGTTTTCTGGCCGATGGGTCAAATTGAATTGAGGCCTATATCTTTAACCAAATAATCTGCTGTAGCTTATTATTTATAATGTATATATACGGGCACAGAAACAGGAATGAAAGTGAAGCATGTCACTTACTTTGATATGATTAAAAATATAAAGCTCAGTTTTATTTATATGGATCCCTTGAGTCACCATTTAAGTAACATTCAGTAATACTGTAGGGTTATGTAACACATTCATCATGTCAAACATGATTAAAAAAAAATGGGGACACCCATAAGTAAATTCACATAAGAAATGAGGGGAAATTCTGGAACAAATCAGCTGCATGATAAAGAACAAATAAAATATGTCAAAATGTCAATTTATTTAACCCCTTAAGATTCACTGGTCCTGGGATACTTTTACCCTTAAGGACCGCATAGACCACATTTGGGGAGCCAGTACATGTGATTGTGCATGTTCATCGGCCCGCCGAAAGAGAAACTCTAACTGACTGCTCCAGTCTTGGAGCAGTCAGCTCAGTTTTCCATAGCGATTGCAGCACACCAGCAGGAACGCTGTGATCATAAAGGTCATGATGCATCAGGACAGTCACCGGTCCTTAACGCATGGAACGACGACATGGTCCTGACATGTCACCAGTCAATAATGGGTTAAATTGAGCTTTTAACCCCTTGAATACTAACTGTCTACAAGACATTTCTTGTGTTGGAGATGTGTGTAGTATTCGAGGGGTTAAAATCGGCATTTCAATAAATCCACATTTTTATTTGTTAACTATGGTGAAGTTGGTTTGCTCCAGAATTGCTTTCATGGATAAGGCCCTTAGGGAGGGAATGCAAGAAAGTGGAGCATTCACTATTTTGTAAATTTATGTGCTACTTGCCATTGCTCATGTTTTAATGGAAGAACCTATAAATTCCTTGATACTGAATAGCTCATGCTCCTAAATTAACAGCAAAGTTAGGCAGACATATGAAATTGTCTGCTAATTGCCTCACTGAATTAGGAGCAATTGCTAATCCTCTCACAAAACTGCGGACATTGTAGCCACTTTTTGAAATACATTCGCTAAAAAATGAGCATACGTTTGCTGAGAAAAAACAAACACAATTTAGTAACATTTTGGTGCATTTGACCATCAAAAGTGCATTGTAAATCGTGTGGTAATTCTGGAGCAAACCAAGTGCCCCACAGAGGGGATGTGAGCATTCTGTAAATGCCCATTGATTTAACCCTTTGAGTGCCAGAGGGGTATTGCTTTGCAATGTGCTGCGTACCCCTCTGGCACTCAAATGGTTAAGAACGTTTTTAAATCATTGGTTTCCAGCTCATTGTACTTTGTTTGCTTCAGAATTGCACCTCTTTAGTCTGATGAATAAGGTCTTATGTTCAAAAGAAAACAGCAGTAATTCTGTGCCAAAACAAATGCAAAAAATATATTTTCAGTTGTTTAAATAGTGCTATTTAACCCCTCAAATGCTACAGAAGCAGCTAACACATTACAATGCAATGTGTTGTCAGACTTCCTAACACTTCAGATGGCCACTTTTGCTTTAGGTGGTGTTACTGGGGGAGTGACTGGTGGGAGGGGCATTACTGGTTACTTTATGACCTACTGACAGCACTTGTGTAATAATTATGTAACCAAATACATTATTCAGAACAAGAGCAAAGTGTTTTATTTACACAGACTAATTCATAAACACATATAATGATGTTTAACCTTTTGGGTACCAGAGGGGTACCACTCTTGCAGTCAAAGGATTAAACAAACAGTAATGAGTTGTATTTATGTTGTGCTGTTTACACATACACGTTACATGTTCTGAGCTCCATAGAGACAACAGGATAGGAAAGAGAGACAGAAGGATTTGGGTCTCAAAGAAGGACTTTCCCAGTTGCTGTGCCCTACAACTTTTCCAGTTTTTCAGTTATGTTTCTAAATGGTTTTCTGTTCAAATTGTGCACATATTTGTGAAGCCACCAGAGAAAAAGGTGCACTCCAACCACTGGGGGCAGAGCTGGATTTAGATTCCAGGTTTTCCTAGGCAAGGCACTCTGGGCACCCTTAGCTCCACCCATGGCCACACCCCATTCCTCACATGACCATGCCACCAGTCTCCTCCACTGTTTCTTGGCAGAGAATATACCTTTGACATACAAAAAGCAAGGACATAAAAGATTTAACCCCTTGGTTGCTAGAGAGATCTCCATCTGCAATGCGTTGGAGATCTCACTAGCATCCAAGGGGTTAAATAATAACCTGTAAAGGGGTGTATAAGCTACTGCATGGATACAAAGATTGCTATGGTCCCATCCACAATTTAGAATGTGGGTGTGGCCAGCACAGATGAGGTGCCCTTCAAAGTTTAGAGCTCTAGGCAGTTGCCTAGTCTGCCTATTCTGAATTTCGGCCCTGAGTGGGGGATATTATAACTGCTTCCATAAAGATATCAGTTCAGCATCAGCTGCTCCCCTTAGACTGAATCCTCAGTTCCGCAAAAGTATTGTAGAAAAAGAACTAGTAAATGTATAGCAGAGGGCTACATATACATACCCCGTATGATCAAAAGAAAGGTGTTCCAGGGAAAACCATTTGCACTATAGGGGAGAACTAGAAATATCCATTAGCTTGAAAGCTAAAGAGGTCTCAAATGCATTGTGAAATAATGAGTTAGCGATCTCTCAATCATCTGAGGGGTTAAAATCCACATTTAAATCAATGGGAATTTTTGGAATTATTAAAGGGATAGTAATGTTTCATAATAAAAGCAGCTCTAATTAATCATCATAGTATTTGGACTTTGGAGAGTGTTATTTCAAATCTATCAGAGTTGTAGTTCTAGAGTAATTCAATGACAGTGTCCCCCTCCCGCCCCTTTTAATGATGTCACACTTCAGCCAGAGCAGAAGGGAGGTGCCCAGGTAGACTGCAGAGAGGGACAATCTTCAATTAAGATAAGGGAAAAACCTGAAAAACTTGTCAAGGGGGGCAGGGCTTTCATTGTTTTCATAGGAAGAATATTGTCCCCTTCTGTTATCTGTCTAGTCTATGGACTGCATTCCACATCTGAGAAGAGATGGCTTACACTAGGTAAAAGGGGCAGGGAGGGGAAACTTTGCTTGTGAATATCTCTTAAACCATAAAGTTTTGAGAGATAAGACTTATATCATTCTTCATGTTTTTTTAATGCCTACAAAATAAAATAAAGTTAAAACAAAGTATTACTATCCCTTTAATTCTCCTCTATAGTGCATAAAGGTTTTCCCTGGAACTCCTCCACTTTCCTTTTGAACATACAGCCCATTTATTGCAAAAGACCACAATACTGTGACAGAAGAAAAAGTATCCTCACATAGCTTGTTGGCTAGTGGGTATAACATTACTAAATGGCTAGAGAAAAATGCACATGCTCAGCGTAATGGAAAGGAGTAAGTATTATTTAAAAGATTAAAAAGTTTCATCAAACAAAGTAATGCAAATAATATCATCTTCAATGTGTTTCAAGGGACATTTTCATCAGGAAGAAAGGAAATCACACCCCATCAAATACTCATGAAAAAAAATATTCCCTAGTGCCTTTAAATAAATTAAAGGAGCTTTCTTTTTTATTTATATTATATTGTTTTAATTATATTTTTGAATCTCTCAGAGATGTGCCCATAGTGCTTGTTAAGTTACAATATGTTGAGAGTGCTCCCCTGATGCCTTGTAGCCAGTCAGCAGTGTTGTACTCACCAGCAGCTAAGCTATGTCAATCGGTATGTATTTTCTTCTGTCTTGATACTGAAATGGTACGTGTTGAAAGCAACGTCTACTGTACTTAACCTTGTTGCCTTTGACTCACTGACTTATGTTTATAAAAGCAAAGTGGTTTTTTTCTGGAGTAAACCAAGTGCACCATAGGGGACAAATACAAATTCCTTTTAAATTAAATTGAGATTTTAACTCCTTGAAAGCTAGAGAGGTATCAAATGCATTGCAAAGTGATGCAGTGGAGACTTCTCTGGCATTCAAGAGGTTAAAAATCTCTATTCAAGTGCATGGCAATTTCATTTTTTATTTGTCCTCTATGGTGTAGTTGGTTTACTCCAGAATAACTTCACTTTTTGCTTTTGTGTATATATATATATATGAGCCGTTCTTTATTATTTTCTGCAGATTGTGGACTGTTTCGGAGACGTTATAGAACATATTTACAAAAGAAAAGTCAATTCATTCTGGTTCAAACCAGTTGCACTATAAAAATTCCCATTGATTTAACCCTTTGAGTGGCAGAGGGGTACGCAACGCATTGCAAAGCAATCTGACCTTTAGCATTCATGGAATTTAAATTCCTACTTCAACAATGGAAATTTGTACTTTTCTCCTATGGTACTATTAGTTTGCTCCAGATTTTCTCCCCTTTTCTATTTAAACCATGGCTCTTAATTGAATGTGATACAGGGCTAGTTGCTGTTAGAGGACAATTAATCCTGCAGCGTGAATGAGGAAAAAGGGAGAAAGGAGAGCCAAAGGCTTGGGTACTATTCTTGGCCTAAATAAAATTGCAGTGAGTTATTCTGTTACATTCTCTTTGAGAGGAAAGTCAATAACAGTTCTCTATAGAATATAATCATGCCTGCAAACTCAACAGATCTGCCCCATAGATTCTGGTTTTCAGACCTAAATTAGATATCCCCAGGAACAGAGGCTGATTCTCCAGTGGTGGTGAGTTTCTACTCCTTCCCACCCTGTCCTCCCACTTTCTAGCCACTTCTCCCCCTTCCTTCCCTGTTCTGCTCCCTTTCAGGCCAATTTATGACACAAATATATCAAAATGTTAACATTGTGATTTCTATTACAAGTTTGAAGCACCTGCGAGTGATTGAGAAGCGTGTGTGTCGGTTTATATACATTAATCACAAACATATCAAAGCCACACCCACCATATTAAGCCCCAGCCCCCTTATGATGCAACTCGCGTCAATGACATTCCCTGGTCGGCAGCTCATGAGCCCTCTCTGGGGGGTCAAGATGAGCAAGTTCCCAGATATGAATGTGATAGAAATGGCTGAGTCATGCTGTCAGAGCTTTCAGGAAGTAAGCTCTCTGT
Organism: Rhinophrynus dorsalis; assembly: GCA_037306005.1. Classification (NCBI taxonomy): domain Eukaryota; kingdom Metazoa; phylum Chordata; class Amphibia; order Anura; family Rhinophrynidae; genus Rhinophrynus; species Rhinophrynus dorsalis. Next base: position 162,024,492 of record CM074718.1, read on the forward strand.
AAATTTACTTTCTGATTCCTTTTAAAACAACAGACAGTGATGAAAGTGCTCTTGTTTTACTCAGGAGGAAAAGCTCTATAACATATAGGTTTCATAAAAACGTTTACTGCTACTTTAAGCGCCTGACCTACAGGGTATTACACAGTAATGCATTTGAGCCTTCTGTAGCATCCAAATAGGGTTAACATTTGTTTTGCAAAAGTATACTGGTTGTGGTTTGTCTTGGTTACCCTAGAGTTGCTCTGAAGAACTAGTGTATGCTTGCATTTTCTGGGACCCTCCAAGGTAGAGGTTATATTAAGAATCCAGCTGATTTCCATTAAATTCTTGTTCTGTTGCTTTTCACTTAGTGAGGTTAGAATTATTTATGTCAACCATGTATGACAACTGCAGTTTTTGTCTGCTGCTGAGTTCTTGTTTCTGGATTATTGTACACTAGAGTAGAACAGCAGAGTGGCACTGTAAAATTTATATGCTACCAAGCAAGATAAGAGGCCATTGCCTGACACTTTTTTTGTTAAAGGTTCAATAGAAATGTATACTACTTTGCCAATTTGGTTCTAGATTGCTGGAACTACCCCCAGCTCTCTTGTTCATATTTCCAGGTATCAAATCTAAATGAGATCTGTAATCAGGGAATAATCAAAATTAGGAGTTCACTGGGAATTCTAAGTGCAAAAAAAAAAAAGCAATAAAATATCATTACTGAGATATGATTGTCTGTTTTCTGATACAGATTAATTAACCCCCTGAGTGCCAAGGGGGTACAATGTACATGCTTGGACAGCTGTTACCACTGTGCCAAGCATGTACATTGTATGACTGAAATGTGGTCACTGTTTTAGCCTCTACTTCCGGCATGCAGTAAAAAAAGCAAAAAAAAAAAATGCTCAGCCACAGTTTTGATCTCCCTGCCGATCTCACTGGGAGATCAATAATTTGAATAAAGGAGATAGCACCTGCTTCCCCTTCACTCCTATCCCAAACTTCTGAGTAGGAGTGGGGGAAGCCTCCTCACATTACCTGTGACATAATTACTGGTAATGTGAGAAAGCTTTCTCTGATCCTAATCACTCATATCGATGCCATGGGGAGGGGGGTTCCACCTCAGCAGTGACACCCCCCTACACACAATTTCTTTTCATAATTTTTTATTCAGACATTCTTTGGGGGTATCAGAAGGGGTTCTGATGCCCCACAACAAGATATGAATGAAAAAAAAAGAAAAAAAAATCCCTCTGTGTGCCACAGGAAGTCTAATGAATTGCTTTGCAATACATTGGGCATCCTGTGGCGCACAAAGGATTATCATTATGCATTTTTTCCATTATTATTGTATTCAGACCTCATTGGAGTTGGGACATCAGAAGGAGTCCTGATGCCCACTACATGGTCTAAATAAAAATATTGTAAAAAAACAAAACAAAAACTCTGCATGTGTCACAGGGGGTCCAACAAATTGCTCTGTGACTCACACAGTTTTTTTTAATTTTGTTTTTATTTAGCTCTTGTTGGAGGGCATCAGGAGGGGTCCTGAAGCCCCCAACGAGATAGGAATAAAAAAATAATAAAAAATGTAACCCTCCATTTTCCATAGGGACCAATGCATTGCTTTGCATACAGAAGGATTTTTTTTTTCATTATTTTTTTATTCAGACCTCAACAAGGTCTAAATAAAACATATTGAGAAAAAAAACTGCATTTTCCACAGGGGGGTCCCATGCAATTCTTTGGAATGTGTTAGACCCCTCTGTGCCACACACATTTATTTTTATTATTATTTTTTATTCAGACCTCATTGGGGGTCACCAGGAGAAGTCACTAATGAGTTATGAGTAAAAAGAAAATTTACCCTCTGTGTGCCACAGGGGGTCAAATCCCACCCACTTATCTAACCCTCCCAGCCTGGTTCTACAGCCCACCACTGGCAGTCCCATTCCCCCAGCCTGGCCACCCTGCCTAGTTCCACAGTCTACTGGTAGACACATACTACCAGTGCGCACTGGATTCTTCTGGAAATTAAATAGTGTATATGGGGTAAATACAGTGCACACTGGTAATCACATATCCCCCATATGAACTATGTAACCCCCCCCCAGCCTTGCTCTGCTGCCCACTGGTAGACATACCCACATACTCTCCCTGACCCCCCCACCCCACATCTTGTTCCACTGGCAGTCACAGGTCTCACACATTCACTGGCTGACCCCCTATCCTGTTTCAACTGGTAGTCATAGAATTACACTGTTTGATTCCCCATCCTTGTTCCACTGGTTGTCATGCTCCTGGCACCCAATTTCGTATGCCAGCCCATACCAATGGGGTACCATTTTTCTTATACTGGCAGGAGGTCCTAAATATACTAGGTGTTGAACCATTTTAATATCTGTGAAGTGGCAGATGTGTAAAAAAGTGGTGGAGCACCACATTCTGGAAATAGTTGTGCACACTAACATGCAGCTCATCGTCTACTTTCCAAAATTGTATGATTTACCTACCTTTTATTCATTTCTCTCATTGTTATAAAAATGATAGATTGATGGTGGTGTAGTTTTGTGCTTCTGACACCCCCTATAGTATGTCAACTCACACCAACAGGGTGGACTTTCTCTTGAAAGAGTAGTAGCTAATGATTATAGTCATAAATTGCATGTATTTTCAATGCTATCTACAGAAACGTAGGTAGAAATGTAAAATAGCTCAATTGTATCCTATAGCTTATTTGATGCTGGTAAATGTATACTTTTCAAATGGTACACCTTGACTACTCCTCCTGCATATCTGTAATGGTCATGACAATTTTAGTGCAGGCAGATAATTAAAAAAAAAGTGGCTAGTGTAGGTTAGTGTTCCTGACACCCCCATATTTTATGTAAACCCACACAACTGAGGTACCATTATTCTCAGGTTGGTAGCAGGTACTGAATACAGTAGGAAATGTAATGATTTCAAAGATTTCAGTATCTTTGAAGTGGTGGAAATGTAAAAAATATATATTTGTTCCTATAGCACCTCCTTTTCTAAATATTGTGCACTTCAGCCCAGGGCTAGAAGGGCAAGTGACCACTCATTTGATGTGGGTCTGCTTTCCAAAATGGTATACCATGCATACCTTTCCTTCATGTCTCTAATAGTTCTGATCATTTTAGTACAGTCAGCCATTTAAAAAAAAAGAGAAGAGGTAGATGTAGTTTTGAGCTTTTGGCACCCCCTACGATATGTCAGCTCATTTGAGTAGGGTAACTAATGAATACAGTTACAAATTCCATAGTTTTCACATATTTCAGTACGTTTGAAGGGATAACATTTTAAAAAAATACAATTATTTTCCTTTAGCTCCATCTTCTGGAAACATTTGTGCTCACCCAAACATTTTGCAGTTATTGAATTTACATTAAAAGTATTCCATATCTTACACTAACTTAATACTTGCAACCACTTATTTTTAAATACAATATGCAAGATGTCACAAAGCCAAAGCTTCATAAAATGCTGTTCAAATAGTACATAAAAATAAGTGAAATATGTAAATTAATATGATCAGTGTTTGCAACATGAAAATGGAGTCTTTGATGCCAATGCATAATTGTATGCCTATTATTTATTTAACACAAGCAACATCCTCATGCTATGAAAAGAATGGTAACAAAATGTAAATGGGGAGAGAAAATGAGAGAAGGGGGAAAAAAAGTTGAATTTGTGAGATGGCCTTGAAGGAGAGCAGATATGCAAATAAGAGCCACACAGTTTCCTTTGTGAGTAGTTTTGAAAGCATTATAAGGTGGAGGCTCGACTTCATGAACGATATGGCTCTGTAATAAATTTGGTAACAAGTGACAGGGACTAGCTCTATGGAATGTATATAAAGACGAGCAAAAGTTGAGTGGAAACAAATTAGATATTGTTGCAAAAGTAGTCTAATATATAGATAAATAACGTATCAAATTCGGCTACTATAAATTGATAGATAAAAATGTGGGAAAATAGGCTGCTTAATATAAGATGTTCCTCTACCTGGAAATTGATAAAAATAATGTATTAAAATAAAGCAAATAGACAAAAAGTAATATACAAGATTGCAATTTGGATGATCAAATATATCCAGATTAGTATGATATGGGAAATCTAGTGATCTAAAATATCTAATATAGGCCGAATTTGTCAATATTCTTCCCTGTCATCCAACCTGGTGTAAAAGGTGCCGTCACCAGAAAGATGTCAACACCGGCATGGGTGGGAGAGCATAAACAGTGGTCTAATGAAAATAAAAAGAATGATGTCTCTATAACATATTCTAAAATTAACAATAGATGCTGGAGGACTATATGGTGATAAACCTGGTATGGAAAATGGGAGACCAGCAATACAACCAACTCACAGACAAGGGGTTAAAATCTGGCCACACCACCATCTCTGCCCCCTAAATATCTAGGATGGGCACAGAAAATAAAGTGGTAAAAGTGAATAAAATAGTGTGGGAACAAACAGGCTTCCAACCCAGCTGTGATGAGATGGGGTATGCCACATAGAGAAAATAAATAAAATAGCGTTTAATAGAACAGATACAGCTGAGTGGAAGCAAACAGAGGACCCAGCTGAACAGACAAACTGAAGGAAGTATATCAGCAACCAGCAGGTTAATGGCCAAGCTCCTCTCAGAGTGCGCCACTAAGATATATAATAGTGGAATAGAAACCATGAATGAACTGGTGGATCAACTTATGAAAAAGTCCGTCTGGATACAGTGTGTCAGGCAGAGTATTGCCTGAAATAAAAAAATGAAAAGCTAGTATCTGTGTGGATCCAATTAAGATACAATAAAACAAAGTCAAGTAAATAAATAGTTTGTGAGAATCCATAGGTGTATTGGTATAGTCTTCCAAATGTCAAATGGAATTAGAAATAACTGGTAATGTTTGTGACTTTAAATATAAAAAAGCCATATCTATGTTGCCAGTGAGAAACCAGAGACTGAATGGTTTGGAGGGTAATAAAGAGGAAAGGAACATTCTTACCCTCTGACTTTCTGCTTCTTCACTCAGGTTCTACCTGCGTTTGATGTTATCAATATTTCTTCAGCTCCGTGTGTGGTCTTCACCATCTCATTACTAAAGGTCATTCGACTTGTTATCTTGAGTAGTTATCAAACAAATCAAACATGCTCCTCCCTACACGTTTCAGAGAACAACTTTCTCCTTCTTCCGGGGATCATAAATAGTCTAACCAAAGTTTCCAAATAGTCATGAATTTAAATTTTTCATTAAATTTTCATATGATTCAGTTTCTCTATAATCTTGGAAAATATAATTTGCCATTCTAGTTTGGTAGAGGTTCTGTTTGATACACTTATCTGGCACACACATTATAGTAGCATCAAGGGCCAACATATGCTTTATTTTATTCATGTGGCTGTCCAGAGACCCCTGCATTTATTTATTTATATTTATTTATTTTTACCACTTGAGCATTGGGCATTGCAAAGAACAGATCTCGAGTACACAAAGGATTTGTGAACTCCAGAGGTCATTACAGGCCACTCAGGTGCAATAAAAGGGCAAAACTTCCCAGTTATGCAGGAAACCCTCACATGCTTGGTGGAGATCAGGAAATATGTGTAGAGAGGTACTGTTTTTGTATGGCGGTATGGACTACACCAGGGGTGTCCAACTTTTTCCTCAAGGGCCAGAAAGAGAAATCAGCACTGAATCATGGACAAGATACCATTACATAATGTAATAGTGTAAAAAGACAACCATGCTGAAAAATACATTTTATATTTAATATTATATGCAATACACAGCTTTGCTAATAATGTGCCTTACATTTTGCTACATCAGTTTAAATTTTTACTACAAACCAGTGGTTCTCAACCCGTGCCCTGGCTACTAACAGGCCAGGATTTGAGAATTTCCTTTTAAGATCACAGATGAGTTAATCAATATGAATGAGCCTCTGATCAACACACTTGTGTTCTAGCAGGGAAATTCCTAAGTCCTGGTCTGTTAGTGGCCACTGAGGGCATGGGTTGAGAACCTCTGCTATAAACTATTTGTCTTATTGTTAAAGATGATGTAAAGATAAGTATATTCTGCAGCAAGTCACACTTTTATTATTCAATAACATTTGCATCAAAGTCCCATTTGAGTATTGCAAATCTTAATTTTTCCACTATGAAGCAACTCCTATACATCTTAACCCTTTGGGTGTCAGAGATGTATCCATATTGGATACCTCTCTGGTAGTCAAATGGTTATTGAGCTTATTGAATATGGCTCTTAGATTACATTGGTGTTTTGATGCAATATAAAAAGATGAGTCACTTCTGACCAAAATCTGGAGTGTTTACTTTTCTAAAAGTTGATTCTCTTCACAACAAATGGAATCAAGTTCTAACTGTGAAAATCTAATCAAATCAAAAAGTAACAACATGTATACTAGGACTGTAAACATCAATCAGTTCAGAGAATTGGACACTGTACTAGCTTGGAAAATCCTTTATAAAAGTACTCCTGTTATCATGTGGTCTACAGACTCCACAATTATGATAAGTATAGTACGATATACACATACCCTAAATCAACTTCCAGAAATACTTTTACCCACTTGTTAAAATGTCCCCTTGCATCCAAAAGAATACACAGTGTGGTTAGCAGAGCTCTTATTGGCCACCTACATTTACAGTACTTTCACATATAATATAACACAGTAGTGAAAGCTTCCTCATTATCTTTATAAGTGATGTTTAACATGGAGATTTGAGGAGAAGAACCAGACCCTCTCATCTTCTCATAATGAATTATCTCAGTTGAAATGCAGATTTTCTTAGAAAATACTATATATGCAAGGTAACACAGTCAGGGCCGGATTTGCCATTAGGCAAAGTAGGCATCTGCCTACGGGCGCATGCCACCGAGGGATGTCTGTCATTGGGATTTCTTTTTTTTTTTTTTAATTTAAAAAAAAAAAAGTAGCCACCTTGCTGGCGCTGGCACCCCCATTCCCTATTTCCTACCTCCCCGGCAGGACAGGTCTGTGCCTCCTTTGGCACAGTCTTGTAGGTGGTGAGCTCCCTCGTCGCATCTTTAGGAATGCATTCCTGAATAGGAGACCGCGCAGGAGCTCCATCAGCTACAAGACTGTGCCAAAGGAGGCACAGATGAGAGATCTCCTACCAGGGAGGTAAGAAACGGACAATGTCAGGGCAACATGGAGATGGTGGGGGCAATGTGGAGCTAATAGGGGACAAGTTGGAGCCGATGGAGGGCAATATGGAGATGGTGGGGGCAATGTGGAGCTGATGGGGGGCAATTTTGAGATGATGGGGGCAAAGTGAGGGGTAATATGGAGCTGATGGGGGGCAAGGTGAGGGACAATATGGAGTTGATGTCGGGCAATATGGAGCTGATGAGCATTGTAGAGGTGTCCAGTGGAGTTGGCAAATTGGGGGGGGGGCGCTTCACAGTTCTGTGCCTACAGGCTCCTGAGATGTAAATCCGGCCTTAGTAACACACTGGCAACCATGAGAAACATCAAGGAGTTTCTGCAGTATATGTCTTTTTCTGGAAATTAAAGAGTTAATAAAAGGTCAAAAAAATGTAGCAAGCCACAAATTAGCATACTTGAACTGCCTGGCATAATGGGGATTAGTGGTGTGCCTTTTTGTACTTAAAGACTCTCTGAATTTGGGATGTACTAAGATGTACTAAGAACTCCAAAGTTGGAGAAATCTTAGTGCATTGGTTCCATAGAATAACAAAGGACTTGTAGAAGTGATATCACTGGATAAGTCATCTTCTCTTTATCACCTTTTTATCATGCCTTACTGCATCTCCCCATTGAATGCTGGAGATTTGCAATGTTTGCAGTGCATGAAGACTTCACTAGCATTAAAGGTGTGTGTGGGTAATTTGAAAATGTTAAACTTTTATCTGTGGTGCACTTGGCTTACTTCAGAATTACTCCAGGGAAGAGGCTAGGATGGCAGTATGGAAACATATTTGTCATATCGACATTATGCACAAATATGTCTTCACCATCATATCCCTGTGAATCTGCCACCAATCCACCACAATCCTCCAACATCTCCATGAATCCACCATACCTTTGTCAGGTTTACAATTTTCTACTCACTACATTGACAATTACTCATTTGCATATGGAAATACACGCTAATGAGCCATTGTTGCATTCATATAGGTTAATGTTGCACATTGCCACATGTCCTAAGCTCCGATAGCAGCCTTTGCTGTCAGTGTTCACATTCCCAGTATCTCCAACCTGAGGTTTATTTTGTAATCTCCCTGCAACTTTCTATGGAGCCAGAGGACAGTTTGCTGTCTCTGCTAAAGAGAAATGACAGTAGATGCTCTCCTTTAACCCTTTTAGTACCTGAATGTCTGTCTGTCCTTCAGTGTCAGTGCCTTACAAGCAACACTGTATCCTTTTTGCCAATTTATATATTAACCTGGAGCTATATATTTACACATGAAAGCTTAATCTACCTGAGAAAAGCAGTGTATTGTTTGCATGGTATCCCAAATAAAATCCAGTGAAATCTTGCTTAACCACATATAGCAAGAAATGTGAAATTTGAATTTGAAGGAGACCTGTCACCCCTTTACAACATTGTGTAAATAGTTTTCTTATATAGCGAATATACTTTAACCTTTTGAGTGCCAGAGGGGTACGCAACGCATTGCTTTGCAATGCGTTGCGTACCTCTCTGGCACTCGAAGGATTAACGTTTATTCATTTTTTTTTTAAGCTGCTTGTTTGCAGAAATTAGTGGCTCTGCCTCTCTATCCAGAATCCTCCAGTGACGGAGGCTATGTGTTTGTAAGCTGGAGATCTCTCATTGGCCAGATATCGATCTCTGACAAACAGAGCGCTCCAGCTTACAGACAGAGAGCCTCCATCATCGGAGGAGGCTGGGTAGTGGGAAGGGAGCAGAGGTGTTGCAAACTTTGGAAAGAGCAGTGTATGCAGAAGTAGGTGCGGGGCTGTATTTATTCTTCTAATTTCTGCAAACAAGTGGTTTAAAAAAAAAAAAATTAATACATTTTAAAGCATAATCACTATATAAGAAAACTATTTACACATAGTTGTAAAGAGGTGATAGAGCCCCTTTAAATCAATGGGGAATTTTGTGATATATATATTGTTTTATTTTTTCCCTATAGTACAATTAGTTTGACTCACAATTACTTCACCTTTGCTTTGTTGCCTGCAGCATATCAGAGATGAAAATACATTTTTGAGAGTTGAAATGGTGTAAACATTAGACTTAGAACTGGAAAGAAAATATTCAACCAATATTCATAGTCCAGAGTACCAACTGAAGTTCTGTATAACCATTATAACAGGGTTTCACAGCTCCAGTCCTTAAAACCAGGTAGGTTTTAAGGGTATCATTCTGTAGTTTAGCACAGATAGTGCAATCAAAATGACTTAGCCACTGTGAACAGCCATGGATGTACTGAATGTGATCTTTTGGCATGTTCTGAATCACTGCTCTGGCATTTCATTAAGGTGATATTAAAGTTTAAAGTGGACCAAGCACCCAAATATAATCAGTTTATTTTAAAGAGAATTAGAAACTGCGTATATGTTATATTAAGCATTTGTTGTAGATGTGTTTGTTACCAAAGTTTCAGCAAATAAATTGCCCTTTCATTGGACATTAAGACAAATATATCAACATACACTTTATATATCAAAAGTCCTGAGCAAATTTACCACTAACAGATAACTCACAGTGTACTATCCAGTGTTCCATCACATATGTATAGATTAATACAGTACAGAGGGATTTGTTATAAACTTTGATGGTGGTAAGTTTGCATGCCACTAGGGTATATAAATATGTATGTTGTTTTATTTGTCTTGATGTCCTTGATAAAGACAGTTTATCTACTGAAACATCAGTAATAAATGCATCTGTTTGTAATTTGTTACAGAGTCTGGTGTGCAGTTCATCTATTTGGAACACATCTGGCTATCCTGCAGGGGCCACTGAGTGCAGGAACCCAGTATTAACCCAACAGAAAAAAATAAAATTCCATGACATTTCTAATAGCACAACAAGATATGAGTTTGGGTTTGAACAGAAGTAATTAGCAGACTTGTAAGGAATTAGCATAAAATGTCACACTGTTTCACCAAAGTATAAAGGTTAATTTTCCCAAAAATCATTTATTTTAAAGGAAAATGGTTTATACAACACAAAGGCAGATTTCAATTAAAAAATAGTACAACTATGGTGGCGCAACAATGAAACAGTTCAACAAAACAAACAATCAGCAGCCGGACCCTGAACTCCTACTCCACAAGTTCCCAAATAGACATACATAAAATAAAGTCTGGCGCTTTAAACGTCTGTCGGAGTGTGACTGTGCAGATATCAATACAAGAGACAGAAGATAAAAAATATTCAAATGCTTTTAATCATATGTATACCAATAATCCTACAACAATCAAATGATCTGCTGAAATCCCAAAAACAGTTTGGTGCTACATTTATCTCAATATCTAAAATACCATAACCATGAAGGAATCTTACTCTGTGGCACCTCAAACACTACAAACGTTATGATGTCACAGATTCTTCCCTTAATATACTCTCAATATTAAAAAGACCATAACATGTACATTAGCCACATGACTATCATCAACATAATATATACAACACCCCCAAAGAATTCTCAAATAACCCATAAAAAACCCCAAACTCTCCCTAACTATATACCGGTATTTCAGCAGATCATTTGATTGTTGTAGGATTATTGGTATACATATGATTAAAAGCATTTGAATATTTTTTATCTTCTGTCTCTTGTATTGATATCTGCACAGTCACACTCCGACAGACGTTTAAAGCGCCAGACTTTATTTTATGTATGTTCAATTAAAAAATGACTAAACATGTCTTAAGGTGAATGGTACACTAAAAAAATAAAACATGACTCAAGAAGATACAAGTGGTAGATGTGCAGGTCCGGATAAAAATGATAAGCAATATGTCAGGTAATATTTACATCTGCAGATAATAAAATAAGCAATTATCTAAAACATTTTGGGTCCTTCTTTTGAACACAAGGGACACATTTTCACCAAGAGCATGGAATAAAGGAACCTAATAAGTTGGGAATACAGATGGAGTTTTAGTTTTGAACCTTTGAAATATTAAGGATTTGCTTGCTGTAAAGAAAATTAGGAAAACGGTGGACCTTACGGAGAAAACAAATGATGAGCAATTCACAACCAAAACAACTGTACCATGGGATCAAATAAATATCTCCCAGATACCTATTGATTTAAATTGGGCCCTTTGATGATAGAGAGGTATCCAGTTCTATCATCTAGACTGTAAACTCTCTTTCTAGCAGGACCCTCTGATCCTTATGTTTTCTACATTCATTGTATATTGTTTTATGTCTCTGAATGTCTATTCCCTATTGCACAGTGCTATGGAATAAGTTGGTGATATATAAATAAAGGATAATAATAATAATTGTTAAAAGCCCCATTTAAATCAATGGGGATTGTTATTTCTTCCTTAGAGTGCTGTTGGTTTGGTTCAGAATTACTCATACTTTGCTTTCATCATAAGGCTTTATATGGGTGTCATTGATTTGTTAACGTGCCTGCGATTATTTTCAAGAGTGCTGTCTAGAAATGTGATTTTTTTATATCGGAAAGTATCTGGAAACAATAATAATATAGTCACCATTTCTGCATATTACACATAACCACCTATGGTGGGATTTCATTTCTTAAGAATGTGGGTGCCATACTGACGAGATGCATGGAAGTTTTGCTCCTGCACTAGGGTTTTTTAATCCGCTTCCATCCTCTTAGAAGATTTCAACTTGATGACTGTGCATCCATATATACATGGGCAAAGCTATATTTCTATAGCAAAAGGCTGAGGTTTGGGCCTTGCAATGACCTTGGAGGCCCTCGGGCCCATGGGGTTAGACAGCTGTGGCATACTTCATCTGTGCCACTCTGACATCCTAAGACCCGTCAGCCTGTCCTCAGCCTTACCCCCCTCCTTTCCAGAACCTCATTTGGAACTGTGCTGCAATTGGCAGTAGAGGAGACTATCTCCCGTACGGGCAGATTCTTAATTGCCTCCAGGCTGCAGAGTGGTTTTTGGCTAGACCCATGGGAGCATGGAGGCCCAATCTGGACAAATGGGTGACAACTTACATGACGCACCATCACTTACAGACAGTAGTACTATTACCTTCCAAGCTTTGAGGCTTCGGCTGGTCTTTTTGTGCATCAGATATCTTCTCTTGTGACCTGTCTGTGACTAACCCATGGCCTGGGTATAAACAAGCTGTTCCCCATGACAGAAGCAACAATGGGCTTGCCTTTATAGGAATCACTACAGGCCCGAGACAGTTGAATGCACCATAGCTTCCTGACTTCTGTGGTGGTCCTTCCCGATCACCCATACTGTAATATTCATTCTTGTGGACATCATGGAGTTGAGGGTGCATGGACTGGCTCCCCCCATGTCTGACCTCTCGCCACTGATGAGTTCTGTGAATAATTATTCCTGACCCAACTGTTGATGCCTGGAACGGCTACTGCTATGTATTCTGGGTGACTTCTTCCCCTTGTGTTCTGCACATTCCCCAGCATGCATCCTAATGACACTCACTATTCCCACAGTCATTGAACCACTCATACTGTCTCTTGTCCAGCTTCTGCTATCATCACATGGAAAAATTCCTGGCAATGCCAGGTGCAGTCAAACAACTGAAACTGCTGTGCAAAATGGATGACAAGCAAAATTTACCCAACGCATATCCCTCAGATGCCATGCTACAACCCTCCTTCCCACCTGGAGAAATCTCTGGGCAAGGCCATAGCCCAGGCTGTCTCTAAATTACACATGCCTTCTTTAGATAGCAATCTAACTTTTAAGCCAGCCTTTCAAGCCCTTTCTCTTTTAACTGGTGAATGCCAATGTACTTGGCTTCCTTGGATGATTTCAAATCTAGTCTCAATGCTGAGTGTCTGAACTATTTGATTAATAATTGTAAACACCTCTGTATTTTATTGGCAGGTGGCAAAGGCAGTGTTCAGAGGCCACATTATGTTTTATGAAGCAAAATTCAAAAAAGAAACTTAGACCAAGCTGGCCGTGGCACAGAGATATCTCACAAAAATGTACATAGCCCGATTTACGATGAACACCCAGACTAGCAAACAAAAATACCTTGCAGCTAAATCCTCCTATGATTCCATCCTGGAAACCAATAAACAGGGCAAATTATTAGTGAATCTAGTTAGAGCAATGAGGGGCACCTCAGGTATCTCTCACCTCTGGGGATCTCCCAGTTAATTACACCTACTGAGAATATAGCTGAAGCTTTTGTTCAGTTTTATCCTTAGCATTATGGTCCCAACACAGATGCTCCCAAGAAGGACTTTTCCTAACACAAGCTAATCTTCATATTCTCACGTCTGATTAACAAGATATGTTAAATAGTCTGATATCAGAGGCAGAGGTCCTGTCAGCAGTGTCTACACTTAAGTATCAGAAATAGCCTAGCCCAATGGTCTGCCAAAAAAGTTTTTCAAAATACTGAAAGAACATGTGGTACAACCACTCACATCCTTATATAATGACATTGTAGACACCGGCACAATACCCAACCACTTTAATTTAGCTAGAATCATTATTCTCCCTAAACCTGGCAAAGACCCAACCCTTGTATCATCCTATTGACCAATTGCACTCTTGAACATGGATTTTAAACTCACCAGTAAAATTATGGCGTTGTGCCTCAACACAATCCTATCATCCCCAATATCATCAGACCAGACTGGTTTTGTTCAGGACAGACATTCTATGTCCAGAATTAGGAAAGATATTGCCGCCATACTAAGCTCTGGTACTTCAGCTGAATCTCACACCTTGCTTCTAAATTTAGTCTCAGACAAGGTTTTTTTTTATAAGATCTCTTGGACCCATATTCATAGATTACTCAACCTTCAAAATTTTTGAAATAACTTCACTTCTTATATTGCATCCATGTATACTGTCTCAAAGGCCTTTCTCATGATCAACAATTTCAACTTCTACTTATTTTACCTGTACAAAGGCACTAGGCAAGGATGCCCTCATTCACCTCATCTTTGAAACTTAGCCAAGGAAACAGTTCCTCAGAAATATCAAGGCACTGTCCTCCCACAAAGGAATATTCAACAGGAAATATAGAGCATAAAATATTTTGCTGATGATATGCTTCTATTTATTAGCAACACACAGGAGGCATTCCTGCTATTTTACGAACATTGCATGCATTTGAAGAGATCTCAGGTTTCCGCATAAACTTTGACAAGTCTGAGCTTCTGTACATGACTGACGCTCCACTGGTTATTGACTCCACTATCTACCCCTTCAAATAGTCACAAATAACCCTAAAATTTTTTAGCATATACTTGCCTCGTTCCCTTGATCAGTTATACCCCGACTATCACATACATCTCCCGTGAGTTGCAGGATTGTTTATCATTACCCCTGATTCTTATAGGATAATTTAATCTTATTAATATGGTCTCTTTCTCAAGGCCCCTCTATAAACTACAAATGCTACCTCTTTATGTATCTAACTGTGACGTCAAACTGATACATTGTAAATTCCAACATTTTATTTGGAAAGGGAAATGGCCAAAAGTCAGCCTGACCATGCTGCATCAGTGCAAATCCAGTGGTGGGTTCCAATTTCCCAATATTCACACATATAATGTTGCCAGCTTGATCTGATACACAAATGATTGGATTAACCACCACCAGACCTCTCTATATACAGACCCCACCAGGGACCAGGATTTTATACCTGAGATTAGTCTGCCCTTTTCTTTAACATGTTCATCATTCACAAATACCAGCTTCCTGTCATTCTAATTCCATATTGATTAATACCATTACGGCATGGCAATTTATTAGGCAACATTCATTTTGAAATAATATACATCATATTTTCTTACATTCATTGTTAACCTAGACGTTCAACATAGCCAGTTTAGCTCAAGGTTTTATCATTGAGTGACATGAGGTATATGCTGTTGGTCAACTATTCGATCCCAGAACTAGCCTGCCCCATTGCTTAGACAACTTTTGCCACAGATTTAACCTCCCAGCTAACCATTTTTTACCTTAAATGCAAGCCAAATAGTGTTGAGCGAGCACCCCGATGCTCGGGTGCTCGGGTGCTCTGACCGAGCACCCCCTGAGGCCCGAGTGCTCGGCCGAGCACCCGAGCCCCATTCAAATGAATGGGGCGACACGAGCATTACACCAGGCACCCCCTGCTCTGATGAGGGGAGGGTGCCTGGTCAATGCCCCCCTTCATCTCCGCTATGCCCCCTTCATCTCTGAATGCCCCCTTCATCTCCGCAATGTCCCCCTTCATCTCCGCTATGCCCCTCTTCCACAATGTCCCCCTTCATCTCCGCTATGCCCCTCTTCCACAATGTCCCCCTTCATCTCCGCTATGCCCCTCTTCCACAATGTCCCCCTTCATCTCCTCTATGCCATAGAGGAGATGAAGGGGGACATTGTGGAAGAGGGGCATAGCGGAGATGAAGGGGGACATTGTGGAAGAGGGGCATAGCGGAGATGAAGGGGGACATTGTGGAAGAGGGGCATAGAGTCTATGCCCCTCTTCCACAATGTCCCCCTTCATCTCCGCAATGCCCCCTTCATCTCCGCAATGCCCCCGTACCTCCAGTCCCTGGTGGTCCAGCGGAGCGTCTTCAGATCTGTGCCTCTTCCGGCACAGATCCCCGCCACCCGAACATGGCGGGCGAGCACATGGCGGTACTCGACGAGTACCGCCATGTGCCGAGCAGAGCGATGCTCGAGCCGATCCGAGCATCGGCGAGCACGCTCGCTCAACACTAAAGCCAAACATTCTTTGCGCTCTCAGCAGCAGAATTCTTACTCCGATGCAATCCTATAGATGCACTTTTAACACAAAACACTCTTCCTTGCCTCAATATGGCACTGATGTACAATTAATATTGATGCCACTGGAGTATGAGCAAATGTGCTATGGCCCTCGGAGATGACTTGCCAATGTACTGGAAGCTTGGAAGCAGATGTCTCTCAGACTTTTACTAGATGGTTGCATTGCTCCCAGAGGTCTTACTTCCAGGTGCTCTTGTAATGTATGCTTACTCTAGATGGATAAGCAGTAAGTAGCTCTTCTGCTCTACACTGTGGGGAATAGAGGCCTGTGGTAGGCTTGGGCAAGATCCCGCAGCTTAGATGTTGGGACTATTTTGAATGCAATTATAGGGTTTGAAGCTACAGAACACCCTGCACATTCACTCTGAAAGGAGGCGAATGGGTGTGGGGGGGACACACCTTTCCCTCTACACATTCCCTATTCCCTTCCCTTTTTTTTCTATTTAGTTTTTCATTCACATATTCTATACAGATCTACCTCAGATTGTGCCTAATACTCTAAAAAAGTGGGAACATAACTGATTTTGCATTGAGGTTGTACTGTGTCTGGCCACTTAGCTAACAACCTGATTCTTCTTCAGCCATACTATGGTACAAATTTTCATTTTGTTGTGTACTGAACATGGGACACCATATGCTATATTCTCTGCTACTGTGAACAATGTTTTTTTTGGGTTTCTGTTGTTTGTATGCTCATGAAAAATTGAAATAAAATAGTTTTGGGCAAAAAAAGAATGGGTACTGCAATAATTATGCTCTAAATAATGCTAAATTTAGTTCTACCCAATTCCTGGATAATGTGTATATTTTGATTCACAATATCAATTAATTTGGGCATAATCAGCATTCACTGCGGGACATACTTTCCAACAATCTCAGTTATTCAAGAAGCAACCAATTGAAAGGGATAGTAATGTTTCAAAATAAAAGCAACTTCAATTAATCTTCACAGTATTTGGGCCATGGAGAGTGTTATTTCAATACTGTCATAGTTGTAGTTCAAGAGTATTTGAATGATAAAGTATCCCCCTCCCGCCCCTTTTACTGATGTAACACTGCTCACCTCAAAACAGAAAGGTCGTGTCCAGGTGGATTGCAGAGAGGGACAATTTTCAATTAGCACAATGGAAAAACCTGTCAAGGGGGGGCAGGGTTTTAATTGTTCTCACAGTAAGAAGATTGTCCTTTGCTGTGAGCTGTCTGGTCTTAAGACCAGATTCCACATCTGAGGGGAGGTGGCTTACACTAGGTAAGCGGGCCAGGAGGGGGATATTTTATCATTCAATTACTCTTGAACTACAACTCTGACAGTATTGAAATAACACTCCCCATGGCCCAAATACTATGATGATTAATTAGAGCTGCTTTTATTTTGACACATTACTATCCCTTTAATCTTCTGGTCAGATGGTCAGTTAGGAATGAGAATGTTCTGGCTTATTTTCCTACAAATATAAGGGACAAATAAGGTTACAAATAAATCTGAGGATCCAAATGTTTTCCTCCAGTCAAAATTTTGCTAGGTTAGGTATTTATGGGCAAGTGCATTTATGGGAAAATGGGCTGTATTTTTAAAGCCATTGACATTTTTCATTTTAGATCGTTTTGTCCATATTTTGCAGTTTAAGGTATGTCATTGTATTTTAGAGGATTTTGCTCTGCACTTTACCTTATTGTATATAAATATTATAGATGCATTCTACAAATTGTTGCATTTAAGTAGCATCTTCTACATTGCAGTTACCTTTAAACATATCACACTGCATATCATCTGCATTTACACATAGTGCTCTTCTGCCTTTGAAGCATAGAGCTATGAAGTATAAACTACTAAGACTCTGAAGGTCTATTGAAACATTAGTATAGATATAATGCCACTGAGTGTACCTTACTGCATATAGCCATGGTGCCAGTATGGCATTTTGCATTAGGTAGAAGAGACCATGCTGCCCCACCTCTCTGCAGCACAGAGTGCAAAATGCACTCGTCACTATCTTACTCCAGGTGCTTGTACATTTTCCCCCAAAAAATTAGTACACTAGGGGCTTGGTTTATAACCAATAAAAGGAAGCGGACTAATTTTGAATGGACATGTAAATGGTTTTAAGAAATACTAACTGTATTCCAGGTGATTCTTGCCTTTTTATTTATCAACTTGTGCTAATTATTTAACTGTATCTGTTCATGTGAAGATGGCCTATAATTTAAAGCTTTCCTGTTTGTGGATCCTGAGGAACATCTTTACAAATCTGCATTCTTAAGAGATGATATATTAACCTCAATCTGCTGCTCACCAAACTATTTGAAAACAGGTCTACTTTGTATTCAGATCCTTTGTTATTCTAGTGAAGAGGTTTATTAGGCAGGTTTATTAAGTAGATAAATATTTATGCAGTTTGATAAACAATCACATAAAATAAGCTTTCTCATCACCTAATAAGTCCTGGTTATTGTTTTCTAAGGCAGTAGATGTAGATGCAGTGTCAACTATAACTAGCTTAACATGTCACTTATGGAATAAGAAAACAAATGTGCTTGACAGACATTTCCACCTGCATGTTTCTTAGTTCTGGCTGTGGTACTGTATATCAGGAATTCCCTTAAAACTGCATACATCATGGGTGGCCTTTTACACAAGAGGAGTTTCATCAGGGGCTATGTTTGTTGACTTCAGACTTACAGCAGATGTGTTGTGTCTGGAATATATTAATGGCTAAGCACTTGTCCACTATATCCATAAAGGGGCAGAAACAAGTTGATCCTGAGGATTTGTTATCATCACAGTACACAGAAATGGACAGACAGCAACCTGTATAACTGTTTTCTCCCTCTGGAACATAAGTATCTGTGCTGCATCTTATAACGTATGATAGATAGTGGCTCATTACAACTGGTATTTTAGTGCCATATTCAGTGATCTAAAGTGGTGCAGTTCTAGAGCAAACCAGCTGCCCCATAGAGGACAAATATTCCCAATAATCTCATTGATTTAAATGATGCTTGTAAACCCTCAGCTGCTACAAAGGACTCTAATTCCCCTCTTCTTAGATACAGTCCATTATTATGAATGAAATATGTTGCATGTTTGTTATAATATAAAGAATAAATTACATTAAAGTTTTTTTTAATATATTCCATTGCCAACTTTGGTTCACAGACAATGGCCAACCCAATTCATACATAGGCCAAGCTGTAAACACAGAGAACGCAAAGTGAGGACAGCAAAAGATTGGAATCTGCCAGTGCGTGCTCATAATGCAACATGGTGGGGAAGAAGGGAGTTGATCTCCAGGTCTGCATAAATATAGATTATGTGGATGGAGAGAGACAAGAAAAAGTTCTAAAAGGGTTGGACAACTACGTTTATGGTCAGAGTAGAGTTCTTGTTGTCCTCAGTATGACCTTTCTGGATTTCCCTGCTATAAAATAGATAGATAGATAGATAGATAGATAGATAGATAGATAGATAGATAGAGCAATGTGGTAAAGGTGTTGCCTGTCCTTTTTTAATTTTCTTTTTTTGTGTCGTATCTGTTTTGGAAAATGAAAACCCCTCAAAAAAGAAAAAAGACAGGTAATTGTGTCACCACAATGGTGATTGTGTATAAACTAAAATAATATAACAGCTTTTTGTGAAAAGACGAGTGGTGGGTACTAATCGTATCAGTGAGAAGCTTGCAAAAGACAAAAAAAACCCCAAAAAAACTGTGGCCTATAAAACAATGTCATTGTGCATTAGAAAAAATATATAGGATTTAATTTTAGGGAGGTATATGTAAATAGACTTTGAGGTATATGATATTTAAATGTTTATAAGTTACTTTCTTTTTAAAACAGATTAATATAGAGTAGGTGTTCTTCTCCATAACACTGAAGTGGAATCACGAAAACATGCAATAAAGAAGAATCTGTACACAATGATCTCACCGACCTCATACAAATCTCAATGTTCCTGTAGAACTGTTTGCATGAGCTATGCTTTTACTTTGCTATATTTTCCCTTTAAGTAATTGAACTACAAAAAAAGTCTGGCTCAAAACTGACAACCCTTGACATAACACTGTAATGCTCTTTTGCTGTGTCCACACACCTGTCACACTTCACACAGTGGATTGGCTCATGGCAGACCAGACCGGGAGTGGGAGGTAGTTTCTGAGAGAGGGCATGGTAAGAGACCGATAATGAGTGATTGCAGGATGATCATAGGAATATCCAACAACCCTTTGACAACACACCTCCTGCTCTCTGCCTGCTCTGCCATTAGCTGATGTGTCCCTCCAGCTGAATACAGAATACTTGTATTTTGCTGGTGGGACAGTTTGTGAGCTCCTAGATTTCTTGATAGTGGGGAATGTGTGAGCTGCTGGTAAAGTGGAAAGGTGAGTGCAGATGGAGGTAGTTTGACTGTACATACAAACGATAGGATTGAAGATGAAGAGGTTACCTCCTCCTCACCTTCAATCCTATCATGTCTTTGCTGTCCTTCCTATGATGATTGCATTGTATTCTGTGTGCTGCAGTGATAATGCAGTTGCACACACATCAGTCACTCAAACTTTTAAAGCTAAAGAGGTTGGGGGGGGCAATGTTTTAGACATTTTATAATTTGAAAGAGGTGCAAGTCTGTTGCTAAGGCAATGAGGTACCAGATGGTGGGGTGGCGGGTGGCAAAGTATTTAATGGATGGGAGGATGAGTAGAAGAGTCAAATAGATGGGAGGATGAGTTGAATCTGTGAATGGATGGGAGGGGGAGTCAAAGTGTTGAATGGATGGGAGGGGGTGTTGAATTGTGAAATGGATGGGAGAGGGAGTTACAGTGTCGAATGGATGTGGGGAGAGATGAAGAGTCAAATAGATGGGAGGGGGAGTCAAATTGTCGAATGGTGGGAGAGGGAGTCAGATACAGGATGTGAAACTCCTTGGTAGGTCAAACTCCTTGCAGAGATTTTGAAGTGGCCAGGGGATCTTTGGCTCCCAACCTACTCCTGTCAAACTCATTCCCATTTATATGCTGGAAACAGGCAGTAAGGAGATTAGCATAACTCCTCCTTACTGCCACCCAGGGGTGTGGCAGGCATGTCCAAAGAATTCTCTTTCACATGTCTGCCTACTCATTTATAGTATATATAGTATATAGTATATATATATATATATATATATATATATATATATATATATATATATATGAGAGTGCACCTAGTTCCTGTATAGATATGTTTATTAAAACATACTGTAACATGGACAATAGGCAGATAAATATAGCTCTAATAATATAGACACTAAAAATCATGGCTATTAAGAATCAGTGATATCACTGGGATAATTGATAAATACTTTGATTGCCAGAGAGGTATTCAGCATGTTGCTTTGCAATGTGTTGTGTACCGCTCCGGCACTAAAATGGATGGGGAATGCAGCAAAGTCAATGAGCTCACATACAATGGATATAAGTTTATGTAGTTAGATTAACCTCACAGTTTCAGTAGAACCTGATGAAATATGTGGGCAGGTGACTAGTGGTGTGATAGAACTGCTCTCCCATCCTGCATCGGCTATGTATCCTGAGGGCAAAGTCGATGCCACTCCAATGTGCTGTACACCTCTGGTATATAATGCAAAGTGGAACCTGATTCAAAACTCTACAACATCTGGTGGGCTCAGTGCATTAGAGCTGTATGGAATATACTGCATTCAATGTCCTAAATTCGTAGTTGTTTTGTACCATAAGGCACTTAATCAGGGAATGTTGGTATAGGTGAAGTGGTGTCTATTTAAACTTTGGCATCTCTGTTACATCCATTAATCAGCTCTTAATTGAAAAATCTCCCTTGCAACATTTATATGAGTGCAGTATTAGCTGCTACAATGTAATAAAATCTAATAAGCTAAACAGTCAATATGCAACAAATTCACTATTATACCTTCAATATGGCAGAAAATTGTTAAAACCTACCATAAGAAACAATATGAAAATCTAGTCATGCTAATAATGCTAATACTATGAAAATCTAGTCATGCTAATAAAATCTTAAATTTGCAGATAGACATGGCCAGCACCCTGGGGGTTAATTAATTCCTATCGAATGCACTCCACTCACAAACAATGGAAAACTCAAAGAACTACCTATAAACTAAATGCTGGACAAAACATCTATATCAATATACAGCTAATACCCAAAGGTTTAACATTGTAACTGGGTCACAGCCCCAGATACAAGGAAACGGACAACATATGAATAGAATTCTGGGACTATATACATATCCAGCACCCAGAAAGGGCACTGCACATAAATGTATAACCAACACCCAAGGGGTTAATCTATTGCATATCTAACACACACTACCCAAAATGAGAGGAAACAACAGACAAACTGTGCACCTGCCTAAAATAAGTCAAACACATACAGAAAATAAATAAAAGTACATAAATAAAAATAATAAAATAAAAGATACAAATAAAAAAAAATATATATAAATATAAAAAATGATCAACAACTAAAAATAATAATACATAAAAATAACAAAAAACAATACATGTATATATAGTGGAAAAATATCCAATACCAATGGCAGTATCAGCACACAAAACAGACCTCATAAAAATATGTGGACATCCAACTTTGATTTGTGCCCATTGGGAGATAGTAACATAGTAACTTAATAAATTAGGCTGAAAAAAGACACAAGTCCTTCAAGTTCAACCTTTGCCTCATAACCCAGAGACATGAGGATTATATATATGTTTCCTTCTACCAAATAAGTTAATCTTTATCAGGCCTTCCAGTTTTTGTCTACTATTATGCAGTATAACCATGTATGTTCCCGTTTCAAAGAAATGTATCTAACCTTCTTTTAAAAGTATCCATTGTATCTGCCATAACCATATCATTTGCCAAGGAATTCCATAATTTATCAGACCTTACTGTAAACATTTCCTCTGCTGAAGTTGAAACCTCCTTTTTGCTAATCTCAAGGGGCATCCCCTGGTTATTTGCTCAGGCTTACCAGAGAGATCTTTGTATTGACCTCTCATCTACTTGTACATTGTGATAAGATCTCCTCTTAGTCATCCTTTCTCTAGAGTGACTAAACCAAGTGTGCCTAGTCTTTCCTCATATGTCAATTCATCCATTCCCTTTAATTCATTTTGTTACTCTTTGCTGTATTCTCTCCAGTTCTAGAATATCCTTTTTCAGAACTGGTGCCCAAAACTGCACTGCATATTCAATGTGAGGTCTTACCAGTGATTTGTATAATGGAAAAAGTATGTTATCCACTATTGCTTCAATACCCCTTTTTATGCAAGACAGGATTTTGTTTGCTTTTACTACTGCTATTTGACACTGGTCACTGTTTCCAACTTTGTAGTTTACAAGGATTACAAGTCCCCTAAAATGATTACATTAAGTTAATAAGTAGCATTGGGATTTTGTACTCCCAAATGCTTGACTTTTCACTTTCCCACATTAAACATCATATTCCATCTGTAGAGAAAAAATATCCTGTTATGAATACATTACCCTGCATAATTTAGTGTTATCTGCAAATATAGATATTTTGCTTTCTATACCTATATCCAGGTCATTTATAAATGTGTTAAAAAGCAGTGGACCAAGTACTGAACCCTGAGGTACTCCACTCTCAACTTTAACTGTATTGGAGAATTGTCCATTTACGACCATACACTGTTCCCTATCCTTCAACCAGTTTTATATCCAATTGCAAAGGTCATCTCCTAGCCCCAAGTTCCTTATTTTATACTCCAGCCTCCTGTGTGGCGCTGTATCAAATGCCTTTGCAAAATCTAGATATACTACATTAACTGCCTTACCATTATATTGGCTGGTAATTACTCATACATAGAAGCTGAAAAGATTAGCTCCCTTGGTAAATATAAGCACTACATTTTCTTTACACCAATCTTGTGGCACTGAGCCTGTGATGAGAAAATCTTTAAAGAGTAAATATAGGGGTCTTGCTAACACTGCACTGAGTTCCTGAAGAACCCTTGGATGTATACCATCAGGACCCGGTGGTTTGTCAGTCTTAATTTTGTTCAGTCTACCCATGACATCTTCTTGAGTTAACCCAATATCCGATAATGTTATGGTTTTATTTGTTACTTGATGAGGCTTTTCTACCATTCCTTGTTCCCTTGTATACTATATACTGATGCAAAGAAAGTGTTTGGAACATCAGCCTTTTCCTTATCCTCTGTGATCAACTCACCCAACTCATTTTTGAAAGGTCCAATGCACTCCCTCTTAAGATTTTTGCCATTTATGTATTTAAAAAACTTTTTTGGAAAAGTCTTGGTCTCCCTTGCAATTCGAGTATCATTATCTATATTTTTACAAACCTAATTGCATTTTTGCAATCTTTGTTGCACTCCCTGTATTTTAAGAATAATGTTCTGTTTCTTCAGGCTTAAATAGTTTGTGATTTTTTTCCTTGCCATCTCCTTCTTTACATTTGCAGTAAACCCCATTGGCTGTGACCTACTTTTCTCACATTATTTCCGCACTTGCATATACTGCTGGGTACATTTCTGCAACCTAACTTTGAATTCTAATCATTTGTCCTCAGTATTTTTGCTCTTAACATTTTGAAGTTAGCTTTTTTTAAATTAAGAGTTTTGGTTGAACCTATACAGTTTTGCTTCACCAAACTGATCTCAAATATAACCATGTGTGATCACCGTTTCCCAAATGTCCACTTACCTTAACAGTGTATACCATGTCTATGTTATTCATTATCACTAGGTCCAGTACATTGTAATTTCTAGTCAGCGCTTCCACCATTTGTGACATGTAGCTCTATATAAATAAATATATTCATTAATTTATTCAAAACCTTAACCTTGGGATTATTTTGTAGTAGCTGCTCCCAGACATTAACAATTAAAGCACTTCAAAGTTCTATTTTCTGAAAGTATTGCTATTGAAGTGGAGTCTAAATATTTAAACTTTTTGATAAATGCTTTAATCATAGCTTGTGGGGTCTGGTCATTTGGAATTCAAGTAACTAATGTGCGCTTGCTTGGTGTGCTTGTTCACATTTTACCATGAATGTGTGAAGACCTTCTGTGACAGAGTTTAAGATGTCCTAAAACTTCTAATGTTGGTGTTGTATCTCCAGTTGTGAATTTTATTAATTGTTGTAAATTGTCAGTTTCATTACCATGAGTGGGCACTCCATTTGATTCTGAGTGTGGCATAAGGTTGGTCACCTGCCCATATATGAAAGTAACCATACCTTAAATAAGCAATCCTTTGGTTTGTCTGTGAAGTTATATTTGGGTTCAAAAATATCTACATAATGATAGGTTTCTAGAATGGGATTATAATCAGGAATATCTTTAGCGAGCTTCTTTAAGTTATCACTACGTTATTACGAATCTTTAAATTAAGCTTTACTGCTCTGTCATGAAGCCTCTTTCTTGGTATCTCTGACTCTATATCCTCTACATGTTTTCATATATACTAGTGTCAGGATTAGATATGATTGAGGTCTATTTACCTGTCTTATATTGGTAATTTTTGCATAATTATGCCACCATGTATTTCAACCTGTTTGTCTAAGTCAGTTAAATGTTGTGTTAGAATGTCACAATTTGAACAATCAATTAGTGCGTAATCTTTGATGTTGGTACACACAGCATTTGTCTGTTCATCTCTTTTTTTCTTTACCTATAGACATAAACTTCTTAACTACATCATTATTAAACACCTGGCATTTCCCATAAACTATGAATCTGTATATGGATAAGGCAAAACTTATATTCTAGACGGCTCTTATAAGCAAATTTAGAAATAAATTGTATAATTAATGTAATAGAGGCTTCTTTCTCAATCTTTGTATACTATTATCTTGCAGACAAGTATTGTGATCCAGGAAAAGGACCCTCTTCTGTCTGGGATTCTCTGGAGACTTGCACGTGTCCTTGTTCTGCTGATATAGAAGAAACAGTTGATTACTGCAGCAGGTGGCATTAGCAGAATTTCCAGCTTTTTAGCCAAATTATTATTACTTGTCTATGTGATTGGGCACATGTATCTAGGACTTGGTATGTGGTAAAGGCTTTGTCATGTTTTTTTTTCATGTAATTTTGGTTGTTGGTTTATAGTTTATCATCTTATTTTTATTATTTGATTTCCTGGGTTTATATTATCTCCCTTTTCCATCAATTACTATTAGTTGGGCTCATCCTTATATTTTGAATTTCAGGAAATCTGAATTTCAGGAAAATGTTGCATCAACTTAAAAAATCACAATGTATTTCCCATTTTATTGTTACTTTATAGGCCTTTTGTGAGATTTGTCCAATTTAATTCACTCTCTATTTAAATGCACTTGGTGCCCTAGATATCTCTACACTCTGAGGATACAAGGTAGCTTTCAAAACATGTCAGAAATGCTACAGAATTTTAGTGTCTACATTAGATCAGTGTACTATTTTTTATGTAAATGTACAATTGTTGGTCTTCTCCATACTTTTCCAATTAAATGTTATGCTTTTGTTTTAATTAATTTAAAAAGTGGCATAAGGGGTCATTTGGAGAATCACAGGACTACTGCATGGGAATACATGAAATGTGTAGATTTGAAGGTTACCTAAGCAAGTTTTATCAATTAACCTTTTAAGGACCAAATATGTGTGCAATGCATTTTGGTGCAAAGCATTGCACACCCATCTGATCTCTAATGGGTTAACAGTTGCTGGGTTAGGCTAAATATAAATATAAATTCATTTTAAGTAAAACATTTGGGAGTTAATTAAACCAGGGCTGTCCAAGTTCAGTCATCAAGAGCCACCAACAGGACAGGATTTAGGTATTTCCCTGATTAAGCACAGGTGAGTTAATCAGTTGCTCATTCATTTTGACTGACTGACATGTGCTTAATCAAGGATATCCTTACACCCTGTCCTGTTGGTGGCCCTCGAGGAATGAACTTGGACAGCCCTGAATTAAACTACAAAATATAGTTGTATCTGTTAGCTGTAGACATAATAACCCCTAGTATCTAAGCAGTTAAGAGAAATGCATATAGAAGGCTTGAGAAAGATTTCTACTTACATAAGAATTATTCACTAGTCCAGACGTAATCAATACTTCACAGTAAATTAATTTGCTCGGGAAAATCCTCAAATGTCATGTAAAACAGATGTAGATTTATGAACTGATTTGTTGCATTAGAAAAATGCATGCACTTATTATGCAGTTATTGTTTCATAAAGTAATCTAGACAAAATCTAATTATAAAAGGTTTAATACCAATGTTTGTACAAAACATATTTCATCATTCTATATCTTAGTCCTATAGGTTAGTGACTCGAAATATCCAGTGAAAAGTCAAGTTGTTTGACTTTTTAGTTGACAGGGGAGTTATAAAAGGCTTGGGAGATTTAGCTGTATCCAACATTTATATCTCTATTACAGTGAATAAGAGACAAGTGTTCAAAAACCCATAGGGAGTCCAAATAATTGACATATTTAACATGAAGCACATGCATAACTGAAATTAAAATCAAGAAATGAAAAGTAGATTAATAAATCTAGAGAAGCTTTAAAAAAATGTAGGTAAGTAATACCAGCAATGCTGATCTGATTTAGTAATTAAAACTGATGCAGTTCTAGGGCAAATCAGCTTTACTGTACGGGGCAAGTAAATATTCCTATTGGTCTAATGGAGCTTTTAAATTGGAACGGTTACTCTGTAATAATTAGGCAATTGTGAAAAAGCTTATAAAATGCCTTGTATTGATGCTAGCCATTGTTTTGTAAAATACTAGTTTGAGATATTTAGTGTTATTTATTTATCAATTCAATCAACTTTAGACAGTACAGCTCCCCATCCCAGCTGCCACTCCCTGCTGGCCAGTATTAGATAATTTGCATAAAATGACAAATAAATAAAGTTATGTATCTCAAACTATTGTTTGAAATAAAACATAGCTCACATAAATATAGATGATATCGAAAGTGAGGTTGGGCGAAAAGTGTGAAAAATTTCCTGCATGACTTTTCACGAAAACGTGACGATTTTTTGCTTTTCCAGATAAAAACTTCACCTTTCCGCATATGCAAAAATGTCCTCCTTTTTGCCTGTTTTAACAAATGTTCCGCCTATGTTAACGCATTTTTCGCCTATTTTAACACATTTTTCGCCTATATTTTCTATAGGCACTACATTTCCCACTGTAATATTACTTCTTCTGAGGGCTGAAGTCTAGAAATAAGTGGCTAAAAGGCAAAGTTGTGAGTCCTACAGCAACATATGGCTTGAAAAATGTGTTAGCATGCAGAGTGCATTTGTCCTTTGCCCACAACACTAATTTCCTGCTTAAGTGACGTTGGCACGTATTTATGATGATGTCAAGTAATGAAAAAATAAAGTACAACCTACAATGTGGCAGATATATATTCTAGTGGTGGTGGTGGTGGTGGTGGTGGTGGTGGTGAAGGACTGGCATGGTGTGATTTGTGTATGTATTTTTACAATTGTCATACTCTATCCTCCTTCTCAGATTATTGACACACATTACTTATCAGTCATAGCAGTGGTCCCAAGTGGGGTAGATGGTGAAAAACCTTATTCACATCAGTCCTCCACCTCATCTGTGCTGCTTTTAATATATTTGTCCTGGCTTTGTCTGTCATGTGTGGTTTCTGCTACTACTACTACTGAAGCTAGATGTTGATGTAATTCTACTGTCAATACCAGTAGGTGTCAAAGGTGCAGCACTTACAGCAGCAGCACCAGAGGTACTCATCATATCTAACACTCAGGGCTGGTGCTGTAAGCGCCGCTTACCTCGCCGACGCTCGTGTGGCAGCCGGGTTGTGCGGCTCTCGTGGATGGAGGACCGGTGCGCTCTGGTGTCCGTCCAGGGGACCGTCCTCTTCGTTGCGCCCTCTGGCGGCTCCTGTCGCATCTGAACCAGGCGCGCGTCTCAGGGATTCTCTGACGTTGCGACCTGGTTCTTAAAGTTACAGCACACATTATGCTCCACCTCTAGGGGTGGAGCAATCAGGTTAAAAACTGCCTGGACACCACTTCAGTTGCCCGTTCGTGGTGTTCCAGTGCAGTTGTGATTTTGGGCTCTGTGTGCGATCCAGTTTTGTCTGACTATCCGTTCTGTGTATGACCCCTTGGCCTGTCTGACATCCAATCTGGTGCAAACCTGCGTCTCTAGCTGACAAACCTTACCGTGTATGACTCCTGGCTTGGCTGACTATCCGTTCTGGTGTTCACCTGTGGCTCTGTCAGACTACCTGCTCTGTGTATGACCCCTTGGCCTGTCTGACATCCAGTCTGGTGCGAACCTGTGGCTCTAGTTGACCAAGCTTTCCGTATTTACTCCAGTGTGTCTGACCACCTTGACATAGCCTGGGATTGTCAACCGCGTAACCAGCATACAAATGCTCCAGGGGATAAACTGGGAGCGTCCTTGGTGTCTTGGCATACTTCCTCTAGCCTTTGGACCTCTGCGGCCTCTAGGTGTGGACCTGCGGCGCAGCCGGTCTTATTGGTACATGGTCTGTACAGGTGCGAACCTGCATATCCTCCGTGCGCATTTGGTCTCTGGATCCATTGTCTGTACAGGTGCGTACCTGTAGTGTGTCCTCAGGTGTGGACCTGAGTCTTCCTTTCTCTGCCCGCTGGATTCTGTCAGTACCATAGTACCTGTTTGATCCATCCTGAAGTCCTCTCTTGACCTGTGTTTTGTGCTAATTCCATTGTCCTGTCTTGTTGCTAAATAAAGATTGTGTTACCTAAGTACTGGTCCATTCTCGTTATTGAATCCATGACAGGTGCAAGGATTTTTGCCATCCTAGGCAAAACCTAATTTTGCTGCCCATTTGGCTCCGCCCCTTGTGTCCCACCCCTTTATACCCCGCCTACTTATACCCCACCTCTTTTCATGATTGTTACCTCTTTTCATGATTGTCCTCTCTCTGCCCTCTGGGCCAGTCTGCCCCTGATTTGGAGATGCCTATAAGAGATGCCCCCCACCAACTCCAACTTGCCCCCTATAAGCTTTGGCCCACCAGCTCCACTTTGCCCCCCATCAGCTCCAACTTGCCCCCACCACTCCACTTTGCGCCACCAGCTTCACTTTGCCCCCTATCAGCTCCACCTTGCCCCCACCAGCTCCAACTTGCCCCACCCGCTCCACTTTTCCCCCTCAGCTCCAACTTGCCCCCTCAGCTCCACTTTTCCCCCCCATCAGCTCCAACTTGCCCCCACCAGTTCCAACTTGCCCCACCAGCTCCAGCTTGCCTCCATCAGCTCCACTTTGCCACATCAGATCCAATTTGCCCCCCATCAGCTCCACTTTGCCTCCATCAGCTCCAACTTGCCTCCATCAGCTCCACTTTGCCCCACCAGCTCCACTTTGCCCCCCATCAGCTCCACTTTGGCCCCCATCAGCTCTAACTTGCCCCAACCAGCTCCAACTTGCCTCCATCAGCTCCACTTTGCCCCCTCAGCTCCAACGTGCCCCTATCAGCTTCAACTTGCCTCCACCAGCTCCACTTTGCCCCCTCAGCTCCAACTTGCCCCCCATCACATACCTGTAGCTGCTGGAGCTCCCGTGCAGTCTTCTCTTCAGTAATGCAGAGCGTGCCGGGAGATCATGACTCCCAGAGCGCTCTGCATTCCTAAAGAGCCGACGGCAATGAGGGAGCGCAGTAGCGACACAGACCTGACTGTGTTCCGGTTCCCAGAGTGGTGCGTGTGGACACACCTCTTCTCTGCTGCATGCTCCTCCAGTACATGTGCGCCCTAGGCCGGCGCCTACCCCGCCTATAGGTGGCACCAGCCCTGCTAACACTGTGGTTGTTAACCTGTGTTGCTGTTGTTGGATACTCAAAACAGGTGTGTGTGTGGCTGAGTGGGACTGACTGATAGGGTGACTGTGTGCTTTTTGACATCTGTACTTGTCCAGGGTCAGACTTTCCAATGGCTTTCTCAAACACTTTATAGACACGCACAGTGCTTCTTAAAAGTGGTGGAAGATACAGCCTTTGACTTTCTGCTAACCTTATAGCCCTGTCATCATCCTCACTCTCAACTTCATCTGTATCTGAACAAGAGAAGGATGCTTGAGGGATATATTCTAGATCGGCATTATTATCAGTCCTCATTAGGTCATCCTCAGCAGGATCAGCATCTCCTGACAGTTCTTGCCCACTACTAACCTTACATTCCGCTAAGCTTTTAGAGGTCTCAATCAATTTCTCTTTACTCTTACTGTAACAAAATTCGCTACTACTTTGAGGACAGGTGTTTTGGTGTTTGGTTGTCTCACTGTCTGATGCAGCAGCTGGTTCAGCTGCTACACCTTCCTCTATTATGTTATTGCCAGTAACTATATTTCCACTGGCACTGGTGGTGCTGGAACTAGTTTTGCTGGAACCTAGACAAACTGCATTCTCCCTTGGAGTAGAGGGATTATCACCATTGATTGCACACGCTGCAACAACCATTGCTGCAGTCAGTTTTTGAACTACTACTTTACGCTCACGTCCCTACACTGCTCCACCCCTCCCCCTTGTGAGTTTGCTGGACATTACACAACTACACTGTGTTTTTTTTACTGTACAGTACACAATACAACTGATGGAGCTGTATGATGCCTTGCCTAATCCCAGTCAGCTATCTGTCACTGTCACCTAAGATATTAAGGGGTTTTTTTTTGTTTTTTTTTAAAGTTGTCCACCCTGTTGTCTTATCACAGTCTGTCAAAAAAAAAAAAAAAATTATAACTATAAACAAAATCAACAACATCTTTCCCCAGACTTCCCCACCCAGCACAGAGACAATAACAGCAAGATCAGAAAGCAAATAGGTCCCTAGCTGCCTGTGTCTTGCCAATCAGTCACATGGAATTTTGGAGTATTTGGGGGTCAACCTCCTTCCTCCCTCCTTATCCCCTAGAGTGTCCCCAGACTCCCCTAATACAGAGGAAAAATGTCCTACCTAAATGACTCCCTAAACTAAGCTTCAATTCCCCTTTATTTGCCTATCTCCTCTAGCTCAAAAACATGCTGCTCTCTCCTCTCACAAACACAGAATGGCTGTTGTGAGAGCCTGACAGCCTTTTATATGGCTGTAGAAATCATTCCTGTGGTGGAGAAATATTTTTCTTCCCATTGATTTCAATGGGTGGAAAAGGCAGGAAAAAGCAGAAAAATTGCACTTTTCCCAGGAAATTATTCACCAATCGGAAAGTGCCATTATTTGCTGATTCAGCTTGAGGCGAAAATTTTCACCCATCCCTAATCGAAAGCTCTTTCTTATTCATCTGTTTGATATAATTCCACTTGAATTTCAAATGCATTGTCAGAGGGTTAGGAAACACAAAACAATGAATTTCATACCCCACTGGCACACAAAGGGTTGATATCTGTGTAGCCTACAGTTTTTATGCTCTAGCAATAGTAGAAAACATAAGGAAAGATGGCCCATGTCTATAAAAAAATGAAGTTATTCTGGAGTAAATCAACTGCACTATAGCGTGCAAATAAACATTCATCTTAAATTGAATCAGGCTTTAAATCCCTTGAATGCTAGTGAAGCGATGCATTGCAGACCTCTCTAGCATTTAAAAGGTTAACAAGCTGTGTTCAAGTGCATGGGAATTTAGGAATGGTGCAGTTGGTTTACTCCAGAATAACGTCAGTTATAAATATGGGCCAATGTTCCCAGGAGTTTCGTAGCTGATTTTATAATTTAGGCCTAAGAACTTATACTCTTATTTTTGCTCTAATAATCAGTACCTAGCTTTGGGTTGCTTCTGACCTTTTTAACTTGTGTCCTTACTAACTGGATTAGGTTAGGTTTAATCTGGTGATCTCAAGAAATGTTAAGAGTTTAGGAGGTACAATGAATAAATTGACCATAAGAGGTATCAAACCCAAATGCAAGATATTTGGCTCAGAAATTAGGCAACATTATTGAAGTTACTGGGTTCAAAGCCAAGTAGATACTAACAAAAATGCTCAAAATGTTGATTAAAGTTACAAGTTATCAGTGATAAGCATGTACTTTAGCTTCTACAATATATTGTCCAAACATACTCACAGATGGTTATATGGGCTGGGTTGGATTCTTTTTCCAACTTCTGCATATCGAGTGTGCAAAACTTAATCCACATGAACTTTATCCACTAAAATTGCTGATATTTTCTTTATTTTCATCCACTGTAAGTGTCATGGATAACTGCACGCAATGCAAAGGAGGAATAGGGTCACTCTGTGACCCTATCCAACATCACCATTCAGATGCTAGAGTGAGTCTTTGGAGATCATGGCTGGGGAGCACAGATGCTGTGGTCCAAGCCAAACTAAAGGTGCTGACCTCAAGGTCAGATAGCCCTCCATACACACACACACAGACTGATCCAGTGAGAGGTCAGTATCACTGGAACTGGAACATATAGAGAGGTGATGCCAGAGTCTCACAGAGCAGCACTGCAAAAAGTGAGCACAACTAGACACAATTTTGATATGATAAATACGACAAGGGATATCCTGAGTCAGTGACCCCTAATATACTGCAACAGAACAATTAACATTACATATAAGATATAAAATGAACCATTGTATGAAATACCTGATAAGTAAATATATAATCATAAATAAACTGCACCAGGAAAATCTGAACTAAAAGAACCCAGTACAGAAATAGAAATATTGAGCAGCAATATACTTAAAGGGATAGTAATGTTTAAAAAAAAAAAAAAAAAAAATTATCTCCATAGTATTTGGGCCATGGAGAGTGTTATTTCAAAACTGTCAGAGCTGTTGTTCAAGAGTAAATGAATGATAAAGTATCCCCCTCCTGCCCCTTTTACCTAGTGTAAGCCACCTCCCCTCAAATGTGGAATCTGGTCTTAAAACCAGACAGCTCACAGCAAGGGAAAATCTTCTTACTGTGAGAACAATGAAAACCCTGCCCCTTGAAAGGTTTTTCAGGCTTTTCCCTTATCTTAATTGAAGATTGTCCCTCTCTGCAAGCCATCTGGACACCACCTTTCTGTTCTGAGGTGAGCAGTGTTACAGCAGTTAAAGGGGCGGTGGGATAGTTTATCAATCAATTACTCTTGATCTACAACTCTGACAGTATTGAAATAACAGTCTCCATGACCCAAATACTATGAAGATTAATTGAAGCTGATTTTATTTTGAAACATTACTATCCCTTTAAGCACAATGCTAATTTAGTTGTGCTGCAGAGAAGGGAATTGAATTAAAAAAATAATAACATGGCTATGCAAACAAAAATAAGATGGAAGTGCTACATGATCAAAATAACAGAAAGTAACCATGTGAGCCAAGCAAGACAGGAAGGAGAAACGTAAAGGTATAGAGCAACATGCAGAACCAGACCAGGACATCACTAAGGTACAGACCTCTTAGTGGTCGATGGACTTCCCTATTTATATGCATTTTCTCTGGACTTAGAGCTGCATGCTCCATGGGTGCCATGTAATTTCAGCCTGTAGTTACTTGACAGGTATACACTGGAGCTTTACAAGCACTTATAATGGACGTGCCACCTTAAGACATGTTTAGTTGTCCTAATCATTTTTACGTAAAATAAATAGTTTTTAGAATTTAACCCTTTGAGTGCCAGAGTGGTACGCAACACATTGCAAAGCAATGCGTTGCGTACCACTCTGGCACTCAAGGGGTTAACATTTATGTTTTGATGGCACAAATTGAATTTTATACTTATCCCCTGGACAATATGCAAATTAATTAAGTTTTAAGTAAGTTTGAGGCCAAAATTATAGCTTGCTCTGCTAACATAGCGTGTGGTAATACTGGTCTAGTACAGAAACTAATTAGAATACAGTGCCACATTGTGCCACCAACAAATAAAGTTTTACTTCTCAAAAACTATTTTATATTACAGAAAACAATACCACAATTTATAGTCTGGTTTTATTTCTCTTTGACATAAAGCTTTTCTTAGGGTGACATGAGAAACTACAAAAATTACATTCACTTCCACATGAAATAATTTCACATTCTGTCAATCCATAGATAAAACATTTAGCCCGTTACATTTTGGTGGGATGTACAACTTTTGAGGCAACAACAGGCATGGAATTGAGGATTGTTTTTATTTCAACCTTGGTAAATCAGTATCCAATTCAACAAAACCGACCGACGTGCTCAGGTGAAGAAAAGATAATATTAATGTGCCAAGTCGTGTCTCTCAAACCTTTACGGTTTGAGAGATATAAGTGCTGAAATTTCCCCCCTCCTGCTGATGAACTGTAAAGCTGTCAGCAGTGGATCTGTGTCAGCCGACTCAGCGGCTCTTCAGCAGAGCTGAATGAGCGCTATTGAAAAACAGATACTTCACTGGAATGGTTTAAAAAGTGTGCTTGGCTAGCAAGAACACCTTGCAGACCATTCCACTGAAGTATTTGTTCTTCGATAGCGCTCATTTAGCTCTGCTGAAGAGCCACTGACTGTGTGACCAGGATCTCCTGACATCAGCTACATGCTGATGTATGGAAAAGGGGAAGGAGGGGGAGACTTTCAGCGCTTATATGTCTCAAACTATGACTTGGCACATTAATATTATCTTTTTAATACTTTCAGTATTAGGGTTAGTAAATGTTAGACATTATTAACCCTTTAAAGGATTAAATAACCAATATTTTCCTCAGCCCTTTTATCTATTCATTGTACAGCCTATACATTTTTGATATATTGTATCTTAATCTAGTTCCCAGATCACAATGATTTTTATTTTTCCGAACTGTGGTTATAGCTATTCACTGTTGGCTTGTCAAGATTTTGAAGCTATTAATTGAAGTTTTACAGACCCTTTAAAGGGATAGTAATACTTCGTTTTATCTTTATTTTATTTTGTAGGCATTAAAAAAACATGAAGAACGATATAAGTCTTATCTCTCAAACTTTATGGTTTAAGAGATATTCACAAACAAAGTATCCCCCCTCTGTTCAGCCAGATCAGAAGGGAGGTGCCCAGTTAGATTGCAGAGAGGGACAATCTTCAATTAAGATAAGGGGAAAAAGCTGAAAAACTTGTCAAGGGGGGAAGGGCTTTCATTGTTTTCATACAAAGAATATTGTCCCCTGCTGTTATCTGTCTGGTCTTACAACCAGATTCACATCTGAGAAGAGATGGTTTACGCTAGGAAAAAGGGACGGGAGAGGGAAACTTTGCTTGTGAATATCTCTTAAACCATAAAGGTTTGAGAGATAAGACATATCGTTCTTCATGTTTTTTTAATGCCTACAAAATAAAATAAAGATAAAACGAAGTATTATTATCCCTTTAAATGAATGAGCATACTGTTTTCACTATCATGCAGTTGGTTTGTCCCAGAATTTGCTGTCTTGCAAACCTAGCTCCTATACCTGTAGCTTTATTACATACTGGTACATACAACTCTAACAGTGCAAGACTTTAACGTGAGCAAACTCTAACACCACTCCCAAAAACAGTATCATTTTGCACTGATTTCCTCTGCATCTTGTTAGTATATGATGTAAAGCAATGCACAGAGGAAAGGTTCTCCCTAAATTCCTGTAAACCTTACATTGCCCAGCCTAGGTATAAGTAGTACAAAGCATCTATTTGGCAGTTTATTACACTGGAATCAGGTGCAGGGTACAAAAGCAAGCTCTTGCGTTACGCTTTAATGAAGAAACAATGATTCTCAGTGATTTAAATGGGACTATTTACCCACTGAATGCAAGAGTGCTGTTCAATGCATTGTTTTGCAATGTACTGGAGACATCTGTATTTAACATTCAAGGTGTTAAAAACATCCATTTAAATCAATGCAAATGTTGAGAACTTTTATTCCTGCATAAGACCCACTATGGATTCATTATATCATTTTCCAAATCAGTTTTAAATCGCTAAATATATATGGATTGTGTACTTACTTCTAGGAAGTAAAAATTCTGTTAGTAATAACAGATCATAGAGGACATATTTTTTGTTATAAATGCCCATATTTTCACACAAAATAAAACTGTTTAGGAAAATTAGCTAACACACACCAACATACATTCTGTTCTCAAAGTTAAGTTACACTTCTGCACACTTTTCTTTTAAATATATATTTTATTTGAAAATGGACTCTATATAAAACTGCAAGTTAAAAGTTATGGTCTAGATATCAGTGCATATTTTATCTCATACCAGCACAGTAAACGTTGAAATATCTCTATATAGACAGGCCACCCACTAGTTTCTTTGAAAACATACCAAGCAAGTGTTTTGGCACACGTGGAAAACTGTCAGATTGTTTTTTTGCATGAACTCCATCCTAAATGATTTAAAACAAAACCATCATCCACTAACTGTGCGTTTATAAAGAAATATTTATTCATCCACTTGGGCGAGGATTACACAAATATAAAGGGTCCAGGGCCTCATTTATTAACGTTGTGAAAGTGGCCAATAGAGAATCTGTTTCTGCCAACTTAGGCCTGCTTTACATAGCAGTTGCTAAGTATTTTCACTGGTTTTATCTACCAGATTTCCATTGGAGTCCTTGAAGAAATTTGTAGAATTATCAATTGAAATGTAAGCTAGGCCTTATTTTGTAAAAAAATGACCATTAGATTATTGTTTTATTTGTAGGTAGCAACATCTATTGTTATTCATCTATGTTCAGATGTCCATGTGCACAAAAACATATAGTAACTGCACCTTAGTGAGCAAATTATCATTGATTTAAATTGAACTTTAAATACTTTGAAAGCTAGAGAGGTTTTCTTATTCATTGCTTCCCAATGCATCAGTGAGACCACTCTAACATTCAGGGGGTTAACACTTTGAGTGCCAGGGGGTGAACAACGCATTGTGAAGGAATGTGTCACTCACCTCTGGTACTCAAAAGGTTAACCCTTTGAGTGCCAGAGGGGAACTCAACGCATTGCTTTGCAATGCGTTGTGTACCCCTCTGGCACTCAAAAGGTTAAGCTCTATTTTAATCAATATGAATTTGTGTCTCCTTTGGCGCAGTTAGTTTGTCATGGAGTTGCTGCATATTTGTGCATATGGTCAATTATTCTTAGCCAATTATAAATTCATTAGCACTTCTAAAGAATCAGAGTGTCTAGCTGCCAATTGATTTGCAATCAAGTTGTTTTTATACCCTAAAAACATCTTCTGGTGATTTTTAAATATCTTTCAAAATCACCTAAATGTTGTATATATAAGTTTTTTACAAAACTATTTTTTTTTTATTTTAGATTTATATTATACAGTACTATATAAACACACCCCTTTGAATACAATTATGGCTCATTATCCTGCATTTCCACTTGGAATGAGTCATTATGCAGTATTTTCATACGGAATTAGGCCATTGTTGATAAGTGACAATTCATAAGCCTGTGAAGGGCATGTTGGATGGATGTTGATGTGGGCAGATTTTTGTGAGACTGATGGGGATGTTGAAGATACTTTAGTGAATACTGTCGGTGTGCCTTAGACACTGCTCAGACAGGACATCGACATTATGATCCCTCTTTGACCTTACGTGCATCTTCCCCTTCCTGTTATAGCACCACATCAACCCCCCCCTCACTGCCCCAGGGCTGGTTCAAGGATTTTTGTCTACAAAGGCAAAGGTGCATTTTGATGCCCCCCAAACCCCCGCCCCCGCAGCCAATCCCCCCGCCCCCTCCGACCCAGCCACAATCCCCTGCTTCGTCCCCGACCTTGCCACAATCCCCTTCCCCCACCCAGAAAAAAAAATTGTGATTTTGTAAAGTGCATTTTATTAACACTTCAACAAAAATCAACAAAATAAGTTATAAAATTTATAAAAAAAAATTTCAACTATGAGTTAAAGTGCAGGAAACAGTGCAAACAGGTTGACTTAAAGTTTAATTTCTTAGGGTAAGAAGTCATAATATTTCTGTTCACATAAAAAATAGAGCTTATAATGATAAATATTCATATTAAAACAGATGGAAAAAACTACGGAAAAATGGTCCTACACTAAAACAGCCAGTTTGAAGGCAAAACATTAACAGCTATTACTCAAAAAGCTGTCAAAAAGAGTGAAGTAGTGCAACTAGGATCAATGAGGTTTCAAATCAACATATTAATCCATTGATTCCTTTTACATTACAAACATATTCCAAAACTATAACATAACTTACATTTCTCTGCAAGTTGTCTATCAGTGCAAATTTACCTAATGTGCTTTAAAAGATATTGTACACATTCAAGCAAAGTGAGAATGCAAGCCCTATAAAACTTAACCTTTTTTGCTTTTGTGCTCACAAAATCATGAAGCAGAATATCAAAAGCAATGTCTTGTGTGGTTTTCAATAGAAATCATTGCAGGTCCCACCAATTTCAGTACATTAAAGAACAAAGATAATTCTTTATTAATTTCAGCTTTAAAAAGCTTCGCTCACCAGAGGCAACAGATATCGGCAATGTCAATAGTATGCAAAGTGCAATGGAGACATCGGGAGCAAAGCCATTTTTAGCTGCGTATGCCAGAATTTGAGTAGGTGTCATTGCAGATTTCAAGAGAGGAGCCAATATTGTGAGCTCTTCATACATTTGTGCTCCATCCAGATCAGAATCTTTATCAGTCAAAACATTCTGCAAATCTAGACAGTACTTCATCATTGTTTTCTGTGGTACATTTTTACGTTTCTGAATGTCATAAAGCAATTGAAAGTGCCTGATGTGATGTTTAATCTGCTCAAATCTCTCATCAAGAGAATTAATGCATACATCCAAAATACTGTAAGAGCACCCAATTTTAAATGTTTTTTCAAGATCAGCAATTGAATCATCTGGAGCTTCATAACAAAACATCCTCTTTTTTTTATTTGCCGCACTACAGGGGGAAACATAAGATCAATTTCCATTTCTATCGCTAGTTCTTTAGCCTCTTCCAGCAAATCTTCAAATCCTTTATCTGAACGATAATCCTTACAAAAAGGTAGTTATGGATTCCAAAACATCACATCCGAAAGATACATTGTTTTGCTTTGAAGAAGCTTGCTGACAAAGTCAATTCTATTTAGTATGTTATACTACAATACAATGAAACACAAAAATTTAAAGTTATTACATTTTTTGCAAGGGATTCTGCATCAGATTGTGCCATTGCTGTGTGTGAGTCAGCTTTAGAAATTTCAGACAAAGCATCATAAATTTCTCCAAGCTGGAACCTAAACAGACGAACAGCATCTATTCTCGAAGACCATCTTGTGCCAGACAGAGGTTTTACTGTTAGTCTGCCAATGTGCTTCTTCAAGACATTCCAACAAAGTGTGAATCCTGAAAAAAAAACATATATTTTCTGCACAACAACTGTATGACATGGCTGCATTATTCACTACAAGATTTAAAGTATGAGCACTGCATGGAACATAAAAGGTACGGGAGTTTAAATCAAGGATCCTTTTCTGAACACCTTGGTGTTTACCTTTCATATTTGAACCATTATCATATCCTTATCCTCTCATATCACCAAGGGGAATCTTAAGTTTTTTAAGTTCAGTCAAAATTGCCTCAGTCAGACCTTCTCCAGTTGAGCTTTGGATTTGGATAAAACCAAGAAATCTTTCTTCTATACAGACCTCTGGTTCAGCAGTAGGAGACTCCCCTTCATTAATGGACACAAATCTAACAATTATAGTCATTTGTTCAATGTGAGCAATGTCTGGGGTGCAATCAAGTATAATTAAGTAATAATTTGAATTTTTCAATAACTGCAGACTATGTCTTGTTATTTCTTTGGCTATAAGACTTATTAGTTCATTTTGAATGTCCTTCCCCAAATAATGTTGTAAAATGTCCTTATGTTTGATTCTCTTCAGATGTTCCTGCATAACAATATCAAATGTGGCCATTGTTTCCACAAGTTGTAGATAATTTCCATTATTTTTACTATATAATGTATTTCTGCAACCTCTGAAAGCCCAGCACTGGCGACCAAGATACTTCACAATGCCTACAAGCCACTTAATAACATTTTGCCAATGTTGTGTTTCTGCTGTCAAAATCTCTGGTAATCAGCATCTATTGTTTTTCCTGATCCAAGTCTTCTAGAAAGTCCATTCCAGTCTCTTACAGCAACAAGATGAGAAGTAGACATTTCATGAATGCAAAGATTTTAAGACAAGTTCTTCCAATCATTATAGCCTCCGCGTGTCAAATTTGTAGTTATTTTAGTTGCAAATAGCGTACAACAAAACCAAAACACTTTGTCCAATTTAGAATAAACCACCCAGTTTCTGTAGGTTTCTTCTCCGTTTGTCAGCCGACGCTTATAATTTGCTTTAGTAAAGTGCCTATTGGATACATTTTTGGGAAAAACAAAATTAGTTTTTTGCTTTGCAGGACCATTCCAGATAATAGCATCCCTTAGTGAGGTGGTGAGAACAGCTGTCCAAACAGCTGGATCAGACAAATCAAGAGTCTCCCAAGTAGAAGATTGTTCCTCCTGCACCAGTTCTTCTCTTTCTTCATCACTTGATCCTTCTGTATCAATAGTCGTTTCAGGATAAAGAAAGTGTACATTTGATTTTGAAGGTTGCTCATCTCCTTGTTCTTATCTTTCCTCTGCGTTTGCATGGCACAGATTAGCATCCACTTGGGCTGTGATGGGCTGTCTGTATGATGCAGCTGATGTTGAATATTCCTCATCAATATCTATGTGTACTTGATCATCTCCCACATTGGAAACTGGTTCTGATGCAGGAGTATCTTGCTTTCTGACTTTGTGAGAGGTAAAGTACTTCTTTAAATCTCCAGACATCTGCTTCCTAGCCTTTTCTTTTTCTGCTCTTCTTTCTGAAAGCTTCTCCTGATGATTTCTTCTCTTTAAATAGTTTTGGTATTTTGGACTTCCTTTTTCAGCTATGTAAACAATCAGAAACATGTTATATTTCACACCGAATTAGGGTTCATTATAAGGGAAACACTATCTGCTTTGCTTCTCCACCAACGTAATGCTCCCCAGTAGCAAATGGCTGGCAGACCATTTTGGCAGGGGAAGTTATTAAGACATGGATATAAAGATCAACTCAATACCTTATCTTTTGAGGAGAGAAACTAAACAACAAGTCACACTGGATCCAGCGCCGGGCACTGCAATTGCACTACTTTATAGGCATCGTGTTACATTGTGCTGCTTTCCTACACTCACCTATCAATGCTCATTGGCATAGGGGTCGGTATCGAAACAAAATTGTAAAAATGCGCCTCATATCTAATCATAATGATTTTACTCATAAATCCCTGCACCACATAAGACAAATGTACGCATAAAAGTTTGGGCAGTATATTAAAAAAGAAGCATTTTACAAAATATCAGTTTTCTGCTTATGAACCTTCCCAGTGGTTATCTTGAAATTTAACAGGACCACCTGAATGCTACATATATCT
Organism: Rhinophrynus dorsalis; assembly: GCA_037306005.1. Taxonomy (NCBI): domain Eukaryota; kingdom Metazoa; phylum Chordata; class Amphibia; order Anura; family Rhinophrynidae; genus Rhinophrynus; species Rhinophrynus dorsalis. The sequence goes on from CM074718.1 coordinate 162,066,917, forward strand.
AACATATAATTAAGCAGTAGGAAATCTACCAACAGAGATCTTTGTCTTTTATTGTACACTAGCAGTGTGGGATGGCATTGGCCATCTGTTTGTTTGTTTTATAAGGAATGCTTAACTCTTTCATTGGCAGAGGGGTACGCAAAGTATTGTGTACCCCACTGCCACTCAAAGCTTTAATGTGAGCCTCACTGACACAGGACTGTATTTATAATGCATATGATATGTATATATACACAAACACACACACACATTGTACACACAGGAGTGTATATATAATGTATATTAATGTACACACAGTATGTACATGTATACATTATATATACACTCCTGTGTGACTTAGCCTCACATTAACCCTTTGAGTGCAAGAGGAGTACGCAATGCCTTGTGTACCCCTCTGTCACTCAAAGGGTTAAGCATTGCTTAAAAAAACAGACGGGCAATGCCGTCCCACACTGCTAGTATGTGTGTGTGTATATATATATATATATATATATATATATATATATATATACACACACACTCAGTATATATAACACACACACACAACCAATCCCCCCACACACACACTTATTTCATGAATCTGTTTTGGGGTTTTTTTTATGAACATGAATACTAATTATTGTCCTGCATGAGAACCAGAGCCCCCTGCACACACTAATCAGTTTGAATACACCTGTGGACACACTAGCGGGAGACAACTTCCTCCTCTAATCTACTAACACAGCATTGTATTTGCTGAGTACATAGCACTGTCTTTGCTGTTTCTGTGTCATCTGTTTCACAAGGTTTATTCCACTTGCATGAGGAGTAGCTGATCCCCAAGGTCTGAGTGCAGACAGCATAATATCATCCACAGAAAAATACAGTCAGTTCCAGTAATACCTTATGTGCTTCCCTTTTTTTAATTATTATAATTATTATTATTATTGATTTCAACCTATTGAGTGTTAGAGAGGTTGAACACATTACAAAATCAAAGGGAATTTGGAGAATTAGCATTTGTTCCTTATTATAGTTTGCACAATATTTGCTTCAGTTCTTAGTACATCAGTGATAATGTTGCAATAATGTTGCTTGTGAACCAAACTGCAGTTACACAACATAAGCAGACTAAGCAAACATAGAACGGATCTGTGAAATGTGTAGGAGCCGCATGCAATGTTGCGCTTGTTGTACCTCAAAATTATGAGCAGGTTAACCCCTTTGATACTGTTGAGATTTCCTACACAATGGAGATGTTTTTAGCACTTGGGGCACACCAACAGGTCAGGATTTCTGGATATCCCTGATTTATTACAAGGCTAAGCACAGAGCTGGATTTCCTGCTAGGAAGCATAAGCAATTGCCTAGAGCACCAAGATGCGCCTCAGCTGTGCTGGTAACTCACGCATTCTGATTGGCAGTTAAACCTCAATGTACCTGCAACAGTTTATATCACCCTTTACTGGCTATTATTTTTACCCATTGACTGCTAGAGAGATCTCTAGCAGCCAAGGAGTTAAACATTTTTTTTCCTGCTTGCATGTTATAGGCTATGGGTGTTTTTGTGCTCAGGAACAGTGGAGGGGGATGTGGGAGGGATCATGTGAGTGGTAAGGAGGGGGAGTTGAGGGCAGAGCTAAGGGTGCATTGGAAGTGCCTAGCAAGTAAGTGAGGCCATAGGTAATGGTGAGTCATTGTGTCTGATCTACCTGTGCTTAAGTAGAGATCACCAAAAAAACCTGTGGCTGGCTGTGATCTGAGGAATGAAACAACAGACTAATCAGAAGGCTGACTCAAACAGCAATCTGGGTCTTATACTCAAATTAAAAGTGGAGCAATTCTGGGAAAAACAAACTGCGTTACAGGGGTAAAATGAAAATCCTCATTGATTTCAACTGTTCGTTTAGCCACTTGCATGGTAGAGAGGCCTCAAATGTGTTGCAAAGAGCAATGAACCTCTCTACCATGCAAATAGCTGGAAGAAGCACCATTTAAATCAATGGCTATATTTGGCATCTGGTGGTGCAGTCGATGTTGATTTGCCCCATAATTATGGCATTATGGAATGGAATAAGGCCTCTATAATACATTACAATGATAGTAATGAAAACACATGAAATTAATAGGCTATTGTGTTGTGCTTTTAAAATTGGAATTTGCTGTAATGTATTTTAGAGGCATTATTTTTATTTTAAAATTGATAGTCTATCATATAGTAATACAGTATGCTTCCTTGTGCTGCTGCTGCCTGCTACACACATGGCTTCTTACTGTATCTATAGGGACTGGCTCTGGTTGGGTCTGTCTGGCATTGTGGCTGTGTCACTATTGGTCCATGCAGCATTCCACTCACGCTTGCGTTGTTCTCTGGCATCTTCTGATGGGTGCAGCCGGTGGCGGTGCTCAGATGCGATAATTGCATCTGACATCTGACTGGCTGGACTGCTACTACCTGCCTCATGAGAATGAAACCGCCAGACCAAGATAGTCTAGATGCCGTGAGGGAGCTTTTGGTAGCGTAAATCAGCCTCGTGGCAGATATATAAAATAAATAAATAAATGGTAAAAAAATTTATAAAAAAAAAACAAATTTTGCAGCTGCCCCCGTTTCTGCACCTTTCTTCTGCGGCGTCCAAAGGTGGCTGCCTAAACAGCCTTGTGCTAGCACCGGCCCTGCTGAGAGGCTGGTATTAGAATTATTTATTTTGCATGGTTTTAGTTAGAATGATGCCAACAGGTATACATTCGAAGGTTCAGGAGGTTACAGATCTGTGTATTATTACAGGTCAATGAAGTAATTGTGTTAATTTAATTCTTCCTAAACAACTCAGTTTTTGTATGATAGAAAGCAGAACCCTATTTGTTTAGAATTAATATCCACTTGAGCAATGAGTTTATTTTCTTTTTCAATGTATACGATGTGTTTGTGATTGCTGTTCTCATTTTAGCAACAAGATTACCGGTAACTCTACCTAGACAATGAGACATTCATCTAAGCTGACATGCAAATATTTCTCCTGCAAAAAAGTTTACAATTTGACATCAGAGACTGAAATTGAAATGATCAGTGTGCTGTTACTCAGTTGTCAAATGTAACTTCTATCCTGTTTGGCTCAAATAAAATAGCTGTATGTATATTTGTAAAATAGGAGCAAAATATGTTTTATTATTATTTTTACACAATTAGGAAATAAAAAGTACTTGCTTATGTTTAAATGGTTGTTAGTCTCACAATCTGATACGCTTTTTGCTCTTTGATCCAGATTGTTTTTGGATACATCATAAAGAGTGGTATTCGGGTATTCTGGAGTGAACTAGCTGGACCACAGGGGAAGAATACAAATTCACACTTTTTTAAATGGGGATTTATCCCTTTGAATGCTAGTGAGGTCTCAATGTGTCCCAAAGCAATATGTTGAATTGTTATTTAGTAGTCAAGGGTTAAAATCCCCATTTAAAACACTGAACATTTGTTATTGTCTCCTAGGGTGCAGTGTGTTTGCTGAAGAAGAGTTGTTCTTCTTTAGCGTCTTGAATATGGCCCAAAATTCATTATTTCTTTTCCACCACCAATAAAGAAAAAGGGAACCCTCTCTTCCAATTTTATCCTTTTGGTGATGGTTTGCAAACAACAAACTGTTTTAAACCTGTAAATACATCTTTGCTCCAAACTGTATACCATCAGATGACAGGTTCTCAGTTATTCAAACTATTTACTTATTTATGCATACCATATCTAAAGAGTTAGGCCACTGACACCAGTACAAAGGCATTCATAATGGCAATGGTGAGTGATGAAACAAGTAACCCTTTGGACATTGTACAAATAAATAAGTAGGGGATGGGCTAAAGTTTTCTCCTCAACACAGAAATAAGCAAAAAAATTGGCACTTCCTGCGTAGATGGAAATTTACAGCGAAAAGTGTAGTTCTTCTGCTTTTTTCTCCTAACTCATTGCATTGAAATCAATGTGAAGACTGAATTTGCACCCAACACATAGTAAATTTTAGTTTTTCCCATAGACATAGTATAAAAAGGGTCTCGAGGCCCGTGTGTTGGTCGAGTCTGGGATAGGGGGAACAGTTAATTAATAATAAAAAAATATATATATATTAAAATTAAAATAATAAATTGGTAAGTAAGGTGACAGAGACAAGGACCATCGCCTCTTCATAGTCCAAGTCTCACTCAGCCACACACACCTGTGTTGAGTACCCAGCAGCAACAATAACAGCAACACAGGTTATTAACATCCACAATGTTAGATATGATCAGAGCATATGCTAGAAGCAGTAGCAGTAGAATTGCATCAACATTTAGCCCCAGTAGTAGTAGTAGTAGTAGCAGAACCTTAGGAATCCCTCAGTCCATGAAGTCCGTAGAATGGAGATACTTAACTCAGGATCCTAAAGCTAAGCATGTTGCTATCTGTTGTCTGTGCAAAAATCACTTGAGCAGGGGAAAAGCAGGCTCAAACCTAGGCATCTCCTCTATGAGATCCTACCTGAAGCACAACCACAAGTCTGACTGGGAGACACACTATCAGCAGGTCAAAGGTACCTCAACTAGCAGCAACAGAAACACTCTAAAACATTCCCAGGGCTCTAGAGTAGAAAAATGAAGTAGTGAAGTTATTTATGTGCAGAGAGTTTGCTAGTGCCAACAGTTAGTTTACTCATAATAACACCTATGGCTCCTGCTGCAGAGGAGTATGATGACTCTGGCTTTGCTGTAGGAGATGCCAAGAGTCATAGACTGCCCACACATTCTGCCTCTAGTCATCTTGTTAAAGTAATAAAGTTTCAGGGTTCTTCTGCCATGTCCTGCCAACCCACACTGACTGAGTTCCTGGGAAGGAATCAAAAACTTCACAAGAACAATCCCAAAGTACGCCTGTGCAATGGCAAGGTTGCCAAGATGTTGGCAGTGGACATGCTGCCATATTCTTTTGTAGAAAACCGAGGTTTCAGAGAACTGATGCCATGTGTAGCTCCATGATGGAATATCCCAAGCCACAGTTATTTTACAGGACAGCTGTGCCTGAATTGTACAAGCAGGTGGTTAGTTTGGTGGGCAAAGAGCTGAAAAGTGAGTATGGCAAGAAAATCCACCTGACAACAGATATGTACACAAGTGGGCAGTGCACAGACTATATGACTGTGACTGTACCAACAGTGGACAATACTAGCGTACAACATCAAGTGACAGCCAGTAATTGTGCTTCTGGTTCTGTCAATGTGATTAAAAGGTGGCAGCAACAGCAGGATAGCCAATACCATTGCCATGCCACCTTGTGCATGCAGAGTTTTGAGAGAGTCCCACAAAGCCTTAGATGTTTTAAGTAAGCTAGAGCAGGTGATAGAGGAATGGCTTTTACCCAACTCCTTAAAAGCTGGTTTTGTGTCTGCTGATAACGGCTCTGACATAATCTCTGCTTTGAGAACAGGGTATATGGTGTATGTGCCCTGCTTTGCCCATGTGCTAAATTTTGGTGTGATCTGATTCCTGGCAGAATCTGAAACCCTCAGAGAGACGCTTACTATTGCCTGCAAAATCTGTGACCATTTTAGTCGCTCCTACAGTGCACGCAATGCTCTATATTCCATACAAGAGCATAACAACCTGCCCCATGACCAGCTGTAAATGGAGGTCCCTACCAGGTGGAATTCCACAATGTACATGCCAAAGCATTTGAATGAGCAGTATAATGCCATTAGTGAGTACACCATGCAAAACTGAAAGGCTTTGGAGGGATCCTCTTTGTTAACTGGCCAATAGCAACTAATGTGAGCTGCTGAAACCCTTTGAGGAGGCAACCATGCTGGTAAGTCACATTGGGGCAGGAATTAGTGAAATTCTACCACTTATATTTCTATTGCAGAAAAAAATCAGGAGATGGCAGAGGAATTTTACCACAATGATAACACAGACATGCACCAGCAGGTAAATGACATGTTAGAATGCTTTGAACAAGATCCTAGCATAGTGTCTATTGAAAGCAATGAGGAATACATTTTGCCACTTTGCTGGACCCCCACTTCAAACACAAAATTTCTGAATTTCTGCCAAAGGGCCAGTAGCAGTTTGTCACCACAAGGAGTTGTAAAAATCAGCAGCAACTCTCTGAGGAATTGGATTCTGTCAAGGAATATCGAGATATGCTTATTGATCGAGTGGAGGGTCGCATTGTGGAGGATGAGAGGGAGAAAGTGAGGGCACGACAAACATCTAGACAGTATAGTGAAAAGGAAGGCAGCAAAGCATTTTAACCAGCAGAAGCAGCTACATCATGAAACAGAATATACCATTCTGGTGGCCACTGGCCAATAGCCTTGGTAAAATGCCTTGTTGATATTGCAGCATTTGTAACTTCTGTTATTGCTGCTGCTGAGTTGTTTAAGCAACAAGACAATTACTCAGCTCCAAGGGAATGGGATTAACAGAAGGGATATGGGTTGTAAATGATCAAGGTCATCGTTCCACTTGCCACTAGCTTCAGTGATTCACCTGAGGCAGTAGCAGCACCACAGATAGCCCCCACCAGCACTTAAGGTGTATGTGGAGAAAAGAAGTTGGCCAATAATGCTTCTCCTCCTTCACCTCCTCTAAACTCATGAGTGACAAGATTTCCCCTTCAGAGCAGGAAGGAACTGTTCCTTTCATCAGCATCCACAATGTGGCAGTGTGTGTAAGAAGTAGGGGAAGGACTGTGAGCAATGTACACATCTACACTCACATCAAACAACTGGCACAACTGAAAGCAAACACGTTGATGCTTAGGTCCGCAAACCAAGTACTGCTGCTGTCACTATGCCCCTTGTCTGCTCCACTAAGGACATTTGACAACTAGCAGATTTAATAATAATGATAAATCCTCCATGCCACCAGCTTAGCATATTCTGTGGGATGGAATCTCCTCAGATGCTGCTTGATTCCGTGCTTGCTATTATACACCACTACATTGCCATGTGTGGTCAGAGCACCACACAATGTGCAATATTGAGGACACAAACTGCCACGTCCTTGTGTCTACAGAATCACTATCAGCTGTTAGGGAAGGTAACAATGACATTGGTGGTTCATAACATAACATTGCTATGTCTTCCTGCGCCCGGACCTTAGTGCAAGAAGCTGATGACAATTCAGATGTTTTGCTCATCATTGAACATTCAGGCTCAGGCTGGGTTTTTCTATACTTCTTCCTCTTAGATTTCCACCTAGACTCTTGGTGCCCTTGGGGAGAGACAGGGAGTACAGCAACAGCAACTCCCAATTACATTTGTGGGGTTTTGGTTTTAACATGCTTCACATAAATATCATTGTGTCTGTACATGTGTGCTTTATCTGGGCTCTTGTGCTAACTTGCCGAATCACTACTGCTGGACCTCATTCCCACAGAGGCCATGGTGGTCTATGGCACACTATCCTGCTCATCATCAGCCTACTTCCCTTGACACTAAGCAGCCGCAGGAATTACAGCAGCAGAGAACTCTACAGCGTCACTGCTGGTAGTGGTGGTGTTGTCCATCCACATTTGCATATCTGTCTCCCATTCCTTTTCTTTTTCTGCTAAAAAGGCCCTCATTCTCTCTTCCACTCCATCTGCTCCACCATCACCCTCTTTATGATTACTACCAGCATCTTGCTCCTGATGCTGCTGCTTCTGTTCTATGAGAGTTGTTCTGGTTGGCAATGATGACAAATGTGACAGAGGGTCCCATACTGTCTTGCCACCTCTTTCTCAACTTGCCACCTCTTTCTCAACTTGCTACCTCTTTCTTTCTCATGAGTAAGTTCTGTATGCATGAAATTCATTGATCTGAAGCTATGGTCTGTTTCACCTGACTGGTAACCACATGCAAGTCTTTCCTAGCTCTCGGTATTGGGTTGCAACGATTTCGGGTACTTTTATGGAGAACTGATTTCAATAAAGAATATGAATGTTTTTACTTTCATTTGAGTCTTATGGTGATATTAACCTTTGTGGTGCTGGTTCGTATGGTTGAAGTACTGTACATTTAGCCTTCAGAAGAGCTTATTAGCACACTGTGCAGAGAATTAGCATAAAAAGCTAACACAACAAAAGGTTGGTTTCTCAAAACCCATATATGTTACAGAAAAATGTCAGTACAACATATTTGTAGATTTGAAGTATCTGCAAAACTAACTCATTTTACTGACAGGTTCATTTTAATCCAGTGGTATATCAGCATACCAGCCAATGACTGTTTGGGGATGATGGAAGCTGTAGTCCCCAACAGATGGAGCTCTAACAATTTACTACCCCTGCCCTACTGAATATAAAATCTTTTTTTTGGCAGTTGAAAGATACAACACTCATGAGCTGAGATGGCTCACATTATGGTTTGGTTTGCCCAGCTTAAGGCAAATTCCATTACTCCTTTGAGTGCCAGAGGGGTAACCCTTTGGCATTCAAAGAGGTAACGTTCACAAAGAAAGAAAACACAATACTTTAAATAATGTATATATGATGTCAAATTAGTCTAAATGCAATGTTTGAGGGTCAAGATTTATGAACAATTGGGCAGGGAAGCTAATTTATGAATCTAACCCAACTTAAATACCTCTCAATAAAGTGACAGTGGGATATGTGTATGATTCTCCAAGTGTAGAAGGATTTGTACTACAGCATGTGATTACTGTAGTACATACCATAAAACACACTCTGCTATGAATGGGACTTTGATCCTGGCAAGGATCTTGTTTAATACATACAGATAAACAAATGATAGATTAAAGGAACACCTCAAAATGCCCATAAACACAAAAATGACAGAAAAAGGGCAAAAGCACCTCTAAGAGCAATCTCTTTGTATACCAGAAAAGAGCATATGTTCTTTATAGCGTCCTCTTTTAGATGAGTACTTACTAGATGAAGAGGCTTAACCAGCCTCTGAGTATCTCAGCCTTTCAAATACAACCTTTTTTCCCTCTCCTTCCTGGATCCTCTCCTCTTGGTCTGTGCACTCTATCCTCCCAGATCTCGATCCAATGGATTTGAAAAGGTTTGTGTATATAAAGAGAAACTGCCTGTGCTAATTTTCAAGCCTCTATTTATTGGCAGTACAAAACTCACAAATATATATAAAATATTTTTTAAATCAGCGTAGATTTTAAAAACATCCTATGTGTTTCGTCATATTTCTATGACTTCATCAGGGGTAAAAATGCATGTCTCTCCATACACATTAATTTTACCTTAATATAATGGTCAAACCGGCCATTCCTTCCTGTCCCACTGAGTGGCATCCTACCTTCAACCACATTTCCGGCACTCTAATGTGTCTCATACCACCAGACTTCCTGTCCGTAGAAAGTATGACCTCACTTCCTGGGAACCTAAGTGCCAATTGGACTCTTGGATTTAGTTTACATAGAGACCAGTTTGTCACTAGATCTGAGGTAATTCATCAGCAATATTTGTCAGAATCACCGAGTCTGGACTAATCAATAGATTGGCAGTGTGTCCCCGCTGATCTCGCTACCAATCCCAAACGATCTTAGTCTTGGCCATCTCCTCTGAAGCTATCATCCATACAAGTATGTCTTGATCTGCACATCTTCATTCCACCTATTCTATGAATTATGTCCAGCACTAGGTACAACACTCACAATATGTCTCACCCCTAAGTGACTCCAGACCACCCTTGCGTATTTTTATAGGGGAAACAACTGTGGATATATCCAGTCTTGCTACTAACACATGGATCCTTCATTTGTTCCCCCTTAAGATCAGGTCTTGAGATCCACGAGAGACCCCTGCCAAGATATCACTAACCATATATTGAAAAGACATGTTTTTAAGTTGTATCACAGGCCTGTGGTGCGGGAACGTTTGGACATTATATTGGGCCATCTACATTCTACATAAAAAACCCTTTCCTATATACATAATTCAATAAAAGTCTACTTTAGGATTATATATGTATATCTTTTAACCTAATTACTCTTATACCCCAAAGCTTATTAAAACCTATCACTGCTTTTCTACATTACAGTCTACTTTTATACTATATTACTTAGTTCTATATTTTCATTCATTCATTTTGTGTGGCATCAGGTCCCTAGTCTATAAATCCACTCTGCCTCTTTTCTGCACAACTGTCTGAAGGAGTTCTTGACATTGCGTGAGATGATCACAATTCCCCTAATTTTTAAATTGGCAGTATTTCCCTTCAGAAGCTGGCAAAATGATGAGAGACAGTATGTTTTAGACCTTTTTTTAGGCTATTTCTGCGGGTGAAAGGGTCATGTGCAAAGGGGCCATGTGCAAGTAGCAAGACACCAGATTAAAAATAATGTAGTGCCTGTTAGGCATGCGGATATACTCACGGTTGTTTTCCGTATAAAAATACGCGAGAGTGGTCTTAAGTCACTTAGGGGTGAGACATATTGTGAGTGCTGGACATAATGCATAGAATAGGAAGAATGAAGATGTGCAGATAAATACATACTTGTATGGATGATTGCTTTAGAGGAGATGGCAAAGATTAAGATTGGTTGGGATTGGTAGTGAAATTAGTGGGGATACACTGCCAATCTATTGATTAGTCCAGACTCTGATTCCAAGAAATATTGCTAATGAATTATCTTGGGGATCTAGAGACAAACTGCTCTCCATGTAAACTCAATCCAAGAGTCCGATTGGCACTTAGGTTCCCAGGAAGTGATATCATGTGTTCCACAGACAGTAAGTCTGGTGGTATGAGACACATTAGTGTGCCGGAAATGTGGATGGAGGCGGGATGCCGCTTGATGGGACCTGGAAGGAATAGCCAGTTTGATCAGTATATTAAGGAAAAAGTAATGTGTATGGAGAGAGATGCATTTTTTTATCCCTGATGAAGTAGTAGACATATGACAAAAAGCATAGGGTGTTTTTAAAATTTATGTTGATTTTAAATACATTTTATATATATTTGTGATTTTTGTACTGCCAGATAGATGCTTGAAAAGTAGCCCAGGCAGTTTCTCTTTATATATATATATATATATATATATATATATATATATATACCTTTTCCAATCTATTGGATATATATCTGGGAGGATAGAATTTTGGATTGAATTGTTGCTGTTTCCTAGCTGAGCTCATGATTGAATACGTAGAGACATTGCCTTTATTTAAAGGAGAATAATTTTGGGATGTTTTAATAGGCTTACTATGAGCTCCTGAAATAGTATCTTTTTAAGAGGAGACTATATAGGCAAGAGATTAATAGCCTTTGGAGCCATAAAGTAAAGAAAGATAAATGGAATAATGGAAGCTCGAAATATGGTAGAAGAAGAACAAGCAGGAGTGGAAGCAGGAATTTCTTTTAATCCGATCAGAGATCCGAATATTAGAATACAGAATGTGAATATATTGTTTCATGAATCAATTGTGTTTGAAGAAAAAGATGATAATAAAGAGCTATCAGTTCTATTTCATGAGCTTGAGAAACTTATGGAAAAGGAAACAAAACTTTGGTCAGAGATTAGCACGTTACAGCAATATTTAAAAGTAAAAAGAATCCCAAGAGGTTTGAGAATAAAAAAGATGCCCACATTCAGTTTTGAGGATGAAAGTTTCCAAGAAAAATGGAATGAAGCCCTGACATTATGCTCTAATACACTTATACATTTGATTATAGAATATAAAGAAAAATTGTTATAACAAGCACAAGTTTTGATTAAAGAAAAACAGACATCAGTAACCAAACAAAGAGAACATGTGAACTTTGAAACTTTGGATAGTAAATTGTCAACTTATTTAGAAAAATTGGAGATATCAATTATGGAGTCAAAGCAAAAGAAATTCTTTAGAGATAAAGAAGATTATGAAAAAGGCAATATATATAAATGGAAGAAGGAATATAATAGGAGATATAAATCTATTTTAAAATCCCCAAAGGAGAAAAAAGTTAGTTTCATAGCACAGATTATGATAGTACCATTTTGAGGTCTGAAGATATAGATTCTTCTGTGCAGATGGAGCTTACCACCAGTCCAGTGCCTTTTTATCACCAGGAAGGGAAGACAGAGCGACGAGAATGTTTACAACGGAAGAAAGCTAATCAATGAGAATGAGACAGAGGAGAAGTCCTTCCAGATCTCGTCTCTTAAAAGAAAGAACATCCGAACAAGAAGAGGAGGGAGAAAAAGAAATCAAATCAAGAAAAAAGAAAAATCCAGCAAAGAAAAAAGAAAAGAAGAAGAACACACAGTAATAAATTTGTCATCATATATTTTAAAGGATGAAGAAATAAAGGTCTTATCAAAAGGGCTTAATTTTGTGCCCTCCCAACATTTTGACCTTTTTGAGACAGTACTGGATGTGAACAGATTTGTGAGAAAGTTAACTCTAAAGAAGTTCTATGAAGATAATGCGATAGACTCCTTTGATGAATCTATAATGGAGATCTCTCAATACAATATAAAAAATGATGATATCCAAATGTCTTTCAGCGATTACAGTTCTTTGATGGATCTGGTTAACATCAAACAAGAAAATAAAGATGTATCTTCAGATTTAGTATCCAAAGAGTCTAAACCTAATTTAAAAAGTATTAAAAGATCAGATTTCTATCCGATTGGGTGCAGAAGTAAAGTCCTGGATAACTTTCAAAAGTTGAGTGAGAATGATTTAGTGAAACTTAAGAAAGATTTTGTATTCAGGCCTTCTAATCTGACACCAGAGGAGAGAAATGCATTAGCCTCCTTACAAAAAAATGAAAAAATTTTGATAAAAAGAGCGGATATAGGAGGGGCGGTAGTAATTTTAGACGTGAAGTACTATCAAAGAGAAGCTCTACGTCAATTGAAGAACAAGGAATCATACATTCAGTTATCTTCAGACCCTACCAGATCTTTTGCCTGCCTTTTGGGCTCTCTCTTGTCTAGAGGGGTTTCATCGGGTGTTCTCAGCCAGGATGAAGCTAATCATCTTTTGGTTGAGCATCCGGTGATGCCTATTTTTCATCATCTTCCAAAAATACATAAATCATTGGAGAGCCCAGAGGGCAGGCCAATTGTATCTGGGATAGGGTCATTAAATGAACCTTTAGGAGAATGGGCGGATCATTATTTACAACCGCTAGTACTTAGATTGTACAGCTATTTACGAGATAGTACTCATGTTATGCAGAAGCTAAATGAAGTTGTATGGTCTGAGGATTATACTTGGATATCTTGTGACGTTAAGTCACTATATTCTTGTATAACCCATCATCTAGGTTTAAAGGCTTTACAATATCATCTTGACAGGTATAGTGCATATACTAATGAACTCAAAGAATTCCTGATGGATGTAATAGATTATTTGCTTTCACATAATTTTTTCTTTTTGATGGTGTTTGTTATCTCCAAAGATGCGGGACCTCAATGGGGGCTAAGTTTGCGCCCTCTTACGCCAACCTATATATGGGTTGGTGGGAGGAGTCCCGCATCTTTGGAGATGACAATCCATTCAGGGATAATATTTTATTTTTTGGTCGCTATATTGACGATCTACTTATATTATGGAAGGGGGACAGACAAGATATTGATTCCTTTTTAATCTATCTTAATGAGAACGATTTGAATCTTAAATTTACTATGGAGGTTAGTTGCGAATCTATTTCATTTTTGGATTTAATGTTGATTGGTAGCCCTAAAGATGGCACTATCGCAACAGACCTCTATAGGAAGAATACTGCAAGAAATACCATATTACATGCAGAGAGCTGTCACCCCTTCCATACTATAAAGGGAATTCCAGTCAGTCAATATATTAGGTTGAGAAGGAGCTGCTCTACAGATAGTAGCTTTGAGTTACAATCATTAGCCCTACGAGAAAGGCTCTTACAAAGAGGATATTCTCGATGGATGATAGACCGTGCATATAATATAGCTAAGAATAAAGATCGTGTTGACCTTATTAAATATAAAAGAAAGGAAAAGGATTCAGATTACACTAAAGTAGTTTTCTCTACTCCATATAGTCAAGAATATAATGATATAATAAAGATTATTAAAAAACGTATACCAATGCTAAATGGAGACGAGAAGCTACAAAAAGTAGTATCAGAAGGATTTAAATTTGTTCCTAAAAGAGCAATTACTATTACCAACCGAATATCTCCTAGTATGTTTATGAGAAAAGGTGATGAGGAGAAATGCTGGTTAGATGTGAAGGGATCCTTTAAATGTGGAAGCATGAGATGTGGTTGTTGTAAATTATTGATATATCGAAGACTTTTTGTTCATTTAAAACAAAAGAGGAATATAAAATACACAGTTACATTAACTGTGCAACTAAAGGTATTATTTATATGATAAGTTGCACAGAATGTAGACTTCAATATATTGGTAAAACTTTGAGGACATTACGTGAAAGATTTAATGAACATCTAAGTAACATTAGAAGTTCTGAATTTAAATCATTTGTGTCATCTCATTTCAACGAAAAACATGGAAGTAAAGTTGATATGTTAAAGATTCAAGGTTTAGAACGAGTCAGGACGGGAGTCAGAGGAGGCAATCTGGATTCACTTCTTTTAAAATGAGAGGCATACTGGATTTTTCGGACGAGTACTCGATATCCAGAGGGTCTCAACAGAGATTATGATTTAATGTGTTATACTTAGTGAGTTTATGAGGTTGCTCCCTGGCGTATGTCCTGACCCATTACTAGATATAAGATTGCTAAATAACATGTTGCAGTTATTGTTATATCAATTTAATGAGATGATATATTATATATGCCTGTTTTTTGTGAAGATATAAGGTATGTATCTTCTTTTGATCTTCTATCATGGATCTATATATAAGGACTCTGATCTTTTTTAGTTTTTATGGTTTTAAGTTTTGTTTATAAAACACAGGTGAACTATATGGATGGTTATGATTAGCCTACGAGTTGGTAGAGCTCTTGTATAATTGTCGATGAAGTCGGTCTCTTAAATTAACTAAGCGGTGAATCATGAATATATTTCTAAAGATTATGAAGGAGATATATATACTGTTGATAATCAATAGTTTTATTTAGTTAGATTTGGAGTTGGTTCACCGCTGGTTATGATAGGGTTCTGACTTCTTCGAAATTTAACCCATTCATTTGTTTTGTATAAGAGAGCCTTTTATATCTAATGGCTTTTCAAGTTACCTATGTATTTGTCTATTGCTTTGTACACTGATTGCGACTATATTTATTCGCTGACTTCAGTTGAGGAAACAATGGATGGCTGGTGTGAAGTCATGGATTATTGGAGCGAATTTTTAAGGGAGATGATTGAACTAGTCTGTGCTGTTTTGCATCGGCTGGTTTAAGTTCTCTGGTTGCCGTTTTTCTATGTTGCTTTGCTCCATATGAAGCCGGTCCATGTATCTTTAAATGTTTCCTTTAAGCACACCTTGATTTTCAATGACGTAAGATCGGAGAATAAAGGTGTATACTGATAGGTACACAGTGATTTAAAATGATTGGATAATCAGAGTTTAAAAGCAATACCTGTTAACCTGACAAGTTGTGTGTTTGATCATGAGTAAGCGCCGTTTGGACGTGAAACGTGTTGATTTGCACCGCTGTTTGTAACCTGCATATACCCACTCCGTAAGACTTGCTACTTGTTGCTGAGATCTTATTTACTGCAGGTAACATGTTTTAATTTCATAATAAAGTTACTGATTTTAAAGAAGATACATGTTGCTATTGTGTTCCTGCTATTGAGAACAGAGAGATCAAGCAGTGCAATGTTTGTTTGTTGATTGAAGGATAGAATCCACAGACCAGGAGGAGAGGATACAAGAAGGAAATGGAAGAAAAGGTTGTATTTGAAAGGCTGTGATACTCTGAGACTGGTTAAGACTCTTCATCTAGTAAGTACCCGTCTAAAAGGGGGTGCTATAAGGTCCATTAGCTATTTTCTAGTATCCAAAGAGATTGTTCTTAGAGGCGCATTTGCGCTGTTTCTGTCATTTTTGTTTCTGCAGCCTGATGGTATGAAAGGGCCACGGGGCCTAGTGACCAGGATACAGCAGCAGACTAATCTAAGAAGACAATACCCTAAAGAATCAGAACTATATCTAGTATGGGACTCTTTACCAATATATAAGTATATTTTTGCACCTAATACTTTCAAATAGTGCTAGGTGGCACACTCCAGTGTAGGGACTAGTATGTTTTACCCATACACTCAGCCCCTATGTGATATTCTTGTGTCAGAAATGCCAGTAGACTGCCCCCATTTCCCTCCCCTGGCATAAGCAGTGTTAAGGGTAGAAATATTTGCATACACAACTTAATAAATTGGCAGATATAGGGTTCTGAATATAAATTTCATTGCGTGATTTAGTACGAGGAATCATTTTTGTAAATTCAGCCTTATAAACTTACAGATATTAAAGTGTATAAAAATAGGGAAAATTGAAAAAAAAACAACATTATAAACAATCTTTCATATTATGCACATAATAATATAGTTGATGAGCCAAAAAAAAGACATGCATCCATCATCCCATATAACTCTTGTTGATCCAGAGAGAGGCAAAAAAAACCCTGTTGAAGGCATTTCCAATTAAGTCTCATAAGAGTAAAAAAAACACTTCCTGACTCCAAATGGAAGTTGGATATTTACCTGTATGAACATGCTATCTTCTTTGAAACCAATTGTAATTCTCAATATTGTTCTAAGCTAGAAAGGTATCCCTTTTTTAAAGCAATTACAATATCTGCAAGCACAGCATCTTGAGGCAGAGTTTCACAACTTTACAACCTTTATATAAGAAAACAAGACCTGCCTTTGTTTTGTAGAAAGTCCTTTCCTATTTTGATGTTTTAACCATTGGATTTGCCTATTTATTTATTCAGAATTCACTTATTTTTTGCAATGGAACTCTGCTTTTTAATAAAGGTGGTCAATTTATTTTCACTGTCTGTCTTCTTTAAAGTGTTCTTTTAATGTGTTTTTTTCTGTTTTCTCATTCAGAGAGATGTTCAAAAAGTTGTCGTAATGAAAATACTGTCAGATCATGACTTGGTGGTATATTATACAAGTAAATTTGCCATGTTTCAAAATGTGTCATAAAGAATTAAAAATGATGGTAAGAAGATCTTGATGAATATTGTCCTTAAAAATTCTGATGATGAAAATGTCTTTGATTTTGTCCTTGAAAAGAAAATAAAAAAAAACAGACTTTTTTTTATCTTTAAAATGACAACTTTTCAGCAGTTATAGTACTGCTTCTCGCTCCTGCTAAAAGTGCTTTAATATGTCTTCTCAAAGTCTAGACCATTTTTATTTTGGCAGGAAAAAAATTACATTAATCAGACAAAAAATAAATGGTTAAGAGAATATTTTTTTCTGAAAATACCTTACAATATGACAGTAGATTAAACCATGGCCACTTTTAAGAATGCTTTTTCCCTCTGATAGAGAATTGACTGAGAATTGATTGACCATGGGGTAAGATTTTTTTTATTCTGATTACAATTTCATTAACCGCCACTTTTTGAACATCTAGCCTATAGTATTTTTTCAGGGCATCTGAATTTAATGTACAATTCAACTGTAATTATAATGTAAAATTACACACATCAGTATAATTTTCTTTTGTTAGATCTTGGATCAGTGGTGCATATATAATGTGAATATCAAAAAAATGAATAATCTTAGTGGAAGTACATTATTTAATTTACAAAGAATATTCTCCAATCCCATATTTCTAAGAATCTAAGCTAGTCCCTCTCCATTACTAGTGAGGGTTCAGCACAATACATATTACACCATTACACAGGGCTGCCATAGAGTGGTACAGGCAGTAACCATGTATGGAGCCCACCCAAGCAAGGGGGCCCACTGAGAGGGGTGGACTGGCTTCTGTGGCATTTTCTCTCTGGCTGGGTCTGGCCATTTTTGAGCTGCATAATGTGAAATAAATGTGTATTTGGAACCTGTCCCATTCGCCAGGCAGCATTCCACAGTTCAGTAACATAATCTTCCATAATCTTCCATTGGCTACCAGCCAGAGCCATGGACATGTAGTCCTGCAGGTTGCCCAATCCAGTAAGGAAGAAGACAGTAGGTGTGCATGCCAAAGTCAGATTAATCCTATATGGTAGGAACATAAGAGGCTATATTTGGTGTGGGGAGTGGGATTGTCAGTGAGGTTGAGGCTGAGGACTCTGCTGGTCAGTAGGGGAAGAAAAGACTGTACTGGGTTGGTTGGGATGTGGGTTCTGTGGTGTTGCAAGGCAAACTGTAAGTGTGAGGCAAAGCAGAGAGTGGGGCATGTGGCAGGGTTTGGGAGAAACAGGGATGGTGGGGAGCTTGGTTTTAATTTATTACTGTCCCTGAAATTTCTGATGAGACATGCCATTACATGATTTGATCTGATAACCAGATATAAAGATTTGAACTAGAGACCTGTGTATTTAGCCCCTTCAGCCAAAGCCTAGCAACAACTGATCATAGTTATTTTAAAGGATAACTAACAGCTCCTTATAATAGGCCCCACTTACTTTATTTTGGTCAGAAAATCCTAATGGCCCTATGAAATACATAAAAGTGACTAGCAGGATCACATGACCTCAAACACTGCTCACTGTACATGGTAACCCTAACCCTTTAAGAATTGGAGGGTTGTGCAACACAGTGCTTCACCCCCCCCCACACCCCACTGGTCCTTAAGGTTAAGTAGGCACATGCTCTCTGTCTTCTTCAGTCATAAAAACGGCCAGCAACTATAATGCCTGCCTCCAAGGACATGTCATCAAGACCAGGACAGGGTGAAGATGTTAAATACAAAAAATATTCCCCTTAATGAAGCCTGCACCAAGGGAAGGACAAATGGACAGCTGGTGTGGTCTTTTCCTCTATGCTTTGCTTAGACCAACATACTAAGGAAGATGTAGAGGAAATGGCATTAGTGAAAAATGGTGCACTTCTAAACCAACTCCACCGTAGAGCATAAATTAAAAAGTTGCCAAAACTCTCATTAATTTAATTCAGACCCCCTTGAATGCAAAGAAATTTCATAAGCATTGCAAGGGGTTAAAAGCTCTATTCAAATCACTGGAAATGTTTGCTTGTTCACAACGGTGCAGCTGGTTCATGCCAGGATTGTATCACTTTCTTAGTACATGAGCCCGGCTTTCCACACAAATGTGTAAAATAAAATAACTTCTGTACTCCAGGCTACTAATTAAGTAAGACTTCCAGGTGGCCAGTGTCTGTGACCTTGCGCAGATTTTTATTTAAACAAGGATGATGGTTAATGTTTTCTTCTGAATAGAACTATTTGTTTGGAAACTAATAATTGAATCTGCTGAGCAGATCAAACATCTGCACACATGATGGTGTCAGCATTCAAATTCTAACAGGACAGGTTTTACGTCTTAGACCACCACAGTATGAAAAAATAAATATATCTTCCTAAACATGGGTGTTCCAGTATTTTAAAGAGTCAGTAAAGCGCTATCTTTGGTAAAAAGCATTTCTTAATTTTCACTTGGCTTAAGTTGGTGTTAATTTTTGTCTTGTGCAAAGCAGTGGGTGGATACATACGCCTTATTCATCAAGCTATAGAATTAATTTAAATGGGGCTTTTTAACCCAATGAATGCATGTTGGAGACCTCAAGGGGTTAAAAGTCCTATTTAATTAATTTCAACCGTATGGCCTAGTTGGTGTGTTCCAGAACATGATGAATTTGAATTAGAATTGTGGAACATAAAGGGCCACATTCATTATGTGCAATATGGAGAAATGACAATTCGGTAGATTACCATTGATCTAAATGGGTCTTTTAACACCTTGAAAGCAAGAGAGGTCTCCAGTGCATTGTGAAGCATTCAAAGGGTAAACTACCCATTTAACCCTTTGAATGCCAGAGGGATATCCAATGCATTGCCAAGCAATGCAATGGATACCCCTCTGGCACATACAGGGTTAAATCAATAGGAATATTCCTTTCCAATCCCTATGGAGAAGATGGGTTTGTTCCATCATTGCATCTCTTTAGCTTGACAAATAAGGACCAAAACGTGTCTCTTGGCAAGATCAATAAACTGACAGCTTGAACTTGAGTTTGCCTTATGCAGGAAAGACAAGACAGACTGTTTCTGGCTGATACAACTAACATAGATGTCTAAGTTGAAGAAAATGTATATTTTTTAAAGGAATTCAACCTTGTACATTTGTTTTTGACCTTACAGAGCACACGTAAACACACTGACCAAGACCACCTGAAAACAGATACTTAATGTATATATTCTATATTAATATACACACTGTTGGGCAATAAATCTGAATTACACACAGCTGATTCACTGCATCTTATGTGTATTAGCTTCAAATTATATATGAACTCAGAATTGTTTAGAATGGACATTCTGCAAATCATTTACAATAAAACTCAGATTTATTTACCACCTCTATGCTGTTGTTATGCAGATGTGTCCTTAGCTACCCTATGCATGTGCACAAATGTATACTATAATTACATTCAAAGCAGATTACAGATCTTTAGTTGTTGAAGCAAGTACTACAGCAGAATTAGTGAGGAGGAAACTGGGCAGTCCTGTTCCATTTCAAACAAAATATATTTAAGTATTTTTGTATGTGTTCTTCAATCATACCATGTAGGTCTTCCTGGATCTCACAGGCATTTGCACTGCCAATACTATAGATTAAATTTGTCTTGTGTATCTGGGATGGACTGTCCTTATGGGTGGGATCAGACTGCTATGCCTATGGAGATATTTAATCTGTGACAGCACACATGAGCTAAAACAAGATACCCAAATGGGTATTAACTCAAAGAATACACTATTAAAGTGATAGTGACACTTAAGATTGAAAAATTGTATACTACTGAGTTTTTCCTGCAGAGTAAAATAAGGAAAATCTCACTACTGAGAGATGATTGCATTAAAGAGTAATTGTAGCTCAGACTTGTATTTTTTTGGTGTAATACTTCTATGGCCTGACATTTTATGGTAGTGCTGTTGCTACACCAGCCTGTGGACAGTTGACCATAAATCGCCATGGGATGCTGTAGTAACAGTACCACTGTAAAATTTCAGGCCATGGAAGTATTGCACCCAAAAAATGCAATATACATATTTTTCAGTCCAAATGTTGCTATTCCTTTAAGCATTGCTTGTTCTCAAGGACTATCACTATCTCTTTTATACTACAAAATTTTCTGGAGAGCCACAGTCTGCCCAACATATGACAATTATTTCAGCATCAGTCAGCCAGTGGCAGCTGGGGGTAGGGAACATTGTCTATTGTCCAGAAAGAGAGCTGATCTACATAATGTTTGGAGCAGCAAGGGAAAGAGAATTTGAGTGAGGCAATTATACATATAAATAAATTTAAATATTTATGAATGGCTCACATTGCTTTTGTTTCACAAAACTTATTGGGGTGTATGTGATCAAGGTGATTCCAATAACATGTCTATGTGGTGGCCTAATATGAATTTACAAAGCTATCTAAAGAGAAACTCTCCTTCTTAATGCTGATTATTCCACTTATTCCAAGGGGGTGACAAGGGTATTGTGGGTATTTTGGGGTGGTTCTTTTTCTATGTCTTGCTTATATCATTGTACTAAGAAAACAAAGAGCAAATAGTGTATGTTTGCTGCTATGAGACTTGAGGTCTGGGGCTTGCTGACTTGATATTAGAGTCCAATTCTGGCATATAAAATGCAACATTAGGCACTAAAGCAATCATACAATATAATGCATACCCTTTACTGCAGTCACTAACAGTAACACAACAGTGGCTGCACTGGTGACTTTGTATATTCATTAGTGTTGAGCGAGCATGCTCGGCCGATGCTCGGATCGGCTCGAGCATCGCTCTGCTCGGCACATGGCGGTACTCGTACGAGTACCGCATGTGCTCGCCCGCCATGTTCGGGTCTCCTCCCCGCACGTTTTGCGGCTGCTGCGCAGCCAATAAACGTGCAGGGAGGCTCTGACATCGGTGTAATGCCAGCAGCCATGTTGGCTGCTGGCATTACACTGATTGGCTGGCCAGAACCCGTGGTCAGGTGCTGTATAGCACCTGACCAGCGAGTTCGGCTCAGTCTGAGCCAGGGAGAGCTGAGGATAGGAAGGGAAAGGCAGTGTAGGGAGGAAAAAAACAAAAATTGTGAAAAAAAAAGAACCAAAAGTCCTTTTTAGGACTACTGTGTGTGGGGGCAGCAGGTTATTTGGTGTGGGGGGAAAAAAACAAAAAAAAAAAAAAATATATATATATATTCTGTTTAGTGTGCAAAGTTGCAGATTAGAGCACATTCTGTTTAGTGTGCACAGTTGCAGATTAGAGCACATTCTGTTTAGTGTGCAAAGTTGCAGATTAGAGCACATTCTGTTTAGTGTGCAAAGTTGCAGATTAGAGCACATTCTGTTTAGTGTGCAAAGTTGCAGATTAGAGCACATTCTGTTAAGTCTTCAAACTAAAATATCAAAGTCACGTATTCCATTCAGTGTGCGTCGCCGCAGTTTAGCAGCACATTCTGAGTACTGTGCAGAGTTGCAGAATAGGAAGAAATACTGTTAAGTCTTCAAACTAAAATATCAAAGTCACATATTCCATTCAGTGTGCTTCGCCGCAGTTTAGCAGCACATTCTGTGTACTGTGCAGAGTTGCAGAATAGGAAGAAATACTGTTAAGTCTTCAAACTCAAATATCAAAGTCACATATTCCATTCAGTGTGCTTCGCCGCAGTGTAGCAGCACATTCTGTGTACTGTGCAGAGTTGCAGAATAGGAAGAAATACTGTTAAGTCTTCAAACTCAAATATCAAAGTCACATATTCCATTCAGTGTGCTTCGCCGCAGTTTAGCAGCACATTCTGTGTACTGTGCAGAGTTGCAGAATAGGAAGAAATACTGTTAAGTCTTCAAACTAAAATATCAAAGTCACATATTCCATTCAGTGTGCTTCGCCGCAGTGTAGCAGCACATTCTGTGTACTGTGCAGAGTTGCAGAATAGGAAGAAATACTGTTAAGTCTTCAAACTCAAATATCAAAGTCACATATTCCATTCAGTGTGCTTCGCCGCAGTGTAGCAGCACATTCTGTGTACTGTGCAGAGTTGCAGAATAGGAAGAAATACTGTTAAGTCTTCAAACTCAAATATCAAAGTCACATATTCCATTCAGTGTGCTTCGCCGCAGTTTAGCAGCACATTCTGTGTACTGTGCAGAGTTGCAGAATAGGAAGAAATACTGTTAAGTTTTCAAACTCAAATATTAAAGTCACATATTCCATTCAGTGTGTTTCAACGCCGTTTAACAGCCTATTCTGTGTACTCTGCAGAGTTGCAGAATAGTAAGAAATACTGTTAATTTTTCAAACTCAAATATTAAAGTCACATATTCCATTCAGTGTCTTTCACCGCCGTTTAACAGCCTATTCTGTGTACTCTGTACAGTTCCAGAATTATAAGAAATACTGTTAAGTTTTCAAACTCAAATATTAAAGTCACATATTCCATTCAGTGTCTTTCACCGCCGTTTAACAGCCTATTCTGTGTACTCTGCAGAGTTGCAGAATAGTAAGAAATACTGTTAATTTTTCAAACTCAAATATTAAAGTCACATATTCCATTCAGTGTCTTTCACCGCCGTTTAACAGCCTATTCTGTGTACTCTGTACAGTTCCAGAATTATAAGAAATACTGTTAAGTTTTCAAACTCAAATATTAAAGTCACATATTCCATTCAGTGTCTTTCACCGCCGTTTAACAGCCTATTCTGTGTACTCTGTACAGTTCCAGAATTATAAGAAATACTGTTAAGTTTTCAAACTCAAATATTAAAGTCACATATTCCATTCAGTGTCTTTCACCGCCGTTTAACAGCCTATTCTGTGTACTCTGCAGAGTTGCAGAATAGTAAGAAATACTGTTAATTTTTCAAACTCAAATATTAAAGTCACATATTCCATTCAGTGTCTTTCACCGCCGTTTAACAGCCTATTCTGTGTACTCTGTACAGTTCCAGAATTATAAGAAATACTGTTAAGTTTTCAAACTCAAATATTAAAGTCACATATTCCATTCAGTGTCTTTCACCGCCGTTTAACAGCCTATTCTGTGTACTCTGTACAGTTCCAGAATTATAAGAAATACTGTTAAGTTTTCAAACTCAAATATTAAAGTCACATATTCCATTCAGTGTCTTTCACCGCCGTTTAACAGCCTATTCTGTGTACTCTGCAGAGTTGCAGAATAGTAAGAAATACTGTTAATTTTTCAAACTCAAATATTAAAGTCACATATTCCATTCAGTGTGTATCACCGCCGTTTAGCAGCCTATTCTGTGTACTCTGAACAGTTGCAGAATAGTAAGAAATACTGTTAAGTTTTCAAACTCAAATATTAAAGTCACATATTCCATTCAGTGTGTTTCACCGCCGTTTAGCAGCCTATTCTGTGTACTCTGCAGAGTTGCAGAATAGTAAGAAATACTGTTAAGTTTTCAAACTCATATATATTAAAGTCATATATATCGTGTAAGATGAAGAAGGCGGGTAAAAAGGGACGGGGAAGTGGACGTGATCCTGAAAGTTCAGGGCGCGGGTCAGGACGCGGAGAAACTGTGCCTGGTGCCAGAGCACAAGAAAGAAAGACATCCACCATACCTAGCTTCATGTCTGATTTCACAGGGCGTCGCAGGACATCACTCTCGAGGTCCGACCAGTGCGAACAGGTGGTCGGTTGGATGACAGCTGATACTGCTTCCAGTCGGTTAAGCACCACCCTGTCTTCCACCAAGTCCACTCTCAGTAGCCAAGAGTCTGGTCAACATAATCCTCACTCTGATCATCCTTCCTCCCACCATACACGGTCTGGTCAAAGAAGTGATCCCACACTGGGATATAGTGATGAGCTCGTCTCATCACCAATCCTTCATTTGACCCTCTCTCCAAGCACGCTTGCAGAGGAACATGACATCTTGTGCCCTGATTCACAACCTCTAGAGGCTACCCAATCACAAGAAGATGACAGATGTGAACGGCATTTAAGGTCAAAGGAAGTAGTGGATGATGATGATGATGATGAGACACAGTTGCCATTAAATCAACCACTATTTCCTTCTCAAGACCTTGTTGAGGAGAATGTTATACAGTTGTCAATGACCGAGTATGTGGTGGGATCAAGACTTGAGGAGGATGATCAGAGTGAGGAAGTGGAGGAGGACTTGGTGGACGATGAGGTGACTGACCCCACCTGGGAAGGTGTAGAGCCGAGCGATGACAGCAGTCCTGAGGGTGAGCCATCTGCAGCACCGCAACAGGCTGGAAGAGGCAGTGGTGTGGCTACAGAAAGAAGGCGGACCGCACCAAACCGGCCCGCAAATGTTCCACGGAGCACCCCCTTGCGTAAATCTACCTTGCCAAGGGGTAGGTGTTCCGCGGTATGGCGTTTTTTTAAGGAAAGTGCGGACGACAAAAGATTTGTAGTTTGCAACCTGTGCCACACCAGAATGAGCCGAGGCATGAACACTAGAAACCTCACCACCACCAGCATGATCCGACACATGGCATCCAAGCACCGTAGTAAGTGGGAGGAACGCCTGGATCGCCCATCTGTGTCTGCAGGCCACACCACTGCCTCCTCTTCCCCTGTTTTCGGTGCCGGCCAATCGCCTGTCGAAGGCGCAGGCCCGCATACCTCCCGCCCTGCACCTGTAGCATCTGAAGCACCATCAGCGACCACATCCACTTCCCTGTCCCAGCACAGCGTCCAAATGTCGTTACCCCAGGCATTTGAGCGCAAGAGAAAATACCCAGCCACCCACCCACAGGCCATAGCACTAACCTCACACCTTTCAAAATTACTGGCCATCGAAATGCTGCCATTTAGGCTTGTGGACACTGAGTCCTTCCGCAGCCTGATGGCAGCAGCTGTCCCTCGGTACGCGGTCCCCAGCCGCCACTACTTTTCCCTGTGTGCCATCCCCGCATTACACCACCATGTGTCCCGTAACATCACCCGTGCCCTGACCAACGCAGTTACTGGGAAGGTCCACTTAACGACTGACACATGGACAAGTGCTTGTGGCCAGGGACGCTACATTTCCCTGACGGCACACTGGGTGAATGTCGTGGAGGCTGGGAGCGACTCGGACCCTGGGATGGCACGGGTGCTACCCACGCCGAGGATTGCGGGCCCTACCTCCATCAGGGTTTCCACCAGCACCTACGTTATTGGCTCCTCCTCCTCCGTTTCCACCTCCGAATTCTCTACACACACCGCCACTCCCCCATCAGCCAGTAGCTGGAAGCAGTGTAGCACTGCAGTGGGGAAGCGTCAACAGGCCGTGCTGAAGCTGATCTGCCTTGGGGACAAACAGCACACGGCCTCAGAGCTGTTGCAGGGGATTAGTCACCAGACCGAGCAGTGGCTCTCGCCACTCAACCTGCAAGCAGGCATGGTTGTGTGTGATAATGGGCGTAACTTGGTGGCGGCTTTGGAGCTCGGCAAGCTCACACACGTACCATGCCTAGCGCATGTATTTAATTTAGTGGTGCAGCGATTTCTAAAAACCTACCCCAATGTGCATGATCTCTTGACCAAGGTGCGCCGCGTGTGTGCACATTTCCGTAAGTCATCTACAGCTTCGGCCGGCCTGTTGAAGCTGCAGCAGCGCTTACAATTGCCAGCTCACCGGCTGCTGTGTGACGTGAGCACGCGCTGGAACTCCACCTTCCACATGTTGGCCCGGCTTTGTGAGCAGCAGAGGGCAGTAGTGGAGTACCAGCTGTTACACGGTCGTCGCCTCTCCGTTCAACTTCCTGTAATCAGAAGTGAGGAGTGGGAATGGATGTCAGACCTCTGCGAGGTTTTACGCAATTTTGAGGAATCGACACAGATGGTGAGCGGCGATAACGCTATTATCAGTGTAACCATCCCACTTCTGTGTCTACTGAAACGCTCGCTGCTCACAATTAAAACCGACGCTTTGCATGTGGAAGAGGTGGAAATGGGGGAGGAAGAGCTTACACAAGGTGATAGCCAGAGCACCCTCACTTCGTCTTCTCAGCGACAATTGGAGGAGGCGGAGGAGGAGGAGGAGGAGGAGGAGGAGGAGGAAGACACGGTTGCCTCCGCTACAGAGGGTAGCCATGGAACTTTAGTTCCATCTCTTCAGCGTGGGTGGGCAGAAGAGGAGGAAGAGGATGAGGATATTGAGAGTCAGCCTCCTGGTGAGGACAGCGAAATCTTGACTGTTGGTACTCTGGCACACATGGCTGACTTTATGTTAGGCTGCCTTTCCCGTGACCCACGCGTTGTACGCATTTTAGACAACACGGATTACTGGGTGTTCACCCTTCTGGACCCCCGCTACAAAGAGAATTTCTCATCTCTCATTCCTCCGGTGGAGAGGACAAGCAAAATGGTGCAATACCAGAAGGTTCTTGTTGAAAAATTGCTCCAAAATTTTCCATCTGACAACGCTGGCGGCAGAGTACGTGCTACCTTGGCCAACCGAGAAGGGGAGAAAAGGGGAGCACACAGCAGTTCCGAGAAAGGCAGGGCAACACTCTCCAAGGCGTGGGACACCTTCATGACACCCCGCCAGCACCCTCACCCTGATGCGCAGCCTAGTGTCACAAGGAGGGAAAAGTTTTGGAAGATGGTGAAGGAGTACGTAGCAGACCGTGTCAGCGTCCTCAATGATCCCTCTGTGCCTTACAACTACTGGGTGTCCAAGCTGGACACGTGGTATGAACTGGCACTCTACGCCTTGGAGGTGCTGGCCTGCCCTGCCGCCAGCGTTCTGTCTGAGCGGGTATTTAGTGCTGCTGGTGGCATCATAACAGATAAGCGTATCCGCCTTTCCACCGACAATGCTGATAGGTTGACACTTATAAAAATGAACAAGGCCTGGATTTCCCCTGACTTCTCCACTCCACTGGAGGAAAGCCCCGGGGGAACATAAACTCACTTTATATATGTTATTTACAATGATGGGAATACTCTGTATTCCCATTCACCCCTTCCACCCCAAAAACGGGTATATGGTTGACTCTTAATGTTCTCATCCTCCTCCTCCTCTTCCATATGCCCTGGGATATAATTTTTATATAGGGCCAGCTCACCAGCGTGCCCTGGGATATAATTTTTATATAGGGCCAGCTCACCAGCGGGCCCTGTGATATAATTTTTATATAGGGCCAGCTCACCAGCGGGCCCTGTTTGCCAATTTTTATATAGGTCAGCTCACCAGCGGGCCTTCTCATATAATGTTTTATTGGGTCAGCTCTCTAGCGGGCCCTCTCATATAATGTTTTATAGCGTCAGCTCACTAGCGGGCCTTCGCATATAATGTTTAGGATGGTCAGCTCTGCAGCAGACCCTCACCCATAATGTTTTAGATGGTCAGCTCAGCGCACGTTTCCCTCTTAATCATGGCCTCAGTTCTGAAAATCAAGGAAATTTTTGGGAGAATTTGCCTCTGCGCACGTTTCCCTCTTAATCATGGCCTCAGTTCTGAAAATCAAGGAAATTTTTGGGATAATTTGCCTCTGCGCACGTTTCCCTCTTAATCATGGCCTCACTTCAGAAAATCGATGAAATTTTTGGGAGAATTTGCAGATGATATACAAGTAAATATACAGCAAATACTGTTTGGTAACAATTTTTCGCCTAAAGTCATTTTTATTTTCCTTTTTGTGTGTTTTACGGTCAGTCTGTAAAAATGGCGTACTACGGGCGAAAGATCGTTCCCAGCAGCGATGTTGGAGTCCAAGGTGCATCCAGACATCCTCCCTATGCTGTCCCTGAACCATTTCTGTAGTGTTTCCATCTTTTTCTGCCCTTTTCCTATGGACCAGGCACCCTCCCCTCATCAGAGCAGGGGGTGCCTGGTGTAATGCTCGAGTCCTCCCATTGACTTCAATGGGGCTCGGGTGTTCGGCCGAGCACTCGAGCCTCAGGGGGTGCTCGGTCAGAGCACCCGAACATCCGAGCATTGGGGTGCTCGCTCATCACTAATATTCATCCCATTGTCCAGCTGACCAGAAATTTATCTGATCTATATAATGTTTAGAGCATGGGAAAGGAATAGGGGTGAGGCACTTACACATGGAAATAAATGCAAATATTTTCATTGGCAAAATCTACAAAAATGCAATCAAACACATTTAATCAGATTTATTTCTTATAAAAGCTTAGAGATAAAGTGAAAGTAGATTATAGTGCAATTATCTTCCCTATTTAAAATGGTAAGGATAG
The DNA here is from genome assembly GCA_037306005.1 of Rhinophrynus dorsalis. Lineage (NCBI taxonomy): Eukaryota > Metazoa > Chordata > Amphibia > Anura > Rhinophrynidae > Rhinophrynus > Rhinophrynus dorsalis. Next base: position 162,096,140 of record CM074718.1, read on the forward strand.
AATGAGGCTACCAGCTCAAAAGCAGAATAGCTTATGCCCTTAAATATCTAGTACAGACCTTCAGCACACCCAAGAACCAGAAATATATGAATGTCTTACCAAAGTTCTTCTTGCAGGTAAACATATCAGATCAGATGATTCAAGGTTTTATGTACCTGATGCCTTAAAGGAGTTTCTTCTGGGGGTTCTCAAGGTAGAAGCTGGTCCCACTGATTAAATGGATCCCTTTAAAGTAAAAAATGCCAGGAAATATTTCCTGGGAGGAAAATAAATATCCAAAACTGGTAGAAACCCCCAATTTATGACTTTGTGTTCTAACATCAAGGATATTAAAGCAGAACTTTCAGATAATAGCAGGTCGCCATGAATTCATTAAATGCATGGCGACTAGCTTGAAAATAGATATCTTACCGTAAAAAAATAGATGTGTCTAAAGGAATCCGTCCTGTTTCGGGAATGACGGGCAGGTTAGTGCGGTCTGTGCACCTGCGCCGTCAGTCCCTTCCCGGTGACCATATGGTGCAAAGCTGTCTACTCAAAGGAGACCGGGACTGACGGCGCAGGCGCACAGACAAGATGTCTGCACTCTAACCTGGGTTCCGGTCTCCAAACGACATGGATTCCTTTAGACACATCTATTTCTTATGGTAAGAGATCTGTTTTCAAGCTAGTTGCCATGCATTTAATGAATGTATGGTGACTTGCTATTAAATGAAAGTTCCGCTTTAAGATAATATTAATTTGTATATGTATTTGCCTGTCATGCAGCAGTCACTTATACCTCTATACTTTTTTAATTGAAACTATGTGGTAATCTCTAGCTGGTCATTTCAGTTTCACAAAACATATCCGCTTACATAGCATTACAAAACATTGGGTTGCACCTCTTCTCCATGGAATTTCTAATTAAGGAAAAACTATCACCTTTACAATTCTTCCCCTTGGTGGCAGATTCTGTCTTGAAAGCATTTGCAGAATTATTCCTTTCTACTGATTTATTCTATCCATGTGATGGAAACCGATAGGGTCTAGCTACCTTAAAGGTAGGGAGTAGGGGTGGGCGAAAAGTGTGAAATATTTCCTGCAAAGAATTTTGCGAAAAACGTGTAAATTTTTTGGTTTTCCTGCGAAAAATTTTGCCTTTCCACCTCTGCAAAAATGTGCTCCTTTTCGCCTATTTTAACAAATTTTATGCCTATGTTAACACATTTTCCGCCTATATTTCCTATAGGTGCTACATTTCCTACTGTAATATTACTTCGTCTGAGAGCTAAAGTTTAGAAATAAGTGGCTGAAAGTCAAAGTTGTGAGTCCTACAGGAAAATTTGTCTTGAAAAATGTGTTAGCATGCAGAATACATTTGTCCTTTGCCCACGACACTTTCTTGCTTAAGTGACACTGGCACATATTCATGATGATTTCAAGTAATAAAAAAAAATAAATAACCTACAATGCGGCAGATATGTATTGTAGTGGTGGTGGTGGGGGATTGGCATGGTGTGATTTGTGTATGTATTTTTCCCATTGTCATACTGTATCCTCCTTCTCAGATTATTGACACATATTACTTATCGGTCATAGCAGTGGTCCCAAGTGGGGTAGATGGTGACAACCCTTCTTCACATCCATCCTCCACCTCCTCATCTGTGCTGCTGTTAATATATTTGTCCTGGCTTTGTCTGTCATGTGTGGTTTCTGCTTCTACTACAACTACTGGAGCTGGATGTTGATGTAATTCTATTGCCACTACTACTAGTTGTCAAAGGTGCAGCACTTATAGCAGCAGCACCAGAGGTACTCGTCATATCAAACAAAACCTGTGTTGCTGGGTACTCAAAACAGGTGTGTGTGGCTGAGTGGGACTTGGACTTTGAAGAGGCAGTGATGCTGAGGATGACTGATAATGTGACTGTGTGCTTTTTGACATCTGTACTTGTCCATGTTCAGACTTTCCAATGGCTTTCTCAAACAGTTTACAGACAGGCACAGTGCTCCTTAAAAGTGGTGGAAGATATGGCCTTTGACTTTCTGCTAACCTTATAGCCCTGTCATCACCCTCACTCTCAACTTCATCTGTATCTGAACAAGAGAAGGATTCTTGAGGGATATATTCTAGATCTGCATCATCATCAGTCATCATTAGGTCATCCTCAGCAGCATCAGCATCACCTGACAGTTCTTGCCCACTACTACCCTTATATTCCTCTAAGCTTTTGGAGGTCTCAAACTATTTCTTTGTACTTTTACAATAACAAAATTCACTACTACTTTGAGGACAGGTGTTTTGGTGTCTCACTGTCTGATGCAGCAGGCAGTTCAGCTGCTACACCTTCCTCTATTATACTGTTGCCAGCATCATCAACACTTGAATGTGACTTGTTGTCGTCTTCATTGTTCTTCTTATATGGTTCTATATTTCTACTGGCACTGGTGGTGCTGGACCTAGTTTTGCTGGGACCTTGACAAACTGCATCCTGCCTCGGAGTAAAGGTATCATAATCATTGATTGCACACTCTGCAACAACCATTGCTGCAGTAGGTTTTTGGACTACTACTTTACTCTCACGTCCCTACACTTCTCCATCCCTCCCCCTTCCCCTTTTGCGTTTGCTGGACATTCTGCAACTACACTGTGTTTTTTTTACTTTACAGTGCACAACACAACTGATGGAGCTGTATGATGCCTTGCCTAAGCCCAGTCAGCTGCCTGTCACTGTCACCTAAGATATTTCTTTTTTTATTCTTTTTTTATTTTATAATTTTTTTTTTTTATTTTAATTTTTTAAGTTGTCCACCCTGTTGTCTTATCACAGTCTGTCCAAAAAAAAATTATAACTGAAAAAGAAAATCAACAATGTCTTTCCCCAGACTTCCCCACCCAGCACAGGGACAATAACAGCAAAATCAGCAAGCAAATATGTTGCCTGTGTCTTGCCTGTCAGTCACATGGAATTTTGGAGTATTTGGGGGAAAACCTCCTTCCTCCCTTCTTATCCCCTAGAGTTCCCCCAGACTCCCCTAATATAGAGAACAAATATCAGACTTCCTAAACTAAGCTTCAATTCCCCTTTATTTGCCTATATCCTCTAACTCAAAAACATGCTGCTCTCTCCTCTCACAAACACAGAATGGCTGCGGTAAGAGCCTGACAGACTTTTATATGGCTGTAGAAAACTTTTGTGTGGTGTAGAAATATTTTTCTTCCCATTTATTTCAATGGGCGGAAACTGTGGAAAAAAGCGGAAAAAAAAAAAAAACGTCACTTTTCACGGGAAATTTTTCGCCAAGTGGAAAGTGCCATTATTCTCCGATTTCAGTTTGAGGTGAAAATTTTCGCTTATCCCTAGTAGAGAGTGTTGACTTTCTGGACATATGAGGAATTAAAATTATGAAGGCTTTATCTGACCAAGTCAAGCAACAAAACACTAGAGATTAGATTCCCCAACTACTACATCAAATATCTTAAAAACAAAAAGCACACATTAAAGACATTTTAAATAGACAAAATAAATAAAACTAAATTAAGTGTAGGTAATAGGTCCACTTTAAGGGCAAGTTTCCATTATAGCTGCTGGGAAGCTTTTCAGACATTTGCTATCCCATTACAGCCAATATGTATACCAAATCTGGCAATTAGATATGCATAGAAATAAATTGACTAACAGTAGGACTGCAAAAGGTCATTCTGCTGTTATTTTCTAGAAGGATTGCCTTTCAGTACTTCCTGTTATGCGTCAGGTTGTGTGGGTTTGAGGAAGTACTTATGAGGCTGTATCATTTCTGCCTGAGATCTTTTGATTTTTGCTCTGGGTTTTGATAAGTATTGTTTTTTTATCCTTGCACTCATCTCTACACATTTTTTCACATGCATTGCTATCGCCTTGTGTATTTTTTGCACATTTTTTTTGGTCTGCACTAGTAGTCAATGTTAGGGCTATATTTTCGACGCAGGCACTTTGAGATATATATTTGCTACTTTCTAGACTTCACTCATTAATATATACTATGTCTTATTGATATTTGAGTTTGTAAGTTGATTATTGGAGCCTCATTTGACCTCCTTTTGATTTTAATTGTGTTTTAAGATGTGCCCTTATCATGTGATTTTTTTTTTTTTGTATCCAATAAACATTATTGTTATCTATATTGCTGACTTGTGGTTGAGTGCCTTGTTTAAGGGTCTTGTTTGTCTAGGAGTCTTTGTTCCATGAATGTATATTTAGTTTATCTTTAGACTGCACCAGACAAATTGTTTATCATAATAATACCCAAGTGATATTTTTGGACTAGTGCTGACTGGGTTTCCTTTTTGGTCTACTCCCCTTCAAAAAACAACATACATTATCCTGCTATCTTTTACTAGCCTAACCTGCCTTACTATTAACGTCTCCATTGCAAGATTGTCCAGGAAGGCTGGGAGCATGCTGCACTCAATGCTTTCCAGCCTGCCTGTCAAAGGAGGGGTTTAATGTGTGAAAAACAAATAATTCATTAACTATATGACCCAAAAGGGCCTTCAATTTTTTTTGTTGGCTAGGGTATAATATCATGCCCCCATCTCTCCATCCAAAACAGAACAGGATGGAGAGTGCTTCAAAATTAAAGTGGTCCTGGGATCCCAAAACAACTTTTTTTTGTAAAAGGGTAATTTCTTTCCCATTTTTAACAATATAAACCAAAAAAATCACCCAGAACTTTCAATTAAAAATTCAACAAAATAAATTAATATAGGGTATATATTCCCTATATTAATTCAATAAAAAATAAAACCTAACAAAAAATGAGAGTCAAAGAAAAAAATCAAAGTGGGATCCAGAATCCCAATCTTGATTCATACACTGTGGAGATGCAGAAAGGGAGTGTTCAAAGGAAGCTCCGAATCATATGAAGCTAATCCAAGTAGTATCGATAAAAAACATAATCTTTATTTTAACCCTTTGAGTGCCAGAGCTCAAAGGGTTAAGAATTTAAAGCAATTCAAATAGGAAAAGATAAAATGTATGGAAATGAAGGAGAACATGACCCCCTTAACAAGATTTGTAAAAAAGAATCACTTAGTCATATGATTTGTCAGTTCTCTTGAGTGCCCCCTTCCTGTATCTCCATGTTTGTTAAATCATTGCAGTGATTGTTGGGAGCTGCACTGGACTTGTCAAGGCCACCGGGACCAAGCGAGTGTATTTTTTTTATGTTATTGTGTTTGTATTTATTATGAATTGTGCAAAAGCAGCAACTAATTTTTCTTTTTGAAACTATTGATTCAAACATAGAATAACTACCCCTTCCCTCTGGTCCTTAAAGGGTTAAAGAGAGAGTAATCATTTTTTTACACCCTTATGTTCTTGACAATAAATTCTCTGGATTTCTGTTTTCAGACAGCTTTCTGGAAAGAGAACCATGAAACAAAAACTATCCTACAGCACTGAATGCTCTGTCTGATGTAATATCCTTTTTGCATAATAATACACTTATAATAAAAGTATATTATGCACTTGAAAATCCATTTAACCATCTGAATGCCAGAGGGGTACACAACACATTGCTTTGCAATGAATGCATACCCCTCTGGCACTCAAAGGGTTAATGGGACCACATTTGCTATTGGCCACATTTTAGTTGATTTAATATATGAACCTTGATATACTCTGCTGCCTACACACAGCCTGTGTATAATTTGTTCTTCCACTTCCTGAGATTACAAGCTCTTACAAGTAGAAACTATACATCTATATCTATGTATCTACTCATGTTTTTGAACACAGGCACTCGTTTTAGGCCATTCCAATGAAGGGATTCCTTGTAAGTAACGAGATCTCGGCACTTCTCAAGCGCCTCTGTGTCGACCGACACGAATCTCCTGCTGACAGCTTTACAGCTGTCAGTAGGAAACAGCGAACTTTAAACACCTGCATCTCTTAAACCATAGCGGTTTGAGAGATACGTTTTTTTTGCATTTAGCTCAGCTTTTTAAGCTCTTCTAAATGCAAAAAAAACTTTTTTTTGGACATTACTAACACTTTAAGTGCACAATCACCCTTTAGTGTAATTTGAATACATAAGCTACAGTTCACTGTGCACTTATCTTGGTCTTTATGCAACTCAGACTATGGGGGTTATGCACTAATGCATGATAAAGAAGTGATATAGTGCAGATGACTTCTCCCGTGATATCACTTCTCCAATTCCTATGTTATTCTATGGAGCCAATTTACTAATATTTCTCAAGTTTTGCAGATCTTAGTGCATAGGCTCCATAGAGTAACATAGGAACTGGAGAAGTGATATTATTGGAGATGTCACTTTCTGCTTTATCACACCTTAGTGCATAACCGCCACCGTCTTTAATTGTCTTTGATGTTAGTGATTTTAAAGAAGCAGTGCCCTGGTTAATAACGTGTTAAAAACAAGACAGTTAAGTCATTGTTCTTCTTTGAATGCTTCTGCAAACATACCATATTTGTGTAGTGCATTCTTTGCTTTAAAATTGTGGTTATTGCCCCATGTCCACAAAAAGTAATTTAAATAGTTCACAATCCATTTTAATTTGTCATATAATTATTTTGTTATTTAAAGTAACAAATGGAACATCTGCTTCATTTGAAGATGGTTGCTACAATCATATTGTCAACAAATTAAAGCTGCTTTCAGCACTGTTATTTAAGAGGGCTCAATGAGAACTTTTTTTTCTAATTTCTTTTAAAAGGTCAAGCAGCTACATCCAACTAAGTGTTAAGAATATTGAGATCTTCTTTATTTTTTCATACCAAGCAAATTAAATCAGTGTGTACAGTAGATGTTCCCTAGAGAATTTTTATCTCCTCAAAGGACCTTTTTGTGAGCATGCAACGTTCAGCTTATGTATGTTCTTGAAGCTTTTGATTATTTAGAACATACTGCAGAATAAATGTGTATATTTTCTTATTCACGGGTCATTTCCCTACCACATATCTAAACTCTGCAATGAACTGCCAGTCAAGACTGATAGCTCATTAATGTTATGTTCACATAAGTCAAGAAACTGTCTTCAACTTCAATATGTTATTATATTAGGTAATAATATACAAACATAAAAAATTGTATAAATGCTGTTTTATTCTATTTTTTTACGTTTTTTAATGTTATTCTCTCAACAACTATCACTGCAAAAACATATACAATGGAAAACACTTTATTATTTACTTATAATAATGTGTTTGTTTCATTTAATTATACAGTTTTTTTTATTAAAGTGTATGGGAAAAGCATGATTAAATTTAATTATGTTAAAAGTTCACTGAACAGAGAAAATGAAAATAGTTAAATATCAAAATTTTAAATAAATAAATATATATATATATATATATATATATATATATATATATATAAATATATATATACACACAGAATTATCTGTTTTCTCTTTGATTTCACAAATACAGGTGTTTTCTTACCACAATTCTTTCTGGTGGTATATAGTTACACAGACAAATATATCATCTGTATGAGGCTCTATTTCCCATCATTACAAATACATTTGTTTTATTGGAGTATCTAATTGTAATGGTTTCCTTTGCCTTTTAATCATATTAATTAAAGTTATAGCCCTACTAAATACTATGTAATTTTCAAAAAAAGTTTTGTTTTTTTTTTGCTTCTTATGTACACCCCCAACATCTTCTCCCCACATTTTTATGAGTTAACCCCTCTGTTAACTGGAATGATATATTTAATATTTAATAAATGCATTATATTTGTCACAACCCTAACAAGTGAGGGCTTGTCACAAGCTAGACCAGAGAGGCAGGTATGGAGGACAGGCCCCCATAAGTATGGCTTGTATTTATTATTGGTGGGCCCAAGGATGCAAGACCCCAAGGGAACAGTCAATGTAAATGTTAACCAACGATAGAGCCAGGGAGAATCCAAATGAAGGGTCAACAAGAGTGGTCAAGAGTGGTTAACATAGCAATGGTCGAGGCAGACAGCAATCAGAGTGGTCAACAAGCCAGAGGTCAGAGGTGTAGAGAAATGCAGGCCAAGGTCAAGGAATGAGGCAAGGAGAGGAGTCAGACGAAGCCAGGGTCAATAACAGTAAACACTTACACAATAGCCTTAACACTGAGGAGAGCACACATAGACTGAGCACCAATCCACCTGTGCTCAGAGGCTTTATAGGCTATGGCCATGACATCACGATGCCCATGTCAAAAAGAGAATAAGAGAGAAAGCTCTTGTATATAAATTCCTATAGCTCAGTGGTAAATTCCTTGACTATGGAGCTTGCTTAAACCTCAAGGTTGCAGGTTCAAATCCTGACAGGGTCAACTCAGCCTTTCATCCTTCCAAGGTTGATAAAATGAGTACCATTGATTGGGTAATAATAACATCTATTATTTCAGCTGCCGATTTGGTTAGTTCCGAGAGCGTGCGCTATATAAATACTATTTATTATTATAATTATAAGTGTAGAAAAGAGTGAAAGTGCCCAAAAACTGCCTTGCTGTAAACTTGCTAGCATTTTTTTCAGACTTGCCTTTCAGTAGGCCTGCTAATATTATTTTTCAAGACTTTCCTTGCCATAGTAGGCTGTTATAAACATCTCTAAACATTTTTTCTTTAATTATAATTAGTTTTGTAAGCCACTTGCACTTTCTGAATGTTTACTTAGATTAGACACCATCTATAGAAAATATATTTTAAAGGCCAGCTGGGTATTATGGCTAATCATTCTATAAACACATTTCATGGTGCATATGCTTAGTTTCAAAAGCATTTTTTTTTTGTAAATGATTACCTTATAAGTTACCTGCTCTACAATACACTTGTTATCCCTGCACCACCATCCTGTTGACTAGATATGTCACAAGAGTGTGACTAGCCTGCATTACCTCTGGTCCCATCCTTCCGCATCCTTTACACAAAGGTAATGGAGTGCATAATATTGTATTTTCAGGACACAAAACCCAAAATGTCAAGTATTAGTAAATATATTTGTAGTGAAGATTAAATACACTTCTTCCATTCGGAAAGACCAAATAACTCACACCTGAATCTACGACCCACTATTCCTCATATCACATGCTAATCAATTTTTTCCTGATTTGTGTTTCTGTATGTTTCAACCTCAAGGTTATAGAAACTGAACAAGCCTATAACACCCCACATATGCACAAGATTATTCCCAATTATGTTAATTCTGGACTGTGATATTAATGGAAATTCATATCAGCAATTGTTTTAAAAAATGAGCTCCTGTAACCAGATATAGTAGTGGCCATCATCATCATAGGTTTATGAGGAACAGAACATGCCAAATTCAATTTTACTTTCTATTAAAATGTAAATAGAAACATAGACCACATCTGTACCAACAGCCTGGTGTGTTTGGTCTTTGATTTTGTGCCACACAGGAGGTTACAGTAAAAAGGGAAAACATTTGCACCTGGATAGAAATCAAGCTAAAGGATGAAGTCCATGGCTGTTTTACCTGGAATCTTTTCAAATAGGACAAAATGTGCAAATGGAGTACTTCAAAGTACAACAATGAGACTGCTTCTTTTTGATGACACAATATTAGGTATGGTAACTCAATGCAGGATGTTTATTCTATTTAGAAGAATGGGTGAGTTGTAAGAACTTTAGATTATGTAAATGCTGTTATGTATCTGAGGAGTAAAATAAGAATTTTATCTATTCATTATAACAGAGAGATTTCATGATTATAGAGATGAGCAAAACTGGCAATATTAATCTTGCTACTTGTTACAACAGTGCCTTTTAAATTTTGAGGTATTGCTAAATGGTGTCAGGACAAAATTGTAACACAAGGGTGTGCTAATGATTCAGATTCAAGTGGTGGCACAATGCAGGATCTCTGTTTTTGAAGGATTTCCCCTTGTGTTCACTAGTGTGGTGATTCTGCAAAAATGATTGTTTCCTGATAGAGTTGTTTAAAGGGGATGAATACTTGGTCTGCATCTTTGGGAGCAAACACATCTATGCTCTTTAGTGAGATGATATAATAGAGAGCTCTACTAGCAACTGGAAGGTTGAAATCATGGGTTTCAAGAATAATCTCAACAGGGATAAAAAAGGATATTAAAATGACAATTTTCCACTTCTCTTCACCCTCAGAAAATGCCTTTTAACCCCTTAACGACCAGCTGATCGGCATGTCGTGCTCACTTAAGGACCACAGAGCATTTTTTTTTTTTCATTCCGGTTCCAGACTCCACGAACGGCGTGCAGCAGCAGGGGGAGCCCAGAATTCCATGATGGTCATACTACGTCATGGGTCATTAACTCAGATCGACCCATGACGTACTATGACCGTCAAGGGTCGTTAAGGGGTTAACTCACTGGATGCCAGAAATGCCATAAACCAACAATTGCAAAGCAATGTGTTAAAGACGTTTGTAGCATCTGAGGATTTCTGCATTGCACCCTGTTAAGAAATGAATTGCTCTTAAGTTAATGTGAAGGTCTCAAAAACACAGACACACACAAACTACTTTAAAAGGAAGCAGCTATTATTGGGGGACAATATTAAAAGGTGTGACTTTGGAGGATGGTATCACGGTGCCCGTGCTATTTGGTGACATTCTGTCAGTTTCCACTCCTGCCTAACGCCTATTGGCTGCACGTTTATTGTCCCGCCCGTATTGTCCTTAAATACTGGGTTCTGGCACTTCTCCGGTGCCCTTTCGTGGTGTTTCAGTACCAGCGCTTGTTCCTGTTAGTTGTGTGATCTCAGTGTACCAACCCGGCCTGTCTGACGACTCTGCATCTAGTTCCTGCCTGTGTACTGACCCGGACTGTCTGACCATTCTGCATCTCGCTTCTGCCTGTGTACCGACCTGGATTGCCTGACGTTCCTGCTCCGTGTATTGACCCGGCCCGGCTGACGTTCCTGCTCTGTGTACCAACTTGGATTGGCTGAAGTTCCTGCCTGTGTACTGACCTGGCCTGGCTAACGTTCCTGCGTGGTGTACCGACTCAGATTGGCCTACGTTCCTGCTCTGTGTGTGGATCCTGCCCGGCTGGGCTACTGTGGTGGCGTACCTTCACTGCCCGCCTTATCCGGTCTCCGGTTAGGGTAGTGTCTATTCTTCGCTGTCTCCAGACAGCTCCCTGCAGTCTGGTCTCTGTTGCCTCAGTGTCGCCCAGGTGACATTTTCTGTGCGTCCGCACTCCCGTGCAGTCCCCGGTTGGGTGCCTCTCTGGGCAAGTTGCTCAGTCTCTGTTACTGCTACAGCAGTGTTCAAGTTGCTCAGTCTCTGTTACTGCTATGTCAGTGTCCCGTTGCTCAGTCTCCATTACTGCTACAGCAGTGCTCAAGTTGCTCAGTTTCCGTTACTGCTACGGCAGTGCTCAAGTTGCAAGTCTCCGTTACTGCTACGGCAGTCCACAAGTTGTCTGGTCTCCATTATTTTTGGGCGTTACTCGATTTGGTGCTCTCACCTTTGTTTGAGCTTCTTAAAGGGCCTTGCACTATTAGGGCCTGTCAGAACTCTCAGCCTAATAGTAACCCATTCAGTGCTGTCCAACTCAGATTCATACAAGTACTGCCTGACCTGTGTCAGTATATTGATCTCTGGACTATCTGCATATACTGGACCTGTGTGGGCCTACCTCTGTATAACCTGTCTTGTGTTTGTACTATATTGCACATATATTACAGGATCCGTGAGGGTTTTTGTTATTATCATTGTTCAATAAAATTGTGTTTTATCCAAACCTACTGTGTCTGTGTGTCGAACAAACCATTACAGATGGTCATGATGATTGTTAGACTTGTGTGCCAATTTCGGAATTCAGATGAATAAGGGTCATTCGGCTCATTCGGGTCGCCCAAAAGGAAAAAGTTGTTAGTTTTTTTTAAACCGAATCCGAACAGCCCTGGTCCAAAATGTTGCTGAAAATATCAGACATTCGGCAACGACTACCCACGCAATACTTTCCCTCCATACTTTCCCTCCCTTTCTAGTCCAATTAGCTTCTTTGTTTCATGATGGGGGTTGGACTAATGACACGTCAGACACCCAGACAGCCTGCATTTCCTGTTAGTCTATTGTTGGAGGTCAGAGAGAGCAGAAGGAGAATGTCCAGTTGTGTAGGCAGGCAGTTAGCATTAGGCATAGGCAGACAGCCAGCATTAGTACCTTATTGCCACTGCAAGGGAGAGTCATCTTTGTTCCTGTGCAAAATATAAAAAATATTAGGAATTTGTTTTAATAGTTTTCAGAATGACATAGTCAGTCTCACAGTTGTGTAGGCAGGCCTAGTACCTTATTGCCACTGCAAGGGAGATTCATTTTTTTAAAGTATGTTAAATTCGGCTGAATAATTCGGAATCTCACTGAATTTCATCCCAATCGAACAGGTCTGGTCCGAAATGCAGATCCTCCAAACGACAAAAATAAAAAATGTCCGAAATTGAATTTTACTGAAACTCTGTAAAGATCTGCAGCAAGTTGCTTCTGCTTTATCTGTTTCAAAGGTTCTGCCAGTATATAAGAAAGATGATGGTAGAATGCAGCGAATCAGAGACTTTAGTTCATGGCTGGGGAAATGGGGCCATGAACATAGATGTGGTTTTGTTTCTCACACCAAACCTATTTGGTGTAACCAGGAATTGTACAAAAAGATGGCTTGCATATTTCTCAAAAGGGAAAAGAGGTTCTCAACAAGTGGTTCAGAAGTTTTTTTTAATAGGTATTTAAACTAGTAGTGGGGGGCAATTGAGAAATAAATCCACTTGTCCCCCACTTGTCCCCCATAGCATTGTACAGATAAATCTGGACAAGGTATATCTGTGAAAAACCAGAAGACTCTGAGCCATGTGTACAAATGCCACAGTTTAGGGAATAAGATCCCTAAATGCATTGCAATAATAACTAGTGAAGACTGAACTTGGTGGGGATTAACGAGACCTGGTACAATTAAAAAAATTACTGGGATGTAGTAGTACCTGGATCCTTTCTATTTAGAAAAGACAGGAAAGGCAGAAAAGGAGGAAGGGTTGCCATTTATGTAAATACATCTTAAAGGTTAAACTTATACAGGGTATCGACATAACGATATCTAAAGATAAATACTTAATCGGAATGGTCTACAAAGTATGCTTGCAAACCAGGCACTCGTAGACCATTCCGAGGAAGCATTTATTTTTAGGTGTCGCTATGTTGGCCCTGCTGAAGAGCCGCCGTCTGGTCCAGGAACCAGGATCTCATGCTGTCAGCTATACAACTTTTAAATATGTTTTTTCTGACATTACTATCCCTTTAATATCCCTTTAACCCCTTATTGCTATCAAGGTTCCAAGCACATAACCCCACAATGTAGTGCGGACCTTTTTAGCGTACACACACACACACACACACACACGTACTTTGCAATGTGTTGGGCACCCCTCTGGCACTCAAAGGGTTAAATCAATATAAAACTTTCTTTTATTAGCACCAATGATTCTGTAAGTTTGCTCCAGAGTTACAACACATTTGTTTTGCATATTAGACATTTAGAGTTAGTTGTTGGTAGATCTTTTGCATTAGTGGCTCATCGCTTTTCTGAAGTTCTAGGATTTTACACATTGATATGTAGACCAATAGGTTAAAATTCCTTTATTTAAAAAATGTTATGAAATAAATGACAGCTGCTTAACTGTAGGCCAGAACCACACTTTATGTTCCATAACATAGCAGGCAACTGAATTTCACAATCTGTTACTTTTTGAATATTTTTTTTTACACAATGTAACTTGTGGTAGGATGTAACATTTTTTACATCTTTTTTTTTTTTCAAGGTTTTACGTGTTTTCCTTTAGAAACCAAGAATTTCCCTTTTTTCTTTTTTTGTGGGAAACCTTTTGCTTTTCCAGAAAACCTGGTAAAGTATTTGCCTGTGTGTCACTGTATTTCGGGAAGTCAAAGAGGAAATGTATACTTAATTCAATATCCCTTGTTAAGCTTGCTTTACAGTTCGGTAAAATTACCTTATGAATAGAGTTTGTATTTTTGGTTTTCAGATAATTTATTTGGTGATTTTCTATGGTTTCATCAGTATTGAACCTCACACAATGGATATAATATTCAACAGCTTAAACTGCTATAAAGAAACACTATGGAATAGATAGGTAAGTGTTAATTCATGCAAGGCCTATAAATCCTTTTATAAACTAATTAAGATGTATTTAAAGGGACACTAATGTCCACTAAACATTTTTTCTTGTTTTGTAGATTGAAAAAAAATATATTATGTTGCACAAATCCCATTATCTCTCAAACCATAAAGTTTTGAGAGATAATCACAGTTAAAGTTCCCCCCTCCCTTGCCTTCTCCTGATATCAGCGTCTAGCTGACAGCAGGAGATCTCAGTCCTGGGACAAGCCGGCTGCTCTGCAGCAGAGCTGAAATAGCAATACTGAAAAATAATTACTTCATTGGAATGGCCTACAAAGTGTGCCTGATTTGCAAGCACAATTTTTTGTCCGTTCCAATGAAGTAATTAATTTCCAATACAGCTATTGCGGCTCTGCTGAAGAGTCTGTTGGTGTCGGCCGACACAAATCTCCTTCTGTCAGCTTAACAGCTGACATCAGGAGAGGGGGAACTTTGAATGCAAATATCTTTCAAACCATTAAGGTTGGAGAGATGGGATTTGTGCAACATAATTGTTTTAATCTACAAAACAAGAAAAAATGTTTAGTGGACATTACTTTTCCTTTAATACATATTGGTTAAAATAACATCAGAAAGAAACATAGGGACTGATTTAGAGCTTGGTTACACTAGAGCAAAAAATATCTCCTGATGGGTTGTTTGCCACATTGGCAGAACATTTGGCAAGGCTATTTTATTGATTACAAAAGAAAATTAACCAAGATGCACAATCACCAACTAATATAAATGTATATGTGAGAGAAATTATATTTTTAATTGACATATATAGATATATACTCAGCTGATAAAAGATACAATCCACCACTCCCACCTAAGTGATGTGTATCAAAAAACAAACAAATTATCCTTCAATATCCTAGCGCTAAATGATACAAAAATCCCAAAACGGAAAAAGGTCATGTAGAAACAACACAAGCTATTACAGACACAGATAAGAAAAATATATTTATTATGTAAATATAATAAAAAAGTGTATTCTTACAAGAGATGGTGCAAAAAAACTTTAACTCAGCCAGTAGGGGTTAACCTACCCATGACCCACACCTGTTCAGGAATATACACCCTGTATCGGAAAACCCACAAAGACGGAGTAATCAAACTCTATATGTGGCACCTCCACACACACAAAAAATGGGGAAAAAATGTAAAGACTAACACGGGCTCTTGTCTGACCCCACAAGATGCTGTTATGATAATTTTTATGGAATTGCCACTTTACACACCACCCTCAAAATACCAGAAACACTTACAAACAATTTAAAATCACTAAAACATATCTATATGTATCCAAAATGAGAACGGAATACAAGTAGAGTTTATTATATAAGTTAGATACAATCTATAAAATAGCACTATTCAAACTTTGAAGGGTAATGTCCCCTCCATCAAAATTAATGAATATTATTCAGTCATGGATTTAGAATTAACCAAGACTTCAAAGGCAGGCAGAATCAAGTGCAATAGACTTGACCAAAGATGTAACTTATATAAAAGCAGGTATTAAAGTCAAGGGCTGTCCTGTCTGATGTATCTTCTTAACACCCCACAAACTTATCCTTGGAATTGGATGTTGATTTTAAAGAATAGTTGCACATTTATTCGTAGATTTAAAGATCCAGTTCTCAACAACAACCGATCTCCTCAAATGTAAACTTGGATACAACCAACACTTCAAATATAAAATAATTTTTTTCTCTTATATATTCAATGAAACATTCAAGAAACTAACAATATGGGGGGATACTGAATCCATATTACAATTACTCAAGGAATGAGTCAGTGTAGTCCTCGTCCTATGCTTTCCCTACTAGGAGAAGAATTTGGATAATGAATTAATATTTGGTCTAATAAATATGTTGCCCAAAGTGGGGTCTGATGTTCCTATCCTCTATTCTATCAGCCAGGAGAAGAATATTGTTTTAAAGAAACATGGGGTCTGGAGACTATATATATATATATATATATATATATATATATATATAGGCGTCAATGATCCCTTTCTATACTCTCCTTCCTGGGAGAAGATCCATTTAATTGAATTAATATAGGATTCACATATTAATCATGCTTGATGATCCTTTCCTCTACCTTCCCTACCAGAAGTGAAATGTTTAAAAATAACTATATAGTGTTTTAAGATCCAAAAGGGGTCTTCAACTCCTCCATCTACTCACTGAGAAGGGCTGTTAAATCTACATTCAAATTTTTTCCTTAACTTTGTGGAGATATCCCACTGTACCTCACCTAGTAAACGTGTAGGGTTAGACCCATTTGAATATGATGTTTCTTTTATTTGTTAAATAAATTATAATTCCAAATTGATTTGACTTAGTTTTTAAAGCTGTTTCAAGGGAGAATGTATTTATTTATTTATATATCTGTCTTCCCAATTCAATATATTCTGTTCCCGAGTATGATCCCTATAAATCCCCTTGTCCATTATATATTTCCATTGAATTGGATTATGCAGGCTGAGACATGCTAAGGACAACTTCATTAGATACGCATACTAGCACTGTGGTAAGGAGGATACTTGGAAGTAAGGGATGTGGAGCTGGTGGTGGATATTGAGAGACCAATGCACTGGGGTTACCTAGTAAATGTGATTCTATCTAGAGGCTTGTTGTACCTCAAGTAAATGTGAGTAACATTCCTAAAAAGGTGCTGTAATACAGTGGTGGTAGAAAGGTCGCTTGAAATTTCTACACTTAGAGGTGTATGAAACCTTGTTTCTGTTTGTTTTGCTTTTACCTTAATAAATGTGAGGTTCCTACCGAGGACTATTACAAATGGCAGCATCATGAAAAAGTTAAGTAAAAAGGAGCTGTATTTTGTCTGTATTGCACTCATGTAACATAAAACAATTGATCTTATATGCATTATATATAATTGACTAGTATATTCATTATTTATCATCCAGTGTAAGAGCCCTTAGAGAAGAAATTTTCCAATTCCCTTTTTTTCATCCACTCTGCTCTGTAAGTATTATATATCCACATTCAGACTGCTCACAGTAAAGCTCCTCTGCTTTTGTTGGAGAGTTATTGTGTTCATGACCTCTGAGATGTCAAGGTCTACTGTGCACCAATGAGAAAGAGACAACATCCCAACAGGCAAGCATGTCTATCTGCTAAAATATGTCCCCTAGCAGTAGGAAGGCAGCATAACTCCACACTGTTTATTAAGAATGAGAACAAGCTTATTTTACTTGAAATTTGAGTTCTTTTACATTTACAGATGTTGTGATTGTGAATACTAGACATAGAAAATGAAACATTTTATATAATTTAATCCCCTAAAGTAATGGAGGGGTTATTTATAGAAAAAGTAAAAAATAAAAATGAATACATTGCAAAACGCTCCACAATAGGCCTTTAAACTAATGCTTTCAAAGTAGATTCCTAGAGGGCTGAGACGGTGTGGGCTTTTTGAGATAGGCCTGATATTGAACAGGTGTCATTAAATAGCTCAGTAAATTTAGATGAGGCACCTGTACAAATCAGTATTATGTCACACTCCTGCATTTTCTTGGCTCTCTAGGAATGTAGTTTGAGATCACTGCTTCAAAATAATATGATAGGAAACAAAAAAAAGCAAAAATGGGGGTACCAATAGTACCCATAACTCAGTGATAACACAGAAGTAAACTAAATAAATTGCACTCACGTATAAATGTAGCTGCTAAACAGGTTTGTACTCCAAAGCAGCAATTCAAACGTACAGAGAAACTGAAGTTGTCTCTGTTCGGATACTCCAGGTCTTCTCTCACAGACTCCACCATCAAAAGATATGCTGTTCCACTATACAAAAAAGTATATATCTTTAAAATATAATTAAAACTTGGCATTTACAATGCATTTTGCAGCTATTTTAGGCTTTATCAAGTAAATGATTTCACAGACAAACAAACAGAGCGACAGCATGCAGTGTACAATTTAAATAGCCGGTTGATCATTGTGATTGACTGGAAACAAGTTCCAATTATGATGTAATTTAGAATCTCAAAGGGATACTCAAAGTGAATTTGGCAAATTAAAAATTGTCTACCATTTCAAAGATGGCTCTATCCCCATGATCCATCACCCGGCTTAACTGCATATAACATCCAATTATAAATACAATGAAAAATTGAATCAGCCCTGTAGAAAAAATAAAACTTACAATAAATTATGTGTGCAAATACAAATTACATCCAATACAAATAATCCAATATCTCATTAGGTACATCAACTAGCAAAATTAGTTAACCTCTTGGGTGTCGACTAATATCAATATAAAAAGAAGAAATGCAAATAATGAAGGATACATGAATACACATAATAAATATATATATGATATATCACTCACATCTGCAACCAAGAGGTTCTACATATTATAACATATGTCAGCACCAAAAAGTACAGAAAAAAATAATTAATCTATTTGGCCCCAAAGATAATGTAACGGATTGCACTCTGTTACTGAAAACTCTTTCTCTGGGCATACAGACTGTCAACCCTTATTTCGGACTACGGGGAACTTGGAACATTTTATTAGCAGGCAGATATGAACAAGGGACTAACTGCTCAGACTGCCTTGCTTGGGAGCATCAGCAATTCGCAGAGTAGCCACGAGTTCAAGGGGACTGCTCAATACATTTTCCCTTGAATGTGTATTCCAGCCCCTCAAGCCGTTTTGTCTATTACCTACCCTGGCCCAAGCCCTTTGTGTATTAATGTAATCATGTCTGCCTTATTTTGTATCCCTGAGACATCTGTTGTTGGTTCTTTGTATTAAGTGTTGTGATTACTTTATCCCTGTGAATACTCCCATTGTGTTACGTCTTCACCATTTGCTGTGATCTATTGTATCCACTGTGATTGTATTATGTCTTCTGTACTGGCCTCAAGTTAATGTAGTTGAAACTGTATAAATAAGCTGTGTTTCCAAATAAAGTGGAGTTAGTTGTACTGAACTAAGAAGGAATACAGAGTCTTTATTCTGGATGGTAGAAAGGGGCCCCTTTGCCCCCCATTCAGGCAGCTGATGTTCCGGTGTTCTTAGTCTGAATGGTTTAAAGGGACCCCTCTGTCCCCTATTTAGGTATCTGAGGTTCCAGCGTTCCAGTGGACAGATTGCCTGTGTTCCAGTTGTTTCCAGTGAATGCTTCCAACCTGCCTTCCAGTAACTGTGATCCCAGCTCTTGGGGTACAGTTTCCAGCCTACTGCATACATCTGCAGAGTTTCAGCCAGCTTTCATCTTGCTTCACCGGCCAGGCTACTCACTTGTAGCGGCATTGTAACGGTTTTTCAGACACTCAGACAGAGGATTAAAATAAAACACAGTTTTATTAGAAAAAAAAAAACAATAACAAGATTGCCCTCTACAGGCAGTACCGTGAATAGCAGAATAAAGGCTACATAGGCCTTCTCAAGACCAGGATACAGAACAGGGATAATATATATTTTAGTACAGTCACAGAATAGGCAAAACAGCGACTGGCAATGAATGGTTAAGTACAAAGGATAATCAGTCTCAAATGTGGTGTAGGCACGCCCTAGGTGAACAACGCAGCAATAGGTGCTAGATCACACAACACCTTAAGTCCATAAATGTGTAGAGCTGATGAAAGAGCTGCGACAGAGACTGAAGCTGCAGGGTAGTTGTCTGATAGCCCCCATGGGCGTATAAGGGAGACCAACAGTATTGGGATTGCTTGAGCCAATAGCCCCCACAGGCGTAACGGACCAACAGTATCGGGATTGCTTGAGCCAATAGCCCCCATGGGCGTAACTGAGACCAACAGTATTGGAATTGCTTGAGCCAGTAGCCCCCACGGGCATAACGGAGACCAACAGTATTGGAATTGTGTGAACCAATAGCCTCCAAGGGCGTAACGGAGACCAACAGTATTGGAATCGCTTGAGCCAATAGCCCCCACGGGCGTAACGGAGACCACCGGTTGCTGCACTGCTTGAGCCAATAGCACCTCCCAAGGACGTGTTAACGGAGAACTACTGCTCTGCAGATAACAATTGAGCCACTGACAACAGAGGCCCACAACGCGGCCGGCTCAGCAGAAGCAGTGTATATGGGAACGGCTCAGCAAGGGTTAACAGTGGCAGCGAGGTAGAAGGAAGCACACAAGTGATCAGAGGCTCGTAGAGTAGCGATACAGCACAGCAAGTGCCAATGAGACTCAACTATACTTGATACAATGCACAGAGAAACGTAAGGCTCAGCTCAGGAGACGCAGCTCAGCAGGAGTTAATACAGCAATCTCGAAAGGCTCAGACCCACACGCTGCAGCGATCAGAGTGTCACCGAGGAGACAACAGAAGCTGTAGACTGAACCAGTAGAAATCCGGAACAGGTCCAGGAGCAGGAAGTCAGCCAGGCCGGGTCAGATCACGGAGAAGATTCGCAGACAAGACAGATCAGCAATGAGCAGGAACGTCAGCCAGGCCGGGTCGGATCACGGGGAGATCAGGAACACTGGAACACAGCAACAGCAGCACTGGCTCTGGAACACCACGAAAGGGCACCTGACAGGTGCCAATGGCCAGAATAAAAAGGTCACCAGGGCAGGCCAACACAGCTCAACCAATAAGGGAGCAGCACAAGTGAGAGTGACAGATAGATCACGGGAACCGTGATAGGCATCCAGGAGGGAGATACCCGGAATGACGGCCCAAGACTTGCCGGCGTCTTGGGCTTCCATTATAGATATATAACATATACACACAGCTATTAATTTAGTAATCCAACATTTGTATTAAATGTAGCAGGCTAGAAAATTAGTTAACCCATTAGATGCCGTCTTACAAAGATATAAATATTTCTGATCGGCTTCTCAAGGATCTTGCTCTTGCATGCAATAGAACATGTCAGCACCACAGGCAAAATCAACCACTACCTCACCTGGACCCTAAACCTGGACCACCCACAGTGTCAACATCTACAGAGTACCACATACAAAAACAAAACTAATAACAAAAAACAAACATAGATAAAAATATATGTGAAAAAAAAAAAAAAATAAAATAAAATATATATATATATATATATATATATAAAAATAGGGTGTTGGGTAACTCTGAGAGGGACTGTATTTGTGTTACAAGGCCACAGATGGTTTTGTATTATCATATACCTAAGATACATAAGTCCCTCTCAGAGCCACCTGGCAAGCCAATAATCTTTTTAACTTGTAATTTGTCTGCATATATTGATTACCATTTACAGAGATTGGTTTTGGGGCTTCACTTTCATGTTAACAATTCTTCTCATCTTTTAGATCTTTAGGGAGATGTAGACTGGCAAGACTACTATTATTGGGTGTCTCTAGCATTGTTTTATTCTAATTTGCCAAATTGGGGAGGTTTAGAAGTGTGTAAAAAATGTTAGTTAAAGATTATGCCAATGACTCAGATTCATTTTATCTTTAAAGCTATAGAACAGTGGTTTTCAACTCCCATCCTCAGGACCCACTAACATGCCAGGATTTGGTGATTTTCTTGTTAGAGCACAGGTGAGTTAATCAATGTGAATGAGCCTCTGATCACCACACCTGTGCTCTAGCAGAGAAATCCCTAAGTCCTGGCCTGTTAGTGGGTCCTGAGGGCAGGCGTTGAGAAACACTGCTATAGAATATACACTGACATTTTATTGAGTTCTATGGGGTTATTTCTTTACAAACTAAAGGTTTGTGCCGAGCTACACAAATCTATTAATGGTCCATTTTGAGGAGTCCAAGGTATATGATTTGCTGTGGCTCTATGTGAACCTGGCTTTCTACTGATACTATATAGATGATACATTAATCATCTGGAAGGGGGATATAGAACTGACCAGAGATTTTGTACAATCCATCAATGATAATATCTGGGGGATAGCGTTTACAAACACTATAACAAATATAATTGAATTTTTAGACCTTGAATTGATAGGATGTCCAGGACAGAGAATTAGAACCCACACATATTTTAAAGTGGAACTATCATCCCTATACAAGTTTGGCTCATAATTATCTTCATATAGAGATAAGCTATAATAGTGGTTTTAATTACTTATAAAATTCCAGCTATTGCTACATTTTAAATTTAAAAAATGAGCCTGGGCCTTACTTCCAGACAGACTGCATTTACAGCTTTGCACCACAGTCTGTCCATCTTTCTCTGCTCCTCTTCCCACGTAGCGCCTCATTCCAACATCCTCCAATGATGGAGGATTTCTCCATGCAAGCTGGAGCACTCTCATTTGCTATGTACATTGTGCTTCAATGGTGGGGTTCCAGGGTGTGCAACCTGACAAATCGTACAAGAGAGATCTGCAAGTCAGTTGTGGGAGCAGCTAATACTCCCCTATGCTCTGAAGCTGGAGTGCATATATATGTGATTCTAGAATATACTCTTGTGAGTACTGTTCCATTTGGTGATGGTGTGGTGAATATAATATGACTTATTGAGGATACTGTGCTAGGAGTACTTTCTTGTACTCACTTTTGTGTTTCAAAATAATGCAAAGTAGTTGAAATATCCCAATCCAACTTGTTTTTTTGAGTTTGGACAACCTACCCTTATCTATGGCAATGATATGGGGACTCTATAGAAGAGGAATACAACTACAGATTGTATGTATAGCTGAGCTAAATTTTCCATTTCTACCTCCTCTCACTTTTGAACTTTGGTTTGCTGTACTTTACAATGCCATGCTCCATATGTATGGGGGCTGAGAAAGAAATACGTTATTCTCTTCCTCTCAAAAAACTAATGACAAGAATACATACTTCAGTTGTCTTTTTTCCTTAAAGGGATAGTAATGTTTCAAAATAAAATCATCTCCAATTAATCTTCATAGTATTTGGGTCATGGAGAGTGTTATTCCAATACTGTCAAAGTTGTAGTTCAAGAGTAATTGAATAATAAAGTATACCCCCACCCCTTTTACCTAGTGTAAGCCACATCACCTCAGATGTGGAATCTGGTCTTAAAACCAGACAGCACACAGTAAGGGACAATCTTCTTACTGTGAGCATAATGAAAACCCTACCCCCTTGACAGGCTTTTCAGGTTTTTCCCTTATGCTAATTGAAGATTGTCCCTCTCTGCAAGTCATCTGGGCACCACCTTTCTGTTCTGAGGTGAACAGTGTTACATCAGTAAAAGGGGCAGGAGGGGTGTACTTTTAATCACTCAATTACTCTTGAACTACAACTCTGACAGTACTGAAATAACACTCTCCATGGCCCAAATACTATGAATATTAATTTTATTTTGAAACATTACTATCCCTTTAAGCTTCTGATCACCTCATGAGTAAGCAGAAAACTTTGAGCAAAATGAGAAAGGAGCAACTAACTTAATACAGACAAGTTATTGGATCACAGCTGTTCTGTGGCCTCTTCACATGGAAACACTGCAGATTATCATCTATTAGCTATGCTGTTGAAACACAAATGCATTGAAGAATTGATAATAATTGTAAAATTGAAAATTTAGTTTACACATGCTCAAGTAACTAACCTCACTTTAATACAATATTTCCCAAGCCTCAAATCATGGAAACTGGACTTACTATGTCAACAAATCAGAAAGATGCCTCCTAGTGCAGGGCTGTCCACTTGGTGATACCTTGATCCATATTGCAAATGGTGCAGCAGAAGGTCCAAGGGCTGGTCTTATTCCTCAGCCCTCTATCTTTAAGACCTCAGCCCTCTATCTTTTAATGTGATCTGGTATTCGAAAATACTTTTTTATACAAAGATGTAATATTTCCGTACATGAGTGTTTGTGTGTGTGTGAATGAATGTGCACATGTTTGTCCATGTATGTGTGCTTGGTTTGTGTGTACCTCTGTGTCTGTACATGTTTTGAGTGTGCATATTTGCATGTGTTTGTGTTACTCATGTTTATCTTTCAATACATGAATCCGTCTTTTTATGGTCCTAATAATTTCTCATTGAATGAGTAACTGAGTTTGTATATACGTGTCCAGAGTTTAAACTTATTGATCTTCTTTAAAGTGTATATCACAGAAATCTATCTGTGGTGTATAGTGTAATAGCAGAGCATCCATCATTATGTCCATTAGGTAACCTCACAACACACAAAAATAAACACTTCTACCCTAAATATCCTCACAGTCATCCTAACTGCGGAGTAAATTGATAACTAGAGAGGTCCATTCAGCCAAATAATTTATTAATATGTTAGTACTATTACTTTCAATATTTAACCAAATTAATACTAGTTTATGACCAACAATATTATATTCAAAAGCAGTAGCACTGGAACAGCAACATCAAGTTAGGACAATGTAATACATTTTGGCCAGTGAATCATGTCATTAATATGCATGGCAACCACGATGTAATAGAGGCTTTCATATGGTTAAGCCAGTTGTTTCTTCATATGGTTAAGCCAGTTGTTTCTTCATATGGTTAAGCCAGTTGTTTCTTCATATGGTTAAGCTTCACAAAAATGAAGATGTGATAAATAGTCCACTAGCCTTTCTTGGTGGGTGGTCACTGAGCCTCACAACAGCAAGAAAAATATATTATTTCAAAATAGATTTTATACACCAAAATATACACTACAATTTGCATTTGAAGTATGGAAATTAAACCGTATACAGTATTTTCCAATTAGTAATCCACAAGAAAACCCCACACACACCAGAAAGCTACCTCCAACAAGTAAGACATAAATGAGGACATTCATAAACTAGCCAGTGTTTCCTGCACAGAGATTCTTTGCTTCACAATTTCCATTGCATTCCATGAGTACCCCTGAAGTTTTTTGGCAGCCTAACATCCCCATATTCTGCTAAAACTTGGAGAAGAAAGGTAGAAACGTTTAAAACATTAAGAACATTAGTAATGTAAATGTAGAAGCATGCAAAAGGATATTGCCTTTTTTCAAGTCTATGGAGCTGATAAACTAAGACAGTAGTAGACAGTGATTTGAATTCTGGAGCAAACCAACTGCACCATAGATACAAAAATGCTAATTCACATTGAATTAAATGGGACTTTTATTACTTTGAATACTAGAGAGGTCTCTGATGCATTGGATAACCTCTCACATGCAAGGTTTAAAGACTCCATTTAAAGCAATTACATTTTATTTGTTTCCTATTTCACAGTTGGTTTGACTCAGAATTGCATAACATTTTACTTAGTAGTTCAGCCTCAATGTGATATTCTACATCAGTGGTTCTCAGCTTATACTCTCAGGACCCACTAAGTCTGGATTTCCTTGTTAGAGCACAGGTGAGTTAATCAACTTGACTGAAACTCTGATCAATTCATCTGTGCTCTTACAGGGACATTCACAGGTCCTGGAATGTTAGTAAGCCCTGAGGGCACAGGTTAAGAACATGATTTTTTTTTGTTTGGGACTATATTTAATTGAATATGAAATGGTAACAGTAATAAGCCGATATATGCACTCAAAGGGTTAATTCAAGCATATCTTTGGGGATTTCTCTATTCTAAAACATCGTGGACTTGATACTGTTAGCCCCTCTATTTTTAAAACAGCACATTTTACAATTCTATAAACTGTGCTGTCAACACCAAAAACCATGCAAAAATGTTCAACGGCTGAGCAAATTTCACCCATTGAACATTAACTAAAAATAGTCGCCTTTGCTATCCTATTCCATGTGGTGGCTTCACCGCATCATCTTTGGCTGTATTCCAGCAAAAACTAGAGAGCCACTCCTTAACAACACTAAACATATTAACTGAAGAGGCTGGAGCAATGGAGGGAAAACATCTATTACCTATTAAAGAGACAAATGCCAAACAACACATTTACCATCTTAAATTAAGGAGAAATTATACCCACTACTGATTGGCTTGAGGTGTGCCCAAGGCAGCACATGTGTGATGCGTCCTAGTTGTAAGCGGAAACTTGGCCCATCTGTCCCTAGCCAGCAGTAAATCAGCAGCATATTGCAGAACAGTCAGCCAGGAAATACCAGATAGATGGGAAACACTAGCAGAAACACAAGTTTCATAAGCAATAACTTTAGAACTACAGCAAAGAAAATAGTTTTGCATTGATAGAATCCATAAACTGTACATTGCAACATTTAAAAAAATAGGTAGGTAGATCTATTATACAAGATGCTGGAGGTGTGAGGGTCTGGGGGTGTGAGAAGGGAGCAAGTGTGTTTTACCACATTTACCCCAAACATTTGTGCGATTGAGTAGACACAGGCAGCTGTGATCCGAGTTCTTTTTTGATCTGGCTGTTATCTTTATCATGGTAGTCTGAGGTGTGAGAGGGAGCAAAGGAGTTACCTCCAAATACCCCAAAATTTGTGTTACTGACTGGGAACACACTAGCAGAGGTGATCTGGATAGTATCTCTGTCCTAGTGGAGTCTGGGGAAAGAAGCAGTTAACAGTAGTTTTTTGTTGACAGTGATAGGGATGGGGGGTAGTTAATTAAAATAAATACATACAATACAAAAAATGATAGATGACAGAGACAGGGATCCTGATGTGGTCTGTGACTGATACTAGACCAGATAGAGTATTTTGTAGAGACCCAAGGCAAGACGTCATACACAGAGAAACAAAAGATAAAGTGGCGCTCACTGTGAATACAGAATGGGCATATCTGTTGCAAAGGCAAATCACAAAGACAAAAACCTTGTCTAAACACTCCCAAAAGCAAATGCACAATATACAGTTTTCAGATGATACATACAGTAAAGCGATTTAATCATACATATAATACTTGTTAGTAAAGGTTCAAGGAAGAAAACAAAAATGAGCAAAGAGATGAGATAAATTATGTCCTTAATTGTCTATCATACAGAATGGGATGGAATGGATGAAAGCGAATGAAGTTTCAAACAAAGGTTAAAATAGATGAAATGATGGTTTGATGATTTCAGACTTGCTCGTGTTAGTCATTCACCAGAAAACTAGAAGGATCTGGCGGCTGTCTTATTCCCCGGAGTCCACTCAGGTCAAGTAGGATATATAGATAAAAGGAAACAGAAAAGAACAGCGCACAAGGATATCTAAGTGTAGTAAAATTGGATCAGAAGGTAAGTAGATACATAAACAGTGTAGGATAAAAGCAATGTCCTTTATTAAAAAATAAAATATCTGATCATAGGTCATAAGAATATTATAATAATGATATCTATACTAAAATCCAGAATCTGGGTATATCTCTAATATTGAAATATTTTCAAAAGTAGTTGTGATATGGGACTGCTTCAGACGGGACCTATTTACACGGGGTATGTATTACAGAGTATACACAGATGGTAATACGTAATTTCATTTCTTTAAATATAAAGAATTCAAATGTATGCAGTTCATTGTATGCGCTCAACAGAAGGTTTCTTTACAAACGGGCCTGTAGTTAAAACACCTTGGTAGCGTGTCTCGTGTCTCCAGTGTACACTCCGTCCCCTGGTTCTCCGTCTCCATAGGTCTTCTCCGTATGCTCAAATGGTCTTTGCACTAAGTAAAAATGATAAAGACCCAAATATCCAAGTATTAAAATGAAATAAAACAATTAAATGTTGATCAACGTGTTTTCAGGAACTAAAATTCCCTTTCTCAAGATAGATTGGATTGGATGTGAGGGTGCTCCAAAGCCCGCAACCTTAAGTTCATCATTCATCCAATCACAATTGTTTGTTAAAGTTCAAATGTTGCAATATAACGAAGCTATACATAAAGCTCTTTTTGTAAGCTAGAAACATAATTCTTTACATATTTAGCTACTCTTCACTTCAAATAAGTATACACACATAAAATAAATTATTCAGTGAAATAAAATGTTACATTCATAAACCATGCATAAGTTTAATGTCAATGAAATGGAAGATAACTCGCCTACTAGACACTCTATCCGAGTGACTAGGTCTATAATATTGATAGCAGTTTACATCTAGTATTCGAAGGAATTCTTCTTCATGCATCAATCAGTGGGCTTACTCTATCTTATTAACCAGTTCCACAGAGCGATCTCCTGTGATAACTATATCACCTTTTTTTTTACCAGGAGAGACATCTTTCAACTATACTTATATAGTATTGAAACTATTGGTTTAAATTGTATTCAAATGGCTAAATGAACAAAAAGTCTAATGTGAATTTTAAATGAGACTAAGGGAACTTTTATTGCCAGTATTAGAAAAAAGACTTGAAGAGAATAAATAAATAAATAAATAAATATTCTCAATATAAACTGATAATATACTGAGACTTGAATAACTGGCTATATAGATCTTATAGGATATAAGGTCCCCAAATTTGGAATGAAGCTGTATCCAATAGCTGACTTGTTTCTATAAGTCCCACAGATCAAGTTCTTCATTCAGACCTGTGGGTGCCAATGTTTGTAGCTTAAAAATCCAAAAGCTTTCCTGCTTTGATAACTTTTTAACTCTATTTCCTCCCCTTGAGGTTGGGGGGAATGTGTTCTACTCCTATCAATTTTAAATCAGTAATTCTCTTAAATGAGGGACAGCTGATACAGTGTTTGGGTACTGAATGTTGTTTGTGGTTTTTTAGAATATTGTTTCGATGTTCTAAAAATCTTCTTTTTAGGGGTCTTATTGTCCGTCCGATATATTTCAACCCACAAGCACATTCTAAAAGGTACACCACAAATTCTGATGAGCAGTTAATGAATTGTTTATTATGAAACATTTCATCTGTATGTTTTGAAGAAAATGATTTACAAGCATTTTGAATACGTTCACAAGTAATACACCTATTTTGGCTACACCTATAAGTTCCTATTACTGGTGTCCCCAAAAGGTTCATCTTTTGTTGTTCTCCTTTATGGTATGAGTTTATCATGGATGGAGCCAGTTTTTTCTTTAGATCTAATGATTTCTTATACACAAAAGATGGTCTTTTGGGGAGAATTTTTTGTAAAACTTTATTTCCTTCTAGTATGTTCCAATCTTTTCTAATGATACATTCCACACTTTTCGTTGAAGACGTAAACCTAGTTATAAAAGGGATTTTTGTTTTTTTACATTGGTTATTGGCTTTAGAGATCTTAGCTCTCTCTTCTTTATTCAACAGGAGATCTTTTCTTGGCATATCTATAGCTTTTTTAAAAGCCTGTTGTATAATAGGTTCTTGATAACCCTTCTCCAGAAATCTCTTTTTTAGTACATCTGCCTCTTTCACAAAGGTTTCTTCTTTTGTGCAATTTCTTCTTAATCTGAACTGACTGTAGGGTACACATTGAAGCCATTTTTGATGGTGATTGCTTGAAGCCTCAATGAATCCATTAACATCTACTGGTTTATGATAAGTATTTGTACAGATTTCTCCACCTGACTCTATAGTAATTTGAAGGTCCAAGAAGTTTGCTGAAATGGTACTACTTGCATAGGTAAAATGTAAACCCAATTGGTTATTGTTGATTGAAGCAATGAATTCATCTAATGTGCGTTCTCCTCCTTTCCAAATTAGAATAATATCATCAATGTAGCGTCCATGCAACGCCATATTTTCATGTGGTTATTCCATATTTGTTCTTCCTCCCATACACTCAAAAACAAGTTTGCAAAACTGGGTGCGAAATGCGTCCCCATTGCGATCCCTCTAACCTGACGATTATGTTTGCCATCAAACATAAAATGATTGTGGTGCAATATGAATGCTATACCGTCTAATATAAATTCAGTCTGCTCCGATGGCAAATTTCTATCTCTTCTCAAGATTTTTTCCACTGCTCTTATGTCTGCATTGTGCTCAGTGATGGTATATAGAGACGTTACATCACAGGTAACGAGTAGAAAACCCTCCATCCATTGTATGTCCTGTAATTTTTGGAGGATATGTGTGGTATCCTTAATATATGATGGTGTATTCTGGACATATGGTTGTAATATGTGGTCAATATATTCTGACAAGTTACTTGTGAGTGATTGGATGCCTGATATTTTTGGGCGGCCTGGTGGATTCTGGATACTTTTATGAATCTTTGGGATGTGGTAGAAGATCGTGGATTCCAACTGTTCATCATAGATATTCTCATGCCATAGACTTAATAATGTTTCTGTAAGTCTTTCTTCCTCCAATATTTTTACTGATGATTCTCCGTCAAGTGTTTGGCAAGTTTATTCCTCTTTCTTTAGGAAGTACCTTTTCATTGTGAGTTTTCTCACAAATTTATGGACATCTATAAATAATTCAAACTCATTGTGTTTACTGTGTGGAGCAAATTTAAACCCCTTGTTTAACAATGAGATATCATCTACAAATAGAGGATAGGAAGATAAATTAAAAATACCACCTAAGGCCTCTTTGTTGGACTTTTGTTTTTTCTTTTGTTTTCTCTTTCCCCCTCTTGTCCCCCTTCTGGTCTTTCTGTTCTCTTTTTTATGATTGACTTGTCCCTCTCTAAATTCCATTCTTTCCTTACCCATGCTGCAATCGGGGTCTGTGGGCCCATGGACAAAAAATGAGCTGCTGTGTTAGAATGGCCCACTTTATTATTAGTGCGTGGTCTTGCACCTAAACGATCATATATGGTGGTATTTGTAATAGAGACATTGGAGTTCTCCTTATTGATATCCTTATATTTTGTAGCTATTTTCTTCCTCCTTTGTGTGTTCGATTCTAATGTATTGTTATCTTCAGTTGTACTTGAAAGATCCTGTTGTAATGACTGATGTGCAGTTTCCAAGTCTTTTCCTGTAGGAGTAGTTTGATATTCTTTCTGTTTGATTGTATGTGTATTGGACTCCTCTGATTCTTTCTGATAACTGTTGGTTCCTCAAGATTGTGTTTTATATTTTTATGTTCCTCCTCCATTTCTTTTTTCTTTTCAATACTATTTAAATTCTGCTTGGATGTTTCATTTTTGTGTGGATGTTGGTGGGATTGATTATATGTTTGTTTCCTTGTATTAACACGGTTTCTGCGCCAATTTCGTATATGACCTGTGTTACAATCCTCTTCATCTCTTACTAACTTTCTCTGTTTTCTTTCTGTTATTTCTTTCTCAAATTTTTCAACCCTTTCATTGGTCTGTTGGTCTAGAATCTTAACGTGTGGATCTCTACTGAAAGTTTGTAAAGTGTCCTTTAATTTTTCTATTTTATTTATTGACTCTTCTAATTTCTTTTCCTTATTGGAGATTATCAAGGACATAAGCTTAAAAGAGCATTGATCTAAAACTGTATGCCATTGTCTTATAAATTCTGGCTCATTTTTCACAAATGAGGGTTCCTTGACGCTCAGCATCATTCCACACGTCATCTGCAGGAGCAAGGCTTTAGAGTGAAGCAGGCCTCTGTTTTATGCCATGCTTCCTGTAGTCTCCTCCTACCTACTTCCTTCCTCTGAGCCTCCCCTCCTACCTATTTCCTGAGGAGGGGTTTAAAGGGCAGCCTGAGTCTGACTCAGTGGCCCTTGTGTTGTTGTTCTTGGGCTCTGTGTATGACCTGGCTAGTCTTCCATCCAATCTGGTGCTGACCTGTGGCTCTGTCTGACTACTCCTTGATTATCCCTTTAGTGGACACCCAACCTGGTGCAGACCTGTGGCTCTGGCTGACTACCCGAACTGTGTATGACCTGGCTTGTCTGACTACCCTCTCTGGTGCCAACTTGAGGCTCTGTCTGACTATTCTTACGTTTGTCCCTTGTATCTAGCAGACACCCTAATTAGTGTGGACCTGGGGCTCTGGTAGGCTACCTCTAATACTGACCGCAAGCGTGGGTCAGTTAATGCTCCATACTGACCGCAGGCGTGGGTCGGTTAATGCTCCATACTGACTGCAGGCATGGGTCAGTTATTGCTCCATACTGACTGCAGGCGTGAGTCAGTACTCCAGCGACGTTGGATCAAGATCCTGTGTTCCTGTTTCTGTTCCTGCTCCTGTGCCTGGTTCCTATCGAGACTACCAGTGGCTGAGGCCTAGTCTTTAGCAGAGTGGTCTAGCTTGGCAGCCTACTATTCCTGATAGCAGGGCTCACTGGCTTGTAACCCTCTGCTTGTTCCTTTTGTATATATTGTGCACTACTTTTCTGTTTTCAATAAATTTGCATTTAACTATACCGTACTGACTCCTGAACATCTTTGGGAAACCGTGACAACAATCAGGTCTATTCTGTACTTTACAGAAAGATAAAACATATACAGTAGCTGAGTAATGTCCAGAAAACACACAAGAGGTAGAGGAAGGTTGCAAAAGATTAGGAGCAGTGCAGGGATGTGTTGCTGCAGCATGTGTAGTAAATAACGGTGATCCCTTTCCTCCCAAGAAAGATGTCGTTTGTCAAAGTCCCACCAAAAGTTCAATCACCAGCCCCAGTGATACTAATAAACCAGAAAAAAGCACTGAAGATGACAATGAATCATATTCCGGTGTTGAAGGCATAATGCAAGAAGGGGTAGCAGCTCAACCAGCTGCTGCATCTGACCATGAGATAAACAAGCACAAAAAAACGTGTCTTGAAAGTAATAGCAACAATTGTGAAAATCCCTCAAAGGAGAAAACTAAAACTACAAAAAATTTGAGAATGCTAAAACACTAGAGGAACATGAAAGTAATGCGGAAGGAGTGGCAATCAATGCTGAGGATGACCTAATGACTGAGGATGAAAAGATCTACAATATATCCCTCAAGATACAGATGAAATAGAGAGTGAGAGAGAGATGATGACATAGCTAGAAAGTTATCAGAAAGGCAAAGAGTCCATCTTCCACCACTGAAAAGGAGCACTGTGCTTGTCTATACACTTTGGGAAGAGGCAGGAGGGGTATATTTTATTATTCAATTACTCTTGAACTACAACTCTGACAGTATTGAAATAACACTCTCCATAGCCCAAATACTATGAAGATTAATTGGAGCTGCTTTTATTGAGAAACATTACTATCCCTTTAAGGGGACCAAACAGCCGTGCTGTGGTGAGAGTGCTTGCTATTATTCCTGTTCATTACAAGTGATTAGGCTAAAGCGAGGTTTTTCAGTCCTGGGCTCTCAAGTTGTGTAACAGTTACTGTGTCTACACTTGCCACATCCAGATAAACAGGTTAGGATGGTGATATGGCCCCCAGTTTTAATCCTCTAATCTCTGTAGTTAATTCTAGCTAAAGTGTCAGTGAGTGATGTTGCATATTTAGCAAATGTAGCAGCAAAAGGAATGTAGCGTGCAGGTTTGTAAGTAATGTGTGTGTGTTATATGTGTTTTAATAAATTGTTGATGTGTTTAAAGGTAATATGCGTTCATTTTGTAATTTTGCGGTTCATTTTCAACCTTCCGAACTTCAAGGAATGTTTTTATGTGTAACACTGAGGAGTGGGGTTTGTTTAGGTAGTGGGACTAACATTTACTTGACCTTACCCCCTGTCATGGACACTCATGAGTGGCAGGTGAAGCCTCAACTTGAAGGTGCTTGACAGGGGTAGGGAAGGAGAGTAATGTAGTTGCTTAGTTTAGGAGTATTCCTGGAAACAATTGACTGCTGTCAGTAAAGGAGGTACAGATATGCTAACAGACACAGTGGCATGGGGTCCATAGTGGCCATTTTGTGAGACACATGGTATAAGGAGCTTCCCACCTTTGATTACTGATAAGTACCTTATATGGTTATGCATGTCTGCAGTAAATTTATATACATGTATGTGTGGCATGGTAGGAGGGTGTGTATTTTTTTATAGGTGTTGAGTCATTAATAGGGGTGGGCGAAAGTTGTCGTCGTGTTCCTGCGAGAAATCCCGCGAAAACCACTTATTGTCCGCTTTTTCGCTGGAAAATCCACTTTTAAAAAAGCAAGTCTTTGTGGCTATAGAAGCAGCTACAGAGCATGGTAGACTGCTGTGCTGTTCTGCTGTGAATTGTTTGTACAATTGAGGCAGGAGAGGCTCATAGTGACTGCTATCACTGTGATCAGGTTTAAAAATAGTTAAAGGAGGAACTAGAAGGACCCTTATGTGTCCACTGAGTCTGAGGAGGAGGAGGAAGTGAGCACTACTGAACCAATGCTGTCTAGTTCCCCTAAATCAACCCTAGGAATCTTGGGGAGGTTCATGGCAAGGGAGGAAGAGAAGGGTAGTACTAGTGAGAGCAGGACAGGTCAGCTGCCTGTGCCTACTGCAAGACGTGCTGCCCCTGCTACCACCATTGCTGTGCCTGCTGTCAGATGTGCTGCCCCTGTTGCCACCAGTGCTGTGCCTGCTGCCAGTGCTGAACCTGTTGCAACTAGTACTGCGTCTGCTGTCAGACATGCTGCCTCTGTTGCCACCAATACTGTTCCTGCTGTCAGATGTGCTGCCCCTGCTGCCACTAGTGCTGTGCCTGCTGCCAGTGCTGAACCTGCTACCACCAGTGTTGAACCTGCTGCTAGTGTGTCTTGTAATGCTCAGGAGGGGGGAGGAGAAGATGATGCCAAGCGTGACAGCAAGGGACCCTAAATCACACTTGCCATCCCCAAGCAGCCCTGCCAGTACTACCAAGGTCCAGCAGCTTGTTAGCGTTAGGAGTTAAGAAGGGGGTAATCAATATCTTCATGTTAATAGTGACTGTGAGGAGGAAGACTCTGCAGCTGAACTTGATGTGGTTGGTGTTAATACTAGTAACAGTAATGGTGCTGCAGCAGGTGGGATTAGTGTTAGGGGAGTGGTAGGGCAAGTATTTGAGAATGCCCAGACTAGCGGTCAAAGGAGCCCACACCATTCCTCTGGCTCTGGGAGTCCTCCCCTTCCCTTCACTAAAATGTCCAAGTGGAACATGATCCTGAAGACTAAGAGGCCAGAACTGGAGCTGGGGGACAACAGGAGCAGAATTAATACCACCACCAGCAGGAGCACAGATCAGCTGCCTGCTGATACTGCTGCCAGTCTGCCTTCTTCAGGTCAAAAGAAATGCCGAGTGTGACATTAGGGGACCCTCTGTCACATTGCTCATCACCTCTTCCAAGCTGCAGTGAGATGTCTGGAATAGAGCAGCAGCACACAGGGACTAGTGGTGGTGGTCGTGATGATGATGTTTGAGAAGCTGGGGTGGAAGAGACATTGATGGCCTTTTTAGCAGAAACTGAGAAGGAATGGGAGACAGGGATGAGGATGGGCATCAACACCATCACTAGCAGAGAGCTTTTGGAATTTTTGGAATTAGCAACTGCTCTAATTGCTGCAAGGCCAGCAGGATGCTGAGGAGCAAGCTAGTGTGCCACAGACCACTGTGGACACAGTGGGAATGGGGTCAACAAGTGATGCAGGACTAGGACAGGTTTCACTTGCCAGTGGCTGCAATTCCCCTGGTCCTAGATGCAGTGCTGAATCTGAGGAAGTAGCAGCAACATTATCTACTGCCACAGACAGTGAAGGGGAATGTGGAGGACAAGAAGAAACAGGCCATTCTTCTCAACTAGTTCCACCTTTTCCCTCCCCGCTGAAATCATGGGTGTGGGACTATTTTTCTCTTGGAGCAGGCACAGTGAAGTGTTCGCCAGCAGCACTGTGCACAATTTGTGACAAGTCAGTGAGAAAAGGAAAGGAGGGAACACACCTTGGCACAAGCGCCCTGATATCACACATGAAACACAGACAACATGACATTTATGTCAAACATGTTAAAGACAAAAACCCACCACAGAAATCAACCACTGCTGTTGCTCTACCCCCTGACTCAACAGAAAGGCAACAAGAGGAGAAACAAAGATCAAAGAGGAGGAAGAGAAACCCAGGCAGAGGCTGGAAGTTCCATGACAACTGAAACAACTAACTCGCCATCACCTTCTAGGGTAACTACATCTTCTGCCAATCCTCCTCATTCATCATTACCTCCCCCACCAAATGATAGCCACTCTTTGTTGTTAGGATGTGGCAGTTTGTGTGCACCCATTGCACATTGTATGGTGCACTGAACACACATGGCAGTTTGGTGGAGGAGAATCGCTGGCAGGGCATCAAGTGGCATCATTACTATTAAACTGTCAGCAAGTTTTCATGTGTCATTAGCAAGGTCTGGACAAGGGGCATAGTGACAGCAGCAGTACTTGGTTTCTGGTGTCATGATGTTTGGATACCTTTGTGCCCCCAGTTGTTATTTACCACACACACTGTGCACATTGCAGTTGCTGATCAGAAACAAAGTTCCTGCTCTGAAGGGAAAAATGTATATTATAATAACAACACACCAATGATTTTGGAGGAGGGGCAGGTGGAGAAGAATTATTTGCCATCTTCTTCTTTTCTCCACATAGACTGGGGGCTACTTATTTTGCTGCTACTGCCACAGACACATCATTGGAGCTAGTCCTGGCAAATGGAACCTTCATCATCCATCACCCATGTTTCTGCTGTTGGTTGTTGAAACCATTCCCTTTGAGCTGCCTTATTATTCTCCTGCTTAAACAACTCAGAAGCAGCAACAAAAATAGCAGTTACAAATTCCGCAATTATGGACTCAGGAGGACATTTGACAATGGCCACTGGCCAACATGACCTGCTGGCACTGGGCCAGTAGGGCATTTTTTTTCTCAGGGCTTGTGCTTTAAAAAAAATAATAAAAATAAAAAACGTAGTCCTACAAAAAATAAAGAATTTTGGGAGGTTTGTTTCTAACATGCCTAAATCCTACAAATCAATGTTTCCTTAGGGCTTGTGCCAAACAAGCTTAAGTCCTACAAATCAATGTTTCTTCAGGGATTGTACCTCTAATAAGTCTAAGTTCTACATATCAATGTTTCCTCAGTACTTGGGCCGCTAACAAAAAACCTAACAAATCACCCTCTGCAAAATAATCTTGTAAGTCAAATATCAGTCCATCCCAGTGGCAGCTTATGTCAGGGGGTTCCTGTCTCTCACTTTACATAAAAATGTCTTATTTTATTTTATTGATTTAGCTTTTTAACTGCCCCCCCAATCCCTGTTCAACTGATTCATTCCCCAGACTCCACCCACCAACAAAGTCACCCTCCTGAGACCCCTTTTAAACTATGTCTTATTTTTTTTAACTGTAGTTAGGATTTATTTTTTATTAACTGCCCCCCATTCCCAGTAAACAACCCCCCCCCCAAAAAAAAAATCCCTGATCAACTGATTCTTATTCCA
Source organism: Rhinophrynus dorsalis (assembly GCA_037306005.1). Classification (NCBI taxonomy): domain Eukaryota; kingdom Metazoa; phylum Chordata; class Amphibia; order Anura; family Rhinophrynidae; genus Rhinophrynus; species Rhinophrynus dorsalis. The sequence goes on from CM074718.1 coordinate 162,133,346, forward strand.
CATCCCACCAACCCAGGCACCCTCATGCCCCTTTTATGCTATGCCTTTGGGAAATAAAATAATATTTGCTATGTGTTGGGTGTAAATTCAAAATTTCATGGGAAATTATTCACAAAGTGGGAAGTGCCATTAGTCACCGATTTGTTGTGGTGTGTCTTTGTTTATACTGCAGAGCAAGAGTGCTTCCTACCAAGTTCCAGTTCTTTACAGGTTGTTGGGCTAAAGTGTGCCTTTTTCAGGTCTGACCTCGGGAATCGGTAAACAACTGTTGAGTCTACACTTGTCACATCCAGCTACGTGGTATGGCCCCCAGTCTGTACCCTATAATGTCTGAAATTATTTTATTTAGCTATATCGTTAGTTTTTACATTCTTTAGCATTGAGTTTTCCTCAGACTATTCAGGCCACCTTACACTTTGCCGACTACGCTTCACTGTATGTATGGTGATGGTATGTTCTTTCACAAATTTGAGGTGACACTGGTTCAGTTATAACCTTAAATAAATCAATAAGAGGAGAGCAGAGGGAAAGTCGATCTAAGTGTAGTATCCAAAATGTATTATATTAAAATATACACTATTAAAAAAACCCCTTCAGGGGATCTACTCACAGGATAAATGACAATCAAGAGCACACTGAGATATAGATACTGGTTCAATCCTAAGATAATGAGGGGATGCAACACTCCTTTGTTCCCTTCTCCGGGCATCCATCTCGCTTATTCACTATTCGTTTCCCTCTGGTGACGTCACTCCGTCGGGATGATAGTGATGATATATGAGTTCAGTCTTAGTCTCCAAAGGAATTGGATTCACTCCAGCACAATCCACAGGATTCTCTAAGTCTCTATTCTCTCTGTAACTACTCAACGCACGTTTCGTGTGCACACACACTTTCTTAAGAGTTCCTCCCCTGGATGGTTCATTATCAATTTATACCTTATCTAATCATATACTTTAAAAGGTACATAAATTCATACAAATAAGAAACAATAAAAGGTATACATCCTGTAAGTAAACATCACAAATCCTCACATAATAAAATGAACATAAATAACTTAGAAACCACCATGACAAATTCTTTTTCCGATCATATATATTACAGGAATCCCGGCATTGAATGAAGAAATTAAAGACTGCTCCTCAATATCTATAAATACATAAAAAATATATTAAATAAATATTCTTAATAGAAAAATTTAAAACCACAGTTAAAAGCAGTACATATCAATATCTTCGTTCGTGCCATCAGGTACTATTGTTTGCAACGTGTGGATCCAGTACAATTCTCTTTAGCATAATTTCTTAAACCTATCTCCTCTGCTCTATCCCTGTAATCTTGAGATCAGTCACTTTAGCATCTTGTCAATTAAAAAAAATTCCTTGCTACCGCATGTTTGGTAGACTTGTTAATAATATTAATTCTGTATTCCCTAAATCGTGCTTTGAGGCACCTGACTGTCCTATCAACATACTGTTTCCCAGAACTGCAACTTGAAATTCTTTGCTTTTCTAAATACCATCCTAGGTTTCTTGGGTAATTTCATTCCCAAGATTGGATTGCATTTTAACACACCCCAGTGTCTATCAAAAATATTTCCAATGTGCAACATTGTATTTTGTTACAAACGGCACAGTTACTTTATCGGTTCTTAAATTTACCTCATTATAACCTAAACCTTTATTATTACTGGTTCTTGTCTTCTTACTCCTATTGTTAATTTTATTAATCAAATGGTCTCTATCACATCTCAACGTTTTCACATGAACCTTATTAACTATGTTCAAATCATATCCTTTATCTAGAAAACAGCCCTTCATCTCTTCTGATTGTGTCATAAAATCTATAGGACGACTACAATTCCGTTTCAACCTAAGAAATAGTCCATAGCGTTTATTCTCTATCCAGCATTTCAAGTGTGCACTGGTGGGATCTAGATAAGAATTTAATATATCTACCTTTTTATAAAAAGTCTTGCTTTGTATAGACTCATTTTCATCAATAAAAAACTCCAAATCTAAAAACTCAATCCTCTTCTTATTATATGTGTAAATAAAATGTGTAACAATATCATTCTTATTAATAAATTCTAAAAACTCTAATAACTCTTCTTCTGTGCCTCCCCATATTATTAAAAGATTATCTATATAGCGGCCGTAGTAGACAAGTTTTGTGTCCACTGAGCAGAGTCTCAAATAAAATGCTCTTCCCAGTGTCCCATAAATAAATTTGCATAGCTAGACACAAACCTTGTCCCCATGTCTGTCACACAGAAGTGGAGATAAAAATCTGTATGAAATAAAAAATAATTATTGTTAAGAATAAAATCAATACAAGATAAAATAAAATTAATATGTTCGCTTCTTAAATTACTCTCTATAGTTAAAAAATATTTTGTAGCCAAAAGACCCAGATCATGTTTAATATTGGAGTAAAGTAAAGTCACATCACAAGATACCCAAAAATAATTTGGTTCCCATTTATTGCCCCTATTTTCTCTAAAATATCTGCTGAATCTCGAATAAAATATTTTAAATTCAAAATCCAAAGGTTGTAAAAAATAATCAACATATTGTGAGAGATTGGCTGTTACAGAATCTATGCCTGCTACTATAGGGTGCCCCAGAGGATCTTGAAGAGCCTTATGAATTTTAGGAAGGTGATATATAATTGGTACCACCGGATACCTATTATATAAAAAATATTTTTCATTCTTATTAATAATACCCCCTCTTAGTGCCTTGTTTAATATTTTTAAAAATTCATAATTAATTTCTATAGTGGGATCTTTATCTAACTTATAAAATTCACTATTACTCACTATATTCTGGGCTTCTTTAAGGTAATCATCTCTATTTTGAATCACTATCCCTCCTCCTTTATCAGCTGATCAAAAAATCAACTGCTCATCATTGGTTAAATCCGTCAAACATTTAATTTCCTAGGGGAAAGATTATAGGGATTTTTGGATTTCCTCTCACATAACTTATTGATATCATCTAAGACAAACTTATAAAACATTTCTAAATAACCACCTTTGAATTCCACAGGATAAAATGTAGACATTCTTTTAAAGTGCGTGTGCTTAAATTCATCTACTATATCTTCTACTATCACATCATCATTTCCATTTCCATTAGATTTCCCTAAATCCCTGTTAATAAAATGCCTTTTTAGTGTTAAGTTCTTGATGTATTTGCTGAGATCAATAAATAACTCAGATTTATTAGGTATAGTATTTGGAGCAAAGCTCAAACCCTTCTTTAATAAATTGATATCCCAAACACTTAATATTCTAATAGACAGATTAAAAATACCCAAATGTTCTAAATCTTCCGCTGAAATATCTTTTAGTTCTAACTCTTTACTACCTCGCTGTACGTCCTTTTGTTTAGAGGCATTTCTTTTATTGTCTCTTCTTCCTCTACTAGATCTCTATTTCCCCCTGTCCATTTTCTCCCCCCCGTGTCCTTCAACTGACTTTTTATCCATTTGCGAATAGGAGACTGATTGCCTAACTTTAAAAAAGGCTTTAACTCTTTTACCCACAGCTGGTAGAATAGGGAGTTGTTCTATCCCACTCTCTATTTCTCTTTTCTTTTTCAATTTTTTCACATTCTTCGAGAATGCCACATGTCCACTAAAGGGAAGTCCCGGATGGTCTTCGCTATGTGAGTCAGTTGTGTCTTAGGAATTGAGATGTCCCAGTGGAACAGTCCAATGTTGGAGATAGCGGAGTATTCAAGTCACCCCCCCCAGGTCAACCCTACCTTCCCCGAAATCAGCAAGCAGAGTTAAAATAGATAGAGCCCTTGACCCTGATTCGGAGCGTTTAGAGACAAGTAAGTCTAACATCCCCCACATCTCCCTTAATCGCCACATACCGACCCTCCTTGTCCGATAGCTGAGCTAGAAGGCGAAACAGGAACCGGCTGTGCAACAGTATTCCCACCCCCTCTTTTGTTCCTCCCCCGAACTGAAGAACTGCGTGGGATAGGCAGGGCTATGTAGAGACAGTGAGTCGCTGGAAGAAAAGTGGGTCTCTTGTAAAAAATAAATCTGGGCTCCTAATCTCACTCAGTCCTGCAGTAACATGTGTCGTTTGACCTATGAGTTTATGCCTTTGACATTCATCGAGATGGGCTTTATGACATATTATCACGGTGCCCGTGATTGCTGCAATTCAGTGTCTATCACCTGTAGGGGGCTCCCATTGGCTGTCTGCCTTCAGCCCGCCTCACATTGCCTTTTTAAACTCAGTCTGGGGTGCCCTTTTGTGGTGTCTTTGACAGCATCCACTTCCTCCTTGCTGCAGTAGCTGATTGGGCCTGTTGCTGAGTTCCTGAGTCAACCTGTTCCTGAGTTCCTGCCTGCTTTGTCAGTTCCAGTACGGTTCCGGTTGTTCTCATCAGTAGCTGATGCTCCTGTTGCCAGTCTGCTTGGCCGCACTTGATACGGTTGATCTTCTCTGCTGGTTCCTGTTGTTTCCTGCTTCCAGTTCCTGCATCTGTGGCGACATTGTTCTTCATTCGCTTCGGCGACATTTCCTCCTGTTGGTTTCCAGCGTGCAGACGCTGGTTTGCTTCACTAAGCCTTGCGGCTCACATTCAGCCTGTTGGTTCCAGCGTGCGGACGCTGGTTTGCTCCATTTGCCTTGCAGCTCACATTACAGTCTGTTGGTTCCAGTGTGCAGACGCTGGTTTGCTCCATTAGCCTTGCGGCTCTCATTACAGTCTGTTGGTCCCAGAGTGCGGACACTGGTTTGCTCCATTAGCCTTGAGGCTCTCATTACCGTCTGTTGGTTCCAGCGTGCGGACGCTGGTTTGCTCCATTAGCCTTGCGGCTCCCATTACAGTCTGTTGGTTCCAGCGTGCGGACGCTGGTTTGCTCCATTAGCCTTGTGGCTCACATTACAGTCTGCTTGGTCCCAGCGTGCGGACGCTGGTTTGCTTCATTAGCCTTGCTGCTCACATTCAGTCTGTTGGTCCCAGCGTGCGGACGCTGGTTTGCTCTACTAAGCCTTGCGGCTCTCATTCTGCCTGTATGTTCCTAACGTAGGGCGCTGGTTTTCTCCCTGACTTGCAGTCAGGTTCTTGATGGTTCCGAGTGCGCTGTCCAGTCCTAACAGCATTGATTCCTACAGTATATGGGCACGAGAGTTCTGATTACTGTGAAACCACTTGACCTGGTAACCTCTATATTCCATCTTACTGTCATTATCATCTGACAGTCATTAGGTTACTGTGGTTGTCACCTTCCTTTGGGCTGCCTTGCCCGGTATATTGGTAAGGCCGGTAGAACCTTTCACTTTGCCACCTTAAAGTTGCCTTACCCGGTATTGGCAAGGCCAGTAGAGCCTACTTATTGGTATTCCGTCAGGCTGCCTTGCCCGGTATATTGGTAAGGCCGGTAGAACCGCATACTATTCCATCTTAAGGTTGCCTTACCCGGTATTGGCAAGGCCGGTAGAGCCTACTACACTGGTATCCCGTTAGGCTGCCCAGCCCGGTATATTGGCTGGGCCGGTAGAGCCTCTTGTTCCAGACTCGCCTGGGTTGCTTTGCCTGGTATATTGGCAAGGCCGGTAGAACCTATTTGCTATTGTCATTATCTGCTATGTATTGTTTGTATGTGTATGAAAACCCTATTGGATTGCCTTTAACTTTTCAATAAAGTTATGTTTTTACCTAAACCTTACGTCTGAGAGTCTTAACAAACCGTGACACATATGTGGCAGATATGAATAACAGACAGTTTATTAAAACGTACAATGAGTAAATTTATGCAATTCACAGATCCCCCCAAAACACCCAGCGCCAGGGGAAAACCCAATACAAAGCAAAGGTATGCCAGAAAATTGGCAGGGGGTGTAGGGGAGAAAGGAGAAAGTTAGAGGGAGAACAGAGGAAAGGAGAGAAAAGTTGATGAAAGAGAAAGATGAGAGAACGAAAATCATTCAACTCTGTTGCAAGAGAGACAGAGAGTGGCTAGTAATGATCATAAACCGTACCAAATATTCAGTGGGCTAATAAAGAACGGTAACTAGTGGGGGAAACTACTACCAAAGATGAATATAAAAAATGGAAAATTAACTGAACACTAAAAAATCTGTGCCCCTTAAGTAGCTGGTTGAGTCAGGAGAGCAGAAGCAGACAGAACAGCATTCCCCCGGCTCCACCCACACTCCACCTCATGGGTCCTGGAGCCGGGGAAGCGCTCCGCCACCCCCCCCCCCAAGGCAAGTCCTGCTAACCCCTGAGTAAAGCAAAAAAATTGTTTAGCTAAATAAAAATTTGAACATAATCATTCTATGCTATAACAGAAAGCTACACAGATAATTATACACAGTTGGCAGGCTGTGCAACTAGCAGACCCACTGAGACACCTGTCCATTATCAGGAAGGTAGATGAAGAAGACAAAAGGCAGCCCGGAGGTCGCAGCCATCCCTATGTCCCAATCAGTCCTGCCCCTCTAGGGTCAAGCCACCTTCCTCTGGAAAGCGCGCCCCACTCCGCTTCCTCTTGGACTGGACCCGCTGCCATGACTGCGGTGAAGAGGTCTTGAGCCAGAGGTTCTGTTTCTGTTGGACCAACGGGTCAGAGATGTCAGCCGGTGCAAAGTTCAGTTTTTTGCAGAGGACCATGGCGTCCTCTGTGTTCCTCACTGTCGAAGTACCTTCATAATGGGTCACTATCAGCGCAACTGGGAAACCCCACGATATGGGATGTGATTCTCTCTCAAGGCCTCGGTAAGGGGTTTACAGGCCCGTCGTTGTTGCAACATCAACTGCAACAGGTCCTGGAAAAGCTGTATCGAAGCATCATCATAAGTAATATCATGTTTGCTGCGGGCTTCTCTCATTATAAGATCCTTTTGTTTGAAGGATAAAAGGCAGCAGATGACATCTTGCGAGTGATCCCCTTCTTGAGACCTCAGGCGAAGCGCCCTGTGGGCCCGTTCCAAATGAATCTCATCCGGTAAATTGTGGATCAAGGAAGCAAATATCTTTTGCAGTATCCCATGAAGATCTCCCGGTCGGTGCGTTTCTGGGATATTTTGTACCCTGATGTTGTTCCTGCGTCCCCTATTTTCCAAATCATTCACAAGTGCTTTTAGTCGCTGTACCACCTCGTCTTGGGATAGTGCCTGCTGGTTCAAATCATTCTGGGTGGATATTATTGTTCTTTTCTCCACATATAATGGGGGCTACTTATTCTTCTGCTACTGCCTCAGGCTCATCACTGTCATGGCAGATGGAACCTTCATCATCCATCTTCCATGTTACTGCTATTGTTGATCCCATTCCCTTTCAGCTGCCTGATCATCCTGCTGCTTAAACAACTCATCAGCAGCAGTACGAACAGCAGTTGCAACTCAGGAGGACATTTGACAATGGCCACTGGCCAACATGACCTGCTGGCATTAGGCCAGCAGGGCATTTTTATTTTTTTCTCAGGGCTTGTGTTTTGAAAAAAAAAAAAAACAACTAGTCCTACAAAAAAATAAACAATTTTTGGGGTTTGTTTCTAACAAGCCTAAGTCTACAAATCAATGTTTCCTTAGGGCTTGTGCCAAACAAGCTTAAGTCCTACAAATAAATGTTTCTTCAGGGCTTGGGCCTCTAATAAGTCTAAGTCCTACAAAGGCCTCTAACAACAAATCAAACAAATCATCCTCTACAAAATACTCTATCAAGTCAAGTATCAGTACACCCCAGTGGCAGCTTATGTCAGTGGGTTCCTGTCTCTGTCACTTTAATACAAATGTCTTATTTTATTTTATTGATTTATTTTTTTATTATACTATCCCCCCAATAGCAGTCAAGAAAACAATTTCCCTGTTCAAATGATTCATTCATTCACCAACACAGGCACCCTCCCCAGACCCTTTTATACCATGCCTTATGGTTTCTATTTTATTTTATTTTATTTAGGATTTCTTTTTTTTATTAAGTGCCCCCCAATCCCAGTAAACAACCCCCCAAAAACATTCCCTGTTCAACTGATTCTTTCTTCACACCCCACCAACACAGGCACCCTCATGCCCCTTTTATACAATGCCTTTGGGAAATAAAATATTATTTGTAATGTGTTGTGTGTAACATCTATATTCCCATTGATTTCAATGGGCAAAAAAGCAGAAAATCAGCACTTTTCGCTGGAAATTTTTCGCCAAGCGGAAAGTGCCATTTGAGTCGGAAAGTTTCTCCCATCCCTATTTGTAAGGAAGCAGGGTAATCCATCATTCGGACGAGCACCGCCACTTTGGCATTGTGGTTTAGGGTCGTCAGGCCTATTCTCCTTCCCTGACGCCTCCATCTTGTTTGCCTGCATTGCTGAGGCACATTGTTGGGATAACCGTGGTTTTTCACACAAATACGCAGTGATTCTAGTAGCTTTTCTATGCCGTCCGATCATCCCACCAAGCACAGCAGATCCTGTGATAAATTAGCGGTGGATGGAGCATGATTAGCCATGCAGAAAGGGTAAAAGCAGTGCTTTGGGGCTAGAGCTCTTCAGTGTGCATCCATTCTCTTCGGTGTCAGGCCACACACCCCCAGGTACATTTATTTTATCTTGTATATCTTATCTGAGTTGTTCATGATTTTTATAATATATTTCTATCAACTGAGTATTCTTTATTGGAACTAGCATTTCCATTTTATATCCTACAACTGAGGAGATATTTTCTACTTGGTGGCTCCACTAGCCAGTTTGTCATGATCATGAATCAGCAAATCTGTGCAACTACCTAATTTGTTGACAGCTTAAGGAGAACATCGTTGTGCACCACTTTAGTACTTAATGTTATGTAATGAACATACTTTAAATATTCTCCTAAATGTTTCAAAGCTGTTCAAGCCCTTTATTTTCCCTACAGATTTGTCCTTATAGAGTTGTTAAAAGTGTTTCTTTATCAATATACCTTACAATATATTGTGTTTCACATATTTATTCTTACATGGAATTTTGAGCTGATTTCTGTAAGCTAATGAGGTGCAATTCTGGAGGAAGGCAACTGTACCATAAGAGAGAAAATAAGGTTCCCAATCATTTAAATGGGGCTCTTAAACTCCTTTATCTTTTGTCCATTGTGGAACTCAGCAACCATGAGAAAAATTTCCTCTAGGAAGAGGGAACTTTTCCCATGGCTCCACATGGACTAAGATAGAAGGATTTACAGTACCTGTAAGTACACAAAAATCCTATTTTGATGATAGAGGGGTCTGTAATGTATTGCAAAGCCTGTTGGGCTTTATTCTAGAAACTAAAGTGGTAAACCTCTGCGGCAAACCCCAATTTCCTACTGATTTAAGGGAAAACACCAAAAAAGTAACTGAGGTTATACACTCTTAAATGCCATGTACTTCATACTAGCATCTGTGATGAAGCATCTCCAGAAATGCACTTCTTTATCTTTCAGAATTCAGCCTTTAGCTTTTTAAAAGTAACACATCCCTGTTTCAACAATAGTATTCAGTTTATTAAACTGTTCTACTAAAGAAAATAAAACAGTATCTGATGGGAACCAAGACAAATGTTTGTGCATTCTTGAAAGCATGTCTAATAAAATTGACATACAAAATTATTTCTTTATTTAACAGGTAAAACAAGTGTTCATGTTCCAAGCTTAGAAACCATCATAACACGTTCTTCTAATTTGGTTTCATAATCCTTCCTGTGGATCGCTGCCATGTTTTGTTGATTCTGTGTGGTCTCTGTAATGTAGATTCTGCTCTGCAGGGGTATGCTTTGGTATCAGGCTTGTGGTTCGCATGGTTTATGGCACAGGTTTCTCACTTAAACCACTATTTTACTACAACAAACATACTTGTTGACATAAAAATTATAAGAAAAATGCATCTCATACATTAGTCATTAATCGGATGTTTGCATATTATTATTTGCCTCTCATTCTACAAACTTAGATATGCAAGATAATAATGATATTTTCAACAAATTAGATATCGTACCTTCCCCTAAAACTAATCCTTCCTGAAATAATTCTAACATCTAATAAATATGCTTAACCTGAAAATGTTTTGAGTTTGTAACGGGATTTTAATTTATTTTGTTACCATTGAGAAAAGAAAACACATCAAACTAAAACACTAAAGGTATATTACAGGTTATATCCAAAAGTATTACTTTATGGAATGGGTAGATATATGGCATAGTATATATGGCATAGCCTGCCTGTGGAAATGGCTAATTAACATGATTTAAAGGGATAGTAATTTCTCACAATAAAAGCAGCTCCAATCAATCTTCATAGTATTTGGACCATGGAGAGAGTTATTTCAATTCTGTCAGAGTTGTAGTTCAAGAGTAATTGAATGATAAAGTATCCCCTTCCCGCTCCTTTTATTAATGTAACTCTGCTCACCTCACAGCAGCAAGTCTGTCCAGATGGATCGCAGAGAGAAACAAGTGAGCATAATGAAAAACCTGTCAAAGGGGGCTGTTTTTTCCTGCTGTCATTAAGAAGATTGTCCCTTGATGTGAGCTGTCTGGTCCCAAGACCTAGGGTTGCCACCTTTTCTTCAAAAAAATACCGGCCATGGCATTCCCTCCATAGACTTAACATTGGACAGAAGCCAATTTTTTACCGGCCTGCTGGTAAAATACTGGCTGGGTGGCATCCCTACCAAGACCAGGTTCCACATTTGAGGGGAGGTGGCATACACTAGGCAAAATGGGGAGGAGGGGGATAATTTATCATTCAATTGCTCTTGAACTACAACTCTGACAGTACTGAAATAACACTCTCCATGGTCCAAAAACTACGAAGATTAATTGGAGCTGCTTTTTCATGAAATATCACTATCCCTTTAAGGTTTAGTGTGATATGTATAAGAGCAATCTACTGGTTAAGCAAACCTAAGTATTATAATGTTTCAATAAACTGTTATGTGCTGTACAGCCCCCCAACAGCTTCTTTCAGCTGTAGTGTTAGGAATAGGGATGTACAAAAAACGGCACATTTTTCAGCAGTGAATGTTCACTGAAAACCCACAATTTACAGCTTTTTCACTAAAATTCGAGCTCAAATAAAATCCATATAATGTCCGCCTTTTGGCTAATTCCAATACATTTGTCATAAAAATATTTTTGTTTTTCAACCAATGTCTGAGAATTCCTGTTGAAAATGTTTGGGAGGTCTTAGACTCAGTGTGTGTGATGCTATTGCTACTTGTGCAGAATCAGGATATGTGGTTCTCTGGTAATCAGTGTAGTGGAAGAAGGCTGGAGATATGTGGTTCTCTGATTACCGTGGTACAATGTTGGGAGTCAGTATATGTGGTACTGTTTGCTGCCGAAAAAAAGGAGGTGCTAAGTAGCACAAATCATTAATTCACATCTAAAATAAATATTTGGAGTCAAACTAAAAATTGGGAACATCTCTACACATGTAGATGTGGAGTTATAATAACAGTTCTAAAATAACTACATTTTAATATTGACAAGCTGGTGTCCTAACCTAATCTATATAACAGAGAACAAAATATAAATAAAAATCAGAGGTGGTAATCACATGGTCTTGTTAAAGAATATATATATACATTTTTTTTTAAGAATTGTACATTTTAGTAAAACCTTCCACATATTTGATTTATAATAAGAACTACATTGTCTGCAGCTTATATACCCAGTGCTCAGTTTACCCAGTTTGTATACCAAATTTGTATTTGGCCTCTATACTGAAGTTGGTTTGCTACACAAATAGCAAACTTAACTTTTCTGCACAAGGACCCTAGTCTTTAATCATTACATAGCTCTCCTTTTGTGAGAGAAGACTACCCTTTGATAATACAGAGAGACCTCCTAGAGTATCCTGGTGCCATATAGATGTGAGGCTATTCTCTCGTATCCCTTTTCTCTCAAGTATTTTTATTTCTTAATACAATTCTCCATGTATTAAATTGTTATATAAATAATTTTTTGGACTAAAGTAATATTGTACCACTATTACCTTGCTTATTTCTTCCCAGTATCATATTTTAGGAATATTCCTGTTATGACTAGAACAGTGTGGCCCAATAAAAGTAATTACATTTCCTGCTGACCTTGTGTGTAAGAACTCTTGCCAGAAATTATGGGCTGTCTACTCGAACTCCTGTTTTTAAAGAATAGTGGAACTTTCAAATCTGCTCTCTTAATACAGATAAAATTAATTTAGCATGGCAGGCACATAAAAATAGATTGAAGTTATGTCAGCAGTGATAAAATATTAACTTTTTTTTAAATTGAACAAATATATTTTAAAAAAATCAAGCGGAGAGAAAAGGAAACATCCACCCATAGACACGCTCATATGATATTGTACAGTATATTAACCTTCGGTGTGGCTTTTTGAATGTGAGATGGCTGAGTGATATAATGTGTCACTAGTGCTTCTGGCACTGAAAGGGTTAAACATTCTTCAATAACAGTCCTTGTATAACGGCATTCACATTTACTGTAGATTATCGATTCACCTTAAGAGAGATTCAATAAAATAATGGCCTGCCAACAATGTGCATGCAGAGAATAAGCTGAGATGTTCTGTATACTGACGTGTTTATTTGTAATACGTTATCACTGTAAATATCCTGCTCCAGTCATTAGTAATCATAGATCTGTACAAGCACTTTGCTCTCTGCTGTCTGGAAGCATTTTTTATAAGAGCACTTCCAGGGAGAAAACAAAGTAGAGAGTGTTGGTATTCCACAGTGGAACAAACATGGCATGTGTTCAGTTAGCTGCAATGCACAAACAAACACCAGGAGGCCAGCCAAAAAGTTAAACTAAAAATCATGTTAGTGTTGTTCTGAGATTTAAAACCTGTAGCTCTCAATCTGTTATCTTTGGTCTTAAAAACATAATAAACCTGCAACGTCTCCCTTGTTTCGATTATTTATAACAAAATGACAGTCTTATACTTTAGCTGAAAACATTCATTCTCTAAGGTACTATGGACTGTGATTAATCTGAGGTGGTTGGGTAAATAAAAAATAGAAGAAATGAGGTAGAACAAACAGAAGGGAATCATAGCCCCCAATTGGAATAAAAATGATTCATAGTTATGCTGGCTTTTTTTCTTGGAAGGCTTTCAAAGAGTAATCAATATGCTGGATTGAAAATGATATATTACCACCGCATATCCACATGTCAGTTTGTGGCTCATTCTTAAAGGGAACTTGAAGAATTGTAACTATGTAAGTCAATTCACATTAGAGACCCTAGGATTAATTATTCCTGGAGGATGTGATTAAGGGTAGGCAAATCCATTTGTTGATATCTTCCTATACTGTTTTTGCTTATTTCTAGATTATACATTTTTTTTTTTAATTTAACAGATGATTAGGTGGAGTTCACTCAAGATTTTCTCATTTTTAGTCCTCAGCTAACCACAAAATGGACCCTCAATCAGGTTGCTCGAATGAGCAGTTATTGCTACACATAATGCAGCCTAACATATCATACTGCAACTTCCCTGCTTATAATTCAGAATGCACAGAACATGCATCGTGGGCGAGCTGCATGAAGGGTTTATGAGCTGTAGAGCAGATTGTTCATACTGATGACTTGGAGGTTGTTCATTACCAACTAAAATTAAAGACTGCACATTTTATTGTCAAACAACATAACTGAGAAATCATATTACAACTGCAGCAGCTGGTGGCCTGGTGTATTTGCATGATAATCATGCTTCCTCATACACTTTGGAAGTTAAGCCCTCTGCATGATAATATATAAATGTGCAGGATTCAAAATGTCCATTTAAATAACTTTTCATTTAAACCAATCAAGAAATGTTATACAGGTTTGGTGAATTGGAAACTCTCTCTAACAATTTGAAGATGTGATATATCACACCCAATAAAATTCAAAATTCATAAATCCCTGCTGTTGCTAATTTGGGAAAACTGACAAACTAATCTGCCTTTAATAGTGGATAATCCCATCTGACTTACAAATCAGCAACCATATTTTCCTAAGAAATCTAAGGTTTATGTCAGAAGGGTGAACAAAATATATATGGCAAAATAATACAACAGAAACGTTATCTTTTATACACCTAAGTAAGAAGTACTATATAGTAGCCCAAACAATAAAACGAAAAGAAAATACTTCTAGTTTCAACTTCAGTCATTTATAAGTAATTTGATCAAGGTCCAAAGTTAACAAAGAAAATACATTTAGTGTATAATAACACTTTAGTCCATTGTCTAGTAATCTGTTCAAGGACCACAATATGAAAAGATGATCTATATTGAGGCTGCATTTGTAATTAGAAGTAACTGGTGTCCTGCTGCTATGATCTAGAGGGGACCTGATCATCTTCATTCAGAAAGCATATATGTCACTAGTCAGCACTGTCATCTTTAGTTGCGATTTATTCCAGAATAAAATATAATCATATAGATAGATTAATAATAGTAATAGTAATAGTAAAAAACGAGGATATCTAACAAGATATAACCCAGCTTTAATATCAAGATAATATATTTATTTTACAAACAATAGATATTGTGTATGAAAATAGACCTTCTGCAATTAATTCTATAAATTGGTAGACACAAGGAATATATAACTCCCAAATGTTATATAGGCCTATAGACACATTTTCTTTAGTCTCTTGGGAAGCTCTGGGGAATAAATTATGTTTGGTAATACCATGTAATTTCTATAAAACAGGCCAATAACACATGCCTTTGGACTGTTAATAATACGTCACTTCTGTCTCTTATACAGGCTAAATTATCACTACACTTTACCACTTCTTTTCTATTGTTTCAGCACATTGAACAAGTTTATGATTATCTATGGATATATTTTGCTTAAAATACCAGAACGTTCCCTGTGTCATTAGTACACTGTGCACTAGAATAGTTAGGTACAGTTAGGATTAATCCAGGGGCTGAGTGATAATAAGGATTGACCTATAATTTGCCCAGGCAATCCCTCCAGCTACCCCAGGAACTTCCCTGCCTCTTCCTCTGCCTCACAGGCTCTAAGGAGCTAAGAGTGAGAAAGAGGACAGGGCAATCAGTTGGCAAGAAGAAACATAAAAACTTGCACATTTTAAAGTAGGCAGGAGATGTTCTATAAACACACAATCTGATAAAGCCTGTTAGACACTACATGCCTTTAAAGGTGTGTAAAGAATAAGATAGTACATTAACTTAGTCTAGTGAATATGTCCTTACTAAGAGGAAAAGCAGTTCTATGTAACACATTCTGCAAATTACATTGCTATAAGAAAAGCAATAATTTAAACAGTATTATGCATTTAACTATTGAATGCCCAAATTAACCTGTTATATTGAGGCCTAGTTTATGTAGCACTATACAATAGAATGGGTTTACAAACAAGCTGACATACAATTAAACATTACCAGAGGTCTATAACAGTCATTCAAATATACAGCAAAAAGGTTTGAAGACCCTTCTTTTGTGAGCTTACAATCTAGGTGTATGGGGTGGTAGACACAGAAGGTAAAGGCACTGTTTGGAGGAGGATTATCACGGTGCCCGTGATCCTCTGTCAGTCAAACTGATGGTACCTGTGCATTGGAGCAGGCTGATTGACCCGCCCAGGATGTTCCTTTATATACTGGGCCTATGACATCTGCCTGATGCCCTTTCGTGGTGTTCCTGTGGTTAAGCCTTCTCGCTGTGTTTCTGCATTCCTGTATACCGACTCGGCTCGTCTGACCATTCTCCGTTCCTGCCCTGTGATTGGACCCTGCTCTGGCTGACATTCCTGTTCCGTTGATCAACCCGGTTTGCCTGACGTTCCTGCTCCGTGATTGACCCGGCTTTGGCTGACGCTCCTGCTCCGTGGTTGACCCGGCTTGGCTGACGTTCCTGATCCGTGATCGACCCGGCTTTGGCTGACGTTCCTGCTCTTGTGTATTGACCCGGCTCGCCTGACGTTCCTGATCCGTGATTGTCCTGATTCCGGTTGATGCTTCCTGTTCACCATTGGCTTCCTGAGTTCCGGTGTATCCTGGTCGCCTGCCCGCGACATTCTGAAATGTATCTAGTGGTGCGCTGTTCAATCACTCTCAGTTGAGCTGTGCTGTTAGTTTACCGAGCTGTAGTAGCCTTGCTGAGCGACTTCTCCGTGCCCGAACCTGCCCTATGCTTTACTGTGTGTGTTGCCTTCGTTATTGAGCCTCAGTATACTTGCCAAAGCTAACACATTCTATCCAAGTCATTTACACGTACTGAGCCATGCCTTGTGACCTAGCCTATCCAGTACACAGCAGAGCTGTTCCGTTCCGGTATGTGCCTGTACCGTGGTTGCACCTCCCGGTGCTAGTGGCCTCCCCGTGTGCTCTCACAGTGTGGTTCCTTAACGGCACCGGAAGGGTGTCTGGGCTCTGGTCGTTGCTCTAAGTGTATTGTTATCCATCGCACTACCTGTGCGTGGCTCGTTGTAGCTGGTGCAGTGTCGACTCCGATTGGTACCCTGTGGGTGGCCTGGCTCTCATCTCATTTGGGCACACAGAAGTATTCCAGTTGCATGTAATAAGGGCGATACAGGTTCCGTTCTCTTGCTCTGCAGTGGCGTTTATCCATCACACTCCTCAAGGAGTTATTACTCAGCTCTGGTTATATTTGTGCAGTCTCACTTGGGCGTCCTCGTAATCAGCTATATGAGAGTGATTTGTACAAGCCTGCTAACTACCGAGAGCACCTTCAGAGACTCATAGGTTCAGCTGGGCGTTGTCTGCTTACCATCATTGTGACTGATCGGAGGTTTAACCCTTGTTTACCCAGTTCTACAGTGCTATACTGCATATTATTGTACTTACTCCTGTTTTACTTCTGTCTGTCTATGCCATACCTGGCCCCCAGGGGCGCTATACCTGGTTTTCATTTCAATAAAACTGTGTTTTTACTTAAACCTTGTCTGAGTGTCAGAAAACCGTAACAAGGATGAGCTATATTAAACTGGGATCATCCAATTGATAAGTACAATGGCTATACCTTAGACATTAATGAGAGCTAAATAAGTCAAAATATAGATATAGGAGTCTGTATAGCAGCTTTTACCAGCCTAGGTGGTAGCCGTCTCTGAAAAGGTGGGTGCCATAGACTGTTTAAAGCTGTGGAACATAGGTGAGAGTCTCACAGGGTGAGGTAGTAGTAAATTCCACAGGATGGTTGCAGCAGTAGAGAGGTCCTGAAGATGGAAATGGGAGAAAAAGATGATAGGAGAAAAGAGCCATAGGTCATGGTCAGAATGAAGAAGGGGTTGGGAGGGTATTTGGAGACAAGTGAGTATAAATAGGGAGGTGCAAAGTTGTGAAGGGCTTTGTAGGTTTGGGACAGGACTTTGAATTTTATTCTAGAGGCAATAGGGAGCCATTGGATGGATTGTTAGAGGGGGCAGCTGGTGAAGAGCTGAGGGTGAAATGTATGAGTCAATAAGAGCTATTCAGAATGGATTGGAGTGGGGATAACTGGGTGAGGGGAAGGCCAAGTAGGAATGAGTTATAGTAGTTCAGATGTGATATTATGAGAGAGTGGATAAGCATTTTGATTGTGTATTGTGCGAGAAAAGATCAACTATTTTTCACAACTGGAAGCAGCAGGATTTATTAAGAGAATGGATATGAAGGATAAAGGAAAGGGCAGAATCTAAACTCTATGGCAGCAGACTTGGGACATTGGACAAACTGTGGTTATCAACAGTAAGGGAAATATTAGTTGTTAGGGAGGAGGGACAAACCTCTAACAGCTCTACCTTTAGGATGTTAAGCTTTAAGAAATGGGATGCCCTCTAGGAAGGCATTTCAGATAGACAATTGCTGGTGTGAGTTAGTAGGGAAGGCAAAAGGTCAGGGGAGGAGAGATTAATTAGAGTGTCATCAGCATAGAGGATGTGCAAATAGAGAAGAACAGAGGGCCTAGAACTGATGATTGAGGTAGGGAAGAGAGAAGGTACCAGAGAAGGTAAAATGATGGTCTGAGAGATTTAAGATTTAAGCCAAGAGAGAGCACTATCACAGATACCGAAGGAGTGAAGAGTTTCAAGGAGATGGGGGTGATGAACAGTGTCAAAAGCTGAAGAGAGATCAAGAAGGATGAGAATGGAGAAGTGGTCCTTGGCTTTGGATGTGAGATCATTTGTAACCTTGGTGATTACTGTTTCGGTAGAGTGTTGGAGAGGGAAGCCAGAATGCATGGGGTGAAGAAAAGAGTTAGAGGAGGAAAAGTGTGATAAGCCATTGTATACTAGCCATTCCAATATATTAGAGGTTACGGAGAGTGGATATACAGGAAGGTAGTTGGATAGAGTTAGGATAAACAGAAGAATTCTTTAGAATGGGTGTGATGTGTAATTGTTTATAGGCAGATGGAACATTTCAAGTGGTGAGATAGATATTGAAGAAATGTATTAATTTTGGAGAAGGTAGAATGTGAAAGGGGAATGAGATGAGAGGAGGGTAAACACTATTACAATATAATGCCTATTAGTAAGAGTACCAGATTTTTTTTCTTATGAATGAGTGCATTGTTTAATATGAATGCGTAAGTGGATAATACTCGGTTTACTACATGCATTTATAGCAAAATATTACCGTTGTTCTCCTTGAGAGTGATGAAAAGCCTACAGAAGCAAAATATAGAAAAATATTACCATTGTTCTCTTTGAGAGCAATGACAAACCTACAGAAGCCTACTCTATGTATTCTGTCAGATGTGATGTGGCAAGGGGTAGGATGTGGTAAGTCAGACCTGTGGTTGTGTTTCAGGTTGAATCTCAGCGAGGAGGTGCCTGGGTGTGAACACGCTTTCCCCTTCCAACATGTTTTTTTACACAAACAGCAGATGCCAAAATGCTTAGCTTTCGGATTGTGAGTAAAGTATTTACAAACTCTGGACTTCATAGACTGTGGGCTTCATGAGGATCTACTATTACTACTGGGGCTATATGTTGCTGCAACTGTACAACTACTACTAGGTGTCGAAGGTACTCCACTTCCAAAAGTAACAGAGGCATTCATCATAGCTAGGATTATGGATGTTGATACCATCTCTCTCCATGAATGACGTCACCTCCTGGAGGGGACAAATGCTACAATCCTGATCTTGATGGATCATAAAAAATTGACTTACCTCTCTGAGGCTAAGAGACTGTCGCCACGACAGGCCAGGTGGGCACTGTTCCTGTCCAGATTTAATTTTGTGGTCTCATATCCACCAGGGTCCAAGAATGTTCAAGCTGACACTCTGTCTAGGCAATTTGGGCCAGACCGCAAGACCGAAAGTGCACCTGTGCCAATTGTTCTCCCAGATCTCATATTGGCTACCATACGCACTAGTATCATGTCTCTATTAGGCGAGGAGATATTGGCATCCCAGGGTGGTGCCCCAGCAGAAAAACCTTGTGGCAAAAGTTTTGTAGCTGAGCCTCTCTGTACCAAACTACTGGAGACATACCACTCCTCGAGGGCTTGACCAACTAATCTGGTCAGTATCTCAGCTCTTTTGGTGGTCCAGTCTAAGAGCAGATTGTACAGCTTTTGTGGAGGCCTGTTCCGTTTGTGCTTATGCTAAGAACCCAAGACACCTTCCTCTGGGGCTGCTCCAGACGGTTCCAAATGGCGAGCTCCCATGGTCACACGTATCCATAAATTTCATGGTAGAGTTGCAAGTGTCCAAGGGGTGTACGGTCATACTAATGACAGTGGACTGCTTTTCCAAAATGGCTCACTTTTTCCCTCTCCAGGGACTACCTTACTCCAAGGAATTCGCTGTGGTGTTTGCTAGAGAGAGGTATTCAGACTCCATTGAGTACCCAAGGTCTTGGTCTCTGACCGTGGGATTCAGTTTGTGTCAAGGTTCTGGAGGGCCTTCTGTGATCAGATGGGCATTAAACTGTCATTTTCCTCAGCCTGTCATCCCCAGACGCATGGTGCTGCTGAAACAGCCAACCAGGCTGATGATGATAACTGGGCTGGCCTATTGCCGTGGCCTGAGTTTGCCAGGAATTGTGCCATAAACTCTGCGTCTGGGAGCTCTCCCTTCCTGATCAACTATGGGTTCCAACCATTGCTGCTCCCGGACTCCTTTCAGGCGCAAGACATTCCGGCTCTGGATGAGCATATTAGGCAGCTTCGCTTCACATGGGCACAGGTTCAGAATACCCTGCGTAGGTACTCAGAGCGCTATCAGAGGCATGCAGACCACAGGAGGCATCGGGCTCCTGTTTTCCAAGTAGGGATAGAGTGTGGCTGCCCTCCAGAAACCTGAATCTCCAAGTACCTTGCAATAAGCTGGCTCCACATTTTGTAGGTCCATACCAGGTACTTCACAGAGTGAACCCTGTCACTTATGCCTTGGAGCTTCCTGTGGGTATGCGCATTCACAACGTATTATATGTTTCCAAAGTATTCTGGACTCCCGTAGAGTCTGTGGGCGCATTCAGTATGTTGTACATTGGAAGTGCTATGGACCTCGTTTCTGGGTGAATCAGTCTGATATTCACGCTCCTGTGCTGCTGTGCAGATTCCATGCAAAGTTTCCTAATAAAGTTGGATCTCTCCCACGGGTGAGAGATCGTTGAGGTGGGGTATTATCACGGTGCCTGCGATTGCCTCCAGCGACTGTATGTACAGGTGACACTGCATTACTTCCTGGTTGTCACGCTGAAGCACAGTCGCTATTCTAATTGGCCGCTGTTAATTGCCAGAGTGAGTCTTCGCCTACATACTAGACCTTAAAGGCCTCAGCCTGCCACTTCTCCCTTGCCCTTTCGTTGTGCACCTGTGCACTATATCTCTTGTGATTCTGATGCTCGATTCCTGTGTATGACTCCTGGCTTGTTTTGACTTCGGCTCCGTTTGATCCCTGACTGCTGCCCACTCGGTTTGACTCCTGGCTCTGGCTGACTACCCGCACTCGGTTTGACTCCTGGCTCTGGCTGACTACCATCTCCGGTTTGACCTTTGGCTTTGGCTGACTACCCGCTCAGTATTGACCCGGCTCCGGCCGACCTCAATCCTCAATACCCGTGGCCTACTGTCTGCGCTTACGCTCCCTCATTCGAGTGATACTCAGTTTGTGTCAGTCCATGTCACTGGAATTCTTGCTACCTCCGCTCTGTACCACTGGGTACCCTAGAGCGCTAGGGCCTCGCTGTCAACGCTGCCCATTAGACTACCCTAGCGTTCTAGGGAGTTCCAGTCACTGCAGCCTGTTAGACTACCCTAGTGTTCTGGGGAGTTCCAGTCACCATTGCCTGTTCGCTACCCTAGCATTCTAGGAAGTCTCAGTCACCATTGCCTGTTTGACTACCCTAGCATTCTAGGGAGTCTCAGTCCCCACTGCCTGTTGGGTTACCCTAGCATTCTAGGGAATATCAGTTACCATTGTCTGTTGGTTTGCCCTAGCGTTCTAGGGAATATCAGTTACCGCTGCCTGTTGGTTTACCCTAGAGTTCTAGGAAATATCAGTTACCGCTGCCTGTTGGTCTACCCTAGCATTCTAGGGAGTCCTGTCTCTGAGCTTTACCTCCATAAGATATCTGTACTAGTAGCTACTACTATCACTGCTACTAGCAAGTACCTTCAGTCAGAGTGGTATTTACCTCTCTTCAGTCGGGCGATCCTGTTCTTGTTCCTTACCTGCCCAATGAGGGTTGGGGAAGTGCCAAGACACTGTCCTTACACCTGGTCCAGTGAGAGTTGGGAAAGTACATTTTATTTCATGCTGTTCTATTTCTCAATAAAGATATTCATTTTAACTGTATCTGTACTTGTCAGTGTTGTTATTCCAAAGTCACCCCGTGAGATGCCAGTACATAGTACAAGAACCTTTATGGCTTTATTACCATCACGTGTAGAGGTGGTTGGGTGATAGCAGTATGTGTAGGCATTCTATGACTCTTGTCATCTCCTACTGCAATCCCAGAGTCATCATATGCTTCTGCAGTAGGACACAAAGGTGTTATTTGAATGAACTAACTGTTGGCAGTGGCACATTCTCTGACACATCAATAACATCACTACTTCTCTTATCTGCCCCCTAGACCTGGGAACTTTTGGAGTGCTTCTGCTGCTGCTAGTTGCAGCATCTCTGTCCTGTTGATTGTGTGTCTCCCAGTCAGACCTGTGTATGTGGCTGAGTGGGGTTTGTACTTGGAAGTGGTGATGATGCTCATGATGACCAACACGATGACTGTGTATTTTTATGTATCTTTGCTTGACCAGGGTCAGACCTTCCAACTGTTTTCTTAAACAGTTTATAGACAGGCACAGTGCTCCTTTTCAGAGGTGGAAGAGTGAGCCTTTGCTTTTCAGATAACTTTCTTGAATGTCATCATCTCTATCACTCTCAACTCAATCTGTATCTGAACAAGAGGAGATTCCTGAAGGGATATATATCATCATCATTATCATTAGGTCATCCTCAGCATTGTCTGCCGCTTCTTGCCCACTACCCTTATATTCATCTAAGCATTTAGAGGTGTCAAACAATTTCTTTTTACTTTTACTTTCATGAAGTTCACTACTACTTTAAGGACAGGTGTTTTGGTGCTGGTTGATGCAGATGCTACACCTTCCTCCATTATTTCGTCATCAACAGTAGAATGTGACTCATTGTTGTCTTCAGTGTTCTTTTTATATTTTTTTTTATAGTACTGACACTGGTGGTGGAACTTTTGGTGAGACCTTGACAAACTGAATCCTCCTCAGGAGGAGAGAGATCATCATCATTTATTGCACACACTGCAGCAGCAACCATGGCTGCAGTCTGTATTTGAACTACCACTTTACTCCCACTTTCTTGCACTCCTCCTCCTTTCCTCCCCTGCCCCTTGTGCATTTACTGGCATTACCCAACTACTGTGTTTTTACTCTAAAGTACACAACACAACTGATGGAGTGTAATGTCTTGCCTTGGCCCTCAACAAAATACTCTTGTCTACTATCTATCAAGTCTGCCTCACTCACACAGTTCACATCAGGGTCAGCTCTCTGTCACCTAATATTTTTATTTTATTTTGTTTTATATATTTATTTTTCTTTTTTAACAGTTGTCCACCCTGTCTTATCACTGTCCATAAAAAAAATAATAACAGACTTCACCAAGACACAGCGATAATAACAGCAAGATCAGAAAGTAAATTGGACTGCACCTGCCTGTGTCTTTCAAATCAAATCAATCAGACAGAATGTTGGGGAATTTGGGGTCAACCTCCTTTGCTCCCTTCTCACACCTCCCAGACACGTCCAACAGAAAGATAATTATAACAGCAAGATCGGCAAGGAAATTGTACCCCAGCTTCCTGTATCTTGCCAGTTAGTCACACCAAATTTTAGAGTATTTGGGATCAACTTCCTTTCTCCCTTCTTCTCCCACAGAGTGCCCCCAGACTGCCCTAATACAGAGAAAAAATATCCTACCTAAAAATACTCCCTAAACTAAGCTTCAGTTCCCCTTTATTTGCCTATCTTCTCTAGCTCAAAAATGTGCTACTTTTTCCTCTCACAAACACAGAATGGAATTCTGTGAGAGCCTGACACTGACACCCTTTTATCTGCCTGCAGGAAAAGAAGAGAAAACTGTCATGTGGTGGGGAGAAATTCAGTCTACCCTTTGCTTTCAATGAGCTAGGCAAAATGAAGAGTGAGAATTGCACTTCTCATGGTAAATTTCCACTAGGCAGGAAGTGTGATTTTTCTTTTGAGTTGACAATGTTTGAATATCCCTAGTTGGTAGCACATAGAAGAACTGTGTTGCTAACCAACTCCATGTTTTGCATTTGTATCACAGCATAAGTTGTGTTATTGTAACTGAATACAATCTTGTTGACTCCAGGTCTCATACACTTTTAGGAGTGATTCTACTGCTGCTTGATGTTTAAATTGCTACTGGTTTGTCTTTCAGTAAGATCTGAGGTGATCTTCTTGTGTCATATCAAGGAGGATGTCCCTAGATTGGATCCTATTTCCCTCTACATTTTTTTTATTTTTTTAACAGAGACAGATAGCCGCATGTTTAGCTTTTGGATAGTGAGTGAAGTTTCTTAATACTGTAAATGTGATAGACTGAGGGGTTCCTGAGTGACTACCACTGCTGCATGGGCATGCTGTTTCCATAGTGCTAGCAGCAGATGGCCTCAACAGATGCATTCATAGCTAGTTTGATGTTTATGACCTGTGTTGTTGAACTGTGTTCCAAGTTTCTTCCTGATCTGGCTGTTATCTCTGTCTTAGGAATTCTGGGGAAAAAAGCAATTGAACAGGGAGTGTTTTTTTTATTTTTTGTTAACAGTGATAGGGATGGAGGGGGGTACAGTCAATTAAAATAAATAAAAAAGCTAAGTGGCTGAGACAGGGACCCTGATGTGAGTAGGGGTGGGAGAAAAGTGATAACAATTTCTTGCATGACTTTTGCGGAAAGCAGAATGAGTTTTCTATTTTTTCATGAAAGTTTTCTCCTTTACTCCAATGCAAAATTTTCTTGTTTTTCACCTATTCCAACACATTTTTCTCCTATTCCAATGCATTTTTCTCCTATGTTTAATATAGTGCACTATTTTCCATCACAATATTACGCACAAGCGGTAGGGAGATTGTGAATGGATTAGGAGCAGTGCAGGGAGGTGTCAGTAAAGTGGTAGTCCAAAAACTCACTGCAGCCATGGTTGCTGCAGCATGTGCAATACATGATAATGATCCCTCTCCTGAGGAACATGTAGTTTGTCAAAGTCCCACCAAAAGTTTCACCACCACGAGCACCAGTACTATTAATAGACCATCTAAAATCAAGAAATAGTTTGAAACTTCTAAAAGCTTAGAGGAATATAAAAGTAGTGAGAAAAAAGTGGCAGCCAATGCTGAGGATGATCTAATGACCATGATAATGATGCAGATCTAGAATATATCCCTTCAACATTTTCCTCTTCTTTAGATTCAGATAAAGTTGAGAGAGATGATGACACGGACAGAAAGTTAGCTGAAAAGCAAAGGCTCAATCCATCAGTGAAAATGAGCACTGTGCCTGTCAAACAATCGGAAAGTCTGACCCTGGAAAAGCAAAGATGTCAAAAAGTACACAGTCATCCTGTCAGTTATCATCAGTATCATTGTGGTTTTCAAGTCTATGACTAACTCAGCCACACACACTAATAGTGTTGAGTGACTGGCAACAACACAGGTTGTCAGCATCTGCAGCCTTAGCTGTGATAAGTACCTCTGCTGCTCTCGAATTTGCAGCACCTGTGACACCTAGTAGTAGTACAATTTCAGCAACTTCTAGCCCCAGTAGTAGTAGCAACCTCTTAGGAGCCCCACAGTCTATGAAGTCTACAGAATGGAAATACTTTGCTCAGGATAAGCACGTTGTTCTCTGTTGTCTGTGTAAGAAGCAAGTGAGCAGGGGGAAAGCAGGTTCACACCTAGGCACTTCTTCAATAAGTTCCCACCTGAAGCACAAGTCTGAATGGGAGACACATCATCATCGCTTCAAAGGCGCCACAAGTAGCAGCAGCAGAAGTACTCAAAAACATTACCGAGGCTCTAGGGTACATAATAGAAGTGTTGTTGAGTGTGCCAAGATTTTCTGCTCCTGCTGCAGAGGAGTATGACTATAGTTTGTTTTTAGAGGTGGCAATGTTACTTAAAGGGATAGTAATACTTCGTTTTATCTTTATTTTATTTTGTAGGCATTAAAAAAACATGAAGAACAATATAAGTCTTATCTCTCAAACGTTTATGGTTTAAGAGATATTCACAAGCAAAGTATCCCCCCCTCTTCAGCCAGATCAGAAGGGAGGTGCCCAGCTAGACTGCAGAGAGGGACAATCTTCAATTAAGATAAGGGAAAAAGCTGAAAAACTTGTCAAGGGGGGAAGGGCTTTCATTTTTGTCATACAAAGAATCTTGTCCCCTGCTGTTATCTGTCTGGTCTTACAACCAGATTCACATCTGAGAAGAGATGGTTTACACTAGGAAAAAGGGGCGGGAGGGGGAAACTTTGCTTGTGAATATCTCTTAAACCATAAAGGTTTGAGAGATAAGACTTATATCGTTCTTCATGTTTTTTTAATGCCTACAAAATAAAAAAAAAAGAAAAAACGAATTATTACTATCCCTTTAAGAAGAAAGTTAGAGTTGTGGGCACTAGCCTTCTAACAATTTTTTCAATTTATATGTTGCTGTAGGACTCACAAATTTTACTTTCAGCTATTTATTTCTCCACTTCAGCCCTCAGAAGAAATAATATTGCTGTGGGAAATCTTGCAGTCTTAGAAATAAAAGACAAAATATGGCAAAGTTATCCTGGCAAATGTATTAGCCCTGGGGAAAATGAGACAATTTTATGCATTGTCTAGGGCAGGAAGTTTAAAAAAAAAATCGGGAACTAATTTTCCGTGAAAAGGTTCTGCGGGAAATTTCTATGACTGTTTGCCCCATCCCTAGATAAAAGGTTTTGTTCTACTAGTGGTGGTAGAACTTTTACAAACAGCCTCTTCAGTACAAGGAGGGTCATCATCATCTTTTAATTCACATGCTGCAGCAAAAACATCCACATTTTTTGTTGTACAAGTTTACTATCACAAACATATCCATAGCTTGTTTGATGAACATGAGGTAAGGAGTATCGATTTTGTAATGTATAATGAATGTTTCTATTTCTAATATCTTTCACTGTCAGTCTCAGTCACAGCTATGGCCAATTACTCTCATGTGTGTCTCATTACCTATCAGTCAAAAGGTTGTTTCTTATTTTAACTGTATCTGTCTGTCACTGTCTAAAAAAACACACCCAACACCCACACTCCTTTGCCACCACCAGTAGCTCCAGCTCTCAATCTTTGCTGGTCTACTTATCACTACACATAGCTAGTGTCAAAACGTCAGCAGCAGCTTTCACATTTCCTAATTTTATTCTTGTGTTATTTTTTTACAGAACAGTACAGGATGATAAACCTGTTAGCTTTAGCTTGTAATAAAGGACAAAAGGCAATGTACAACAACTTGTGCAGGTATGCAGTACCAACACACCACAATATATGCTTGTCCCCCCCAGATGCAGGGGATACATTGTTATTATCATGATTTAAATGCTATGAAAAAGGCAAAAAAACTACAGAAAACCAGCAGGAATGTTTCTTTATGGCGGGAAATGATGTTATTTATTGTGCCATCCTTAGATATCAGATGAGAATAGGACTTACTTTCTTGATGAACATTGACTTTACTACAGTATGTTTTGGTCAAAATATACAATCAAAACCTTAGTTAATTCTCTTTATATTTTATACAGTAGTGAGAAATGCAGGATAATTTTTGATTCTGTGAAACATATATTCATGCTCTGTCCTCTAGTACATCTACAATATTCCACCCAATCCACTCATCCCAATCCCAGCCCTGTTCAGCATCTAACACACAATAGTCTGTATATTCTGGCTGTGATTCTAATTTGGGGACTCAACCTTCAGCCACTAACTACTTGTCCTGTATAAGTATTCATCATATGTTTTTTCAATTCCAATATTAGTTTGTGGAGTCTAGTTTTCCAAAGAGGTACACTGATAATGAAGTTTAATAAAATAATATTGTATTTTCAATACATTTTTCTGGTGTAAAACCATTTCTCACTTATAAGTCAAAGTTATTATTAATTGTCTGGATGCTAAAGTCTTCTCCAGCACATTATGAATCAAGGAGGTAACGAGGAGTGAAACAATCATTATGAACTTCATAAACTTAGTTTTAGATTGTTTTACAAATTCAAGATTGCTTAAAGGGAATGTATTGTATAATATCCTTTTGAGCAAAGCAAGTGTATGTCTCCTTCTCTAAGCTCTTTTACTTAAGAGTTATTACTCTGAGATTTGCATTCTTTGGGTGTTGTACCCACATGGCATGAAATATTACAGTGACACTGCTGCTACAGCAGTCTATGGAGGGTTATTCTTATTGACAATAGCTATTCATAGACTATTGTCTCAACAGAGCCACCATAACATTTCAGACCATGTAAGTACTGCACAAAAAATGCAACTTTCAGTGGCAATCATTTTTTAATAAACAATATCTCAACTTTGTGAGTACCCTTCTTTTACTTAGCTGACAAAGCCCTTCGATATGTTTTTTTCCAATTTTACTGGATACTATCCCTTTAAGGCAAGCCAAATTCTAATAAAGTCATTAAAAAATGTAACTTGTTAATCATACAGAAACCTGCTCAATTAACTAGGGACCCAATGCTGGTTTGAACATTTCACTCGTCTCTAGTCACTGAAGCTCAAATACTATGAACTGGAGCAATTCTAGAGCAAAGTGACTAAATCAGGGCTGTCCATGTTCAATCCTCAAGGGTCACAAACAGGCCAGGATTTAAGTATTTCCCTAATTAAACACAGGTGAGTCAGTTGAAATGAATAAGGCACAGATTAACTCATCTGTGCTTAATCAGGGAAATCCTTACATCCTGGCCCTTTGGTGGCCCATGAGGATTGAACCTGAATAGCTCTGAACTAGATCATAAAGGACAAATTAAAATTCCCATTGGAGAGATTTTTAGTATTGAAGGGGTTAAAATAAAAGGTGGGCAATTTTTAATTGTCTCCTGTGGTACAGTTAGTTTGCTCCAGAATCCTTCCAGTACTTCTTAGTACATCTGATTCACAATGTGTAGAATAATTTTCATTACAAAGGACATTGTTTAAAATACAATACATTCATAAACGGATTTTGTTTTCCTAAGAGAT
Source organism: Rhinophrynus dorsalis (assembly GCA_037306005.1). Lineage (NCBI taxonomy): Eukaryota > Metazoa > Chordata > Amphibia > Anura > Rhinophrynidae > Rhinophrynus > Rhinophrynus dorsalis. The sequence goes on from CM074718.1 coordinate 162,162,078, forward strand.
TATAAAAGAGTTACATATGGTGATGCAGTTTATTAATAAAATATATTATATGCAATGATAAAAATGTTAATGATTTCCTATAATGATTAATTATGTGGAATAGCTTGAATATGAACCCAGTGAAAAGGTCAAATGCTAAATTAAATTTATTGAAGAGCGTGCAGCATATGTGAAGACGTCCGGGAGTATACACTGTAGGAAATATGCAATTTTCTTTAGTAATGAAAAGCATATCCTTCTTTTTCATATTAAGTATTCATTAAGACATATTTAAAAGCTGACAAAATGTCAACATATTTTCAGATCACCTTTTTGCTTTCATGATGAAGGCACTTTCATCATCCCCACCCCCTTTACACCAGTGATAGTAAAATTTTGGACCTACAGCTGTTGGGAACTACAGCTGCAATCACTACAAGCTTTTTGGCTGCTTGGGATGATGGTATCTGTAGTCCCCAACAACTTCAGGTCCACAGATTGACTGACCTTCCTTTACATTATTAACAAAGCATCCCACTTCAAAACAAGATCTCTTCAGCACTAGAACCCCATAAATTGGTAGGTTAACCATATTCTGGGTTACAAAATAGTTCTCACTAATCACCTCAGCACAATCCTCAAACCACACCAATGAATTAAAAGCAATGATCTTTATTCATCCATTTAAAAATAGTAGAGTGGTCCTACAGACACATAGTTACACATACATCATAGAGAAACTTACTGTGCAATTGAGCTAAATCAATAGCCGCTGATCTACTCACTTTCTGTGTCAATGTATGCTTTATGAACAGGGGTTTTAAACTTTTGTGTGCATGTGAAGTGTGCATGGCATTTGAAACACACAGAGCAGCCCACAAGAGGCTATTGCTTTAGATCAATGATGCAGTAAGGCAAATATAGTCAAGTTGATACCTTTATTGGCTAACTAAGCAGATTTAGGGTGCAAACTTTCAATACCGTTTGGGTCTCTTCCTCAGACATATTATACAGATAAATATGAAAACATCCCTCTTATAAACAAATACACGTTGCATTGTTTAGAATGGAAATCAGATAAGAAAACTCAGCCCAGACCCAGGTTCTTTGATCAGTCAATGGTAGAGGCATGATGTAAATTGCAGTCTTCCTCTGAGTCCGAGGTAGTTATGATCTCAGTGGGACTGTTGTAAAGTTTAATCCACAATGCGATAATGTGATTGGAATTCTCTATCTCTGTTAAAATTATTATTTAAAGTATTAAACTGCAGCATTCATTTAACCTCCCATATTTCTCTGTCCCTCTAAGTGTGAAACCATCCCATCAGCAATCAATTTAATTTCCCTGACACTGTGTACATTTTGGCAAAAATGTTCTACCACCGGATGTCTCTGTCTTTTTGTTGTTAATGTTGGATCTGTGGAAATTAAAACTTTTATGTAGTGGCTGTCCAGTTTCACCCACATAAACAGCTGTTGGGCATTTTGCACACATGATGAGGTATATTACATTAGATGATTTGCAGGTGAAGGTGCCATTAATCTTGTGGTGTAACTGGGAGTTTGGTATGGATATCTTGTCCGTGGTGTAAATGTGTACACAGGTTTCACACCTCCTTTGTAGGCAGGGAGATATGCCATTTTTTGTATTTTTATTCAGGACTCTCCTTACCATCAGTTGTTTTAAATTGGGAGGCTGTCTGAAGGAGAGTAAGCATGGCTGTGAGACTATGTTCTTAAGTCTTTCATCTGTATGCAAGAAAGCTTGCATCCTAAATCTGCTTAGTTAGCCAAGAAAGGTATCAACTTGACTATATTTGCCTCCTGTATTTCTACAGCTAACATGGTACCAACTCTCATCTGTTATTATGCAATAAGTCTCTATGTATGCTCTTTGATTGACTGTGTCCCCGTAGGACCATGCTACAATATGTAAATGGATGAATAATGATGATTGTTTTAATTCCTGATTTCTTGGAATATTTGTTAGAAAATTGTCAACAAATGTCAAAGTGGTGGTTATGGTGATGCAGCTGATGATTAAAACTACTCAGTTCCTTCTTTCTCTCAAGGAAAAGTATTCCCAAACTCCTATAATTCTAGAGGAGGTGCTGAAGGAGAAGCATGGTTTGCCAATTTCTCCTCACCAAGTCGACTTTCCTAGAATGCAGTCTTTGTCTTTATAACTAACTCCTTCCTACCATATGTGTCAGTTACAAAGGCTCAGCCGGCTCAGGAAGAAACTTCGATGATGTTTTGCTTCTCCGTATGGGTGAGCGAAAAGTCCTTTTGTGTTTCCGCAAAGAAAACCACACGGTTGTCCTCTTTTTCACTGGATCAATATAAAAACAAAGCCATTAAAATCTTAGCTGTTTTCTCTATTTCTTTTCAATGGACTTTTCACACCTTAATTACATGTACTTTGAGTTTTTGTGCCAAAAGCATGATGTTTCCAGGAAGTGAAACACAATACAAGCATTTAGAGAGAGAGAGAGAGGTTGCCAGGCTGTTGTGCAGTGCTACATTTTGAAAAAATAAGGCAGCAGAGGCTCAAAGTGAGTGCTATCATTATGAGTACCTGGATGACAAAAATAAGAAGGAGCTGGGAGGATTGTGATGTGTCTGGGATGTGATGTGAGTCTGAGGAGGAGGAGGAAGTAACCACTAGGAGCACTGAAGAGTTTGGAAGCCCTGATTCCTCAGACCCAATGATGCCCAGTCACCCAACACTGTCTCTTGGGATCTGGGGGAAAATAGTGGCACAGCCAATATACATAGTCAAAGGAGCACATATATATAGAATATATACTACTTAGTCATAACCATGTGTAACACACATGGGGTGCCAGAGATCTAATTATAATCAAACACATAAACTAGAACAAAAGAAGAAAAAAGGGTAAAGTGAATAAAAGTAGACCCTAAACTGGCACTTATACCAACTATATAAAATAATATCCTTCAAAATAGAACAAAATTAGAAGAATAATCACAATACAAAAATATACATTTTATTAGAAAATGTTGCTACACAAACACGGTGTTCTACGAATATAACCTCCCACACCCTAATATAACACCATGTCCATTCATAAAAAATGCAACGTTGTAATAAAAGCAACGCCTACCTTCTAGACACACCTAACATATAGCGGACTATATCTGCACATAATACTTCACAGTCCACCACAATTCTCCATAGACATCAACTGTGTACCAAGATGCACGTAAAATAGTCTCCAATCCTGAAATGCGACACGCCCCCAATTCAGAGAGACTATTCATATCTCCCAACCTCAAATAGGTATTCACATAACAAAAATAACAATGCTGTAGTTTCATCATAATACAAATCAAACAGTTTTAAACCATGCATGGTATATAGCAGTCATGATAATCGGCATCTCTCATGGTGTGAAGCAACAGATATAGCATTTCCTGGGTTAGCAAAAGTGATAAAAAATAGTGGCACAGGCAGAAGAAGTGGGTAGCAGTGTGAGCAGTACAGGTAAGCTACCTGTGCCTGCTGCTACTGGTGCCAGACTAGAGGTCAAGGGAGCCCACAACATCCATCTGCCCCTGTGATTACCCTTCCCCAGCTTTGTGCATCTGGCACATGATACTGAGGAAGGCAGAACTGGTGGCTAGCAGCAGTAATGCCATCATCAGCACAGATCAGCTACCTGTGCCTGTTGCTAGTGCTGCAAGAAATAACAATGTATTGGACCTAGTGATAACGAATAACATAGAAATGGTATCCAATATTAACGTAAGTGAACATTTGGGAAACAGTGATCACAACATGGTTACATTTGAGGTCAGTCTGGCGAAGCAAAACTGTATAGGTTCAACCAAAACTCTTAATTTTAAAAAAGCTAACTAAAATTGTTAAGAGCTTCAATGCAACACATAAACTGGGATAAATTATTTAAAGGCAAAAATACTGAGGAAAAATTGTCAGAATTCAAATTTAGGTTGCAGAATTGTACCCAACAGTATATACCAATGGGAAACAAATGCAAAAGAAGTAAATAACAGCCAGTGTGGTTAACTGAACATGTAAAGAAGGAAATGGCAAGGAATAAAAAGCATTTAAACTATTTGTCTGAAGGAACTGAACATTCTTTCTTAAAATACAGAGAGTGCAACAAAGATTGCATAAAGGCAAGTAGGGTAGCAAAAATAAATAATGAAACTCGAATTGCAAAGGAGAGCAAGACTAATACAAAAAAGTTTTTCAAATATATAAATAGCAAAAAAACTTAAGAGGGAGTGCATTGGATCTTTAAAAAATGAGATGGGTGAGTTGATTAGAGAGGATAAGGAAAACACCAATGTTATAAACACTTTCTTTGCATCAGTATATACAAGAGAATATGGAATGGTAGAAGAGTCTTATCAGGTAACAAATAAAACAATACAATTATCAGATATTGGGTTAACTCAAGAAGATGTCATGGAAAGACTGAACAAAGACATAGAGGCACTACGCTGGCTCTTTGGCAATCTTATGGCACTGAACTTGTGGTGAGAGAATCTTTAAAAAGTAAATATAGGGGTCTTGCTAACACTGCACCGAGTTCCTGAAGAACCCTTGGATGTATACCATCAGGAACTCAGTGCAGTGTTAGCAAGACCCCTATATTTACTCTTTAAAGACTCTCTCACCACAGGTTCAGTGGCACAAGATTGTCAAAGAGCCAGCGTAGTGCCTCTATTTAAGAAGGGAATGAAAACAGAACCTAGGAATTATAGACCAGTGAGTTTGACCTATGTAGTGGGAAATTTGCTAGGAGGGATAATATGAGACTGTATTCAGGATTACAACACAAAAAATAAGATCATTAGCTGGAATCAACATGGTTTTATGAGGAATAGATCATGTCAAACTAATCTTTTCAGCGTCTATGAGGAAGTAAGTAGCACCTTAGAAAATGGTAAGGCAGTTGATGTAGTAAATCTAGATTTTGCAAAGGTATTTGATACAGTGCCACACAGAAGGCTGGGGTATAACAGAAGGAAATTGGGGCTAGGGCATAACCTTTGCAATTGGATACAAAACTGGTTGAAGGATAGGGAACAGTGTGTGGTTGTAAATGGACAATTCTCCAATACAGTTAAAGTGGAGAGTGGAGTACCTCAGGGCTCAGTATTACATCCGCTGATTTTTATAAATTACGTGGAAATAGATATAGACAGCAAAATATCAAAATTTGCAGATGACACTAAATTATGCAGGGTAATTCATTCAGAACAGGATATTTGCTCTCTACAGATCGATTTATATGAAATGGCAGATTGGGCAAACACATGGAATATGACATTTAACGTGGGAAAGTTTAAAGTCATGCATTTGGGAGGAAATAATCCCAAGGCTACTGAACTTAATGGAATCATTTTAAAGGGATAGTAATACCTAAAATGTAAAAAATATATATTGTAGGGTTTATCCCCCTGAGTAAAACAAGAGTACTCCCACTGCTGAAAGGTGTTTCATTCAAAAGTTATTAATTTTCAAAGTTTAATTTTTTAGGTGCAATATCACAGTGGCCTGAAATTGTACAGTGGCGCTGTTGCTACACCATCCTATGGAGATTTATGGTCAATTGACCAGAGTTGTACATAGGATCTTGTAGCAACAGTGCCACTGTACAATTTCAGGCCACTGTGATATTGCACCTAAAAAATTCAGCTTTGAAAATTAATAACTTTTGAATGAAACACCTTTCAGCAGTGGGAGTACTCTTGTTTTACTCAGGGGGATAAACCCTACAATATATATTTTTTTACATTTTAAGTATTACTATCCCTTTAAGGGACTCGTTGCTAGAGAAAGGCCTGGGTATCCTTGTAAACTACAAACCTGGGAACAGTTACCAGTGTCAAATAGCAGTAGCGAAAGCAAACAAAATCCTATCTTGCATAAAAAGGGGTATTGAAGCAAGAGTGGATAACATCATTTTGCCATTGTACAAAACCTTGGTAAGACCTCACCTTGAATATGCAGTACCGTCTTGGGCACCAGTTCTTAAAAGGATGTACTAGAACTACAGAGGGTACAGCGAAGAGCAACAAAATTAATTAAGGAAATGGAGGAATTGACATATGAGGAACGACTAGATAAACTTGATTTACTTGATCTAGAGAAAAGATGACTAAGAGGAGATCTTATCACATTGTATAAGAGAGGTCAATACAAGGATCTCTGTGGTGAGCTATTCATTCCAAAACCTGATCAGGAGACCAGGGGACACCCTTTGAGATTAAAGGAAAGGAGGTTTAGACTTCAGCAGAGGAAGGTGTTTATTACAGTGAGGTCTTTTAAATTGTGGAATTCCTGGCCCAAGGAGGTGGCTATGGCAGATACAATGGATACATTTAAGAGAAGATTAGATACATTTCTTTCAAAAGGGAACATACAGGATTATACTGTATATTAGTAGGCAAATCAGGAAGGTCTGATGAAGACTAACTTATTTGGTAGCAGGAATGCTATACAGTTCTCATGTCACTAGGGTATGAGGCAAATGTTGATCCTGATGGACTTGTGTCTTTATTCAACCTAATTTACTATGTTACTAAGTCTGTCTTCTTCACCTCAAGAGATGTCAAGTGTGACAGTAGTGGACCCTCTATTACATTTGTCATCACCTCTAACCAGTGAGACTCTAATAGAGCAGCAGCAGAGGCAAGTAGGGACTGGTGATGGTGATGGTTATGAAGGTGAAGGTGGTGCAGCTGAGGTGGAAGAGACAGTAATGGTCTTTTTAGCTAAAAGAGAGAAGGAATAGGATACTAACATACAGATGGGGATGGGCATTATCACCACCACTAGTAGCAGTGGCAGGATTGTGGTATTTGCAGCTGCTGTAATTCCTGCTGCTGCTGCTGAGTTGCAAGGACAGCAGGATGATGATGATGATGAGCAGGCTAGTGTGCCACATACCACAGTGGACACAGTAGGAATGGGGGCCAGCGGTAGTGATGTGGGGCTAGTTCTACTTGTGAGCAGCAATACTCCTCCTAGTCCTAATTGTAGTGCAGTCCCCCCCCCAAGGTTCTGGGTGAGGTTGAGGATGTTCACATCATGTGACATCTGAGGAGATTTCATCCCACAGAATACACTAAGCTGGTGGTAGGGAGGGTAACGTTAACAAGCCAAAGTCTTACAAACCAATGTTTCCTCAGGGCTTAGGCTTAAAAATGCTAAGTTATACAAATCAATGTTTCATCAGGTCATGGGCCTAAGTCTAAGTCCTACACATCAATATTTCCACAGGATTAGTTCTACTTGTGAGCAACAATACTCCTCCTGGTCCTAGTTGTAGTGCAGATCCCCCCTCACCCCGAGGTTCTGGGTGTGCAACTATTTTTCTCTTACAGCAGGGAGAGTGCAGTCATCAGTGACCGCACTGTGCACAATTTGTGATAGGTTAGTGAAAAGGGGAAAGGAGGTAACACACCTTGACACAACTGCTCTCATAACACACATATGAAATACAGACACAATGCCATTTATGTGAAGCATGTTAAAGTCAAACCCCCACCAAAAAAATCAGGGACCACTGTTGCTGAACTCCATGTCTCTCCCCAAAGGTAATAAGAAGTGAGGCATAAATCAAAGAGGAGGAAGAATAGAGAAAACACAGACGGAACCTGAAAGTTCTTTGGCTAGCAAAACACCTGGCTCACCATCATCTCTTGCTCTAGGGTTCGGACACAGGAAGATGTAGCAACATCTTCTGGCAATCCACCTCATTCATCATTACCTCCCCCACCAGATAGCCATTCTGTAGATGTCAGAATGTGGCAGTTCATGTCCACACATTGCATACTGTGAGGTGGAGGATGACCTCATCATGTGGCATCTGAGGAGATTTCATCCCACAGAATACACTAAGCTGGTGGTAGGGAGGGTAACGCTAACAAGCCAAAGTCTTACAAATCAATGTTTCCTCAGGGCTTAAGCTTAAAAATGCTAAATTATACAAATCAATGTTTCATCAGGTCATGGGCCTAAGTCTAACATCAATGTTTCCTCAGGTCTTGGGCCTTAGTCTAAGTCATACACATCAATGTTTCCACAGGACTTCTGCCTAAAACAAGTGTGAGTCCTACAAATTAATGTTTCCTCAGGGCTTGTGCATAACAAAACATCCTCTACAAAATACTATCCAGTCACAGCTTATGTAAGGTAGTTCCTGTCTGTCACTTTAAATACCAATTTTTATTTCATTTTTTATTCTATGTATGCATTTTTTTAACTGTCCCCTCAAATCTCAGTCAACAAACTCCCCAAAACATTCCCTGTTAAAATGATTCTTTCGCCAGACTCTACAAAACAGAAACCTTACTCACACCCCTTTTATACCATGTCTTAATTTTTTTTAACCCCTTAACGACCAGCGGTTGCGGGGTGTGTGGTCCTTTAAGGACCCGATAGAGAATTTTGGAGTGCTGCCCCACGTGACTGATCATGTGTGCTGGCACGCCAAACTGAGGGACTGAAACAGATCGCTCCGGTCTTGGAGCGATCAAATTCAGTCCCCGGTATTACTCACTGCACTCCTGCAGGAGCGCGGTGAGTAATAGTATTTGACGTACCAGGACCGTCACTGGTCCTTAAGTGCCGGACCAGGGTGATGGTCCGGGTACGTCACTGGACGCTAAGGGGTTAATTAATTTCTCTTTTTATTAAGGGTCCACCCAATCCCAGCTAACAACCCCCCAAAAAAAAAATTCCTTGTTCAACTGATTCTTTCCCCAGCCTCCACCAACACAGACATCCTCTGACCCCTTTTATGCCATGCATGTGGGAAATAACATAACATTTGCTATGTGTTCTGTGTAAATTCACTCTTCCTTTTGATTTCAATGCCATGAACTAGGTGAAAAAATATGAAAAATTGGATTTTTCGCTGGAAAGTTTCCACCAGGTGGGATTTTACTGATTTTGGTCTGAGGTGAAAATATTCACCCATCCCAACTTCTCAGTCAAAAAAAGAGTTTTGTTTTTTGTTTTTTTTATAACTTTTCTTTCTCCTTTCATTTTTCCCAGAGTCTGCAGACTGTTACAAAGACCCCCACAAACACCAGCTCCATTCTCTTTGACTATCTCTTGTAGCTTCAAAATAATGCTGCTTTCTCTCTCACACTGAAACACAGGATGAGAAGCTGGCGGAACATGACACCTCTTTTTACACTATTAAGGAGAGAATACAAGGAAAACTCTCCAAATGAGGGGGATTTATTCTTATCATTGATTTACATGTATTGAATAAGGCATACAAAATCACGACAATTCCGATTTTTGACAAACATTTCCTGCATGATGGGTAGTGACATTTTTCAACTGTTTTGATTTGGAGAGGAAACATCTCACCAATCCCTAGCTAGAGCTCATCAGGACCCAGCAGGACTGTAACACAGATCACAAACTGAGAAGAGTGGTCTTTACTAAGTAATAGCTTGAACAGTGGAATGATTCTAGAGAGTGTAGACACCCACAAGTATATCCTGTAGATAAAGTTGTTGACCACACGGTCAAATGTTTGGAGCCAGATCTAGATGAATATGCTTATAGGACAGAGAAATGGCAGAGACCAATACAGACTGGACTCCCAGAAGCCTCAAAACAGAATCAGAAATAGGATGTATTGCCAAGGATCAGGCTGAATGTTAAGGTAGGAAGAGTTCAAGCAAAAATGGTAATTCAAGTCAAACGGTCAGGACTGGTGGAGAAGCTAAAATGAAGAACAAGCTAGAGTCAGTACATACTTCAATCATAACAGATGACAGTTGGTACCGTGTTAGCCGTAGAAATACAGGAGGCAACTATAGTTTTTGATACCTTTTATTGGCTAACTAAGCAGATTTAAATGCAAGCTTTCAAGACCTTAGGTCTCTTCCTTAGGCATGTTATACAGATAAATATGAAAACATCTCTCTTAAATACAAGTACACATTGAGAGAGATGTTTTCATATTTATCTGTATAACATGTCTGAGGAAGAGACCTAGGGCTCGATTTAAAGGCAACCGTTAAACCAGCCGCTAAGTGAAAAAGGCACATCGCTCGCAAATAATACAGGAGTTACGGCAGATTCAATAGCTACTCTACGAGAATAGCTATCGAGCGTAGGCACACAAAAAACACGTAACACAAAAGCCGTTGTCGCTCATGTTAATGCACAACGGGCGGCCAAATCACACGATAACTGCGCTCAAAACAACATGTAATATAACGGCTGCTGTTGTCAAGGAACCATGATTGATGCCAAAACAAATTCAAACACACAGCCAATCACAAAGCCCCAATGTATCAAATAACTTCAAATACACCTATATATACCCAAAAATAACCGTCACACACTGTCTGTTATCGAGTTCTTCAGAGCCAGATATCAGGACCCAGGAGCGGAGGATAGTCATTAGAGAGAGGGAGAGAGGCGCGTTCATTGGAGGTAGAGGAGTTTTGCAGTTTGGAGAGAGGAGAGAGGTGCACTAAATATACACATATCACACTTTTGCACATATTACATACACACATACAAACACAAACACATACACATACATACACATAGTCCTTTTATTTTATAACACCTTACGCATTTTACTTTTTATTTTGACAGTGTGAATCTGGGAGTGAAAGTGTGTGACAGAGAGTGACTGGATCGAGTGTGTCTGTGAGGGCCTGTGGGAGTGCCTGGGTGTGACTGGGTGAGTGATGGCAAGGAGAGGAGGACAGGAGAGAGGGATGGGGAGAGTAGTGGAGGAGGAGGAAGCTCAGGAGGGGATCCCTCAGCAGAGCAGGGGTGGCAGAGGGAGATCTGCAGGGCGGAGGGGGACCCGGCCCACAAGAGCAGGCACACAAAGAAGAGGGACAGAACCTGCAGTGGGACGAGGGGTAGTTCCTGGGGAGCACCCCACACAGGCAGGGTCAGACCAGGCAGGGCACTCCAGCTCTGAATCCTCCCATGCCGGAGCTGATGAGGGCAGGATCAGGGATCCCAGATATAGTGAGGAGGAGAACACGGCTCTTGTGGAAGCTGTCCTGGAGAGGCAGAGTGTTCTCCACCCGACGGCAAAGGTCCCTGGCCTGGCAGCGCGGAGGAAGGCAGCCTGGAATCAGATCTGCAGCCGGGTGAACGCGGTGGCAACATGCAGGCGGGACGTGGAGTCTGTGAAGAAGAGATGGGGCGACTGCCGGAGGGTGGTCAAGAACAAGATGTCTGACATGGCCAAGCAAGCCCGAGGCACCGGAGGTGGCCCATCTGTGCCCATCACATTCTGCGGCTGGGAGGAGATGGTGCGGCAGAACATGTCCCCGACCATGATCGAGGGGGTCATGGGAGGAACTGACACTGGGGATGAGAGGAGCCTCCACACTACCGGTAAGTGCAACACTACAGAACAACACACTACAGCAACCAACACCAGCTGCACACACAGTCACACCTCAACACATGTCCATCACTCAGCCATACAACTGCACCAACACAGCACCATGAGGGTTAAAAAAAGGACACAACACCTGGACAAATGGCAACGTCCAACTTGGGACAAACCTGTCAAAGTCCTACTTCAACCCTCCTGTCGCTGTGCTCATTACACACAATACACAAACCTTCATGTTCAAAATGTCGACTGTCATAGATCATCACTGTTCACACACAATGTCACCCATGTCCCCACCCCCACCCTAACCCCTTGAGTGCTAGAGGGATCATCAATGCATCGATCAACAATGCATTGGCAACCCCTCTGGGACTCAAGGGGTTAACCTGACAACAAACAAGTCAATAGGACAACGATCACATGCTACACAGGGGACATTCACTAAGCGGTGACAAACAGATGGTGGACACAAAGTAACCCTCACACACCCTCACTTCACCAGTACCAGTGTTAGTCCATGGAGAATATGCCAAAACAAGAATCAAGTTCATAGGGTCCCATTGTACAGACTCCATGGAAAACACTGGAAATGGGGAAAGGAGATCACTGGAGAAGTCACCATCATGTTCATTTCATCAGTTCAACATCACCGCTTACAGAATCACAAAAGGGGGCATCAGATCACACATCACAGTGTCACACAGAATAAATGCTTGTAGGTACAACACACAGGCCGAAAACTATTTTACAGAATTCAAGCTGGAAAAAGTAGGCATTGGTGTTGTGGCTGCAATCATTTACTCTGACTTGAAATGACATATCCCATATCTGATTCCCACATGGATCCACAGGGGTGCTGATGCCATGGATGGATGGTACACCAGCATCTCTATGCAGGATACATATGGGAAACAAATAGCAAACATTGTACCTTGGTCACCAACAGGCCATGACTGATGGATATCTAGGACTGAGTACGGTTGCCTCACACAGAAGGATGGATGGGCTCATACACAGAGAAAAAAACAGGCCTCAATCAAAGATATCCCTCACTACTGGATGGATTGTTGCCCTTAGGATTCAAATGTTACTAAATATGTTCCAACATGATGTGAACACAGAGATCACTTCACTGGATGTGATTGCCTTACTGGCCAGATATGTGCACCCATCACATATCAACCTACATTGCTACCATCCAAATACACATACATAGTATATCACACTCTACGTAGATGGGATATACGAGGTATGTTCATATCCATCATATCAATACAATGTCTTGTTGGATGGGTGCACATATATAGCCAGTAAGGCAATCACACCTAATGAAATGCTCTCTGGCATCACATCTTGGAAGGATATTACTGTATCCATATGAAGGGTACATATCCACATACATATATGACCATTTCTACTTGTGTGTCACTGTAATGGGATGGGTAATGTCATCATGATGTCATATCATTGCCATCGTTAACAGATGTGTCTTGATCTAAGTCCCATCCCTCCAACACTCATGGTTATACAGATATTGCTCCATGTGACAGGTGAAGATATCCATCATTTGACCACACGGAGGCTCTTCAGCAGAGCCAAAGTCGCAACATATCGAGAGAAATACCTCTTTGGAATGGTCCACAGAGTGTGCTTGTAAATCATGCACACCCTGTACACCATTCCAATTAAGTATTGTTCTCTAAATGGGTTGATTTTGTCTCTGCTGAAAAGCCCTTGTGTGGACAAATGACTGAAATCTCCATCTGTCACATAGAGCAATATCTGAACAACCATGAGGGTAGGAGGGATAGGACTAACAGAGAACAACATCTGTTCCCACAATGTCTACAATCTGACATCAAGGTGGACTTAACCTTTGCCACCCCCCCTGGAGGGATAGCCATCCCTACAAGTTGTGAAGACAAATATATGTTGTTGGATCCCCCCCCCCCCCGAGTTAAACAATGGTATTCCTACTGCTGAAAGGTGTGTTGATGCAAAAGGTATCACAGCTCAGACATGGATATGTCAGGGGCAATATCCCAGTGGCCTGATATTGTACAGTGGTGCTGTTACTACACAATCATATGGACAGCTCTGGTACAGGGACCAGATATCTACATGGGAGGGTGTAGCAACAGCCCCACTGTACTATTTCTGGACACTGTGATATTGCACCTCAAAATGAAACCTTCACCCGTAATAACTCAAACAACACCTTTCAGCAGTGGGAGTACCCTTGTTTACCCAGGGGGATTAACACAAACACATATATTTTTCTTCACCACATATCAAAGTAGAACTGTCTCCACAAACATATGGCTAAGGTCACTAATCACAACATCTTCTTCCTCCACACAGCTTACGGCCATCAAACCCAGCGGCAGACAGTGGAGGAGGCTATGTCACCCCCCAGTGAGGAGGACACAGAGGAGGGGACCAGCCAGTGGTCACCTTACCCACCATCATCATCCCCTCCAACACAGGCTGCATCGCCACCTACTGCACCACCACAGGCTGCACCACCCCTTCCAGCTGCACCACCACAGGCTGCACCACCCTTTCCAGCTGCACCACCACAGGCTGCACCACCCTTTCCAGCTGCACCACCACAGGCTGCACCACCCCTTCCAGCTGCACCACCACAGGCTGCACCACCCTTTCCAGCTGCACCACCACAGGCTGCACCACCCCTTCCAGCTGCACCTCCCCAGTACAGTGGCTGGATGCCACAGGAGGAGAGGTGGACATATCCATCCACCTCCACCAGCTACTACCCTCCATCAGCAGCACCACCACCACCAGGGAGACAATGGCTGCCAGGGACAGTGGCCACAAACCAATATGGCCCATATTCCTCACACATCAACCCACCCTCCTGGATGGCTCCACAACATGCCCCAAGGTATGATCGCAGGTGGGGTCCCAGCACCTATCAGTGGCCACCATATGAGCCTTGGTCACTGGACTACCCACACCTGGGCCTGATTGGTGAGCCCCAGCACCCCCTACCCAGGGACATATTCACACCTCCACCAGCACACACATCTCTGGGCAGCTCTGCATCACTTGATGTGGTGGGCATATGCCCATCATCTGCACCAGCCACTCCAACAGCAGCCACAGCACCCTCAACAGCAGCAGAGAAGGAAAGAGCACCCTCAACAGCAGCAGAGGAGGAAAGAGCACCCTCAGCAGCGGAGGAGGAGGAAAGAGTACCCTCAACAGCAGCAGAGAAGGAAAGAGCACCCTCAACAGCAGCAGAGGAGGAAAGAGCACCCTCAGCAGCGGAGGAGGAGGAAAGAGCACCCTCAACAGCAGCAGAGAAGGAAAGAGCACCCTCAACAGCAGAGAAGGAGGAAAGAGCACCCTCAGCAGCGGAGGAGGAGGAAAGAGCACCCTCAACAGCAGAGGAGGAGGAAAGAGCACCCTCAACAGCAGCAGAGGAAACAGCAGCACCAGGGACACCGGGCACATCCACCTCCAGCACCGCACGCCTCACAGGCATGGAGGCGGAGTGTATGGCCCTTCAAAGAAGACTACTCCGGTCAAGCAGAAGTACAGAAGTACAGACCATCACCAGGAGCAGGAGGCAATCCAGGAGGATCATTGCCCAATTGGAGACCAGAATCCAAGCTTTGGAGTCAGAGGTGGCCAGGGGAAACACACTACTCCACCAGCTCAGGACTGGTCTCATGGACATGATGACACAGGTCCTTGTGGAGTTAAGGGAGATCAACCGCAGAGAGAACCTGAGGATGGAGAGGGCGAACTTGCGTTCCACCGAGGGGTCTACTGCAACCACCACCCCCTCCAGTGTTACCCCTGAAGCAACACCTAGGGGGCAGAGGGTTACCAGGAGATCCACAAGGGCATCCACCTCTGGCACCCAGGCTAAGGCCCCCCACCCAAAGAAGAAAAAATGAAAGGCCCAACCTGTTAAGTTTCCCCTCAATAAAGAAAACATTTTTTTTTTAATTCCAGTCTGATCTGTTGTGTCTTCAGTTATGGATTGGGTGGCAGGGTTGTCTCCAATGCATTGCCATACAATGCAGTGAACACAACCTCTGCCTGGGTGAAATGTTAGTGGGATGCTACAACATGGGTTCACACACACACCGTTGTACAAATTCAACTTGTAATACATCCCTGGAGCCATATTACACCACTGTGTTATATGGCGGTGTTGTGTGTTGAATTTGAACAACAAAACATACCCCTTAGCACAACAAATTGTACAACACTGAACATTTGTCTACATCATATGTTGTGTTTAACCCTTTGAGTGCCAGAGTGGTAGACAACGCATTGTAAAGAAATGCGTTGGGGACCACTCTTGCACTCAGTGGGTTAATGGAATAACCAGACAAACAGCTCTGTGACTTAGCAGGGACATTATAAGCAGGATAGATAAATGGGACATGTATCCATGTTGTCTTGGATTCACACACTCATTGTGCAACTGACTTACTGGAGAAGCCAATGTTTTTAACCTAGGATTTCAATGTGTAGCACACACATTGATATCCTGGGCTGAGCATTGGGGTCTCCTGTAAGTTGAGTTGCTGTTTCCCTAAGGGTGTAACAGACTTCACCAGTGATAACACATGTCCACTTAGTCTGGTTGTTCGTTAGCCCATGTACTGAGATATGTCAAAGTGGAGCAAAATCTCAGAACATGGATTATACTGAGCAATACAGATACTGTGGACAGGTATTCACTGTGGAAGTATGTCCCCTGTATCACCTCTTCATCACTCCCACAACACATTGGTGCATCACTGCCACCATCATCTGTTTGCATGGATATATCACAGAGTCCAGTCACTGGCAAACAAGTGGTGGACTCCTGTGATGTGGGTGATGCCATTCCATGTATGGGGCATACTCTACCCTGGGTGTGGTAACACATTGACAAATGTGTTCTCAAATATATCCTCCTACAGACACAGATAGAATGGTGATGGTTCATCTTTATTGTGTCTCAAAGTACATTAGAATGTACATGTGTTTTGTGTGTGTATTGCCTATATGCATTGAACACCTGTATGAGAACACTAAATGTACTTTGAAACTAAATCGTAATACTTCAGTAACACTGCCACCCTGCTCATGTGTTGTCCATGAGGTTTGACAACTCTGTAGCTGAGCATCCTGACTGTACAGGTTAAAACACTCAAGAATTAGTGTTTTCTGTGTCTCTATGAGAATGTTCCAGTAGAGGTTTGTGTGAACCTCAGGTCAAACTTTGCATCACCAACAACATCACCATAAACAGCAAGGGGTGATCTTCATGAAGGTGTTGTCAAGACATCAATCCAGTCACATGGAAGATCTTCAGTTCAAGGATGGATCATGTTACGGATGCCTGCGGGACAAGAGGACAGGATTTGGAGCAGTAGACCTGAACTGATCATCAAGCAACAACAATTTAGTCTTTTTCATCCCCTCAGTTTTCACAGTTACAGGTGAGTGCACAAACCATTGCTTGCCAATGTGTTGTGTACTCATCTGTAACCAATTCTGTGGGGAACTAAGGACATGTGCATCAGTCCTAGGGATATGTGCCCCTTACACGTATACACACATTAACAAGTGTTCTGAGAGCTCCATGGAAGTAATGACATTGTGCTGCCACTGTGAAAGTGACAGTGGCAGCCCAATGTCATTTGTTCCATGGAACTGTTAGGACACATTTGTTGATGTGTGTATTCATGTCAGGGGCACATATGTCTGCACACTCACAGGTCTGCATGGAGTCCCTGGTAATCTGATCTACGTCTCATGACCTCTACATTGTGTGCCCATACCACTGTACATCCACCCCTGTTCTGCTCTTCTCAGCTGTAGCACAGTACAGGTCCCATATTGAGTCTGATGTCCCTTCTAATGCATATCATTAGATAATACTCTTTCGCTACTGGGCTAGCATGGTTGTTCAGGCTATAATCATGGCATATCCAGTTAGTTGCTGTCAATCAAGCCGTGTAAGGTGATGAACATGGGTAATATGTTGTACCTTGTTTCTCCTGGGGGTGTGTGTGATATCCTTGGGGTCTGTATGTCAACGTGGAGAGTGGAATGGAGGATGGTTGTTGAGTCCACACACACAATTTTCCACGTCCACTGCCAGTGCAGTGCTGTGTCACTGTTCCTGTGGGGTGAGACAGAACAAAATGTGCAGTGTGGTTAGTGTCACAGGACTGATGGGGGACTTGCATGGATTGTTTGCATGCATGTGTTATACTCACAGGTGAAGTGTTCCGTGATGAGCCTGTCTCTGATCTGTGCCCCTCTCATGGTCTCCTCCACATGCCCGATGTCCATGGCCACTTCCTGTATGGGGGGGTCCGGGATGTGCTCCAGCAGCCTGGTGTCCACTGCGATGTTGTGCAGTATTGCGCACGCCACAATGATGTCACACACCTTAGCCGGTGCATACTGCAGTGCTCCCCCAGAGTGGTCCAGACATCGGAATCTTGACTTGAGGAGCCCAAATGTCCGCTCAATAGCATTCCTCGTTCTGGCATGAGCCTGGGTGTAGCTTTCCTGGGCATGTGTTTGGGGATTGGCCAGAGGGGTCAGTAGCCAGGACTTGCATCCATAGCCAGCATCACCTGTGTAATGTGAGTGACATGGTGAAACAGGGAGCACATGTTGTGTGAATGATGTTTTGTGTGGTGGACGTAGTAGCTGTGGGTCAGGTGCATGCTGAGCTGAGTGGTGTGTACGCCTGTGTATGTGGTGTGATTTTGTTTTGTGAACTCACCCACTAGCCATCCCCCGTAAAGGTTCCATTCTCAAAATCTCTGTGGACTGAGGAGTTTTGTAGAATGTATGCATCATGTGTGCTGCCAGGATATTTTGCACAGACATTCATGATCCTCATGTTGCTGTCACACACCATCTGCACGTTGATGGAGTGGAAGTTCTTCCTGTTGATGAATATCTGTGCATCACGTGCTGGGGCCTTAATCCGGACATGGGTGCAATCTATAGCACCCATGACCCTGGGCATGCCTCCCTTTGCATAAAAGGCCTGCTTGACGTGTATCCAGTCCATGTCGGTGGTGGGAAAATGTATATAGGTACTGGCCTTGCTTTTGAGGGCTGGCAGGACCTGGGCCAGCACTCTGGAGAATGTGGCCTGTGACATGCCAGATGCGTAACCCTCAGTGGACTGGAAGGCCCCGCTTGCCATGAAGTGTATGGCACAGAGTAGTTTCTGCAGGCCAGTTAGGGCATGGTTGTGGATGTAGATGGGATCCACCTGCTCCTTGATGACCTCATACAAGGCAATGATGCTGTCAGGCCTCAACCTGTAGCGATCAATGACCTCGTCATCAGCCATTCCAAAGAGTGTGACCCTTGGGCGGTATACCCTGGGCCTTGGTGGTCGTCTATACATCCTGTGCCCTCCAGGTGGGGATGGACTCCTGTGTGGCTGCTGAGCCAGAGCCTCCTCACTTGCAACAGGTGAAGGCTGTTGATGAGGCGTGCTTGGAGTTTGCTGATGTTCCCTAGCTCTCTCCCTTGCACGCCTTCTCCGCAGTCTTCGCAACAATATGTAACCCAACATACTGTTTGCTCTCTCTATCTGTCTCTATCTCTCTCTCTCTCTCTCTACCTCTCTCTCTCTCTCTCTCTCTATCTCTCTCTATCTCTCTCTCTCCCTCCCTGAGTGGAAAACAAGCCACAAGTGAGTGTGTTGAGTTGTCCCTTTAAGTACTTGCTAGGGCGTTGTGTAGGTGTGGTGATGAGGTGAGTGCTGACCAATGGTGAGTTGTTTGTGTCCAGGTAAGTGTTAGCAGGTGTGTGTGTGTTATAAGATGTGGTGTGTTGTGCTTGTTCTGTGTGTGCCATTTGCGGGCGTGCAGTTGTGGGGTGCAGGTCGCATGTTGATGTTGCCCAGGTGAGCTTGTATTTGCAGGGTCCGCTTTGTGTGATGACCCCCATTGTTCCGTGCCATGTTGTGTTGTTGTTTTTTTGTGTGTCATTGTTCCTGTGGTGTTGGTTGTTGTTGTGTGTGGAGTGATTTGTGTTGTGTGTGCATGTTTTTGTGTTGTTTTGGCATTGCACGGGTTAATTTTCCCATTTACATGGTTGTGCGGTAAGCCTTTTGTGTCTTTTCCTCTGTAACGGGTGTTTAGTTTTGGCCGTTAAGTGTCTAACGTGTGTGAAAAGTGGGTCTTAACTTTTAGCCGTTAGGTGTGTCTTTTTTTCAGCCGTTATCAGTACCGCAAGCCTTTGAATAGCTCTGGGGTATGTTGTTCCATGCGTCTGAATGCACCTAAGTGTATCGGCCATAAGGATTCTGCAACTGCCGTTAGCTGTTCTTTAGACGGATCTTTGAATTGCAACATGACACTTAACGCACCCGTTAGTGATTTTTTTTGCTAACGGCTGCCTTTAAATCGAGCCCCTAAGGTCTTGAAAGCTTGCATTTTAATCTGCTTAGTTAGCCAATAAAGGTATCAAAAACTATATTTGCCTCCTGTACTTCAATCATAAACAGTCTGGATCAAAGCTTTGGCATGGAGGCCTAAGAAAAAATTGCCCAGGTAGAAGCAAAGGGTATTTAAATAATGAAAGCACCGGAAGACTCCAATAGGTCATAACTGCCATATGTGATCTGACCAAGTTACATGCTACAGTGCTTGTAGATACAGACCTGTGTGTGCTATTTTTGTTCTGTATTTAGTTTTTACCTTCACAAAATAAAAAATAAACACTGCCAGTTTGAATGAGATAAGCCATAAAAAGAGAAACTCCTGCCCATGATTCTAAAGGTCCATAAGAAGCTTCTCAAGGTAGCAAGAATCCTATATAATAATTCACTAAATGTATGTTTCTCAGAAGCTGTAATGCACAGTACAGTCAGCTGCGCGTGCTGCAGTCATGCACAGTGCAGACTGCCCATGGTGTGGCTGATAACGGAGCAGGCTCTCCGAATTCAGACCACTGTCTCAATGAGTTTTATATATGAAGATGTTCTTAAACATTCAAATACTTAATTTGGCAAAGGATTTTCTAAGGGATGCTAATATAAAAACAAAGAGGCTGATTAACAGGTTTCAGACCATAGATAGAAGTAAGTGACGCCAGCTCTGCAGATAAGATATAAACATGAAGATGAAAAACATAGCAACAGGAAAACAGTTCTGCTGTGTGTGTGGTGATAGGGTATGTTTGTCACAGTTAGGCGCAAGGCAAGTCAAGCACCCGCATACAAACAGATTTGTACAAAGTAGAACATGCAGTGTTACAAGGACTGTGCAAGTATCATTTACTGATGTAAACAACTTTGAGCCATATACAAATAAAGGGAAGCATTTCTGGAGCAAACCAACTGTACCATAGGGAGAGAAAATAAAAATTCTACTCACATTTTATGGGGCTTTGCATTCAGTTAAATGCGACTTCCTAGCATTCAAGGGAATAAATCCTCCATTTAAATCAGCAGGAATCTGGGGAATTTATAGTAGTTCCCAGTGATACAAAATAACTTCGCCATAGGAAACAAATACAAATTCCCATTCAATTAAATGGGGGTTTTAACAGCATGAATGCTAGAGAGGTCTCTAATACATTGGAAAGCCATGAAGTTTATAGCATGAGACGTTTATAGCATTCTAGATTTTAAAAGTCCCATTTAACCCTTTGAGTGTCCGAGAGTTATCCAAGGCAATGTGTTGGCTACCTCTCTGGCACTCAAAGGGTTAAATCAATTTTATCTCAAATTGTGCAGTTAATTTGCCTCAGAATTGTTCAGTTTTGTTTTGTGCATATATTCCTTTGTCTGCCAATGAAAATCTGTTGGGGAAGTTATGAATTCAGGTGAGATAAACATGAGATACATTCTCCAGTGTGATAAACTTTCCCATGTTATTCTATGAAGCCTCTTTTTCAAGCTGGAGAAATCTTAGTGCATAGGCTCCATAGAACAACACTGAAATTGTGGAGAGTTTATCTCACTTAACCCTTTGAGTGTCAGAGAGGTATCTAAATGCATTGCAATGCAACGCATTGGATACCTTTCTGGCACTCAAAGGGTTAATTGCATCTCCCCTTTAAGTTCTGTTGCTTAAATTCTTTTGTGCTGTATGCAGGAAGAAAGCGGTGTCATTGTGGAAAACACAAAGGCCACGATTTATAGAAATACTTTATGAAGTAAACCAACTGCACCATATGGAACAAATAACAATTACTACATTTCCATGAACTTGAATAGAGTTTTTTTTTTAACCCATTAGATGCATTGGAAACCTCTCTAGTATCCAAGGGGTTAAAATTCCAATCTAATTTGACAGGAATGTATAATTGTACCCTAATGGTGCAGTTGGTTTACTCCAAAGGAACTACAGTTTGCTGTTATAAGTTTGTGCCAAAATCTCATTTATTTAATAGGGGAGTTTAACCACATTTACAGATGACAATATATAGACATATCTAGATTTCAGTCAGTGCACCTCTTCCATAATATGAATTTTCATTTGTACCCTATTGCACAGTTTGTTGGTCCATAATTGCTCCTCTTTCCTTTGGGCATATGGCCCTTTGTGTGTGAATTGTTTGTAAATTCTTCTCATCTAAATCATAAGAGAGCATATGTAAGTGAAGCAAAACTACTGCATTATACATAACAAATTAAAATTTTCATTCATTCATTTAACCCTATGAGCCCCACAGATGTACCCACTGAAACGCAGTGATGCTGTGGTGATATGATTTTGTCAATGTGTTTGAAGCACTTTGACATTTCGATGCATAAACATCCACATATTCACTAAAATTTACGGGGTGGAGAAGGTCCCTATTAGTAAACAGGATTGTCAAAGCTGTTGACATGAAAGGAAGTCCTCCCATCACGCGTCACCAACACTACGACAATTCTGAAGTTTAAGAGCATTCTTTCTGCTTTCCAAGTGGGCCAGTAGGGGAGTGGAGATAATGCTTTCAGCACCTTGGACAGCATCAATCCCTTATGCCTTTGAGTGCCATAGGGATGTGCATTGCTCATCCCTGTGGCAGTCAAAGGGTTAAAAAAAAAACACCAAATACTGCACAATTATCCCCTTAGCTCTGTATCATATATAATACCTGTAGTGCACTCCCAAGGGAATAAGGCTGGGGATCAAGCAGCATCTATGGGGATTTGTGGCTACCCCAGCCTTGTTCCCTTGCATGCTGGTAGCCGCAGATCCCCATGTACACTGTCTGACCCTCTCCAGCCTTTTCGCCTTGCCCACTGCTGGTGACAAATCCCCATGAGCACTGCCTGGGCAAGGGATGAAGGCTAGGGGTATCAGGCAGTGTATGAAGGGCTAACACACAATGGTGTTGTTCTCTATGCTGATCAACATTCTATAAATCTGACATGTTGCCCCCCCCCCAGCTAAATCCGACATATAGTTCCCTGTAAATCTGACCGGATGCCTCCCAGCTAAATCCAACATTTATTGCCCAGTATATCCGACATTATGTCTCACAGCTAAATCTGACTTTTATTGCCCTGTACATCCAACATTATCCCCCCCAAGTAAATCCAACATTTAGTGCCCTCACACAGTTAACCCTTTGAGTACCAGTGTACCACCTCTGGCACTCAAAGGGTTAATAGGCAACATATGCATCTGCATAACATCTGAGTATATGTTAGAAAAGATGTGAACAGTATTAAATATAACTCAGACCTTGCAGGGGGCATCTGGACCCCTCTTGATGTCCCAGCCAATAGGGTAGGTGATCAATGCAGTTGCCAGGAAGGCTATTGCTGCCTTCTTCTTCTATACTCAAGACGCCTGCTTGTTTAGCAATAGCTGGCTCGAGTAGGACTCCCTTGACTGAACGTAGTCATTCACAACTTGCTGGGTAATTGATTTAGTCATAAAAAGCTGAGCTCTCCCTGCTTGTACTTGATTGAGTTCTGTTACTGCATAGCAAAGTACAGGGACATCCCAACTTCACCAACCTCGGGTAGGTGAAGTTGAGACTGTGAACTGAGACAGCAGAGGCAGCTATTGGAGTTTAGTGAATCTGCCAAAGTGTTACCTTACATATCAACACACCCCCTTGCATACAATAATAGGTCATTATCCTGCATTTTCATATGAAAACGAGTCATTATGCTTCATTTCCATATGGGACTAGCCCATTGTCGATATGATGAAAGAAAACTCTTAAACCTGTCAGATGGATGTCTATGTGGGCAAATTTTTGTCGGACTGATGGTGATGTGATGTTGAAGACACTTTAGTGAATACTGTAGATGTGCCTTCGACACTGCTCCAACAGGACATTCAACATTTTCAGCCCTCTGAAATTTAGTGAATCTAGGCCAATGTGTTGGAAACCTCTCTGGCACCCAGAAGGTTAAATGGAGCCTTTAACCCACGGGATGCTAGAGAGCAGTGCACTGGATACCTCTGTGGAGTTCGGATTCTTATAAATATTGTATAGTTGCTTTTATTTACTCCACTTTTAACTTTTACTTTTATTATTTGAGGTATTTAGTCATGCAAATAGCAATTCAGGAGTAGAAATGTGCACCATATTTATCAATGGGTCTTGCAACCATCAAGGATATATACCATTAAAGGGATAGTAATACTTTAAACTAACTTTACTTCATGTTTTAGCCATTAATAATACAAACTCAATGTGCCCTGCAGCATCTCTCAAACCTGTATGGTTTGAGAGATAGCTGCTTTCAAAGTTCCCACTCCCCTGACGTCAGCGTTCTAGCTGACTGCAGGGGAATCCTGTCACTGTGCTTGCACACAAAGCACACATAGAAGACCATTTCAGTGAAGGATTTCTGTTTGTATAATGCGATCTCGGCTCTGCTGGACAGCTGTCGCCGGTCCCGGGACCGGATTCCCCTGCAGTCTGCTAGAACGCTGACGTCAGGGGAGTGGGAACTTTGAAAGCGGCTATCTCTCAAATGCTGAGAGATGCTGCAGGGCACACTGAATTTGTATTTTGAATGGCTACAACATGAATTAAAGTTAATTTAAAGTATTACTATCCCTTTAAAGGGACCAATCACCTAAAACAACTTTACTGATTTTAGAAGAGTTTCAAAATCTGCTATATGTAGTTTTAGTCATTTTTATTTACAACACTAGTTTTTGTTATTTAGACATATTTATATTTATAGATCACTCAAAGAGACCATGCTAATTAAGGCATGCAGTGCCTTACATTACCTCGCCCATTCACTAACACCTCTCCTATGGCTCGATTTAATTAAGCCTGGTAAAACAGCTGACAGGGCAGAACTGGATACCGGCCCGTTAGCAAAAAAGTACTAACGAGCTATTCAATTGCCTTACCAGCTGAAAGCACAAAGGACATTAGGCCACAGAAAAGAACTTGTGGTCAAATGTCCATTTTGTGCTTTAAGTTCCCAAAACATGATAAATAGCAGCAATAATAGGAACTTCAAAGGATAAAAGCTAACGATCGGTGCTTGACGTACTGTAAAGCACCCAGAGGGGTATTGCACTGCAGAGCAGTTTAGGGTCAATACTTTATAAAATGGCCAAAGTCAATAACAAATTGTCCCCATGAATTATAAAATGCCATAAACATTCTGAATAAAAATATCATTCCCATTTTCATTTCTCTGTCACTGTGTGTGGCCGCGGTGGCGGCAGTGGCAGCAGCGGAGAAAGTAAGTTGTAGTACACACTCCCTTTGTACCTTACGGGCCAATGCTATTCCAATGTGAGGGAATTTGAACAGACTGCCTCTCTATATGGGCAGTCTCTGTTCAAAATGCTTCATAGCTGTTGGCTGGGATGTATGCTTACATATCTTCGCTCAAAGCTGATTGACTGGGAGGTGCATGAACACATCCCAGCCAATATCTGTGAGGCATTTTGAACATAGACTGACCATATATAACAGAAGTCCTTGTTCAAATGTCCTCACATTTGAACAGGCATTGGCCCATAAGGTATAAAGGGGGGATGCTGCTATTTACTTTCTCCGCCGCCACCGCAGCCACACACAGCAGTTGAAAGATGAAAAAACGGCATGATATTTTTATTCAGAATGTTTGTGGCATTTTAAAATTCATGTAGACAATTTGTTATCAACTTTGGCCATTTTATAAAGTATTGACCCATACATCTAAACATTGTTTAACCCTTTGAGTCCCAGAAAGGTATGCAACACAGGAACATTTATTTATATCGCTCTTTTTTTTTTTTTTTTTTACAGGTACTTGACAAAAAGACGGAAGACAGAAGACGGACCAGGGGACAAAAGAAGAGAGAAGAAGAAGAGAAGGAAGAAGATGGACAATAGCTGACCAGGGTGCTAAAGACCCCACTGGACATCAGGATTAATGGTAGGTGTTACTTTTCAGGGACTGTTGCTTCATTACTTAGTAGGATTAACCCTGTGAGTGCCGGCAGGGTAATTATACCCCACAGCCACTCATAGAGTTAAGTCTACTAACTTTGGACACATCTTGGGTGTACTTTGAATGTACTGATATGAGACTTAGGGCCCCATATAAATTGAATGGATTTTTTTTTAATTCTGTATGGGTGAAAACGCCACTAACTTTAGCACCAGACAGGGTTTTTTTACGGCATTTTTTTATAGCACAGGTAACTGAATACCTTACCATGCTTGAAAAAACGGTGAATGCACCTAGCTGGCATGTTTGGGTTTTAGATGATTGGCATCACTTCATTTTTTTTATTTGCTTTTCATTTACTGGTGATGAAGACACTGTAAAATAACTATATTTTATATATTATGGGATGGGAAATAGCATCCCTCTAGCTGCTGTTAGACCTCAACTCCAATCATTCTCAGCCAGACAATTGTTTGTAAAAGATGCTAGAAACTGCATTCCAACAACAGCAGGATGGCCATTGTTCCACACCACTATCAGAAGAAGGCTGATATACTAGAATGTACTGGAGTAATTCTGGGACAAACCAGCTGCGGAATAGGAGAAAAATAAAAAAATCCCTCATTTATTTAAATTGGGGCATTTACCACACTGAATGCTAGAGGCATCTCCAACACAGTGATTCAATGGGAGTTTGAGATATTTTTATTTGCCTCATATGGTATAGTTGGCTTACACTGTTCCTATTGCTCCAGTATGTCTTGCTACATCAGCCTCAAACTGTCTGCTACTTGAACCCTACATAGGTTGTTCTAGAAATAGAAAGAACTATATGTAACACACATGAATGGAATCATACTCCCTTTTACAGAAAAGACAGATGAGTTTAATTTAATAGCGCTGAAAGTAATAACCACTCACCGATCTCTATCTTTTGAATGTGTTTTTCTCCCAAAGCCAAAATAACCTTTTATATTGTTTGTTTAGTGCTCTAAGAAAAATGCAGCCTTGTCAGTCATGGTGAAGGATGTGATTTACCAGTCAAAGAAATGTGTTTGAAATGTTTCATTATTAACACATGTTTACTATTGGGAGAAGCCAACTGGTGTGCAAAGATTTTGTTTGTCTATCATTTACTGTAACCCCACTGTTAATAACATACAATGGTTTGTGGTTATGCCACAATCTAACACAGGTTTTAATATATAAACTACAATCATGGTGGTCTGCACAGAACAGTGGCACATAGGCATTGCTTAACCTGTTATATGAGCCGCTGACCTGGAAGGCTCAGTGATCTAATCATATTTCTGCATTGAAAATAGAACAAAAAAGTCATAGTTGGATTTACACTCATGTGAGAAACACATTTCTGTTTTTTTCTTTCAAAGAGCAAAGAAGCAAGTATTTGACATTCCATCTCTGTTGGGTAAATTAAACACAGATATTACTGAGGTTTTAATTTTCAAGAGCTTTATGAGATCAAGATATTTTGCTATGTGTTATACTGTATACAGACCCTTGGTAAACAGATAAAGCTCTTGCAACACTTCAAAAGTCCTAGTTATTATAACAGTTTGCACAAATACTCTTCCCCGCGAAGGTCAGGATAGAGCGGCCTTGTTCCTTAAGTAACACGTGGCAGAGAGGATATCTATGGAAATAACCATGGCTGTTGGATGAGGCACGTATGGAAAAATGGAAAACCTTGGTAAATACTTGACATCATTTGTTAATTAGATAAACACAATTATGGAATTAATGTACAAAATGTATCTTAACCCTATGGGTGCCAGAGAGGTATCCAATGCATTGCAGTGCAATGGATGGCATACATCTCTGGTACTCAAAGGGTTAATCATGACAGAATTTTTTTTTTTAAATGTGCTGTCTTAACCACTTCAGGATGAGAAGGGTGTACATTGCAAGAAAGAAAAACATACTACATGGTATTTGTGTTATGTGCTTCTGATATATTCATAAGAGTTTCAAAAATATCAATTGGATTCAAAACTCCATTAAAGTTTCTAGTATTTCTCTGTTACATATACATAGGTGATGAGGCTGAGAGATAACTCATCAAGTTCAACCTATGCTAAATCTCCCTTGTTGATCTAGAACATAGAAAACCCATTTCCAGTTTTGTCTCATTCTGAGTCCAATTACATTGAAGCCAAATGTCACAATCCTCAGCATTGTATAGAGATAGTATTGTTCTTTTCTCAATACCCTCTCACTTTGTGACCTAATTTAATCTATTTTTTTTAATTACCAACTCTATGTGGATAACACACAAGTTTACCTCTCTTCCCCTGACCACAATCTGGCTGTAAATCTCAAGTAACTCAGTGTCTCACAGCAATCTCTTCATGTACGGCACACTGCCATCTTAAACTAAAGATGGCCAAGACAGACCTTTTTATATATTGTTCTAAACCCTGCCACTCAACCCCTCTATTCATCACAGTTGAAAATTATACTATTCACTCTGTAACCAAAGCACTCTGCCTTAGTGTTATACTCAATTTTACTTTGATATTCTCTATCCACATCCAATCTGTCACCAAAACCTTAAACATATTGCCAAAATATGGCCCTTTGTACATCAACTGCCAAAAATATCACTCAGGCCCTCATCCATCTACAAATTCTACTCCCTGATCATCCTCCCTCTCCACTTCAGTCTGTTCTTTATGCAGCTTCAAGAATAACTAAACTTTCTCCCAGATACCTTCCCTCTCATCTGCTCCTGAAATTCGGAGATTTTCCTAACTTTGTGAAGGAAAGTCAGGATTTTATTAAAGACACGGAGGCGAGTATTATGCTAAATCTCTTAACTTTACTTCTCAGCAGCAAAGCTTGAACATGTTAAGTTACACAATGAAAAGAAAAAACCTGTTAGTCAGGTAACCCCACCCTATTACAGTTAGCCAATCACATTCCCCCACAGGTGTATAACTGTCAGCTCTTGTATTTCATCATCCTCTTTTCTTTGGTGGAGGTAATAATGTCGAAACTGAAAACTCAAACAAACTCGATGAACCCAGGTCCTGGAGAGTCATCCGGATCGAAAGCTGGATCTGGAGTAATTAACCTGGAGGAAGATATAATAAGAAAGGGTGGGTTAAAACAAGGGAGGGATAATACTCGCCTCCGTGTCTTTAATAAAATCCTGACTTTCCTTCACAAAGTTAGGAAAATCTCCGAATTTTATGGCAAGACACGGAGGCTCATATTATGCAAGTTTAAAGCTGTTGTATTACATTGTAAGCAGCATGAGAGAGAGGTTTAAAATAAAATGTCTTGAATGTAGATTCATTGGACCAGTCTGCAGCCTTGAGGATGTCTTCTAAACGTCCTCCAAATAGAAGGGACTTAGAAGCCATAGCTCCCCGAGAGGAGTGAGCTCCGAAATTAGTAATATCAATGCCCGCAGAAGACATGATCCAGCGAATCCATCTTGCTAAAGTAGCTGAAGAGACAGGTCGATATGGTTTAATAAATGATATGAGTAATTGATGGGAGTCTAAAGGTCTGATAGAAGAAGTAACTGATTCATAGGTTTTAAGACATTGGACAACACATAATTGTGGGTTTAAAGGAAAGCTAGGATAGAAGATTTCTCTGGAGGAGGACTTAGTTCTCCTAGAAATTCGGAACCGTACACCATTGGGTTCATATGATCTGTTATTGAGATCTAAAGCGTGAACATCGGAGACCCTCCGAAAGGAAATAAGGCAGAGGAGAGTAGTAAGTTTGGCCGAGAGTTGTTTAAGAGATAACCTATAGTTAGGTGGCCAAGAATCAAGAAGAGATAAGACCGAATTTACGTCCCAAAGATAAGAATATCTAGATGAAGGAGGTCTAGATATACGAATTCCTTTCATGAGTTTACAAACCAGGGGGTGTTGTCCCGTTGGAAACCCTTCAATAAAGTCATGAGACGCCGAAATAGCAGATCTATAACAGTTTATAGTTCTGTATGCTTTGCCTTGTTGAAAGCAAAAGGAAAGGAAATTGAGAATAGATTCTATACCCGAAGAAATGGAATCCACGTTCCGTTCCAGGCACCAACGTACCCAGACGGACCAGCAGGATCTATAACAAGATTTGGTACCTGGGGCCCATGCTTCTGAGATGAGGAATTGAGAAGTGTCCGAAAGTTCATCGGTAAATTGTCGATTCCCGAGATTAACCAGGCTAAAAGGTGAAGTTGATTGTGATGTAAAAGGTAATGTGTATTGCCTACTGGGTCTGTGAGAAGTTGAGGGTAAGGTGATAGGTATCGAGGGGTGTCCACCGATAGCTCTAATAGTGTTGGAAACCAGGGTTGGGTTGGCCAGAAGGGAGTGATGAGAACAAGATTGATCTTTTGTTTTCGAACCTGAAGGATAACTCTGGATATCATATTGAATGGAGGGAACGCATAACATCCGTGAGTAGGCCAAGTTTGAAGAAACGCGTCTATGGCTAATGCCTCTGGGTCCGGTCTCCAACTGAAGAAGTTTGGTAATCGGGTGTTCAGTCTGGAAGCGAAAAGATCCAAATGCAAGGGGCCCCATATAGAGTTTAGGGACGAAAAAGTTGACCTGTGGAGTGTCCAATCGCTGGAGTCGGTTAGGTGTCTGGAGTTCCAGTCTGCAATGACGTTGGACAGACCTGGTAAGTATTCCGCCTGAATGGAGATGTTTTTGTCTAGGCAAAAGTGCCACAGTTCCTTCGCTAATATTGCCAGAGTTTTGGATTTGGTGCCTCCAAGTCGATTGATATAACGGACCGCTGATATGTTGTCCATCTTCAAGAGAATGCAACAATTTGTCATGTCTTTGCTGAAACTTTTGACGGCAAAAGAACCTGCTAATAGTTCTAAACAATTTATGTGCATACGCATTTCCGTGGGGGACCATTTCCCGCCGGTAGAAAGGTTTCCGCAACGAGCTCCCCAACCCAGAGTACTTGCGTCGGATTCTATTGTTAGATCCGGGGACATTCCAAAGATTGCTCTCCCGTTCCAAGCTTCCATGTGGTCCAGCCACCATAGAAGTTCCTCGCGGGCGTCGGAAGATAAAGGGATCAGATCTGTATAACCGAGTCCCTGGCGAAGATGTAAAGTCTTCAATCTTTGAAGAGCCCTGTAGTGAAGAGGTGCCGGAAAAATGGCTTGAAGAGAGGCAGATAGAAGACCCACCAGTCTTGCTATGGACCGAATGGATACAACGTTCTTCTGCAACGTGTCTTTGATCTCTTTGCGTATATTCTTTAGCTTGTTCCGAGGAAGCCGAAGGGAAGAATGAATTGAATCTACTACAAAGCCCAGGAATTCGATTGACTGGGTGGGTTGAATAATTGATTTCTTCCAGTTTATTAGAAAACCGAGGTGAGTGAGAGTATGGATAGTTAAATATAAGTGTTCTTTGAGAATTTGAATGTCTTGAGACATGATTAACATGTCGTCTAGATATATAATCAGGCGAACCCCTCTGCTTCTTAGGAAGGAGGTGATGGGTTTCATGATCTTTGTGAAACACCATGGGGCTGACGAAAGTCCGAAAGGGAGGCAAGTGAATTGCCATGTTATCCCTTTCCATATGAATTGTAGAAGAGACTGTTGGTGTTGTGCAATGGGAATGGTAAGGTATGCGTCTTTTAAATCCAATTTCACCATCCAATCTAGGGGTAATAAAAGATCTCTGAGGCAATGAATGCCTTCCATTTTGAAATGGTGATAACGGACAAAATAATTCAGGTCTCGTAAGTTTATAACTGGACGAAGTCCTGAATCTTTTTTGTGAACCAGAAATATGTTGCTGATGAAACCTGGTTCTAACATGGGGGCACGAATAATTGCGCCCTTTTTTCGAAGTTCTGAAATCTCTAAATCCACCAGAGAGAAATCTTCTCTTGAGAATTGGATAGAATGTGGGATTTTCAACTGATGGGGGGTGGAATTGAATTCTATATGATAACCTTTGACTGTCTGTAAAACCCATTGATCTGAAGTCATTTGACACCAGGCGGGGAAAAAATGGGTGAGTCTGCCACCCACTCTTTCCCCCGGAAGTGGTAGATCTGTACTTACCTGAAAAAGTTCTTGGACGTGTAAATCCCCTGGGGTTCTTTGATCTCCATATTCTACCTCGTGGGGGGTAGAAAGTAGGTTGGGGTCTATGATCTTGTGTAAAGGTATTTCTTGCCATGCGATTCGGGTCTTGTTGATTCCTAAATTGTGATCTATAGGAACCTGAGGTTCGGCCGGGAAGTCGACCTCTTCCCTTCCCGGCCCTGTCAAAAACACTTTTGTGAAATACTTTTCTCATAGAAGTCTGGGCTTTATCCAGTGCCGTGAAAGTGTTCACGAACTTTCCCAGGTTCTTAATAAATGAATCTCCGAAAAGAAATCCATTAGCGAGAGGGCCCGCTTCGGTATCTGCCATTTCGGACAGTTTGGGATCTATGCGCAGAAGAATGACTCTTCTGCGTTCTGTGGACAGTGCCGTATTGGCATTCCCCAATAAGCAGAATGCCCTTTGAATCCAACCCCTGAGGGTGGTTAAATCAATTTTGGAAGATGATGATAAAGCTTCCTCTGTCATATTGAAAATCTTGGCCAAGGGGCCAACTAGGTCCAGGAGCTTGTCCTGGCATTGTTTTAGAGACCGTTCAACACCCTTCCGAGGATCCCTACCAGATTTGGACATATACTGTGCCATCTGTGGATCCAGGGAAGGGGTCTCACAGGTTTTGTTAATTGAGGGCCTAGGACACTCAGATCTTAGTTTATTTCTTTGTTTAGGATCCAGGGATTTACGAATCCAGAAATCTATATATTTGGCCACATGGTCTTTGGGGACCCACTCCGCCGACCTAGGATGCTTAATTGCACTTGGATCGAAGAGGGGAAGACCTTGTTCATCTATTATGATATTATCATCTGAGTCATCCGTGACAATTTTAGGATCCCTATTTTTAATTGTAGGAGGTATATAGTCGGAGTCTGAGGATAGGTCCGAAGATTCTCTGTCATCATCATCAGAAGATGAATCCAGACAAAAAGAATCTGGTTTGGACCTAGTCCTGTTTCTTTTCCTCGGATATCTATCCTCCCGAGAAGAGGTTCTGATATGTGGTGAATGACCACGTGTCTGTTTACCAGATTCCCTGGGTGATTCAATAGAAGAACATGATAGTTCTATATCATCCAAATGCTTAGTTTTTCTCCGTCTTTTCCCACCATGAATGGGTTCTGAGACTCCAATAGGAAGTGAATTATGTAAATCTAAAGCCTCCTTATTAGGTGGTTGGACTACAGGTTGAATAGTACTCTTTTGATTAAAAGCTTCTTTTATAGAGTTAACTATAGAATCGGACATTTGTGACATACAGGAAGAAATGGCATTGGAGACTGTCTTATTAACAGACATGTCCAAAATTTGTTGGAAGTTGTCGTGAGTCTCATGAGCCAACACCATTTCTTCCTGAGAGTCAGAATGTGTGGAGTTGGGATCCATTCTCAAAAAATGGGAAGGAATTTTTGTCCCTTTAAGGGGAGTGGCTGGAGGTAAATTACTCCTGTGGGACATTTAGAAGTGACTTCTGAATAAATTAATTATTCTAGGAGAAATAATATAAAGATATTATATTTCTAATATACCTCTTAATAAGGTTAAAGATAATAGATAATTTGTCTACAGAGCTTAAACAGAAGAAAAAATTAAGTCAGAGCGTTTACAAGTGCTGCTGTCCGTTCGTGAGGTAATCAGGAATGACACCTGCACGAAGCTGGAAAACGCGCATGTGTAAAAGCAGGGTGCGCATGCGCACAGAGATTGCCAGCCGCTCGCGCCCAAAACCAAGATGGCCGCCGCGACGCACGATACAGCCACGATGAAGACAGTGGGATCGCATAGAAAAACCACACAGAGGTAAATAAAGCTAAAGGAACATGACGTTCGAGAGGGTAAAAGCAAGTATATAAAAGGGGTGACCAGATGAGGAGCGGAGGAAACGGGAGACCAGAAAAAAGGGGGAAAGGAAAAATTTTTTACCTTCTGTCAGAAAACGCTACCGAAGTAAGGGAGCATTAAAAGCAAGTACATATATATAGAATAAAGACAAACAACACAAATTTATCAATACATACAAACAGAAAATAAATTATAGAAATAAAGGTACAAATATAATAATTTACATGAATGTATAAACACCAGAGTTCAGAAGGGTAATACTTATCTGCTGAGCAGCAAAGAAAAGAGGATGATGAAATACAAGAGCTGACAGTTATACACCTGTGGGGGAATGTGATTGGCTAACTGTAATAAGGTGGGGTTACCTGACTAACAGGTTTTTTCTTTTCATTGTGTAACTTAACATGTTCAAGCTTTGCTGCTGAGAAGTAAAGTTAAGAGATTTAGCATAATATGAGCCTCCGTGTCTTGCCATAAAATCCCTCTCTTGACTAACCATAAGATCTCATATGTCACACAAAATTCTTCTCCTCTCCTTCAAGTCTTTCTCTTCTTCAGCTACTTTCTTTCACTACACCCATTTTCTTCACTTTCATTCTTCTCAGGGATTCCTTCTGTCCATTCCTCACACAACTCAAGCCATCCCTCAGCTTAAATCATTTTCATTGGCTGCTCCTTGACTTTGGAATATGCTCCCCACCCCCATTCACCAGTTGTCCCATCACTTTCAAGCATCTTCTAAAAACCCACTTGCTCAAGCAGGTATCTCACTAACAGTATTATCCTTGTGCACAGTGATATTCATGGAAAATTAATTCTGCATACAAAAGCCTTCTATCTGCAATTATTCTCCTGCTGCATTCTTTGTATGTTGTCATATTTACTAATCAGACTGTAAGCTGTTTGGGGCAAGGTCCTCTTCCCCTTTGCTTAACTTTTTACCTACTAATGCAATAATCATACTTTAGCCTGGTGTGTTTACCCCTGTCCTTTTTTATACTATTCCTATAAAACATTGTATATTTATGGTAGTATATATTATGATATATACTATAACAGGTATCAACACTTCTTTTTAATATCTACAACACAGCCTTCCAAAGCAAAGACATTCACATTCATACTGCCCTTTCTGTTGCAGTAGTGAATACTCCTTTCTTCTATACAGTGTATGTCTCCCAATTTTTTGTCTATCCATTGGAATATAGAGTTAACAGTTAGGGATGGGCTGCTTCTATTGTGTTTCAGTTCCTCAAATATGTCACATTTTTATAATGAACTAGTGTAAAATCCCATGTACACGGCCCAAGGTTCGGGTGATGTTAACCCCTTGAGTGCTTTGCAATGCGTTGACTACCCCTCTGGTACTCAAAGGGTTAAAAGGCCGGTCCTGCTCTGCATCCTGCCGCCGACACAGTCATGCACTGTAGAGACTGCCCAAAAGCTCCCAGCATTCTGTGCATTTGGGCAGTCTCTACTGCGCATGACAGCTTCTGACAAACATCCTAGCGAATTATTATATAGGATAGGCAGGGCCAGTGCAAGGATTTTTGTATACACAGGAGAAGGTGCATTTTGATGCCCCCCCGACCCAGCTACAATCCCCTGCCCCCCCGACCTTGCCACAATCCCCTGCCCTGCCCACATATTCACCTCCACACTCTGCCCACCTCCACACTGCCCACCCCATCCTCCTCCCCACCTCCACATTGCTCACACTGTCCACCTCCACATTGCCCACCTCCACACACTGTCCACACTGCCCTTCTCACCCTAAACACACACACTCTGTTTCTCAGACTAAGCACACACTCTCTCTCTCTGTCTCTCAGACTAAGCACACTCTCTCTCTCTCTCTCTCTATCTCAGACTAAGCACACAATCTCTCTCTCTCTCTCTCTCTCTGACTAAGCGCTCTCTCTCTCTCTCTCTCTCAGACTGAGGGGAGTTGACCTACCAGACTTCTAGAAATACTAAGTGGCCTCCAGTCTGACTGCTTTGACAGCTCTAGTGTCAACCCATTCACCCCTCAACTGGGCATTGATTGACTCCTCACATAGAATAGGGGAACCAAAACATCGCCTACCAGAACACTTAACACCTTCTCTGCAGTGTACACTCATCGGACACGTATTGGCTCGCCCAGGGCACCTCTATATCTACATACACTACCCCATGAATTTAAAGGATACTTTGACAGTATGCAGTTCTCCCATGTATTGTACGCTGGCCTACACATCCCATAATCCTCAGCCAGCCAATCAGTAAGAATTTTGCCTGTCTGAAAGTACATAGGATTACCATCATCACACCAAGAGAACGACATGTTTTACCCTTTCTCCTGACTGTAGGTGGGACCTGGTCCATAGACATCACTTTACGCATCATCCTAAATGCCTCTATGGTTAAAATCAAAAGACTTACTGTTTTCACCAACCCATTCTGCTAGATCTGTCAGGGACCCCAGCTCTCTAACCAGGGCCGGCCCAAGGCATTATGCTGCCTGGGTTCATGGATGAAATGCTGCACCCACCCACCCCCACCCCAAAAAAAACCACCCACTAAAACACATAAAAAGGGGAAAAAAAACATCTTGGCCAGGGCTGAGCAATCATAATCTCATTTCTGTACTAACATAATGTTAGTGCAGAGATGACATTTTTATGATGCCCAAGCGTAACCACAGTTTTTTCCCTTTTTACCAATACAAAAATAAGCTTAACAGGATACACACATTGCCCCTCAAGCTCCACAATGCCCCCTATATTTCCACAATGTCCCCTTCATCACCACAATGCCCCCTTCATCTCCACATTGCCCCTTCCACAATGCCCCCTTCATCACCACAATGCCCCTTCCACAATGCTCCCTTCATCTCCACATTGCCCCTTCCACATTGCCCCTTCATCTCCACATTGCCCCTTTCACAGTGCCCCTTCATCTCCACATTGCCTCTTTCACAGTGCCCCTTTATCTCCACATTACCCCTTCCACACTGCCCCTTCATCTCCACACTGCCCCTTCATCTCCACATTGCCCCTTCCTCTCCACAGTGCCCCTTCATCTCCACATTACCGCTTCCACAGTGCCCCATGATCTCCACAATGCCCCTTTCACAGTGCCTCTTCCATAATGCCCCTTCATCTCCACATTGCCCCTTCCATAATGCCCCTTCATCTCCACATTGCCCCTTCCACAGTGCCCATTCATCTCCACATTGCCCCGTCCACAGTGCCCCTTCATCTCCACATTGCCCCTTTCACAGGGCCCCTTCATCTCCACATTGTACCTTCCACAGTGCCCCTTCATCTCCACATTACCCCTTCCACATTGCCCCTTCCACAGTGCCCCTTCACCTCCACATTGCCCCTTCCACAGTGCTCCTTCATCTCCAAATTGCTCCTTCCATAATGCCCCTTCATCTCCACATTGCCCCTTGCATAATGCCCCTTCATCTCCACAATGCCCCTTCCATAATGCCCCTTCGTCTCCACAATGCCACTTCATCCCCTACCTCGAGTCCCTGGTGGTCTAGCGGCATGGCATCATGAGACTGTGCCTCCTTCGGCACAGAGCTGAAGCTCCTGCGCACTGTTCTCAGTAATGCAGAGCGCTGGGAGATGATGTCATCTCCCAGCGCTCTGTATTACTAGAGCGCTAGAGCTGGGAGATCAGCTCACAGACTGAGCTGTGGTTGAGTGGCGAGGGACTGGCTTTTTAAGCTCCCCATTTTGGACCCGCTCCTCTGCGGCGCCCTAAGGCAGCTGCCTAAGCTGCCTTATGCTAGCGCCGGCCCTGCAAAAAACACATAATTCAATGGGTGGAAACTTTCTAGCCATTGAAAAACATGCCTATTTGTAGATGTGTCTAGTCTTTCTTTATAACTATTTAAGTAACTATTTTTAATTCCCCGGTATCATCTGTTATTCTTCTCTCCACCGTTTCCAGTTCAATAATGCATTATTTATTTAGTACCCAAGAAATGTACGTCATATTCCAGGCATATCCTAACCAAGCATTCATAGACACACAGACTTATACTCTACTCTCATGCATCTGTACTGCTTCTAATACACAATAGTGTCATAATAGCTCTTTAAGCACCTGCCTTATGTTAGTCAACCAGGATGCAAGTAGGTGTATGCTATCTTGAAAGCAGTTATTCTCTGGAGCAATAGAATGTCTGACTTCACAGTCTGTATGAAGAGGATTTTCATGTAATAAGATGTGCCACTAAGAAGAACAGGAGCAATTCTGGAGCAAACTATCTGCACCAAAATCACCATTGTTTGAAATGGGATTATTAACCTCTTGAGAGAGAGGTCTTCAACAAATTCAACAGGTTAACCCCCAATTAAACAAATAAGTTTGTATTTGCCCCCTGTGATGCAGCTACTTTGCCCCAAAATTGACCCAGCTATCCTTAGAATATTAATCACAGACTCCATGGAATGACATCTCAATGATTAAAGACTCACTTAAGGTGATCCTGAAATCTTTACTGTTGGTGAGATCTGAAAACCAGCTTCGGATTGAGAATATCTGGTTAGTGCATCTCCATCCTGATATCCAGGGGTGGGGACTCATCAAATATTTTGTACTGAGAACTAGGGATGGGTGAAAAGTTTCACCACAAAAGCAAAACAGGCAAAAAATGCCACTTCCTGCACAAAAAGGAACATTTTGTTGCATGTCTTTCTATCTAGATCATTGCAGTGAAGTCAATGATAAGAATGAATCCCCCCCATAAACACATGGATAGTTTCCTTTGTATTCCTGCAAATATATTAATAAAAGGGTTGCAAGGTTCCCACAGGTAGTCATTCTGTGTTTGTGTGTATGTGTGTAAGAGAAAGAGAAAGTACCACATTTCTAGAGCTAGCAAAGATAGGTAAAGAAAGAAGAGCTTGGGTTTTATTTTTAGGAGGTATGTTGGCTGGCAGTTTGTTCTCTGTGGGAATTCTGGGGACTCTGGAGTAGTGTGAAGGGGGAAAGGAGAGACATCCCCCTAAAGAAAATATATTTTGACTAAGAAGTGAGAAAGAAAAGTGATGATGATCAAAGTTCCTTCCTGAGCTGGTTGAGCTTCTCTGACTGACAGATATACTTTTGCAGACTGACATAAAAGAAACAGACATGTACGATGGACACTGACTCCAACAAGCACCAGAAGAGGAAGAGGGACCAGTGTATTAACTGAGGTGTGAAAGCAGCTGCTATAATACAATTTGTCACTTATCTCCAACTGTTGATTCTGAAGTTAACCTATCTCATCCTCTACTGTAAAATGGATTTTGGAAGAGAGAGAAAATGCTGTAATTTTTACACTAGCTACAGACAGATGGACAGGCAAATGGGAGTTGAAGTTGCAGGGAAAATGTGTGTTCTTTGTTTTTATAGACACCATACAGGGACAGTTTATTACAAAATATTTAATTGATAGATGGCAATGACAGCAGGGACCTCAACATGAGCTGTGAAGGAGTCCAACAGTGACAGATACTAGAGAAAGAGACATGCATGATACAGTATATTGAGAAGTGCACACACACAAACAGTTCTGTTGTGTACTTTACTGTAAAAATCCACACGACTTTGCTTATGTCCAGCAAACCTACTGGGGTTGTGGTAAAGGGAAAGGAGTAGGAGCAGTGTAGGGATGTGTAAGGTGGTAGTCCAAAAACTGACACAAGCGATGGTTGCTGCAACATGTGCAATAAATGATGATCCTCATCCTGAGGAGGATATTTGTAAGTGTACATAATGGAGTGGCACACAAAATGGAAAATAAATCACATCAAATACGAATAAACTTAGTACCTCAACAGAGTTAAAGATACTAAAGACACCATAAAGATACTAACCACCTGCACATAAACATATCATAGGTCTTCTAACAACCAACATCATAAAGTGGTCAAGTGTAATATAGCTAAAGAGTACATATGTAGTACCATATTAGGACAAATATGCCATACAAAATGTATGTATACAAAATCATACTAAAACAAACAACATACAATTAAATGTACCGTGGCCATAATCTCAGACCGAGATACTTATAAGGTTCTAAACAAATATCTAAAATATATGGGGGGTTTTAGTACCATGGCTACGATATCAGACCTAGATACCAACAATTGTATAATACAATCTAATGCTACTTGAAATGCCCACACTTTGTGATAATAACCCCCCAGCATGTACAAATAATAGCCTATAAAAAACAGTAATAATCCCTCATACATAAGAAGCTGCATAATGAGAAAGGTGGAATACCTGAGGACTCAAATTGATAATCAATCCAATTAAAAACTTCCTAGAAAAGGTGTACACCAATAAAAAAAAGGAAAAAATATGTTATTTATAACATTCAGCAATGACTGGTATGGAGATAACAAGCTGTATGTATCAATCCTGATAGAGGATATAAACCTTGTACCACATGTACAATCTCTTGAAGGTAATCTCACAATTATAGAGTTAGGCACAGTTACTTAGTATCAACTTACGGTTACTCAAATAATTTTCCTAATAGTATACGAACAGCTTGGCGTTGTTTGTCCTGGCTTGGCTCCCAATATTCAGATATGGATCAAAATGGAGCCTGTAGTGAGTTGGTTGTATACTTCCATGGATGTCATGTGCAGTGATGTGCAGCATCTCAATAGCTTAGGCACTCCTTAGCAAGTCATCATCTTCCAACGCGTTTCAAGATCATAAGACCAGTCTCTTCCATAGGGATACATTGTATCAATGAAGAGCTCATAAAAATAGTCTGAGTCCATGGGTTTTGAATCCCATAGTGTTTCGGATCATTTTGCAAAAGTACATAATAAAGATCCTTCTCTACTTAATTTAATTGCAGTGGATCAAATGACAAAACATTGGAGAGGAGATGATATTGTGAGCAAAGTATCTCAAAAGGAAACAGAATGGATTTATAGATTGAAAACATTGTCTCCCCAAGGACTGAACATCAACACCGACCTAAACTGCTTTCTGAGGAGTTAAAAAATCCCTGTGCAGATAGTTGGATTAATTTATTCAACTTATTTTACCTTTATAAACTATAGCATTTTAGGTATTTCAGGATGTATTATTAA
The DNA here is from genome assembly GCA_037306005.1 of Rhinophrynus dorsalis. Classification (NCBI taxonomy): domain Eukaryota; kingdom Metazoa; phylum Chordata; class Amphibia; order Anura; family Rhinophrynidae; genus Rhinophrynus; species Rhinophrynus dorsalis. The sequence continues at coordinate 162,202,894 of CM074718.1, forward strand.
TATTCTAAATAATGTTTATTAGTTGTATAATATAGTTTAATTTTTAGATGAAATGAATAATTGATTTATTTATCTATATGTGTTTTATAAAGGATGGTTATTTGTTATATTTTACATAATGTATAACTTAATGTGAATTATTGTTATATCGTGTCATTAATGTGTATAATATTGTAAACGCATGCCCTCTGGAGCAGATCACAATGAGTTAACTAAATTCCATTGTCAACATGTAAACTGTTGCAATGAATAAAGCTAATTGAAATTGATACCATCCAGGGAAATATACGTAATAAGGGTATCTATATATACAACATCATGTTACGTTAATTGTTTGATAGCCCCTGAGGAAGTGTTATTACACTAAACACGTTGGGTGGAGGAGGTGAAGGATTTTGGGAACATTATACTTTTCCCAGAAGTTGTGTTTTGGATCTGGTGTTTTGTGGCCATACACTGGGTCAGTGGCATGTTGTGCTTTGGGATACTGTGTATTTACCTTAATGTCCGTTACCTTGACTAGGTCTGATTTTATGTATAGAATTCAATAAATACTTAACATTTATTTTGCTTTAGTTTAAGCATTATTATAATTTGTGGACATTATATCTTAAAACATATTTAACCCTTGTGAGGACGAGCTGGAAGGGAACGCTCGGCCTTAGTGGAGAAGATAAAGCACATCACATCAATCGTTGTGGGAAGCAAGAGTTTGATGTATAGCAGACCCAAGTTTACCTAAACGTAAGTGGATGATTTTAATTCCCATGTATATTTGACTTATATGGTGATTGAGGACTTTATTTTATCTTGCCGAGGAACCGTATCATTGGGAAGTGTCTGAGTGACGGATCAATTGAGAGAATCCAGCAGTCCGGTGGTGCAGTAGATGTGAAGTAAAAGAAACTTACATATGAGTGGATATTTACATAATTGCGGTGTGAAATAGATATATTTCTAAAAGGATGTTCTCCTCTTTTTTTCTCTCTTATATATTCCTGGGATTGTGGAAGAGAGAAGATTTGATCGGATAATTAGTAGTGAGAATATACAAACTTTCTGGTGGTGCGGTTTTTTGATATATATTATTTGGACTTTATTTGTCATTTAATATATGCCAAGTATATGTTAATATTGCATTTCCTTTTTTATTGCATAGGTACTTATGAAGAGATCAGATTAATAGAATATTATATCTATAGACTTGTGAAGTTTTTATATTGTGGTTAACTATTTCTGTCCTCTTCTTGGAATATGTGAGTTTACTGGGACTTTGCACTGCTTGATAGACAGTAGTAGGAGATCGCCTGAATCTTTTTGAATTGTATATATGAAACATAGTCTGTCAGCACATTTTATTAAATATCATTCTTCAGATTTACAGCATATGTCTTTCTTGTCCATAGATTACGTAGAATCCATAAAAGAGAAGAAAAAAATGGATCAAGTAAAAGGCACTCTACTTCTCCAAAATTTCCGTGTAAATTAATAAGTTACATATAAAAACACAATATTATAAAAAATGTTATCATTAAAAAATAAGATGCTCCTGTCGACAAAAAGCATTACAGCACATAGAGATCATCCCTTCCCCCGCTCTTGCCCATTAGGTGGACTCATAGACCATATTTATGAGATCTTCACTGAGGAAGAGATCGGTCTTAAAATCTTGAAATGCATTAGAAGAAGATGACTGGTTAAGGAATGGTAAAGAGGATTCTGCTATACCCAAGGTGATCACTGCTCATTGCATCCACAGAAGTATGCAACCAATGTACTACATGCTCCATTTTTGTCCATATCAGCAAAGGACGAAAAGACGCCAAGCTATCCAGACATTATGAGGAAGATTTGTTGACTAACCATGAGGTTACAAGGTTTACATCCTCCATCAGGATCAATACATTTAAATCCTGGTACGGCGTGTTATCTCCATACCAGTCATTGTTGTTTTTTATACATATTTCTGTAATTTTTTTACATATACACCTGATTTGGGAAGTTTTTAATTGGACTGCTTATCGATTTGAGTCCCCAAATATGCCACCTTTATTATTATTCAGCTTCTTTTCTATGTGAGTTTATTATTTACTTTTGTATAGGCTATTATTCCCACATATGGTGTGGTTATTATCACGTTTGGACATATACTAGTAGCCTTACATTTTATTATACACTTGGTATCTAGGTCTGACATTGTAGCCATGGTACTAATAAGCTTATATTTTATATATTTGTTTAGAGCCTTATAAGTATCTCGGTCAGAGATTGTGGCCACGGTACATATAATTTATGGTATTTGACATAGTATGATTTTGTGTATATATATTTTGCATGACACATTTGAATGGGACTACATATCTACTCTTTAGCTCTATTACACTTGAATGTTTTAGGATATTGGTTGTTAGAAGACCTATTATATGTTTATGGGTGTGTTTTCAGATCTTTATGGTACTCTGTTAGGAGTTCTGCTGTGATTTATTGTCAGTATTTTCTGCCTGTTGGACTCATTGTTAGCATTACATCTGACTATATTTCTAGTTTCAAAACTTTCCTGCATGTTGGCAAAAGAAGACTGGAGATTACCTGCTGGAGACATTATATCTGAGCATTCTCAAACATCACTTTTATAATATGGTATAGTTTTCTGATATATTTGAGGGACTAGTCATTATTTGTATGATCTTATGATATGTTTTAATTAAAGAGAATGCTGCATGTTTTACATATGGTTAGATGTGTTGTACTAATTTCTTAAGCGCCAGGGCTTTTCTTGTTGACATTTGTAAAAGTGAGTAATGGGAGTAATGGTAGACAATAGACATAGCAGTAGCGCGCAGTGCCAGCTGCAAAGGCCAGTAAGATATTGGCATGTATTAAAAGGGGTATTGACTCAAGGGAGGAAGATATTATTATGCCTCTTTACAGGTCCATGGTAAGACCCCACCTAGAATATGCTGTTCAATTCTGGGCGCCCTTTCTGAAAAAGGACATTATGGAACTAGAGAAAGTGCAGAGGAGGGCTACAAAACTAGTAAGGGGAATGGAAAGTTTTAGTTATGAGGAAAGGCTAGAAAAGTTAAATTTGTATACACTAGAGAAACGGCGTCTTAGAGGGGATATGATAACACTATATAAATATGTTCAGGGCCCATACAAAGGGCTCTCCAAATACCTGTTCATTAACAGAACAGTACATAGGACAAGGGGCCACCCGCTTAGACTTGAGGAAAGGAGATTTAATCTACAACAGCGGAAGGGTTTCTTTACAGTAAGGACAATAAAGGTATGGAATTCACTGCCTGAGGAGGTGGTGCTATAGAATACATTAGACGCCTTTAAAAAGGGCCTGGATACTTATTTAAAAGAACATAACATAGAGGGCTATGTACGTTAGTATTAGGATTAATATTTTACTTAGGGCTTGTTGATCCAGGGAGAAATCTGATTGCCATTTGGAATCAGGAGGGAATTCTCCCCCCCCACACCCCATTCGGGGCAGAATTTGAAATTGCTGTATTGTTGTGTTTTTTTTGCCTTCTTTTGGATCAACGATGGTAAACAGGAATAGGAAAAGGGTTGAACTAGATTGACGCAAGTCTTTTTTCAACCTAAATTACTATGTTACTATGTTACTATGTTACTATGATATGAAGCGTACCTCCACCAGATATAGTTGTAATAACATAAGCCTTTTAAGAATACTGAGGTTGGCCTCGGTGAACATGCTGGAGCTGAGATTAGGGGAGGTTGGGGCTGTCTCTGGCATGCTGACGGGATTGGGGGAATGTTGAGATATTGTTTTTATTGTAACACCATGGGTCGCTAAAACCATAGCTTCTTAATCCCAGGGAGATGGAGCTCCCCCCACTAGTATCTGAATATCCTGCCATCACACTGAATGTCCTTGAACAGACCGCCGCTATCCATGGAAATAAATTCCCCTGAAATCATTGTGCAAAGATGCCAGTCGAGGGCTGCTCCTCGGTCACACTGATCTGTTTGTCTTACCTCGTAGGCTCATTTTGTTCTTACAACGTCATCTTGTCCTCATTATTGCAATATCTTTATTTTTTTTTCTCCTTCACATAAATTTTGCCTTGCTGCAGGTAGTATCTATCCAGCCGCCTCTATTAGGAGGTGGTAAGGGGCATTGGGGGGGGGGGGGCAGCAGCTTCAGGTGATTAGCTAGAGTGTAGGGTTTGGTGGGGTGGGCTGGAGTTTTGCTTAGGCCTATAGGTTTCTGGTTTGGACCTTGGTCCTAGAGGATGCAAATGAGAACATCTCAATGCAACAATTATTGTACCACTCTCATGTATTGCACGTTATATGTGGAACCTGACTATTTTGATCTGTTTTTATCACAGTGCCTGTGATCCTCCTGTCACTCTCATTTGTGGTACACTCTGATTCACTGAGTTGGTTTGGCCTGCCCCTGGTGACCTTTTTATGCCTGGCCATGACACCTTTCAGATGCCCTTTCGTGGTGTTTCTGAGCCAATTTTGATGTTGCTGTGTTCCTGTGTTCCGGATTCCTGTGTACCGACTCGGCCTGTCCTGACTACGCTCCAGTGTTCCTAATCATGATTGACCCGGCTTGTCTGCGAACCACCTCCGTTACCTGACCCGGCTTGGCTAACGTTCCTGCTCGTGTTTGACCCGGCTTGTCTGAGAACCTCCTACGTGCTACGACCCGGCCTGGCTGACTTCCTGCTCCGTGATCGACTACCGGCCTGCTCCAGCGACCTCCTTGTTCCTGTTGTCGCCACTGCGACATTCTTACTTCTGCTGTCGCTGGTTCCCCAGCTGCCGTGTGACCACTTCACCCTTGTGTTGTCCAGTGCAGAGTTCCGTGCTGATTTGCAGAGCTGTGCTTCCTTCACTGAGCCTCTGTACGCTTGCAGAGCTACTACACCATACTGAGCCTTCTGTTGTTAAACGTGCATTTTAACCCTTACAGTGCTGCCTCGCTCCTGCAGAGCTTTTATTCGCCAGTATAGAGCCTTAACCCATTGTGCTACGTCTGCTGAGTCGGCCGCTTGTGTGGACGGAGACTCAAACGATACAACTGCAGAGTAATCACGTTAAGTTGGTCCGGTAGGGCGCCATTGGCTCTTGGTCTTACGTTGGTTTACCGGTGGACTCCGTTGTGGTTTTTGGCTCAGTGTTGCAGCAAAGGGTAGGCTCAAAGCTCTGGCAGGTTCCCGTTGGTATACACCCGTGGGGGCTATTGGCTCAACTACCGCTAGCTGTTGGTCTCCGGTTATACGCCCGTGGGGGCCAATTGCCAGCTCTTGCATTTCAGGCTAGGTTGAGATTACGCCCGTGGGGGCTACCGACTCTCACACTTGCAGAATCAGTTGTCTCATTGGGTACGCCTGCGGGGGCTATTTTGGGTCACTGTTCTGCTGAATCTACCACTGGTCACAGATTGCCTAACAGCATTATTACCTTAAGAACTCTGTGTTGTCTACATGTAAACAGCACCTCCTATTACCACCTTGGGCATGCCAAACCCCACAGCTGAGATGGACTGATTTTTGCATTTAACCCATTTGTGTCTATATTGTCATTATCTGTTCTGAGATAGTGTGTGTTACCCTGATTTTGTGTATTGGGCCTTTGGGTTATATCTGTCTATACAGTGCTATTATTTCTGTTGCCTGCAGAGGGCGATCGTTTGCATTATTTCTTATTTAATAAAACTGTGTTTGATTTTACCAACTGGTCTGAGTGTCCTAAAAACCGTTACAGTTTTTCTGTATGCTTACTATGATGTTATCTCTAAATAAACAAATTCTTAACAAGATCTGAAAACAACAAGTCAAATTCTATTTGATGCTAAAATAGGCACCAGAACCAATTTTTGTGCTGCACCTGGTTATGCACATATACTAAACAATTTATGCCCAAAATAGTCACTGTAAACTGCTTGCACTATGTGGAAATTAGTGGGAAATTGTATTGCCTTTTCAGAATGTCACATTCCTCTGCACCTTATATCTTGCTATGTACCAGAAAAAAGCAGAGAAAATCAGGGTACTATTATTTCACTATTGTGAGCATACTACAGGGAGAGCATTTGGTGCTGGCATTAAAGTTTTGACAGAGAAGTAACATCTCCTAATAACCTTACCATTTACTTTACTATTTTCAGAAAATATTATTGCTGCCTATGAATTTTGCCCTTATGCCTTTGTTTAAATGACAACATCAGTCCTGTCTTATTTATTTGAAGCAAGAAGCTACAATAAAAATATGGTGTAAGTGCTGCCATTTCCATGATACATACCCATACACATAGCTTTCTATGGAATCCTCAAGCCTGGGGCTGCTGGATGGGAATGGCAGATTTACCTGTACTCGCACTCTGATGAATGAGAACCAGATATAATTCAACCATTAGTGAATTTTTCAATGATGAATTTGCAAGATCAAAGTATTTCATGGGGCATTCAGACATTTCAGTTTGATTAATTCAGACCTTAATTCACATGGGTGAGTATTTTCCAATTATATCACATACACAAAAACATGATAAACTTATCATTGTGCTTTATAGGGCTATTAATAGGAATTATTGTCACAGAATGTCACACGCTGACGGAATTTTACAACTTTCCACTGCGCCTACAAATTTGTAGTTTGAGTAATATAATACTAATGTAATTTAGAAAATATTTCAGTAGTTGCGTTTTTTATACAATACTATGCATGCTATACCAGCACAGTAAAAATGCAACAACTTTTTATTTTATTCAATACAACAAAACCATTGCTTCCAAAAGAGGCCCATTAGTTCACACAATCATATACTTACCTGCATTATTCCAGAATTACCCTGGCGAATGGTGATCTTATAACTGTTATGTACAGGATTTTCAAAGACAAGTCACTCACATGTTATTAAAACATGCAAGAGAAAAAAATAAAATCATGGACCTGTTTCATTGTTATCAAGGAAAATCCTATTTTATTTTTATTTACCAGTTCATATCTACCTCTTTGTTACAGGGTGGTATTAAATAAAAATCCTGTGGAGGTTGTGAATCACAGTCTGTTAATAAAACTCTATAAAAGCCAGGAAATTTTAGAATAAAGGTATGTGAACATCAAATCTGCCACCCCCAGCCCCCGCCCCCGCTCTTAGTTTATGAACTCACATATATGGATGATTGAAACTTTTTGCTTCAAAAGTGAAACAAGAGAAAAATGACATTTCCCTCCAAGCAGGATAAATGCTGATTTTCTGCTTTCCCCCACCTAGCTCATTGCTTTGAAATCAGTGGTAAGACTAATTTCCCACAGCACATGGCAAGTTTCCCTTCTTTTCCCCCAGGGATAGTATAAAAGGGGTGACAGGTTTCCACAGCATTCATTTCTGTATTTGTGGATAATTACCACAAACAAAAGTAATTAGCACCCATCAAGCACAAACAAGATAACATGTCTAAGGCATAGGGGCCTCTCAATGGGGCTACAAGTTACGTTTTTCACTCCCATGTGCCATTTCAGAGAGGAAATTTCCATATTCATATCATACTGGTCCTGCTCAAAGACAGTCCAGTTCTGAAATGTCAGGCAAATCCTCTCCACATGAGAGAGATAGAAAAACCCCAGACGTATGTTTCAGCCTATGTGGGCCTTGTCGGTGTGGTGCAGTTGACTCCCTCTAGGCACATGGAAGCAAGGGCCCATGTGTGGGATACCCATCTACTTAGGGAGACCTACAACAAACAAATGTGATGAGCACCCATTGAGCACGAAATAGATAAAGTGTCTTGTTCTAAGGCATGGTGGCCTTTCAATGGTGCTTCAAGTCATGGTTTTCACATCAGCTGCACCAAACCAATGAGGCCCACATATGCACGAAACTTACATCTGTGCCTGTGGGTGGGACCAATCTGATATGGACATGGAGATTTCCTCTCTCCAAGGGCAAATGTAAGCAAAAAAACTATTTGTAGCACCTCTGAGAGGCCACCATGCCTCAGAACAAAACATTTAATTTTGTTTGTTCTTGGTGAGTGCTCGTCACAATCTTTCTTTGAATTTCTGTATTTGTGACAGACAGAGAAAGCAGACTAAAAAGACATAGGCACTTGTGATCCAAGAACTTCAGTGCAGGAGGAGGAGGAGATGATGTTGTTGGCGTTGTGTCTGAAACACATGCTGCAGAGCTGACTCTGACCCTGCACATGATGAACTTTTGGCTATGCCTCTCTGATTCTCCTCCTAAACAGCTACAGCAACTGGCACTAGTCCCACCACAACATCTTCAGGCCCTGTCACAGAAACCTGCTACTCTTCCTGCCCACTCATAGGAACCTGGTCCTCTTCCTCCAGACCACTCACAGGATCCTGCCCCTCTTCTTGTTGACTCACAGACCAAACCTGACCCCTCACTGGAACGTGCACCTCATTTTCCTGCCCACTCACAAGATCCTCCTGCTGCCCACTCACAAGAGGATATCTGTCACCTACTACCTCACCTCCAATTCTACTCTGTCTTCTGAATTCTCACTTCTCCATTATATTCCCTCTCTGTGCCACACGAAGCTTTGGAGTACACTGAAAGACTAAGAGGAATTATCGCTATCTACTAGGTTACTTGGTGTAAACACCATTGTTGGTGCAGGTGGCACTGTCTGGGCCTCCACTGTAGTGCTGCTGCTGCTGGTGGTGACATGAGCAATGGCAATGCTGCTAACAATTGGTGCCTTTCCTTCCATCATGGCAATAGACAGAGCACCCAGATTTTGGTGTGGCCTATGTCCTACTGATGAGGATGAGTTTCTTCATCCCCTCTAAGTTTTTCTGATAGACAGGAGCATGTCTCTTATTATAAACAAAAACATTAATAAGTATTAGAAAAAATTATTATTATAAACAAAATTAGAGATATAAAACATTAAAAAAATTACAACATTTTTATGCCCCATTTAACTCAATAAGATGGACAAATGTGTATGAGAACAATGGCTTCCTGTGTGTTATACATGGATATAGGGTCTCCTATGTTTGGCTAAGTGTGCTCTATGGTGAAATTACTTTACTCTAGAATTGCACCACTTATATCAGCATTAGGTTTTTTTCTAGTCATTATCCTTGTGCTTGATAATTGATGAATGAATAAAAAAATAAATCAACTGCTCTTTGATAAACCTGTAAATGTGTTAAATGTAAGTAGATATTCAGATTCCCTTGAGAATTTAGCCACTGACATATTTGATACACACATTTCCAGTAAAAATGTTTGGATCTATTGACAAAATATTATTACATTAAATATTAGATTTTTTTGTGTGTGTCCTTTCTAAAGAGTTATAGTGTATCAAAAGTATAAAATCATCAAATAAATAAATTAAATTTCCATTTGCCTTGTTGTTTCTGGGATAAAGTCAAACAATTTGAATTATATCATGCACTAGTTAATTTAAAAAACTGGGTAATTGTATATGTATTTGTCTTTATCTTTCCTCAACACTTAATTGTAACAAAGATAAATAAAAATCAGTGAGGTCAGAGATAACACTTCATCTGGAATCCATTTTTTTATTTATTCAGTAGTTTACTTCAGGTAATAACCTTGACACTGCTGACCTCTAGTGTTAGTTCTCAGATATATATTTAGAAAGCACTTTACCAGGAATATATTGAGATTCCTCTCGTTTTAAAATATGCTTAGGAGAGCTTTCGTAGTACAAAGTTACATATTTACACAAATAGAGAAAAACTAAATATACATAAATAAAAATAAAATGTTTATATGCAATTTTGAATTGTTTTTAAATACAGAGAAGCTATTATATTAGGGATTTTAGGTTGGGAGAAGAACTGATTTTTATTCTGTAGGTTATTCCAGGCTTTTGGAGCTTTGAAGTAAAGGGCAGATCAACCGGCTTCTTTCTTTAGTGTGCAATACTCAATGAGTTGATAACAGTGGAACGGAGGTTATAATTAGCATGTTGAGCTGGAGTGAGCTTATTGCTCAGTTAGTCTGGTAGTTTTCCAGAGAAGTGGTTATAAATTAGGCAAAAAGGTGAAAGATATGTCTAGATTCTACTGTTAGCCAATGTAGTTCTTTAAACATATCACAATGATGGGCAGCATAATTACAATGGAGGACAGAAATGAATAATTAATTATACAGAGTGCTGAGTTTGTCAAGAAGGATTTGTTGCACAGAAGTGTATACTACATTCCACATAACCTATGACTGGTATTATCAATTGTTGACCAATATGTTTTCTTACCAGGGGACTTAAGAAGGATTTGTTTCTAAACAGAGTGCCTATTTTAGGATAAAGTTTGGATGCTGATTATCATTATGCAGTCCAAAAGTGAGGTCTGGGTCAAGCGGTTCACTTTTGAATGGTCGCACGTAGAAAGGGGGAGAATTTTAGATCATCGACATATTTTTTAGCTTTACCTTACTGTGTGCTACAAGAGGCTAAAAGCCTGAACAGACATAAGGACAGAGAGAGAGAGAGAAAGAGAGAGAGAGGCACCAGGGTATCCCCAACTTGGAACTCGTATTTCAGCTGGAAACTCGCCCATAGTAGCATACGGAGCGCCTCCGTATGCAGCACATGGAAGCACTCCAGCTGCCTCCGTGTGCTTAACATTAGCTTTGTGGATACCCTGGTGCCTCTCTCTTTCTGTCCTTATGCCTGTTCAGCCTTTTAGCCTCTCGCAGCACACATTAAGGTAAAGCTTAAAGAAATGCTGACGATCCAAAATTCTTGCCCCTTAATGCACCCATTGACAGAGCGACATGACAATCTTACACTGTCATGCACTGTGAGATTATCACGTTGCGTTTTTAGCCAGGCGACCTGCTGAAACAGTTGAATGGTTGCATGCTCTTCTGCATGCGACCATTCAAAAGGATACCAGGTTAAGCCATATACCAAGATATTCATAGGAGATGACAGGGGTCAAGTTACAATTAGACTCAATAGTTAACCCTTTGAGTGTCAGAAGGGGTAAGCAATGCATTGCATATCACTCTGGAACTCAAAGGATTAAATGGATATTGTAAAGTTTAACCCCTTGACAACTGCCGGATCCAGCACACGGGCGCCATTAAGGACCACTGAGGTTTGTTTTTTTTTGCTCAGTTCTGGGATGGCAGGCATGCAGGACCGTCACCAGTCCTTAAAGGGATAGTAATACTTAAAATGTAAAAAAAAAATATGTTGTAGGGTTTATCCCCCTGAGTAAAACAAGAGTACTCCCATTGCTGAAAGGTGTTTCATTCAAAAGTTATTAATTTTCAAAGTCGATTTTTTTAGGTGCAATATCACAGTGGCCTGAAATTGTACAGTGGCGCTGTTGCTACACGATCCTATGGACAGCTCTGGTCAGTTGACCAGAAATCTCCATAGGATGGTGTAGCAACAGCGCCACTGTACAGTTTCAGGCCACTGTGATATTGCACCTAAAAAATTCAACTTTGAAAATTAATAACTTTTGAATGAAACGCCTTTCAGCAGTGGGAGTGCCCTTGTTTTACTCAGGGGGATAAACTCTACAACATATTTTTTTTTACATTTTAAGTATTACTATCCCTTTAAGTGCTGGGACTGGCATGACAGTCCTGGCACATCAATGGTCTTTAAGGGGTTAAGTAATTTGTGCTTTTGTACAAATACCAAATTTGTCAGTGTTTAAGAACAGTTTGTGTTTAGCAATCTAGCTTCCAAATTCAGAAAAATCATCCTGTAATACTGCCACAAGTTGTGATATGTTTGGACTTTTAGTGTACATTATAGTGTTGTGTGCATAGGTTTGCAAAGTAGATGCTTTGCATACTGTGGGCAGATCATTTATAAATAGAGGAAATAGAAAAGGGCCAAGAATTGAGCCTTGGGGAACCCCACTTGTAACTTTTAGCTAAAAGTCAGATAATAGGATCAGAACAAGTTTAGAGACTATTTACCTAATCCTGAACCTTTGAGCTTATTTATCAGAATATTATGGTCTACTGTATAAAAGGCTTTTACAAAAATAATGAAAATAGCTCCAGTAAGTTCCCCATTTCCCATGCCAGTCTGGATGGCGTTGCATACTTTTAGGGAGCCAGTCTGTTGAGTGATTTGGACAAAAGCCTGTTTGAAGATATGACATACCTTTAAGTTTAGGTCAGACACAAATAGAGGTGCCACCAGGAATACTTTTGTGAAAGCATCATGCTTTAGGGATCTTTTTTATGACAGTGTTGTACAAATTGCTGTTGAATTTGATTTATTTTTACATTAGTGCCAGTTCATTTACTCCCCAGTTCCCGTGTATTTATACAATGTGGAGATGTAAATATAAAGCTGTAGGCCGGAGTTCTCAATGCATGGCCTAACCAACACACCTTAATAGTGGATACTTCCTGCTCCTGAAACACAAGAATCCATTATGCAGAACTGTTGATTAGCCCTTTGAGAGTGTGCATTGAATACTGCTCTGACACTCAAAGGGTTAAATAATGCAGGGAGACAGGTTGCCTGCATCTTTATATTTAAATCTCTGCACAACATATATATATATAGGGATTTGGGTTCCAAGTACTGTCACTAATTTCATGATAAACAAAGTGCAACAACAAATTGCACAGTCCGGTCATAGTGCTGGCTTATTACATAGACTTGATAGAATTGAGCATAATACAAGCAAATCACTATATTCAATAAGAAAAACATTTCCTTCCATTAAATACTAATTCCCAACAATTTTTGAATGTACGTAAATTGACTCTGTGAAGCACAGCAGATAAAAACTACTTTGCCCATTCATTCTGCTATACAGCTTAACCCTTAGAGTGCAGAGCAATGCTTTGCGTACATCTCTGGCACTCAAAGGGTTAACACACTGAGTACAAGATGACTGAACAATAGGATTCACATGCAAAAGAAAAGTGGAGCAATTTTGGGACAAATCAGCTGCACTATAGAGGACAACTAGAAATTTCCATTAAAAGGATAGTAATGTTTCAAAATAAAAGCAGCTCCAATCAGTGTTCATAGTATTTGGGCCATGGAGAGTGTTATTTCAATACTGAATTGAATTTCAAGAGTAATTGAATGATAAAGTATCCCCCTACCTCCCCTTTTACCTAGTATAAGCCACCTCCCCTCAGATGTGGAATCTGGTCCACAGACCAGAAAGGTCACCGCAAGGGACAATCTTCTTACTGTGAGAACAAAGAAAACACTGCCCTCCTTGACAGGTTTTTCAGGTTTTTTTTCCTTATGCTCACTGAAGATTGTCCCTCTTTGCAAGCCATCTGGACACCACCTTTCTGTTCTGAGGTGAGCAGTGTTAAATCAGTAAAAGGGGCGGAAGGGGGATAGTTTATTACTCAATTACTCTTGAACTACAACTCTGACAGTATTGAATTAACACTTTCCATGGCCCAAATAATATGAAAGTTATTTGGAGCTGCTTTTATTTTGAAACATTACTATCCCTTTAATTCAAATGGAGCTTTTAAACCATTGAATGCTAGAGAGGTGTCTTTAGCACCTAATGGGTTAAAGCAGCATTTAAATCAAAATACATTTTGGAAATGAATATTTCTTCCATATGGTGCAATTGGTTTGTGTGTAATCCTCACTCAGACTGTATTTGACCTTCAGCTTTGTGCTCAGGGGAGGTATGTGTCTGTATGCAAATCCTAGGCATTTATTTTGCCACCAACACATCTTAGCAATGTCAGAAGTAATACATAAAACATGATTTATATTATTTAACCCTCTAAGTATCAGGAGGGTAGAAAACAATATATTGAGTAACAATGTATAGTATACCAGTCTCCACTCGGAGAGGTAAGAGGATGTACCTCCTATGGTCCCAGTGTTATATTTGAATGAAAGCCCTCCCTATTCTGCATTTTCTTTAAGAATATCTGTTACTCCGAGTCCTAATTAGTGATGTGTGCTCAGTAGTAGCATTATCATTGATTAACTGCTAAGTGGAACTGAAGAGTAAAAGCAGAACTGTTTTAGTCATTGTCATGGCTAGTACTAGTTGCAGTCTATTTTTTAGTCCGCTACAAAGAGATTTTTCTGGAGCTTAAGGAATTAATTTCAGACAATACTGAAAAGAATATTCACTGCCAGTGCAATTTAAATGTTAAAATAATTTGCATGTTTAACCTGTCATGTTTTGTGTATTCAGCCTGCATTCTTATTTTGCCTGAAGAAGATACCTACGTTGTCTTGAAAGCTTGCCTCCTAGAGCAACTCAGCTAACGAAGGTATCATTTTTATTCTACCAGTCTCCTGCTTCTTCTATGGCTAACACAATAACTAACTTTATGCATATTGCAATGGAAGGCACCACAATGCACCACACACAAATAAAGCTGAAGAACTTCCTAAAGAAACTTGTACAATTGGACAGTGACATATTCTTCCTAACAACATGCAAAAAGGAAAACCTCATCCATAAAGGCCTCATCCTAACGAACCCTACTCTACACACCTATAATAGCTGGTTTTCACAGCAGGTATGTACCGGAATCTCAGAAAGGCTGCATAATAATCTTATTGTGATCTGTTACAACAATAAGACATAGAGGACGTGGAAAATATACTTCAGCTATACTAAAAGAAACTGTGAATACGTCTAAAAAGCTAAAAAGCTATAAAGACTAAAGCAAAAGGCAGGGCATTTAAATGAACCAACAAATGCAGAAAAAAAAGATTTGTGTTGTCAACCTCTAAGAACACAGGCCAAGCAAAGAGGAGTCATCTGTACTTTCAAAAGGTATTTCCTTCTGCCCATCTAATCCTATGGATAAAATAGAACTCTGCAATGATATGGAGAAGTTCTTCAAAAAACGTAGGCTCGATTAATTATTTCATGACAAAGAAAAGAAGGAATCATGCCAAACCACAGAACTAAATCACCACTACAACTTACCTACATCACCAGGAATCAACCCCATGCTCGATAAGTATATAGAGAGCTTCAGAGTCAGAGTCACATCAACTATACTTGACAGACAATCCAACCTGGCACACAACCTAAATACCAAGGAACAAAATGGAAGTAAAGCCATTAAAGAAAAGCATTAACCTGGCAGACAAAGATGGAGCAGTAGTGATTATGAACCCAACTGACTATTTAGAAGAGGCACATAGGCAATTTATGGATTAAATATACTACAGTAAATTACAAGAAGATCTCACATCTAACTACACAAACGAGCTTAAATCATGAAAGGGATCCCTCATTCTGGATGACCCAAGGGTGGGATGATTCTATATGTTTCCTAAAATATACAAAGAAGGGAATCCTGGAAGGCTGATAATATCTGGAACAGGCACACTCACAGAAAATATATCTTGCTGGGTGAAGAGGATTCTCAAACCATTGGTCAAAGAAGCAGGCAGCTACATGCATCACATAACCAATCTCTTAAACAAAATGTCTGATCTAGGGTCCATGCCAAGGGAAACCATTCTAGCCACTATGGATGTGGACTCACTCTAAACTACATTCCACATGAAGATAGCATTGCAGCCTACAAAGCATTCCTAGAGGAAGGGGGCTTACCCACACCTTTAACCCAGCTATTACACTTTATACTATCACACAATTATTTCAGATTTGAACTATACATAGAAAAGAATGGAAATACCATGGAAATGTGAATGGCATCATAATATGCCAACCTATTCATGGCAAAATCAGAGAATGAGTTCTTGTCCATATGACAAATAAAGCCTCTGGTCTACCTCTGCTACATAGATGGCATCCTAATCATTTGGACTGCCAGTGAAGAACTTTTATAATTTCAGGAAAATTACAGTGACTTCCATCCCACTATTAACCTCAAACTCAGCCATTAACCCACACAAATTAACTTTCTGGACCCTACACTCACTATCATCCATATATCTCTGTACCAATAGACAAGCCTAATTATCTCAGAAATGACAGTTTCAATCCTAGACATACAAAAAATATTTTGCTTATAGCTAAGCACTAAGGTATAACCACATATGCTCTGAGACCTCTGACCAAGATAAACATCTTATAAATCTCTGGAGAGATTTGATCAGTTATGGATATAATTTCAAGGTCACAGACATACTAATTCAGAGAGCCACCAGTATACCTGGAAGAAATATCCTGTAATAGAAACAACTACAGTAAGAGAACAGAGTGCTATTAGTCATCACTTACTACCCACCAAGTGAAGTATTGCTCAAAATCTCCAAAGAGCACCAAACAATACTACATACCAATGGCAGATTAAAAAGAATATTCCCAAGAGCTCCACTACTTTCCTATAAACAGCTGCCTGGTCTTTTAGTGAAAAGATCCCCTAACAGAAAATTCTAATTCTCCATTTCTACAAAAAAAACTTTTGGAACTTGTGCACACATATGTACCACAGATAAAGTGCTCATTCCACATTCCCACCAAAACCATAATATCAAGATCAAATTCTGCTGTGGCCCATCTATTGTTGTTTACCTCATCCTTTGTGTGTGAAATGTCCACTGGACTATATGCAGGTGAGACAGGACAACCCTAAGAAAAAAGGACGAATTATCTTAGGTCCACTGTAAACAACAAAAGAGATAACCCAGTGGGTCAACATGTTTGAAAAACTAATCAAAGCATTAAAGATCTCAACTTTACTGATGGGGACATTTTAGGACACAGAGACAGAAAGATCTGGGAATATAAATTGATAAGCAAGTTTAAAACTCTGAACCGTGACAAGGAATTTATGTCACATTATCCCACAGAATAAACATATTTTAGGCCCGTTGGGTGATGGGGGACTGCACAGCCCATTGCAAGCGATGCGTTGCACACCATAAAGGTTTGAGAGATAAGACTTATATCATTTTCAATGTTTTTTAAATGGCTACAATATAAAATACATTTTTATGGAAGTATTACTATCCCTTTAAGGTGAAAGTTTACTGCAGAGTACTATCATATTGCCCTATGAGCACCCCTTTGTCCTTTGTGTCTCATAGCAAAAAAGAGCTGGTTCATATCTATGTTGTCATTATGAACAGACTCATTGTCTAGCTCTTCAGTTTTTTCTTGCATTGAGTATACTTGTGCATTTGCTTCATAATGAATGCAACATTTAATGAAACTTACAACTTTCATGAAATTCAGATTAAAATGGAATGTCACAGAACATGAAATTTCAGATTAATGAATAACATAATCAAAATTTTTGTACACATCCATTTGTTCAAATCTTTTATTCACATGCTTAGTCACAACCTTGCACCATGTTAATCACACTAACCTTGATGTAGGAGGTCCAATGGTGTCTTCAACATCCTGGTCTTTCTGCATCTTCTTTAAAAGAAATAAAAATAAATATGCATTTAAAAAAATAGCCAATACCCCATCACATGTCACATCTCCACAAAATAAAAATTAAAAATCCCTTAATCCTGCTTGGGTCTTTGACCAAGCCAGAAACAGGATTTGGATTTTATATTGCCATCCCTGTTAAAATTAGTTCCCATGTTCCCACTGGCTGGGATTTGGGTTGACACAGTACTGCAATCACTTTTCTTACACCATCACTTTGATAAATGTGAAAGGGTAGTTGTTCAATTTGTGATATTTAGGGGAATTAAGTGTGCAATTTAAAGGGATAGTAATGTTTCACAAAAACATCAGCTCCAATTAATCATCATAGTATTTGAGCCATAGAGAGTATTATTTCAATACTGTCAGAGGTGTAGTTCAAGTGTAATTGAATGATAAAGTTGGCACCAAAGCAATTCTACTGTGAGCTGGGATACTTTTAAAAAAAAAAAACACCCTTCAGCAGTGGGAGTACCCTTGTTTCACTCAGGGTGATAAACCCCACAACATATATTTCCCTTTCCGCATTTCATGTATTAGTATCCCTTTAATCCCATCATGGCTACGTTTACTAATCACACAATCTCAATTCTCCACACAGCTTATGGGCCTCCATCACAGCAGGAGCCCGTGGAGGAGCCGACCACACCACCCAGTGAGGACTATACGGAGGAGGGGACTAGCCAATAGGAACCGTACACAACCTCCACACCTCCTCCCCAACTGGCTGCATCACCACTGGCTGCCCCCCAACTGGCTGCCCCTCAACTGGCTGCATCACCACTGGCTGCCCCCCAACTGGCTGTCCCTCAACTGGCTGCACCACCACAGGATGCTCCACAACTCTACAGTGGCTGGATGCAGGGGGAGAGATGGATGCGTCCCACCACCTCCAGGAGCTATTACCCTCCAGCAGCAGCAGCATTGGCTTCCCGGGAATGTGGCCACCAGCCAATATGGGCCATATTCCATCCAGATGGATCTACCCTCCTGGATGGCTCCCCGGCATGGCCCCAGGTATGATCCCAGGTGGGGGCCAAGCACCTACCAGTGGCCAAGGTATGACCCTTGGCCACTTGACTACCAACACCTGGGTCTGATTGGGGAGCCCCAGCACCCTCTGCTGAGGGACTTGTTCACTCCACCACCTCAACCAGTACAAACATCAGTGGGCAGCAGTGGGTCCCTTGATGTGGTGGGCACCCACACACCATCTGTGCAAGCCACTCCACCAACAAAAACAGCAGTAGCAGCCACAGCACACCCAGCACCAGCAGAGGAGACAGCAGAGGCTGGGGAGATAGAGGCTGAGGAGACAGCTGAAGCTGGGGAGAAGGAGGCTAAGGAGACAGCTGAAGCTGGGGAGAAGGAGGCTGAGGGGACAACTGAGGTTGAGGAGACAACTGAGGTTGAAGAGACAGCACCTGAGTCACCAGGCATTCCCATCTCCAGGAGTGCATGGCCCTTCAAAGATGACTACTCCGGTCAAGCCACTCCACCAACGAGAACATCACGAGGAGCCGGAGGGAATCCAGAAGAAACATCAACAGGTTGGAGACCAGGATCCAAGCCCTGGAGTCGGAGGTGGCCAGGGTGAACACACAACTCCACCAGCTCCACAGGGGGATGATGGACATGTTTGCACAGGTGCTGGTAGAGATGCGAGAGATTAACCGTAGGGAGAACCTGAGTATGGAGAGGGAGAACCTGCGTTCCACAGAGGGGTCCACTGCAACCACCACCTCCTCCAGTGTTACCCCTGAAGCCACACCTAGGGGGCAGAGGGTGACCAGGCGATTAGCCAGGGCATCCACCTCTGGCACCCAGTCTAAGCCCCCCCGCCAAAAAAAAAAAGAAGAAATTAAGGCCCAACCTGTTATCTGCCCCCTCAATAAAGGAACATTGTGCTTTTGAATCCTGTCTGATCTGCTGTGTATTCAGTTATGGATTGGGTGGCAGGGTTGTCTCCAATGCATTGCCAAACAATGCAGCGAACACAACTTGTGCCTGGGTAAAATGTTTGTGAGATGTTTGTTACAACATGGGTTCACACACACACACACACCATTGTCTAAATTCACCTGGCAACCCATTCCTGTAGCCATATAACACGACAGTGTTACATGGCCATGATGTGTGTTAGATTTCATCAGAACATACCCCTTAGCACAACAACTGGTGCAACACTGAACATTCGTCTGCATCAATTGTTGTGTTTGAGGGGAAAACCAAACAAACTGCTATGTGACTTAACAGGGAAATAACAATCAGGACAGATGGAACATGCATCACTATTGTCTTTGGCTCAAACTCCTATTGTGCAGCTGACTTACTGGGGAACACAATGTACACCCTAGGATCTCAATGTGTGTGCTACACATTGGGATCCTAGGGTGAGCATTATGTTCTCCAGTGAATCAGTTGCACAACAGGAGTTTGAATCACAGCCTAACTCACTGGATAACCCAATGATCTTCCTTAGATGTTAATGTGTACCACACACATTGAAACCTTAGGCTGGGCATTGGGTTATGTATTAAGTTGTGTTGCTGTTTAACTAATGTTGTAACACACTTCACCAGTGATAACACTTATCCACTTGGTCTGGTTGTTTGCTGATGTAGCCCATGTACTGAGATATGTCAACCTACAGCAATCTCAGGGCTTTGATTATATTGATCAACACACACCGTGGACGTTACATCACTGTGGAAGTCTGTCCCCTGTATCACCACTTAATCACTCACAACACACATTCGCATATCACTGCCATCATGTCATTGCATGTATACATCACAAAGTCCACTGATGGTTATACAATAAGTGTCATTCCTTTCTTTGTTTGAGGGATACTCTAGCCTTGGGTATGGTTCCACGTTGACAGAGGTTTGATCCAACATTCATTCATACAGACACAGATTGAATAGTGATGGCTCTCCTTTATTGTATCTCAAGATACATTTTAACATACATGTGTTTTCTGGGTATATAGCCTATATGAATTAAACACTTGTATGAGCACACAAAGGTACATCTGAACTAAATAGGAATACTTTAATAACACTAGTGAACTGCTCATGTGTTGTCCACATGGTTTGGCAACTCTGTGTGTGAGCAGGCTTACTGTACAGGTCTCATACCTGGATGTTAGAACACACATGAATTCATGTCCATATGTGAATGTTCCAGTAGAGCAGGGCTCAAAATTTCCACTCGCCACTAGACAATGGCGAGTGAAAATTCAGCCCTGGCGAGTAGAAATTCATCCCTGGTGGGTATGTTTTGGCTTGCAGTGGTGAGTAACTTTTCATGTCTGGCTAGTAGCAAAGAACTTAAAATTATAAGCCCTGCAGTAGAGGTTGCTATGAATATCAGGTGAAACATTGCATCACCAACAAACACAATCCCTTGAAACACCAAGGGTTGAGCTTCATGGAAGTGTTGTCCAGACTTCAATCCAGTCACATGGAAACTCCTCTGTTCAAGGATGGAACGTGCTATGGATGGGACAAGAGGACAGGATCAGCCTCGAAGTGATTGTCATGCAACAGCTACAACATCATGATCCTCTTAATCTTTCTCGTTACATAGGGCTACACAAACCATTGCTTTGTAATGTGTTGTGTACTGGTCTATGAACCATCATGGGGGGAACTAAGGGGATGTTAACCATCCTTAGGGATATATGCCCCCGACATGGTTACACACATCAACAGATATGTCCTAATAGCTTCCTGACAACAATATATTTGGGCTGCCACTGTCAGAGACAGCCCAAATAAGTTTGGTTCATGCAGCTAGTAGGACATATTTGTTGATGTGTGTATTTCTTGCTGGGGCACATATCACTGCACACACACACAGGGCAGCATGGTGTCCCTGGAGATGTGATCCACATTTCATGAGCTCCATGTTGTGTAACACACTATCACTGTAAAGCCACCCCTCTGCTACTCTCTTCAGCTGTACCAAACTACTGGTCCCATGTCCCCTCAAATGCCCCCTGAACCCCTTATATGACAGAGTGCTATCCAATGCATTGGCTTGGATGGGACTCCCTCGCTACAGGGGTACCATGGTTGCTATGGGTCTGATCCTAGCAAAACACTTTAGTTGGTGCCTAGGGATCTGTGGGATATGCTGAACAAGGTTAAAGTGTTGTACCTTGGTTTCCAGGGGGGCATGCATGATATGCTTGAGGTAGTGGTATCAACATGGATGACAGGTTGTCAGATGTAATCGGAATCTTTAGCCCCTATATGACTGGTCCACGGAATAGTTGATGCTGGTGGTCCATACTGCAGCCAGTGTCAGGGCTGTGTCACTGATCCTGTGGGGTGAAACAGAACATGTGTGTTGTGGTGGGTGTGTATGCATGGATTGTGTGCATACATGTATTATACTCACAGCTGAAGTGATCCCTGATCAATCTGTCCCTTGTCTGCATCCCTGTTGGGGTTTCCTCACACTCAACAATATCCACAGGGTCTTCAGATCTGGGTGGGGGATGGACATCGTCGAAGATTCTGGTGTCCACCGCGATATTATGTAGGATCGCACATGCCATGACGATGTCGCAGACCTAGCCTGGTGCATACTGCAATGCTCCCCCCAAGTGGTCCAGACGTCGGAATCGGGACTTGAGGAGGCCGAATGTTCACTCAGTGGCTTTCCGTGTTCTGCCATGAGTCTGGTTATATCATTCCTGGGCATCGTTTTGGGTATTGGCGGCCGGGGTAAGGATTCATGGCTTGCAGCCATAGCCAGCATCACCTGTAGAAAGTGATTGACATGGTGTGACAAGGAGCACATGTTGTGTGAATGATGTTTTATGAGGTGAACGTACTAGCACGTGTGTATGTGGTGTCATTTAGTACTGTTAACTCACCCAGAAGCCATCCACCTGTACAGGTCCCCTCTGCACAGATGAGTTTCTGAGTATATGGGAATCATAACAGCTTCCGGGATATTTCACATAGACATTCATGATGGCCAGGTTGCTGTCACACACCATCTGCACATTCATGGAGTGGAAGTTTTTGCGGTTCATGAACATATGTCCCTGATGTGCTGGTGCTTTGATACAGACATGGGTGCAATCTATTGCACCCATGACCCTGGGCATGCCTCCCCTTGCATAGAAGTCCTGCTTCAGATGTGTCCACTCCATGTCAGTGATGGGGAAATGTATATAGGTACTGGCTTTGCCTTTGAGGGCTGGCAAGACCTGAGCCAGCACCCTGGAGAATGTGGCCTGTGACATGCCAGGTGCATAACCCTCTGTCGACTGGAAGGTGCCACTTGCCATGAAGTGTATGGCATACAGGAGTTTTTGCAGGCCAGTTAGGGCATGGTTGTGGATGCATATGGGATCCACCTGATCCTTGATAACCTCATACAGGGCAATGATGCTGTGTGGCCTCAACCTGTAGCGATCAATGACCTCGTCATCGGTCATTCCAAGGAGAGTGACCCTTGGGCGATATACCCTGGGCCTTGGTGGTCCTCTATGCATCCTGGGCTGCTGCAGGGGTCCCTGTGGCAGCTGGGGAGCATCCTGTTGATGGTGAGCATCCTGTTGCTGCAGCTGTGCATCTGCAGGCAGGTGTCCTCCAGGTGGGGATGGGCTCCTGTGTGGCTCATGAGCCGGAGCCTCCTCACTTGCAACAGGTGAGGGCTGTTGATCAGGTGTGCCTGGGGGTTGCTGGTGTTCCCTAGCTCTCTCCCTTGCATGCCTTCTCCGCAGTCTTCGCAACAATATGTAACCCAACATACTGATTGCGCGCTCTCTCTCTCACTCTCTCTCTCTCTCTCTCTCCTGAGTGGAAAACAAGCCACAAGTGGGTGTGGTGTGCTGTCCATTTAAGTAGGTGGTGGGGCGTTGTGTAGGTGTGGTGGTGAGGTGGGTGCTGATGAATGGGAAGGTGTCTGTTGTCCAGGTAAGTGTTTGTAGATGTGTCTATGTTTACAAGTGTGCTATGTTGTGGTTGCTGTGTCCCTGTCAGTTGCAGGTGTGGAGCTGTGGGGTGCAGATTGTGTCTGGATCATGTGATGATGTTGCACAGGTGAGCTTGTTTTGTGTTGGCAGGTGTCCGTGTTGTGTGCTAACTCCCATTGTTCCGTGGCATGTTGTGTTGGTGTTTTTTTGTTGGCCATGTCCATGTGGTGTTTGCTTGGTTGTTGTGTTGTGTGTGCCAGTGATCTGTGGTGTGTGGACGTGTTTTTTGTGTTATTTTGGCATTGGATGGGTTAATTTTCCCATTTGTATTCTTGTGCGGGGAGCAGTTCGTCTGTTTTATCATGTAGCTGGGGGGTTTTTTTTGTCTGTTTGATGTCTAACGTCTAACAAAACTGGGTCTTAACTCTTGGCCATTAAATGTATCTTTTTCTCTGCCGTTAGCAGTCCCGCACTCCTTTGAATTGCTCTGTGGAATTTGTTCTACGGGTCCCAATGCATGTAAATGTATCGGCCATTGTGACTTGTGCTCTGCCATTAGCTGAACATAACACGGAGCTTTGAATGGCTTACTGCACCTTAACGCACCCTTTAGACTTTTTTTTGCCTAACGGCTGCCTTTAAATAGAGCCCTGAGTCGTTTAGGTGGTTGGGATTGATGTGTTAATTATTACCTGTTAGATCTAGTTACATACTGTTTTGCTAATTAATGGGGGTTTCCTTCTGTGTATAAAAGTAGGTTTGTTATTAGCTGGGCTAATTACTAGCTGGGCAGCACAGCAATTGAAAGTGTACAAGGAGATATTCTGGAGATAATCTGGAGGTGATCTGTGGTGATTAAAGTCAGAAAAAAACTGAAAAATCTGAAGGTATTTTACTCTTTGTCCCCTGATTACATTAGTACTGTGAACATGTCAGGCATATTGCAGTTGAATGGATGTTTTGCTTTTCTCCCCCGGGAAACATTTTGGAGGTTCAGACGTTGTCCAATTTGTCAGTAATTTTCTGTTTTACAACAGGAGATTGATCATTTGAAAGCTGAAATCTACAAGACATCTGTGAGCTCCACACAAATAGAAAAGAATCAAGTGCCACTGCCTCAGAGACTTCCAAGAAATGGCAGATGGATTACAGTCTGTGCCTCTTCATAATTCCTTTGCTGCACTTTCAGAACACTGGCTTAATATTGGAACAACTATGGAAGCAGAGACTACTGGTTCACCAGCCTGTAATCCACAGGTAAATCAGACTGCAACCACTGACAAACTGACAAAGGTAAGAAGTGAAAACTGCTTTGAGAGGAAGTAACTATTATTGGGAAGTGTGACTCTGGAGGATAGTCATGGTGCTGGCAAAGAAGTCAGATGTCTTCCTGGTGCTAAAGATCACAGAGATAGAAGATACATTTTAAAAATTGTTAAGGAAGCAAGACAGAGAGTTGGATGTTATAGTCCATTTAGGGACAAATGATTTGGCTTGTAATGAGGGGAGTGTGGTAAAACAAGCAAGAAATTCAAAGTTTTTGTTAGTAGAGGGGGCAAAGGAATGATACAGGATAAAACCAATTCCCCCCCCAGCATTGCACAGATGAATTTGATCAAGGTATGTCTGAGGCACATAGGTCAAAAACCAGTAGACTTCGATCAATGTGTACAAATGCCCACAGTTTAGGGAATAAGTGGGGATTACCGAAACCTGGTACAATGAAAGAAATGACTGGGATGTAGAAATACCAGGGTACTCTCTATTTAGAAAAGATAGGAAAGGCAGAAAAGGAGGAGGGGTTGCCATTTATGTCAAAATAGCTTAAAAGTTAATCTTATACAGGGTATGGAGGCGAACACAGTGTCAAATCATTCCTATGTTTAGGCTCTGTCGGCTTTACCTAGGGTTTTGAGGCTGTTAGGCATCCATCCCAGTTTCTTCCTCTCCTCACTTCCTATTTGCTAGGTGGGTTATTTAGGGCTGGTTCCCTTGCACGTCTGGATCCGATTTATTGAGTTTTACTCTGTGTGCTGGTTCCTTACGCTTCTGTTGCTGACCTTGGCTTTCTCCTTATATTTACTCTCTCTGGTATTATGATTCCCTGGCTTTTGTCTGACTAACCTGTTGCCTTCTCTCTGTAGTGAGACAAAAAGAGTTGTGAGGAGCACACATCAAGCACGAACAAGATTAAGTGTCTTGTTCTAAGGCATGGTAGCCTCTCAATGGTGCTACAACTCACGTTTTTCACTCCCATGTGCCATTGCAGAGAGGAAATCTCCATGTCCAGCTCCGAAATGTCAGGCAAATCCCCTCCGCACGAGAGAAACGGCAAAACCACAGACGTACGTTTCGGCCTATGTGAGCCTCGTCAGTGTGGTGCAGCCGAATCCCTCTAGGCACATGGAAGCAAGGGCCCATGCCTGGGATGCCCTTAAACTTAGGGAGACAAAAAGAGTTGTGAGGAGCACACATCAAGCACGAACAAGATTAAGTGTCTTGTTCTAAGGCATGGTAGCCTCTCAATGGTGCTACAACTCACGTTTTTCACTCCCATGTGCCATTGCAGAGAGGAAATCTCCATGTCCATATCAGACTGGTCCCGCCCACAGACAGTCCAGCTCCGAAATGTCAGGCAAATCCCCTCCGCACGAGAGAAACGGCAAAACCACAGACGTACGTACGGAGAGGATTTGCCTGACATTTCGGGGCTGGACTGCCTGTGGGTGGGACCAGACTGATATGAATATGGAAATTTCCTCTCTGCAATGGCACATGGGAGCGAAAAACGTGACTTGAGCAGCACCTGAGGGGTCACACATGCCCTGAGCAATCTACTTTATTTTGCTCTTTCTCAGTGTGCGCTCGTCACATTCTTTTCGTTTGTTGTCTCCCTAAGTGGAAGGGTATCCCAGGCATGGGCCCTTGCTTCTGTGTGCCTAGAGGGGAACAGCTGCATCCCACTGACGAGGTCCACATAGACCGAAACGTACGTCTGGGGTTGTGCTGTTTCTCTCGTGTGGAGAGGATTTGCCTGACATTTCGGGGCTGGACTGCCTGTGGGTGGGACCAGACTGATATGAATATGGAAATTTCCTCTCTGCAATGGCACATGGGAGCGAAAAATGTGACTTGAGCAGCACCTGAGGGGTCACACATGCCCTGAGCAATCTACTTTATTTTGCTCTTTCTCAGTGTGCGCTCGTCACATTCTTTTCGTTTGTTATCTCCCTAAGTGGAAGGGTATCCCAGGCATGGGCCCTTGCTTCTGTGTGCCTAGAGGGGAACAGCTGCATCCCACTGACGAGGTCCACATAGACCGAAACGTACGTCTGGGGTTGTGCTGTTTCTCTCGTGCGGAGAGGATTTGCCTGACGTTTCGGGGCTGGACTGCCTGTGTGTGGGACCAGACTGATATGAATATGGAAATTTCCTCTCTGCAATGGCACATGGGAGCGAAAAACGTGACTTGAGCAGCACCTGAGGGGTCACACATGCCCTGAGCAATCTACTTTATTTTGCTCTTTCTCAGTGTGCGCTCGTCACATTCTTTTCGTTTGTTGTCTCCCTAAGTGGAAGGGTATCCCAGGCATGGGCCCTTGCTTCTGTGTGCCTAGAGGGGAACAGCTGCATCCCACTGACGAGGTCCACATAGACCGAAACGTACGTCTGGGGTTGTGCTGTTTCTCTCGTGCGGAAAGGATTTGCCTGACATTTCGGGGCTGGACTGCCTGTGGGTGGGACCAGACTGATATGAATATGGAAATTTCCTCTCTGCAATGGCACATGGGAGCGAAAAACGTGACTTGAGCAGCACCTGAGGGGTCACACATGCCTTGAGTAAATTACTTTATTTTGCTCTTTCTCAGTGTGCGCTCGTCACATTCTTTTCGTTTGTTGTCTCCCTAAGTGGAAGGGTATCCCAGGCATGGGCCCTTGCTTCTGTGTGCCTAGAGGGGAACAGCTGCATCCCACTGACGAGGTCCACATAGACCGAAACGTACGTCTGGGGTTGTGCTGTTTCTCTCGTGCGGAGAGGATTTGCCTGACATTTCGGGGCTGGACTGCCTCTGGGTGGGACCAGACTGATATGAATATGGAAATTTCCTCTCTGCAATGGCACATGGGAGCGAAAAACGTGACTTGAGCAGCACCTGAGGGGTCACACATGCCCTGAGCAATCTACTTTATTTTGCTCTTTCTCAGTGTGCGCTCGTCACATTCTTTTCGTTTGTTGTCTCCCTAAGTGGAAGGGTATCCCAGGCATGGGCCCTTGCTTCTGTGTGCCTAGAGGGGAACAGCTGCATCCCACTGATGAGGTTCACATAGACCGAAACGTACGTCTGGGGTTGTGCTGTTTCTCTCGTGCGGAGAGGATTTGCCTGACATTTCGGGGCTGGACTGCCTGTGGGTGGGACCAGACTGATATGAATATGGAAATTTCCTCTCTGCAATGGCACATGGGAGCGAAAAACGTGACTTGAGCAGCACCTGAGGGGTCACACATGCCCTGAGCAATCTACTTTATTTTGCTCTTTCTCAGTGTGCGCTCGTCACATTCTTTTCGTTTGTTGTCTCCCTAAGTGGAAGGGTATCCCAGGCATGGGCCCTTGCTTCTGTGTGCCTAGAGGGGAACAGCTGCATCCCACTGACGAGGTCCACATAGACCGAAACGTACGTCTGGGGTTGTGCTGTTTCTCTCGTGCGGAGAGGATTTGCCTGACATTTCGGGGCTGGACTGCCTGTGGGTGGGACCAGACTGATATGAATATGGAAATTTCCTCTCTGCAATGGCACATGGGAGCGAAAAACGTGACTTGAGCAGCACCTGAGGGGTCACACATGCCCTGAGCAATCTACTTTATTTTGCTCTTTCTCAGTGTGCGCTCGTCACATTCTTTTCGTTTGTTGTCTCCCTAAGTGGAAGGGTATCCCAGGCATGGGCCCTTGCTTCTGTGTGCCTAGAGGGGAACAGCTGCATCCCACTGACGAGGTCCACATAGACCGAAACGTACGTCTGGGGTTGTGCTGTTTCTCTCGTGCGGAGAGGATTTGCCTGACATTTCGGGGCTGGACTGCCTGTGGGTGGGACCAGACTGATATGAATATGGAAATTTCCTCTCTGCAATGGCACATGGGAGCGAAAAATGTGACTTGAGCAGCACCTGAGGGGTCACACATGCCCTGAGCAATCTACTTTATTTTGCTCTTTCTCAGTGTGCGCTCGTCACATTCTTTTCGTTTGTTGTCTCCCTAAGTGGAAGGGTATCCCAGGCATGGGCCCTTGCTTCTGTGTGCCTAGAGGGGAACAGCTGCATCCCACTGACGAGGTCCACATAGACCGAAACGTACGTCTGGGGTTGTGCTGTTTCTCTCGTGCGGAGAGGATTTGCCTGACATTTCGGGGCTGGACTGCCTGTGGGTGGGACCAGACTGATATGAATATGGAAATTTCCTCTCTGCAATGGCACATGGGAGCGAAAAACGTGACTTGAGCAGCACCTGAGGGGTCACACATGCCCAGAGCAATCTACTTTATTTTGCTCTTTCTCAGTGTGCGCTCGTCACATTCTTTTCGTTTGTCTTCTCTCTGTAGTACCAGTCGCTCCCGGTTTGACCTGCTTGGCTTCCTCTCTGACCACGGCTCCATTGTATGATTTCTGGCTTCTGACTCACTGCAACGTCTCTCTCCCCACTGCAGCTACATCTTTCCCATTGCCACTAACATCTCTCGTGATCGCGGGTGCGCCACTCGTGCGAGGTAGTGGCTACAGTCTGCAGCGTGCATCGTTGTTTGTTCAGGTTCTCCCTCTTGCCATGGTTGGAGACCAAGGTGTTGGGGACTGGTGTGTGTGAGTACAAGTGGCTGGTGGTACGGTGTCCCTGCAGCCATCAGCACCCGGCTTCTCCACGTTCTCCCCGGTGGCCTATTCCATCCTCATTGCGTAACTCCTTGATCAAATGAAAGATACCACGATACTCACTCGCCTAGACTTGCAGAATGCTTATAACTTGATTTGGATTAAAACTGGGGATTAATGGAAGACGTTATTCAGTATGAGATATGGCCACTATGAATATCTTTTGATGCCTTTTTCAGGGCTTTGTGAACGATATTTTCAGAGACATGTTACTTTCTCAAGTAATAGTATATCTGGATGACATCCTAATTGACTCTACCTCTATAAGTGCTCATCGTATTCAAGTTTGTGCCATTTTACAACACCTTAGAGAAAATTCCTTTTTTGTTAACATCAATAAATGTGAATTTGAACAGACCGCCTGTCATTCTTGGGATACATCATCTCAGCAGTCGGACTGGAGATGGATCCAGCCAAGGTGAAAGCAGTGGCTGGTTGGGCAGTTCCTCAGGACAAAAGAGCTATCCAAAGATTTATTGGATTTGTGAATTATTTTGAGGCTGTTAGGCATCCATCCCAGTTTCCTCCTCTCCTCACTTCCTATTGGTTAGGTGGGGTATTTAGGGTTGGTTCCCTTGCACGTCTGGGCACAATTATTGAGTTTTACTGTGTGTTGTGGTCCCTTACGCTTCTGTTGCTAACTAGTGATGAGCGAGCACCCCAATGCTCGGGTGTTCAGGTGCTCTGACCGAGCACCCCCTGAGGCTCGAGTGCTCGGCCGAGCACCCGAGCCCCATTGAAGTCAATGGGAGGACTCGAGCATTACACCAGGCACCCCCTGCTCTGATGAGGGGAGGGTGCCTGGTCCATAGGAAAAGGGAAGAAAAGGATGGAAACACCACAGAAATGGTTCAGGGACAGCATAGGGAGGATGTCTGGATGCATCTTGGACTCCAACATCGCTGCTGGGAACGATCTTTCGCCCGTAGTACGCCATTTTTACAGACTGACCGTAAAACACACAAAAAGGAAAATAAAAACGACTTTAGGCGAAAAATTGTTACCAAACAATATTTGCTGTATATTTACTTGTATATCATCGGCAAATTATCCCAAAAATTTCCTTGATTTTCTGAAGTGAGGCCATGATTAAGAGGGAAACGTGCGCAGAGGCAAATTATCCCAAAAATTTCCTTGATTTTCTGAAGTGAGGCCATGATTAAGAGGGAAACGTGCGCAGAGGCAAATTATCCCAAAAATTTCCTTGATTTTCTGAAGTGAGGCCATGATTAAGAGGGAAACGTGCGCAGAGGCAAATTATCCCAAAAATTTCCTTGATTTTCTGAAGTGAGGCCATGATTAAGAGGGAAACGTGCGCAGAGGCAAATTATCCCAAAAATTTCCTTGATTTTCTGAAGTGAGGCCATGATTAAGAGGGAAACGTGCGCAGAGGCAAATTCTCCCAAAAATTTCCTTGATTTGATTGAACTGAGGCCATGATTAAGAGGGAAACGTGCGCTGAGCTGACCATCTAAAACATTATGGGTGAGGGTCTGCTGCAGAGCTGACCATCCTAAACATTATATGCGAAGGCCCGCTAGTGAGCTGACGCTATAAAACATTATATGCGAAGGCCCACTAGTGAGCTGACGCTATAAAACATTATATGCGAAGGCCCGCTAGTGAGCTGACGCTATAAAACATTATATGAGAGGGCCCGCTAGAGAGCTGACCCAATAAAACATTATATGAGAAGGCCCGCTGGTGAGCTGACCTATATAAAAATTGTCAAACAGGGCCCGCTGGTGAGCTGGCCCTATATAAAAATTATATCACAGGGCCCGCTGGTGAGCTGGCCCTATATAAAAATTATATCCCAGGGCATATGGAAGAGGAGGAGGAGGATGAGAAGATTAAGAGTCAACCATATACCCGTTTTTTGGGTGGAAGGGGTGAATGGGAATACAGAGTATTCCCATCATTGTAAATAACATATATAAAGTGAGTTTATGTTCCCCCGGGGCTTTCCTCCAGTGGAGTGGAGAAGTCAGGGGAAATCCAGGCCTTGTTCATTTTTATAAGTGTCAACCTATCAGCATTGTCGGTGGAAAGGCGGATACGCATATCTGTTATGATGCCACCAGCAGCACTAAATACCCGCTCAGACAGAACGCTGGCGGCAGGGCAGGCCAGCACCTCCAAGGCGTAGAGTGCCAGTTCATACCACGTGTCCAGCTTGGACACCCAGTAGTTGTAAGGCACAGAGGGATCATTGAGGACGCTGACACGGTCTGCTACGTACTCCTTCACCATCTTCCAAAACTTTTCCCTCCTTGTGACACTAGGCTGCGCATCAGGGTGAGGGTGCTGGCGGGGTGTCATGAAGGTGTCCCACGCCTTGGAGAGTGTTGCCCTGCCTTTGTCGGAACTGCTGTGTGCTCCCCTTTTCTCCCCTTCTCGGTTGGCCAAGGTAGCACGTACTCTGCCGCCAGCGTTGTCAGATGGAAAATTTTGGAGCAATTTTTCGACAAGAACCTTCTGGTATTGCACCATTTTGCTTGTCCTCTCCACCGGAGGAATGAGAGATGAGAAATTCTCTTTGTAGCGGGGGTCCAGAAGGGTGAACACCCAGTAATCCGTGTTGTCTAAAATGCGTACAACGCGTGGGTCACGGGAAAGGCAGCCTAACATAAAGTCAGCCATGTGTGCCAGAGTACCAACAGTCAAAATTTTGCTGTCCTCACCAGGAGGATGACTCTCAATATCCTCATCCTCTTCCTCCTCTTCTGCCCACCCACGCTGAAGAGATGGAACTAAAGTTCCATGGCTACACTCTGTAGCGGAGGCAACCGTGTCTTCCTCCTCCTCCTCCTCCTCCTCCTCCAATTGTCGCTGAGAAGACGAAGTGAGGGTGCTCTGGCTATCACCTTGTGTAAGCTCTTCCTCCCCCATTTCCACCTCTTCCACATGCAAAGCGTCGGTTTTAATTGTGAGCAGCGAGCATTTCAGTAGACACAGAAGTGGGATGGTTACACTGATAATAGCGTTATCGCCGCTCACCATCTGTGTCGATTCCTCAAAATTGCGTAAAACCTCGCAGAGGTCTGACATCCATTCCCACTCCTCACTTCTGATTACAGGAAGTTGAACGGAGAGGCGACGACCGTGTAACAGCTGGTACTCCACTACTGCCCTCTGCTGCTCACAAAGCCGGGCCAACATGTGGAAGGTGGAGTTCCAGCGCGTGCTCACGTCACACAGCAGCCGGTGAGCTGGCAATTGTAAGCGCTGCTGCAGCTTCAACAGGCCGGCCGAAGCTGTAGATGACTTACGGAAATGTGCACACACGCGGCGCACCTTGGTCAAGAGATCATGCACATTGGGGTAGGTTTTTAGAAATCGCTGAACCACTAAATTAAATACATGCGCTAGGCATGGTACGTGTGTGAGCTTGCCGAGCTCCAAAGCCGCCACCAAGTTACGCCCATTATCACACACAACCATGCCTGGTTGCAGGTTGAGTGGCGAGAGCCACTGCTCGGTCTGGTGACTAATCCCCTGCAACAGCTCTGAGGCCGTGTGCTGTTTGTCCCCAAGGCAGATCAGCTTCAGCACGGCCTGTTGACGCTTCCCCACTGCAGTGCTACACTGCTTCCAGCTACTGGCTGATGGGGGAGTGGCGCTGCGTGTAGAGAATTCGGAGGTGGAAACGGAGGAGGAGGAGCCAATAACGTAGGTGCTGGTGGAAACCCTGATGGAGGTAGGGCCCGCAATCCTCGGCGTGGGTAGCACCCGTGCCATCCCAGGGTCCGAGTCGCTCCCAGCCTCCACGACATTCACCCAGTGTGCCGTCAGGGAAATGTAGCGTCCCTGGCCACAAGCACTTGTCCATGTGTCAGTCGTTAAGTGGACCTTCCCAGTAACTGTGTTGGTCAGGGCACGGGTGATGTTACGGGACACATGGTGGTGTAATGCGGGGATGGCACACCGGGAAAAGTAGTGGCGGCTGGGGACCGCGTACCGAGGGACAGCTGCTGCCATCAGGCTGCGGAAGGACTCAGTGTCCACAAGCCTAAATGGCAGCATTTCGATGGCCAGTAATTTGGAAAGGTGTGAGGTTAGTGCTATGGCCTGTGGGTGGGTGGCTGGGTATTTTCTCTTGCGCTCAAATGCCTGGGGTAACGACATTTGGACGCTGCACTGGGACAGGGAAGTGGATGTGGTCGCTGATGGTGCTTCAGATGGTACAGGTGCAGGGCGGGAGGTATGCGGGCCTGCGCCTTCGACAGGCGATTGGCCGGCACCGAAAACAGGGGAAGAGGAGGCAGTGGTGTGGCCTGCAGACACAGATGGGCGATCCAGGCGTTCCTCCCACTTATTACGGTGCTTGGATGCCATGTGTCGGATCATGCTGGTGGTGGTGAGGTTTCTAGTGTTCATGCCTCGGCTCATTCTGGTGTGGCACAGGTTGCAAACTACAATTCTTTTGTCGTCCGCACTTTCCTTAAAAAAACGCCATACCGCGGAACACCTACCCTTTGGCAAGGTAGATTTACGCAAGGGGGTGCTCCGTGGAACATTTGCGGGCCGGTTTGGTGCGGTCCGCCTTCTTTCTGTAGCCACACCACTGCCTCTTCCAGCCTGTTGCGGTGCTGCAGATGGCTCACCCTCAGGACTGCTGTCATCGCTCGGCTCTACACCTTCCCAGGTGGGGTCAGTCACCTCATCGTCCACCAAGTCCTCCTCCACTTCCTCACTCTGATCATCCTCCTCATGTCTTGATCCCACCACATACTCAGTCATTGACAACTGTATAACATTCTCCTCAACAAGGTCTTGAGACGGAAATAGTGGTTGATTTAATGGCAACTGTGTCTCATCATCATCATCATCATCCACTACTTCCTTTGACCTTAAATGCCGTTCACATCTGTCATCTTCTTGTGATTGGGTACCCTCTAGAGGTTGTGAATCAGGGCACAAGATGTCATGTTCCTCTGCAAGCGTGCTTGGAGAGAGGGTCAAATGAAGGATTGGTGATGAGACGAGCTCCTCACTATATCCCAGTGTGGGATCACTTCTTTGACCAGACCGTGTATGGTGGGAGGAAGGATGATCAGAGTGAGGATTATGTTGACCAGACTCTTGGCTACTGAGAGTGGACTTGGTGGAAGACAGGGTGGTGCTTAACCGACTGGAAGCAGTATCAGCTGACATCCAACCGACCACCTGTTCGCAGTGGTCGGACCTCGAGAGTGATGTCCTGCGACGCCCTGTGAAATGAGACATGAAGCTAGGTATGGTGGATGTCTTTCTTTCTTGTGCTCTGGCA
This sequence comes from Rhinophrynus dorsalis, assembly GCA_037306005.1. Taxonomy (NCBI): domain Eukaryota; kingdom Metazoa; phylum Chordata; class Amphibia; order Anura; family Rhinophrynidae; genus Rhinophrynus; species Rhinophrynus dorsalis. Next base: position 162,237,380 of record CM074718.1, read on the forward strand.
CCAGGCACAGTTTCTCCGCGTCCTGACCCGTGCCCTGAACTATCAGGATCACGTCCACTTCCCCGTCCCTTTTTACCCGCCTTCTTCATCTTACACAGAATATGTGACTTTAATATTTGAGTTTGAAAACTTAACAGTATTTCTTCCTATTCTGCAACTGTGCAGAGTACACAGAATAGGCTGCTAAACTGCGGTGACGAACACAGAATGGAATATGTGACTTTAATATTTGAGTTTGAAAACTTAACAGTATTTCTTCCTATTCTGCAACTGTGCAGAGTACACAGAATAGGCTGCTAAACTGCGGTGACGAACACAGAATGGAATATGTGACTTTAATATTTGAGTTTGAAAACTTAACAGTATTTCTTCCTATTCTGCAACTGTGCAGAGTACACAGAATAGGCTGCTAAACTGCGGTGACGAACACAGAATGGAATATGTGACTTTAATATTTGAGTTTGAAAACTTAACAGTATTTCTTCCTATTCTGCAACTGTGCAGAGTACACAGAATAGGCTGCTAAACTGCAGTGACGAACACAGAATGGAATATGTGACTTTAATATTTGAGTTTGAAAACTTAACAGTATTTCTTCCTATTCTGCAACTGTGCAGAGTACACAGAATAGGCTGCTAAACTGCGGTGACGAACACAGAATGGAATATGTGACTTTAATATTTGAGTTTGAAAACTTAACAGTATTTCTTCCTATTCTGCAACTGTGCAGAGTACACAGAATAGGCTGCTAAACTGCGGTGACGAACACAGAATGGAATATGTGACTTTAATATTTGAGTTTGAAAACTTAACAGTATTTCTTCCTATTCTGCAACTGTGCAGAGTACACAGAATAGGCTGCTAAACTGCGGTGACACACACAGAATGGAATATGTGACTTTAATATTTGAGTTTGAAAACTTAACAGTATTTCTTCCTATTCTGCAACTGTGCAGAGTACACAGAATAGGCTGCTAAACTGCGGTGACACACACAGAATGGAATATGTGACTTTAATATTTGAGTTTGAAAACTTAACAGTATTTCTTCCTATTCTGCAACTGTGCAGAGTACACAGAATAGGCTGCTAAACTGCGGTGACGAACACAGAATGGAATATGTGACTTTAATATTTGAGTTTGAAAACTTAACAGTATTTCTTCCTATTCTGCAACTGTGCAGAGTACACAGAATAGGCTGCTAAACTGCGGTGACGAACACAGAATGGAATATGTGACTTTAATATTTGAGTTTGAAAACTTAACAGTATTTCTTCCTATTCTGCAACTCTGCACAGTACACAGAATGTGCTGCTACACTGCGGCGAAGCACACTGAATGGAATATGTGACTTTGATATTTTAGTTTGAAGACTTAACAGTATTTCTTCCTATTCTGCAACTCTGCACAGTACACAGAATGTGCTGCTAAACTGCGGCGAAGCACACTGAATGGAATATGTGACTTTGATATTTTAGTTTGAAGACTTAACAGTATTTCTTCCTATTCTGCAACTCTGCACAGTACACAGAATGTGCTGCTAAACTGCGGCGACGCACACTGAATGGAATATGTGACTTTGATATTTTAGTTTGAAGACTTAACAGAATGTGCTCTAATCTGCAACTTTGCACACTAAACAGAATGTGCTCTAATCTGCAACTTTGCACACTAAACAGAATGTGCTCTAATCTGCAACTTTGCACACTAAACAGAATGTGCTCTAATCTGCAACTGTGCACACTAAACAGAATGTGCTCTAATCTGCAACTTTGCACACTAACCAGAATATATTTTTTTTTTTTTTTTTTTTTTTTCCCCCCACACAAAATAACCTGCTGCCCCCACACACAGTAGTCCTAAAAAGGACTTTTGGTTCTTTTTTTTCACAATTTTGCTTTTTTTCCTCCCTACACTGACTTTCCCTTCCTATCCTCAGCTCTCCCTGGCTAAGACTGAGCCGAACTCGCTGGTCAGGTGCTATACAGCACCCGACCACGGGTTCTGGCCAGCCAATCAGTGTAATGCCAGCAGCCAACATGGCTGCTGGCATTACACTGATGTCAGAGCCTCCCTGCACGTTTATTGGCTGCGCAGCAGCCGCAAAACGTGCGGGGAGGAGACCCGAACATGGCGGGCGAGCACATGCGGTACTCGTACGAGTACCGCCATGTGCCGAGCAGAGCGATGCTCGAGCCGATCCGAGCATCGGCCGAGCATGCTCGCTCAACACTATTGCTAACCTTGACTTGCTCTATTTATTTACTCTGTCTGGTGTTATGATTCCCTGGCTTTTATCTGACTAACCTGTTGCCTTTTCTCCATAGTACCAGTTGCTCCTGGTTTGACCCGCGTGCCTTCCTCTCTGACCACTGCTCCGAATTATGGTTTCTGGTTTCTGGCTCACATCTACGTCTCTCTCCCCCCACTGCAGCTACATCTCTCCAATTGCCACAGACATCTCTGCAGTCTGCAGCAGTGCCTCGTTGTTTGTTCCGGTTCTCCCTCTCACCACGGTTGGGGACCAAGGTGTTGGGGACTGGTGTGTGTGAGTGTGGGTGGTTGGTGGTACGGCGTCCCTGCGGCCATCAGCACCCTGCTTCTTATCCACATTCTCCCCAGCGGCCTATCCCATCCTCATTGCCTAAGGGCAGCTCCCTCATAAGGTCATACCCCACTGGTGGAGGGGAATGGTACTGCTGACCTTAGAACAGCACTCCTCCTTCTCTAAGAGCCTCCAGTCCAGTAAGGGCATTTGGGGCTGTATGGATGGTCGTCCAGCATCCTCCTCGCTCTTGTTCCGTGTTAGCTGCCTTTCCTGATTTCTGTCACCAGCCCTGGGGGCCCCCTTAGCCGCTGTTTGAGTAGTGTTTGTAGGGGTGCTCCTGGTGGTCTGTCTGTGGGAAGCTATCTCTGGGCATTCTGTGGTGGTATTGGTGTTGGGAGTTATGATTTGCTCTCTTTGGAGTTTTGGTGTTCAGATTTAGTGCTGGTGGGAGTTGTCATTTCACTAGTTACAGAGCAGCTCTGTCTGACAAGTGTATTGTGGTAGTTTCCCGCAACCACACCTATTTGTTGTTTTGTAGGGTTCTCCAGGGGTGTTGGGGGTTTTACCACATTTCGTGTCTCTGACATCTATGATGTTCTGAATTTTGGGATTCTACTCCCAGGATTGGTCTGAGGTCTCCATCGGTTTATCTTATTCGCCATCCTGGTCTGAGCCCCAGCTCAACTGGGGTCGGACATCTGGCTTTCCGGCCAGCACCTTTACTTTCAGCCCTTGCCGCAGCAAAGTGTTTAGGGTAGCCGGCACCGCTCCCACACTTCGTTCCCTAGCTTTGCACCCTAGCTTCTCTTCACCTCACACTATTTATCCCGTAGACGTGACACACAGAGACTGTTTGGATAACTTTAGAATATGGTAATAAGATGGTCACTCATATAGTTGTGATCTATAGACCCCCAGGACAAGCAGAGGAGTTGGAGCAACTGCTCCTCAAGGAAGTAACTAAGATGCCTGTGAAAGGTGAGGTTATTATTATGGGGGACTTTAACCTTTCTGATGTGGACTGGAAAAACCAAGCAGCAGATTCACTCAGGAGTAGAGATGTCCTAAATTCTTTACAAGGATTAGCTCTTAGTCAATTAGTAGAAGAGCCGACTGGAAGGAAGCCACACTAGATTTATTATTTACTAATGGAGACTTGGTATCAGATGTAGCTGTAGGAGAGTGTTTGGGCTCCAGTGATCATCAATCTGTGTGGTTTAATATAAAGACAGAAGCGGAGCTGCGCCACACAAAAACAAAGCTTCTAGACTTTAGAAAGGCTAAAATGGAAACATTTTTATGTCAGTCTTTAACAATTTGGAGATCTTTAGATGGAGTTCAGGAGAAATGGGATTATCTGAAATGTGTTTTACTAAATGCAACAGAGCATTGCATTAAGCATGTCAGCAAGAGTAAAAGAAAAAGAAAACCATTGTGGCAAATATAGTAAAGGATAAAAAAGAAGCATTTAAGAAATATAAGCAGACACAGAAGGAACAAGATAGGCATCGGTACAAGACTAGGCTAAAGGAGGCCAAATGCATTATTAGATGTGCCAAAGCACACACAGAGGAAAAAATTGCCCAGTCAATAAAAAAGGGGGATAAAACATTTTTTAGATATATTAGTGAAAGGAAGAAAATTAATCAAGGAATAGTTAGACTGAAAACAAAAAAATGGAAACTATGTAAATGAAAATAAAGGGCTAGCTGACTGTCTCAATTAATATTTTTGTCCATTTTTTACAAAGGAAGATGAAGGGAAGGGACTAGTGTTGAGCGAGCATGCTCGGCCGATGCTCGGATCGGCTCGAGCATCGCTCTGCTCGGCACATGGCGGTACTCGTACGAGTACCGCATGTGCTCGCCCGCCATGTTCGGGTCTCCTCCCCGCACGTTTTGCGCCTGCTGCGCAGCCAATAAACGTGCAGGGAGGCTCTGACATCGGTGTAATGCCAGCAGCCATGTTGGCTGCTGGCATTACACTGATTGGCTGGCCAGAACCCGTGGTCGGGTGCTGTATAGCACCTGACCATCGAGTTCGGCTCAGTCTGAGCCAGGGAGAGCTGAGGATAGGAAGGGAAAGGCAGTGTAGGGAGGAAAAAAACAAAAATTGTGAAAAAAAAAGAACCAAAAGTCCTTTTTAGGACTACTGTGTGTGGGGGCAGCAGGTTATTTGGTGTGGGGGGAAAAAAACAAAAAAAAAAAAAAATATATATATATATTCTGTTTAGTGTGCAAAGTTGCAGATTAGAGCACATTCTGTTTAGTGTGCACAGTTGCAGATTAGAGCACATTCTGTTTAGTGTGCAAAGTTGCAGATTAGAGCACATTCTGTTTAGTGTGCAAAGTTGCAGATTAGAGCACATTCTGTTTAGTGTGCAAAGTTGCAGATTAGAGCACATTCTGTTAAGTCTTCAAACTAAAATATCAAAGTCACGTATTCCATTCAGTGTGCGTCGCCGCAGTTTAGCAGCACATTCTGAGTACTGTGCAGAGTTGCAGAATAGGAAGAAATACTGTTAAGTCTTCAAACTAAAATATCAAAGTCAGATATTCCATTCAGTGTGCTTCGCCGCAGTTTAGCAGCCTATTCTGTGTACTGTGCAGAGTTGCAGAATAGGAAGAAATACTGTTAAGTCTTCAAACTAAAATTTAAAAGTCACATATTCCATTCAGTGTGCTTCGCCGCAGTTTAGCAGCACATTCTGAGTACTGTGCAGAGTTGCAGAATAGGAAGAAATACTGTTAAGTCTTCAAACTAAAATATCAAAGTCACATATTCCATTCAGTGTGCTTCGCCGCAGTGTAGCAGCACATTCTGTGTACTGTGCAGAGTTGCAGAATAGGAAGAAATACTGTTAAGTCTTCAAACTAAAATATCAAAGTCACATATTCCATTCAGTGTCTTTCACCGCCGTTTAACAGCCTATTCTGTGTACTCTGCAGAGTTGCAGAATTATAAGAAATACTGTTAAGTTTTCAAACTCAAATATTAAAGTCACATATTCCATTCAGTGTCTTTCACCGCCGTTTAACAGCCTATTCTGTGTACTCTGTACAGTTCCAGAATTATAAGAAATACTGTTAAGTTTTCAAACTCAAATATTAAAGTCACATATTCCATTCAGTGTGTTTCAACGCCGTTTAACAGCCTATTCTGTGTACTCTGCAGAGTTGCAGAATAGTAAGAAATACTGTTAAGTTTTCAAACTCAAATATTAAAGTCACATATTCCATTCAGTGTGTTTCAACGCCGTTTAACAGCCTATTCTGTGTACTCTGTACAGTTCCAGAATTATAAGAAATACTGTTAAGTTTTCAAACTCAAATATTAAAGTCACATATTCCATTCAGTGTGTTTCAACGCCGTTTAACAGCCTATTCTGTGTACTCTGCAGAGTTGCAGAATAGTAAGAAATACTGTTAAGTTTTCAAACTCAAATATTAAAGTCACATATTCCATTCAGTGTGTTTCAACGCCGTTTAACAGCCTATTCTGTGTACTCTGTACAGTTCCAGAATTATAAGAAATACTGTTAAGTTTTCAAACTCAAATATTAAAGTCACATATTCCATTCAGTGTGTTTCAACGCCGTTTAACAGCCTATTCTGTGTACTCTGTACAGTTCCAGAATTATAAGAAATACTGTTAAGTTTTCAAACTCAAATATTAAAGTCACATATTCCATTCAGTGTCTTTCACCGCCGTTTAACAGCCTATTCTGTGTACTCTGTACAGTTCCAGAATTATAAGAAATACTGTTAAGTTTTCAAACTCAAATATTAAAGTCACATATTCCATTCAGTGTGTTTCAACGCCGTTTAACAGCCTATTCTGTGTACTCTGTACAGTTCCAGAATTATAAGAAATACTGTTAAGTTTTCAAACTCAAATATTAAAGTCACATATTCCATTCAGTGTCTTTCACCGCCGTTTAACAGCCTATTCTGTGTACTCTGTACAGTTCCAGAATTATAAGAAATACTGTTAAGTTTTCAAACTCAAATATTAAAGTCACATATTCCATTCAGTGTGTTTCAACGCCGTTTAACAGCCTATTCTGTGTACTCTGTACAGTTCCAGAATTATAAGAAATACTGTTAAGTTTTCAAACTCAAATATTAAAGTCACATATTCCATTCAGTGTGTTTCAACGCCGTTTAACAGCCTATTCTGTGTACTCTGTACAGTTCCAGAATTATAAGAAATACTGTTAAGTTTTCAAACTCAAATATTAAAGTCACATATTCCATTCAGTGTGTTTCAACGCCGTTTAACAGCCTATTCTGTGTACTCTGTACAGTTCCAGAATTATAAGAAATACTGTTAAGTTTTCAAACTCAAATATTAAAGTCACATATTCCATTCAGTGTGTTTCAACGCCGTTTAACAGCCTATTCTGTGTACTCTGTACAGTTCCAGAATTATAAGAAATACTGTTAAGTTTTCAAACTCAAATATTAAAGTCACATATTCCATTCAGTGTGTTTCAACGCCGTTTAACAGCCTATTCTGTGTACTCTGCAGAGTTGCAGAATAGTAAGAAATACTGTTAAGTTTTCAAACTCAAATATTAAAGTCACATATTCCATTCAGTGTGTTTCAACGCCGTTTAACAGCCTATTCTGTGTACTCTGTACAGTTCCAGAATTATAAGAAATACTGTTAAGTTTTCAAACTCAAATATTAAAGTCACTTATTCCATTCAGTGTGTGTCACCGCAGTTTAGCAGCCTATTCTGTGTACTCTGCAGAGTTGCAGAATAGTAAGAAATACTGTTAAGTTTTCAAACTCATATATATTAAAGTCATATATATCGTGTAAGATGAAGAAGGCGGGTAAAAAGGGACGGGGAAGTGGACGTGATCCTGAAAGTTCAGGGCGCGGGTCAGGACGCGGAGAAACTGTGCCTGGTGCCAGAGCACAAGAAAGAAAGACATCCACCATACCTAGCTTCATGTCTGATTTCACAGGGCGTCGCAGGACATCACTCTCGAGGTCCGACCAGTGCGAACAGGTGGTCGGTTGGATGACAGCTGATACTGCTTCCAGTCGGTTAAGCACCACCCTGTCTTCCACCAAGTCCACTCTCAGTAGCCAAGAGTCTGGTCAACATAATCCTCACTCTGATCATCCTTCCTCCCACCATACACGGTCTGGTCAAAGAAGTGATCCCACACTGGGATATAGTGAGGAGCTCGTCTCATCACCAATCCTTCATTTGACCCTCTCTCCAAGCACGCTTGCAGAGGAACATGACATCTTGTGCCCTGATTCACAACCTCTAGAGGCTACCCAATCACAAGAAGATGACAGATGTGAACGGCATTTAAGGTCAAAGGAAGTAGTGGATGATGATGATGATGATGATGAGACACAGTTGCCATTAAATCAACCACTATTTCCGTCTCAAGACCTTGTTGAGGAGAATGTTATACAGTTGTCAATGACTGAGTATGTGGTGGGATCAAGACTTGAGGAGGATGATCAGAGTGAGGAAGTGGAGGAGGACTTGGTGGACGATGAGGTGACTGACCCCACCTGGGAAGGTGTAGAGCCGAGCGATGACAGCAGTCCTGAGGGTGAGCCATCTGCAGCACCGCAACAGGCTGGAAGAGGCAGTGGTGTGGCTACAGAAAGAAGGCGGACCGCACCAAACCGGCCCGCAAATGTTCCACGGAGCACCCCCTTGCGTAAATCTACCTTGCCAAGGGGTAGGTGTTCCGCGGTATGGCGTTTTTTTAAGGAAAGTGCGGACGACAAAAGAATTGTAGTTTGCAACCTGTGCCACACCAGAATGAGCCGAGGCATGAACACTAGAAACCTCACCACCACCAGCATGATCCGACACATGGCATCCAAGCACCGTAGTAAGTGGGAGGAACGCCTGGATCGCCCATCTGTGTCTGCAGGCCACACCACTGCCTCCTCTTCCCCTGTTTTCGGTGCCGGCCAATCGCCTGTCGAAGGCGCAGGCCCGCATACCTCCCGCCCTGCACCTGTAGCATCTGAAGCACCATCAGCGACCACATCCACTTCCCTGTCCCAGCACAGCGTCCAAATGTCGTTACCCCAGGCATTTGAGCGCAAGAGAAAATACCCAGCCACCCACCCACAGGCCATAGCACTAACCTCACACCTTTCAAAATTACTGGCCATCGAAATGCTGCCATTTAGGCTTGTGGACACTGAGTCCTTCCGCAGCCTGATGGCAGCAGCTGTCCCTCGGTACGCGGTCCCCAGCCGCCACTACTTTTCCCGGTGTGCCATCCCCGCATTACACCACCATGTGTCCCGTAACATCACCCGTGCCCTGACCAACGCAGTTACTGGGAAGGTCCACTTAACGACTGACACATGGACAAGTGCTTGTGGCCAGGGACGCTACATTTCCCTGACGGCACACTGGGTGAATGTCGTGGAGGCTGGGAGCGACTCGGACCCTGGGATGGCACGGGTGCTACCCACGCCGAGGATTGCGGGCCCTACCTCCATCAGGGTTTCCACCAGCACCTACGTTATTGGCTCCTCCTCCTCCTCCGTTTCCACCTCCGAATTCTCTACACACACCGCCACTCCCCCATCAGCCAGTAGCTGGAAGCAGTGTAGCACTGCAGTGGGGAAGCGTCAACAGGCCGTGCTGAAGCTGATCTGCCTTGGGGACAAACAGCACACGGCCTCAGAGCTGTTGCAGGGGATTAGTCACCAGACCGAGCAGTGGCTCTCGCCACTCAACCTGCAACCAGGCATGGTTGTGTGTGATAATGGGCGTAACTTGGTGGCGGCTTTGGAGCTCGGCAAGCTCACACACGTACCATGCCTAGCGCATGTATTTAATTTAGTGGTGCAGCGATTTCTAAAAACCTACCCCAATGTGCATGATCTCTTGACCAAGGTGCGCCGCGTGTGTGCACATTTCCGTAAGTCATCTACAGCTTCGGCCGGCCTGTTGAAGCTGCAGCAGCGCTTACAATTGCCAGCTCACCGGCTGCTGTGTGACGTGAGCACGCGCTGGAACTCCACCTTCCACATGTTGGCCCGGCTTTGTGAGCAGCAGAGGGCAGTAGTGGAGTACCAGCTGTTACACGGTCGTCGCCTCTCCGTTCAACTTCCTGTAATCAGAAGTGAGGAGTGGGAATGGATGTCAGACCTCTGCGAGGTTTTACGCAATTTTGAGGAATCGACACAGATGGTGAGCGGCGATAACGCTATTATCAGTGTAACCATCCCACTTCTGTGTCTACTGAAACGCTCGCTGCTCACAATTAAAACCGACGCTTTGCATGTGGAAGAGGTGGAAATGGGGGAGGAAGAGCTTACACAAGGTGATAGCCAGAGCACCCTCACTTCGTCTTCTCAGCGACAATTGGAGGAGGCGGAGGAGGAGGAGGAGGAGGAGGAGGAAGACACGGTTGCCTCCGCTACAGAGGGTAGCCATGGAACTTTAGTTCCATCTCTTCAGCGTGGGTGGGCAGAAGAGGAGGAAGAGGATGAGGATATTGAGAGTCAGCCTCCTGGTGAGGACAGCGAAATCTTGCCTGTTGGTACTCTGGCACACATGGCTGACTTTATGTTAGGCTGCCTTTCCCGTGACCCACGCGTTGTACGCATTTTAGACAACACGGATTACTGGGTGTTCACCCTTCTGGACCCCCGCTACAAAGAGAATTTCTCATCTCTCATTCCTCCGGTGGAGAGGACAAGCAAAATGGTGCAATACCAGAAGGTTCTTGTTGAAAAATTGCTCCAAAATTTTCCATCTGACAACGCTGGCGGCAGAGTACGTGCTACCTTGGCCAACCGAGAAGGGGAGAAAAGGGGAGCACACAGCAGTTCCGACAAAGGCAGGGCAACACTCTCCAAGGCGTGGGACACCTTCATGACACCCCGCCAGCACCCTCACCCTGATGCGCAGCCTAGTGTCACAAGGAGGGAAAAGTTTTGGAAGATGGTGAAGGAGTACGTAGCAGACCGTGTCAGCGTCCTCAATGATCCCTCTGTGCCTTACAACTACTGGGTGTCCAAGCTGGACACGTGGTATGAACTGGCACTCTACGCCTTGGAGGTGCTGGCCTGCCCTGCCGCCAGCGTTCTGTCTGAGCGGGTATTTAGTGCTGCTGGTGGCATCATAACAGATAAGCGTATCCGCCTTTCCACCGACAATGCTGATAGGTTGACACTTATAAAAATGAACAAGGCCTGGATTTCCCCTGACTTCTCCACTCCACTGGAGGAAAGCCCCGGGGGAACATAAACTCACTTTATATATGTTATTTACAATGATGGGAATACTCTGTATTCCCATTCACCCCTTCCACCCCAAAAACGGGTATATGGTTGACTCTTAATCTTCTCATCCTCCTCCTCCTCTTCCATATGCCCTGGGATATAATTTTTATATAGGGCCAGCTCACCAGCGTGCCCTGGGATATAATTTTTATATAGGGCCAGCTCACCAGCGGGCCCTGTGATATAATTTTTGTATAGGGCCAGCTCACCAGCGGGCCCTGTTTGCCAATTTTTATATAGGTCAGCTCACCAGCGGGCCTTCTCATATAATGTTTTATTGGGTCAGCTCTCTAGCGGGCCCTCTCATATAATGTTTTATAGCGTCAGCTCACTAGCGGGCCTTCGCATATAATGTTTAGGATGGTCAGCTCTGCAGCAGACCCTCACCCATAATGTTTTAGATGGTCAGCTCAGCGCACGTTTCCATCTTAATCATGGCCTCAGTTCTGAAAATCAAGGAAATTTTTGGGAGAATTTGCCTCTGCGCACGTTTCCCTCTTAATCATGGCCTCAGTTCTGAAAATCAAGGAAATTTTTGGGAGAATTTGCCTCTGCGCACGTTTCCCTCTTAATCATGGCCTCAGTTCTGAAAATCAAGGAAATTTTTGGGAGAATTTGCAGATGATATACAAGTAAATATACAGCAAATACTGTTTGGTAACAATTTTTCGCCTAAAGTCGTTTTTATTTTCCTTTTTGTGTGTTTTACGGTCAGTCTGTAAAAATGGCGTAGTACGGGCGAAAGATCGTTCCCAGCAGCGATGTTGGAGTCCAAGGTGCATCCAGACATCCTCCCTATGCTGTCCCTGAACCATTTCTGTAGTGTTTCCATCTTTTTCTGCCCTTTTCCTATGGACCAGGCACCCTCCCCTCATCAGAGCAGGGGGTGCCTGGTGTAATGCTCGAGTCCTCCCATTGACTTCAATGGGGCTCGGGTGTTCGGCCGAGCACTCGAGCCTCAGGGGGTGCTCGGTCAGAGCACCCGAACATCCGAGCATTGGGGTGCTCGCTCATCACTAGAAGGGACCTCTGTTAGAAAAAAGAAATGGCAAGACATGGGAAACATGCATGTTTACAGAGTAAGAAGTTCTACTTCAAGTTTCTAAGGTAAAAATAGATAAATCAATGGTAACAGATGGAATACACCCGAAGTTAATAAATGTGTTCTGGTAAAATCTTTAACAGAATTATTTAATCAGTCACTATCGACATGAGTAGTTTCAGAAGATTAGAAGGTAGCAAATGTAGTACTGCTTCACAAAAAAGGTAGCAGGGAAGAGTCTGGTAACTACAGTCCAGTAAGTCTTACATCAGTAGTGGGAAAATTAATGGAGACTATGCTAAAGGAAAGAATTGTTGAATATCTAAATTTGAATGGCTTGCAAGATACCAAACAGTATGGGTTTACAGCAGGGAGATCTTGTCAAACTAACCTCATTTTTTGACTGGGTAACTAAAATAATAGCCCAAGGGGGAGCAGAAGATATAGTTTATCTAGATTTCAGTAAAGTATTTGACACTGTCCCTCATAGAAGACTCAATAATAAATTGCAGTGTTTGGGACTGGATGCAAAAACAGTTAAATGGATAAGACAATGGCTGAATGACGAAAGGAGTGTTACCATTGTGGTACCTCAGGGATCTGTACTGGGACCCATTCTTTTTAATATTTTTATTAGTGATATCGCAAAAGGTCTTCAAGGTAAGTTATGCCTCTTTGCAGATGATACAAAGATCTGCAATAGGGTAGACATTCCATGGGGGAATAAGCCAAATGACAAATGATTTAGGTAAATTAGAAGAATCGACACCTAGACTATTGTGTACAGTACTGGAGACCCCCATCTCCAGAAGGATATAGATACTCTAGAGAAAATTCAGAGAAGGGCTACTAAAATGGTGACTGGTTTACAGGCAAAGAAATATCAGGATAGACTAAAGGATCTGAACATGTATAGCTTGGAGGAGAGAAGAGAGAGAGGGGATATGATAGAAGCATTCAAATAAATTAAGGGATTCAACAAAGTGCAGGATGAAAGTACATTTCAAAGGAGTAAAAATGTTGGGATAAGAGGCCATTGTCTAAAACCAGAGGGACACAGGTTTCGACGTAATGAAAGAAAGTTTTACGTCACTGAGAGGGTAGTAGATAAGTGGAATAGCCTACCTGCAGAAGTGGTAGAAGTTAATACAGTGACAGAATTTAAGCATGCATGGGATAGGCATAAAGCTGTCCTTAAATTAAGAAAAGACCAAGGACCAAAAAAGGTTTTAGGTTTTTACAGTAGGAAAATGTACATCATGGGTCCAACGTGAGATAAGTACCCATGCTGTACATGTACGTCATGGATTTCCGGGCTCCCTGCCAGGCTTCATGCTGTTTGGGGAGCCCTGAATCGGATTGTAAAAAAAAAAAAATGCTCCGTCATACTTAAGTGACGGCCGCACGTGTGTGCGCCGGTCCTTAAGGAATTAAAACCATTGTTTCTAAATTAATGAAGAGGGCAGCATGGCAAATACTAACATTTTGGCTACTGCAGGTGCACTTTGAGATTATTTATGTGCAATATTTCTATGACCTCAGTAATTGATGGTTGGCTGCACATACAATACCTTTCTATCCTCAATGTTTTAACTACAAGATTACTAGCAGTGACGGAAGTAGGAGTGGGCGATAGTGAGAAAAATTTCCTGCATGATTTTTCAAGAAAAACAGCCGATTTTTCGCTTTTTTCGCTAATGTTTTCTCTTTTTCTCCAGTGCAAAATTTTCATCCTTTTCATCTATTCTAGCATATTTTTTGCCTATTCCAACACATTATTCTCCTATTCTAACACACTTTTCGCATAGTCTAACACATTTTTTGCCAATTCAACACATTTTTTCCTATTACAACACATTTTTTTCAAATTTTTAATATGGTGCAACATTTCCCAGCACAATATGACTTCTTCTGAGGGCTGTAGTGGAGAAATAAGTAACTGGAAGTCAAAGCTGTGAGTGCTACAGCAACATATACCTTGAAAAATGTGTTAGCATGTAGAGTGCATTTGTCCTTTGCCCACAACTTCCTGCCTAAGTGACACTGGCACGTATCCATGATGATGTCAAGTGATTACAAAAAAAAATAAAGTACATCCTACAATGTGGCAGATGTGTATGGTAGTGGTGGTGGGGGACTGGCATGGTATGATTGGAGGGACCTTGACAAACTGCACCAACCCAGGGAGGAGAGGGATCATCATAATTTATTGCACATGCTGCAGCAATGATTGCTACAGTCAGTTTTTACACTAACACTTTGCTCCCACGCCCCTGCACTGCTCCACCTTTCCCCCTCCAGCTTGTGCATTTGCTAGACATTACTCAACTACTGTGTGTATTTTTAATCTCTACAGTACACAGCTGATGGAGTGTGATGTCTTGCCTTGGCTCTCAACAAAATTCTCAATGTCATCTGCTGTCTATCAAGTCTGCCTCAGTCACAGAGGTCCTAGTCTGCTGTCTAATATATTTATTTGTTTAATTATTTTTTTTTATTTTATATTTTTTAAGTTGTCCACCACATCTTATCACAGTTAGTCCCAAAAAAAGATATGTAACTAAAAAACAAAACTTCTTTCCCCAGAGACAATAAAAGTAAAATCAGGAAGCAATTTAGACCCCAGCTGCCACTCAGTTACACCAAAATTTGGGGTATTTTGGGTCAACCTCCTTCCTCCCTTCTTCTCCCCATTGTGCCCCCAGACTCCCCTAATACAGAGAACAAATGTCCTACCTAAATGACTCCCTAAACTAAGCTTCAATTTCCCTTTATTTGCCTATCTTCTCTATCTCAAAAACATGCTGCTCTCCTCTTACAAACACAGAATGGCTGCTGTGAGAGCCTGACAGCCTTTTATATGGCTGTAGAAAACTTTTGTGACGTGGAGAAAATTTTTTCTACCCATTGATTTCAATGCAATGAGCTAGGCCAAAAAAGCAGGAAAAAAGTGGAAAAAACAGCACTTTTCACTGGAAATTTTTCACCAAGAGGAAAGTGCCATTTTTCATCGATTTCAGTTTGAGGCGAAAATTTTTGCCCATCCCTAGACAGAAGTGCTGGTGGTGGAGATGGTGACAGCAGGCACTCTATGATTCTTGTTAACTCCTACTACTAACTCAGAGTCATCCCCCTCCATAATGTGCACTTGCATAAAAGCAGCACTATGAGATGTTGGTGTTATTGTTAAGGAATATAATGTTGTCTCACCTCCTGACAAGTCAAAGAACTCACTGTAAAATTGTACACCTGGGAAAGGCATGGCAGATTCATGGCAAAGTCGATGTATTTGTGGTGGATTCAAAGGGATATAGGGGAGATTACTTCTTACTACATATGTTATAATGCACTCAGCAAATATGCCATCATATTGCCAACCTGAACCTTGATTGTCCCTTAGTCTATCTCCTCCATAGAGAAACCAACTGCATCATAAGGGACAAATAAAAATTTCCTCAAGTCTCATTGATTTTAATGAGAAAGGTCTCCAACTCATTGAGAGTTATACAAACCATCACTTTGCATTCTAGCACTCCAGGGATTAAAAACCCAATTTAAATGAATAGCAATGTTTGTCCAGTTCTACTTATTGAATCAGGCAGTTGTGCTGACTGTAAATGAAACTATACTTTATGCCATAGCAGAGCATGTTCAGTAGCACACCCAGCCTTGTGGTTATTCATGGAACCTTGATGATTGGCTGACAGGTTGCAGAAGCACGTTCAGTAAAAGAGATTAGGATTGCAGAAGCATTCAGTACAACTCTCATCTCTTGGTAAAGGAAGTTCTGTGGCTTTGTATTTGTGTTGTATTACTTTTACAAGATGAAAAAAGAAATCAGGGTGTGTCAACAAACTTTCATTCTACTTTTTTATTCAGGTAAGTATTTGTAATCTTATATATTTAGGTAACTCTTTATAATGTTTATGGGGAAAAATACAAATTAAGGTTTAAAGTTTAACATTTTTTAGCATCTATACCTGCTTTGCAAACTGCTGTTTTTTAGAAGAGGTGACAATTATATATGTGTGTGTGTGTGTGTGTGTGTGTGTGTGTGTGTGTGTGTGTGTGTGTGTGTGTGTGTGTGTGTGTGTGTGTGTGTGTGTGTGTGTGTGTGTGTATGTGTGTGTGTGTGTGTGTGTGTGTGTGTGTGTGTGTGTGTGTGTGTGTGTGTGTGTGTGTGTGTGTGTGTGTGTGTGTGTTTTGTTTTTTTATTGTTCATCATCACATACTTTAACCCCTTGGATGCTGGGGAGGTATCCAACAAACACATCCCTCTATTTCATTCTGTTAATATTTTGTTTTCATGGGGTAGGAGTGGGAGATTATATATTACCAAATGATAACGTGTATTACATACTTGAAAACACAGTCATTGTTTTGAATGAAATGTTGTGCTTCCAGCTATGTAATACATTTATTAGCAGGGCTGGCCCAAAACATTGTGCTGCCTGGGTCCAACGGTGAAATGCTGCCCACACCCACCAAAACCACGCCTACTATGTTCTGAAGACCTAGAAGCTTATGGACAAAAGAGGTTGATGTAATTCTGGAGCAAAGCAACTGCTCGATAGCAAACTAACACTTTCATCTATTTGTGTCTTTTAACTCCTTGAATGCTAGGGTGGTTTCCAACGCATTGCTGAGCCTCCCTGGCATTCAAGGGGTTAATAGACCTGTGTAAATCAATTTTTGGTTGCTTTTGCTCCAAAACAGAAATTCTTTTTCATAGTAGATCAGCCTTTAAAATCCACATTGCGTCGGGAGAGAAAAAAATCACCTGCACTTCTATAGGCTGAACAAAGTAAGTAGCTACAGTATGTCAAGGTACTGTATCAATAAACAATGTACAAATGTCCAAGCCAACTGACTGTGACTACTGCAGGTAATAAAAAAGTGTACAGACAATACTTCTACATAAATGGCTGTAATAACCAGCATTCAGATCGATAGGAGGCAGCTTCTGCTGCTCCTTGAACATTTTAAAGGAGCAGTAAACTTTTTATTATGAAAAAATACATATTATAGGATGTTACCTGTTTAGTAAAATATGGGTACTCCCACTGCTGAAAGATGCATATTTCTAGAGTTATTACTATTTAACCCTTTGAGTGCCAGAGGGGTATGGAACGTATTGCAAAGCAATGCGTTCTGTACCCCTCTGGCACTCATAGGGTTAAACTTGTGTTGTTGTTGTTGTTGTTTGTTTTTTTTAATTAGCAGTTCCTTCTAGTGGTAAGATTCCAAATACTTATTCTGTTACATTTTAATGGAGAGGAAAGTCAGCGACGTACAGTTCTCCATAGAATGTAATAAAAACTGCCTGTCACTTCCTGTCAGTTAGACTATCAGGAAGTAAATGCACAGTAAAATTCACTAACTGAATATTTGAACTCTTACAAATCCTATATTATAATTCACTAACTAAGTTTGTCAGAAGCCATCATGCGCAGTAGAGACGGCAGCGCGTGCTGCCCGTGCCATAGCTGATACGAAGCAGGGCTCTCTGAATTCAGACCACAGTCCTCTCTACACACTGGAAGGTGCGCAGAGAGGACTACAGTCTGAATTTGGAGTGCCCTGCTCCGTATCAGCTGACTGCACCGCGATGTTGCTGGGTGGCACTGTGGTCCGTGTACACAGGCTCTTCAACTAGTTCAGCTAATAAAACAACTGACAGCAGTGGGAATGCTTGTCCCTGCTCAAGCACACTCTGGTTTCAGCTCTCCTGGGATTTTCACACAGAAAGACAATACTCCGACTTATTATAAAAGTATCGCATTTATTTTAAATTAAATGATGCAAACAAGCATCCAAATTAAAATATGTTCACACAATGTACATGTGAGTAGTGACTCTAGAGGGATTGAAGTGGGAGATATCCATTCTTATATACTACTCTGAGGCGCCCCTCTCTCTCTTTCTGTTTGTGTCTATAACATACAGGTTTTCATTTCAAAACGTTTACTACTGCTTTAATTCTGTCTTAAGAGAAAAGGAAGAAAGCTAGGGCTCCTTACCAGCAATTTGGGGTGGCGTTGGTGTGGCAGGCAGCAGGGTGAGAGCCTCATTCACTAGTATGCTGGCATTGGTTAGTAACTGTGTGCTGCTGTCACTTGTTTTCCACCCACAATATAAGTGTTCAACACCTCCTCCTAGGCAGTATCTACGTCACTCTATCTGGGGCTCCATTCCACAGCATCACTTTTAACTCTGACATACATAGACATATATGTGCTGCAGTGCTCCTGTCCCTGCTTTTTCACTCTGCAGAACAGCCAGTCAAGGAGAGGGGAACATCATGACAATAATCTCTTCTCTCATTGGCCAGTGGTCCATGTCAGATAGACACACAGTTGTGTGTCCAGGTAGAGTCCGACTCCATGGTGGTGACAGGCAAGTGCAACTCTCTGTTGCTAGTGGCTCTGAAAGTAGGGAGGCAGAGAAGTGCTTACATTACCTGCCATGTTAGTACCAGCACAGTTATAGAGGAGGGGCTGGCTGACCTATTGTGTAGGTGGCACTGCTGGCATACAGTGGTTTCATTTCAGGACTGTTATTGTTACTGTCACCAATTGGGGTGGCAAGTTGCCACCGGGACCTATGTAAGGGCCGGCTTTGTTTATTAGTAGGAAAAAAGACCTTGTTATTGGGTACAAGATTCCTGGCTTTGAGTGCTCTGGGGGAATTATCTACTACAGTTTGATCATTTAACGTTGGGTAATAAAATGCGTTATGTAATAAGACTAGAAGTGCTTGCCCTGATTTGGCCATGTTTGGAGAGGTATACCACCCCACATGACAGACATGTGGCCAGTAGAGTGCCTTGGCTGTCTTTTACTATGTGTGTTTTGTTACAGGCAAACTCTTCATGCCATTTCCATCAAAAGTTACAAATGGGATTAATGTTCTTTATGTAAATAATAAACAATAATTTGATTTAACTTTATTTTGTTAACAGTATCAGTCATCCTCCTATATAATAGTAGGATGTTTGTCAGAAGCCGTCATGCGCAGTACAGACTGCCCGCTCTGCAGTCATGTGCAGTACTCACTGCCCAAATGCGCCAAGGCTGATACGGTGCAGGGCTCTCCAAATTCAGACCGGAGTCCTCTCTGCGCAACTTCCTGGGACTGCTTGGTCCCAGGAAGGTGCGCAGAGAGGACTATGGTCTGAATTCGGAATGCCCCGCTCCGTATCAGCAGTGGCGAGTTCGGGCTGTCAGTATTGCGCATGACTGCAACATAACCAGTGAGAAGACAGGCTCTGGGCACCAGCGAGGTTGCTTGGTGGCACTGTGGCCCATGTTCACGGGCTTTAAAACTAGTTTTATATAAGATACATACTATAAATATACAATAAGAAGAGTTTCTGTTACATTCTTTTAACATGTACATACATCTGAATATATTTATATATATATATATATATATATATATATATATATATATATATATATACACATATATATAATCACACACAATTGAAAATTTAATTGTGCAGGATCTGCACCACATACTCTTCTGAGGCTCATTTTTTAAAATGGCTTAATGTTTTGAATAAAATCAGATAATATACACTTTTCTGTTAAATAAAATGTAACAGGGAATGGATATGAAACATTGGAGAATATGCATAATAGTGTTGCAAACATATATTGTTACTATTTTCCACATAAAAATTGACTGCATGTATATATAACTGTGTTTGCACTGTTGCACAGTTATTTTGTCCTCCATCTTACCTTGGTGTAATCACAGTAATGTCATCCTATGTAAAATATATGTAGAAAATGTCACAATGATTGAAGAAAAGATTCAGAAACATAAGCATGTGTAAAACAGGAAAACATATTCATACTTATGATCTAATTTAAACAGCATGCTAAACCCATTATTGTGCTTTCCTTAGATCATTTTGAGTAATTGTCATTTTAGGTTTTATATTGTGTAATATATGCCAAAACTGAAACTAACCCTTCAAATTAACTCTTTGAGCACTAGAGAGCAATTCACTGTTGGATTATTCTCTGATGCTCAACGGGTTAAGGGCAATAATTATTTATATACTGTACATGGGACCATATATTTCAAGACAAAACTTGAGCAACAGTGTTTCTGGATGACTATCTATGAGGTAAATTATGTGTCTCAACTGATTAGCCCTCTGGAAAGTATGGTTCTTTTATTAACATGGCATGCAAAGAAGAAATGAAGTAGTTCTAGGGCAAAAGCAACCATATGGAATCAAAAAATGTCCCAATATTTATTTGTTCGAGATCTCTCTAGCACTCTAGGGGTTAAAAGCCTCATTTAACCCTTTGAGTGCCAGAGGGGTGTGCAAAGCAATGTGTTGCATACCCATCTGGCACTCAAAGGGTTAAATCAGTGTGAACTGTTTATTTGTTCTCTATGGTATGGTTGGTTTACCTCAGAATTCCCCCATTTTCTTTATACAAACTCCCTCTAGTCCACTAATATGAAAACATTGCATGGATATCAAACTTTGGGCCATAATCAATACATTAAAGATGGGCTATACTGGAGCAAACCAATCAGGTAATGGGGGAAACATTCCCCATTCATTTAAATGGGGCTTTAAACCCCTTCAGTGTTATTGTGGTCTCCAATACCTTGCTTTGCAATGCATTGAATTCCTCTTTAGCATTCAAGGGGGGTATTCACTGAGGCATGATAAAGAGGTGAAAAAGTGGAGATGACTTCTCCAATGATATCACTTCTCCAAGTCCTATGTTATTCTATGGAGCCAATGCACTAATATTTCTCCCGCTTTGAAGATCTCAGTGCATACGTAGGAACTGTAGAAGTGATATCACTGGAGAAATTATCTCTGCATTATCACCTCTTTATCACACCTTAGTGCATAACCCCCATGATGTCAAAACAGATTTTAAATCAAAGAATAATTTTATTTTCTCCCTTTAGCTAATTGACTAGGGCCCTTTATTGGTAACTGTTTTTGTTTTGTTTGGTGTGATGGGGGTGGGGTTATTTTTTACATCTAACTAGCTTGCATTTTGCTTATCTGTAGCTGTGCAGAAAACTGTCAGATGGAACATGCATACAGGATTATTAGAAAGGGGAGGTATACTATGGTAGGGCTAATCAGTTGTGCAACCTCAAGCTAAGACAATGCTTCCCAAGTGTCCCTCTGTAGGACCTAGATCCATCTGTCCCTCTTTCCCATCCTGCAGTCCCTTTTTTAGCAGATCAGACTGTGCAGTGTGTATATAAGTGTATCACATTGCTCCACAGCAATAAAACTCATATTAATGTTTAGTACAGACTTCAGTATATATGTTTATATATTAGTCTGTGTAAATAAAGTACTTTGGTCTTGATCATGAAATAACCTTAACATTTTTGGTAATGCCCCACCCACCAGTCACACCTCCAGCAACACCTCCTAAAACACAAGTGTCCCTCTTTGGCCATTTGAAATGTTGGGACGTTTGGGGGACTACTACTCCCATCATCTACAAGAGGCCATTGGATGATAGGAGGAGCTGTATTCAAATGACTTCTGGAGGTCACCTGAGGATGATGGGAGTTGTAGTCCAACATCAACTACAGATTGCTTACCACTAACAAAGACAAACACACAACACAAACAAATGTGTCTCCGTCTTGTAAATACTAAAGGTTTATTTCTCACTTACATGATAGGGGCAAAAAAGTGCAAAGGGGGGTTTCCGGGCAACTAGAAAACCCCTCTTGGTTTACTTTTTCTGTAAGTGCTTAGATGTGCCTTCACACTTCCCCTAATATGTACATTTTTAGGATATTTTCATGTGAATACGAATGCTCAATGAGTGGCCCATTCATTTTTAAGAGGAATTGTCACCTTAAAATAGCTTAAAGGTAACTTTGAAACATCCTGTTAAAATAAAGCCCATGTCTACCTATACACCATAAATGTTATATAAAGATAAACAATACCTGATTGTATGTTATCAAGGACTCTGTCATAGTGCTGTTTAACATAGGAGATACCTGCCCTCGTTGTTACAGACCCCCCCCCCATATTAATAAATTGCCTCTGTGGACAACCCCTGTGTAGTTAACACCTTGATTGCCAAAGAGGCGTGCAACTTTCTTTGCACACTTCTCTGACAATGAAAGGGTTAAACGGATTTAACACTATGATGCAAATGCTTTGTGTGCGGGGTTTGCACACATGTAGCACTCACAGCATTTAACCCTTGGTGTATCTGACTTGTAATTATAAAATATATATAGAACAAACATTATAGTACTGCAAGATCCCATATATTACATTCTTTTGTTGATTTTACCCACCCTTACTTTATTAACCCTTTCACTACTCCCATACTGAAAAATGGGGTGGGTGCTGGAGGAAGACTGCAGTGCATTTGGAGTATGCCAGGAAATAGGTGAGGTCAGAGAGCAGCTGCTGGGATGGGAAGAGCTTAAGCTGTACATGGAGGGTTGACAAAATATTAGGTCCATCCTCAAGTGTGCTGTGACGTATGAGAGACAGGAGGGACTGAGGCTCGCCCACTCCTCCACAACTTAGAAGTTCCTGTGGCTCCTGTTAGAAGCACTGAGTTCAATAACCGTATAAACCATGCAATGCAACCATACTCATCCAGGGCTTTAGCTGAGTGAGAGAACCTAAAAAAAAAACAGTTGACCACAGTTCCTGTGCAGCTGCAACTATCGTCATATAAAATGGTTGTAAGAGCAGACAGATAACAGAAGGGGACAATCTTCTTCCTAGGAGAACAATGAAGGCCCTGCCTTGACACGTTTTTCAGGTTTTTCCCTTATCTTAATTGAAGATTGTCCCTCTCTGCAGTCTACCTGGGCACCTCCCTTCTGATCTGGCTGAACAGTGTGACATCAGTAAAAGGGGCTGGAGGGGGATACTTTTTCATTGAATTACTCTTGAACTACAACTCTGACAGAATTGAAATAACACTCTCCAAAGTCCAAATACTATGATGATTAATTAGAGCTGCTTTTATTATGAAACATTACTATCCCTTTAATCTTAATCTGTCATGGTCTCCATGTAAGATTGCCATTTTTGTTCATAGGGTAATATAAACTCCTCCTAGAAGAGAAACTCATTCATCAAGGGGTTTCATTTGATCCCGTATTGCCCAGATTTGTTGTGTGACTTGCCAATGGGTTTAGAGGAGCCTACATAGCAACCAGAAAAAAATGACCATTTAGAAACTAAACCCCCTGTAAGGGATCCCAGAACCTCTTTCACCCCACCAAGGAACACATTTTAAACAATTACTTACACCCTGAGTTCCACATAATTCACCCAAACAAATAAAGTAAGTAAAAACACAACATAACCACCACATTTAAAAAATGTAAAAAGAAAGTTAACACCCCATCTTAGTTCTGCCTGGGTCATCTCCAAGCCAGGAAAAATAAAGAAAAACAGGGATTGGATGTTATTTGGCCAATTCCTGTCTACATTTTTTCCACTGTTTCACAGAATTTGCACTCTAGTAACCACAACTCCAACCAATCACAAATGAGGAGGATGGTATCATGCATTTGTGATACTTGAACCCTTTCTCTGTTCTCTTATTGAATTGTGGAAGGAGTCACATGCATGCACAACCCATTCCTCCTCATCTGTGACTGGCTGGTAAGTGGATTGGCCCAGGCAGGACTGTTGGGGGAAGGGGGTCTTTTCGCATTATTATTTTTTCACAGTGGTCAATGAGTGAATGTGACAGAGTGTTTTTAGGGATTTTTTATTTGTTTAGGCAAATTATGTGGGGAACAAGGACGTTGCGGACACCAAAGGACCTCCTACATAACTGGGAATGTGAGGGTGAAATGGTACCAGGGTTTGCATTTTTTTTTACCTTAGTAGTTAACCTTTCCATTGTTGGAGCTGCAAGATCAATGCAGTCTGGAAATAGAGGGGTTAACCATAGGAGATGTTGATTTAGGGAGGCTCATAGTTGTAGAGTAATGAAGGATAAGCCAGACCGATGTTCCCCCTAACCTAATTGTCTTTTCAAGTAGGCTGTTAGCAACCAGGAACCACTAAATATAATTGTTTTTTTTTTATATGACCCCTGCTTGCATTAAAGTATTTTGAGGAGCTGAGAACCTGTATGTGAAGATCCACATGACACGCAATGAAGCAGTGCAAGCTGGGGTTTTCTTCATCAGTAGCTCCCTGGAAGATGGAGAAAACTCCACCATTCCCCGGGCTACTGCACGGAAAGTGGATCTTCCAAGACAGTTCTCCTGCCCTTCACTATAGTTAAACCCCCAGAGTGCCACATATTGCAATGTAATGGGTTGGATACCTCTGTGAGACACAAAGTTTAAGGTGAGCAGGGGGCAAAGACAGCAAGGAAAATCCATATCAGAAAAGGACAAGGGAGTACAACTGTACTGGTCTCAGCCCTTTGGGAGACCCAGTTAGGCAGGACTTCTGTAGGACAGGGGCTAAGCTATTGTGCCTCATTGCCTAATTTTTCCGTTCTTGCCTTTTCTTTTCCCTGTCCTTTGTGTTATTAAAAACAGTGCCTCTTACTTCTACCCAGTCTATTTATCTCCCCTTGCATCTTAAATCATTCCCCTTGTCTTTCTCCATCTTGGGTATTTCTCTCCAAGCCTCTATCCCATGCCTTTTTCACCCCCATGTCCTTCAGTTTCACTCCAGGTCACTTTGTCCTCCCTTGCCTCTTTTGTTTTCCCTCCCTTGCCTTCTTTCTTTCTTTCTTTCTTTCTTTCTTTCTTTCTTTCTTTCTCCTCTTTTTTCTTTCTCCCCCTTTGCCTCTTTCTCTCCCACCTTTCCTCTCTCTCTCTCTCCCCCTCTTGCCTACAACATATAAAATAAATGTAGATTAATTCTGCAGTAAACCACCTGTATCATAATCTGATTTAAATGGCACTATACCATACAAGTGGATACAATCAATGGTAATTTTAAGATTTTTCATTTGTCCCCTATGGTGCAGTTGGTTTGCTCCAGAATTCTTCAATGCCCCTACTGTCCTGTAATATATACATAAGATATGATACATACGTACCCGATAGGTTATGAATGCCTATTGCATTTAAATATATTATTGCTGTTGTTTTTACCACATACTGCAATATTCAGAAAGTTAACACATATGTAATGGAAGTCTATTGTATGTTATGCATAGCTATCCATTATGTATAGGATTTCTACATATAAAATCTACTGTATGCCGTACTCCTATTTATTTGTAAGCTCTGTGGTATCACTAAATTAGCTCCATTTCTATTGTAAGTTCTGTGGTATCACTAGTGAAGCTCCATTTCAGGTGTACATTTGTGGTATCACTAGTGTAACTTCATTTCAATTGTAAGCTCCATGACATCACTTTCATTTTGTTTGCAAGATCGGTGGTGCCCCTAGTGTTACTCTATTTCAGTTGTAAGCTCTGTGATCTATTTGGTATAACTAGTTTAGCACAGTTTCAATAATAAGCTCTGTGATTTCACTAGTGTAGGTCTATTTGAAATATAAGATCTGTGGTATTACTACTATAGCTCCATTTGAATTGTAAGCTCTGTGTTATCACTGGTGTATCACCATTTCAATTGTACCATCTATTGTACCATTAGTGTAGCTGTGTATCAGTTGAAAGCTTTGAGGTATCACTAGCATTGCTCCATTTCAAATGTAAGCTCTGGCATCCCTAGTCTAGTGATTAATCATTTGTAAGATCTATGTATCAGTAGCATACCTCAATTTAAGCTGTAAGCTCTGTGTATCAAGTATAGCATCATTTTCGTTTTAACCCCTTAACAACCGACCAATCCAGGGCGTGCAAGCGCTATGGACAACAGAGTTTTTTTCTTATTTTGTGCAATGATTTCTGGGATGGCAGAGCAGCGTGCAGTCGCGCTGTTGTCCCAGAATTCCATGATGTGCCAGGGCTGTCACCAGTCCTTAATGCAAATCCACCTGTGAAGGTCCTGGCACAACACCGGTCCTTAAGGTGTTAAAATATGTGGCATCACTAGTGTAACTATATATCAGTTGTAAGCTCTGTGGTAGAGCTAGTGTAGCTATATCAGTTGTAAGCTTTGTGTCATCTCTGGTATAGCACTGTTTTATTTGTAAGCTCTGTTATCTTATGCTAAATCAGCTGTATGCATTGTGTTGTCATATATAGAATATAACTCAAAGTTAATAATAGGATTTCCATATTACATAGAATTTGAAACGTAGAATATGACGGTAGATAAGAGCCATTCACCCTTTCTAGTCTGACCATTTTCCTACTGTAAAAACCTCAAATCTTATTTGGTCCCTGGTCTTGTGTTATGTTCAGGGCAGTCTTATACCTATCCCATGCTTGCTTAAATTCCGTCACTGTATGAACTTCTACCTCTTCTGCTGGTAGGACAATCCACTTATCTACTATCCTATCAGTGAAGTAAAACTTTCTTACATTACATATAAACCATCTGTGCCTCTAGTTTTAGACTATGGCCTCTTGTCCAAACATTTTTACTTCTTTGAAATGTAATTTCCTCATGCACTTTGTTGAATCCCTTCATCTATTTTGATGTTTACATCATATCCCTCTCTCTTTCTCTCTCTTTCTCTCTTTCTCTCTCTTTCTCTCTGTCTCTCTCTCTCTCTCTCTTTCTCTTCTATCCTCCAAGCTATAAATGTTCAGATCCTTTAGTCTATCCTGATATTTATTTTCCTGTAAACCATTTACCATTTTAGCAGCCCTTCTCTGAATTCTCTCTAGAGTATCTATATCCTTCTGGATGTCTCCAGTACTGTACATAATACTCTAGGGGGTAGATTTAAAGGTAGGAGTTAACTTAGCCGGTAAGACGAAAGTGAATACCGGCTGTTAAACTAACATGTTTAACAAGGTATTTAAAGGCCCTACCAGCTAAAACCCCAAAAGACGTTAAGCCACAAAAAACAGTCTTATGGCTGAACGTCCTTTTTGTGCGTTTAGTTCCCAAAACACCGCTAAAAGCAGCGATATTGGGAACTGAACAGCAAAAAACAATTAACTATGGGTGCTTGGCAGTATGTCAATCAGATCGTTAACTGATCCATGTTACACTTACCTGTCATTCACTGTCCTTCTGTCTTCTCTTCTTTCTTCCGCCTTCTCTTCAATCTTCTCTCTTCTCTCTGTAAAATAAAATAAAATAATTAATACCAAGCATGAACAAGACATTCCTTAACCCTTTGAGTGGCAGAGGGGTACACAACGCATTGCAAAGCAATGTGTTGCGTACTTCAATGGCACTCAAAGGGTTCAATAGTATTGCATCATAAATATTCCCATATGACATGCCTCCTTGTAATGCCCCAAGGAATAAACATACCAATAAATAATATGATCCATATAGACAGAATTAAATGTCATCCATTAATGCCCAGTGTGAGAACTTAGCTTAATTGTTAATGTCTCCTCCTCTTGGAGCGGCCGCAAAGGCGGTGGCAGCGTAGACACAAATGTCCAACGTCACTCCCCTTCAGCTGTGTATGGGCCAGTGCCTGTAACACACTGAGGGCATTTGTAGTGAGCCTGCCTTTATATATGGGCAGGCTCACTTCCATTTTCCTCACAGCCATTGGCTGGGATGTTCTTCACATCCCAGCCAATCATTTTAAAGAACAGCTGCTCGAATCTGATTGGTTGGGATGTGAAGAACATCCCAGCCAATGGCTGTGAGGGAAATTGAAGTGAGCCTGCCCATCACCGCCTACCGTGATTATATTGAACTAGCAATGTGGGACGGCGTTGCCCGTCATGTTATGACCATTAGGCGCACGTATGTGAAATGCAGACACACTGATAAACACAGACATATACAACACACAGGCAGACACATACCATACATCCCAAGTGTCCCTCTTTAGGAGGGACAGTCCCTCTTTGAGGGCCAAATCCCTCTGTCCCTCTTTCCCACCCTGTTGTCCCTCTTTTTAGGAGGTCAGACTGTGTGCAGGGCAGCTCCACCTATAGGCGACGTAGGCGCCGGCCTAGGGAGCACACGTACTGGGGGCGCGGGCATGCAGCGGAGAAGAGCTGCGCCCGCACACATACCACGCCGGGAACCACAACACAATCAGGTCTGTGTCGCTACAGCGCTCCCTCATCTGGTCGGATCTTTAGTAATGCAGAGCGCGTTGGGAGTCATGATCTCCCGCCGCGCTCTGCATTACTGAAGAGAAGACTGCGCGGGAGCTACAGGTATGTGATAGGGGGCAAGTTGGAGCTGAGGGGGCATAGTGGAGCTGAGGGGGCAAGTTGAAGCGGATGTGGGGCAAAGTGGAGATGATGGGGGCAAGTTGGAGCTGTTAGGGGAAAGCTGGAGCTGAGGGGGCATAGTGGAGCTGGTGGGGGCAAGTTGGAGCTGATGGGGGCAAAGTGGAGCGGATGAGGGTCAAAGTGGAGCTGAGGGGGGGCAAGTTGGAGCTGAGGGGGGGCAAAGTGGAGCAGATGGGGGGCAAGTTGGAGCGGATGGGGGGCAAAGTGGAGCGGATGGGGGGCAAGTTGGAGCGGATGGGGGCATAGTGGAGCTGTTGGGGGCAAGTTGGAGATGGTGGGGGCAAGTTGGAGCGGATGGGGGGCAAAGTGGAGCTGATGGGGGTAAGTTGGAGAGGATGGGGGTCAAAGTGGAGCTGATGGGGGCAAAGTGGAGCTGAGGGGCCAAAGTGGAGCTGGTGGGGGCACATTAGAGCAGATGGGGGGCAAAGTGGAGCTGGTGGGGGCACGTTGGAGCGGATGGGGGGCAAAGTGGAGCTGATGGGGGCAAGTTGGAGTGGATGGGGTGCAAAGTGGAGCTGATGGTGGCAAAGTGGAGCTGGTGGGCCAAAGTGAAGCTGATAAGGAGCAAGTTGGAGCTGGTAGGGGGCATCTCTTACAGGCATCTCCAGACCAGGGGCAGACTGGCCCAGGGGGCAGAGAGAGGACAATCATGAAAAGAGGTTGGGTATAAGTAGGTGGGGTATAAAGGGGTGGGACACAAGGGGCGGAGCGAAATGGGCGGCAAAATTAGGTTTTGCCTAGGGTGGCAAAAATCCTTGCACCAGCCCTGACTGTGTGGTGTGTTTTACTTTGCTCTCCAGCAATAAAGCAATAAACTTCAGTATATATGTTTATACATTAGTCTGTGCAAATAAAATACTTTGGTCTTGCACTAAATCATTTATTCAGTTACATAAATAGCCAGTAATAGGTCATGAAATAACCTAAAAATTCTTACTAATGCCCTGGCCATCAGCCACGCCCCAACAATATCACCTAAAACTACAGTGTCCCTCTTTGGCCATGTGAAATGTTGGGAGGTATGCACATAAACACAGTGAGCGGCAGAAACATGCAAAAGACACGCACACACACAGACTCACTGGAGATGCACACATATGTAACAGATGTACACACACAGACACACTGGAGATGCACACATGGACACATATATGTAACAGAGATGGACACAAACACACATGCAACATATATGAGCAGAAACACATGCACTCATGAGTTGTGCACCCCTCTGGCAGTCAAAGGGTTAAGATATACAGAGGCATGTCAGAGTTAAACAGCAGTGGGAAGTGTGTTCATACCTGGGAACTTTGACTTGTGGAGTCCCTAGAGGGGACTGATGTGGTGCTGATGTGGAGAGACAAATGGGGCAATCTGGGTTAAAAGGGGGCGGGGCTTATTCGCGAGTAGGGGGCGGGGCTTAACATAAATGTGGAAAAGTGCTAGTAATAGGCTGTGGAAGGAGGAGATGTGGGAGGGAAATGCAAGTTTACAATGTGAGGGGTTTGAACACACTCCCTGAGGGCTAAAACTTGATACACAACCCTGTGGCAGTCAGTGAGTTAAGTGTGAATCTGATGGCTGTCTGTCCTGTGTCTTGCATGGCAAATGATGACAGTGAAGAAATAATTGAGCAATGAGGGCCTACCTTAAACCTTTGAGTGCCATTGTGTTCTTCTGGTGCTGCACTACAGGTCCTGCTGAAGCCACTGGGAGTCAGGGTGAGTGAGTGTGTGTGTGTGTCAGCCATATTTATTTCTGGCTTTGTGTGTGTATGTGGTGCTGTGTGTGTGAGTGGGGGCATGTGTGTTTGGTGCTGTGTGAGTGGGGCATTGTGTGTGGTGGTCTGTGTGTGTGTGAGTGGGGCATGTGTGTGTGTTTGTGTGGTGCTATGTGAGTGGGGCATGTGTGTGAGTTTGGTGCTGTATGAGTGAGGCATGTGTGTTTGTCTGTGGTGTAGGAGCAAGTGGCGGCCATATTGTTTTTTTCTGACTTTGATAGTGGTGGGCGGGCTGCATAGTGGGGGCGGGCCAACTCCCTGCATGATTGAATCACCCAATAGGAATAGTAACTCCTGCTTTATGCCTCCCCTGGGTGTGTTTTGGCAGGCACAAAGTCTTCTTTTATATATATAGATATGTTCGATATTTCATGTTTAGCCTGGCAATATTTGTCTCTATGTTCATGATGTACTTTACTGCTGTTCCCCCTCCCTTATTCCCTTCCCTTTTCACTCTTCTAAATATTCCTCCCTGTCATAAAATTCAATAAAAATTTTAAGTTTAACCCCAAGAGTGCCAGCTACTTACAACGTACAAGACTGGACAGCTGTACCTGCTGTGCCAAGCTTGTACGTTGTACATCTAAAATGTGGTCACTGCATAAGCCGGTATAACCGGCTTGCAGTGGCCACGTTTTAGATCAAATATAGCCTGGGGCACATGGGGGGGGGAAGGTGATCACTCCTTATGCCCCTTCCAGTTATTGTTCTCCCAGCCGATTGCGCTGGGAGATCAATATCTGCAACGGAGAAGCAGAGCTTGTCCTTCCTCCTCTCTCCTACTCAAACTTCCGGTTAGGAGTGGGCACTTTCCCTGATCACGTTCACTCCTACTAGTGATAGGCGAGAAGGTCAGGAGAGCTTTTGATCTCCCAGAACAATTGGCTGGGAGATCAATAACTGGGGGGACACTAGGAGGGGTCCTGATGTCCCCTATGGGGTCTGATAAAATAAAAAATACAAAAAAAAAGAAACTGAACCCTGTGAGTGCTGCAGGGGTCCCCAGTGCGTTGCTTTGCTATGTGCTGGAGACCTCTATGGCACTCACATGGTCATTTATTTTGGGGACTTTTTTTTTTTTCTAAGACCTCAAGGGTGGGGGATCAGGAGGGGTCCTGATGCTCCTCAATGAGGTCTATAATAATAATTAAAAAAAATGTCTATATGGAAACCATTTTATATACATTAAAAAGTCATTTATGTTCTTGGAAAGATAAGTGTCCCCAGATATAAATACACCCTCCCCCAGGGGATGGTTTTTGGGGACATGTGAGAACAGGCTGATTTAGCTGCCTGATCCAACCCAAGGAAAG
Organism: Rhinophrynus dorsalis; assembly: GCA_037306005.1. Taxonomy (NCBI): domain Eukaryota; kingdom Metazoa; phylum Chordata; class Amphibia; order Anura; family Rhinophrynidae; genus Rhinophrynus; species Rhinophrynus dorsalis. The sequence continues at coordinate 162,268,664 of CM074718.1, forward strand.
CAACTGAAATCCAGATACTTATGTTGGACTTTTTAGAATTACTTTGGAGCATTTTTCAGCGTAATGAAATCTCGGCCACACATAGCTCAACAAGAAATTACATTTTCTGAATTAAACAAAATGACCAGAGAGCACGTAATGAGTTGTCAAGAAAAAGAAGAAACAAAGTGTTGGTACAGCAACGGCAAATTAATTTACTATCTACAAACGTATTTTTTCACTGGACTTGTAATTGCTTTTCTTATCATTGATGAAAAGGCGAGGGTGTTACCCTATGATCACTGCTGAAAAGATAAAGAGGCAGAAGTGTTAAGACTCAAACAAACTGCACCACTATGGTCAAATAAACATTTTCAAACCCCCTTTAATTTAACCCTTTGACTGCAGGAGGGGTAGCCAACACATTGGTGGTGGTGGTATTATTGTGGTGGTAACAATTCTCCCTTCTTCAGGATCATGTTCCACATGCACAATGATGTGGGGGGAAGGGGACTCCCAGGGTCAGGGAATGGTGTGGGCTCCCTTGACCGCTATTCTGGATGCTCTCAATTGCTTCCCCTACCACTCTCCTAAAACTAGTCCCACTGGCTGCTTTACCATCACTGTTACTACTATTACTAACACTAACCACATCAATTTCCACCCCTGTGTCTTCCTCCTCACAGTCACTATTAATATTATAATTACTGCTTGGGGATGGCAAATGTGACTTAGGGTCCCATGCTGTCACACTTGGCATTATCTTCTCCTCCCCCCCTCCTGAGTATTACAAGAAACACTGGAAGCAGCTTCAGCACTGGTGGCAGCAGGCACAGCACTGGTGGAAGCAGGAGCAGCATGTCTGACAGCAGGCACAGTATTGGGGGCAGCAAGTTCAGCACCTGGCAGCAGGCACAGCACTGGTGGGAGCAGGGGCAGCATGTCTGGCAGCAGACACAGCACTGGTGGCAGCAGAGGCAGTGCTGGCAGCAGACACAGAACTGGTGGCAGCAGGGGCAGCATGTCTGGCAGCAGGCACAGTACATCTGGCAGCAGGTGCAGGCAGCTGAGCTGCCCTGCACTCAATACTACCCTTTTCTTCCTCCCTTGACATTAATTTCCCCAAGATCCCTAGGGCTCATTTAGGGGACTGGTCAGCATTGCTTCTGTAGTGCTCCTCAGACTCCTCAGACTCAGTGGACACATAATGGTCCTTCCAGTTCCTCCTTTTATTACTTTTAAACTTTCTCATAGTGATAGCAGTCACTATGAGCCTCTCCTGCCTCTCCTGCCTAGGTCACGTTGTATAGAGAAAAGTTGAAAAACACATATATCAATGGGTGGAAACTTTCTAGCCATTTTAAAAATGGCAAATAATTTTTGCCAATGGGAAAAAAATGAGAAGATTTTAATTGCTGGTTTTTTTCTGGGAAAAAGTGGGATTTTTTCTCGGGAACACTGTAACGTTTCAGATTAGAAAGTGCCCTTGTAAGCTGCTAGGTAAACTTGACAAGGAATAGGGTCCTGCCAAGAGGTGACAAGCAGCTATTAATATGGAAATAAAAAGCAACAAGATACAATAGGACTTTATTGTTGAGTAGGCCTCAGTGGGAGAGACGGAGGATAGTCAAGCAGGCTGGGTAGATAACCAGTCGGACAAACACAGTACCGAAGGAACAAGAAGGAGAATGGTCTGGAGAGCTAATCCAAGGGTCGATATTGAGGAAATACACAGAAGTCGAATTGGCAGGCAAGGGTTAGTCAGGAATAGCTGGGTCAGGAACACAGGAAAACACTTGATCAAGGCTGTATACAAGATCACGGCAGGAATGCTTAGATCACTCGCAGGTGCAAGGTGCTGGTGTTAGATAATGGGTCAGAGATACTGGGCAGGGAAAAGGAACCAAAAGTAAGACCAGAAAGCTGGAACCAGATTCCAGTAAAACATGGAAAACCAAGGTATATGACGCCCACCCCTAGTTCCAGGGTGAGAACAAATAGTAGGGAGGAAAGTGGACAGCCCTGACCCACCCCATTGCTTAGAAAAAAAAATGAGTGAGATACTTCCGTTAACGAGGGGTTGGAGTAGAACAATAGTACCTCAGTCAGTAGGGAGATTGGCCAGACAACGCTGGGTCTTTCACCAGTTATGGAATCACCATAATGTATACTATCAAAGAATTCTCTGGCCAGGGCTTCACAGACATAACACTATTGAATAAAGCATGGAGGTGGTGGAGGAGAGTGTCAAGAAATTTTTTTGTAGTATACTAGAGAAAACCTGTCTGGACCAGAGCTCTTACCTAGGGGGAGGTCTTAAGAGCAGCTTGAGTAGCATCTTTTTTCCTCCAAGCACTTGCTAACAAAGGGGGAGAGGTGTGGGATATTTGCTTTCTCAAGAAAGTGAGCGAGTTTCCAAGGAGAAAAGGGTACGGATCACAAGGGCTCCAAATCTTTTTAAATTTTACAAGTTTCTATAAAAGTTACAGAAGGCCACTGCTTTATCATAACAAAATGTTGTAGTGCCTCTGGGCTGCTTGATACGTAAACATGTGACGCTACTCTCACTTGGCCAATAAATTTACCCAGTAATTTACCGCATTTATCTCCATGGAGATAATGTTGATATTTTGTCGAAATATGTGACTTCATAGTGCAGTCTAGGAGCATAACACGTTTGGCTGCAAGGTGTTCAAAAATAGGCATGGATTGGTGTTGTTTATGTTGGGATTCAAGGGCTGAGATCTTGGTCAGCAATGTGTCTAAAGCCCTCCATCTAAATTTCTGTTACCAGCTGCCTCTGTGTATGAATAAGCCCCTGATATAACATTTGTGGGCTATCCACACAGATGAGGGAGAGACATCTGAGGTAACAATATGGCTGAAGAAGTCTCTCAATTCCCTCTCTACTTTATCTCGGCTATGGGGGTCACAGACAGTAGAGACTCATTGAACCTCCAGTGCCACAGGCGTCATGGAACATTTTGACAAAAATGTTCTCCCACTGGTGTCTCTGTCTTTTTGTTATTAACACTGGATCTGTGGGAATTAAATCTCCTATGTAGTGCTTGTCCAGTTTCTCCCACATACAGAGCTTTTGGGTATTCTGCACACATGATAAGGTATATTACATTGGATGAATTACAGGTGAAGGTACCATTGATCTGATGGTGTAACTGGGTGTTTGGAATTGGTATGTTGTCAGTGGTGTAAATGTGTGCACAGGTTTCACATCTCTTTTGTAGGCAGGGAGATGTGCCATTTTTTGTATTTTTATTCAGGGCACTTCTCACCATCAGTTGTTTCAAATTGGGAGGCTGTCTGAAGGAGAGTAAGGGAGGCTTTGGGAATATGTTCTTAAGTCTTTCATCCATATGTAATTTCTTTTGAAGTTCTCTTGATATTTTGCGTAGCACTTCAACCTGGGGGTGGTAAGTGACCACCAGTGGCATCCAGTTTCCCTTATGTTGCTCTTTGTAGCGCAACAGATTTTTTCTTGGTATTTGGGTAGCCTTCTGTATCTGACTGTCAATAATAGTTGCACTGTAACCGTGTTTTATAAAGTCTCCTCTGAGTTTCTTGTGCTTGTCACGGTCCATCATGTCAGAACAGATGCGATGGTATCTGATGGCCTGGCTATATATGATGGAGTTCTTTGTGTGTTTTGGATGGAAGCTATTGCTTTTCAGGTAGGTTGGTCTGTCTGTATCATGGCGTCCATGATTATGTGACATTCTGACAGTCTTGTTACTGGTGCTTCCCATTTGCTGCGCTGTACAGCTCCTCCCAGTGACAGCCTTTTTATATCCTGGGCTGTCACTTAGTGTTTGCCCTTTCGTGGTGTACCTGATGCCTAGCGCTAGTTCTGTCTGCTTGATACCAGTGTATGACCCTGGACTGCCTGACTACGCTCCTGTTACTGTTCCTACTTCTGTGTACCGATTCGGATTGGCTGACGTTCCTGTTTCCTGTTCTGACCCGGCCTGGCGAGACCGACGACCCTGCTCCATGTACCGACCCGGCGAGACTGACGACCCTGCTCCGTGTACCGATCCGGCTTGGCTGATGTTCCTGTGCTATGTACCGAATCGGCTTGGCAGTGGTTCCTGCTTCCTCCATGCCCAGCTGGACGAAGACCTGGCAGTGCCTGCTGCTGTTTACTTTGCACATCTTTTACATTACTGTGCCTCCCAGTGTTACGGTACTCCGTTACCGTGTGCAGCCCAGTCCGTGGGTTTTGAGTCTCAGTGTGTCAGTGCTCCTCCACACCATTCAATTGATCGCTTGGTCTTCCGCTTTGGGTTCAGTTGAGCGCATCCCGTAGTCTTCCGAGTCCTGACCATAGCGTTCATTAACCCCTTCGGGGGTGGTGCCTTGTGCCACTACTTGCTACACAAGTGTTGTTACAGCTCCAGTATCCTGTGCGGTTGGTATTCCACTCTGGTACAGTTGGGCGCTTCCGGTTGCCTTCCATCTTATACCTATATGCACATTAACCCCTTAGAGGGTAGCACAGGCACATGGTGGTGGATAGTCTCGGTAGTTCTGACTCACCCTTTTGTAGTCTCCGGTGGGCGTCCACCATTGCATCCTCCATTCAGGTGAACCTTGCCTGTTCGCTGCTGCCATTCTGTCACTGTCGCCTCCTGCTCCCTATAGGCGACATTGTGCCTCTGCTATTCAGGGCTATTTCAGTCAGTGGCTCCACTGGCATTATTGGACTCTATTACACTGTATCTATCAAAGTTACCTGACCTGTGTCAGTATTGTGTTTGTAAGTCCATACTGGACCCTGGGAGTATGTAAGGCCCTGTGGATTCTTTTCAAAAAATTGACTAGCGCACAAAGTCACTATGAGATTGGTGACAGGGAGTTGTTGGCAATAATTCTGGCCCTCAAGGAATGGCAGCACCTGCTTGAGGGTACCCGAACTCCAGTTTTGATCCTGACTGATCACAAAAATCTAACGTACCTATCTGAGGCTAAGAGACTGTCCTCTCGTCAGGCTAGATGGGCCTTAATTCTGTCGCTCTTTAACTTTATCGTATCCTATCTGCCTGGGTCCAAGAATATCAGGGTGGATGCTTTGTCCAGGAAGTTTAACCCTGACACCGAGAAGGAGGAGGTTCTGGTACCGATTATCCAGCCGGATCGCATTCTAGCTACATTGCAAACCAGTATTACTTCTCCCCTGGGGGAGGAGATTCTTGCTAATCAAACTAATGCTCCACCTGAGACCTCAGTGGGCAAATGTTTCGTAGCCGAGCCTCTCCGTACCTGTCTTCTCAAGACATATCACGCTTCTAAGGCTGCTGGACATGTTGGCAGGAATCAATTAATTTGGTCACTCTCGCAGTTGTTCTGGTGGCCTTCCTTGCGTGCTGACTGCACAGAATTTACCGCAGCTTGTTCTACCTGTGCCCGTGATAAGTCCCCTAGACACCTTCCGGTGGGCTTGCTACAGCCGGTACCCAATGGAGAACATCCTTGGTCTCATGTTTCTATCGACTTCATGGGGGAATTACCGGTGTCTAGGGGATATTCTTTTATATTGATGATAGTTGATAGATTTTCTAAAATGGCACACTTCGTGCCCCTGCCTGGCCTTCCCTCTGCCCAGGAGTTGGCAAGGGTGTTTGCCAAGGAAGTGTTCCGATTGCATGGTATACCCAGAGTATTTGTATCCGACCGTGGGAGTCAATTCGTGTCTAGATTCTGGAGGGTATTCTGTGCACAGATGGGCATACAATTATCATTTTCTTCTGTGTATCATCCCCAGACCAACGGAGCTACTGAGTGTGCCAATCAGGGCTTGGAACAGTTTTTGCTCTATTTTGTGTCTGACCATCATGATAATTGGGCAGACCTGTTACCTTGGGCAGAGTTTGCCAGGAATTGTGCGGTTAATTCATCGTCCAGGAGCTCCCCGTTTCTCATCAATTATGGGTTCCAATCTTGTCTGCTCTCAGACTCATTTCAGACGCAGCAAATTCCAGCTCTGGATGAGCATATGGAGCAACTCTGTTCCACTTGGGCACAGGTGCAGAAGACCCTCAGTACCTTGTTCCAGCATTATCAGTGCCAAGCTAATCACAGACGGCTGTCGGCAGTCTCATTCCAGGTTGGGGACAGGGTATGGCTCTCCTCGAAGAATCTCAATCTTCAGACCCCTTGCAATAAGTTGGCTCCCCGGTTCATTGGCCCGTTCAAAGTTATTCGTAAAATTAACCCTGTGTCATATGCTCTGGACCTTCCAGCATCCATGCTTAGCCATAATGTGTTCCACGTATCATTGTTAAAACCTCTGACCTGTAATTGATACACTACTAACCCTGTGGCTTCAGGTCCTGTTCAAATACAAGGTCAAGATGAGTATGAGGTACAAAATATTATTGACTCACGCATATTCAGAGGGAAATTGCAGTATTTGATCTATTGGAAAGGCTACGGTCCGGAGGAGCGTTCATGGGTTGATTCTAAGGACTTTCATGCTCCCAGATTACAGCGCAATTTCCATGCCACGTATCCCCTTAAGCCAGGTCCCTCTTTTCGGAGAGGGGTCTTTGAGAGGAGGGTATTATCACGGCGTCCGTGATTACGCGACATTCTGACAGTCTTGTTACTGGTGCCTTCCCATTTGCTGCGCTATACAGCTCCTCCCAGTGACAGCCTTTTTATACCCTGGGCTGTCACTTAGTGTTTGCCCTTTCATGGTGCACCTGATGCCTAGCGCTAGTTCTGTCTGCTTGATACCAGTGTATGACCCCGGACTGCCTGACTATGCTCTTGTTACTGTTCCTGCTTCTGTGTACCGATTCGGATTGGCTGATGTTCCTGTTTCCTGTTCTGACCCGGCCTGGCTGACGTTCCTGTTCCGTGTACCGACCCGGCGAGACCAACGACCCTGCTCCGTGTACCGACCTGGCAAGACCAACGACCCTGCTCCGTGTACCGACCCGGCTTGGCTGACGTTCCTGTGCTGTGTACCGAATTGGCTTGGCGGTGGTTCCTGCTTCCTCCCTGCCCAGCTGGGCAAAGACCTGGCAGTGCCTGCTGCTGTTTACTTTGCACATCTCTGACTTTACTGTGCCTCCCAGTGTTATGGTACTCCGTTACTGTGTGCAGTCCAGTCCGTGGGTTTTGAGTCTCAGTGTGTCAGTGCTCCTCCACACTGTTCAATTGATCTCTTGATCTTCCCCTTTGGGTTCAGTTGGGCGCATCCGGTAGTCTTCCGAATCCTGACCATAGCGTTCATTAACCCCTTCGGGAGTGGTGCTTTGTGCCACTACTTGCTACACAAGTGTTGTTACATCTCCGGTATCCTGTGCGGTTGGTATTCCACTGTAGGTACAGTTGGGCGCTTCCAGTTGCCTTCCATCTTATACCTATATGCACATTAACCCCTTAGAGGGTAGCACAGGCACACGGTGGTGGATAGTCTCGGTAGGGCCTCCATTCCTGGCACGAGCTCTGACTCACCCTTTTGTAGTCTCCGGTGGGCGTCCACCGTTGCATCCTCCGTTCAGGTGAACCTTGCCTGTTCGCTGCTGCCGTTCTGTCACTGTCGCCTCCTGCTGCCTATAGACGACATTGGGCCTCCACTATTCTGGGCTATTTTAGTCAGTGGCTCCACTAGCATTATTGGACTCTATTACACTGTATCTATCAAAGTTACCTGACCTGTGTCAGTATTGTGTTTGTAAGTCCATACTGGACCCGTGTGGGTTAACTTACTTGTAATCTGTCCTGTGTCAGTTATTGCTGCTAATTGCTGGACCCGTGTGGGTTACACCATTCCTTGTGTGCTTTAATAAAATTGTGTTTTACCAACATCTACTGTGTCTGAGTGTACTGAACTGTAACAGTCTGTTGGTTTGCGGTATAGGGATGTGTGGATGGAGTTGTTCTGAATACTGATAGTTGTGTCAAGGAAGTTAATGTTTGTGCGTGAGTGACTGAGTGTTAGGTTGATATTGGGGTGGAATGTATTGTAATTCTCATGGAATTTGAGAAGTTCCTCTTCACTTGGGGTCCAGATGATAAGAATATCATCTATGTAGCAGAGACAGACCAGGGGTTTTATCTGGCAAGTGGACAGGAAGTCCTCTTCCAATTTTGCCATAAACAGGTTGGCATATTGTGGTGCCATTCGGGTACCAATTGCAGTCCCCATTTTCTGAAGGTAGAGGTCCTGTCCAAACTTGAAGTAATTGTGGGTGAGAATAAACTGTATGAGTTTTGTTACCAGTTCCATGGGTATGTTATTTTGTTTCAGATATCCCTGGCATGTTGCTATGCCATCTGTGTGTGGAATGTTGGTGTAAAGGGATTCTACATCCATAGTGGCCAGGATGGTGCTCTCTGGAATTGGCCCCAAGTCAGCTAATTTGTTTAAAAGATCCGTGGTGTCCTGAAGGAAGCTGGGTGTTTGTTATACCAGGGGTTTCAGGGTATTTTCTACCCAGCCAGATATATTCTCTGTGAGTGTACCAGTCCCAAAAATTATGGGTCTTCCTGGGTTTCCTTCTTTGTGTATTTTTGGTAGCATGTAGAAGGAGCCTATTTTTGGATCTGCTGGTATTAGGGGCCTTATCTATTCTTCAGTGTTGGAGGGTAGTTCTTTTATAATCCTGTTAAGTTGTTTTGTATAATTTTTTGTGGGATCTTCTTGTAATTTTGCATAATATCTTTCATCAGAGAGTTGCCTATTTGCTTCTTGAATGTAGTCCACAGTGTTCATTATAACAACAGCTCCTCCTTTGTCTGCAGGCTTAATAATAATAATGGCCTGGTTATTCTTAAGTGACTGTATGGCTTTCTGTTCCTTTTGGGTTAGGTTGGGTGCTGGTTCACATTGTCTTTCCAGTATTTCTGTAGTGACTGTTCCTGAAGGTCTCTATGTATCTGTCCAGTGTAGGGTTACTTCCTGGTTTTGGAGTCCAGGTGGATCTTTTTTTTGTGGGTGCATTGACATTGTGATGTAGCTCTGTGGTGTTGTTATAATTATTATCCATTCTGTCATGGAAGAATTCCTTGAGTCTGAGTTTTCTGAAAAACTCCTCCATGTCACTGCAGAGTGTTACACTGTCCACAGGTTTAGTGGGACAGAATGACAGGCCCTATCTGTACTTTCAATAAAAACATACGAAAAGTTATCTGGAATACATTTTAGATAATATGCACCTGCTTGGGGCAACAGGTAGATTCAAACTTCATACTGGTGTATAGGGTCAGTGCAGAGCTTCTTGGCTGTCTGAGAAAGGAAAAAATGTATTTTTATATTTTCCTAGCCAATCACATGTCTAAGACTACCTCGGCTTATATAGTATAAAACGTAATACATAAAATGTACGGCTCCTAGGCGAAGCATAAAGATGGTTCTAGACTCCTGAGATAAGGAACCTCCAGTGCTAACTAAGGGGAGCCAAGTTGAGGGACCAAGACTCCCCAGAAGACCCCTTAGGATTGAGGAATGGGGAGATGTGATGTGTTGAAGTGATAGTTTGGAACCAAAGGTGCTGATACTTCTCCATATCATAATAAATGGAATGTATGAGATAGGGACAAAACAGATATGCTGGGCTTATATATTCATGAAAGACCTGTGTGTATGTATTGATGCATTAGTGCAGTGGTTCTTACAGTCTGTACTATAGTAAACCATTATAGTTTCAGGTTAAAATCCCCATGTATTAATGCAATGCATTGCAAATCACCCAAATGGATTAGTTAAGTTAATGTAGAATCTGTAATCAAAAATCAATTTAAAATCAATTTAAAGCTAGTTGGTACAAAAAAATTCAGAATACATTTTAGGCTAAAATATATCCAGTAACTGTCTCTGATATGATATTATGCTATTATTCTGTTGATTTATACACTATGATAATTATTTTAAGTTCTATAAAGGAGACCTGTAGGATAGATATCAGATCTTGATAAAGTATCATCTGTTGCTAAACAAACACACAGGTTAAGTCATTGCTGGAGACAGGACCATGCCTATTATTTCTAGGGGCATCACTGCTTTTAAAGTACTGTAAGGAGGACTTGAGAAAACAGACGCTATTTCCATGTGGGCCAACGTTCGTTGTGGTTTTTTCAGTCTCATAATTCACACTAAAAGCATGAGAAATGGGAAGATTAAAGGAAACCAGCTATGTTTGATACAGGGTCAAACAGAGAGTGTGAGCTGCAAACACAATCACCCTCCCAAACATTAACCTTCCCCTTGACCATATACTACCCCTACCATAAACAATAAAGTGTACCCATACTCCCTAAAGCTTTCCTATCACCCACAGATACAGAACCTAACTTGTCGGCCAACATTCGTTGTGTTTTTTTCAGTCCCTTAATTTACAATAAATAGCATGAGAAATGGGAAGATCAAAGTAAACCAGCTATGTTTGACACAGGATCAAACATAGAGGCTGAGCAGCAAACACAGTCACCTCCCAACCATTAACCTTCCCCTTGGCCCTACACTACCCCTAAAATAAACAATAAAGTATGACCATACTCCCTAAAACTTTCCTATCACCCATAGTTTGAACACTTACCTGTTATCCTGACATCCAGAGGGGTCTTCTGCACCCTGCTCTTCTTCAGTTCTTCTTCTGTAAGCGTCTTCATCTGTCATCCTCTTCTTTTTTCTTCTTCATCTATCATCTTCATCTGTCATCTCCATCTTCATCTGTTATCTCCATGTTCTTCCTTCCTCTGTGATCCTCTTCATTCTTCTTGTTTAGCCTTAGTGTTAAACCTGTAAAAAATACAAAATGCGAGAGGTTTCTGAGAATGAACTGCTCTCCGGCTAATCACTGCCCAGAAGCATCACGTTTTAGCTCTCTAGTGCCATTACAGAGGAGACATTTCCACATACAAAAAGGGAGGTCCAGTTCCAAAATGACGGGCAAGTCTCCTCTGCACTGCAACACCAGCTATCCCCTGATTTACATTTCGGCCTTGTTGGGCCTCGTCACGGAGGTGCAGCTGGATTCCTTATGCACTGAGAGCAATCCACATCTGGATTACCCTTCACCCTTAGGGAGACCCCCTAAGAGTATTCAAAATAAGCATTCAAACTGTGAGAGGCTTCTGAGGACAAACAAAAGCACAATTGCCTGTTCTACGGCTAGTCACTGCTCAGAAGCCTCACATTTTAGCTCTCTAGTGCCCTTGATCTCAGTGCCTAGGGAATCCAGCTGCACCCTCCTGACGAGGCTCAACAAGGCGAAACGTAAGTTGGGGGTTAGCTGGTGTTCCCGTGCAGAGGGGATTTGCCCATAATTTTGGAACTGGACCACCCTTTTGGGTAGGATTAATCTAATATGTATGTAGAAATTTCTCCTCTGTAATGGCACTAGAGAGCTAAAATGTGATACTTCTGAGTGGTGACTATCCATAGAACAGGCCATTGTTCTGTTGTTCATCCTCAGAAGCCTCTCACATTTTGTATTCTTACATTTATATTTACATGTCATCTCCATGTTATAAATCAGCTGTTCCTTGTTTGACCTTCCTCTTATTCTTCTGCATTTTGATCCGTTCTTGGACTTATCTAGAACGGTACTTTGAACCATCTACCATATCATGTCAGTAAAAAAAAAAAAAATAAGTATTATTATACATAGTTTGACTTTACCCCCCACCTTTTTTGTAATTTTCAGTCCTCAAGTTCACCTATTCCTCCAAGCCAGCCTTCTGCAAGTACTCTTGTCGTACTCTAGCCCCCCCCATCACTTCCCTAATTATGTTCATGATTCCCACAGGTCCCCTCTAGTTTTGTTTAAACCAACCATGAAATTGCTTTATTGTTTCCCCTTCCCAGCATCCATCCAGCCATCCCACCATATTCCACCATCATGTCGCATGTTCACTCTCAAACCTCCAAAAGGCTAGAACACTGCATTGTCTATATTGTCTATATTAGTTCAACTCTCACACCTCACTCCCATCCTTTCACAAATAAGGACTTCTGAACCTATCTCTTAAGCTGTCATCAAATCTGGCCATCAATTCAGTTACCTACTGGCAGTCACTGGCCTCCCCTCACCTCCCCAGTTTTGTCCTCCTCACAGAGGCAGCAGTTTTCTCAGCTCTCCTCTTCATGGAATTTGGGCCTTCTTCACAGAGGCATAAATTCCCCTTCAGAACCTTACCTCTTCTCAGTGGCTGAAGGTTCCCATTAGTACTTTACCTCTTCGTAGAGGGTGAAGGATCCCTTTAGTACCTTACCTCTTCACAGATGAAGGAGGTTCCTTTTTTAGTACCTTACCTCTTCACAGAGGCCAAAGGCTCCCTTTAATACTGCAGAGGCCAAAGGTTTCCTCTCATACGTAACCTCTTTGCAGAAGCCGGAGGTGTTTATAGAAGCCAAAGGTTCCCTTAGTTTCTGCAAACATTTTGCAGGACATAAAGCTCCAGTCTATTAGTTTTGCCAATCAACCTATCATTCACACAGACTATGTCCATCTGTACCTACTACGCAATCTCCCAGTGAACCTCACCAGTCGCATCTTCACCTTATGCAGTCCCATTCACTAGCTCTGCTTCTCTTCCACCCCCAAACAAACTTGGTAGACAAATAGTCTACCTCTGCAACTCTCCCATTTAAAATAATTTAAATTCTAGGTGATTCTTTTTCAGTGGCTGTCAGTGTCAACTACTTCAGATCTTCTCAGTACCTCATAAAGCTCACTCAAGAGTGATTTGTCTTTGCAATTCAACAATTAATAAAATACTAAGCGGTATCTACCTTCCAGTGCTGCAGTATTTACTTTTTCTCATCCTGACCAACATTTAACAACATTTATTATTTGAAGTTTTCATATAGGCATAGTCGCCTGCCCAGCCATTTGTCTCAAATGCCCTAATATAGCCTCCACACTAGCAGAACCTGCAATAGTTTCCCACTTTCTTCTTCCCAGGAATACGAGAAAGGTTTTCTCCAAGGTCCTTTTTCTCCCTCCCCCCCCATTTCCTATCTAGCGGATCAACCCTTTAGGGGTCGCCACTCAACACTTTTACACAAAAAAGGCTCATAGTAGACCAATCAACCCCCAATCCACCTTTGTCCCTAGTATCAACTCTCTCATCCCCTCAGAATCATACTCACTTGAATATGCCAGTATGGACAACTCCATCACCCTTATCTCCCAGGCTCACCCAGATTGTTGATTATCAAAAATGTACATATCTGATGCTTTTAAGCTTCCTGCCTGGGCATCTTTCTTTATGGCACCTACAGGGCATAAAATGGCAGAGCCAGTACTATTTTTCCACAGGACTAACCTTTGGCTCCAAGAGCAGCCCGAAGATCTTTGACTTATTTGTGGAAGTTCTTTGTTGGCTGCTCCATAACTACAGTCATTGCCCAGCAGTCCTGCACTTTTTGGATGATTTTTTACTCATAGAACCCACATCCTCCCCCCAGCCTAAAGAAACTTATTTGTGTTTTACAATCACTCAATATCCCAGTCACTTTGGACAAGACTATCAGTCAGTCTGCTGTTGTTGAATTGACTCACCAATGACCCTGCTCACCTAGAAATCAAGCTTCCCCTCTACAAATCTCCTGTGTCAAAATTGGAACTCCAGTCACTCATCGGCTGCCTATGTTTCACCATGAAAGTATTCCTCAGAGTAGGACCTTTATCTCCCACTTCTCAACCTACTATCCCAAGTGCCCCATTCATCCTCCTCCATCTACCTAAACATAGCAGCAAAAGAAGATCTTATCATGTGGTCCAAATTCCTACAGCACTGTAATGCTTGCATGATGTTCCCACCCTCCTTTAGCTCCTCATCCTCCACAGTCCATTCCGACATCACAGCCAGAGCCAGCTTCGCAACCGTTTGTGGTTCCAAATGGTTTGCCGAGCCATGGCTACAGGAAGCTCTTGCCCTTCCACAGTTTACATCAATCTCCCATCTTGTCATCTCCAATGAAGTTCTTTATTGGATTACATGATGTCATGGTTTTATTGAACACTCAGACAATTTGGTAAGATAAAATAATGAAGCTTTATTAAACAACTCAATAAAGAACAGAGATGCCCTTCACGGGTCCAGACTTCAAACAGTGGATAGTAATATTGAATCTGACACAGGTCAGGGCACAAACAGTTAACAAAATATGCAATAATGACTGGAACAGAGACAAGAACAAAACCTCAGCAGTACAGGTCCGGAGAGGCCCTAAGAAGGACCTATACTGCAGGGAAGACATCCCAATATATGGAAGTGAATAGGCTCTACCGGCCTTACCTATAACCGGGTAAGGCAGCCAAAGAAATTGTACCAACGAGTATATTGAGGAGGTTCTACCGGCACGCAGAGTAGGCACCGTCTGCGCGGGGTGCAACAGGTGTAGATATAGGCAGACTGCTCTAAATAGCGTAACCAGAGGTAGCGGGTCAGTGCGGACTGACAGGTGGTAGAACCGCTAGTGACAATAGTGCACAGGCTGTATAGTATGCAAACGGAGACTGCAAGGAGGCACAGACTGAAAGGCAGCGCAACCGGAGGCAGCAGATAAGAGCAGATTGACAGGTGATAGCACCGCTAGTGACCAGAGATCACAGGCTGTATGGTATACAAACTGAGGCTGCAAGGAGGCACAGGCTGAGAGGTAGCACAACCAGAGGCAGCGGGTAAGAGCAGACTGACAAGTGATAGCACTGCTAGTGACCTGAGAGCACAGGCTGTTAGTATGCAAATGGAGGCTGCAAGGAGGCACAGGCTGAGAGGTAGCACAACCGGAGGCAGCGGGTAAGAGCAGACTGACAAGTGCTAACACCACTAGTGACCGGAGGGCACAGGCTGTATAGCATGTAGCATGTAGCACCGACTGGCAAGCGACCGTTAAGGCAAAGGCAATGGGCACAAGACAGGGGCAACAGAAGCACTAGTGACAAGCGGACGCTAGGTGAGTATCCAAAGCCTGGAACGGTACACAGAGAGCGGTAGTCAGCCAAAGCCTGGATCTGTACACAGAGAGCGGTAGTCAGCCAAATCGGTAACGGGTCGTAGTCAGGCAAGCCGGGTCCAATAATACGGGCAATGGAGACAGGAGCAAGGTCAGACGAAACTGGATCATACACAGAACAGGAACACAGCAACAATCGTCAGGTCAGGAACACCACGAAAGGGCACCGGCATAGTGACAGGAGGGTGTATATAAAGGCAAGCCCTGGGAGGGGCTAACAACCCAGAACCAATAAGAAGCAGCCAAAGCAAACCCGGAAGTAGGAATGTCACTCAGACGACAGGCAGAATCACGGGCACCGTGATACATGACCACAAATTCTTCATCCACAGTTCCTTCATCCCTGGTCACCTCGGTGTTGCAGCTGGTGCTTTTTCTGTTTCAATTTTCAAGTATTCATCACCATCTCACCAACAGCAAACAGGACTCCATCTCATCCCCTCCTTTTGAAGACCTCATCATTCTCTGAAGAAATTTCTGACAGTGGCTTCATCTATTATCAGCCAGACTCTTGCTCCCAGCACTAAGAAGACTTACGCCAAGGCATGGCAATCGTTCCACCTCTTCGTCTCTCAGACCAAGCCAGTACACCCCTATTCATAAGCTACTATTCTAGCATTTGCATCCTACTGCTATTCAGCCCTCCTTTTAGCACCCCCTTCATTTAGAACCTACCTTGCAGGCATTCAACATCAAATAGCCCTCATCTGCCCGAATAGCCATCCATTTTATCTTACTATAGCATCAAGTTATTTTTGAAAGGCCTTAGCAAGCTACCACACTCCTCAACCCACACTTACCTGCCTACCATTGGCCCAGTCTTTAGGCAAATTTATGACTTTATCATATCCCGACCCTTTCAGTTTCAGATCAATGTAATTCTCTTGGAAGCAGTGAGCCTGGCCGTTTTTGGCTTTCTGAAGCCAGGTGAATTTTTAGCCTGATCCAGCTCTTCTACCTTTATAACCAAAAGTCAGCTTTTACACAGACTAGGTCACTTTTCCTTGTTTGGTTAGTTGTCCACTGCTAAACAGAAATGTACTTCCATAAAATATTTGTGTCTGGTAATTTTACAGACTTGGTCAAGGCTCCAATTTTAAGCCAGTCTTTACATATTGGCAAGCATTTTGCATTCAACTGGGACTAGGGAGCAAACCAGTGGACAAAAACATCACAACAGTCATAAACCTATTATGGAATCTATGTGAATTACTGATTTTAGACTTGTATCTAACAGTATTTTACAGATTTCCATGCTTTTGGAGACTTTTAGGGTTAAAAAGGCTATTTAAGTGGTAATTTTGGAAATTGTTATCCCCCACTCAGTACAATAAGTATGCTTGTGAATTGCTCATATTTTGCTTTCTGGTTAAGGTCCTTCTTTCTGTCTACAAAAATTCTAGAGTATACTAACTGAACCATACTGGACAAATACAACTCCAATGTTTGACATGGGGACTTAAATCTTTATGTGCTAGAGAAGTCTTCCTTCCATGCATTACCAATGAATTGCTTCACAATGCCTCTCTAGCATTCAACATGTTAAAAAAAAACTTTTAAATAAACCTCCTCCAACTCAAAAACCCAACCCACGCACACATAAACAATGCAGCTCGATTGTTCCAGAATTGTTCACCGTTTTGCATAAGACCTTACTTTTTTTTATTTTTCAGGTCTAATTATGGGAGTGTATGGAAGCACAGAGACTGGCACTCACAATAATAATACTTTTATTGTACAAGAAAACAAATCAGATGGCACTACAGAAAGCATGTCTACACACATACATGGCATCAAAAGATATACTTCTAATGACTCTGCCAAAAATTCAGCTGATAAGAATTGGACTATACGAACGAATGAAGCGAACAGCACTGAACATTCAAATACCACTAACAAGGTCAAAGACACAGGTCAGAAATTTTGTGCATTGTCAACATATATTATAACACTATTCTCAAAATTCCCAACAATTTAAATGGGGCTCTTAATTCCTTGAATGCTAGAGTGGTCTTCAACATATGCAGTTTTGTCCTGCTGTCAAGGAAAAATATTTAAACATTCATGAATTTAGAGGATGTGTAGGAGGAGAAGCATGATTGACCAACTTCTTCTCACTAGATGCACGTGAAGTGGTGGGTGACTTTTTGTGGTGCTGACATCACCCCTACAGTAACCCATAAGACAATGAGAAAAGGTGAAAGTAATAACAACCATATTCTCCGTTATCCATCCCCTTCCTTCCAGCCACCAACATAGCCCACATACACCCCCTTTTCTCCCCCTTAAATAGAAACATAGCATTTGACAGCAGATAATAACCATTAACCCTATCTAGTCTGCCCATTTTCCTATTGTAAAAACCTCAAACCTTATTTGGTCCTTGGTCTTGTCTTATGTTCAGGACAGCCTTATGCCTATCCCATGCATGCTTAAATTCTGCCACTGTATTAACTTCCACCACTTCTGCTGGTAGGCTATTCCGCTTATCTACTACCTATCAGTGAAGTAAAACTTTCTTAAATTACGTCTAAACTTTTGTCACTCTAGTTTTAGACTATGTCCTCTTGTCCTAACAGTTTTACTCCTTTGAAATGTACTTCCCTTCTGCACTTTGTTGAATCCCTTCATGTATTTGAATGTTTCTATCATATACCCACTAGGGATGGGCAAAAATTTCCACCTCAAACTGAAATCAGAGAAAAATGGCACTTTCTGCTTGGTGAAAATTTTCCTGCGAAAAGTTCAAATTTTCTGCTTTTTTTCAGTGTTTTCCGCCTAGCTCATTCCATTGAAATGAATGGATCATTGAAGTTACACACAACATAAAATAAATAGCATTTAATTTCCCAAAAGGCATAGTATAAAAGGGACATGAGGGTGTCCATGTTGGTGGGGTGTGGGGAAAGAATCAGTTGAACAGGGAATGATTTTTTGGGGGTTTGTTTACTGGGATTGGGGGGCACTTAATAAAAAAGAAATCTTAAATAAAATAAAATAAAATAAAAACCAGAAGACATGGTATAAAGGGGTCTGAGGAGGGTGCCTGTGTTGGTGAGTGAATGAATGAATCATTTGAACAGAGAGTTTGTTTTGGGGAGTTTCTTGACTGCTATTGGGAGGACAGTTAATAAAAAAATAAAATAAGAAATTTGTATTTAAGGTTATAGAGATAGGAACCCCTTGACATAAGCTGCCACTGGGGTGGACTGATACTTGACTTGATAGAGTATTTAGTAGAAGATGATTTGTTAGATTTGTTGTTAGAGGAACAATCCTGAGGAAACATTGATTTGTAGGACTTGGGCTTGTTAGAAACAAACCCCCCAAAAATTGTTTTTTTTTTGTAGGACTGTTTTTTTTTTTAATTCATTTATTTTTTATTTTTCAAAGCACAGGCTCTGAGAAAAAAATAAAAATGCCCTACTGGCCTAATGCCAGCAGGTCATGTTGACCAGTGGCCACTGTGAAATGTCCTCCTGAGGCCTGAGTTGCAGTTGCTGTTTGTACTGCTGCTACTGAGTTGTTTAAGCAGCAGGATGATTAGGCAGGTGAAAGACAATGGGATCAACAAAAGCAGTAACATGGAAGATGGATGATGAAGGTTCCACTTGCTCCAGTGATGCGCCTGAGGCAGTAGCAGAAGAATAAGTAGCCCCCAGTATATGTGGAGAAAAGAAAAAGTTGGCCATTAAATCTTCTCCACCTGCCCCTCCTCCAAAATCATGGGTGCGTTGTTATTAGAATATATATTTTTACTTTGACAGCGGGAACTGTGGCTCTCATCAGCAACTGCAATCTGTGGTAAATAACATCTGGGGGCACAACTGTATCCAAACACCATGACAGCAGAACTCAAGCTGCTGTCACTATACCCCTTGTCCAGACCCCGCTAAGGACATATGACAACTTGCTGACAGTTTAATAGTAATGATGAACCCTCCCTGCCAGAATCCTAGCATATTCTGCAGGATGGAATCTCCTCAGATGCCACCTGATGACCTGGTATCAATTCTCCTCCGCCACACTGGCATGTGTGGTCAGTGCACCACACAGTGTGAAATGGGTAGAGATGAACTGCCATATCCTATCATTAACAGAGTGGCTATCATTTGATTGGGAAGGTAACAATGAAAGAGGTGGATTGGCAGGAGATGTACTTGTTACCCTAGAGGAAGAAGGTGATGTTGATGGTGAGCTAGTTGTTTTGCTAGTCATGGAACTTACAGTGTCTTTCTGGGTTTCTTTATTCTTCCTCTTCTTTGAGTCATGGGGTACAGTAACAGCAGTGCTAGATTTCTGTAATGGGTGTTTGGCTTTAACGTGTTTTAACATAAATGTCATGGTGTCTGTGTTTTATGTGTGTTATCAGGAAGGTTGTGCCAAGGTGTGTCCCCTCTTTTCCCTTTCTCACTAACTTGTCACAAAATTCGCACTGTACCATTGTTGATGATGACTGTACTGTGCCAGCCGGAAGAGAATAATAGTCCCACACCAATGACTTCTGGGAGGAGGGATAGGGAACAGGTGGAGAAGAATGGCCTCTTTCTTCTTCTTCTCCACATTCCCCTTCACTTTTTGTGGCAGCGGATAATGTTGCTGCTACTGCCTCAGATATAGCACTGCAGCTAGGACCAGGAGTATTGCTGGTGCTGGCAAGTGAAACCTGTCCTAGTCCCACATTATTTGTTGACCCCATTCCTACTGTGTCCACGGTGGTCTGTGGCACACTAGCCTGCTCATCAGCACTCTGCTGCCCTTTAATCTCAGCAGCAGCAAAAATTAGAGCACTTGCAATTTCCGCAAATTCCAAAAGCTGATTGCTATTGGTTGTGCTGATGCCCGTCCTCATCCCTGTCTCCCATTCCTTCTCAGTTTCTAATAAAAAGGCCACCAATGTCTCTTCCACCCCAGCTTCTCCAACACCACCACCACCACTAGGCCCTACATGATGCTGCTGTATTCCAGACATCTCACTGCTGCTTGAAGGAGGTGACGAGCAATGTGACAGAGGGTCCCCTGCTGTCACACTTGGCATCATTTTCTCCTTCCTCCCCTGAGTACTACAAGAAACACTAGCAGCAGGCAAAGTATTGGTGGCAGCAGGTTCACCACTGGCAGCACGTACAACACTAGTGGCAGCAGGTACAACACTAGTGGCTGCAGGTACAGCAATGGTGGCACTGGCAGCAGGGGCAGCACATTTTGCAGCAGGCACAGGCAGATGACCTGTCCTGCTCTCACTAGCACTACTTTTTTCTCCCTCCCTTCCCATTCCCTTTTGTCCCTTACTTCCCATTTTCTTTCCTTCCTTCCTTCCCATTCCCTTTTCTCCCTCCCTTCCCATTAAATTCCCCAAGGTCCATTGTGGTGATTTAGGGGGACTGGACAGCATTGGTTCAGTACTGCTAGTCACTTCCTCCTCCTCCTCAGACTCAGTGTATACATAAGGGTCCTTCCATCTCCTCCATTGATTATTTTTCACCCTGCCCATAGCGATAGCAGTCACTATGAGCCTTTCCTGACTCAATTTTTGCAAAATATCACAGCAGAATAGCACAGCGCATCTATCTCGCTCTGTAGCTGCTTCTATTGTGTCTGCCTTCAGCAAAAATGTCACGTTTTTATAGCGGAAGTGCGAAAAGAACATAAATTAATGGGCGAAAACTTTATAGCCATTGAAAAAATGGTGAAAAATTTTGGCCAATGGGCGAAAGATGTGAAAATTTTAACCGCTATTTTTAAAGTGGATTTTCCTGTGAAAAAGTGTATAACAACGTGGTTTGCACAAAATTTTCCGCGGGAACACGGTGACAAGTTTTGCCCACCCCTAATCCCCACTTTCTCTTCTCTCCTTCAAGCTATACATAATCATATCCTTTAGTCTATCATGATATTTATTTTCCTGAAAACCCTTCACCATTTAGTACCCTCTTCCCTGAATTCTCTCTAGGGTATCTATATCCTTCTGGAGATGAGGTGTCCAGTTCTGTACACAATAATCTAGGTGAGGTTTAAATAGAGCTCTGTAGTGTGGCATGACCACTTCCCTTTTTCTGCTACTAATGCCCCAAGCTATACAACCCAGCACCCTGCTTGCATTACCAGCCACTTTGTTACATTGCCTGCCTACCTTTAAGTCATCAGAAATAATTGCTTCCAAATCCCATTCTTGTGTTGTCTCTGACAGCACAATACCCTTAATGCTGTATTCTTTACTTCTCAAGTCCAACTAAAATGAATTTATTGCTACCTTGAAATAAACTCCCAGACAACCAAGTAAGGTGGCGAAATTGTGAGGTCACAGCTTTTATTAAATGAAGTTTGACCTATTTAGGGTAGAAGGAGCCCCTTTCTTTGGTCCAGCCCCCCCCAACCTGAACCAAGCAACATAGGGGAGGGGAAGGGTGCAGGCTTTGTGGCCCTCACTTTGCTTTTGGGCACCAACTGCCATTTTTGAATGACATTAAGGAATTAGAATATGCATATCCATACAAGATATACAAAGCAACCACTAGCTGTTACCATCAGAACAAAAAATAAATAAATAAAACACAGAAAGAAAAAGAGAAAATGGAATTCACAACCCCCTCAGCCATGGCTGAAAGTGTGCATGTGTCAGTGTAAAGATCGGGAACAATGCATGTGTCAACCCAGCTGGGTTGGCATGGTACAATCAAAAAGAAAAATGTCAAAAAGAAAGGCTGTAAGGGTAGGTAGCATCATACTCCTAAGGGCAGTCAAATGCATACCCCATAGAACAACTGGGTCAGCATTATTCCCACAGTAGATGGAGGCATGTCATCCTATTTAGCCATGACTAGTTCAAACTACAGAATTGTAGATAAGAATATGAGGCTAATGAGGGTATGGACAGTATTTCCAACTTTGGTTATGCTACAGTGTTCTATATATAAATCCATAAAGCTGAGAAATGATATAATAACCCAATACAGGTGTTTAACCAGAGTTAAACAACCTAGCACATTATCTACAGAGTTCCAGTATGACTCATGATGACAGATATATGGAAAACATGTATAGATATGGTATGCCATGACTGGCACAAGTTATTTAGTGGGGAAACAAAATATTACTAAATATTTGAAAAAAACAAGACATAGCAAAGTTGTAACAATCTTGCTCTGAGACACATTATGAGGTATCCTTAATAACAAGTGGTGAAATAGTCATATCTGATAATAGCACACAGAACCACAGATACAGCAATATTATAAAATATCTGTTATCATAAGAGACTGATAAACATGCTATGGTGTTCAGAACCAAGTTAATTAATGGGAAGCATCCCAGAAAACATGTGACCACAGATGGTCACAATATCACAGGGGGAGACAGGCGATAGATGAGAAGGTATCTCCAGTTGATTGTGGACAGATTAAAATATTCCCACCATAGGAGAAGGTATCAGCTGTAAATGGTTCTTCCGTGGAGTGTATGCTGGTCTACCATCCTGTCCAAACTTGAGGTGGGAAGTTTGGATAGTAACACCCATCATATTATGTGATCTATGCCCACCTGTACCTAGGAGGGATGCATAAGACTCAACTTGCTGATGTAGTATGACACATGATTCAACACCTCCATCACAATCAATGAATAAGGCCATTAGCGAATACACCATGCAAAACTGGAAGGCTTTGGAGGGAGTCTGTTTGTCACTGGACAATGGCAATTAATGGGCGATGTATGTGAGCTGTAGAAACCCTTTGAGGAGGCAACAATGATGGCGAGGAATCTTACCATAATGACTATTCAGACATACATTTGCTGGTAAAGGACATGTTAGCATGCTTTGCACATGATCCTCACATACTGTCTATTAAAAGCAATGAGAAATACATTCTAGCCACTTTGTTGGACCCTTGCTTCAAACACAACAATTCAGAATTTCTGCCAAAGGGGCATCAGCAGTTGGTCATACCAAAGGGTCATGATGATCAGTAGCAACTCTCTGAGGATTCAGATTCTGTCAAGGAATATTAAGATATGCTTAATGATTGAGTGGAGGGTTGCATTGTGGAGGATGAGAGGGAGAAAGTGAGGCCACAAAAAACATCTAGACAGTATAGTGAAAAAGAAGGCACTGACTCATTTCAGGTAGCAAAAGCACTTACATCATCAAACAGAATATCCCATTCTGAACAAAAGGCAATTCATGGGTCTCAGCAGGGGTGGCAAAAACTCATCATTGGTGGTGGAGGGGGTGGTGATACATCTCATATTGGTTGGTAACTGACACACAGGAACACCATGTAGCTCCTAGAAGTGGTCCCATTTCCTGTGAGATGGTTTTTGCATACTTGCTACATTCTGAGCAGAGACAATGACACCATGAACTAGTGGCAAACAAAGCAGTGTGTGTGACCAGCATTGACATGTACTGCAGTGGATACCCTTAGTTATCCTTCAGCGTTGAGTCTGTGAGGGTTTTCAGTGTAGCTATTTATATTGTCAATGACCATAGGATGAGGTTATCAAGCAGTAACGTTGGGAGACTAACATTCTTAAAAATGAACCAACATCTCATACCATCTGAATATCAGGTAGCAGAAACCACATGTGATGACACAGAAAGCCAGGGCAATTGTATTAATAGAAGCACAGATGAAGAGGAAGAGGGATGTGAAGAAGTATTGCTACCATCTACCACACTCAAGACCACTGCTGTGACCAATAAGTAATGTGTATCAATAATCTGTGAAGAAGGATAGTTTACATTTTACATTTCCTACTGGTGTAGGAATATATATATATATATATATATACACACACAAATCAATCACACCATGCCATACACATATGCCACATTGTAGGTTGTACTTTTTTTTCACTTCACATCATCATAAATACGTGCCAGTGTCATTTAAGCAGGGCGATAGTGTTATGGGCAAAGGACAAATACACTCTGCATGCTAACACATTTTTTAAGGCATATGTTGCTGTAGGACTCAAAACTTTGACTTTCAGCTACTTATTTCTCCACTACGGTCCTCAGAAGAAGTAATATTGCAGTGGGAAATGTTGTACCCGGAGGAAATATAGGCTAAAAATTTGTTAAAAATGGTGAAAAGGAGGAAAATTTTGCATTGGCGTAAAGGAGAAAAAGGAAATTTTTCTCACTTTTCGCCCAGTCACTAGTCACTAGTACCACCTTTAGACATTATCACATAGGTAAAAATATACTGATTAAACACAAATTGACCTGCACTACGTATGTCATTTATTTTTTTCTCACTCGTAGCACTGAGTGGCATCCATTGTGCAAGAGGAATTCCTCCAAATAACACCCAGAGACCATTTCAATGCTAGTGAGCAAGGCAACCAATAAAAACATAGATCTAAAATACCATAGTATCTACAATGAATTGATACCCTCATTTGAATGCAAATCATACACTTAATGGCTGATTGAGTGTGGGGAACGAACCCTCTTATACTAAGCATCCAATCAGACCAAAGCAATGACATTACATCACTCATAATGTGAAATGGTATTGGGCCCACAACTACCTAATAGCCGATTGGGCTGAGAAGATGACCCTCCCGTCTGGTGCACCCAACACTCCCAAAAAATATCATCACGTAAGTCGCAACATGCTATCATAATGGACCCATCCTGCAATGACTAGCAAGGCAATCCAAATCATGCATATTATAGCACAAATACGATTATTCATCAAAATCCGTGGGCTTAAACGGGCATCACTACACATCAGTATATCTTTCCTTGCACCTCTAGTTCTTGTTCATGTAGTAGAATGCAGCTATGTATGAATGGTATAGACAGACATAATATGTTAAACTGACCCCCTTGTCTGCACTTGTCTTGATTGCAGATGTTTTGTCTGGGGTATATTTCAGTGTTAAAGAACTATTCTAGCAACTTTTTTGAGGGTTAATTCTCCTTTCTTCTCACCCACACCAAGATAACACGTTATTTGTTTTTATGGGATAATGTTGCTAGAAATCACAGTATGCTTTTTCTCTCACTCCCCAATCCAATCACAGATCTATTGTCAGTGTAATTGTGTCACTAAACCTCAGGATTTCTTGCAGATTATGGGTTATGAGTCTATTTGTCTATCACTCATGCCCATCCTTTAGCAAAAGTTGGAGTCACAAAATATTTATTTCACATACTGGAGAGAAAAAATTTGGATAACTGTCCCTCCCTCCCAGAAATTTTTGTTTAAAACTTCTTCTGTATCCAATATAAGGGGTGGGGAAAAGAGGGAGTCCATAAATTCCCCACCACTATGGTATTTGTTAGAAAACTGCCCCCACCTCCCTGGTAATTGTTGTTTAAATCTTCCTCTGTATCCAATATAAGGGTGGGGAAAAGTGGGAATTCATAGATTCCTCACCCCTTTGGGATTTGTAACCCCATACAGGATTTATGGGCATTTA
Source organism: Rhinophrynus dorsalis (assembly GCA_037306005.1). NCBI lineage: Eukaryota > Metazoa > Chordata > Amphibia > Anura > Rhinophrynidae > Rhinophrynus > Rhinophrynus dorsalis. The sequence goes on from CM074718.1 coordinate 162,294,066, forward strand.
TGATGACTCCATTAATGTATTTTTAATACAGTTCTCACCCCATTGCGAGTTTATAGTGGTGTATGGTTTACATTCACACTTTTATAATGCTACATATGTCTGTGTTTCATGGATCCTCTTTTCAACCCCTTGGAGGCTAGAAACATTACCAATGTAATGAGCAGCAATGCTTTGAAGATGTGTCTAGAATACAAGGTTTGAAAATCGTAGTTATTTTGAATAGGACAGCATTTTGTTGGATTATGTTGTGCACGAAGAATATGATAAGACATCCTTTTTTTTCCTTATAGATGGAAAATCATATTACTTTTTAATACATTTAATACTGCATTTCATTTGTTTTTAAGCTATTTTTATATTATAGACTAGCTGAAGAGATCGTGTACACGGGCCACAGTGTCACCCAGCAACGGCCAAAGTGCAGTCATGCACAGTATAGATGGCCAGCGCCGCGGCTGATACGGAGCGGGAAGCTCCAAATACAGATTGTAGTCCTCTCTGTGTACCACTCCGGTCTGAATTTGGAGCGCCCCGCTCCGTTCAGCCATGGCGTGGGCAGTCTGTACTGTGCATGACTGCAGCGCGCACAGCCGTCTCTACTGCGCATGACGGCTTCTGACAAACTTAGTGAATTATAATATAGGATAACCACATGTATATGTATTATTATTCATATAAATTTAGTTTTCTTCTCTCAGAAAAAACATCTGAAAATTTTCTGTTGACCAGCAAATTAATTTCCACAACTGTCTTACCAGGTGTACGAGAACTTGATAACTCTGCATCTACAAATGGTACTTTGTGCAGTAAAAAATATTGGTTTATGATTACAGTACTATTTTTATTGAATACTCAGGATGTCCTCCTGGGATGGAACACACATTCTAAACCAAAAGTTCCCATAATCCTCCTTTTAGATTTAAACTGATTATATTTAATTATAGCTGCCCAGTTGTCTTAGTATTAAACCTCAAACCTCTTGGATGCTAGTGACATCTCCAAGGCATTGCACTTTTAAATATGGCTAACTGATCTACACTGTGAAATATGGTGAACTTTTGCCCACTTAGGAGCATGGCGAACTGTTCTCCATTCAACAGAGAACTGTTCTGTCCTCCACTTTGAAGTATGATGAACTAATTTCACCTTTGAAATATAGTGAACTATTCTCCAGGAGGACTGCATTGAAAGCTATGGAAGATTTGCCAGGCTATGGAAAGCAAATGTATTTCTGTGAGCTCCGACATCTCCAGCTATTGACTTGTAGTGCAAATGACAAATATTCATATTTAAATATAAACACTCCCTCGGGAATAGTAAAATGGCTCATTAACTCAGATTTCAATATGCAAATTAACCAGTGCCAAAGGAGACACTGATGAATGATATATGCGGTGATGGCATGGAGGAGGCATGGTGATGTAGGTATATTTGAGGTATAATCACACAGATACTATAGTGGAGACCCTTTAATACATACAACCAGAGGGATTTGCATTCAATACACCAAAACATCACCAACCTGGACCTGTATTGAATTTTAGTTCATCTACCTCAGGAGTGGACAAATGTGTGTTAACCTGATGTATGTGATGTGTGTGTTTATGTGTGGAAAGGAATGTCAATACTCTGGAGGATGCTGATAATTTTGCTCAAATTAATCTAATGGCAAGTTGGGAAATTTTGTTTGAAAAACTGGCAGATTGAAGAACAAGGAACTAATGATTAAGAGAGTCAATAAAAACAATATAAAAACACAATTATATAAAGTAGAAAATTATTTCTAAAAAAAAGTGTAGTATGCAAATGTATTGTTTGTGCATCTATAAGCCAATGGTGTGCAAAAATTAAAGGATTCAATAAAACTGTTTTAGAACTTAATGCTTGCTGGAGATGCTGGAGAGCTTTTCAAAGTGTTGCTTCATAATGCAGTAGAGACCTTACTAGCATCTAAGTATAGTGATCTAGTGCAAGAGAGAACGCCTGGCTTTCTACTCCCTATCACATGAACAGGCTGCATGAAATAAGTAACCACTGTATAGTAGACATGTATGTGTATTAATATTCATATAAATTGTGTTTTCTTGTCTCATAGATAAAACACCAGAAAATCTACTATCGACCAGCAAATCCATTTTAATAACTGCCTTACCAACAACACGGGAAGCTGATAACTCTGCATCCACAAATGGTACATTGTGAAGTAAAAATATTGGTCAATGATTACAGTATTGATTATATTGAATCCTTAGGATGTCATGTTGGGATGTAATACACATTCTAGACCAAAAGCTCCCATAATCTTAATTTTAGATTTAAACTGATTATATTTAATTGGGGCTGCTCAGTTGTCTTACTATTAACCCCCAAACTTCACTGATGCTAGAGAAATCTCCAGTGTATTGGGATTAATATTTAGTTAGGGCTTGTTGATCCAAGGAGAAATCTGATTGCCATTTGGAATCAAGAAGGAATTTTTTCCCCCCATTCAGGGTAGAATTTGAAATTGCTATATTGAGGGGTTTTTTTTGCCTTCTTTTGGATCAACGATGGTAAACAGGAATAGGAAAAGGGTTGAACTAGATGGACGCAAGTCTTTTTTCAACCTAAATTACTATGCTACTATGTTACTATGCATTGCACTTTGAAATATGGTGAATTGTTTCCCACTTTGAAGCATGCCAACGTTTTTCAGGGGCATCCAGAGGTGCGGGCAAGGGGGGCACTTGCCCTCCCCTACAATTACCCCATTCATATAAACAAAGGGTCTGGATGGGCTGGCCTGGGGGTCATATTATGGCTTTGCCCTCTGCTGGAAAAATGTCTACACACACATCCCTGAACCTGTTCTCTATTTTGGAGCATGGTGAACTGTTCTCCATTCTGGACTATAGGGAATTGTTCTGTACTTTGGAGTATGCCAAACTGCCTAACAACCAAGGGGTTAGGTAGTGTGAGCAAAAAATTAATCTAGAGAGACAGCCTGGTTCTTTTCCCTCTATCACAGGACAAAGCTGCAAGAAATAACACAAAAATTGCAGAGTTTCTCACTACAGTGTTTTATCACTGTTTGGGGTTTCATCCACATTGAGTCATTGCATAATTAATATGAGTAGGGGGAATTCTCTCTGGAAGGTCAGCAAATGTGATAAATGAGTAACAGGCAGAAAATGCAAAATCACATGTAGAGGTTGTACAAAACCATTGTTAGTGTATCAATAAGAACTGTTGCTAAATTCAGATTTTTTTTTTCCTTGGCATGCAATGCTTATACATATTGTCACTTAATGGCCTATATATTCCCATTAAGAAGACACTATACCTGAAATTAAGATTTAACCATTAAACTGCCTTTATTTCAGCTTTAGAAACAGATTTCTTTATACATACACTGTGACATCATTCTTATTTGGACCACGGCAATTTTTCTCAACTCTTCAAAAAAAAGTCAACTGATTGACATTAGTACTCAGCAAAAATGTCTCTAGACATTTATATATATCCTTATGTCACTTTGCAAAATTTTACATATACTTTCTTCATAATACTAGTTTCATATATCCCCCATAGAGTTTATTAGGTGGAATCAATGGCCACAGTCTTCCTGTTAGGTCTCAGGACCTTTTGTAAAAAGACAGATTTAACCAATTCTTGGTCAAACCATCATCACCATAGGGGATAAATAAACACTGTTAATGATTTACACGGGTATTTTGACCCCTTGAGTCATAGAGCGACCGCTTTGGAAATCAAGGGGTTAAAAGCCCAATTTAAATCAATGAGAATTTGGGCAGTTTTAATAGTCCCCTATTGTGAAGTAGGTTTGTTCCAGAATTGGAGCACTTTGCCTGTGTATACACACGCACACACACACAGATATTTTTCTGTAATATACTAAGGGGATATATGAATATGATTCTTTTCTGCAACACACACACACACACTCACGCATACTCTTACACAAACACAAACACACACTCGCTAACACACACACAGAAATATTTGTGTAAGATACTAAGGGGTGTATGAATATGATTGCTTGCGAAACCAAGAGCTGGGACTGATTTCTTAGTGCTACTCCTTTTTAAAGCCAGTCTGTATACTAAGCTACTAATTCTGAAAATGGAATGCAATCCTGCACTGCTTAATACAAATTAAATGTGCACCATATGTAGCACATATATTATAACAATGTATTTATTCACTTGTTTCAAAATTTGGCCAAAATGTATTTACGTTTTCTTACATTGCCAATGTACCCCATTTTAAGTGAGTCCTATCTAATACATAGCTATACATATTAAAAGCTATATCTGTCTAATCCACTCATGGCTGAACACACCTGCTTTCAATCAGGGATCACTTGCAGTGAGTAGGTTGGGACCTCAAGAACTGGAACAAACCCATGTAATACACCTTTCCAATATGCATTTAGTTTTTCCTTTTAATTTATTCAAATACCTTGGAGTGATTATAGGCATATTAAGATAGTCCTGTCTAATAAGTATGGCCATTATTATGGCTTACGAAAAAATGCTGTATATTAAAAGTTGCATCTATCGAAGACCCTAAGGCTGAACTGACCTGCTTTCAAGGATAACTTCTGTGTTTGGTTTGTTTTTAATTTGGGAACTATAGTGAATTCTCTCATTCTTTTGCTGAACTTCATATTTTATTCACTTAGGTTCTTTTGTATATATAATATATGTAAAACATGGTGTTTTACTTCTGTGAGTTTCTTTCCTTTGTGAGTTTCCTCTGGGCTCGCTTACACCAAGGGGAGGACAATGGAGATGTCTTTAACCATCTGGTATCCCTTTTCTCTGGGTCTTATTTAAAGCTACTTACTAAAAATTGTACTGAAAATGAACTCCAGAAATGACATCAGAGTGTAAGAGATACTTGTTGCATCACATATTCAGGATCCTTTTTTGATAGACTAGCATTAAAGGGATAGTAATGTTTCATAATAAAAGCAGCTCTAATTAATCATCATAGTATTTGGACTTTGGAGAGTGTTATTTCAATTCTGTCAGAGTTGTAGTTCAAGAGTAATTCAATGACAAAGTATCCCCCTGCCACCCCTTTTACTGATGTAACACTGTTCAGCCAGATCAGAAGGTAGGTATCCGGGTAGACTGCAGAGAGGGACAATCTTCAATTAAGATAAGGGAAAAACCTGAAAAACTTGTCAAGGGGAGCAGGGCTTTCATTGTTCTCATAGGAAGAAGATTGTTCCCTTCTGTTATCTGTCTGATCTATGGACTGGATTCCACATTTGAGAAGAGATGGCTTACACTAGGTAAAAGGGGCGGGAGGGTGAACTTTGCTTGTGAATATCTCTCAAACCATAAAGGTTTGAGAGATAAGACTTATATTGTTCTTCATGTTTTTTAATGCATATAAAATAAAATAAAGATAAAACGAAGTATTACTATCCCTTTAACCTCCAAAGTACCAGAGGTGTGTGTAAAACATTGCTTTACAATACGTTGCTAACACCTCTAGTCCTTAAGAGGTTGATCTGCTCAAGTAAGGTATTGTAGAGTTTAAAGCTGTTTGATGTAAACATGTTACTACTCACATGTTACAGTTATCCTTGCATGTGTAGGGATGTGAATGGTTAAATAGGCCAGGAAGGCAATGGTTGTCCACCAACCTATTCAAAGGGAACACATAGAAATTCCTGACATTTTCATTAATTTAAATTGTTCTTTTAACTCATTAAATGCCCACACATGAAACACAGCATACACCTTTGGTCCTTAAAGGGATAATTAACCTTATTTAATTGGTCTCTTGTATGCCAGTTTCTTCTAATGAAATTGCATTGTGCATTTTGCTCATTTGCCATCTATTCTTTATTCCATCATATAATGGTAGAAAGCAGCTAATCCGTGTAGTACTTTCCATACAATGATATAACCAGTTTATATAATAATGTTTTTGCTTCATGTAAACACTTTCTCATATGATTTACTGTTGTGCTTTCTTTGCTTGGAGGACTTATTGCTTTCTTCGTAATCCTCATCCTCATCATAATCATCATCATTGCTAGCATGGCAGTAATCTTGAAAAAGAAAAAAGTGAGTATATAAAATGAGTAAATAATTATGAGTTTCTCTAAATCACGTGACTCTTGTCTTGGTAAATCATCAAGAATTAACTATTTTTTCTTCAAAGAAAGTCACGGGAATCACTTTTATAGTTTTTAAACTTTTAAGGACTGAAGGGGCGTGCAACTCATAACCCTTTTGTGCTTAAAGTGTTAAAGTGGAACTACCACCTCCACTAAAGTCGCCCTGCAATACTTAGGAAGGTGTCGACTAGCTTACTAATCATTATTTTACCTCTCAAAAGTGCCCACAAATAAAGTTATGCTTAGGTTTCCAAGACCTGCGCTGTTAGTCCTCTTCACCCTTCACAGGCATTGCACCAGCCCAGACAGCTCTGGAAGAGACTGATGGCGCAGGCTCACAGGCTGCAGCAACCTGGCCGTCAGTCTTGGTACCTTAAGGATAACTTTATTCGTGGGCACTTTTAAGAGGTAAAATAATGATTAGTAAGCTAGTCGCCACCTGCCTAGGGTGACTTTAGTGGAGGTGTTAGTTCTGCTTTAACATTATTCTTTATTTCAGGGCTGTCCAAGTTCAGCCCTCACAGGCCACCAACAGGACAGGATGTAAGGATATCCCTGATGAAGCACAGGTGAGATAATAAGTGGATCATTCATTTTGACTGACTCACCTGTGCTTCATCAGGGAAATCCTTACATCCTGTCCTGTTGGTGGCCTGTGAGGGCTGAACTTGGACAGCCCTGCTTTAGTTGATAGAAAGGTCTCCACACATTGCATTGAAAAATTCACTAAAATTCAACGGATTAAACTGATATATTATTGATTAATGTCAGGCATTATGATATATTAAAATTACTAGATGAGATTTTCTTCATATCTCCTAGCTTTGCAATCTTTAACTACATAAATAATTGAAACTTCAGGCAAGGTTCTCTGTGGCCAAAAAGAGATTAAATGCCACAATTAGGGATGGGCAGATATGGTCGCTTAAAAAATAAACATGTGAGAAATGGCACACTTTGCCTTCCATGGGAATTTCTGCAAAAATGTTGTTTTTACCAAGCATTCAATGGACAAGAAGGCTTTTATCATTGATAGCCATAGAACCACACATAGTAACTCCCCTCCCCCATCATTGTCCCACTGCACCTATAGGCAGCAATAGAACCTCAAATAATGAGGTAACAATTCCATTTTCAAAAACTAGCAATACAGCAATACATAAATTGGTCAGTTTAGTATATAAACTGGACATAACAGCAATAAATAAACTACAAGTAATTGTATGGTACAGGAAGATTGGCATTGAGCTTTCTTTCCCCATTGCTTACTATGCTTCATAATAAATAGGGCTCTACCAGTCTGATTGTATTGCACATAGTACCCTTTCTCTTGTCTCTGTGTTCACTATAATGAAATGTATAGTTTTTATTTAAATTAAAGTTACATTTAATTAAAGGAGAATTTAATGTACCCCCAGTTACCTTACTGTGGTCTCTTTGAATTTTTCATGTATAAGATAAGATCTTCAATCAATGAAATATATCATGCTGGCTGTTTGTTTTTTTTTGTTTCATTTTGTTTTGTCTGTAGGCCTCATCCTAGTAAGGACAGAGGGGTGTGCAAAGCAATTGAGCAGATTGGTCCTGTGGACCTACTAGCCATTTTTATGTCCACCTCTATGGTAATAGCTTCTAGGTTGACTGAAGATGTTGTCTCTTGAACAAAGGAGCAATGACAAAATTCATAGGTTCTATTAGTATTTTCTAGTCATAGAAAAGTAAGTGGGGGCACTATAGGAGTTGTTAGTTCTCCTTTAATGTCAATAGAAAATATGCTTATAAGTAAAATGAGCAAACCATCCACTGTCAAATGCAACTTTTGGAGTCATTTGTCTGATCTTAAATAATAGCCAATGCATTTATGTATTTCTTTTTCCTTTCATTTAAAAAAATGATGTCTTAATGAAAGTCTGTCTCTTTAATATCTGCTTGTCCTAATTTAATTAATGTAATGCAATCTTTTGTGTGTTTCTGCAGAAAAATAGCTATTCCTTTGATCTTGCCAATAAATCACCAGAAAGTGTCAGCATTCCATTAAGCAATGTTAAACAGGTAAGATGGCATTTGGTGAAATACAGTATAATGTAGTTTGAGATTGAGATTATAAACCTTTATGGTATCATTGGTAAACTGGGCAATTAATATCTGAGGAGGCATTTATAATGTGCTAAAATATACTTGAGGTGCGATTCAATAATCTAAAGAGGTGCATTTCTGGAGCAAACCAACTGCACCATAAGCATACCTGGGAATTGTCCCACATCCCAAAAAAGCTGTAGAGCTGAAGATGAAAGTGTCCAAATGGCTCATTTTGCATCAAATTGTGAGTGGGGCTTAATAAGGTGGATACGGATTATTGAAAGGAGGCGTTTGCCATGCAATGGGTGGGAAAGAGGGCAGAATGAGGCAGGAGTAGGTTGAACAGACTGGAAAATGGGTGGGGTTATAGCTGAACTCACTAAGCTAGAGAATTAGCCTCTGTCCCTGGAGACCCTGAAATTCAATCTGAAAACTGGGACAGATCCAGAGAGTTCCCAGGTATGATCATAGGGGAGGAATAAACATTCCCCAAATTCCCTTTGAGTTAAATGGGGAATTTAACCCCTTGCATGTTATAGAGGTTCCCAATGCATTGTGAAACATTCAAAGGGTTATAAGATCTGCTTAACTGAATGGGAATTTTCAACTCTCCCCGTATGGGACAGTTGGTTTGCTCCACAGCTGCACGTCTGAATTGCACTTTTAGGCTTTTTTTTTTTTTTTAATTTATTACAGATAAAGATAGTCATCTCCACCTTCCTTTCCATTCAAATATGTAAAACCATATTCCAAAAAAACAACTGGACATGAGCCAAAATGTCCCCTGCATCAATCCAACAATCCAATATGATATGGGATCACACATCACTGACTAATGGATTAACACAAGGGACACCCATGCCCACATCTAGTCATTCCCTGAAATATGGAGGATCAATCCTTATTGGATATGGATGGCCCTGAGGAAACCATGCTCAGTTTGACCGAGATTTTTTTAATTTATTTTTTAATACATTTTTATTGAAAGATAAAGAGAGAAACAATCAAAACAGCAGCGTAATCATGTAACATACATAGAAGTCTCATATATAAATGACTTACACAGAGGTCAAGCTCCATTATTAATAGGTAGTACCAGAACATACAGGTCTGACACTCGGCATGAACATAATGCCTAACAGAAAAGCTATAAACAAAAACCAGCAAATATAAGCGGTGGTCTGGTGTGACTAAAACACCAGGTCATGGTAAATGTAAAATCATAGAGAAAGAAAGGCGAAAAAGCATAGAAGAAGACAAACAGTAAAGCAAGTAGAGGGAGGGGAGATCAAGAAAGGTAGTGAAGATAAGTAAGGGAGAGATGAAAAGGAGGGAAATAGATACTGGTTGGTGAGCAGCAAGACTACTTAACCAAAATCCCTATGACCTTAGATGACAAAGTAAAGGTACAGAAAAATACACAAAAGCTCCGTGCCACAGCAGGACGAGGTCCAAAGTATCTCATACTTATACTCATACTCATACTCCCCTCTACTTGGCAGTGGTCCAAGGACGTCAGATTCAGATGCCCACGTCTCGTATATTCGATCCATGGAGACCAGATAGAATCGTAAATCTGCTGGGAACCAGATACTAGAGCTGTAAGTTTCTCAAGGGTAGAGATATCAATCAGTCTCCTGAGCCATAGGGAAAGTGATGGAGGAGACGTCGATTTCCAACACTGAGGAATACATATTCGAGCCACCGTAAAGTAAATGGGAGAGCAGTTTGTGGGACTGGGGAAGACGTCGCCACAGCTGCAGTGCCAAGAGAGAAAAGAAGGAGCTTCGGATCCAAAGGGATGGCTACTCCCAGAATGGTCCCAAAGCAGTCAGCCATGTCTGTCCAGAAGGGGATGATACAGGAGCACGACCACCAGATATGGCCCAGACAGCCAACACTATTGCCACATGTCCAACAAGCCTGTGGTGCTGAGGGGTAAAAAGAGTGTAAAAGTTGTGGAGATCGGTACCATCTTAGCAGTAGCTTGAAGTTAGTTTCCATGGCCATAACATTGCGAGTGGAGCTTGGTGAATTGCCACTGCAACTTCCCATTCCTCTCTCCGCAGAGTACAATCCAAATCCTGCTCCCAACCTGACCGAAATGAACTAAACTCAGGGTCCAGAGGAGAAAGCAAAGAGTATATCTTCACAATTCCTGTCTTCAGGGGCCTCCTAACAGGAGTAGTTGGGCGACAAAGAGTCTCAAAAGGGGTAAGACATTGAAGAAGATCAGACCATCTAGGATGAGACCAGACAAAGCTACAAATCTGGTGATAGCGCCAGTACTCATTGGAATGCAAATCCCATTCAGTCAGCAGAGTTTCAAAGGGTGCCAAAGCAGGTCCGCCACCACTAATCTCAACTCGAGTTTCTAAGCTGAAAATGCTGTTTCAGACCTGCTTGGCTTGATTTTCATACAACTTAACAAGGAATATAAGGGGGAATAAATGCTGGACAAAGATGTCACAACTGAGTCCCATGCATGAAAAAAAGAGGACAAAATGGGATCACTCCGAATCACAGGGGGACGGGACTGGGGCAAGATCCACGCCAGCGCTGTGATGTTAAATGGAGAGCACAAGGCCTCCTGCACCGGAATCCAGGACTTCACCAAAGCAAAATGAAACAAATGGGGAATAAGACTCAACAGGACACTTCAATGGTAACGGAGAAGATCAGAAGCCCCCAATCCTTCCTGCGTGTGTGGGATATGAGGGAGAAACATATCCTCACAGGTTTGCCCCTCCAGATGAAAGAATTAAACACATATTGCAAAGATTTCAAGTAGGACTTGGGTAGAAAAATGGGTAAAGTTTGGAAGAAGTAAAGAATCTTGGGTAAGAAAACAGATTTAAGAAGATTAATCCTTCCGGTCCAAAAGGAGATGTGACTGTTTACAAAGGTCTGCAGAAACAGAAGAAAGCAAAGGAAGGAAATGCAGACTGAACAGATCAGAGGGAGAAGGGGACAAGCGTATCCCCAGGTACGGTACTTCCTCCATAGACCACTGAAAGGGAGCTACATTCCGCAGGGAGGACTTAATAGAATGCGGGACACCTAAGTCTGAAATCACAGACTTTGAGAAGTTGACTTTAAAGTTGCTGACACTACTAAAAACCTCTAGCTCAGAAAAAACCATCAGTAAAGAGACAGACGGCTGAGTGAGGGAAAAGATAATATCATCAGTGAATAGTGAGATCCGGTGCTCTGTTGTCCCAGCACGCAGGCCCATTATAGCAGGATGTCCACGAATCCGACAAGCCAGGGTCTCCATCACTAGGACAAAGATTATGGGGGACAGGGGACACCCCTGTCTGGTGCCATTGCACAGGCAAAAACCATCAGAAAGTGAACCATTGATGTAAACACGGGCAGAAGAGTTCTGGTACAAAGGCATTACCATGGATACAAAAGGGTCTCCAAACCCGAATCCTCTCAGCACAGAGACAATGAAGCTCCAGTCCACTCTATTAAATGCCTTCTCTGCATCAACAGAGAGGAGAAGAGCTGAGTCCCCTCTCTCCCTCACCCCCTGCAATAGGTGAATAAGACACATAGAATTGTCCCTCGCTTCCCTGCCTGGCACAAAACTTGCCTGTTCATAATGTATAATATCGCATAACAGCAGGCGAAGCCGATTTGCCAGGACCTTGACGAATATTTTGAAATTGACGTTTAGCAGAGAAATTGGTCTATAGTTAGAACACATAGCCGGGTCTTTACCTGGCCTTGCGATCAAAGTGATACGCTCTTCAGCCATACGTAGGTGTTTAGAAATGGAGTCAGGGAACGCATTAAAAGCCTTAACCAAAAGCGGCACAAGGAGATCAATATATTTCCTATAGAAAAGAAGTGGGAAACCATCTGGACCTGGGGCCTTGCCAGTAACCTCTTCCTCAGAAACAGGTTCATCAAGGGTCTCCACCTGTGCTGGGGTGATCTTGGGAAGCGATGCTGAGGAAACATAATGAGACTGTACCTCTTCCAAAGGAACAGCCGAGGGAGGCGTAAGCTTATAAAGGGCTTTGTAATAATCCCTAAAAGCGAATGCCATTATGGGGACATCCCTCGACAGTTCCCCGTCAGCCATTTTAATGCCATGAATATTTTGCCTCTGTGCTGTACCCTTCACTTGAAGTGACATCCAGCATCCACTTTTATTCCTATGTTCATAGAGAAATCGCTTTGCCCATAAATAAGATTTGTCTATTTGAGAAAGCAATAGAGCGTTACTATGTGTCCTATGAGAAAGAACCTCAGACAAGGTAAGGGCATCACCCATGGAGGCATGAGAAAGCTCTGCGTCCACCAAAGAAGTCAAAAGAGAGCAGAGGCACTTTTGGGCTTTTTTATGCCTGTGACTGAACCTATGGATGAAAAAAACATTCCATATATATATATATATATATATATATAGTTGTGATTTTCTATTACTGTTGTCTTTTTAGTGATATATTTCGTGTTTTTCATATATTATTCATGACCATTGAGGTGATTAATGTTTGCCTTGATTTAATATACTAATAAGTGTCAAGGCTGCAATTAATTCCCCTTTGCTCATTAGAGACACATCATGGTGAAATACGCTACTTTATATGGTAGACGGAGGTTTTTACCATAGGTAGCAAATAAACATTTACATTGATTTTAATGTGGGGTTTTCAAACTTAAATGGTAGAAAGGTACCCGATGTATCACTTTGCAACCTGCTGGAGATCTCTCTTGCATTCCAGGGATTATAATCCCTATTTTAAACTAATGCAAATTTTGGGAATGTTTATTTCTAGCCAATGGCACGGTTGGTTTCACCCATACTTGTTCCAGCCTGCTTTTATATATATATATATATATATATATATAGAGAGAGAGAGAGAGAGAGGAATATGAATGAAGGGGCAGCACCTGCAAGACTGTTTAAACAGAATGCTTAAAAAAGCAAAGCTCCAAAAGAGCAGCAGTTTTGAAACTGGGCCTGTTGACACTGAAGAAAAGTGAAGAGAGGGAGGGAGAGACCTCAGGGTAGCAGGTTCAGTCCTGACAAGGTCAGCTCAGTCTTTCACCCTTCTGAGGTAGGTAAAATGAGTACCCATGACATACTTGAAAACAAGAGACATCCACAATGTATCCTCCCTGGTAAAATACTTTCATTAAAAAAACCTAGAGGGATACATATAAGGTAATGAGGTTGAGGAGGGATGGAGCAGCTAAAGAGAGAGGCAGTGCAATGTTGCATATTCCTCTTAATTGACAAGGTGGATGTACTAAGATAATGGTGAAACTCTGATGCAAACCAAGCATATCATAGGGAAAAAAATAATTCAAAAAAATTCCCATTGATTTCAATGGAGCTTTTAAGCTCGTGAATCCTAGTGAGGTCTCCAATGCTTTGCCCCCTCTGGAGAAGTTAGTTTTCCCAGAATTCCTCTAGTTTCTAATAGTACATTAGACTCACTGAGTACAGTAATCAATATTATAATTTTGACTGGTGTGTATTTGTCCTAATTAGTTTTAACTACCACTAGGCATCTTTTTTTCTAAAGTGAACTGGACCTATGGATCCTTCCTGTCTTTGTGGCCCATATACAAAAGTTTATGAAAAAGCCATTGCAATGCACAATCAAATAATTAAATATCACACAATAATAATGTACATTTAAACCAGCTGGAGATACAGTTAATATGGCAATATTTTTATAATCAAAACTAAAAAAATATTATATTAATATTGTGCATATCTGACTAAACTGGTACCATACACAGTATTGCTTTCACTGGCTGGCTGTCACTAATAAACTAACTAATAAAGTAACATTGTTATTGGCTAGGGGAATATGTGAAATATGTAAAGTAAATAGTTTTGTCTAAGAAGAAAGCGATCTAATGACATTGTTTAAGTCTGAGATTTTTTTTTCAAAGAAATTCTGCAAGTGTCAAACTCAAACTGAAATTTCTTAAAAGTAGAAAAATACTATGATAAACTTTAATCACTTTCACTCATCTAATATGAATCTATTAATCATGCTTTATTTTGTCTGTGGTCTCATATTGGTCTGCTGTTCATTTGCTGCGTGATCAGCAGCATTGTACTTGCAGTCTGATGCTAAAGATCAGTAGTTTCTACTTGACAGAAAGGAAATGAATCGTAGATGCTTTCTGTCACATAAAGCCTAAAGTGGGAGTGTAAAGCTTCATCTTTCAAAATATATTAATAAGTCACACATTTAATGGAAATACCTGCTCAAGCACATTTTTTTTCAATAACTTAAGCAGCCATTTTGATATATTCTTATGTTTCAAACAAACATATTTATATTCTTATATGATAAAGGCCTGTTGATGGAGTAGTATTTAAAATTGCATCCTTCTTCTCTAGATGTATAGTTCCTGTTTATTTAATGTTTCTCTCTACACCACAGATTCGTCATTATGTTCTATAGATGCCTGAGAGGCCCCCGAAGCCCTGTTTGACATCTGAGGAGTTAAAAGTGTAGATGTTTTAGCATCTGCCACTAAAATATATTTATGCACTGTCAATCTAATGTACTCTTCATACATTTTTATAATATGCCTGGCCAACCATCATCATCATCATTTTTAAAGATAAATCATTTACCAATGTCAGTGAGCACTGGATACAATGTTATTTAAATAAGATATCCACATTCTATTTGAAATATTCTATTCATAGTTATTAAATATAAATAGTATATTAAAGTGAATGAATCGCTCAAAATGATATATTTTTTTTAAAGTATAGCAGACCAAACCTATTTTTTTTATATAGAAAAACACCCAAATATGTTTCTTCTAACCAAATCTTTGTAACTATTGGAAGAAACAAGCACTGCTGGCCTTCACTCTGCTTTTGGAGTGATGATAATTATGAGTATTTTATGCACAGAATGTGCATTTAGTAAAGTCTACCTGATGTAAAATAATGATATACAAAATATGTTTTCTTTTTAATTATGCAAGTTTTAATGATTTAAATGCAATTTACACTTTTGGATAATGATGTTGACAAAAAAAGGTCTTGAAGTAATTAAGGCATTTGTCATAAAATGTTTTACTAGCATTTCAATTAAAACTCATTTGAAGAAAAACAAATAATTGTTTTAACAGTTAGAAAATCTTAAAGTGTAGCAATGTACTAGACAGTCCTTTGGCTCCAGTGAACTGAGTACAGCAAATAAACAGAGAAATAGGCAAAGTTCCACAAGTAGAAGGTAGCATTGGTAGGTACTAGGTAATACTGATATGTCTCCAGTTTTCTTGCATACATTTCTGGGACTTGTTGGGGCATGTTAACAGTGCTAACTTCTAATCTCCCTACTAGTACTGGTACAATTCGGCTGTATGGTGCATTCAGAATCCATTTGGTTGGCCCAAGTCCAGTTGCTGGCTAACCTAGTACATTCCCTGATGAGCAGCATTCTGATATTTACTTTAACTGTAACTTTCTTTTTCTTTGGTGCAGGAATAAAAGTTAAAGAATTAAGCTACAGTACGGTACTTGGATCTCTTATCTACTGAGTGGAGTGGACCCAGTGTTATCTGCTGGATATTGATCAGTGACTGAGTCCTATTTGGAAACCATCCTGTTGCTTTATCTACTAAATAAAGAATGCAATATTATATTTAAACATTAATTTTGTGTATACTTTGAGGCTGATTTATAGGATCATTTATGGAGAAGCCACATATTTTAGGGGACATATACAAATGTCGAAAATTCGAGCTGAAGCAAGGAACTGGTTGGAACTGGTTGGAGACCGCTCTAACATTGTATCCCTTTAATGCTTGCTTTTTATGGCATATTTCTTTTTCTTCTTAATCTCATGACTGCTATATTTATCAGGGGCCAATATATAGATGTTTAAGTTAAGTATTCTCTTTGTAATATCATCAATAAAATACAATATGCTCAAATGTTAAACAAACCTGGGTATTTTCATAGCTTTTTCATATCCTTAATTTAACAATATACTGTAGGTTTGAATAGCAGACTGTGTTGGTTTCCTCTCATCTTGCTGTGACATTTGAATTGTGGTTTTTTGAATCTGCAGATGCACAGATGCATATTTGGTTTTGATTTCATTCTCTGCATCTTATGGAAACAAACATCAATATGTCTCATCTGTGAAAAATTGCACTTTTAATTTTACAAAGGAGAGTGGGATGTTTAGATTCACTATTAATATGGGATTTTCAGATTTATTTCAATGCAATTACTGTTTATTTTTATAACTAAAATGCTGAAAGCACAACTGTCATTAGATTTATAAGGCCATATATGGCTTCTGCCATCTGTTTTTGATGTCAGAAAACTGAGCTGCAGTTTTGTAAGCATTGCCTCTTATAGTTTATTAGTGTGCATGCTTTACAATCATGTTTTCAGACTGCTGGCTTGTAAGGACTTTCTGCGACAACAGCTATGGTCCGTTTTCTGAACAAAACAAGTGTTGGAAGCCATACAAGGACACTGCAATAAATAAGTCTGACACATAAACAGGTATTGTAAAGGGAATGTGTCAAAAACTGATGCAGAACATGAGTTGCCTTTATGTATACCTCATGTTCTTACATACAGACATATTTAGTACATTCTAAGACAAGATTCCATCAGAGCAAAACTTTTACACAAATAACACCCCTACAGCTGGTGGAAATAAAAGGATACATTTTGTGTTGAATTTGTCTGTTCTTATTGTACAGAGAACATTCTTTGGCAGAGAGGAATGGCATGCCCCAAAATGCCTTCCCTTGGTACGAGCAATGTAAAGTAGACATTTTGTTGCAGAAAAAAGCTAAGGCATTAAGAAGGCACAGTGCACAAAAGTAGTTCTTTGAAGTTCTTTTTAGCATAAGATTATGTTTGTTTATTACCATTAGTAACTCACGATCGCTCCTCTCAAAGTATTTCCTTTTAAACCTTATGTTTCTGCATGGCATCTACTGACTAAATTTACATAACATTTAAGAGTACCTTTTTTAAGCACATGTAAATCTATTTTTACTAAGATCCCACTAAACATTTAAAAATGTACACAAAGAAGAATATCAAAAATATTTCAATTATAAGCTTATATCATGTGATATTCCATACTAATTTCGTAATATTTATGATGTAAAAATACTGGTAAAATATTAAAACTAACATAATTCCACTTAGTTTGTGTGAATCTTGTTCAGTTAATATCTTGTCTTGAAGGTTCACTTTCAAAATGTCACAGATTTGTCAGTGTGCATCACAGTAGCTCATTTAAAATGTTGCTTGCATCAAATGGAGCATTTAAAATGTCACTGTCATCAAAATGGCGGGTTTAAAATGCTGCCTTAATAAAAAAAAAAATCTGTACCCCCAAACTACCCTACCTTAAACTAATGTACCTTAACTATCCTAACCTACCCTAACCCTATGCTAACCCCACCCTAACCTAGCTAGTGCTCGGCAGCATAATGTAAGACACTGTTTTAATAAAGTAACATTTTAAACTTCAACATTTTAAATGTGGCATTTTGATGCCAGCAACATTTTAAACTCACTGTTTTAACGCTCGACAGTTACTACTCACCATTGCAGTAGGATACTGTCTTAAACTCTGTGGAACAAGTGGGGACTGCAGCTGCTACAAAAAGGTATTTGAAGGACAATGTCATAGGTTGATTGGAAAAGGTGGCTAAAAATTAAGAAGAGTTAAGTATTTTAAAACGATACATGACTTAATTCAAGACCTGTTTTGGTAGCCTGAATCAGAATGAGTTCATCTTCCCAATACAGACTGTAATAGGTAACAAAATGTATTGCAAAGAAAATATGTCTAAAACTGTTCATTGGTGCTGTAATACCTGTAAAACCAATAGCTGGACTAATTTTCATGATTTTGCAGCATACTGTTCTTTTTATGTAGTCTTTCCATGTTTCCAAATATGCATCTTTCTTTAAAGACTTGGTATATTTTTTCTGTTATTGCACAGTACACTAATAAAGAGTATGTTATTTTGTTAAGACATGCTCTTTAGCTACTAAGATCCCCCCTTTCATTTTTTCCTTACATGTGCTTGGTCAAAAAAGTGGGTGGACATAGCAATGAAGTTGTTAGAATGGCAACCAGCCCATCAGTTCAATGTCTGTGTGTCACTTGTTTTCATGTCTGTACACTGATTGAGTTTAGTCATTGCATAAAAGATGAGGTATTGCAACTGCTCACACCGAGCCAAATGTCTCCATGCTAGTGAACGACTGGGATGGCATCCAGTTAATTGACCTTTCAGTCAGTTCTCTAGAGAATTGGCTGATATCAAGCAAAGAGATGGGAGGAGGGATCTTATTTGAAATATATTTTATTATCAGATCACTCCATACAAATACAAAGAAAAAAAAATGTACAAGTAAGATCTTTCAAGTACAGCAGGAGTATGCAAACATGTATAACATTAAAAAGAACAGATACATATTAATAGGGCGTACAGAGTCGACCTGAGATTTTTATAATAATACAACCCAAACTTCAAACATCTAACCTAAGTTAAAACTATATCCATCGATCCCAGTTCCTCTCTCCCCCAGGCCCGCAGCACCCCCCAACCCCCACCCACCAGCCAGTGTCATCACAAAATCCCATCGTAGACAGGGGTCAGACACAAAGACAAACAACAAGTATATGTCACAAGTATCCACACGGCTAGCACATATGGGCTCATTCGACCAACTCCAACAAGTTACACATCGCCGTGGGCTACAGAAGTACTTGCCCTAGCTGTCCACCAGGCCTGCCACCGTCCCCAGATTTTATCAAACTTAGCTGGAATACCTCGGTGTAAGTAAACCAATTTATAATGTGGAAAACACTGTGAAACCAGGTTAATCCACGCCCTATAATTGGGAGCCCTGTCTGACATCCAATTCAGGGCCACCACCTTTGTCGCCATCACCAAGAGCTCACGCAGAAGAGATTTGTCATTAGCCTCCTCAATCTCATCGGGGAAGATAGACAGTAAACAGATCTTTGGAGTCGCAGGTACAGGTCATCCCAACACCAGGGTTACAATACGCATTACCTCTGACCAAAACCTCCCAACCTCAGGACACTCCCAAATCATATGCAAATACATGCCTTGAACATTGTCACATCGATGGCAGTGGTCAGTACCAGAATTCCTCATTTTAAACAGTCTAATTGGTGTACAATAAATTCTGTGAAGAATATTCAGCTGTATCATTTGATGTCTAGTCGATGTCGCCATCTGAGCTGGCACCTCCTTAGCCATGTTCCACTCCCAATCCTCCAATGGGCCCAAATCCATTTCCCATTTATTCCGTGAAGGAAATTTCCAAAATCTCATGTGAGATTCCAGCCATTGATAAATAAAAGAGAGAGGTCTCGGAGGCTCAAGGGTCCTCAATCTGGTAAGAAGCGGGAATGTAGCTATCATCGGTGCCCTATCTCCCCACTGGGCTCTAAGAGCATGTCTGGTGCATAAATAAGAATAGAAAAGAATGTGTGGCAGACGGTATTCGTCATGTAGTTGTGCAAAAGATTTCAGCTGGTTATCATGATACAATTGTCCAATAGTACTAATCCCGAATCTAGCCCACAGAGAACCAAACTCGCTACCTAGCAAGTGATGTAATCCTGCTGCGCCCCACAAGGGAGTGTCCGGGTCCATGGCCACATATCCCAGTAACCTCTTCAGCTCCTTCCAAACCTCATATAGAGTTACAGCTAATGTAGTCCGAATTTTAAAAACTGCGGGGCCGCCATGCAAGAACTGGGATAGCTTATAAGCAGGCTGTAATAATAGTGCATCTATCTGAGTAGTTTGATATCGAGGTCTGGTAGAAACAAAGTCAAGCGCATAACGACAATGTGCTGCCAAGTAATACCTGTAAAAGTTGGGCAAGGCAATTCCCCCCTCACGCTTCGATCTCATAAGAGTAGTCAACTGAAGTCTAGCCCGACACCCCCGCCATACGCAATGTGAGATCATTTTGTCTATTTGTCAGAAATATTTTTTAGGAATAGGCACCGGCGCGTTCTGAAAAATGTATAAGAACTTGGGCAAAAATATTTTAATAAGATTCGACCTACCGATCACATTCAAGGGCAGGTGAAGCCATGTCATTGTTTTATCGTTAAAAGATTGAATAGCAGGCAATAAATTCATCTCCAAAAAGGAGTCCGTCGTTGCTGCCACCCGAATCCCCAGGTAGGTACAGTCAGCCACATAAGAAAGCGGGACCTCCGGTGGG
Source organism: Rhinophrynus dorsalis (assembly GCA_037306005.1). Classification (NCBI taxonomy): domain Eukaryota; kingdom Metazoa; phylum Chordata; class Amphibia; order Anura; family Rhinophrynidae; genus Rhinophrynus; species Rhinophrynus dorsalis. Next base: position 162,314,540 of record CM074718.1, read on the forward strand.
CAAGACCTCCGCAAACCATCATCAAGCGGGAGCAAAGAGGACTTAGTCCAATTAATTTGAAATCCGGAATATGTGCCAAAATCATCCACCAACCGTAGAGTATTCCTCAGGGAATCCTCTTCGTCACCGAGAAAGAATGTCATCGGCATATAATGCAATCTTTTCCTCTCTGCCCGCAATACTGAGTCCACGGATCAATGGATTAGCACGAATCAAAACAGCCAAAGGCTCCAGGGCTAGGGCAAACAAGCCAGGTGAGAGCGGGCAGCCCTGTCTAGTGCTGCGATGTAAGGAAAAAGACTGTGAGCTATGTCCACCCGTCACCACAGAAGCCCTGGGGTTACCATATAAGATGCGTATCCAATTAATAAAAGATGGACCAAATCCAAAACCTTGAAGCACATGCCAAAGGTATGGCCATTCCACAGAGTCAAAGGTCTTGGATGCATCAAGGGATGCTATCGCCCGAGTTCCAATGGTATCATGTGGAAGCTGCAGGTGCAAAAACAATCTTCTAAGGTTGTGCGACGTCGATTTGCACGGGATGAAACCAGTCTGATCTTCATGTACGATGGTTCCCAACACATTATTTAATCTGGTAGCCAGTATTTTCGCCACAATTTTTGCATCCGTAGTCAAAAGGGAAATAGGTCTGTAAGAGTCGCATAACTCCAGATCCTTCCCCGGATTAGGCAATACAATAATGGAAGCGTCGTTCATGGAATCCGGAAGACGTCCATCATCTATGGCAGCATAATAAGTATTCAAGAGATGAGGGGCCAAGACATCCGCAAATTCCCTATACCACTCTGCAGGAAGACCATCAACACCCGAGGCCCTACCCGCCGGCAAACCACGAATCGCCTCCATGATCTCTCTAAGAAGTATAGGAGCATCTAGCATGCGTCGATGTTCTAAGGAAAGTTGCGGAAGGTCACATTGGTCAATAAAGTGAGATATCTGAGAGTCAGAGCGGGTTAGCCGAGACTCATAGAGATGAGAGTAGAAACGCTGGAACTGCAAATTAATCATCCGCGGGTCGAGTATCAATTCACCCTCAGGATTCCGGCGTGAAGAAATCAACGGAGTCCCTCTATGTTGACGAACAAGATGAGCCAAAAGTTTTCCCGCCTTGTCCCCATTTTCAAAAATATTTTGTTTCATATAAAAAACCTGAGGGGCATTCAGCTCAGAAAGTTTTACAGAGTATCGCAACGAGCAGGAAACAAACTTAGCATAGGACGCGGAATCCCCATTACCCACAAACTGTCTTTCCGCCTTGGCAGCCTCCAATTCCAAAACCTCCACTTCTCCAGTTCTAAGTTTATTTTGTGTAGATATAAGATATCAGAGAACCCCTTGCAGCTGCTTTAGCAGTCTCCCAAACAATACCCTGAGCAGCAGAATTAACATTGTTGGCAAAATAGTCACATAAATCTTCTCTATGCCTAGATACCAATTGCGTATTAGTCAACCATATGGGACTAAACTTCCAAACTCTGGGCCCAGGTCTCTGGTCTCGATATAAAGACAATGAGAGCGGAGAATGGTCAGAGGCTACTCTGGTTAGAAAACAGCAATCTGTAACCCAGTTCAAAGCCAACTGGTTAGCAAGCACATAATCAATTCTAGATAGAGTTTTATAAGTGGCATGAGAATTCCCGGTCCCGCGGGTGGAAAGTCCTCCATACATCTACAAGTCCCATATCACCCAAGAGATTGAGGAAGGCATCTCTATGTGATTTAGTATCAATCACCGTCCCACCAAATCTATCCAAATCAGGATTAGTAGCTATGTTAAAGTCAACCATACAAATTATATGGTGATGCATCTTATTAGAAACATATATAAGCATGTCCTGGAGAACCGATGGGTCAAAAGGTGGTGGTACATAAACATTCATTAAGACAAACAGAGCTCCCTGCAGCTTACACGTTAGGAAAAGGTAGCATCCCTGTGGGTCAGTCTTAAGATCAATGAATTTGAAAGAAACCAATTTAGAAATAAGAATGGAAACGCCCCTGGCATATGTGGAATACATGGCATGATAATGACTCTGTATCCAATGCCTCCTAAGAGACAGAACTCTACCTGCAGTAACATGGGTTTCCTGCAACATAACCCCCCCTGGAGTCTGCTTCCTGACGTGGTTCAAAACTAAAGATCATTTTACAGCATCATTCAAGCCACGCACATTCCAGGATAAAAATTTATAAGTCAGTAATGTCATCCCTGAAATAAGTGGAATGTGCTACACCCCTGGCCACTTGGCGGGATCCGTTGGGTACGAGGAGCACCCGGCCCAGAAGAGAGAGGAAGAGGGATCCCTAACTGAACAACCACCCTAACCCTTACCAGAACGTCCCACCCTATCTCCATCACCCCCAACCCGACAGAGATTTCATCCCTTAAACAACCCATTCCCACGGCCTGGCAGCCAAAACACCCAACCCTACCCCCCCACACCAGACATGAACCAATTAACTTGTAAGTGCCTTGGGCACTAATAGTCCCATCCACACCTCCCGCCCCCACTACAGTAGAATAATACCAAAAGTAACCTGCAGTGAAACATAACATAGAGAATCCCACCGCACCCCCCGCACCCCGCAGCAGCAAAATAGAGCAAGCATAGATATAACAGCATCACCCAATGACCTATAAGAGAAGGCCCAGTAGCTTCACCGCCATAACCATTTTTGGAACAGAACCTCCCCCCTCACACAGGAGGTCAATCTCCGGGCCACAGCCAGACATTACTCCCATTCAATGTCCCTGTCCCCAGCATCCCTCGGGCGGATCGGAGGCACTAGAAAAAAAAAAAAAAAAATGGATTCCAGCAATCTCCAAGAACCCAAAAGCCAGAGCACAACAGCTCAGCATCAATCCACCGCCCAAAGGATGCATGACAATGCCATTCAAGCAAGAATGTCTCTCAGAACAGTAACCCATATTGACATATATAGGCAAACAGGTACATATGATCATATACATACAGTCATAAACATAACATGGACATCACTCCCAATGACACATCCCAACCTAACAGTCCCTGGGCAGGTCGGAGGTGGTATGGAATATAAAATCAAAATTACAATTAACAGCTGCAAAAAGTTGCGAGTACCAATAACAGCAAAGCAACGTCCGACCACTGCCCAGGACACGCCAGCGGATACCCGCAGAGTAAAGGCAGTGCAAAACATTGATACGTCTGGGAGGAGGAGGAGAAAGAGAAAAAGAGAGAAAGAAAAACAAAAGAAAAAGGAGAGAGGGAGAGATAGGAAGAGAGGAAAAAAAAAAAAAAAGTGGGGAATCTCAATCCATCCCCCCCCAGGCATGTGTAAAGTCAAGGCAAATGAACTGAAACATATGATTATAATGGCATTATCAAAACAGGCATGTGTGCAGCTTTACAAATATTATAACAATTGGATTCACTCCCAACTTCGTCTCCATAATGGAGATCTCAGGGCAATTTACCACAGCACATGCTCTCCAGAGGAGCAAGGTCCAATGGCAGCCCCGCCCCGCCTCTCCCCAGCACACGGGCCCCACTACCATATCCAGGCGAGCTTGACCTCCACTCGAACAAACCAGCTGGTGCAGAAGCAGTTCAGGTGGCCGCTGTGTTCCCCGGGGTCTGCCCCAGCGTCTATCAAAAATCATGAAAACGAAACATATGAAATCCAGAAGTACAAGACCACAGCTGCAGTATCAGGAAATGATGAAGTGATGAAATGATTCTAATGAGTGTCCACCCATTCTCTAGCCTCCGAATCCGACATGAAGAAGAAGGTATTACCATCATGTACAATTCTCAATCTGGCAGGAAATAGCATAGAATAGGAGATATTCTTCTTCCGGAGTTTACGCTTCACTTCCACAAATTTGCGTCTTTGACGCTGGACATCAGCTGAGAAATCTGGATAGAAAGAGATCTGGTGATTTTCAAAGAGGATCTGGCCTTTCATCCGAGCCATACGAAGTATGGCATCTCGATCTCTGTAATTCAAAAGTTTAATAATCATCTGGCGAGGAGAAGATCCAGGAGGCCTTGGGCCTGTCGGTAAACGGTGCGCTCTCTCAACAGTAAAGGACGGGGACAGACCCTCTGTGCCAACATGCTCCCTTATCCAGGCCTCCATGAAGTGCTCAGGGGCACGGCCTTCGCGGTCCTCTGGCAGTCCAATTATACGAACATTACTGCACCTAGATCTGTTTTCAAGATCGTCCACTTTGGACTGAAGGGATCACACTTGGTTCTTCAGCTCATCCACCGTGGCAACCACAGGAGGGAGTGTATCCTCAACAGTAGAGATACGCTGGCGAACATCAGAAATGCTTTCACGTAGGTTTTGTTGGTCCGCACGGAGGAGATTGATCTCCACCTGTACTGTATCGATTTTGTTGGTTGACTGCTTGGCAGGTAGCAATTGTGGACATTATTTCTGCGAATTGAGATTTAGGATCATCATCTTCAGAAACAGAGGACTGTGCCGGAGACGCCACTGCAGAAGGGGCTTCCATCATGGCCGTGACCTCCTCCGCCACCATAGCTCTCCTAGCAAATTTACTTAGTTTCTTTCTGTATTCAGATGACTTTTTTTATCATAGTGAGATTGAGAAGACAAACATAAGCAGATAAACAGAGGCCAGAATCAGCGTAGGGCGAACAATTGCCGCAGGGGCGGGAGGGCGTAGGCGGAACCTCCCAAACTTCAAATGATACTCATCACTTCAATAATACATGGGGCAGAAGGCGAAACATTCATGGGGAAGGAGACGAACAAGGCAGTTAGCGGCTCTCCACAACTCACTCCCTGGAGCCACTTTAAAATATTCATGTAATGAAAGGTAAGCGGAGATCCAGGTCTCAGAGCTTAAATGGTGAATCATACATAGGGTAGAAGGGAGAACAAATAAAGGAAAACAACAAACAGGGGGATCCTCAATCCGGAGTCGTATAATGAGCCCCACTATGCGGAGCAATAAGCGTCCCAGAAGCTCCAGCAGTCAGCAAGTGAGGCAGATGGACCTATTGGCAGAGGAAAGGCACTGGGAGAAAAATAACAAAATAGAAGGTGCACTAAAGACAAAGGGTCTGGCAATGAAGGTGTAGTTGGTGATAGTACAGTCACAGGTAATCAGCCTCCCCTGAGGCTGTGGCATAGAAACTGTGAAATTGAAGGTGAGCAATGGACTGGACCTCCAGGTTCTCAGGAGAATTCATACATGGGGCAGGAGGGGGAACACATACAGGGAAGAATAACATACAAGGGGAGTTATAATCCAGAGTTATATAGTGGACCCCTCTGTGCAAAACTACCTCTCCTCCAAGGCCCCAGTGTGCAATAAGCCAAGCAACAAATCAATTGGCAGGGGAAGGGTATAGGGACAAAATAACAAATCAGAAGGTGCTCTAGCAAGAAAAAGGGGCAGCTCAGGAACAGGCCCACATTCTCCGGGCTGAGAAGTAGCAGTGGAATCATTCACTGTATATTGCGGAGGAGGGATCTTATTAGTTACATACCTGTACAACTGCTATGTATTACAGAGTGTGACTGCCACCAATATGTGCAGTACAGTAACAGAAATGTTCCACCATTACTATCCCTTTAAGTCAACACAGAAAAAGGCATGACATGAGCCACTTTCTCTTCCTACCATTCAATCTTATCATTATATATTGCATTACCTTAGCCCAGGAATGTTGAACATATAGCCCTCAACCTGCTAAGTTCCATCACCTGCAGAATTTATATTATCTATTGCAATGAGGTCCACATAGTTGTTTCATTGCCTGAGTATACCTGGGGACAGCGTATTGCCCTCATAAACAATAGTCAGTAGTGAACACAGGTCACCCTGCTTTTTAAAAGGGGAATTCAGCTTGCTGTGCCACCGTCCTGACACTCACACACATAGTTACACTATATTAAAGATTTGCCACTCATTAGGACTCTGTACAAGGCAGGTAAGTCCATTAGTGCAATGTGTGCATTTACATAGGGTGGGAGGAAGCTATATAGCAGTAAAGGGCCATCCAGTGTCCTGTCCTACTCTGCATTTAGAAACCTACTTAGAATTTCCTCTATTTTTGAAGAAATTGTACTGATGCTTTTAACATTTTTCTTGCTTTCTTAAGCTCTATGTCAGGTGTTTTTATGACTGCACTTGGCCTAGAAGTGATGTAAGTGGATCCAGTGACAAACTCTGCCATTTTCGGTGGAGGGCAGGAAATAATGTAGTAGCTGTTGGGTAAACTTACACAGATTCTTCTCCTAGTGTAGGCGTAACAGGATAGGGAGTAGAGCTGAAGAGAACAAGGAAGACTTTAAAGATAGAAGTGCTTCAAAACTATAACTTATTTGACATACTTTGTGTAATTGCACAAACACTCACTCCTACAACCACCTGCATACTCTGTATCCCTTGTAGTTATGCCACTGAGTCCATCAGATTCAACCATTGCACAAGTATATCCCAGGAAATTAGAACAACATAATCATTACCAACTCTGCTCCTTTTTAAAGAACAGAAGACCTTATATTGTGTCACAGGATAAAATTCTTTCCCATTGTATCAGTAAATTTTAAGATTTTAAGAGACATAAATCAATGGACAAAACTTAAATTATTCCTATGAATGCTGTGAGTTGCAGAAGGGTATGCAACACATTACAGAGCAATTAAATGCCACTCATGCTGTTAACCAGATTAAAAAAATGAAAATCTGTTCCAGATTAACAATTTTGGAATTAAAAAAGCATAAAATTCTAAATATATTTATAGGAAACAAATTTTTTTATCTGTGTCAGAAATGTGATTTTCTTTTAAGTTCATATGAAAAGTAAAAGAAATGCACATCAAGGCATCACTCGTCTTTTCTGTAGTAATAGAGTTTAGAACTAAAGACTTTATCTCTCAGTTGCTGCTTGAATACAATGGAAAGGGATCAAAGTTAACATTGTCTTTGTTGTCACTGATGACAACGCGCTCAGGAAGTTTTTAACACAGAGGATGGTGGCCGGCTTTTAGGCGTCAGTTGATTATGTTCACAAGAATGTTCATCAGAGGATTCAAGTGAAATGTGAAATTCTTGCTTGTCATGAGCAGTCTGTCTTTTTTTCAGCATGATTTTCCTTATGATACAATCAGTGTTTGTCTTAATATAGATTAATGGACAAACTAGCTTAAAGAACATTATATTTGTGTGACACTAGTATTACATCTGACACTTGACAATGGGCCTTATGTATATAAAAGCAAAGTGGAAGAACTCTGGATCAAACCAGCTGTACTATAAAAAACATACAACTTCAGATTTAAATGTGAATTTTAACCCATTGAATGCTAGAATTTTCCAACTCATTGCTTTGCAAAGTGCTGGAGGCCTAGTTAGCAAGCTTAATTTAAACCCCTAGGAATTTTGGGATTTTTCAACGTATTGGGCTTGCTCCAGGATTGTTCCACTTTTTATACATAAGGAACAGTAAACAAGCAGTAAACAAGCAGGCATACTGAAAGGTTGGTGGTTTATTTCTGATTTGGAAAGATATTTCTTCTCTATTCATCCCTGTCTAGATTTACCAAGCTGTAAGAAATCTTACCAGTTAACAAATGATGATTACAACTGAAATGTAACACAGCCTTTAGAACCTCTCCTCTTGACACTACCATCACAAAATGATGACAGACAAGATGGCCTTGTACTCATCTTTCAAGACAACTGATTGCTGTAGATGTATTCTGCAGACTGGTAGTTTAAATGGTGCTTGTGTTTGGTTAGACATTTTTACCCAAAGAAGTCTTTTTTTCTTCCATCTTCTCATCATTAATCTGTGAGATAAATCAATAGATATGAATACATTATGCATACATATAATCCATGCATAGTTTAACCCCTTGAATTCCAGTGTGCTGTGGACCTCTCTGAGACTCAAAGGGAAAACAATGCTGGTTAATATTTAAAAAAATGGCTGAAGTCTGCTGTGTGCAGAGATGGTGTATTATACCCAAGATTTCATAGTACTTACAACTTAACAGGAAAGAGCTGAATTGACACTCATGGCTAACCAGAAAAGAAAAATCAACAACAAACAAACCTGCAGTTTGAACTGAACGTACCAGGTGCCAGGAAGTGAAAAGGATGAATAAAATCTGGAACAATTTTGAACTTGATGAATGAGATAAATGTTGAGAACACCAACCAACCAAGTTGTGAGAAGCTTAACCAAAATGAGAAGGATGCCATAGACTGCTATGAGAACAAATACAGGAGCAAAACAGGAGCAGCTACAAACAGGATAAGATTGAATGCAGGTAACTTGACTATGTGCACACCCCAAAAAGTCTCAATGGGGAAAGTTTAAAGGATCAGGCCAAACACAAAAGCAGGCAAGGATATGGAAAAACAGAAACTGACCATGACATTAGAAACTCCAGCTACCTGTGTTTGCCTGCAATAGAAAGTATCAAAAATTCAGCTGCTTTCTCTATCTATCACAAGCACTGACTGGCAACATGCAGGAAACTGACAGCCCCTTTTATACTTTAACATGGTGGGAAATTATTGATGTGGAATGAGAAAATATACTATTATCATTGATTTAAATGCAATAAAGTGGTAAAAAGTGGGAAATTGAGATTTTCATGAGAATCCCTCAGCATGACATGACAATAAGTTTTGCCTATCTCTAGTTTTAAAGATAGATTTGTTTTAGACACAGCAATAATTTGAATCTTTAATAAGAAAATGATGCAGTACCAACTCCCACCCCAACCTTAAATAAGGTCCATGCTTAAATACTTCTTAATCATTTTCATTATCCTATCAGCACCTCCTCACAATTTATGGGCAAATGCAGAAGAGTGCTGTAGATACACATGAATACTGGATATGTCTCTGTTGATTTTATATTTCTGATTGTATATAATCTGTAGTTGTTATCTACTAGGGTGTGTAACCTCCTCTGTGTCCTCTCCACTGAGTATACCACACTACAAGAAAGAAGCTAGTCAATCAGAGCTCCTAAACTCTGGAATAACATTCTCCCAGTCTAAAATCCTTAAAAGTAACTGTTTCTTTATATCTAAAAACAATATATAACTGTATATACATTTTTTAGTATGTATGTTTATGTGTGTATATATGTTTCTCTATTTGTATAAATATGTAACTCTACTGTAAACGCTCAAGGACATACTAGAAAATGGGACACATTTCAATATATTTTTCCTGGTAAAACATTTTTCAAAATAACATACAATTTACTGAGGGAGTTATACTCTTAGCAAGAGGCGATGATGTAGGTACTAATTTTTAATAGCATCTCAGCTAGATGTGTAATCCTATTTGTGTTTATGGAAATTAAAAAATATATATATTTTACATTTTTGGGTACCTTCCACACAAACAGTAATTTTTGCTGGCGGGGAACTATGGGAGTTGTAGTCTGGCAGCAGCTGGAGAGCTGGACATTGCCCATTACTGTTATAGATTGTCACAGGATTTGTATCAAAATACACTGCATAAAGAGCAGATGGTTGGAATTGTGCTGAATCATTTCACCTCAATATTTATGAACTTCATATATATATAGCTAGTGTAAAAGCCCGTGTACACGGGCCAAGGTCCGGGTAATGTTAATCCTTTGAGTGCCAGATGGGCACACAACACATTGCTTTGCAATGCGTTGTGTACTCCTCTGGCACTCAAATGGTTAAGAGGCTGCTACCTCACTGCTCCACGGGATGCAGTCTTGTGTCGCCTCACTCACGCGATGCAATCATGCTCAGTAGAGACTACCCGAAGGTGGGAAGTCTCAACTGCGCTTGACTGCATCGTGACAAACATCCTAGCAAATTATTATATAGGATATTGTAAAGTACAAACAACTGTAGAAGACAAACCCAGTCATATCTATACATATAAAGGATAAGGACACACGTTACTTCACACTTGAGCATGAGGACAAGTTTGTGAAAGCAGTACCTGAAATGAAATAAATGTTTACTAAATTCTTTAGAAGTAATGTTTGACAGCTGTTATACTTATTTAACAGCAAGGAGAATTAATCATATTCCATTGCACTGAACGTAAAAAAAAATGAGTGTAATTTATACACCCAGGATGCAGCAATAAACCAACAGTAGATGGTGCTGTTCTATTAATGTTAAAATATAAAGCACCATCCTCATACTGCTAAACTGCATTATTTTCCTGACTCTTTACCTGTACCAAAATGTCCAGTGATGTTTCCATTTTGCTGCATTTAAAAGTGAGAAGAAAGCTGGATGCCTGCCCTGCTCTCTCCCATAAAATGCTGTATTCTATAACATTGTTTTAAAGTGACCCTGTCATGTCAAAATCAACTTTGCTTTTTTTGATACAACAAAATGCATATATTTAGTGTTTTTATTAAAATTTCATAATAATTGAGATTTTTTTTCCTGGTGTTTGGTTGCCTGCCATCATTTCACCTATTTACTTTTTACACTATGCCAATGTCCTCTTGTTCGAAGGCAATACTGGCTTACACTATGCCAGTGTCCTCTTGTATGAGGCAATACTGGATATCTGAAAAAAGACAATAAGGTGACAACTGTATAATTTAACCATTTGAATTCTAGAGATGGGGAAAGGTGGAGCAGCGCAGAGACGTGGGAGTAAAGTGGCAATTCAAAAACTTACTGCAGCAATGGATGCTGCAGCATGTGCAATAAATGATGATGATCCCTTTCCTCCCTGGGTTGATGCAGTTTGTCAAGGTCCCACCAATCACACCACTACAGTCCCCCACCACCACTACCATACACATCTGCCACATTGTAAGTTGTACTTTATTTATTTTTTTTATCACTTGACATCATCATGAATATGTGCCAGTGTCATTTAAGCAGGAAGCTAGACAAATGCAGTCTGCATGCTAACAATTTTTCAAGGTATATGTTGCTCTAGGACTCACAACATTGACTTTCAGCTACTTATTTATCCACTGCAGCCATCAAATTAAGTAATATTGTGCTGGGAAATGTTGTGCTAGGAAACACAGGTGATAAATGTATTGGACTAGGAGAAAAAGCATTGAATAGTAGACACATGCTGGAATAGGAGAAAAGGAGGAAAATTTTGCGCTGGAGAAAAGAAGTAAACTTTCACATGAAAAATTGTCAGTTTTTCACAAAAAGTCATGTGGGAAATTTTTCTCACTTTTCTATCGCTCCTACTAGAGAGGTCTCCAATGCAATGTGTCTGAAATATCTGTGTTGATGTGTTCTCTCATGTACCCTGATGTGTTCAATAGATTACACAAGCTTGTTTATTAAATGTTTTAATTAGATATAATAAGGGTGACATACTAAGAAGAACTGGAGTACTTCTGGGGTAATGTATCTGTGCAAACATTCCCATTAATTAAAATGGGATTTTAAACCCTTGAACATGTTTTGCAATTGAAGGGGTATTTTTTTCACTAAAAAGGCTGAGAATCACTTCTCCATGGTGTTACTTGATTTTCTCAAAACTTACTCCATATTTTTAAAGGGATAGAAATACTTAGTTTTAACGTTATTTTATTTTGTAGGCATTAAAAAAACATGAAGAATGATATAAGTCTTATCTCTCAATCCTTTATGGTTTAAGAGATATTCACAAGCAAAGTTTCCCCTCCCCACCCCTTTTACTGATGTAACACTTCTCAGCCAGGGCAGAAGGGAGCTTCCCAGGTAGACTGCAGAGAGGGACAATCTTCAATTAAGATAAGGGAAAAACCTGAAAAGCTTGTCAAGGGGGGCAGGGATTTCATTGTTTTCATAGGAATAAGAGTGTCCCCTTCTGTTATCTGTCCAGTATATGGACTGCATTCCACATCTGAGAAGAGATTGTTTACAGTAGGTAAAAGGGGCGGGAGGGGGAAACTTTGCTTGTGAATATCTCTTAAACCATAAAGGTTTGAGAGATAAGACTTATATCATTCTTCATGTTTTTTTAATGCCTACAAAATAAAATAAAGTTAAAACGAAGTATTACTATCCCTTTAAATTATGACCATAAGTAGCAAAGCAGAGAGAACTGAAATATAAAACACCCACATCTACTTCTGAGTAGAATCAGCTTAATAAATATCAGATTACTGGAAGCAATAAACTGCTGTGAATGCGCTAATTCAGAGCTCTGATTTAAACTGTCCCTTTTAGAAAACACCTGTCTTTATTAGTGACAACTGCTTCTTTATTTCATTTTTCACAATGTAAAATTATGCAATAGATTTTAATCCCTTGTATGAGAAAGAAATAGAATTTAACTACATATAAGAGTAGATTGGTCCATCTAGTCTGCCCATTTCTCCGTGTGTTTATAAAAGTGAGTTATTATGTACATACCAATAAATTGTTTTCTCTTAGTCCTAGAGGAACACAGGAACCAGTTGATTAGGTTCTTACCTCAAGGAGGCAGGGCACTTGTAAGATAAAGCTCTCTGAAGGCAGAGACTCTCCCAGCTCCACTTAACTTCTGCCCAACAGCAGCAGCAGCCTTCAGTTTTAATATATAATAAAGATGCAAGAAAAAGAAGTACAGCAGGAAGGTGGTTATCACACCAGAGAATCCAATGGACACCCCTGCACTGGATTCAATTAACGTTTTTCTTTGTGTGGGATGTCCTGCGTTCACAAGTACTAAGAGAAAATTATTTATTGGTAAGTACACAAAAATCCCCTTTTCTCTTTTGTCCATGTGGAGCACATGAATCACTGGGATATGCCAAATCTATCCCAACCATAATTCCAGGAAGAAGAAGAGAAACTCCCAACAATACAACCAGTCTAAACCTGAAATCCAGGTGACAATGGACACTGAAACATTAACCCTTTGAATGCCAGAGAAGTAGCCAAATGAATTCTGTTGCAATGCATTGGCTACCTTTCTGATGCTCAAAGGGTTAAGTAACAGTTGAGATTTTACTAGAAAGGAAGGGAAAAAGGACCTGCACAAGGACTACCACCTGGAGGACTTTTCTCCCAAAACTGACCTTATCCAATGAAAGAGAGTTAACTCTGTAATGTTAACAAATGTAAAAATCAATGACAACATCACTGCTTTACACAGCTGCTCCACAGAGGCAATCTTATTGTAGGCCCAGGAAGCAACCAGTGCTCTGGTGGAATGAGCCATTTCCCAAATAGGCACTGGCTGCCTTCTAAGGTGATAGGCTGCAAAATGATTGCATTGATCCTAGAGGCTACTGTAACTTTAAAAGCCTCTTGGTCCATCCATGGGCCTTCAGGAATAATAAAACTCTAATTGTGAAAGGGCTCAGTGCAATCAACTTAGTATTTAAGACAACAATCTATGTCCAGGCAGTGGAGCTCCTGTTCCTGTCTATTAGGCAGAGCATGTTAAAGAGAAAAAAAATCTCATGTTTAATATGAAAATCAGAAATCACCCTAGTAAGAAAACCACAGAGAGTACACAGTCTCACAATATATGCATTTAAAATCAGAAAGGGGCTCAACAAGGCAAAGTCTGCAGCTCAGACACACATCTAATAAACACACTTGCTAGAAGGAAAACTGTCTTCAGGGTCAAACAATGAAAAGACACAGAAACCAATGTCTCAAAAGGATTCTTCTGAACTACTCCAAGGACCAGATTTAGATTCCTTGGAGGAGTGGGATCCCAAAAGACAGGGTAGGCATGTGCTACCCATTGCAAAAAATCTGATCATCTGGCAGCAAGCTGATAAAGAACTGAAATGGACAAGATCTAGATCTTGATAGAACTAAGATGAAGCCACTTGCAGAGGCCATCCTAGAGAAAGGACAAGACCAACAGAAGATAAAAAGGATATAAACTCACATCACTTGAATAAAAAAGAACAGACCCTAAGGTATGCCCTAGTAGAAACTGGCTTATGGGTATTAAGCATGGTCAAGATGACCAGTTCAGAGAAAGTCTTTCTCTTCAGGTTATTGGCTTCAAGAACCAAACCATCAGCATTAGCCTTTCAGTGTCTGGATGACACAGAGGGCCCTGAGGCAATAGGTCAGGAAGAATATGGAGATGCCATGCTCCAGATCTATTCTGACTTTTATCAAAACCCTGAAAAGTAGAAATAGATGGGAAAACACATATGCCAGTGAGAAATGCCACAGAATAACCATTGCATCTTTTGAGAGGGCCAGAAGATCCTGGGACCAGGAGGAAAACTGAGGAACATGGTGGTTCATCCGAGATGCGTAAGGTCCACAACCAGTAGACCACTCTTCTGAACTATGGGATTCAAAATGGACTGCTTCAGTTCACATTCCCTGGTATCCAGACTCTGACAGATGCCACCACCATTGCATTGTCAGGTTGAATCTGATCCAATAGACCATTGTTGAAGAGCCATACAACTCATCCAAATCTCCAGCACATTGATCGAAATCTGAATCTCCTGTATGGACCAAAGACCCTGTGCCACCTAGAGACCAAAAGTGGGTCCCCAACCTAACAGCCTGGCGTCTGTTGTCACTATGGACCAGTTCATCATGACAACCCAATGTCAGGTGGACGTCCTGAAGCCATCAGCAAAGATCCACCACCGTCATCTGGGCCTAGAGGAACACCATATGGGAGAGACAGCAACGCTAACTGGACTAATTCCTGAGAATATCCAGCTGCATGGTCCGAATGTGGAACTGGGCATACAGAACTCTCTCCATAGCAGAGACCAGTGACCCCAACACTGTTACACCATCCCCTTGAAGCGTGTCAAATCTCATGCTGCAAAAGATCAGAGATTGGGACAGAATCAAAGAGGACTTTTTGAAGTTGATCACCCATCCATGTTATTCCAGAATGCAACATTGAGATCCACAATATGAGTCTGAAGCATTCTATAAAGTAAGAGAAGCATGTGTAGCAGTTCCTACAAACAAATCGGTTCCAGAATGGACACACAAACATCTGGAGATGGAACCTCAAAGCTCTGTCGAGGGTGCCTGTAGTAGGAGATCATCCAGATAAGGTAGTAAAGGAGATCCCTAGAGATCAAATACAGCTGGACAAAACCACATTTTTGTGAAAACCTGTGGTGCATACACCTGCCTAAAGGAAAGAGCCATGAATTGGAAATGGCAATCCAAAAGGCAAAGTGAATGAATTGCTGATGTTGCACATGAATAAACACATGAAAGTATACATCTCTCATGTACAGAGAGGACAAAAACTCTCTTGGACACATAGCGGCAATGACCAAGAGTAAAGACTTCTTCTTGAACCTTTGTGTATGAACAAAATGACTCTTCAAATACAATATTGGAAGGCAGTCTGAACCACCTTTCAGAACTGAAGAGCCCTCACAGGATTGAGAGGAATCCTTGACTTGACGAAGCGAAGACTAGGAGGGTCTTTGAGGTGTATATGATAACCCTCCAAAATAACAACAGTTCCACCACAGAGAGGTCCCACACATTGTAGAAATGACTCAGCTGTCCTCTAATTGCCTGAGGAGGTCCAGAACTTCACAATTCATGTAGAGGGAGACTTGGCAGTGGAAAGCATATGGGTAGACTTCTTTCCCTCTAAGAATGGAATGATAGAGGCCACACATAGTGATAATTTCCATTAGGACAGAAAATTATTAGTTTGGCTTTGAACATAACTTATGAGCATGCTGTCCAGGGATTTGCATAAAGTGCCACAATGAGCCATCAAATTGTGAAGGTTCATTTCTCAAAAACAATTTTCCAGACAAAAACCTCATATAACATAGGAAGATTTTAATTCTCAGAAATACTAATTTCTCTTATGGTGTCAGGTCCACTTTAAGATGTGCTCACTTACAATTTAATTTGAAAAAATAATATTTTTAGGTAGCCTGTAAACCTTTTATAGTACCAAACAAAAATGTGTTCCACTCTCTCAGCTTGGGTACTAGGGTATTCCCAGCCATTGTGCAAGGTCTTATAGGCTCCACACCCTTTGGATCCTTAGATTCTCTCATTTGGATTGAATATAGTATACTGGGGTCTATGAACCCCCACTACATATTCCTGCTAACAATATATTGGATGGGAAGAATAAAAAATGGAGTTCCTGTGTGGTTACCATGCCATTGAACAAGCAAATATCAATGCACTATTCATTGCCAGTGATATGTTTAATAAAACCTATTTTTCTGTTCCTGTGCTTTTGAGTGTAATTGTAACTGCTTGTACAGGATGGACCTATGATACAGAGATAAGAAGGTAAAATTCCTCAGTTTCCTGAAGAGAGAAACTGCAGCCACAAAGCTGAATTCCTGATGCCCAGTTTATCCAGACCCAGTACAGGATAGCTAGGCTGCTATTGCAAATGCTACACTACCCAATGCCAGCCATCAAGAAGCAATGGACTGCCACATAAGTGACAAAGACAGTGTCCAAGAAGCAATATAGACAGCTGCACAGCACAGGAGAAATGTGGCTGCAGACGGCCTGGGAGAAAACTGCAAATGAGCACACAGGAATGGAGATAGGACCCAGGAGCAGACAATATTGACTTAAGGTGTAGGCTGAACAATTGAGTAGAATGATCAGGCAAACATAGTTCAAAGGACAGAAGAGGTCAACATAGTCAAACACGTAGAGGTCAAAAGGATGGCAGCTGGCAAACAGGACCCAAGAATAGGCAAAGGTCAGCACACAGAAGTTCAGAATACAAAGATGCAACTGGAATTCTGGCAGGGACAAACTCTTTGGAAGTACAGAGAAGCTTGCAAGAACGTGGTTTAAGAAAGAAAGGAAGGTGGGACAAGAACTAAGCTGTATATATAATGGGAGGCAAATATAGTCAAGTTGATACCTAATACCTTTATTGGCTAACTAAGCATATTTAGGATGCAAGCTTTCAAGACCTCTTAGGTCTCTTCTTCAGGCATGTTATACAGATAAGTATGAAAACATCTCTCTTATATACAAATACACATAGCATCGTTTAGAATGGAAATCAGATAAGAAAGCTCAGCCCAGACCCAGGTGCTTTGATCAGTCAATGATAGAGGAGTGATATAAATTGCAGTCTTCCTCTGAGGAGTCAAATTTATTTACAATCACAGTGGTACTGTTGTAAAGGTTAATCCACAATGTGATAATGTGATAGGGATTGGGATTCTCAAAAGTATTAAACTGCAGCATTAATGTAACCTCCCATATTTTTCAGTCCCTCGGATCGTGAAACCGTTCCATCAGTACAGTCAATTTAATGTCCCTGATACTGTCCATCTTGGCAAAAGTGTTCCTCCACTGGTGTCTCTGTCTTTTTGTTGATAACGCTGGATCTTTGTGAATTAATTATGTAGTTGTTGTCCTGTTTCACCCACATAAAGAGCTGTTGGGCATTTTGCACACATAATGAGGTATATTACAATGGATGATTTGCAGGTGAAGGTACCATTGATCTTGTGATATAACTGGGAGTTTAGTATAGGTATTTTGTCCGTGGTGTAAATGTGTGCACAGGTTTCACACCTCCTTTGTAGGCAGGGATATGTGCCATTTTTTGTATTTTTATTCAGGGCCCTCATCATCAGTTATTTTAAATTGGGAGGCTGTTTGAAGGACAGTAAGGGAGGCTGTGGGAATAAATTCTTAAATGTATCATGCATGTGCAATGTTGTTTGAAGTGCTCTTGATATTTTGTGTAGAACTTCAACTTGGTGGTGGTAAGTGACCACCAGTGGCACCCAGTTTTCCTTATGTTGTTCTTTGTAGCTCAACATATTTTTTTTTGGTATGTGGGTAGCCTTCTGTATCTGACTGTCAATAGTCCTGGCACTGTAACCCTGTTTTATAATGTCTCCTCTGAGTTTCTGGAGGTGCTTGTCGCTATCCCCATGTCAGAACAGATGCGGTTGTATCTGATGACCTGGCTGTACATGATGGAGTTCTTTGTGTGTTTTGGGTGGAAGCTATTGTTTTTCAGGTAGGTTGGTTTGTACTTTGGTTTATGGTATAGGGATGTGTGGCTGGAGCTGTTTTTATGGATAGTCGTAGGAAGTTAATGTTTGTGCATGAGTGACTGAGTGTTAGGTTAATACTGGGGTGGAATGTATTGTAGTTTTTGTGGAATTTGAGAAGTTCCACTTCACTGGCAGTCCAGATGATAACAATATCATCTATGTAGCAGACATAGACCAGGGCTTTTATCTGGTAGGTGGACAGGAAGTCCTCTTCTAATTTTGCCATAAACAGGTTGGTATATTGTGGTGCCATTCAGATACCAATTGCAGTCACCATTTTCTGAAGGTAGGGGTCCTGTCCAAACTTGAAGTAATTGTGGGTGAGAATAAACTGTATGAGTTTTGTTACCAGTTCCATGGGTATGTTATTTTGTTCCAGATATTCTTGGCATGCTGCTATGTCATCTGTGTGTGGAATGTTGGTATAAAGAGATTCTACATCCATAGTGACCAGCATGGGGCTCTCTGGAATGGGGCCCAAGTCAGTTAGTTTGTTTGTTTAAGAGATCCATGGTGTTTTGAAGGAAGATGGGTGTTCATTTTCCCAGGGGTTTCAGGGTATTTTCTATCCAGCCATAGATATTCTCTGTGAGTGTGCCAGTTCCTGAAATGATGGGTCTTCCTGGGTTTCCTTCTTTGTGTATTTTTGGTAACATGTAGAAGAAGCCTATTTTTGGATCTGCTGGCATTAGGGGCCTTATCTGTTCTGCAATGTTGGAGGGCAGTTCTTTTATGATCCTATTGAGTTGTTTTGTATATTTATCTGTATAACATGCCTGAGGAAGAGACCTAAGAGGTCTTGGAAGCTTGCATCCTAAATATGTTTAGTTAACCAATAAATGTATTAGGTATCAACGTGACTATATTTGCCTCCTGCATTTCTATGGCTAACACGGTACCAACTCTCATCTGCTATCATATAATGGGGAAGTGCCATAAGAACTAAACAGGTAAGTAAAAAACTAGTACTGGCTGTCCCTATCCAGGCTGTCCCCCCTCCATAGCGCTCCAGCTGATTTTTTATTTTATGGTCCCAGTCTCTCTTCCCTCCCAATAGGCCTCTATGTTTCATATAGAAAATATACTGCTGAGAGTTTATCTTCTATGCCTCTGCAGCCTTGCTGGGGTACTGTGCTTCTTCTGAGGGCTATGACTCCACATTAATAGTAGTCTTTGAGATGTGGATGCTCCTGCCTTGTACAGGAGAGTGCATGTCCACAGGGCTTGTTACCAGTTAACCTGATACTGGCACATAGGATGCCTGGTTTCTCCAGACCTGCACCTTCTCTGATTCTGCTGGGGCGGGGAGCCCACTGGAGGCTATAGTTGGATCCATTGAAGCAGTTGGGGCCCTTTGTGGGGATCTGTCCTGGGACTCCACTGGAATATTACTGAATGCTGAACATTGATCCCCTACTCTACTACACTACCTGGACTGCAGCAGCTACTACCCAGTCATCACCCTGTTTGTTATTTTCCTATTTATGTGTCCCCATCCTTTCCCATGTATATTTGATACCTCTACTGTAATAGATCAGGGGTGGCAAGAGTTTGTTCAGTGCATAGCTCTGAATGAAGTTCATGGTTCTCAGGATGCTTGAATTCTGATGTCAAAGGGTCCTGTCTGCTTACTGCCCATTGCTCCTGACCTAGACCCTTAGAGCATGTGCTGTACCTCCTTAGATCCCATGTGAGAGTGGGGGTTCCCATCGCCATGGTCAAAAAATCTGCTGAATATAAGAAGCTATTAAGCAAATTTGCTAGGGAGGCGGATGAGGAGATGGTGGACCTAATGGATGCTCCTTCTGCTTCTATGTCCCCTACACATTCCTTTACCTCCAATTAAAATATTACTTCACAATTTGCAGAAATAATAGTGGCAAATGCCAACTGCCAGGCAGTTGACCAACAAAATTGACTCCATACAGGTGGAGATCAATCTTCTGAGAACAGATAAGCAGAACATGAGAGAAAATATAACGGACGTGCGACAACGCATCTCTAATGTGGAAGACACTCTGACTCCAATTGCCACTGCGGTTGATGAGCTGAAGGCCCAGGTTAAATCATTACAATCGAAGGTGGATGACTTGGAGAATAGATTGCGGCGAAATAAAGCATCTTGGTACTACAGGCCTCTCCTCGTCATTCACTATTGAACGAGCTCATCGAATTCCATCTGGTCCATGACTTCTGGGGACCTCCCCGCATCAGTTAATCATCAAGTTCCTGATTCTCCGCAAGGCCAGAGTGAAGGATGAAGTGCTCTTTGAGAACTATTGAATCCCCTTTCACCCTGATTTCTCCACTGAGGTGCAGCGCCAACGGCGTAAATTCTTAGAGATCAAGAGAAATTGAGAGAAAGGAACATTCCCTGTTCTATGCTATTTCCTGCCAGACTGAGAGTGGTTCACGGTGGGAACACAATCTTCTTCACATCGAAGTATGAGGCTCAGATATGACTTGATGATCACTAAATGGTCAGTGCCCTTTATTTCTGATGTCTCTAACCGCAGCAGTTTCGAATCAGGACCCTCTGGATGAACAGACTCAGGGCACGGGTGAGGCCTGAACTGTCCCCTCCCTGCCTATACTTTGCCCCCTGGAGGGCTCATCTGGCCCCCCTCTTTTTATCTCTGTTGCATATATCAAGTGACTGACACTGCCTCTTGAAGATTTTGCACTGGTATCCCCTTCCTGTTGTTAAGACCTTTATACAGTTTACTTTCTCTTGGTTACCTGTATGGGAGAGTGGTTATGTCTCTGGTGTCTATGGGTCAATTTCCACTTGTTCATTTCCTACTTGGACACTCTGAGGGACCAGAGGAGTCTGGATCTCCTTGCTTGGATAATTTCCTATAATCCAGATTGTTTCATATTTGTAACAAACTTTACATGATAATACCTACACTTTGTACCTTAAAAATGCTGGGATGTGTTTGGCAGGAGGGGGATACTGTTGTTGATGGGTGTGGGGGTTGGGGCCGTATGGACCTTGCTGGGTGGGGGCAGGGCAGGGTGTCCCTGGACCTTCTCGTCGGGGTGGTCGATTTAGGACGGCCTCCCTGGGGGGTCTGGGGACATCCTGAGTTGCCTCTCTCGCTTGGATTTGCTGAGGGGATGGGATGGAGGGGCGGTTTGGGGCAGAGAATTGTAGGTTCATCATTATTCTTGCTAATGTAGTTAATGTTACTGCTGTTTTGTTGATTATTTCAATTAGCGGGGAGGATTGGGTGGTGCAGATGGGATGGCCGGCATATTCGTCTGTCTGTGCTATTTATGTTTCGTTTTGGGGATGGGGGAGTTGGGGAAGTTACTGTCATCTGACCATGGGTGGGGGCTTGTTGGGGGTTTACGGTCACCAGACCATTGGTAAGGGTTTGTTTTGGGATAAGATCTCTGTCAGGTTGGGGGTGATAGAGGTAGGGTGGGATTTCTTGTATGGGGATTGCTGCTCTCTCTCTCCTTCTCTCTCCGTGGCTCGGGCCTTTATGGGACAGAGTCTACGGGGAGCTGGAAACATTATTTATGTTTTCCTACTACCAAGGCCGGAAGTCTTTGAAAATTTCTTACCTGGAATGTTAGGGGTCTAAATGACTGCATTAAGGGGATAGCAATACTTAAAATTTAAAAAAAATATGTTGTAGGGTTTATCCCCCTGAGTAAAACAAGAGTTCTCCCATTGCTGAAAGGTGTTTCATTCAAAAGTTATTAATTTTCAAAGTTGAATTTTTTAGGTGCAATATCACAGTGGCCTTAAATTGTGCAATGGTGCTGTTGCTACACCATCCTATGGACAGCTCTGGTCCTGGGACCATAAATCTCCATAGGATGGTGTAGCGACAGCACCACTGTACAATTTCAGGCCACTGTGATATTACACCTAAAAAATTCAACTTTGAAAGTTAATACATTTTGAATGAAACACCTTTCAGCAGTGGGAGTACTCCTTGTTTTACTCAGGGGGATAAACCCTACAACATATTTTTTTTTACATTTTAAGTATTATTATCCCTTTAAGAGATCCTTGATTATGAACCACATTAAGAAACAGGCACTGGATGTGATCATGTTACAAGAAACTAATTTGTCAGAGGGCAAGACCTTATCAGTCAGGAGGCAGTGGCTACAGACTCAATATCACTCCATACAAACTATGCTAGGGTGGTGTCTCTGATGGTGGCAAAAAGAGCTGCATTCGAATTCATGGATCTTAAAACAGACCCAAAGGGTTGATATGTGTTCTTATCCTGTAAAGTCCAGGGAGCCCTCTTCGTCCTGCTTAGTGTTTACATCCCACCTCTTTCGATGCCTCAGTCATTCAGGAAGCTTTTGCTTATATTTCAGACAAACCTAACTATCATATTATCTGTATGTGGGATTTTAATATGGTGATGGATGAGGAGATTGATAGGAAGGGGACTCTGACCAGGGGCAACCCAATGCATATACGACAATTCCGGACACTAATAGAGGCTATGTCTTTGGTAGATACTTGACGACTACTACACCCAGACGAGAAGGGAGCTTCATGTCAGTCTTCCACATACAAAACCCTCTCTAGAGTTCATTACGCATTTGTTTCTAAGTCTGTGTGGTCTAATACTAAAGAATGTAGATTCCTTCCCAGGGTAGCATCAGATCACTCACCCTTGATTTTAACTTGTTTAGTAGGAGATCAACTAGGCCCAAGAGAGTGGAAGCTTAACCCCTTCTGGCTGACTGTGGACCAGATTTCTAGCTCACACTATACTGCTTTACAGACTTATTTTGCAATGAATGAGGGCTCGACATCTTAAGGTGTTATTTGGGATGCGGTTAAGGCCGTGGCGAGGGGGTCATTTATTGCAGATATATCTTTGTACAGGAAACAGGGGAGTCGGGACATCAGGAGACTGGAGGAAGAGGCAGAGCAGGCTGAGAGACAACATGTCTTGCAGGGAGACACAGAATCCTATGCCAGGTTTGTGGCCGCATCATCTAAGCTTTCGATTCATGTGACAGAACTAAATGCTGATCATATTTTCTTCAAGAAACACAACATCTTTGAAAACGGTGATAAAGATGGTAAGATGATGGCCCTACTAGTCAGGAGCAATAAGTGTTCACCACACATTTCTGCTGTGTTTGATGGACAGGGAGCTTTGGTGTTGACCCCTGCAGGCATTCTTGATCAGTTTCTTGCCTTTTCTAAAAACTTATATCAAACTAAGACCAACTGGTCTCCTGACCAGATTCATGCCTATCTTGAGTGCTGTGAGGCTTTCTTTGGAAGACAGAAGGATGCTATTCTCTTATGAGAGGTGATGGAAGCCATTCATACATTACCATCTGGCAGGGTCCCGGGTAGAGATGGACTCCAGGCTGAGTGGTATCAATCATTTGCTGATGTCCTTGGTCTGCATCTACTCAATACTTTCTATGATGCCTTGGATGTGTGAGGCCTTCTGAGCTCTCTGATGGAGGCCTCCATAATAGTCCTGCCCAACCCGGGCAAAGACCCAAGGTACTGTGAATCATACAGGCCTATTTCGCTTCTGTCCATTGGTGTCAAGATTTTGGCAAACGATTAAACATGCTGATATCCACTTTGGTTCACAAGGACCAAGTGGGATTTATTCTGAGTAAATCCACATTACATAATTTAAGACTCCTATACACACATCTCCAGAATACACATACTAACTCGGGCAATAGGATGTTGGCATCACTGGATGCCTCTAAGGCGTTTGATTATGTGGAGCTTCTTGTGGGGAGTACTTGGAAAGTTTGGATTTGGTTCAATATTTATCAGCTGGGTGCAACTCCTTTATGCCTCCCCCAGGGCAAGGGTGCTGGCAGGGGGTTTGGGATTGGAAGACTTTCACTTGCAAAGGGGCACAAAGCAGGGATGTCCCCTCTCTTTGGGTCTTTTTGCACTAGCAATTGAGCCACTGGCTTCTATGATTAGGCAGAGTGATAACATTCAGAGTTTAGTGGGACAGAGAGAGGAAAATATAGCACTGTACACAGACGATATACTACTATTTCTGGGGGACTCAAATAATTCTCTTCTTAACGTGCTTCAATTAATAGAATATTTTGGGTCTTACTCGGGGTTGAGAATCAAATGGAGGAAGTCTTCCCTTCTTCCTAGTGACATGTTGACAGAGGAGACGTCTGTGACGGATACCGCGATGCAATGCATTAAGATATGTGGGTACTTGGGAATGAAAATTGGGGCCTCTCCTCATACTTTTCTGGAACATAACCTAATCCCAGTTATTAATACTTTTAGTGATAAGACATCCGTTTGGATGGTCTTCCTGTTGAATCTAATAGGGAGGTCCAACTTGGTGAAAATGATCTTCCTCTAGAAGTTCCTGTATATTTTTCAAAATGCTCCAATTGGTATTCCGAATAAATACTTCAAAATGATAAATGGAATTATAAAACAGTTTCTCTGGAGTGGCCACCGCCCTCGGATCCGCTTAGAGACTCTGATGCTGAGGAAGGAGGAGGGAGGGATTTCATTGCCAAATTTCAGATTGTACTGCTTAGCAGCACAGTGCCAGTTTGGGCTGGCATATCTGGATCAACAAACAACACATTCCTTTATTCATTTAGATAGGGAATTACTACAGCCAGGAATGGATCTGAGACACTTTTTGGTGGCAGGGCCAAGAGCGAGCAGTAGACCGTCCCTCTTGAATGAAGCCCTGTTTGATGCATGGACAGAACTGCGGAGGACTGTAGGTTTCCAAGCCCTTCACCCTGGAATGCCCCTTTGGGCTGAGGCAGGATTGGCTCAACATAAGAGCCTGGCCCAAGGTGGGCAAACTGGGGTGTCACTGCTCTAGGACATTTATATCAAGACAACATACTTCATTGTTTCAGCATTTCAGCATTTCCTTGTGGAACACGGAATACCGAACACCATGTTCTACTCATACTTGAGACTTTGGCATACACTTAGGTTTCTATGGCATGATAGGGAGCCGGAGGTGGCCATCTTCCCGTTACTATCCCTTATTGAGGAGCATGAGGTCAGTAGTAGATTTCATTCTACGTATTAAACCTTGTAACCCTATACAATGTGTGAAGAATTGAGTGGCTATCCTTAACCCCCCCCCAACCAGAGGCAGTGGGGTTTATTGACCCCATAATTTTTTTTAATTGTTTTCACCCCGATGTCAACAGGGTGGAGAGAGGGGTCAGTAGATATGTTTGTGTATTCAGTTATTTGTAACAGTTAACCTTTATGCCAACAAGCTTGAAGCATACTGAAAAACAATGCATTGCAATCATATTATGCAATGGAGGGGCAAATCAGGATCAGTGTAGAGGTAGAGAAAGTGTTTGTGGTGGCAGGTGACAATGGAATCAGGCAAGGAACAAGACAGACTTGAGACCCCTCAGTTGCTGGTTTCCTGATGCAGGTGTAATCAAAGTGGCAATTTTAGCTTATATTTCTCTTGCACCCAATGTGTTATTGCCACAACTTAGAAACTATATACTAAACATAGGACTTTTTTCACACATTCCTGCTCATTTTACTTAGGTGCAGAGGATACTAAGCCACGTTGACATGCAAAATACATCATACATACAATATGAACTGAAGGCTAATCTGCTTTGCCCCTAGGAATTGATACTTGCACTTCAAAAGTTTGTACGGATGCCTTAATACATTTTTTCCACTAAGCTGTTTTTTGGCTGTAATGCCCCTAAGTAAATAAATAAATAAAAAAGTGAATACATAAACTTTTATGAAACTGCTGTTTGAAACAGGAATGTGGACTAGTGTGTATGAAGCAGAACAGCAGCAAATGGGTTAATAGTGAAGTACAGTAAAATAATCTGCCTGAAGATTTGCCAGGGAGATTACTGAACACATTACAAGCACCTGTATAATTAATGGTCCCTCCAATGGTAATTAAACATATTAAAAGCTGAAGAACACTACACAGTATTTTAGGCATATAAACGTACTTTCCATTTTTGAATACAATTGCCTTTAGTCTTATGTGAGTGATTGTGTGTGTGCATGAATATGTGTGTGTAGGTTAGTGTGCATGTGTAGGTGTGCATGTGGAAGTGTAGCAATACATATGTGTGTGTGTGCGTGCATGAGTATGTGTGTGTAGGTTAGTGTGCATGTGTAGGTGTGCATGTGGAAGTGTAGCAATACATATGTGTGTGCATGAGTATGTGTGTGTAAGTTAGTGTGCATGTGTAGGTGTGCATGTGGAAGTGTAGCAATACATATGTGTGTGCATGAGTATGTGTGTGTAGGTTAGTGTGCATGTGTAGGTGTGCATGTGGGAGTGTAGCAATACAAATGTGTGTGCATGAGTATGTGTGTGTAGGTTAGTGTGCATGTGTAGGTGTGCATGTGGAAGTATAGCAATACATATGTGTGTGCTGGGGAATTTTCCCACTGACAGAAAAGGAGAGGCTAAGGAAATTGAAGGTTTCAGTAGACAGCTTTGGTGTATGAAAAGATAAGCTGCAGTTCCAGGTGGATGCCAGAAGTTTGTGTTCAATTAAATTGCACTCTTACCATATACTGTAAAATGTCACAGATCTCCTTCTCGTCTGTCTTACGTGCAATTAGTTTTTTTGCTTTAACAGGACTGTAATTTGAAAGAGCTAACATCTGCTTTCTGATGACTGTAGTTATATTATTACTTACTACAGAGTTCAGTCTGACAAACTGAAAATGCAAAAGTCTTTTAATCATTACCAACTTTTTAAAAATGCCTTTAAGCAACAGACATTTCCCAGAATGCAGATTGCTTATGGGATTTGTCCTTTGCCATTAGACTATTGTAGACTACTCAATAATTAATAAAACATAAAGAAGGGAAAAGAATCCACATTCTGAGAACACTCTTCTGACCATTAACAAGAGAGATGAGTACATGACTAAACCTGCAGCAGTAACAATGTAATGTGAATCTACACAAGATGTAAAATAGTTCAGTATAATGACGGGAATGTATGACTGTGCTAACAACACATCACCTCTGAGGCTTATTACATTATAACACCCAAATGACCATATGCACAAAGAAAATAGGCACAATTCTGGTGCAAACTAAGTGCCCCATGGTAGTTGAATAGAAATTCCCCAGATACACATTTTTAATCCTTTGGATTCTAGAGAGATTTTAGAGATTCTTCTAGGCTTCTAGGGATTAAAGAACCTTTTAAATCAATCAGGATTGTCTTTGCCTCTATGGTTAAGTTATTTTATTCCTTCCTTTGTGTTTATGGTCCTGTCTTTTTTTATTTTTGTTAAACATTACTGGCTGTTTCTCCTTTTTTGCATGATTTTATGGAAGCTTCTATTGCAGGGGTTTGTATCCAGTTTCTGACCCTTTCTAGTTTCCATAAAGGAGAACTATCATCCAACCTGCCAATCTAGCTGAGACTATTTCATAGGGCCCTTCTGATCACACTGATTCAGGAAGTGACTGCCACTCTGTCTGGGCAGATCCAGAAAAGTCTTGGAAGTCCCAGAGTTCATGTTCCAGAGGCTGAAAATGCAGAATCCAAAGGAAACAATGAAGACTGATGAATCCTAAAAGGAGACAATCTTTAACAATATTGACCAAAAAACCTGGAGAAATTTTGGGGCAAAACAAATGCATAATATGGGACAAATAAAGGAATGTGTTAGATTAAAAAGTCCCATTTAAATCAATGTTTGAGTTGGGTTCTCCTGAATTCTTCTGCATTTACTTTGTATATATGATCCCTAATAACTAATTGTCACTGCGCAGTTAAAAGAGTACCAGGTCAGATGCTGGAGAGCGATGCTAGGGAGTGGTGACATTTACCCTGATCTTCTTGCTGTGGCCAAAGCCGGATTAAAGGTGCTGGCTGTGAAGCCAGATGTCCGATCCCGGTTGAGTCAGGACCCTGACCAGGATGAAGGCCAGGGGAAACTGTACGAGTACCTAGCCCTCCTAGGCTGAATGGATCCTTATGCAGCAAGGACAAGTACTGGGAGCAATAGAGAACTGAAAAGTCTGCAGGAAGAAGGACGCAGGAAGAACTAGGAAGCCAGGAACCCAGGAGAAGGCCGGCCGGCCCAAGAGGGCCAACTAGCAGACCAGCTACAGAGGATGAGTGGTTCTGACAGGCCCAAGGCCGAACGGGCATGGAGTAAGACCACTAAACAGACCTACGCTAGATCTGGACCGAGACTCAGCTATCAATCTAAAAGCCCAGATACCAGGAGAGGAAAGAAAGCCCGGAGACTCAGAGGAGAATAAGAAATGTTGAGTGACAATTCACGTCCCCAGTCCTGATAGACTGAGAAACAAGGCAACCAGGGAAGAATGACCCAGACTTAGAAGGACTGACCAACAGGACAGAGTGACAACCCCTAACCTGGGTGAGAGCCGCAAGGGGAGCACTAGCCAGCGGGCTGAGACTGTAAAAGGTAAGTGAGCTTACACCCCGATGCCAAGCCAGGGAATACCCACTGCAGGGAAAACCCAGAGTAGCATAAGGCAGAGAGGCAAGTCCAGAATGCCAAAATAGCCTAGAGTACACAGAAGCCCTACCTACTCTCAGAGGAAGGAGCGGAGTCCCAAAACTTGTGGTGCGCCGCAGATGCCAACAGAACACCATGAAAGGGACTCAACACATGGCTAAAATGCAGGTCTGCGAGCCCCGGAGGGAATAGTCTGCTACCGGAGAGCAGGCTAGGCAGCCAGAAGGCAGGCAAACCTACAGGGACGTGCCAAGCCAGAGAGAGAAAGAGCACAGAGTGGGCACAGGAGCAAGGCTGACCCCACAGGGCCGGAACTCCAACCACAACAGAAATGGAGCTCCAGGAGGCAGCTCAACACAGGAGAAGGCACAGAATGAGGGAGACTCACTCCGGACGGCTAGCCCCCGATGCAGGAATCGCAATTGACTATCGTGGTGAATCGGAGCAGGTACCGGAGCGCAGAGAATGGTCAGACCAGCCAAGAATACGGGGAGCAACCTGGACTAGCGGAGAGAGAGCGAGAGAGAGAACCAGGACACAAGCCAAGACTTACTGGGAGCGACTGGGACAATGGAGGAAAAGCAGAGAATGGTCAGAAAAAGCCAGGCGGTCAGGAAACGCCAAACGAGATCAAAGCCAATTCAAGAAACACAAGCCGAGGTCAAGAACCGGAACAGCAAACACAGGAAACGCCAACTCAGAAACAGCACAAATAATCGAGCATCAAGGACTAGAATCAGCTGGAAGATAAATCCCCATGCTCCAATCAGCTGCCAGGATGAGCTGAGCACCGGTAAATACAGGACAACCTGTGAAAACTGGGCCGGTAAAGGTAACATCCTGACACTAATAACGGTTCCCTTTAACACATTTCTGATGTATCATCACAGGAAATCCTTACTGTAGTCAATATCTTTATTGCATGTTATTAGTGTTTATATAAAGCAACTTCCACTGAATTTCTTTAGGAACTGCTGTTGATACTAGTGTGTAAGGATGGGTGAAATGTTTTCCTCAAAAGAGAAAAGTGCAAAAACTGAACTTTTTGCCTTCTGCAAGAATTTGTTTTCACTTTTTTCCACCGCACCCCTCCCCCACTGCACTGGTACCCATAGAACCACATCTACTGACCCCCAGCCTTGACCCAGTTTACTGGTATCCATATAACCACACATATTGACCCCCAGCCTTGACCCACTGTACTGGTAGACTTAGAAAAACACACACTGACCCTCAGCCTTGTCCCACTGCACTGGTAGCCATATAACTACACATATTGACCCTCAGCCTTGTCTCACAGTATTGGTAATCATGTAACTACACATACTGACCCCCAGCCTTGTCCCATGACTGCATGACTGCCATGGGCAATGGGGTACACTCCAGCTGCTTCCAGACTACAACTCCCATCATTCCTTGTCAGCTGAAGGTTGATGGTAGTTGGAGCCTGGAAACAGGTGGAGGGCCTACCACTGCCACCATCCCAGCTCTGTCCCACGGTAGCTACAGAACCACACTCACTGACCCCCCAAAGCCTTGTCCCAAGACACAGGTAGGTAGCCATTTAAACACACAAACTAACCCCCAGCCTTGTCCCACTACACTGATAGTCATACAATCATACATATTGACCCCAAGCCTTGACACACTCCACTGGTATCCATATAATCACATGAACTGACCCCAAACTTGTCCCACAGCACTAGTACACATAGAACCACACTTACGGACCCCAACCTTGTCCCATGGTAGCCTGGAGATGGGCAACTGGAAACCCTCCAGCTGCTGCCAGACTACAACATGCATCATACCCTCCCAGCTGAAGGCAGAGACAACAAACTGTCATCTGGATCCATAGAGAGCTATAGGGAAATCCCAACATTGCCAATGTAGGTGATGTTGGGACTATGAACTCCAACAACAGAGACAGCTATCGGAGATTAGTGCATGTGGTAAACAGCCACCTTACCATATGAACACACCCATGTGAACACGACAATGGCTCATTATCCTGCATTTCCATATGGAAATGACCAATTGTTGATGTTGTCGTGAAACTGCCGGAGGCACGGCTGAATCATGGCCTGCAGACTGATTGGTGGTGGAATGGAGGGGATATGATGTCAAAGACATGTTAGTACATATTAGTGATGTGCCTTTAAGACAGATCTGATACAACATCGCCATCCTACACACCCTTATTGAAACTTAGTGCATCTTAGTGCCTTGTTATATTCCTAATTTTATTTAAAAATGTTATAGAAATATACAGTCATTATCACGGTGCCCGTGATTAGTGTGCGACATTCTTACTTTTGGGTTTGTGCTTTGCTGTCTTTTATTGGTGCTAGCTGGCTAGCCCCTCCCAGGGCTAGCCTTTATATATGCCCTCCTGTCACTAGGCCGGTGCCCTTTCGTGGTGTTCCTGACCTTACGTTATTCAGTGCTCCTGTTCCGTGTTGATCCGGTTTCCATCTGACCTTGCTCCTGTTCTGCTCCTGTGTACCGATCCAGGCTTTGGCTGACTACCGCTCTCTGTGTACCGACTCAGGCTTTGGCTGACTACCGCTCACTGTGTACCAACCCAGGCTTTGGTTGACTACCGCTGTCCGTGTACTGATACAGGCATTAACTGACTTACGCTATCTTGTTGCCCTCGCTATTATTGTCAGTTCTCTCTGATTTGTTGCCTCCGGTTGCGCTACTCTCAGCCTGTGATTATTTTTGACCTCCGTTAGCACACCCAGTCAGTGCTATCCGGTCACTAAGCGGTTACTGTTGCCTTCCCACTATACGCTCAGCCTGTGACTATCTGTGGCCTCCGTTAAGCACACCCAGTCAGTGCTATCCGGTCACTATGCAGTTACTGTTGCCTTCCCACTATATGCTCAGCCTGTGACTATCTGTGGCCTCCATTAAGAACACCCAGTCAGTGCTATCCGGTCACTAAGTGGTTACTGTTGCCTTCCCACTATAAACTCAGCCTGTGACTATCTGTGGCCTCCATTAAGCACACCCGGTCAGTGCTATCCGGTCACTAACGGTTATCATTGCCTTCTCCCTATACGCTCAGCCTGTGACCCGGTAGAGCCTCCTCAGTTCCTTGTTGCACCAGATATCAGGCTGCCTTACCCGGTATTCGGTAAGGCCGGTAGAGCCTCCTCAGTTCCTTGTTGCACCAGATATCAGTCTGCCTTACACGGTATTCGGTAAGGCCGGTAGAGCCTTCTCTGTTCCTTGCTGCATTAGTAATTAGGCTGCCTTACCCGGTATTCTGTAAGGCCGGTAGAACCTCACTATTGTATTGCTATTTTGTATGCCCTGTCCTGTGTCAAACTTTATTAATGCTGTTTGTAGAGTTTGGACCCGTGAGGGGCCTTGTGCGCTTTATTTTGCCTAATAAAGCTTTTCTATTTTATCCTACCCAATTGTCTGAGTGTTCATTAAAACCGTGACAGTCCTACACTAATCAAATGGCCCCTAGAAATAATGGACCAATGAAAATGTGAACCAGTACAAAGAGAAAAATGTCCCAAAATAAGTCCAGAAAATAATGTATATATCTGTGTACCATATGTTGAGTGAGTCATCATTAAGACTTTAAAGGGATAGTAATACTTCGTTTTAACTTTATTTTATTTTGTAGGCATTAAAAAAACATTAAGAATGATATAAGTCTTATCTCTCAATCCTTTATGGTTTAGGAGATATTCACAAGCAAAGTTCCCCTCCCCGCCCCTTTTACCTAGTGTAAGACATCTCTTCTCAGATGTGGATCAGGTTGTATGACAGGACAGATAACAGAAGGGGACAATTTTCTTTGTATGAAAACAATGAAAGCCCTTCCCCCCTTGACAAGTTTTTCAGCTTTTTCCATTATCTTAATTGAAGATTGTCCCTCTCTGCAGTCTACCTGGGCACCTTCCTTCTGATCTGGTTGAACGGGGGGGGATACTTTGTTTGTGAATATCTCTTAAACCATAAAGGTTTGAGAGATAAGACTTATATCATTCTTCATGTTTTTTTAAT
Source organism: Rhinophrynus dorsalis (assembly GCA_037306005.1). Lineage (NCBI taxonomy): Eukaryota > Metazoa > Chordata > Amphibia > Anura > Rhinophrynidae > Rhinophrynus > Rhinophrynus dorsalis. The sequence goes on from CM074718.1 coordinate 162,347,039, forward strand.
GCCTACAAAATAAAATAAAGTTAAAACGAAGTATTACTATCCCTTTAATGTGAGCAAGTCCTGACTACCTCCCCAGTAGCATGGGCAAGAACCTGGAGTAAAGTTACACCACTTCCCTTTTGCTCTTTGTTTGTAGGTAGAATTAAACAAGGCAGCAAGTAAAGTAATTCTGCCAAATTCCCATACACTTCCTCAGTGCCCATGGTGGATTTTATAAAAAGAAAATTACAAGATCACCTCATTCATTGTTGACAAAGTGGAAAAAATGTACAGAACCACTGATAAAAGGTACCGGTCACCGACATAAGGTACAGGATCACAGAGTTGGCCTGAAAAGACATGGCTGAAATTTAGCTCTGCCACTGCCCTCCACTAGATGTAAGCAGCATACAGAAAAACATTGTTGGCCTATGTAGCTCAGTAACTTGATGTTAGTTTGTTCCCTATGGTGCAGATGATTTTACCCCAGAATTGTGCCACATACACAATTTTCTGCTTAAATTATCAAAGCATTTTGAAGGGAATGTATAAATCTATCATAGCATCTCAATTTCTGTCCTTAGACATGGGCATAAAATCTTGCACTTTAGAGTAGAGTCTATGACTGCTTAATTCTATACCAACACACACATATACTGCCACCACTAAAAGAATTTAGGTGAGCAAGCCTCAAATTACATACATATAGCCTGAGCAAGAAAACGGATATATTTACAGAAATTTCATCAGTATGTTGCTAGTAGTGATAAACAGAGGAAATATCATTTTCTGTGTAGATTGCTTTGTGGACAGGTTTTAGGCAGGAGCATATTTTAACACAGGATTGTATTAGTATATGCCCCTATTGTGTACATAATCTGTACATTACCAGTCTGATACATTTTTACACAATTGAAAAAAAAAAGTCCTGCTTTTGAGCTAATGAGAAAATCACACAAGATATTCCAGCCATATAGGAGGTCTGGGGCTTGATTATATTACTAGCCCTAAAAAAAAAAAAACAGGCGTTGTGTTTTTTTAAGACAGGTTTTAGTATCCTATTACCTGACTTGTGAAAGCAAAATCAGTGGTAATTATATGCACCGCCAGTCCCATAGGAAACAACTAAAAACAATGTGCAAGTAGCATTCTATCACCCACGCTCAGTATTACCGCCTGTTTTGTGGTTACATTTTCTGTCGGTAATCCTGTGCCTCAGAGTTGAGGCGTAGAAGCCACAACAATGGTTTCAAAACCATCATTGTTCAAATAAAAGCAGTGCAGAATACAGTATACATCATAGAAATCCAATATAGAGTGCCCCCCTTCGACATATTAGCACCCCCTCCCTTTGAAATTCATCTTACAATGCTTTCTTTCACCATTTTAATTTGACAGTGTCTCTGCATGGAGACGCACACTGAACGACTTTGTCCCTCCTCATTCATTCTCCTCTGCATCGACATTGTCAATGCAGTGGAGAATGAGTGAGGAGGGACAAAGTCAAAGGAAGAGCTGAATTCGAACGTATAAGATAATGCAACTATACTTGGCGATTCTACAGTCTAGCATGCAGCCTTAGAATGTGGTGACGTCTATGACTGAACCGCGAGGGAATTAGTTAGTCAGGGATCCCGCCATTATAGTTCACCTTCAATCTGCTTTAGAACTAAATATTACTTAAAAGAAATACATTAAAGTATCATACGCCAAGGAAACAGTTAGTCACACTGATATACAAGTACTACGAGATATATTCATCGCTTCTATAGCATCATTAAAGCTTCTGATAAGACCAGCAGGGATGAAGTTAATTATCATAGCTGTGTGCTGATTGAAAATACCTCCCTGTTCACTCAGAAACTACCAAGACAGAATAATAGGTCTTGGTTACAAAGTATCGAGTGGCCAATAATGGTAACTGGTTACTCTATTACATGTGTCTGAAGCAAAAATAACTAAAGAATCTCAGCACGTGTAATATTAAAATTTTCGTAACGTATGGTGCAGTATCTGGTTAAGAGCAGGTATTTCCTTGACTGGTAAGCTTTCAAAGAGTGTTTGTTAATAATAAACAGAACAGGATACTACAATACACACACTTTTGTTTTGGTATATAAAGTGTTGGATTGAATACTAATAAAGGTGAAACTATAAACTGGGACCCTGGGGAATATGTTAATTTAATCTATGGTGTTAATGAGAAACCTGTAGGCATGGTTTAACTAATATATCAGTGCTATCTATAACAACAGAAGGGATTCCTGTGTGTATGCTTGTTGAACTAAATAGAACAGGCATAGAAGCACCACAAAGTGGGGGATTTAGCACTACCAGACTCGTAATTGAAAATTAAAAGAGAGAGAGTCAGTGTGCAGTCGGATATGTACCATCATTGTTATTTGATACCAATACGCCGGAACAAGTTGGGCAGGTGTCAGATCATTTAACCCATAGTTGGTGAATAATACATTAACATAATATCACTATTACTATAGGCTTACTTATTTGCATGCCTATAGCCATCTGTTAACCCTTGGAGGAACAGTTTGCATTTTAGGTTAACAATACAATAAAAAGTGGCTGTGATGTATTTAAAATACCATGGGCTAGATTCTATTGCAGGTGCTAAATGTTAACACCGGTTTTATCACACATTTTTATATGGAAGTCTATGGGGAAAACTGGAGATAAAAGCAGAGTTAAAATTAGCACCTGTAATAGAATCTAGTCCCATATTGGCTAATCATTTGCCACAAATGTTTTTTAATTACAAACTCTAATAACAATGAGGAGCAAGTTTACACTAATTCTTTTAAACTGATTGTGAATGAAGCTTAAGTCTTAGGAAAACATTGGGGTTTTAAATAGTACTGAACAGATCACTTTAGGGGTCAAGGGGTTTTGATTAATAAACATATCTAATTTAAAGGGATAGTAATGTTTCATAATAAAAGCAGCTCTAATTAAACATCATAGTATTTGGACTTTGGAGAGTGTTATTTCAATTCTGTCAGAGTTGTAGTTCAAGAGTAATTGAATGATAAAGTATTCACCTCCCGCCCCTTTTTACTGATGTAACACTGTAACACTCGTTGTGGCTCAAATACTATGAAGATTAATTGGAGCCGTTTTTGTGAAACATTACTATCTTTTTAAAGTCAAATGTCCTTTTTGATTCCCTGCATTTTCTTCTTTAAGAATATTTACACATATACAGGCAAGGTATGCAGCTACATACCTTGTCTATTAACCCTTTGAGTACCAGAGGGGTAGCAAACACATTGCAATGTGTTGCTACCTCTCTGGTACTCATAGGGTTAATCACGCAATACAAATACAAGGAGGGCATGTCGAAAAACAATGGTGAATTTAAATAGAGAAAGTAAGCCATGGGAGCAGTATAACTTGAATTTTAAAGGGGGGAGGTAAAATGTTGAATGTGAACAATATTTGTCGAATTGAAATGGTGAAAGAAAGCACTGTAAGTCAAATTTCAAACGGGGGTTTAATATGTTGAAGGAGGTCACTGTCGGATTTTGACAATGTGGGGAACACGTCTAACACTAAACCTGATTTTTCTGTCGTCAAAGTATGCCTATTTGCTTGGACTTTGACATTTAGCATGTTTTTTTTTAGGCAGTAGTTGAATAAAAGAAGACAGCTCCATTTTTGTTAGTTCGTAGAAATGTGCTGTTTACGCCGGTTATGTTTACCGTGGTTCTGCAATAGAATACAGGTGTAACACATGTTTGCAAAATACACGTTGCTTGTTTTTCTTATTACGCCTGTTTTAGCACGAGTAATAGAATCGAGCCCATAGACTGTGTAATAATTTAATTTTCACAATCAACATATTTAATAGACTGACTCCATAATTTTAATATTTAAAGTAAGACAATTAGAAAGTCTTACGTTCATGGAAAAAATTGATAATACCAACTGGGATTTAATGGATTAAAGGTGTTTTTAAAAACAACATGCTTGTAACTGAAGAGGAAAGAAAATGCAAAACAACAAAAACAATACAATTCCTCTTCAGTTTAAATCAAGTGTACAGTTTAAATTGTGTTATGCAGTTAAGGATGAAAGTTCCTATATGAACAATCAGACCATAATGGAATTCAATTATTAAGTATATTGTTAAAACAATAACGATCACTAGACATGATTCTTGGATGTTTTCAAAGAAAACATAATTGTGAATATGAATGCATTTCTTGGTAGATTCTTATTAAACCACCAAAAACAAAGCATATTTTACAAGTATTAACAAAGTACTTAATCCTGAGACTTTTTTTTTTTTTTACAGATTTTGATGCTTGTCATTTTTAATAAAATTGGGATGTATTTCGTTAACTTGTTGAAAGAAATGAAAATTGTTGTGTCTCCTACTTTCACAGGTATTTCTGGCATGTAGCATAACATGTTCATAGTTTAGATAACAGAAATAATGCACTTGTGATGTTTCCTGTTCACCTCTTCTTTGATAACACAAAACAATGCTTTGGCAGTGCTCTTGTGGCTCTCATAATGTTTTAAGGTAACAGGATATCCCAAAATCTATTTGCACTTTGCCTAAGAACTAACACAAAATCAAAGTTATTTATTATATTTATAAAAATATTAAAATGCAAATTAAAAAACAATGATTTGATGATAATATTTAGTGAATATTAACCTAAAGTTAATCCTGCACTTTATTCAAGAGATTATAGAAGGAATCGCAAGTGACATTACAAGTGACATAATTAATTACATTACTAACATCGCAACTGAGATGTTACATAGCAAGGGAGTGGTGAATAGTTATTATTAACACAAATGTAATGCAGAATTTCCCTGTTTTGTTTTTTGAATGAGGAGGACATTAATATTACCTTTTTTATTGCCACAATTCTATTTTTTCCTTTTTACAGTATTGAACAATATCATAATCTCCTGTGTTTGATCATTTTTAGTAATGAAATAATGTATTGACTCAAAACAGTAGTGTTATACATACAGTATGAGAGCTTTTTTATATCAGATAGTCAATTAGTGAAATTAGCTGATTACTTAATAGTTATTGATGTAAATCAAATTATGTGCAATTTTTGATTGACTGAGCCTCAGCAATCAATTTAAAAATAACTGGTCACACCATGAAATCTATCAGATATGAGATTTACCATAACAAATTAACTTGATTAGTAGGGATGGGTGAAACAGTTCACCTCAAAAGTGAAACAGGCTGAAACACAGTGAAAAGTGTATTTGCCCCTGAACAAGTGTGAATCGCACAAAATGTGTTGGATGTTGAGTGTGGACTGGCATTGTTTTGAGACCTCAGAGTGTTACACTAGACCGTTTTCTTGTTGGCCATGTGAATCCAGTATGTTGAGAGTCTGACTTGGACGCTGGACACCTTGCGGACTGAGTGTATACACGAGAGGACTAAAAAATTTTAATCCACTTGATTTGATTTGATTTTGATTAGTTTACTTGGTGTATAGTAATTTTCCATCTAATAAATTTGTTTGAGATTGTAATAACCACTTTGGACGTTTGAGGAATTAGGAGCCTGCACCTTATCCCGTTTGCCGGCTACTGTTCCAGTATGGATACCAGACGTGAGTGACAGCTGCGATCACTGAGAGGGGTGGATCCAAGACAGTTTAAGCGTAAGTGGAGATATATGCTTTTTTTTAACATATGATTGAAAGAATCCGGTTCTCGTTATATGGTGGTGAATTGATACGTTGATTGAGAAGAAAAGGAAGAACTACATTTTTATTGACTGGATACTTCTTATATTGGGTGGAGTTACTGTGAATTGAGACCTCTCGCTAACAGGGTGAAGAGGCTGGATGTCTCTTACTTAAGTGTAAGCCAGAAGCTTCACATTTGTTTGGTGTTTAATATTGTTTAATAAGAAGAATTTCTTTGTTCTTATATGTTTCCAACTGGACTGTGTACTGTTTAAAGAGTGGACACCGTGGATGGGCAAAAATATTGAACCTTGAGCCAGTTGAAAAGAACCAACCTATAAATGGTGACATTTGGAATTTAAAACTGTGATATTTCTGATAAATGATGGGTCTATTAAGGACCCATGACGGTCCTGGGCCGTCATGGAATTCCGGGCTCCCCACACTGCTGCACACCGTTCAGGGAGTCCTGAATCGGATTCTGAAGAAAAAAAAAAAAAAAAAGGTTCCTGGTCATTTAGTGACGGCCGTGTGCGTGCACGACCGGTCCTTAAGGGGTTAAGTCTATAAGGAACTTGGTATAAATTTATATATTAAGATTTGGAGAATATTAAAATTGCACAATTTATTTTGCTACTTTGAGACCTCTGAGTGCTTATTATCCCCCTCTAATTATTTCCGTACCAGTATTAAAGTTCTATGTATGGTTTTTATTTTTTTAATCAACTAGAGCGCTACCAACCTATTTAATTTTATCACAGTGAAAATGTCCCTTCTTTTTCCACTGGAATAGTAGATAAGGGGTGTCAAGTTCCTGTAGTATGTCATTATTGTAGAGAGAGCAGCACAATTTTGGAACTAGAGCAGACAAACTGTTTTCTGTGTTAGGTGAGTTTGGGGAATCTGGGAGAGTGTGAAGGGAGAAAGGCGATGTACCCAAAATCTTGTTTGACTGGGAAGGCACAAGCAGGTGGGTAGAAGTTCCTTCTTGAGCTGGCTGTTCTCTGTGTTAAATGAATCTGTGTGTGTGTGTGTGTGGTGTTGGGAGAAAGGAGATTTACCCCAAATACCCTGAAATTGTGTATGACTGAGAAGAGAATCCTTGGTTAGGCCTCATCTAGAATATGGAGTACAATTTTGGGCGCCAGTTCTTAAAAAAGACGTTGCTGAACTGGAAAAGGTGCAGAGATGTGCAACAAAACTGATAAATGGATTGGAGGATCTGAGTTATGAAGAGAGATTAGCCAAACTGGGTTTGTTTACATTAGAGAAGAGACATCTAAGGGGTGATATGATTACCATTTACAAATACATTCAAAGTCAATATGAAGAACTAGCCAATGAATTAAGAGCTGAGCTAAGAACAAGAGGTCCTACATTAAGACTAGAGGAAAGGTGCTTTTAACTAAAAAAAGGCAGGGATTTTTTTACAATAAGGGCAGTTAAACTATGGAATTCTTTTCCTCTGGATTTTGTACTTGCAGATAATGCAACTGCTTTAAAAAAGCAATGGATGACTATCTAGCACAGAACAATATTGCAAATTATAACATATGGCTTCAAAGCAAATAGGATGTTGATCCAGGGAACTATCTGACTGCTGTTTGGAGTCAGGAAGGATTTTTTTACCCACTAAATTGGAAATTGCTCCAGAGGGTATTTTTTGCTTACTCTGGATCAACAGGGGTGTTTTTGGTATGGGGTGGACTTGATGGAAGCATGCCTTTTTTCAGCCTCATCAAGTATGTCCTATTTTAATATGTATGTTAGAGACAGACAGATGTGATCCAAGTTCCTTCTTATGCCAGTTTTTTTGTGTTAAGGGAGTCTGGGGGATTATGAAGGGAGAAAGGAGATTTAGGCAAAATACCCCAAAAGTTTGTTTGCCTGAGAAGAGACAGGCAGATTTTCCAAGTTCCTTCCTGAGCCAGCTGAGCGTCTGTGCTAGAGATGTCCTGTTGAGTGAGAAGGGAGAAAGGAAATGTACTCCCAAACACTCCCAAATCATGTTTGACTGAAAAGAGAATGGCAGTCGATCTAAATTCCCTCCTGATCTGGCTAGATCTCTGCAACAGACTGACTGACTGACATAATAATTTGCAGTCTGACTCCCAAGAGACAGACACACACAACTGACAATGACTCCTACAACAGCCAGAAGAAAAGGAAACAGAGTACTGCATAAGATTTATCATATTTCTGCCATGCTGTAAAAAATTAAGACTGCAGTGACATTAGGAGAGACAGAAATCAGCAAATGAATTAATCTTGATATATCTACAGGGAAGAATCAGTTGCACAGGGAGTAGTGTGTTATGATGGAGTTTTTTTCTGTTTTTTTGTTGTTGTTTTTTGTTGATAGTGACAGATAGGAGCAGTTAATATAAACAATTTAAAAATAGTTTAACTGTGACAGAGACAGGGCCCCTGAAATTATCTGTGACTGAGGATGATTGTGACAGATACTATAGACAGAGGCTTACATGACACAATATTTTGTAAGCACAATACATCTCACACAAACAGTTCTGTTGTGTAGTTCACTGTTAAAATCCACACTAATTTGATAATGTCCAGTAAATGTACAAGGGGCAGAGGTAGGGGTAAAGGAATAGGAGAAGTGCATGGATGTATTAGTAAACTGATAGTCCAAAAACTACTGCAGCCATGATTGTTGCAGCATGTGCAATAAGTATGATGATTCTTCTCCTCCTGAGGTATCTGTTTGTTGAAGTAACAAAAAACATTCCTCCACCACCAGCAGTATTAATAAACCATTTAAAACATGAATACTAGTGTTGATGGCATAGCGGATGAAGGTGTATCAACCAGCTGCTTCATCTGACAGAGTGACAAGTACACTTGTCCTAAAAGTAGAAGCAAACATTCTCAAAATCCCTTTAAAGGGAAAAGCAAAAACATAAAATTATGTGAGCCTTCAAAAAGCCTAGAGGAATATAAATGTAGTGGGGAAGAAGCTGCATGGGGATACTGTTGATGACTCAATTATTGATGATGATGATGTTGTTGAACTAGAATATATCCCTCCAGCAGCCTCCTTTTCTTCAAATACAGATGAAGCTGAGAGTGGTAGAGATGATGACATAGCCATAAAATTATTTGACAGGAAAAGGTTAAGTCTTTTACCACTGAAAAGGAGCACTTTGCCTGTTTTATAAACTGAGAAATCAGTTGCAGAGTATGACTCTGGACAAATAAAGATACCTATAAATACACAATCATACTGTTAGCCATCATGAGCTTCAAAACTGCTTCCAAGGCCAACCCCACCCAGCCAAAGACAATATTGTTGAATAATCATCAACACTAGTCATCAAATCCACAACCATAGCTCTGATGTGTGCTTCTGCAGCTGATAGCAGTGCAGCATGTTTTACACCTACAATAAGCAGAATTGTAACATCTAGCCCCAGTAGAAGTAGTAGTAGCCCCCCAGGAACCCCTCAGTGAGTGAAGTCTATAATATGGAGTACTTCACTCACTATCCAAAAGTTATACAAGTTGCTCTCTGTTGTCTGTGTAAAAGCAGAACACATCTATGTACATCTTCACTGAGATCCCACTAGAAGCAGAAGCACAGGTCAGGTGGGAGTGTGCCAAGAGTTCCCTCATTTGAAATAATACATAGGGCTTCTGCTGTTGTCTTTAAAATGCAAAACACATAGGTGTATGACTCTCAGCTTGTTGGAGTTGATAAGATTCATAGAGCACCCACACCTGACATCGCCAACGCCACCTCCACATGTCCACCACCACAAGTCATGTTCTTAAAGCAATACAGTTTTACTGTTCTTCTGCTTTGTACTGCCAACCTACACCTACTAGGTTATTGGGAAGGAGTCAAAAACTTCCACCAAAATGTTGTCAGTTGAAATGCTGCCTTATTCATATGTTGTCATTGTGTTGCACCCCTCTGGCACACCCCAAGCTGCAATTACTTTTACAGGACAGCTGTGCCAAACTTCTACAAGCAGGTGGTTAGTGTAGTGGGCAAAGGGAGAGAAATCTTATACAGCAAGAAAATTCACCTGACAACAGATATGTGGACAAGTGGGCCAGAGTACAGACTATATGACTGTCACTGCTCACTGGGTTTCCCTTCCACCAGAGGGCAGCAGCAGTATTCAACAACAGGTCACATCCATTAATCTTGAGTCTGGTTCTGGTAGTATTATTAAAGGTCAGCAGTATGGTTGCCAATATAATTGTAATGCCACTTTGTGTATGCAGAGTTTTGAGAGACAATTCCACAAATCCCATATGTGTTTAATAAACTAGAGCAGACAAAACAGGAATGGCTTGTACACCATTCCTTGAAATATGTTTTTGTGTCTGCTGATAATAGCTCCTACTTCACAGCTGCTTGATAAAAGCTAATGTGGTGCATGTACCCTGCTTTGCCCATGTCCCAGATTTATTTGTGACTAGATTCCCCACAGAATCAGAAACCCCAGAGAGATACTAATTGCCCATCAAATCTGTGTCAATTTTAATTGTTCCTACAGTACTTGCAATGTGTTATAGTCCATTCATGAGCATAACAACATGCCCCAATACCAGCTGACAATGGAGGTCCCTAGAAAGTGTAATTCCACTTTGTACACGCTAGAGCATTTGTATGAGCAAAATAAGGTAATTAGCTAGTATACAATGGAATACTGGAAGGCCTTGGAAGGAGCATATTTGTCACCTGGTCAATGGCAACTTATATGTGACCTATATGAGCTGCTGAAACCGTTTTAGTAGGCCACCTTGCATGTTAGTCATGTTGTAGCAGGAATAAGTGAGATTCTTCTATTGATATATTTACTGCAATGAGGAGCATGGCTGTTGAATTATAAAAAAATAACAACACAGGCTGGCTATCAAAAGATATGCAAACATGCTTTGAGCAGGGTCCTTCATCAAAATCAATAATTAATACATTCTTCCCACTTTACCGGACCCCTGCTTTAAACATAAAATATCTGAATTTCTGCTAAAGCATAATCAATTTGTGCCAAGACTTGATGAGAAGTATCTCTCTGGGGCATTGGATTCTGTGAAAGAATTTAAAGATATGCTTTACATCGAGTGGAGAGTTGCAACAATTTTGTTTGCAGGCCTCAGGCTTGGAAAAAAACAAGCCCTGAAAATTTGTTTGCAGATTTCAGGCTTGAAAAAAAATAAGCACTGAAAAAATTTGATTGCAAGTCTTAGGATTGCAAACAAAAACAAGCCCTGAAAAAAGTGTATACACTACTGGCCTAGTTCCAGCAGTGCTAGATGGGGTTGGCAAACCAACAACAGAAACATTATGACACACAGTGATACACACCAGGATTGACACAAAACTTGTTTGCAGGCCTCAGGCTTGCAAAAAAACACACCCTGAAAAACTGTATGCATTACTAGCCTACTGCCAGCAATGATAGACGGCTGTGGCAAACGACCACGAGAAACATTATGTCACCCAGTGTCCCCCCGCTAATGACATTTGCTAGTCATATAATTCCTGATGCTGAATCATCTAAGCAGAAGGTTTAGCTTGCTGCATGGGACTGGAATCAAAAGCTGAGATGTGAGACAGATGGTGGTATGAGAATGCTTCCATTTGCTCCTAGCTCTTATGCTGCTGCTAAGGAAACAGCAACACCACAACAAGCCCCCACCACTTCAGGGGCATCTGGCTCGAATAAGCTGGCTAATTATGCATCCTGTACCTCCTCTAAAATAATAGGTGTGTTGGGATATTATTATTTCCCTTGAGCACAGCAAGGAACTGTGCCTTATCATCAGCAACTGCAATTGACAGTGTGTAGAAGGAAATATTGTAAAATAGAGGAAGGACTGGAAAGAATTACATTTGACACATCTGTTGTCATATTAAGAGGTAGACAGTGTCACAACTACAACCACCACCTTGATGTGCCAAGAAAACAGGTACTGCTGCCACTATGACCTTTGTGCTCTTCTCTAAGTACACATGATGACAAAAAGACTTAAAAAAAGAATGACTCCATCACACCACCAGTGTAGCATATTCAGGAGTATGGAAAATCTGCGGATGCACTCTGATACCCTGCATTTGATTGCTATCCACCTCATTGTCATGTGTGGTCAGTGCACCACACAATGTTAGGTGGCTGGAGATGATCTTCCGAACCGGATCCTCACATCTACAGACTCACTATCAGCTTGTCAGGGAGGTAATAGAGGCACTGCAGAGGAGGAAGAGGTCCCTGAGGGTGCTAGAGTGGGGACAGTAGATAAGTTTTCCCACATCCACACACACTAGCATGAGAAGCTGGCTCATGTGTTACAGTCATCATTGAACTTCCAGACTGGTGGGGGTTTCTCTCGTCTACCTCTGAGATATTATTTGTGCCCCTGGGTAGGGACAAGAGGTAAAGTGACAGTGGCTTTCAGTTTCCTTTTATGGGGTTTGGGTTTCACATTAACTCAGCAGCAGGAATTACAGCAGCAGTAAATGTCAAACCAACGACGGTACCTAACCAGAGATGATCTCAGTCATTTACCTTCTACAGCAGACCTGGAGATATTGTGGGGAAATTGAGAGAGGCCCTCAGGTCTGACATTATAGACCGGAGCAGGAATATCTACCTCCTTTGGATAGGGAAAGAATCAGTTGAACAGATAATTTTTTGTGGGGGGTTGTTGGCTGAGATTGGGGGGACAGTTAATAAAAATAAATAAATAAATAAATAAATAAAATTAAAACTAAAATTAAATAAAAATTGGTATGTAATATGACAGAGACACCCCTGATGTAAGCTGACAGGACAGAGTATTTTGTAGAGGATGATTTGTAGGACTTAGAGTCCCAAGCCCTGAGGAAATAGTGATTTGTAGGACTTGGCATTAATAGAGGCTCAAGCCCTGAGGAATCATTGATTTGTAGGACTTAAACTTGCTGTTAGAGGTCCAACACCTAAGGAAACATTGATTTGTAGTACTTAGACTTGTTAGGAACAAGCCCTGAGGAAACATTCATTTGTAGGACTTAGACTTGTTGTTAGAGGCCCAAGCCCTGAGGAAACATTGACTTGAAGGACTTACAGATGTTAGACACAAGCCCTGAGGAAACATTGATTTGTAGGACTTAGTCTTGTTAAGCCCAGAGGAAATGTTGATTTGTAAGCCCTGTGGAATTGGTTATCTTTTGTACTCAGGATTGTTAGAGGCACAAGCCCTGAGAAATCAGTTATTTCTTTAGACTCAGGAATGTTAGAGGATCAACCCTGAGGGATCAGTGATGATTTTGTGGACTCAGGATTGTAGTCTTAATAATAATGATGAATCCTCCATGCCAACAGTTTAGCATATTCTGGAGGATGGAATTTCCTCAGATGCTGCTTGATTCCATGCCTGCAATTATACTGCACCACATTGCCATGTGTGCTCAGCACACCACACAATGTTCAATGGGTGGACACAAACTGTCACATCCTTGCATCAGCCTGCTGCCCTTGCAACTCAGCAGAAACAGGAATTATAGCAGCAGCAAACTTTTCAAATTCCTCGATCTCATTGATGGTAGTGGTGTTGCCTATTCCCATTTGCACATCTGTCACACATTCCTTTTCACTTTCGGGTAAAAAAGGCCATTAATGTCTCGTCCATCCCAGATGCCCCACCATCACTCTCATCACCACCACCCCCAGTCCCTCCTTGCTGCTGCTGCTGTATGAGAGTTTCACTGTTGGCGATGATGACAAATGTGATAGAGGGTCCCCTACTGTCATACTTGCCATCTCTGCAGGTGAAGTAGGCAGACTGGCAGCACTAGCAGCAGGCATAGGCAGCTGATCTGTGCTGATTCTAATACTACTGCTAGCCAGTTCTACCTTACTCAGCTTCAGGTCCCAGAGGCACAATGCCAAGGGAAGAGGAATCACAGGGTCTGGGGGGGGGGTGTTGTGGGCTCCTATCACGGTGCCTGTGATTACTGCATTTCTGTGTCTATCACCTGTAGGGGGCTCCCATTGGCTGTCTGCCTTTAGCCCACATCACATTGCCTATTTAAACTGAGTTTGGGCACCCTTTGGTTGCCCTTTCGTGGTGTCTCAGACTGCATCCACTTTCACTTTGCTACAGAAACTTCATGGGCCTTTTGCTGTGTTCCTGGTTTCCTGAGTTCGTCCTGTTCCTGAGACTCCTGTCTGCTATACTTGTTCCAGTGCCTGTTCCGGTTGAAGTCGTCCGAGGTTGCTGTTTCCTGCTGCCAGTCTCCGTTGTTGTTTCTGATCCGGTTGACCGTCATTGTGCTGGTTCCTGCTCATTTCCTACGTCCGGTTCCTGCATCTGTGGCGACCTTGTTCCTTGGTCGCTCCGGCGACATTTTCACCTGTTGGTTCCCAGCGTGTGGACGCTGGTTTGCTCCACTGCCTTGCTGCTACTACTCTACCGGTCTGTTGGTTACTAATGCACGGGCGCTGGTTCGCTCCTTTGCCTTACGGCTCTATACATTATTGTCTGTTGGTTCCCAGCGTGCGGACGCTGGTTTGCTCCACTGCCTTGTGGCTACTACACTACTAGTCTGTTGGTTACCAGCGCGCAGGCGCTGGTTCGCTCCTTTGCCTCTCGGCTCTATACACAATTACCTGTAGGTTCCCAGCGTGCAGACGCTGGTTCACTCCACTACCTCATGGCCTACTATATGCATTGTTGGTTCCCAGCATGCGGACACTGGTTCGCTCCACTGCCTTGTGGCTACTATACTCTAGTCTGTTGGTACTAGCGTGTGGGTGCTGGTTTGCTCCGTAGCCTTACGGCTCTATATATACTATCTGTTGGTTCCCAGCATGCGGACGCTGGTTCGCTTCACTGCCTTATAGCCTACGATATATCCAGCCTGTTGGTTACCAGCACGCGGGCGCTGGTTCTCTCCATTACCTTCTTGCTTACTGTTAACTCAGTCTGTTGGTTCCCAACGCATGGGCATTGGTTCGCTCTATGACCTGTAGGTCTACTTACATCCAGCCTGTTGGTTCCCAGCGTGAGGGCGCTGGTTCACTCCTCTGCCTCACGGCTTATGACTCATATATACTGATGGTTCCCAGTGTGCTGTCCAGTCCTAGACAGCTAGTTATTCCCTTGGTACACGGGTACTGGGGTGCGCAGACTACCTGGTAATACCTCTGGGCCTTGTAGCCTCTCCTACCATCTCCATACTGTCATTGTCATCTGACAGTTATTGAGGCCACACTGGTTGACACTTCCTCCTTGGGCTGTCTTGCCCGGTATATTGGTAAGGCCGGTAGAACCTTCTATTATTCCACCTTGAGGTTGCCTTACCCGGTATTGGCAAGGTCGGTAGAGCCTACCATTTTGGTGTTCCGTTAGGCTGCCTTGCCCGGTATATTGGCAGGGCCAGTAGAGCCTGTATCAGCTGGTGATCCGTTAGGCTGCCTTGCTCGGTGTATTGGCAGGGCCGGTAGAGCCTGTATTCTCCTGACTGCCTATTAGGCTGCCTTGCCCGGTACATTGGCAGGGCCGGTAGAGCCTGTATTCTCCTGACTGTCTACTTGGCTTCCTTGCCCGGTATATTGGCAGGGTCGGTAGAGCCACCATTTTATTGCTTGCCCAGGCTGCCTTGCCCGGTATATTGGCAGGGCTGGTAGAGCCTGATTCGCTATTGTCACTATCTATTTGCCATTCTATGTATTGTATGTATGTGTATAAAATCCTATGGGATTATCTTAAACTTTTCAATAAAGTTGTGTTTTTACCTAACCTCGCGTCTGAGAGTCTTAACAAACCGTGACAGCTCCCTTGACTGCACGTCTGGCTCCTTGGCTTCACTTCCCCTTGCACCTCAGCAGGAGGATCTACAGCAGTCACACTAGTTCCACCACCAGCTGCTTCACTACCATCACCCCCAACATTCTCTAGCTGCTGCATGGTATTAGTAATGGGACTGCCTGGGGATGGCAAATGTGACTTAGGGTTCCCTGCAGTCATACTTGCCATCATCACCTCCTCCTCCTGAGTTCTACCTTACTACCACATGGTTTTTCTGGATTTTTTTAGCAGAAACACAAAGGGACCTTTCGCCCACAACTAGTAGGGAGGTAGTTGGGCATGTGGACGATTTGGGTAGTAGGATCTCTTCACTGCTGCTGCTGGAGTCTTCCACCTTTGATTCAGCAGCTATCCAGTTTCTCCTGCTGCTCATTGTGCTAGCCAGCATGCCAAAAAACTTTTCTTTTGGGTTTATGAATGCTTGTAAAGAATTTCCTTCAAAATAATGTGTCAGCTGCTGCAAGTGCCATATCTATAAATCTCTGGTAAGTGTCCCTCACAAACACACAAGTGGAAAGTGCCATTTTTCACCGACTTCAGTTTGAGGTGAAAATTTTTGCCTATCCCTAGTCCTGACTGCAGTCATACAGAGAAGTAGATATCCGATATCCTCACATGACCTACTTTGGACATTCAGTGGGGAGGCAGATTAGTGTCTTTTCCAGCTTCCCAGCATTGAGGCTGGGGGTTAGTGGATACTGGATAACCCTGAAGGAGATCCTCTTCTAAGATGGAGAGGAAGCTTGGTTAATCACTTTATTTAGTGAATCAATCAGAGACTGTTGTAAGTGAAAGTATATGCTTAAATGCTCAGTTTACAGGTTATTTAAAAAATCATGGTACCCAGTTTTTTTTATTTTTAAAGTGGTCATATCACCTTGATTTTTTTACATCTTTGAAAACTTCATTCAGAACCATCAATGTGTCATGTTAACCACAATTCCAGCAGATGTATAGTTTAGAAAATATACACACTGTTATTTCTGGGCAAAGTAAAAGTGAAAGGTTCCTTGCAAAGCTCAGTGCTTCATAGCATATGAAACAGTGTTCATTGATTTTTTATTGGTCAGTCAGGTGTTGTATCATAGATTCTGTAGAAAATAGCTGGCTGTGAGAATCAGTAAATGGGTTCTCCCACAAACCTGGTATGCGGGAAGAATAGAGGACAGAGGGGTGGAAATGATAAAGTGCGAGGAAGATGACATGGACTGTGACAAAGAAAAGTCTACCCAGCCTATTCATCTGTCACTTCACATCTGGTTACATCAGAAAGGTAATTGATAAAAAATGTATTTTTTCAGCCTTATCTACTATGTGCTTTCAACTAAAACAAAGGCAGGGATTCTTTACAGCAAGGGCGGTAAGGCTATGGAATTCTTTGCCTCGGGATGTTGCGCTTGCAGATAATGTAACTGCATTCAAAAAAGCAATGGATGCCTGTCTAGCACAGAACAATATTGACAATTATGACAGATCCGGGGAACTATTTGACTACCAATTGAAGTCAGGAAGGAATAATTTCCCCCCCACACACACTTGGGACTAGATTGGAAATGGCTCCAGAGGGCTCTTTTTTTTGCCTTCCTCTGGATCAACAGGGGTGTTTTTGGCATGGGTTGGACTTGATGGACGCATGTCTTTTTTCAGCCTTATCTACTATGTTACTATGATACTATGTAAGTATATGCAGAATGGAGCTGTGATTGTGAATTATCAGTAATGGCTCTCCTAGATAGCTATGATGTCTGAGATACTGGAAAACATTATGATTTGATCAAGGCTCTGGCCTTGTTTACCCAAAATGAGAAGGAATGCTTGTGAGCCCTCTGATTTCTCTGTGGGGGAATAGTATGTCTGCTGTTCATTTAGGATCATGACTGCACCCATGCAGAGCGGAACAAAAACCAAACATCTCCTTAAGGGGCTCTTCTGGACTTCTTTGCTGGGAGGCCATTTAATTCCCTCTTTGGTCACCCCTAAGTGGCATTTCAGGATGATGGATACATAATCACCTTGGCATCCTTTTCTAAGAAAAAGATAGTTACATTCTTTACCAGGTGAATCTAAGAGAGAGTGTTCTTGGGAATGGCAGTTAATGTATAATTTTCTCAGTTAAATAAACTATTTATAAGAAATCTGAAACCTCCCGATGCCCACATTCCTCATTTTTGCTCTGCCACACCTCTACAGCAGAGCCAATGTTATAGTGCAGTGCAGTGCATACCCTAATCCACTGAGCTAGGCAGAGGCAACCCAAGGCTTAAATACAACAGACCTTGGGGGTATGGGGCCATATTAACAATATTCATTTTAGTCACTTACCCTTTTTGGAGCTATAGTGACCTCAAGGCATGAAACTGTATGATGTCTTCCCTCTATTATGAGACTTAAGTGTATAATATATTTCAAATGTAACAAAGTTCACCTGCAAATTTTATCTGCAAAATAAATTGTATAATTTGTATTCTGTATAGCTCCTTCTTCACATTTAGTAATGGGATAGTTACATGTATTAAAGAACTTACACTCGCTCTGCATATGACTCCTGGTGTAGGAATTTCCTAGAAAGATAGCCCTGTCAGATAACATGTAAGAAAGGTACAGCGAACGTGTTACTCAGGATGCTAGACAACAGGTCATTAGTCTATTAATGGAAGGTACTGGAACATATAAATGTTTTTGGGGTCCAGTAACACATGCATTTGTTGCTGTTGCACAACATATTGTTATAAAAAAAAGAAGCACAATGGCTCTGACCTGGTGGATGCACTGGCATGAAGCTCATTGCAGCCACAGGCGGGTGACCTGAGCCGATGAGTGGCAGAGGATAGGAAGATGTGCGACTACAGCGGCATAATGAGGAGTGTGTGACTGGCATGTCACGTTGTTACACTGCTCTGTGGCAAGAGGACCAGTAGAACCACAGGAGGCAGAGAGGAGCAGAGAACCTGCACACCTCCTTTAGTCCAGCCAGTGTTAACTGGTAAGTATTCTTAATTTGCATTTAGTGGCAAAGAAATGGAGATCAGAGATGAGGGAAGTAAAGACTTTCTCTGTAGTCTTACAGAAATGGTGTGGGACTGGCTATGTGAATTGAAGTATTAAATCAACCCCTAATATAACCAAGCAAGTAAGAGCTAGACTGGGGACAACCTGTTTTTAGCAGGACACTGGTGGTTACTGTTCCTTTAAACCAAGCATGTCAAAGGCAAACAGCTGAGAGCCTCATACTCAACACTGTAATTTATTTATCTGTTGTGCAAAATAGATCAAAAGTACTGATAACTGTTTATCATGAGCAGTTATGAGTACTTCTGGTCTATTTTCATTCAGTAATCTCAGATGTAAATATAATACATCAAGTTACATAGCCAGTCTCACACCATTTCTGTAAGACTACAGAGAAAGCCTCCACTTCCCCATCTCTGATCTGATAGGCTCTTTGGGACCTGAGAAACTTGTCAAACCCATGAAGACCGAGTCTTTTAAACATGGTAGCAAAGGTGTTGTTTGTTTGTTTGTTTTTTCTGGATCTCACTGTGACCTATTTCTGAATGTTCCCAAGTATGAGTCTATGTAAATATATGTTTGATAGGTGTTTTTTGAGAAACACTTGGGCTTGTGTTGTTACCCACTGGTCTTGAACATGTAAATAATTTTATTAGATTTTGTGAGTAGTTATGTGCTTAATCATAGTAAACTAAGACTTCTGTAGTCCTTTTTTATCTCTGTGTGGGTGTTTGCTTGTTACAGGAGTAAATTGTTCTTGTCTGTGGGTTTAGAATATAGGTCAGTGGAAAACTTCTTTCTTGTATGCAGTCAGATACACCTCAAAATGTACATATGGCATTCAGTACCAAACATTAAACTGCCATATTTACCTCTGATAAGTTAAAATATGTACAGTAGCTCACTGGCAGGCTTCAGCACAGACAGAAAAAGTAACCAACATATGTTTAGTAGAGAAGGATCTGGTAATCAAATACTTTTTGCTAAGATTAAATTAATTTAATTTCATAAGTTAGATATTAGTGACTAAAAATGCAATATACCTGCCTATGGTACTGTAAATAATGCCATATACATGCCCATAGATAATGCCATATACATGTCCATGGTACTGTATTTATCTTTCTCTTCTTTTTCACATCATCAGAGACAACTGCTTCTGACTCCCTTGTAGTTTTCAAGGAGTTTGTACCTTTCTTGGTCTGAGAGTAGTGAGACTGTCAATACTAACAGACAGGAGATTATAGATATAAATACAGAAACAGTTAAACTAAGTATTTTCAAAATCAATAGTATTTTGACCCAAAAATTTGAAAAGATCAAACAGCAGTTCAAAACATACACTATCAAAAGGTAATATACAAACTAATAGTATATATCATACAATTTCTTTCAATATGAATAGGCTCCGTAATAGCATAAATATACATTCCAGGTTCATGCAGATGTACCTACTCAATAGTCTATCTAAATCCTGTAAATCCCTATAAGTCCCTATAACGCATAAACTTTAAAGGGATAGTAATACTTCATTTTGTAGGCATTAAAAAAAACAAGAAAATCGATATGGTTTGAGAGCTATTCACAAGCAAAGTTTCCCCTCCCCGCCCCTTTTACCTAGTGTAAGCCATCTCTTCTCAGATGTGGAATCTGGTTGTAGAACCAGACAGATAACAGCAGGGGACAATCTTCTTTCCATGAAAACAATGAAAGCCCTGCCCCCCTTGACAAGTTTTTCAGGTTTTTTCCTTATCTTAATTGAAGATTGTCCCTCTCTGCGGTCTACCTGGGCACCTCCCTTCTGATCTGGCTGAACAGTGTTACATCAGTAAAAGGGGCAGGAGGGGGAGATTTTGTCATTGAATTACTCTTGAACTACAACTCTGACAGAAGTGAAATAACATTCTCCAAAGTCCAAATATTATGATGATTAATTAGAGCTGCTTTTATTATGAAACATTACTATCCCTTTAAGTTTAGTAAGGGTGCAGTGTTGCTCTTATTAGTCAAAAAGGTTTTGTTTTTGTTTTTTTGGGGGGGTGTTGGTGTTTTTTTCTTTTTTGTTTATTTTATACTCTTTTCCCCCTGCATACCACTACCTAGAGAACAAATGATAGTGGCCACCACCAATAGTCCTATCAAGCAACTCCAACTCCCTCTCTTATCTGCCTAAAATAGATGGCATTCAAATTTCAGCTGCTTTGCTCTCTCCAAAGTGTAAGACTGAAAAGATGCTGATAACTGAAACCACCTTTTATATTATTTAGCACAGCAGAAATAGATGAGGGAAACACAAATGCATGCCTACATTCTCCACCTCGAAATGTAAGAAACTCTTCTGTTTTATTTCATTTGGAAGGACACAACTTCTCTCTGTTTTGCTAAATGTATTGTGGAAGAAGCAGCATATAGCATTTTCTATCTACACAGTAGCATTAAGTTTCAACATAGTCTTGCATTAAGAATCAGAATGCGAAATTACAGACAAAGAATGACTCCAATATAATAGCTGCCTTCAGAATTACAGATATGGTGCATGTACCCTGCTTCACCCATGTCCTAAATCTAATTGTTATTCAATTCCTATCAAAATCTGAAACCCTCAAAGAGATGCTAAATATCACCTGCAACATTTAAAGGGATAGTAATGTTTCAAAATAAAAGCAGCTCCAATTAATCTTCATAGTATTTGGGCCATGGACGGTGTTCTTTCAATATTGTCGGAGTTGTAGTTCAAGAGTAATTGAATAATAAAGTATTCCCCTACTGCCCCTTTTACTGCTCCTCAGAGCAGCAAGGTGGTGTCCAGATGGTTTGCAGAGAGGGACAATCTTCTATTAGCATAAGGGAAAAACCTGAAAACCCTGTCAAAGGGGCAGGGTTTTCATTGTTCTCTCAGTAAGAAGATTGTACCTTGCTGTGAGCTGTTTGATTTTAATACCAGAATCCACATCTGAGGGGAGGCGGCTTACACTAGGTAAAAGGGGCGGGAGGGGGATACTTTATCATTCAATTAATCTTGAACTACAACTCTGACAGTATTGAAATGACACTCTCCATGGGCCAAATACTATGAAGATTAATTGGAGCTGCTTTTATTTTAAAATATTACTATCCCTTTAAGCACATTTATCCATTCCCATAGTGGGATTCCATATTGTACATGCTGGAGTGTTTGCATGAGCAAAACAAGGTGATCAGTGAATAAACAATGCTTAACCTGAATGTTTTGGAGGGGGTTTCTTTGTTACCAGTTCAACTGCAACTAATGTGTAACTTATATGAGTTGCTGAAGTCTTTTGATGTGGTCACCCTGTTGGTTAGTCGTGCAGGTGCAGGAATCAGTGAGATACTTCCGCTAAAATATTTGTTACAGTAAAAAAAAGAGAAGAGCATGTCAGACGATTCTTACAATAAGGTCAAACACAGACATTAATCAGCTGGTGACAAGTTAGCATGATTTCAGCAGGATCCTTACATAGTCCTCATTAAAAACAAAGAGGAATACATTTTTGCTATATTATAAGATCACCATTTTAAACATAACATTTCAGAATTTGTGCCAAGGTGTGGCTAGCAGCAGCAGCATTCTAATTAGGATTGTGGAGGGTTAGAGAAAGAGAGAAACAAAAGGGCAAAACCATTTGTAAGCATAGTGGAAAGGAAGTAAGCAAAACGATTATACCCTTAGCAACATTAGCATTAACAACATTTTACAGAGCACATCATTATCAGCACAGTAAGCAATTAATGTTTCTCAAGGTAGACAGTCTAGCATTTTTGATGGTGGTTGCAGCTGCACTGGCACATCTCTATGGGATCCTGTTCCAAAATATGAGTTAATAACTAGCACTAGAGCACTATATCCAAGGAGGGATCCTACTGCATGTGCTTACAGCATACTTACCGGATAACTGTGTTCTATGTCAAAACCATTATCTACCTGAGTACTGGCAAATGGCAAAAAAAACTGTATGTGTGACAAAGTACTCATGTGTACTGGTGTGGAACCCCTTAGCCACCCATCAGCAAGTGTGCAATCAGAGTGGGTTTACAGGGTAGATGGTCATGGCATTAGGACATGTCTATCCAAAAGGTTGGGTGTGAGTACATATATATTTTTAAAAATGAACCAGAATCTAATACCATATGAGTATGTAGCAGAAGTAGAACGATATAAGTAGGCAGGTATTCCCCAGTAAAAGGAGGAGGAACAAATGGGGGGAGAAGAGACAAAGACAAGGTGATGAGTCATCATCGAAGTGGACATGAAAAAATAGTGAATCATAGTGAAGAAATTAAAGGGGGCATAGCTGTCAGATGTTGAAGGATTGGTGCAAAAAAGGAAGACGATGGGTTGTTAAGGGCATATATGTGTGGGGGGGGCAAATATGTTACATAAGGTATTTGATTTATACTTCACTTAAAGATTATAAACCTACATTCTTTGACAATTATTTTGAATGGTAATTTGTATTATAACAATTTGTGAAATAAAATAGCCACCCCTCTTTTATTGCCGAAAAAAGATGCTGCTATGTATTCATCCACCCACTCCCTGCATAACTTATCATGTTCTTATAAAGAAAGATGTGTCTCTTGCAAAAACACTATATGTGCATTTAGTCATTTTACGTGAATTATTAATTTCTTGCTCTTAATTGGGTTTTGAATTCAGTCAGTCATATTGATCATGTAAATTATTCAAAACTATTTTGTGTTATGTGCCGATAAGGGCATATGTCATCAGCACCTCTTCCAACAAGGAGGAACCAAGAAAAGTAGAGATGGATGAGAGGGATCTAGTGGATGGAGTGATGGAGCATGTTTGTTTCATTGGGTGAAAAAGTGGGGGGACATAAGGAGAACAAGTGAACTGAAAAAGCAAAAAGACATAACAAGAATATATGTGAATGCAAGGACATTCGCTAGAAAACTGAAGAACGGTAGAAGATCTAACATTACTGGTAAACCCACTAAACACAGGTTGGAAACAGTTGATATGTAGCAGATGTGTGAAGCAGATTAGAAAACAGTGTATACCATGTCATAAAATATCACTCATGCTCGGGGCTGCCCTGTCATCTGTTTGCCAGTGGCATTTGCCCACAAGTATCTGCAAGGTGCTGTCGTACATCCACATTTCATCTTCTCCTCCCACTGTTTCCCTCTGAAAAAAAATATATACAGTAATGTTCAATAGTTTTAGGAAGGTTTGAAAAAAATGCTGTGAAGTAAGAATGCTTTCAAAAATAGACATGTTAATAGTTTATATTTATCAATTAACAATATGCATAGTCAGTGAACAGAAGAAAAATCTAAATCAAATCAATATTTACTGTGACCACGCTTTACCTTCAAAACAGCATAAATTCTTCTAGGTACACTTGCACACAGTTTGTTAAGGAACCTCTCAGTTTTTCTTTTATTGCAAGTAATAAAAGGTCAGCAACTGATTTAGCAATTTCATCCGGTTGTGTGGATACTTCACTACACATATTTGAACAATGCTATGTTAAAGGGTTTTGAATTGTGATAGAGGTTGTTTGCACCTTATAATTTATCCAGTCTCTGTGTTCTGGCTCTGGTGGAGTTATCTTGCTTTCCCATAAACATCCTATATAATAATTCGCCAAGTTGTTTGTAACGCCCGACATGCGCAGTAGACACTGCTGCGCGTGCGGCAGTCATGCGCAGTAGAGACTGCCCGCGCCACGGCTGATACAGAGCTGGGCGCTCCGAAGGAGCGTCCAGCTCTGTATCAGCCGAGGCGCGGGCAGTCTCCACTGTGTGTGACTGCCCTGCGACCGGCTGCCAGAGGCTCTGTATCAGCCGAGGAGCGGACAGTCTCCACTGCGTGTGACTGCCCCGCGACCGGCTGCCTGAGGCACTGTGGCCCATGTAACGGGCTGTTCAACTAGTTATCTATAATGAAGTTATGATGAGAGAATGTACAAGTAGAAGTCCGTTGTAGTGACAAAAATTACACAGACTCGGTCCTGTGTATGCGACTATAGTAGAGACATTTTAAGTTAAGAAATATATATCCTGGAATTAGTTAATACCAAAATTGTCACCATACTATCCTAGTGGCAGGATGCCTTTATTTTTACATGGAAAATGTTGCGTTAGTGCCATGTGGTGTTTATATCCCCTTCTATGGCAAGACTTGCTTGCTCATTATTTGTGTTGGTTGTTACAAACTGGGTGATGTTTCCACCTTGGTTGACTTGACAGAGGTCTTTCTGTCTTGTAAAACAATGTATGGATTTCCCCCACAGGTTAAAGTAGGAGGTTGAAATAGCAAGATGAAGTGTAAATAAGGTTGTTGCAATCAGATTTAAAGCTGAAGGCTGGTTAAAGTACCAAGATACTTTAGAGTACCAAGATATTTTATATGCTTGAAAGTTTCTTTTACCAGACTTGCAAACATTCCTGGCTTCTACTCACAGCATATTATCGGGGCAACACTCTCCCCTTTCCATGTGTGGTGTTTAGGGAATGTAGTTCAGTAGCAAAAGATCCCACTAGGCTTTGAGGGTTCTATTGTCACTTTGGAGCCTGTTCCTTTTAAAGAGCTATCTGCCATGATCTGCACAGATGGCAAGCTCAAGCCAGGTAGGGCTTCTAATTGAGGGCTTGGCTTTGTGGCCTACTACAGGAGAATAGGTGCAGCTCTTAATCTGGGAAGACTTCATCTCAAACTGGGTCAGGGGGGATAGAAGAGGGCAGTATGAGCTGATTCCACAGCAGATTATCACCCCTCAACCCCAGAAAAGATGAAAGCAAATTGTGGCATGTTAGAATGGTCATCAGAAATGCCCCCCCACACACACACCCTGCACATCACCGAACCAATTCCACTTCTTTTCTCTCCCACTGTTAGGTGGGATTGTTTTAATCCATGTCCCTAAACAGATTTATTTAATTTCCAGGTTTTATAATTTATGTCCTCTCCTATAATTTGGCTTTATGTTTTCATTAGCTTTACCAGTGATTTGTTGTTTTAACTGATTGGTTAGCAACTTAGCATCATCATGGAACAAGATGACCAGTTACCCAAACATGTATTTGCAAAGAATACTCCAGTGAAACCTAGTGACATATGCAATACTGAGCAGAGTTAACTCTTGCCATTTGATAGGTAGAATCTTTTCTCTCCCAGTGGTAGGTGAGATTGTTTTAATCTGTGTCCCTAAAAAGATTTATTTAATTTCCACGTTTTATAATTTGTGTCCTCTCCTATAATTTGGCTGTATGTTTTCATTAGCTTTACCTGTGATTTTTTGTTTTAACTGATTGGTTAGCATCATTACAATATATTATATCAAGGGGATGGGGGTTATTCACTAAGGGGTGATAAAGATGTGATAAAGTGGAGATGACTTCTCCAGTGATATCACTTCTCCAGTTCCTATGCTATTCTATGGAGCTTATGCATTAAGATCTCCAAAACTTAAGAAATGTTAGTGAATTGGATCTATAGAATAACATAGGAATTGGAGAAGTGATATCACTGGAGAAGTCTTCTCCACTTTATCACCTCTTTATCACACCTTAGTACATAACCCCCAATGACTTGGAATGTTATCTACTCTTGGATATTAATAAACATGAAATTATAATTGAAGGAAAGGCTAAATAAATAGTTCATAGTCTTAATTAAAACTATCAATTATTTAAATTAAATTATTGTATATACTACTTAATTATTAATACTAATATTTATGAATATGAGGTATCTAACTGTTCTGCTTTACTTGCCTGATAAAATAAAAACCAGTGACGAAATCATATACTAAGGAAAACTGGAAGAATTCCAGGGCAAGCAGGGAACACATATAAATTGTATCAATGTGGTTCATATATGCATACCTAGACATTATAATTTGCAAAATTTCTTTAAGGAAGAAAGGAAGGCTGTTAAGGAAATAAAGGCACTTAATGAGCATACTTATTAAATCAAATATTTGTGGAAAATAAAATACACACCTGTTATTTCCTCTTTTAATTTCCTTTTCTCCCCTTAATCCATTCTTTGTCTAGTTTTCTACATCATTAATTTTATATTTTCCTGTGCTTATTTCTTCAAACTTTAAAAATAATGCCTTAAGCTCAAACTTTCTATTAATTAGTAGCCATAACAAAAAAACTGTGTCCAGTCTGCTTCAGTATACATTATAATTAATCACACAAATATTACAGATACTAGTTGAAGAGCCAGTTACACGGACCACAGTGCCACTGCCAGCCGGTCGCGGGACATTCATGCGCAGTAGAGATTGCCCGCGTCTCTACTACGCATGATTGCCTCATTACACACATTTTAGCAAATTATTTCATAGGATATCAAAAAACCCAACACAGACTCTAAGATATTGCAGAGCACAGTAGCAGAATTACATTATTCATGATGGGAACTGAACCCTACTCTTTATCTGTAGAGGCTATGGATTTTAAATAACTAAGCTGTGGACAACATATACTTCTCTAATGCATTGCTTCCACCACTTTGCAATTTGAACTATGTTTCTATATGTATAGTTTCTTTTAATCAGATGCATTAAAAATATTTGCGTTAAAAATAACTTGGGGGAGACAATCTAAGGGTCGCTGCAATGGTGAAGTGTGTCTGTTGATGTGTGGTGTTCAGTTCCCCATAGAGAATACAACACACTTCACTATATACACTAAGAAATAGGTAAACAAGGGGTGGAGAGAGACTTTAATCATTAGCATATAGGGTTGATGAAATTCTGCTGATGTTTTAGGAAGAGCAAGTGGAGGAGCAGTAAGGATGCACTCAGACTTCAGCTCCAAGAACAACAGCAGCCCTACCTTAACCCTTTGAGTGCCATAGAAATGGGCAACCCATTGTTCTGCTTCACAGATTAGACAAATTTACACAGAACTGGCAAACAATCTGTTACATGTAACAGCTGCTCTGCTCTGTGTATTTGAACAGGCACGTGCACACATAGACATAGAGCTTATGGGGGGCAATATGGAGATGAAGGGGGCAATGTGAGGGTAAGTTGGAGCTGATGGGGCAATATGGAGCTGATGGGGGCAATGTGAGGGTACCTTGGAGCTGATTAGGGCAATATGGAGATGATGGGTGCAATATGGAGCTGACAGGGGACAATGTAAGGGCAATATGGAGATGATGGGGGGCAATGTGGAGATTAGGAGCATTGTGGAGGTGTCCAGTGGAGATGGCCAATGGGAGGGGCACTTCAGATTTTTGTGCCAACAGGCTCCTGAGATGTAAATTCTTTTTTAAATATATATTTTGAATAAATAATTATGAGAAGTGCCCTTTTTTTCATCTGCCCCCCAAAATGTCTGTGCATGTCCCTGTATTTGAATAATGTATTACACACGAGATAGTGCTACAGGGGTGTACAATGTATCACACAACAATGCACTGTACATCTCTGTGGCGCTCAGAAGGTTAAGGAATGGCACCTGCTGTCTCTCCCCTACAATAGTGACAGCAAAATGTCCTTTGTGGCTGCATAGAAAACTAATATCACAACTTCACCAACTTCAGGTTTGTAAATCTGGGACTGTACACTCCAACAGCATAGCCACCTATCAGAGCTAAGTGCATGTGGCAAAGTGTCAGATTAACATATAAACATTCCCACTGGACCACGGCAATGGCTCATTAAGTTGTATTTCAATATGCAAATGAGCTACAGTCAAAGTAGACACTGTAACATCGTAAACCTGCAGGAGGCACGGCACAAGCATGACAATGTTGGCACATATGATGTTGAAGACATCTTCACACATATAAAAAATGGAATGAGTGAAAATATGCCACAATATCACTAACCTTACTGAACCTTAGAGCATCTTCCGTCTGCTATTATTCAGGGGGAAACCAATAGAATTTTTATTTGCCCCCTATAGTACAGCATTACTTCATCTCTTTCTAGTACATTATCATTTACTAGTTGAACAGCCCGTTACATGGGTCACAGTGCCACTGCCACCCGGTCGCGGAGCAGTCACGGCAGCAGAGACTGCCCACGCCACGGCTGATACAGAGCTGGACGCTCCTTCGGAGCGCCCAGCTCTGTACCAGCCGCGGCGTGGGCAGTCTCTACTGCGCATGACTGCAGCACGCGCAGCAGTGTGTACTGTGCAAGTTGCGGCGTTACACAAGATTTAGCGAATTATTATATAGGATGTGTACAAACACACACTTACTTTGTGACGTAAGTACTGTACTGTAATCAGTATGTTTGCTTTTAAGTGAGATACAATGAAATTACCCACATCCGTCCTAAATGAGCACAATCAATATCATGCATTTCCTTGCCATTAAAAAAACATGAAGAACGATATAAGTCTTACCATAAAGGTTTGAGAGATATTCACAAGCAAAATTTCCCCTCCCGCCCCTTTTACCTAGCGTAAGCCATCTCTTCTCAGATGTGGAATCTGGTTGTAAGACCAGACAGATAGCAGCAGTGGACAATCTTCTTCCTATGAGAACAATGAAAGCCCTGCCCCCCCTTGACAAGTTTTTCAGGTTTTTCCCTTATCTTAATTCAAGATTGTCCCTCTCTGCAATCTACCTGGGCACCTCCCTTCTGCTCTGGCTGAGTAGTGTTACATCAGTAAAAGGGGCGGGAGGGGAAAACTTTGTCATTGAATTACTTTTGAACTATTGAATTACTCTTGAACTCTGACAGAATTGAAATAACACTCTCCAAAGTCCAAATACTATGATGATTCATTAGAGCTATTTTTATTATGAAACATTACCATCCCTTTAAAGGGATAGTAATGTCAGAAAAAAGTATTAACTATATGGTAGATACAATTAAAAGAGAGTACTTGCACTTATTCGTGTCTCTCAAACCGTTATGGCTTGAGAGATATAGGAAAATAAAGTTCTCAGCTCCCTCCCCTTTCTGCTTTACAAGCTGTAAAGCTGGCAGAAGCAGATTCTGGTTCCTGGATCAGACGGCAGCTCTTCAACAGTGCAGGCATAGCGATACCTAAAAATAAATACTTCATCGGAACAGTTTACAATGTGTGCCTGGTTTGCAAGCACACACTGAAGACCATTCCAATGAAGTATTTATCTTTAGATATCTTTATATTGTTGCTGCTGAAGAGCCACATCTGGTCAAATGACCAGAATCTGCTTCTGAGAGCTTGACAGCTCCTCAAGCAGAAAGGGGAGGGAGCAGAGAACTTTATTTTCTGATATCTCTCAAACCATAATGGTTTGAGAGATACGGATAAGTGCAAGTACTCTCTTTTAATTGTATCTACCATATAGTTAATACTTTTTTTCTTTTTTTTTTACTATCCCTTTAAAGGGAATACACACCCTAGGAATTCATAGCTTTTCATTTGTGTAACAGAAGAACTATCCTATATAGGTGTAATTGAAACAGTAGTCAGGTATAGCAATTGTGTTTACTATTTTTTATTTTGTTTGCAGATGGATAGTGAAATGTTACTATGTTGAAAACATTAACTTGATTCTAATGGCACATGAGTGAGGCTTTCTATGCCTGTTGTCATTCATATACATAAAGCTTTTTGTTAATTGTGGAAAATGTGTGCACTAAATTGTTTCCTAACATGAGCAACAGCAAATACAGACAATTTCAGATGCTATGCCTAAAAAAATATAAAAACACATCTAAAGTAAGTAAGTATATTTCCCTTTAATTGGGTGGAACTTTGAAATTCACACAGTGTTATATCACACACATACACACACTCACACACACATATACACACACATGCAAGTATTCAAACACACACACTCATACATATACACCTTAATCAGATGGGATTAGCTGTCCCCAGTCTCATTACAGAAATTATTAGGCAAACACAAGTTCATCAACACTGAGCCATCTGGAGGTGGGCGGCTCTAAAGGACCACAGCACTTTTTTTATCACAATGCATTCTGGGATTGCAGAGTGGTGTGCAGCTGCACTGCAATCCCAGAATTCCATGACATGCCAGGACCATCACCGGTCCTTAATGCACATCCACTGATGACGGTCCTGGTACATCATCGATCATTAAGGGCTTAAAACGGTACAGAGAAACTGACTCAACTGGAACATGAAGGAGACCATGGAGGAGATTTATAAACCTGGCGTTAAAGAAAAACTGGCTTTAAAAGTAGCTTAAATTTGTTAATGGGATTTATAACGTAAGTTGTGACCGTTTTTAAAGTGTGAACACCATCTAGTTGAGTTTTCTATTAAGTGGCGTTAGAGCAAGTTAGAAAAGTGGCGCTGCGAATTTATAAAGAAGTGTTGTAAGTTGCAAAATTTTGCGACAGAATTATCGCCAGAATCTTAACTCCATGTATATGCTGTCCTTAAGCATTCCAGGCATTAAAATATGCATAATAACTCCATATTTATAAAAACGTCTTTAATAATTTGTAAATCAGACCTGGCGTTATATTCACTTGCCATGCCCTAAGGACTGTTCTTTAAGAACGTTTTTTATAAACCTCCCTGTATAGGCCATATGCAAAAAACAGAAAAGGTAAAAAATAATCTGGAGCAAAGCAACTGCACAACATGGGGCAGATGACAGTTCCTAGCATTCATATTGGTCTAAATGGGACTTTTAACCACTTAAATGCTAGAGTGGTCTCCAACGTATTTTAAAACAATGCTTTGGAGTTATCTTTAGCATTCAAGGGTTAAAAGCCTCATTTAACTCAATGGGGATTTTCATTTGTCCCTTATGGTGCAATTGATTTGTTCCAGAATTTCACCTTTTTTTGTTCCAGAATTGCACCTTTTTGCTTCTAAAAAATTGGCATGTAAATCCTCCATCGTTATGACATTAAAGGGATAGTAATGTTTCACAAAAACAGCAGCTCCAATTAATCTTCATAGTATTTGAGCTATAGAGAGCGTTATTTCAATACTGTCAGTTGTAGTTCAACTTTTTTCCTAGTGTAAGCCACCTCCTGTCATGGTTTGTTTTGACTCTCAGACACAGAGTAAGATAAAAATCAAACTTTATTGATAAGTTTAATGGGAACCCTCACGGGTCCTGAACATACACATAAATCACAAGTACACAATGGGTTCAATCAGTAGTTATTGCAAGATACACATGGGAGGCTCTACCGGCCTTGCCAATATACCGGGCAAGGCAGCCTAAAGGGTTACACGACAATCTGAATGTGGCTCTACCGGCCTTGCCAATATACCGGGCAAGGCAGCCAGGAGGTTTACACGACAAGCTGATTGTGGCTCTACCGGCCTTGCCAATATACCGGGCAAGGCAGCCTTGAGGTTTACACGACAATCTGAATGTGGCTCTACCGGCCTTGCCAATGTACCGGGCAAGGCAGCCTGAAGGATGGCACAAAGGGATGGAGACAGGCTCTACCGGCCTTGCCAATATACCGGTCAAGGCAGCCAGGAGGACAGAAGAACAGCTCCACTAATGCTGAATAGATGGAGCAACAGCATAAGATGGAACAGTGGAGCAAACCAGTCTCCCAACCAGGGAAACCAAACCGGTGCAATAACGGATACAGCAGCAACCGGTGAATATGGAGTAAACCAGTACCAAGTACAGGACAACAGTATAGCCCAACTGGTTCACACTAACGGGATTACCAACCGAGTACTGGACAACAATAGCGCTCAACAGGCTCAATACTAGCGGAATCTGCAGCCGGTGAATGTGGAGTAAACCAGTACCGTGTACTGGACAACAATAGCACTCAACCAGCTTTGTACTAGCGAAATCAGCAGCCAGTGTATGTGGAGTAAACCAGTACCGCTTAATGGCCAACAATAGTGCTCAACCGGCTCTATACTAGCGGAATTAGCAGCTGGTAAATGGTGGAGTAAACCAGTACCATGCAACTGGACAACAATAGCGCTCAGCTGGCTCTATACTAGCGGAATCAGCAGCCGGTCTCTGTGGAGTAAACCAGTACCGCGTACTGGATAATTGTAACGCCCAACCGGTTCTATACAAGCGGAATCAGCAACCGGTGAAGTTGGAGTAAACCAGTACCGCGTACTGGATAAACGTATCGCCCAACCAGTTCTATACAAGCGGAATCAGCAACCGGTGAAGTTGGAGTAAACCAGTACCGTGTACTGGATAATCGTATCGCCCATCCGGTTCTATACAAGCGGAATCAGCAACCGGTGAATATGGAGTGATCAGAATGTCACCCCAGCGACCCAGCAGCCAGATGGATGACAAGCAGCAACAACAGCAGACAAGCCAGGGCCACCACAGGAACGACAGCACTGCCAACCAGGTCAGGAACGGAGCAGGAACAATGGCAGCACGGTATCAGGAACGGAAGCAGGAACGACAGCTCAACCGGATCTGGAACGGAGGCAGGAACTACGCAGGAGAGGCACTGACTACTGGAGCAACCCTGACACTGGTAGCAGAGCGAAACAGGCCCAAGGAATAGGTACAAGGCAGGTGACTGCTGACATAGAGACACCACGAAAGGGCAACCAAAGGGTGCCTCAGCCCAGTGTATAAAGGCAATACTGGGCGGGCAAAAGACAGGTGGCCAATGGAGAGTACACACACCTGACTGACAGCAGAAGTCAGCAGTCACGGGCACCGTGATACCTCCCCTCAGATGTGAAATCTGGTCCTGGGACCAGACAGCTCACAGCAAGGGACAATCTTCTTACTGTGAGTGTAAGGAAAACCCTGTCCCCCTTGACTGGTTTTTCAGGTTTTTCCCTTATGCTAACTGAAGACTGTCCCTTTCTGAGAACCTTATGGACAGTCTTGCTGCTCTGAGGTGAGCAGTGTTACATTAATAAATGGGGTGGGAGGGAGTACTTTATCATTCAATTACTCTTGAACTACAACTCTGACAATATTGACATAACACTCTCCATGGTCCAAATACTATGACGATTAATTGGAGCTGCTTTTATTGTGAAACATTACTATCCCTTTAATATGAGAAAGCCCAAACACCTCCCCTATAGTATACACAGGAAAATATACACATTTTATGTCAGTTTCATCTGCTCCTTTTTATTACATACCATTAAAGAAATTGCATTAGGAATGGAACACTTGTAAGGGCTGTATGTGACAAGTGGAGGAGTTCTGGGACAAACCATTTGCAATCTAAGGGAGAACTAACAATTACAAACAATCCCATTGATTTAAATAGAGATTTAAATGGTTAAATTCCTCATTTCAGTCAATGAGGATTTTTAGTTATCCTCTGTTGTGTAGAACTCCTCCACTTTTCTTTTGAACATGCCACCCAATACTTTCTCCCACTGCCCTCCCCTTAGTGTAAGTGGTGTAAATGGAAGAATGGCACGCACAACAACAGTAAATACATTCTATCTCCTTTTTAAGAGCAGAATCATATTAGTATATTGAATGTAACACCTTTGGGATTGCCACATTTACAGCAGTGCAGAATTATAAAAAACAAAATGGCTCTTTCCAGAAGCTCACTTAAGGCAAAGAAGGGAAAACTTCAAATTACATAAAATAAGGTGAATTCATTTTAGTGGTTTGCAAGTTAGCATTTCAAATGATATTTTTACACACCTTTAAAACCACGTTTTCCTTTAGTATCTATTTGTCAAAGCAGCTGCAGGTGCTTGGTAGATATGAATAGTTGCTGAAATGGAATGGTGGTGGGTACCACCACCGCAAAGCGGGTGCTCCAGTGCTTCTGCTATCCACTGAGGTTCTTACTTCACTTGCAACCAAGTTTCCAGGTACATATGAAGTATTAGTGAATATGGAATTGTTGGCAGCCACCCTGGAAAATTTTGCATTCTGTTGCACCAGCCACTGTTTCATAAATGAGATTTAGATCTGTATTTAATTTCTATTATGTTCTGTAGCTTCCAGTTATCAAGTCAAGATGATCTGATAATACTTGTAGGTTCAATTTAAAGGTGAACTACCACCCGACACAGTCTTTACCTTCACTAAGTCCCCATCTGACGACTAGCTGCTTAGTAGCGCTAGTCGCCAGAACAATTACCTTATTTAATAGATTTCTCCTCTCTCCTATGGGTGACAGGCAGGATGGAGCGAGGACATCTTGCCATTGTGACGTCCACGTGCCTGTGCTGTCAGTCCCAGCCGGAGCCAAATGGCTCCTAGCAACGCCTCCTAGACCCGGCTGGGACCAACAGAGCAGGCGCGTGGACGTCACAATGGCAAGATGTCTGAGCTCCGTCCTACCTGTCACCCATGGGAGAGAGCAGAAATCTATTAAATAAGGTAATTATTCTTGCGACTAGCTGCTTAGTACTTAGTGAAGGACTTAGTGAAGGTAAAGATTGTGATTGGTGGTAGTTCCCCTTTAATAACATAAGGGATGGATCTATTTTTCTGATCGGAGAGTTTGCACACTATTTGATAAATGTTAATGTCCAAGTTATATTACCAACATCTAAACATTTTCTTCTTCTCATTTTATTGAGGAAGGAGGATATAGAAACCTTTAACCCTTTGAGTGCCAAAGAGTTATCCATCTCACTGCAGTGCAATGCGTTGCATACTTTTCTGGCCCTCAAAGTGTTTATGCCATTAAACAGTTGCCACTGTCTTTTTCAGCTTTATGACTGGGAAGTGCATGAGAATGTCAGAAAAGTCCACAGGCAAGTCAAAGCCTATACCAGGCAAGATGTTATTATTTCCATTTGTAATTAGTGCAGTTCTATTATACAGC
Source organism: Rhinophrynus dorsalis (assembly GCA_037306005.1). Lineage (NCBI taxonomy): Eukaryota > Metazoa > Chordata > Amphibia > Anura > Rhinophrynidae > Rhinophrynus > Rhinophrynus dorsalis. The sequence continues at coordinate 162,382,257 of CM074718.1, forward strand.
AATGTACACCCACTCAAACACATTCCACATGGGTGCCCAATTAAAAATGAGTTTTGTTGGCAGTGCTAGTTTAATCAAGACCACACGCAAAATCACTGGAGTCTGCTAATTTCCATTGTTATAGTTCAGAGATCTTGGGGATAATTTAAACACTGTTGATTCTGTCCTTGAAAAAAGAATTATTTAGATAAGAACTTTACAGTTAACTGAAATGGATGTTTTTTTTTAAATTTCTCACTTTTCGAAACTGTCTGAAAATGTAAAGTTCACAATGAGTTGGAGGCCTCTCCCACTTAAATCAATTGAACTTTGTATCTGTGACCTGTGGTGCAGATAGATTGGCTCAGAATTACTCCAGCTCTTCTTATTATATCAGCCTTCGATATAGAGATGCCAGTGAGCAGAGAGTAGGGAGACAGAGGGGAAGGGGGTAAACTTCTATTAACCCTTTGAATTCCAGAGAGGTATCTAATGCTTTGTCATGCAATGCACTGGATACTTCTCGAGCACCTAAAGAGTTTTACATACGTACCCATGCACTGATAATAGTAGAAACATATATACCCATATACTAACATTAATAGAAACATGTACATCCACTCACTATTATAAACACACATATATATGGAACAAGTAGAAAAAAAGCGAGAGCGCTAGATACAACCCCCTTTATAAGTCCATGGATATATAGCGAAAGCTGTCTAAGAAACAATATTATCACAACTAATACAAAATCTTAAAAAAAATATATAAAACCAATGGTAAAATAACCCCCAAGTGGACTAGAAAATATATATATATATATATATATATATATATATATATATTTATTTAATGAAGGTTTTATTATAAATTGTATCCAGTAACTGTGGGATTGCTTGAATATATTTGTATTTTATATATCAAGCACTGTGATATCACTGAAAAAAAGAGCTCTTATCGTTCAAAAATGTTCATAGCAGCTTTTAAAATACATGGTACCTGATGTATTGAATGCTGTGATACAGGCAGGTGTGTGGATCAGCCCTTTTCCTTTATATAATGCCTTGAAGCATGCATAGTGAGCGTGCGTCAGTAATAATCGAGGGCCGAGGTCTTGCACTATAGCGATATCGGCTGTTGAATAATATTCACTGTTGTTACAGCCCCTCTCCCGTCCTTGATATTTATAGACAGTTCCCGCACTGTTCTCTCTGGTTCAGCTGGATGTCATGTTTTTTTGTAGTCCAACAACGACACCTCCAGTCTTTAATGTATAGTCAGAATAATCACTGTTGCTAAAGCGGTGCCCACTCCTGGGGTCCCCCCAATCCTATGCGTTTCATATCCTTTGAGAATACTTCTTCAGGGATATGTTCTGGAGTCTGGAGTTTTGATGATTATGGAAACTCCAGAACATAACCTTGAAGAAGTATACAAAGGATACGAAACGCATAGGATTGGGGGGACCCCAGAAGTGGGCACCACTTTAGCAACTGTGATTATTCTGACTATACATTGTTGTTTCTAATACAGCTTTCAGTGTATATCCATGGATTTATAAAGGGGTTGTATCTAGCGCTCTCTCGCTTGTTTTCTACTTTTTCCATATTATTGTTTCACCCAGTTCACTACAGGGTTAGCGATTGAGCGACAGATAGCCCCCTTTTTCTTAAAGGTATATTTCTTAAAGGTATATTATTGATAATGTCCCAGTCTATAGAGCCCACACTAGTAGATGAGCGCCATTATACTGATATAGTTTGGTGTCTAATATATATATATATATATATATATATATATATATATATATATATATACAAACATATATACCCATACATTAATCTACTAGAAAAATATATCTCAATATATATTAATACTAGTAGAAACATGTATATCCATATACTGATGGTAGTAGAAACATATATATCCATACACTGATACTAGTATTATTATTATATATATTATATATATAGATAGTGTACATATATATATATATATATATATATATATATATATATATATATATATATACTGTAAAATCTCATATATAATACGCACCTGTGTATAATACGCAGGTATATATTATACCCAAGATTTTAGGGGAAAGCAAGAGTGCCTATAGATAATACACACAGTTGTTTTCCCCCTTACTAAAAAAACTATGAGGACAGCGAGATACCTTCCCTCCCTCACCCCAGTGCAATCAGCGCTCTTAAAATAATGCTTACTTCCACTGGAGTCCATGCAAGCATGCTGCCCACTTCCTTCAGTGCCCTCTCAGAACCTTCCACCGCCAGCCAATGGTAATGCCCTGTGACGATCTCGGGGTCCTCGCAGGGTAATACCCCAGATCCAATGTACAGAGTCTAAGCACTGGATCTGTGGTATTGCCCTACGAGGACCTTGAGATCCTCACAGGGCTTTACCATTGGCTGGCAGCAGAAGGTCCTGACAGGGCACTGAAGAAAGCAGGTGTTAAATGCATGCATGCCGCCGCAGGGAAGATGTGGGCTCCAGTGGAAGTAAGCATTATTTTCAGAGAGCGGATTGTGCTGATGGGAGGGAGGGAAGGTGTCTGGCAGCCCTCTTTTTTTTCTTTTTTTTATTGCGGCATGATAATTAAAAATAAATAAATAAAATATAACAAAAAAAATATCTTGTATAATACGCACACCCCACTTCACATAAGGTGAAGTGGGGTAGAGGGGTAAAATTGTGTGTATTATACCCGATTTTACGGCATGTGTATATATATCTCTATCTCTCTCTCTCTCTCTCTCTCTCTCTCTCTCTCTCTCTCTATATATATATATATATATATATATATATATAAAAGAATAAGACTCATTGCAAAATGTATGGTTCCTCACACACAGAACATAATGTATGTCTCCTCAGAAAACACACACACATTGCACAGAATTGCACAGAATGCCTCATTACAAAATGTATGTCTCATCAGGAGACACAACTCCCATTGGGTGATTCAATGGGGACATTACTGCTCCCATTGGGTGATTCAATGAGGGCATGTTTATCATACAGGGAGTTGACCCGCCTCCTCCAGCCTGCCTACCACTATCCAACTGACAAACAAAATATAGCTGCCACTCGCTCCTGAAGTAGGGGATATCAATAGCATCTCCTGGTCCATACACACTCTCACTCAGGATCATGACCCCACAAACACACTGTTTCACCTCCCACATATAATTGTAACCCTTCATACACTCTGTTTCAGTACAAGGGTGTAATGTTTCCATAAAATACAAACTCAGGGATAAACTTAATACCAACTCTTTTATTTAACTATTTTCATCTCTTCAGTCACCTCACTAACTGTCTGTTTTCAGCTGTCACTTCTCTACTTCCTGATTCCTGCCCTTTCTCCTTAAAGGGAGAGAGATGCTTTGCTGGATGTTACAGAGGGCAAGCCTCAAACACCACTTTCTATTTGTTCCCTCAGCATATTGCTACGTTGCCTCAACTGAAGAGCCACCGTGTGTTATACTGCTATGTTACCTCAGTTTAAGTAAGGAGGAGTTACTGCTCCCATTGGGTGATTCAATGGGGGAGTGATTTAAATCATGAAGGGAGTTAGCCTGCCCCCACTATCCAGCCCACCCACCACTATCCAAGTGACTGAAAAAACAAAATGGCTGCCACTCGCTTCTACACTACAGACACAAACACATCAGGCACAAACACACACACTCACACACACACACACACACTCTCACACACACTCACACACACACTCACACACACTCTCTCATACTCTTTCACACACACTCTCACACACTCTCACGCACTCTCACGCACACACTCTCTCACACACACTCACTCTCACACTCACTCACACTCTCTCACACACACTCACTCTCACACTCACTCACACACTCTCTCACACACTCACTCTCACACACTCACTCTCTCACTCACACTCATACACTCTCACACACTCACACACACACTCTCACACACTAACTCTCACACACTCACACTCTCTCACTCACACACTTACACTCAATCACACTCTCACACACTCTCACACTCAATCACACACACTCACTCACACACTCTTACACTCATACACACTCACACTCTCTCACTCACACTCTCTCACTCACACTTTCACGCACTATCACTCACACACTCTCACTCACATTCAAACACACTCGCACTCACGCACTCTCACTCACACTCATGTACTCACACTAATGCACTCACACTCACTCACACACACACTCTCACTCACACACACTCACACACACTCGCACACACACACTCACACACACACTCTTACTCACACACTCGCACTCACGCACTATCACTCACACACACTCAGTCACTCTCATACTCTCTCACACTCATTCACCCTCTCACTCACACATTCTCACTCACACACTCTCACTCAATCACACTCACTCACACTCACACACACTCACATGCAATCACTCACTCTCACACTCACTCACACTTACTCACACTCACTCACACCCACACCCCGGGAGCCAGCACGATCCACCTTCCACCATAGTCTCACTCACACCCCGGAAACCAGCACGATCCACCTTCCACCATAGTATGTGCAATCACCACTTGCATTTCAACTACATGAATGAATGCCACAGTGGAGGCATAAGTACAAACACAAACTCGTTACAATGACACATAAGTCACTTCTGTGTGTGTGTCTCTGTGTGTGCCTGTGTGTGCCTCACTGTGTGTGTTCCTCACTGTGTGTGTTGTATGTCTGTATCACACTATGTGTCTGCATGTTGTACATTGCATGTATGTGTATATGACTGTGTCGCTCTTTATGCATCTCAGTGCAAGCGTGTGCATTTGTGTGTGTGTCTCTGTGTGTGTTTGTCTTGCATCCTTGTGTGTGCATTAATTCCCTATATAGCCTGACAGGCAGCGCCGTCCCACATTACTAGTGTATATATATATATATATATATATATATATACACACACACTACTGCTAGTAGAAACATATGTGTCCACAAACTCATAGTATTTGAAAAATATATACCCATACTCTAATACTAGTAGAAAAATATATACCAATACACTAATACAAGTAGAAACATATTTACCCATATAATAATTATAGCAGAAATATATATTAACTAATACTAGTAGAAACATATATACCCAGACTCTAATACTAGTAGAATAGTCTTAATTAATTAATTAATATAGCAATGAACAAATGAAACATTTTAAGTTTCTTGTATTAAATGCAAATTGAGCATTTTTGGAACAAACCAACTGCACCACAAAGGTAAAATACAAAAGTTAGGCAAGTCAGGCTTCAAAATACATTAGAGGCCTCCCAAGACCCATATAAATCAATGGTAATTTGTATTTGCTGTCTATTGTGCATTTACTTTGCCTCACGATCACTCATAGAATAGCACAGGAATTGGAGAGTTTATGATACTGGAGAGCTTCACTCTTCTTTACCACAGGAGATAATGCCTCCCCCCCATTTGTTCTTAGTAAATCAGCCTCATGGTATGCAAACATTTAGGGCAGGATTCTGGGGGAAAAGCAGTGTATCAAATAAGCTGATCTTCGCCAACAATTTGCTGTGATCATTGATGGATACCTAAATAGGTCAAACAGACGATAAACCCACGCACATGCATAAGCGAAAATGTGCATGCGTGTGTGCCCCCCATACTTTGTAATCTACCTGGCCACCTCTTATTGATGAATAAGCCATGGCCAGATACAATCAGGCAATTGCTGATTGGGTGATTGGTTAATGCGTAAAGAAATCCTCTGATTTTCTTGCTCATTGACCCATTCACACCTTGTTGAATTCCGGCCTTAGATTTTAAACATGAATAAATTATTCTGGGTTTAGAGTTGTGGACTGAAACAAATTCTTTAATTTTTCTTCATCTGTGACTGAATTCAGGTTAAAATTATGGAACTTATCTTTAACAAAGGATTTCACTTTAATTTTATCTATTGCCTGTACCCCAACCCCTAAGGAGAACTAACAACTCGTAACAATATTACCTTAGTTATCTTTTTATGGCCAAAAATCCCAGTGGTTAAAATGAATGTTGTGACCCTTGTGCTTTTGTTATGTGACATCTTCAGTCCGTCCTGGATGTCATGTCCATGGTGGCGGACATTACAGTTGCTAGTAGGACTTCAGATTCTGTTCACTACATATAGTAATCATAACCCTTTAAGAAACAGGGATGTATTAAATGCATTGTTCTGAAATATGTTCCACACCCCTATAGTTTTTAAAGAGTTAACCCTTTTAAGTGCCAGATGAGTACTCAAAAGGGTTAAGGAGGCTCTCTACCAGCAACTGTCATCCATGGAAATTACATCTAGGACAGACTGAAAATATTATCTCTTGAACAATGGTACACGGACAAAATTGATAGGGGTCAAAGTATTGTAAGGGGAGGGTTTATTAAGATATTTTAGTTCTTGTCAATAATACAAATGTGAGCAAAGCTCTGCATTTGCCCATTGAATGACTGCTCACTAGACTTTACAGTTTGTCAAAGTTGTTTCTGAAAATATTGCTACATAGGGGCGGTGTGTAGTTTTACTCATTTCTAATATGGACATTAAATCTCTATTTGCATTTAACCCTTTGATTGCCACAGAGGTATTGCAATGCGTTGGGTTACTCCACGGCACTCAAAGGGTTAATCAGTTTAAGGCACTTATTTGAGGCACCCATCACTTATGTTTATGTTACCACTGTGAAGCATGCCTGCTTATGCAAAACTAAATACTTGTTTGTAAAACCTGCAGTGAAATATCACTGACTCAAGAAGCAGAATGTATTACAATATTCCTAATACATTTAAGTAAATTATTTTCCATAATTCACCACTGGTATTTTCTCTTACGGGTTCTCTCCTTTACCTCTCACATCTAGTGCATTCAGTTACATATATATGCACATCAGTGTCTGACCACAATGTGCCTGATGCTTTCACACTTAAAGGGGAATTATCACCCACCCCAACTAATTAGCCATATAGCGATAAGCTTACCAATACTCATATTATCCAGCCTAATTACTGTGTTAGTCAGAAATCCTACTTCTGCCGAGACTGATTGCCAGGCTAATTATTGGGGGGGCAACTTTATTTGGTTGATAGTTCCCCTTTAATCCTCCTACTGAACAGAGACAGATTTATGGAAAGGTTTAAGTGCGGGTTCAACCATGGGCTGTGTGCGTTGGGAATAAGGAGCACTTATCTAACCCTGGCTATTACTCATAATACTGCCATTCACCACACTGTACTGTGCACCATAGTGGGCTATGTGTGCTGTCTCTGTCTTCCTTATTTTGTTTTGTGTTCAAAGAAGTGGGGGGGAAACAGTGGCCTGTAGATTAGACAATTTTAAAGAAAATAAACCTTTTTATGATGAAAAAAATGATATGTTATAGTCCTGCTGAGTAAAACAATGGCACTCACATTGCTGGCAGTTGTTTTCTAACTAATTCAAACTGTCAAATAGTGTTGGAGCTGTTACAGTCACATTTTATGGAGAATTATTGTCAGTGACTCCCCTCCACCATATAGTGCAAGTGAACTGTAGAATAACTGTTTGAACAACATAGGGCATTATTAATGAAAAAAACAACTGTAGTTTAAATTGTAATGAACTTGGAATTATACATCCCCAGCAGTAGGAATAGCCTTGTTTTACTTGGCAGAAAATGACATATACTTTGACAGAAAATGCCCTATACTATTTTTAAATATTAACTCATCCTTTAAGTGAGATGGGATTAACTATAAGAGATAAACAAAACTTTCGCAATTTATTTTTAGATTGATTCTGCAGATCTTGGACAATAGAGGTCCTAAATTAATAGATTCAGAATGAATCAAGCAAGAAAACGAGGAAAGGCACAGGGGATGAAGGAGAAAGAGAGGAGGAGTGAAAGAGGGAAATTAAGATATTGTGATATTGAGGAGGAGAGAGATCTCTAGCAGTCCTCCTATGTCATTAGCTTAAATGGCAGGCAAAATAAAACATCTGTTAAAAAAAAGTATTTTAGGTGTGAAACAGCCTGTTTCTAATGAATGCTAATTTTACAGAATGTCTTTTTTTAACCCTAATTACTATTGTAGTATGAGTAACTATGGAGGAAAGTTCCCAAATGGTGTAAAGAGTAAGGGTGTGCTGCCAGTGCTGTTCCTGCTGCCAGGGCTGTGCCTGCTGCCAGTGGTGAACCTGCTTCCAGTGTGCCTTGTAATTGTCAAGAGGGGGGGAGGAGATGATGCCAAATGTGAAATCAGGGGACTCTAAGTCACACTGCCCATCCCCAAGAAGTCCGGCAACTAGTACTACCACTAAGAAGGTGCAGCAGCTTATAAAGAGTGCTAGGCATGAAGGAGGGGGTCATCATATTTCTATTGAGGAGGAAGACTCAAAAACTGAAATTTATGTAGTTGGTGTTAGTAGTAACAGTGATGGCAAAGCAGCTGGTAGAACTTGCTTTAGGGGAGTGGTAGTGGAAGTAATGCAGAGTGTCCAGACTAGCTGTCAAGGGAGCCCACACCATTTCAATGACCCTGTGAGTCCCCTTACCCCAAAGGCATTGTCCAGGTGGAACATGATCCTGAAGAAGGCAGAATTGTTGCCTAGCAGCAATAATACCACCACCACCACCAGGAGCAGAGATCAGCTACTTGTGCCTACTGCTAGTGCTGCCAGTCTGCCTTCTTCAGGTCAACAAGAAATGTCAAGTGTGACATTAGGGGACCCTCTGTCACATTTCTCACCACCTCCTCCAACCAACAGCAAGGAGGGACTGATGGTAGTAATGGTGTGGGTGGTGAAGAAGCTGGGGTGGATGTAACATTAATGGCCTTTTTAGCCCAAACTGAGAAGCAATCACCACCACCCCCAGCAGAGAGCTTGTGGAATTTGCACAGTTTGTTACTGCTCTAATTCCTGCTGCTGCTGAGTTGCAAGGGCAGCTAGATGCTGAGGAGCAGACTAGTGTGCCACAGACCACCATGGATATAGTGGGAAAGGGGTCCAGTGATGCTGGACTAGGACATGTTCTACTTGCCAGCAGCAATACTCCTGGTCATAGTTACAGTGCTGATTCTGAGGCAGTAGTCGCAACAGCAACAACATTATCCTCTGCCCCAGCCAATGAAGGGGAATGTGGAGGAGAAGAAGAAAGAGGGCATTATTCACCTTTCCCCTCCTCCCTGAGCTCCTGGGTGTGGGACTATTTTTCTCTTGGGGCAGGCACAGCGCAATCATCAGCGACGACACTGTGCACAATTTGTGACAAGTCAGTGAAAAGGGGAAAAGGCACCTTGGTACAACCACCCTGATAACACACAAGAAACACAAAGACCCATCAAAGAAGTTGGGCATCACTGTTGCTGTACCCCCTCACTCTCCACAAAGGCAATAAGAGGCAAGGTGGAGTTGAAAGAGGAGGAAGAATAGAAAACTCAGCCAGAGGCTGAAAGTTCGATGTGTTACACTGACCACTCATTGCAGTGTGGTAGAAAATAATCGCAACCAGGGCATAAAGCTGCATAAAATATTGAACTGGCACTCCTCCCACAATCTCAGTCCAATATAGAACGGCATTCTCATGGACATCCGGAGGAGGAAACAGAGGGAGGTACTATAAACATAGGGGTCATATTATGCCTTCCTTCCCCCCCAGAAAAATGTCTGCTAATGCCCCTGGGGATTCTATCATGTTACCAGTTTTCTATTCACGAAGTGATATCAGCTCTCTAACTAATCCCGTTTATTTTTGGAGTAACTTTTGTGAGTTACAGCATCAAAGGCAAAACCCAAGTATACTACAACCACCGTAATACACTTGTGTAATTTACTGTTTACCCTATCATAAAATGCAAGAAAATGTGTTTGTCTGTCCTTAATAAAACTGTATTGACTCATAATAATTATGTTGTTTTGCAAATAATCCTTAATACTATCCCTTCTAGAAATACCCTCTATAGAAGTCAAACTTGCAAGCAGGCATGAGTGAAACAATGCCTCTGAAAGAGGTGGGAAATCCTCAGCATTACAACTTTCTTGGTAAGTCTGCTGCACATCTCTCCAACATTCACTCTTTCTCCCCATCTTTCCTGCTTTCCCATGTTCTCTCCCCATCCCCTTCCTCCCAATTTCCACACTCCTTCTCAATCTTTCTCAGACCCTCCTTCTTTCTCTCTATCTCTCCTTCATTGCTGGCCCTATATTTTTCCAGGCACTGCTTCCTCCTCCTCTTTCTCTCTCTCTCTCTGTCTCTTGCTCCCATACCCTTCCCATCCTGGCACTCCTGACTCCTATCTATCCTACCTATCCCATACCTAATTCCTCTCACTCACTCTTGCAGTCCACTGTGGACCCTCTCTTTTCTATTGCCATGCCCCCCTACTTATACCCATCTCACACCCTGTCATTCATTCCCCCTGTACTTCCATGATTTATTCCAGACTGAGTCAGCTGTATGCAACATTTTCTGCAGGGCCTTCAGATAGCTTCACAAATCTAACTGCAGAGGTTTACATCTTACCTTCTTTTAAATAAAAGCACTGCTCCTGCTCTTCTGCAAGCGCAAGGCATTATACATTGTGGAAATTCCTCAGCAGGAATTCCTCTGCCTTTCTGCTAGCTCCTACAAAATGTCCATTGAGAACTTGATCAGTTTTCTCCTATGCCAGAGACATACCACCAGTTTTCAGACAGCATATGTGGATCTGTGGCAACCTGGAACAGTGCTGGAGGTCAGTATGTGTGATTATATGACTACCAGTGCAGTGGGACAAGGCTAAGGGAGTCAGTATGTGTAGATCTTTGACAGTGGTAAGTCCCTTCCATCCCTCCCATTGCTGCCAGAGTAGAGCCATTGGTTGCCAGGAAATTATGCAAGTTTTAGTGTAGCATCAGCTAGAGGGCCTCAGATTGCCCATCTCTATGGCTTCCAGTGCAGCGAGACAAGGCTGGGGGGGATCAGAAGGTCTGTGGCAAAAAAAACCAGCTTTTTTCACAGGACTACCCACAGAAAGCAAAAACTGCAATTTTTCAGTTTTCTTTTGAAGTGAAAGTTTTCACCCATTCCTAATCACTTTTTTCTCCTTATTTGTCTCTTTTGGACATTGCCCTGAGTAGGCTAGGTGTATGATGAGGAAATGCTCATTCTCTGATTGCCCACAATCTAAAATGATTGCTCCATTCATATATACAGAATCATTAGTACAAGTCCATGCACTGTGGCCAGTCCTGTAGTGACATCTTTGTGGCCCAACACCACTTGTATTGAGCTTGTTTCTGTTTTAATTAGGGACAGAACCACACATCACTCCCTCTAAGTGCATCCTGCAGATGTAGTAAAGTGAGTCGTATCAAAGAACAAAAAGATAGATATGTGGTTGCAGACATATTGCATTCCTAACTGGAACTTCGTAGGTTAATTTAGTGTTCACCCTTTTTCTACATTTACATCCAATGCATCACTGTATGAAAGATAATATAATTACGGAAAGGAATCTATTACATGTACATTACATAGCAATATGCATGCTAGACTAATGCACATAGTTAGAAAAACATTTCATAGAAATGCAAGTAAAGTAATCTTCTGTAACATAATAATAATGATGTAGCAGCTCAGAAGATTTACAGTTATGATTTTTGGAGACTGCTTCTACACACCTGTTTCTGAATGTATTTTGTAGCAGACATAACATTGCATGCAATAAAATAATTATAACCTGAACAATAGGTAAACCAGTAGGTCTTTGTCAAATATCTGTAAAGTGCATTCTTTAAAAGATGTCGATTGGAACTTATTAAGGTTCCTGAAACATATTTTATATTAAACCTTTGATGAGAATACAATGCATCGTGTATTATTAAATGAAAATAATGACAATTATTACAAATGTATAAAATGTAAAAAGAAGAAAAGAAAGTGCTTCTGGTTCAATATCGTTAAGGTAGACAAATATACCCCCACCCTTCATTGGTGTAAGAAAACTACTCAGAGACTTGATGTTCAGTACGATGTGCAGTGACAAAGCAGCACGTATCTGAGAAATGCGTTGGACATTTAAGTATATACTTCCATACATATTTAAGTATTTATATATGTTTACTCTGTGCTTATAGTGCACTTGTGATTGTTTGTAACATAGCGATATATCACTTTTATATATTATTTTAATATATTATTATTTTATTAGCCCTCATTGTTTAGTTGCACTTATTGGCAACCCAGGGTCGTCCAGTGTAGGTTCCATATGTAAGTTGGGTTCCCCAGGGCATGGAGTGCCCATAATCCCTAGATAAAGGGAGAACACTGTTGGACCAACAGGGAGAACAAAGATGCCTGGAGACCACTATCACGGTGCCCGTGCTCTGGGCTACGGGCGGCGACATTATGACTTCTATTTTGCATTACTGCATGCTGATTGGCTAGGCACCTTTGTCACCGCCCAGTGATGGCCTTTAAATACCCTGTCATGTCTACCTATGGTGCTCTTTCGTGGTGTATGAGTTCCTGACGTGTATTTGTGCTTAACGCTTATTGTGTATGACCTGGTCTGCCTGACGACGTTCCTGAGTTCCTGTGTGCTGCCGTTCCGTTGCTGACTGCATTTGGCTGAGAACCCGATCCGTTGATGACAGTATCTGGATGAGGACCCGCTCCGTTGCTGACTGTATCTGGCTGAGAACCCGCTCCGTTGCTGACTGTATCTGGCTGAGAACCCGCTCCGTTGCTGACTGTTTCTGGCTGAGAACCTGCTCTGTAGCTGACCGTTTCCGGTTGTGTAACACTCCGTGGCTAGCTGTACCAGCCGAGTATCTACTCCTCATTTTACAGTGTCTGGTTGTACTGCTTGGTTGCCTCGTGAGATTACGGATAAGTGCTGGGCCGTTGCAATACTATTGTCGGTGTGCGCCGCGTGGCGCTAGTACTTTGTCGACCAAAGGCTGAGTATCCATGCTTAAGCTGCTCTCTGAACCGCCTCCAGCTGTGTGTACAAGCGAAGTACCGGTACAGTGTTCTAGCACTGACTGTGTTACTCTGATCACTCTCTATGTCCACCTCCCTATCAGCGCTGGGCTCACTCCCTTTGGGAGTTGCAGTTATTCCCTTGGCGTTAACTATTAACCCTGTGAGTACCTGGATCTTCCAGGTAAGGGTGATTACTGTTCCTCTCTGCAGAAGCCTTGGGCTCAAGAGCCAGCGTTCCTTTATACTATTCTTCAGGTTGAGGGGACACTGGTTGCGTTCCATCTATATACCGTTATCTCGATCCACCCCTAGCGTTCTAGGGTTTTACCTCCGTAGCAGTTGCCTTGGTCTCCTAGGGTCAGTGCTGCCCACTACGCGGTTGCCTCGTTATCTGTGGCCTAGGGTGAGGGTCAGTGTTGCCTCGCTCAGGTTGGTTCTGTGCCCAGGCGTCTGGGTTGTGCCAGTCCTCCATAATTGCACCACCTGTCACCGAAGTCCTGCTGTCGGCTCCTGGACTGTGTGCCTTCAGTCTCTCTGGTTCAAGCCAGAACCTTCATTGCCAGTATTGTTTCCAGTTCGTCCAGATTAACTATACTGGTTGCTATTGTTGTACCCAATTATATATATATATATATATATATATATATATATATATATAGATATATATATGTATATATATATATATATATATATTTATTTATGTTTGTACTGTGGGTCTAAGGACCTATATTCGTGTATGCACTTTATTCTAATAAAGTCATTTTTATCTTACCGTTCTGGTCTGAGTGTTCATCCAAAAACCGTGACAACCACACGGAGGAAGCCAATTAGGTAAAGGAGAGAGATCCTTGAGCATACTATTACAGGGGGTTATCTAATACAGGCATATATATCTTGAGGTGGGATCTTCAGGAGAAGGTGAGTGAGATTGTCACCTGGAACGGAGGTGTTTACAGCACAGTGAAGGAGACAACTGTCTATCTAGACATGATGGAGGTGGAAAATCATTGAACTTTTAAATAGTCTACACTTGTGTGCACCTTCCCCCTTTTTGTATTTTGCTGCATGTATTTTGCTGACACCAGAGGTTTGTAAGAGAATGTCAGCAACTACAAGTTCAAATTTATGTAAAGACTTTCATTGTCTATTCAAAGTGTATCTTTTAATCTCAGATTTGATTATATATATATATATATATATATATATATATATATATATATATATACACATTAGTACCGCAGGCAGTAAGTGGTTATTTGTATAGAACAAAACATACAGACAAGGGGGTGTCCAATAGTGCTTGTTATCTCCTTAAGCAGTGTGATATAAAATTCTGAATAACCTCACAGACGTAATAAGTTGAAAGGGGACTTATGTCTGCTTCCAACAACATGAGCTTGCAGAGATATTACACCTGTCCCTGCTCAGGTTCCCGGGGTGATGGTTCCAAAATGATCAGGCTGCTGTTTGAAGTCTTGGACAAATATATTTATTCAAAGTATAAAATGCTATAATAAAATGTTAAATCCATACAATAAAAATTCAAGATAAAATGAAGCTTTGCAGTACATAACTACTTTTTCAAAGTCAGCTGGCCAAATTGAAACAAATGCTAATATAATAGAATAGAATATAATTGAAACATAAACATAAGCTCAATATGCTCCAATTAATAGATATTTGTAAGAACAAACATGTCACAGAGTGTGACTCTACATTTTATTCCTATACACAAATTGACTACTTCTCAAAATGTAGCAAACTATGTTACTGAATCTAAAACTGGAACTATCTCTTGGTCTTAAAACGCCCTGATTCAGGTTATTTTACAGGCTGATTCGTCTCCTTTTAAGACCCCTTAGTGGTAACTCAAGGATACTTTCCTTCAAAACAATTAATGTTTTTTTAAGAGAGATGAAGCTCTCAAACTTTACTTTGAAGAGAAAGTGTGTTTTGTTTCAGAGAAGGCAATCTTGTTGGAGTCCTATAAGGCTTATATAAGAGGCATATTAATCTTAATGACATCCCATCATAAAAAAATCAACAAATGAAGAGAATGTTAGGCAAACCTTTTAATGGGAAGGGTAATAAAGCCCATGCCTTATTAGTATGTAAATTAAGAAACTTGAGTGGAACAGCACTAGGGGATGGATTCAAATGCAGGTGCTAATTTTATCTCTGCTTTTATCTCCAGGTATCCCCATAGACTTCAGTAGGAACATTTTTGATAAAACGGGAGGTAACATTTATCTCCTGCATTTGAATCCAGCCCTAGATATGTAGCCAAAAGGGAGAGTGGTGACATTGCTTATTTCCACAAACGTATTGCTTATAAATTCCAAGTCCCAGTGCTTTCTGTTAGATAAAACAATGATTAACAGTATCAATAAGTGGGCTTTGTACTTTCTTGCATGTTTTACTATTTCTAAGAAGTAAACTTAACGATAGTGCAGTGTGTTTGTCTCTCTTGTCACTGAGCTACTTGACGAATTCAACACTAGACATCTATAGAACTAGTGCTGACATAAGAGTCTCTTCATTCATCAGTCATTTTGATGACCTAATGGTTAGTGCACTAGGTTATCAATTAACACTTACATGTTTGTTTTAGCAATGTTCTATAATGCAGTATTTACTTTTTCTTTTGCAGATTCTCTTCATCTAAACATATGGTTGGCAAATGTAAGTATATTAGGAGGGAGCAGAACCGAAAGAAAAGTGATCAGCTTTTTAGTTGTATTTGCATATGTTTGCAATGTTTTTATTTTTCAATTATGTCTTTACCAGCAATTAGATTCAAGGAGCCCATCTGAAAGAACAGGAGTTATCATCACTTTTGCTCCCTTCCAAATCTGTCACCCTTTGAGAGACATTTGTATTCAAGTATGGAGCCTAATGGTGCTTCTGCAGGTGAGATATGTACTGATTCCTGGGTACTGATAGGGTTGCAGGTGGCATTTATATTTCTTCTATTCGTATACAGGGCAGATTTTATTTATACTGCAGTGTATTCTCGCTAGATTCAGAAGGATTTTGCAAAGGGGTGGGGGGGATAATACTCTCAGAATATCTTTTACACTAGTTAGTAATAAAGAGTATGACTGATATTATTCTACTTTACATTAGTTTAAAAATAAATACAAATTAAGAAAAGATTAGGTGAGAGAGGAGAACCACTTCATATTTTGAAGAAGTACGTTTAGTGGTATCGCTCCTCCTTTCCATTACTTTATGTTTCATTCTCTTTAGCATGCCATGGAGGTTTGCAGCAGCAATAGTGTTTATTTCCCTATTTTTTAAAATGTGGACATGGAAAAATGTTCGGGCAGCTAATTAATGCCACCAAAATATGTATTTTTGCCAAATGGAATCAAAACCCTTCTCCTTGAACTTGATATGGATCTCAACCTCTTATTGTATGTGACAATGTCCTACATTCAGTGTGCTCCTATTGTGTTTGAGTGGCATAGTATTTGCATACATCTCCCTGGATCACTTAAACGACAATACAAATGCAATGTTTATTATTTACAAATATATCAACCAAGAGAGCATTTAAGGGTATACATCCCTTCTCTTAATAAACATTAATACAAATGAACATGAATTGAATTATGATATTGTTTTTACTTTTACTTATTTTCAGTTGTATTTTTTTATGTCATTGTATATTGTCAATTGCAGCAACACTGTTTTTTTACATATATGTTTTTACATATATTTCATGTATATTTGGGGATTAGGTGGTCCCTGTTTTCTTCTTGTACACGGTTTGCAAATATACATGTAACATTATTTTCTCTTTAATGACCAATAACATTATAAAAGAGATGCTATTTTCAAAGCATGGGGGCCGAGATGATGCTCAATAAACTTTAGCCCTGAAATTCCCATCTTGTCTTTCTCAACATATTTTGCAATGCTTTAGACACCGTAGCTGTCATACAAGGCATTGATAGGACATTTAATTAACTTAGTTATGCCTTATAATATACACTTAGAATTATGGAAGAAAACCATGTGCAATTTATTCCTCACCAAAGCATATTATGCCTTTATTTCACAAGCTTGAAATGCATTGTCTGGTTGGCACTTACTAATCCGAAATGTTCTGTCTGAATGGAAATGTATTGTGTGATTGGTATATACTAATCTTAAGTATATTGTCTGATTGGTACATACTAATCTGAAATGTTTTGCCTCAATGGTATTTTCTAATGCCCCATTAGTGCCATGAACATATTACAGAAAAGTCCCTGGAAAACAGTTAATGGGGTGGTGCTCCCATGTTGGTAGCAATGTTTGGTTTCACAAGCATCAAAAATGTACAGTTTTTTATATATATTTTTAATCTTTTAAAGTTGATTCCCTACTCATCTTACCCCTTTCTTACTTAAAAATGAGTAGGGAATCCTATCACCTTACTCCTTTCTTACTTTAAACCCCCTGGGGAAGAACACTTAAAAGAGTAGCATAAGCTGAGATAACTGGATAGCATTTCTGCTGCTGACATCACCAGCATAAGAGAAACTGGGAGCAAAGACTATACACCATTTTACTGCACAAATCTCAAATGTATCCAAGTCTTTGGCACTGCCTCTGTAAATGTATAACAAATAGTTGTGTGTGCTCAAAGCTTCCTAATCTGAAGTTTTCTTTTACTGAGGAAAACTTTTGTTTCCGGCAGCTGTTATTCAGCCTCTGAGCTCAGTAATATGGCAAAAAAAAAAAAAAATCCAGAGTGGTTTTCATTTCTTTTATCTCAGGTGAAGCTGAAATGACTCACTTTCTCAGTCATTGGTGTACTCAACCATGCAGTTTGTGCTAAATGGCCAGCAGCTGTCACCCCATGGACTCAGGTGTATGATATAAATTAAATCACTTTGTAAACTGTTCTAAAAGAGCGAACATACTTTGCATAACCCCTAAAGACCTAGTACCATTACCAACTGATTGTATAACAGCACTGTAAGAAGGAAGTTCTCTGTTGTAGGTTAAAAATCTCGTGAGGATTAATGTTTCACAATAAAAGCAGCTCCAATTAATCTTCATAGCATTTGGGCCATGGAGAGTGTTATTTCAATACTGTCAGAGTTGTAGTTCAAGAGTAATTGAATGATAAAGTATCCCCCTCCAGCCCCTTTTACTGATGTAACACTGCTCACCTCAGAGCAACAAGATTGTACAGGTGGATCTCAGAGAGGGACAATCTTCTTTTGTGCTATATCTATTGTATATTTTGTTACGCTGTGTGCCATTTTCTGTGTGAGATAACATGTTGTCACCAACTTTTTACACTGGTTCTTAGGTCCCGTTCTTGTGTTTACTTAATATCTTCACATTTCTGAACATGAGATTGGCCTGATCTTGTTACGATTTTGGTCTGATGTGTGGTTTATACTTACCTTATACATCATTGTAAGCCACCGTATCTCTTTATTGGTTGTAGTGGATAATTTGTTTGGTAGCAATGAATATTAGGTAATAACTATTAAGATCGATTTACTTTTGTGCTTATACATAAAACATGCGGTCGAATGGATATTTGTATGAGGTTTTTTTAATAACAGACGCTTGAAATATATTTTCCTGTATTCGCCATTTTTTTAATATCTTTTTTTTTTTTATTATTTGCCATCTGTCCATTATATGGGTTGAATAGGTATTTGAATGGGGAAACTTTGCCAGTAAATGATGTTTGGAATAGTTTTTCTTGCATTTAAAGTGCATTATAAACACCTATCATTTGTTCGTTAAATACCGTTTTCTCTTTCCTTTTAATTTATCATGCACATGATTTATTATGTTTCTTAATTTTTCTTCCTATTTTCTCTATTTTCTTTTTTTCATAATCGTCGTATGGAATAAACTATATTTACAACTTTTAAGTACAGAGCTTTTTCGATTTAGATTTTATATTACTTGCTACACAAGTTATGATTCGCTCTTACTATGTAATAGAGAACTTAGAAATATGGTTTTATAATATTGGCCTTTTCATATCTAGGATTAGGCTCCACATATTGGCTTATTAGTGTTTTGATTTTTCTTAGGGTTGACACGTGATCGATTGGATCTCGAGTTTGTCTTTGATGTCTAGGCGATCACGTGACTATACCCCTTGCGTCAAATATCATTATAATTCATGGCGGCTTATAGTGTTTCATGGTCTAGGTGTACTTGTACTTTTCAAATGATACTAGTGTTGTTTATTGTGA
Organism: Rhinophrynus dorsalis; assembly: GCA_037306005.1. Lineage (NCBI taxonomy): Eukaryota > Metazoa > Chordata > Amphibia > Anura > Rhinophrynidae > Rhinophrynus > Rhinophrynus dorsalis. The sequence continues at coordinate 162,401,468 of CM074718.1, forward strand.
ACACATATTGCCATCGATTCTATGTAACCCGGTAGTAACTGTATTGGGTATGTTGCTATTCATGTGACTATTACATTTAGTCTAGTCATGTGATAGGAGTCTGACCAATCCCAATGCATTTTACCTTATTGTAATAACTGGAAGTGCTTGCGGATATGGGTCTCTTGTATCAGATATACGTGTGGTAAAGTAAACTTTAAAAGGGCCTGTTTCCAGTGTAGTCTGGTATCCCCTGACGAAGTCATTCATGGCTATACGCGTTGGGTTGGACATCCATTGGGGTTGACTCATGTTGGTGCTATGTTCCATTATGTTGCTTACTTTGGGTATTGGTAAGACAATATGGGTGATAGCTTCATTACCATATATTCTGTGTTATACTCTAACTAAGGAATCATCGTTTATATGATTGTGTATTTGCACTATTCACTTTGTTTCAAATGGTGAAACAGTTATATTATTGACATTATGGCTCTTGTATGTAAATAGCATCATTTGAGCCAATTTTTGTCATCTATTATTTGTTTGGCACCATGAGTCCCCCAGAGGATTTGTTTGTTTTTAATTGTTCTTAAGCTGATGTTGTGATATAGTTGTTTTGTACCTAATAAAAAAATTTTCATTGCCAAAATTTCTGGATGAAGTGCCTCATTTAAGAGATTTCTTTGCTGGGACTTTCTAGCTTTGTCCCTTGTGTTTTTGCGTACTATCATTTGTAAGCTTTGATGTCATGTGGAGTCGCTCTCATTTTCAGGTTCTGTGATATCATGCAAGTTATTTTATAGATTTCAAACTCTGGGTGACATTTAGGCTTTGTGGACTGTTATCTCTATTATTTTTTCTTTTGGGTAATTTTAAGTTTGCAAACTCTTTTGTTTTCTTTGTGTCCTATTCTGTAAATTGTAAGATCTTTGATTTCATAAAGGTCAACTTCTTTAGATTTCCATTTTGTTTTATTCATCTGCCCACCTGAAGTGGGTGTGACTTGGCCCCTTTTTCTTCCCTCAGTCAGAAGTAGAAATGCTGATTCAATGAATGGCTGAACAAAACAATCAGTTGTGTTTCAACTTCTGATAAGTCTGCATTTGGGACAGTATCTAATATACAATTGTTTGTAGGAATAAATGTGGCAAGGAAAATGATTTAGAATTAACGTGGATGTTACACCATATGGCTAAAATTCATTTGAGAAAGCTTTCAGAATCATCTACATGTCATGACAGCTATTTTTATTTAAAGTAATAGTTTATAAGATAATTATCTTTATATATTTGTCAGTTTATGTAAGTTTTAAAGTACTTGCTGGCACAGCTGTGTGCCAAATACTAACATTCCCCACTGCTCTCCCTCACATTTGCCACTCCCCCATTCTCCTTCTTCCTCCCTCTTACTTGCTTTAGCAAATGCAAAAAGGGGATTCATTAAGATACCTATCTACAGTTATTATTATTAATAACCTTTTGAATACCAGAGGGTTGCCGAGAGATGCCAGGGCAGTGCAGAATTTTAGTAGATGAAACACAGCTGTGCCAGCCAATGCTATCTAACTTGCATAAAGTAACAAATAAAATTAAACCTTTCAGTGCCAGAGCTATATCCAATGCAATGTGTTGGATACCTCTCTGGTACTCAGAGGGTTAAATATCTCATAGTTTATTATTACAATTAAAAATAACTATTACCACTTTAACTGGTTTTATCAAAATGGATTACAAAATAAGTAAAATCCAAAAAAAATGACATGGCTACAGTATGTGTACAGGGTTACATTTCTTTAACTCTGAAAGATCAGATGGCTGTGTAATGAATTGGGAAGCATACCACTGTGGTCCTTAATGAGTTAATTAAAAAATGGGAGGACATCAGGGTTTGGGGAAAAACAAAAAGGAAGGGGGGCCATCATCTCAAAGTCTGGAAGTCTGGAAACCACTGATTTACAGTGATAATTAGTACATGTAGATGATATCACATTATTTAATGATTTTTATCTGGTTTACTTACAGTGGAACATTAATGTGTTAAAGCAAAGGGATTAAATGTAACTTCGAAAATATCAGTCATTAATATTTACTTCATGAAGTTTAAAGTAGAAATCTAATCACCAAGGGAAAGCAAACCATCTGCACTGTTTGGGAAAAAATAAACATTCCCAAAATGTAAATGGATTTAAATGGGGATTTTAAACCCATGAATGTTAGCGATGTCTCTCCAATGTATTGTAAAGCAGAAAGCAATCCTGTTTCACATTCTAGAACATACTGGAGCATATTTATAAAGACAAAAGCCTGGGGTGAAACAATTGTACAATCTTTGCAAAATGTACTCCTTGGGGGACATTCACTAAGCGGTGAGAAAGAGCTCATTGAGTGGAGATGTCTTCTGCAGTTTATCACTTCTCCAGTTCCTATGTTATTCCATAGAGTGTACGTACTAATATCTCCAGACCTGAAGAAATCTTAGTGCATAGGCTCCATAGAATAACATAAGAATCGGAGAAGTGATAAACTAGAGAAATCATCTCCAGTTTATCACCTCTTTATCACCACTTAGTGAATTCCCCACCTTGTATTCTAGAAAGATGTCAAATGCAGTGGGATAAACTCCCCATTTAAATCAGTGGGAATTTGTATTTGTTACATACAGTATCTTGCTTTTCTCCAAAACTGGTCCAATATTCTGTCTAAATATGGCCCACTGAACCTTTAGATGATAGCAACTTCATACTTATGTTCAATTAACCAGTGGAAATGCAAATTAAATTAGAAAACAGCATTGAAATGCATGGACTCTCTGCGACTGTGTGTTCACATGGATGGTAGACATTCACATTCCTTACATTCCAGTGGCTAGGACAATGCTTAGACTGAGACAGATCATGTTAAAGACAACTTATAATTTGGCCTCCCAGTTGTATGTCAAAATAATCACATTGCCAATACACCTCATTTAGCAAAGTGATGCAACATTAATACTGACACTGAAACGTATCTCCTGAATTCATATATATTCTTCCCCCAGTGCTGCTTGATAACTTAATTCTAATGTTTTATCTCTTGAACTGCTTTGTAATATAAAAACCCTTTGAGAGTAGCATCTGCAATTGTGATAAAGTAGCTCCTATCTAATGGGCTTGTACTCACACAATAGAAGATATATATTCAAACTCAGATAATATGCCAAGGTGACCAGCCTAGATGGTATAGCTGAAATACAAGCTGTAGATCTCTTGGTGACTTTCAAGTCCACCACTGGTTTCACATGGAACTTAAAAGAAATAAAAAGACACGCTGGGCAACATGCCGTCTAAGAGTAATACTGTAAGATATAATCAATTACCCTGCTCCAGATTTACCCCGCTTACCGTGTGATAGATAAAAAAATGGCTTAAATCAAGAAGTAGATCCAGGGGCAAACAGATGAATATTTCCACAAAAATATTTTTTTTTATCCAAAAGATGGTATAATACAATACTACTAGTATAAAATGCATGTATATCAGAACTATGTATATAGTAAGTATTCTTTTTATTATATACATAGTTTAATATACATTCATTTTATACTAGTAGTATTGTATTATACCATGTTTTGGACTCACATAAAATATTTTGCCCTGTGATTACAAAGACAACAGGTTCCTGGATATAGGCTTTTTTTTCTACCATACGGTAAGTGGGGTAAAATGATTATATCTTACAGTATTACCCTTAGAGACCATGTTGCCTGGCATGTCTTTTTATTTCTTTTAAGTCCCATGTGAAACCAGTGGAGGATTTGGAAGTCACCAGGATATCTACAGCTGGTACTTCAGCTATACCATCTGGGCTGGTCACCTTGGCATATTATCTGAGTTCGTGTTTTCTATTGTGTGAGTACAAGCACATTAGATAGGAGCTACTTTATTACATTTACATATGCTACTCTCAAAGGGATTTGCTCTTTTCTATTTCTTTTTGCATTAGATATTTTCTGTAGAGGGGCACCTGCGGACACTTGAGAAGAAGCTGCAAACCTACAAAAAGCACTGTATAATTATTTTAGCTCTCAAACACAGTTTACCTTTAACCTTTCCTTCTATATGGAAGAAATATATATTGTACATGTTTAATTACCAGCGTCTTTTGTATTGTGTGGGATTTGTGTGCATTGTTTTTTACTGTTTTTTTACTTTGTAATAGAAACATATGGAAAGAATGGGTACAATATATGAAAGAGTGCTTATGGAATGAATTGATTTATTATGTGTTTCTCATGTACTCATTCATGGAATGTGTATAATGCAATGCTATTATACAAGCACCATCAAAAACTGCTATCCCAATACCCAAGCATCCCGCCAGGGCAGCACCGTCACACTATAAATCAAACTCAGTAAATTGAATGAACATTTTTTTGTCTGGAAAGTGTTAGTTTTGTTTTTTTACTTAGAGTACATATTTTAATTATTCATGTGTCATGTCTGCTTGATCAAACATAATCTGTAAAATGTTTTATTGCATTATCTATTCAATGGTATATATAATATTAAACAGGGTTATTAAAAATATAACACTTTTTTCGCTTTAATCCTTAATTTTTCTTTATGCTCATAACACTTGCATGCTGTTCTCATTTCTTATAAACACTTTAGCCAGTTAACATTACAAGTACTTCTAGGACCTTATGCATAAAAGAAAGTAGATTAATTCTGGTTTAAATCAACTGCACTATAGGGAACAAAAATTGCTACTGATTCAAATTGCCCTCTTTCTGACTCCTCAGTCTAACTCCAGTTATGCCTCAGACCTCATTTCCTAACTGTACTATAGCCCCTCCCTCTAACTCCTCCCTCTATGGGTGTCTCAGGACCCAATATTTATCAGCTTTGAATGGTGGAATTGGTGTTTATGAACATTTTACTGATTCCCTATAGTGTTCCTGGTTTACCCCAGAATTATACCAGTTTGCTTTTATGCATAAGATCCCTGATGTTATTGATTATATGCATGTTAATATAATTGTAATTTAATAACATCTTGGGGGAGATTCACTAAACGGTGATAAAGAGGTTATAAAGTAGACGGGGAGGGCTGGCCTGGTGGACAGGGAGGCAATTGCCTGTTGGGCCAGTCATATGTATTGGTCACCTGTCTACTGACTCACTCAGTTTCCCACTTGCTGCTGTAAATGGATCTACACTATTGATACCACAGCACTTACAATTGAGATAGAGCTACACAAATGATACCACAGAGCTACAATGCAAATGGAACTATTCTAGTAGCTTAACCCATTTCCATTGTAAGCTCTATGTATTACTAATGTAGCTTTACTTAAAGCATAAGCTCTGTAGTAGGACTAGTGTAGCCCCATTTCAATTGTAAGCTAAGTGGTATCACTTTCCTTACTTGTCAACATTAATTCCACTGGGACAGTGGACAGGAGCGATCATACAAATGTGCCATTAGATAGTAATTGCCCCCCAGGCCACAAGTTGCCAGGCCTCCCCTGAAAGTGGAGATGACTTCTCCAGTGATTTCACTCCTCCAGTTCCTATATTATATTATGGAGCCTATGCACTATGATCTCTAAGGTTGAAGAAAGTGCTTAGTGCATAGGCTTCATAGAATAACATAGGAACTGGAGAAGTCATAAACTGGAGAATTCATCTTTACTTTATCAAATCTTTATCACTACTTAGTGAATCTCCCCCCTTGTGTCCCCTACAATCCATTCAAGCCTATTGAAGTATTTTCTTTGAGGTGTATATCCTAGAGCTACATAGAGAAACTATGCAAAAAATAGATACAGCTGGATTTAAGACTGCAACTGGATGATAGACCCCTACCTAGGTAAGTCTTTCTATTAAGAGGCCCTTATTCCAAGTTCCTTTTTGCTAAAATACTTAATCATCTACAAAATATGTAATCATCACATTTATATTATTTATTCCAAGTATTATATTTTTAACTTGTAATATCCTCTCAACAATAGCAAGTGTTAGGTTTGACACTGCATCCTGAACGTTTACTGTGAGTCAGCTGATGCCATCATTCTTTTCAGGTTTTCTTAGGCATTGCAGATGTTCTCTAAAGCTTACCTAATTACTCATAGCCGCCAGAATATTAAATGAACTACTTCATTATTTGTCTGGTTTGTTGAGAACAAAGAAAGGCCATTATTAAACAGGTCTCAATAATTGTACCTTTAACATCTGAGTCAACTGAAATTTTCAAAATCTACATGTCTCATCTAGCATAGAGGGAGTTAAATCACTCTTGCCCCTTCTCACTAATTTCACCATAGAGTGTACAGCATTCTTCAGTGTCTATAAATCTTTATTGTAGACTTCCTTGCCTCAGCTTAGAAATCAGCTTCTACTTAACTTTAGTCTGCTTGTCTCATCTACTTTGGTTTGTACTATGTGAGACTTATAAGCAAAAGATGCATACCAGATGCAGCATGGGTAGAAACTGTCTTTGATTTTATGGTGATTTTAACCCTGTGAATTCTAAGGGTGGGCAAAAGCTCCCGTCGTGTTCCCACAAAAAAATCCACAAAAATGATGTTGTTGTCCACTTTTTCTTGGGGAAATTCGCTTTAAAACCAGCAATTAAAATCTTTGCATTTTTTGCCTATTGGGCAAAATTCTTTGCCATTTTTTTCAATGACTAGAACGTTTCCACCCATTGATTTAATTGTTTTTCACCTTTTTTCTATAAAAATGTGATGTATTCCAGGAAGTTGAACACAATAGAAGCAGCTAAAGAGTGAGGTAGATGTGCTGTGCTGTTCTGCTGTGATTTGTTTGGAAAATTGAGGCAGGAGAGGCTCATAGTCACTCTTATCACTATGAGGACCCTTATGTGTCCACTGAGTCTGAGGAGGAGATGGAAGTGAGCACTACTGAACCAATGCCAATTCAGAAATTGAACTTGATGTGGTTGGTGTTAGTAGTAGTAACAGTAATGGTGAGGCAGTCGGGGAGACTGGTGTGAGGGGAGTGGTAGGGGAAGCATTTGAGAGAGTCCAGGCTAGTGGTCAAGGGAGCCAAACCATTCCTCTGGCTTTTGGATTCCCCTTCACTACAGTGTACAGGTGGAACATGATCCTGAAGAAGCCAGAACTTGTGGTAGATAACAGGCGCAGCAATAATACCACCACCACCACCAGTAGTACAGATCACCTGCCTATGCCTGCTGCTATTGCAGTCAGTCTGCCTTCTTCACATCACCTAGAAATGGCAAGTGTGACATTAGGTGACCCTCTGTCACATTGCTCGTCCTCTCCTCCAACCAGCAGTGAGATGTCTGTAATAGAGCAGCAGCACATAGGGACTAGTGGTGGTGGTGATGATGATGATGTAGAAGCTTGGGTGGAAGAGACATTGAAGGCCTTTTTAGCCCAAACTGAGAAGGAATGGGAGACAGCGATGAAGATGGGCATCACCACCTCCGCCAGCGGTGAGCTTTTGGAATTTGCAAGTGTTCTAATTCCTGCTGCTGAGTTGCAAGGGCAGCAGGATGCTGAGGAGCAAGCTAGTGTGTCACAGACCACCGTGGACACAGTGGGAATGGGGTCAACAAGTGATGCGGGACTAAGACAAATTCCACTTGCCAGCACCAGCAATATTCCTGATCCTAGTTGCAGTGCTGATTCTGAGGCAGTAGCATCAACAGCAGCAGCATTATCCTCTGCCCCAGACAGTGAAGGGGAATGTGGAGGACAAGAAAAAAGAGGCCATTCTTCTCCACATGTTCCTTATTCCTGTCCTCTGAAGTTATGGGTGTGGGATTATATTTCTCTTGGGGCAGGCACAGTGCAGTCATCACCAACGTCACTGTGCACAATTTGTGACACACTTTGACACAACCTCCCTGGTAACACACATGAAACTGTTAGGGACCAGGAAAAAGACAGAACACAAAAAGGTAAAATGCAATATACCTTTATTAGTGCAGCAAAAACAAAAGCATGATCTAAGAGCATAAACCAAAAGACACGCCAGAGGCAGGAACTAGGATAGGTATTCAGCAGAGCACAGAAGTCCACAATGTCTGTAACAAGCCAAGGGGTCTGGAACACAGCAAACAGGAGCGCAGGAGAATCCACATCAGCCAGCAGCAATGAGTCAGCAAACAAACACAAGGACAATGGGGAAGTGAGCCAAGCTGCTATAAATACCCTGAGAGGGTTGGCTGATAACAGTCAGGTGAGTAATCAGAGAGGTTAGCTGATTCAGCCTGAGCCAGAAACTCAGAAGACAGCTGCAGTGAATAGTAGAGCAGTAGATTAGCTCAGACAGCAGAATCAATAGGCAGAATGGGAGCAGCTCAGAAAAAACTTTGACAGAAAAACAGACACCATGGCTTTTATGTCAAACATGTTAAAGCCAAACACCCTCCACAGAAATCAAGCACTGCTGTTGCTGTACCCCCTAACGCTCTGGAAAGACAAGAAGAGGCAAGGTGGAGATCAAAGAGGAGGAAGAATAGAGAAACCAAGGCAGAGGCTGTAAGTTCCATGACGAGTGAAACAACTAGCTTGCCACCACCTTCTTCCTCTAGGGTAACTACATCTTCTGCCAATCCACCTCATTCATCATTACCTGCCCCTGCCAAATGATAGCCACTCTGTAGATGTTAAAATGTGGGCTTGTGGGGCTTGTGCTTTAAAAAAACATATAAAAAAAATCATTGAAAAAAACCGTAGTCCTACAAAAAAATAAACAATATTCTGGGGTTTGTTTCTGACAAGCCTGTCAAATGTTCCCTTAGGGCTTGTGCCTCTAACAACAAATCATCCTGTACAAAATGCTCTATCATGTCAAGTATCAGTCTACCCCAGTGACAGCTTATGTCAGGGGTTCCTGTCTCTATCACTTTACATACAAATGTCTTATTTTATTTCATTTATTTATTTTGTATTAACTGTCCCCCCAATGCCAGTCAAATTCCCCAGACTCCACCCAAAAACACAGGCCCTCAGACCCCTTTTATACCATGTATTATGTTTGTTTTTTTTTAATTGTATTAAGGATTTTTTTTTATTAATTGCCCCCAATCCCAGTAAACAAACCCCCCCCCAAAAAAAAAAATCAATGTTCAACTGGTTCTTTCTCCACACCCCACCAACACAGGCACCCTCACGCCCCTCTTATACTATGCCTTTGGGAAATAAAATAATATTTGCTATGTGTTGTGTGTAAATTCAATGTTCACCTTGATTTCAATGGAATCAGCTAGGCGAAAAAAGAAGAAAAACTGCACTTTGCAAGGGAAATTATTTGCCAAGTGGGAAGTGCCATTATTCGCCTATTTCCATTTGAGGCGAAAATTTGTGCCCATCCCTAGTGAATGCTAGCATTTCTTGAAAAACCCACAATATTTTTGAAAATTAAAATAAAAGTAGTTTGCAGGCTGAACCCTACGGCATCAGAAGACTTTAAAAAATAGCAGGCTAAAGCCTACTACAAGGTAAATCTTGAAAACAGGCAGAGTCCTATGGCAACATAAGCCTTGAACAAATTGTTAGCAGGATGGCAGTGACCTCCATGGGGCAGGTGGTTATACTCTTGCAAAGAATGCACTGCATTGCAAGCAGGCTGAGGCCTTTAGTCAGAATGCAAGAAAGTGGAGCATTTGCTATTTTTTGAATGCTATAAATGTATGCGCTGTTTGAGATTGCTCATGTTTTGATGCAAGAAACTAACATCTTGATGCTAAATACACATGTATCTAAATTAACGACAAAGTTAGCACATGCATCCTAAATTAATGGCAGAGTTAGCCAGACACATGAAAGTCTGTGCTAATTGCTTTGCTTAATTAGGTGCAATCGCTAAGGATCTCAAAAATGGTAAACATTTTATCCATACCTATTTTTAAAATGCATTCACAAAAATAAGTGAAATGTTCACTAATTCTGAAAAAAAATGCACAATTCAGTAACACTTTGGTGCTAATCGTTTTGCCATGAAAAGTACATAGTAAATAAAGATTGCCCATGTTTCTTGCAGTTTGCTTTAGTTTCTACACAGTCATAGATTGCATAGAATGATAAACTGAGAGTGGGGCTTCCAATTTCCCAGAACCCCCCCTTGCATATCTTTGCCTCCATCAGTTATCATATAACAAGGCTTTATCCGTTACAATTTTTTTACTGTTGTTGCATATTTTTATTTGTCAGGGGTGGGATCTAGCCCTTCAGCTGTTCTTGGACTACAACTACCATCATCCCCAGTCAGCCGTTGACTTGCTGAGGATGATGTGAAGTGTAGTCCTACAACAGCTGAAAAAGACATAAAAGTCACTTACTTCTGGTCTTTGCCCAGGTAGCTGTAACAGCTTTTGAATGCAAAATCACAAAAAAAAATGTATTCTAATTATTGTAAGTACAAACATATTTTATTTAATTGTAAACCTATGGAAATAATATCACCACTGAGTGATAAATAAATATATATATATATATATATATATATATATATATATATATATATATATATATATATATGAGATATTACACTTTGATGAAGTATTGGTAAAGCAGGGCTATGTGTGTATATTTTTAAACTATGAATTAAAAAGCACTTAACCCTTTGAGTGCCAGAGAGATATGCAACTCATAGCAATGTAATGTGTTGGATACAACTTTGGCACTCAAAGGGTTAAATAATTTGTGAATCGTATTTCAAACTATTGCTACAATGTTAAGTCTGCTCTCACGATGAAGCTTAAAATGTAAAAAAGCATATAAATTAAAATAAATACATAACTAGGATAAAGAAATCCCAGAACAAAGAATTCACTTAATGAGGCACTCAACCCAAAATAAGAAAAATATATCACTTTTTGGATATTACTATAAATATTGATGATTGTGGTTTTTTGCAGACAGATCTATACAGGAAGCCGACCGCAGTTACTACTTTATTGCATTATTCCAGTTCACATCCGGACTATATGAGAAAAGCTATTCCGATTGGCCAATATCTTCGTGTTCGAAGAAATTGTTCTTCGGACGCATATTTTTTCAGACATTCTCAGGATTTGTATAATCGATTTCGGAGCAGAGGTTATCCTGTCTCTTGTTTAAAGAAGGGCTTTCAGAGAGCACAATCTACAACACGTGATTCCCTGTTGAATATTGGTAAGCAGCGTAAGCTTACCTCAATGACGATTAAACCTATTGTTACATTTAATACTCAGTGGCAATCGGTTTCTTTTTTGTTTCAGAAGTATTGGCATATTTTGCAGAGTGATGAATCTCTGTCTCCTTTCTTGGATTCTTCACCTTCCTTGATAGCCAGGAGATCTAAGAATTTGGGTGATCTTTTGGTTCATAGTCATCTTGGAACACAGAGAAGGTATGTAGGAGGACAGAAATTGATTGGTACATTTCCTTGTGGTTCTTGTACTATTTGTCAGTTCATTGAGTCCAGTAGGGTGATTTTTAGTCCAGTTTTAAAGAGGGACCTCACCTTAAGGGACTTTGTAAATTGTAAAACGATAAATTGTATCTATGCTATTAGGTGTCCCTGCGATATGTATTATGTGGGACAGACTGGACAGATGATGAAGTCACGTATCCAGAAGCACCTTTCCTTGATTCGGAATGCAGAAAGGGATGCAGGTAAGGGAGTTACTTTAACCCCTGTTGCACAACATTTTTTGATCCATCATGCTGGGTCTACTAAAGGATTGAAAGTGTTAGGTCTAGAGAAAATCAACTTAGGGATTCGTAGGGGAGATATGACAAAAACCTTATTGAAGAGGGAAACTTGGTGGATTTACATGCTTCAGAGTTGTCAACCTAAGGGAATGAATGAAGATATGTTCTTCACCAGTTATATGAATTAACAAAATATTATTAACTAGTTGAACAGCCCGTTACACGGGCCACAGTGCCTCTGGCAGCCGGTTGCGGGGCAGTCACGCGCAGTAGAGACTGCCCGCGCCGCAGCTGATACAGAGCAGGACGCTCCTTCGGAGCGCCCAGCTCTGTATCAGCCGCGGCGCGGGCAGTGTCTACTGCACATGACTGCTGCATGTGCAGCAGTGTCTACTGCGCATGTCGGGCGTTACACACGATTTAGCGAATTATTATATAGGATATGTTTTTTTCTATCTCCCTTTTTTGGTAGGGTATTGATAACCATCTTTTCTTGAGGATTGAATTTGAGGAATTTGAAGATTGTTTTCATGTCATTTTATGTAGGATTGTGACCACTGTGTTTCTTTGCTGGTGGGGGCAGGTATATGTGTGTCTGCAATATACATCCTTTTTGTTACAGTGGCATTCCATGACAACACAATTAATATATTTTTGTTTTTGGCATATTTATCACTATGATTACTCTGATTTATCGTGCATGTGATGTCAAATATACTCCATATTTGAGTATATTTTACTTAGATTTGCCTTATGATAGGTTCCGGATATTTATTACACACGCATTGTTTAAGGTCTGTCTTGTGTCATAGTGGCTGTCATTATGATATTTGTATTTATATTGTTAGTCATCTTTCTTGGTAATGATTGTGTGATTCGTTTTCGTGACTTTTTATGTTTTGATAAATGTATCTTTATCATATACTTTATCTTTATAAACTTATCGTTATATTTTTCGTCATCGGCGTATTGATCTTTATGGTCATTTCCATTTATTGCGCTTATATACTTACCGCCATACACTTACCGTCAGTATTTTTGTTATCGGCGTATTGATCTTTATGGTCATTTTCATCTATTGCGCTTATAACATTACATAAATATTATAAATCATTTCATTATTTCTTATTTTATGATAGGTTTTGGATACTTATTATATGCGCCTACTTCTAGATTTGTTAGGGTTGCAGTGGTGATTGTCACCTTGGTAACCCGCAGGGCTTTATTGCGCTTGTGTATGATACGTTAGATCAGTATTCATAGACGTCTGTGAGCTGTACCCCGGAAGTGTTTCTCTACAGCGGTGATTATAACCATGGTAACCTGTAGTGGTTTACTGCACATGCGCATGACGTATAGGATCAGCATTTGAAACGTCTGTGATCTGTACCCCGGAAGCACTTGTTGATTATTATTTTTTGCTGGTCAATGGTTTTGGTGATTCTTCATGTTCCTCTGATCAGTGGTGTATGATACTTTATTTAATATATGTGTTCTCATGGACTGCTGCTGTATCTCTATGCGTGATTTGTCTCGTCCGTTCTGCTCCCGTATTTTGGGATGTGGCGCGGGCGCGATTGGATGACGCATTTATCATATGTCTCCTCTGATTGGCAAGTATGGGTATTTAAACGCTGTGGTCTCCATTTTCCATATCCCCTGATGAAGCCGTTTGGCGATACGCGTTGGAAGTGTGGCTCGAGGTGGGGGTGACCTTTTTGATACTTTATACTTGACTAAATTGACGTGTTGTATATTATGGTGTTATGTATTCCTTTATAGGATATCACAATGCATTTGTGTATTCACGTTGTCCTATGAGTAATGGACTTTGAGTCTTTATTTTGCACTTGCACTTTAGGTGGTATTATTTTGTACTGTATAGATTATTTTTGTCAATCAGTCAGGAATTATTTGCATTTTATGCTGTATTATATTTGATGGTCCCCCACCTTTTGTCTTTGATTTTAAGTATGTTTTATTGCCAAACCTGTGCACGTTTATCTGTAATAATAAAGTGATATATTTTTCTTATTTTGGGTTGAGTGCCTCATTAAGTGAATTCTTTGTTCTGGGATTTCTTTATCCTAGTTATGTATTTATGATTCTGTTTTCTAGAGAGCACCTAACTATTATGTTATCATTACCCAGTAGTTTATTCCAGCTGGTGGCTCATCCGTTGTTTAGTGTATATATAAATTAAAATAATGCGCAGTCTTAAATTTGGGCATCATTTGTGTTTGACCTTTTTTTTGTTAGGACCTTGTGTATGTGTCCATTTGCCTTTCTAAAATACATTACTGATAAAACTTTGAGGGGTGATTACAGGGATAGTATATAAATTGGGCATTAAATCACTTCTCTTTTGTTATGTAATTGATTGTAATGTGTTCAGTAATCAGGAAAGTAATTTCTGTTACATTCTCTTTGAAGTTGTGTTGGCCTAATAATTACTGAACCACCTGGTACTACAAAATAATAAACAAACACAAATTAGCTAAAAACATAAATTACTTTTCCCAACTTTCTCAGAATTCCTTGAATTAGTGACTTTACTTCTAAAGATTACTAAGGCACAATTTAAAAGCATGGTTGCATAAATTACTACACAATATTTACAGTTAATGATTACTTATTTAATGCTTACAGTTACTTAAAGGGATAGTAACACTTAAAAATTACTAATCAGTAAACTGCAGTCATGTTAAAAAGAAATTAATTGCCCCCAGTGTCATCTCTCAAACCTTAATGGTTTGAGAGATAATCGCTCCTAAAGTTCCTCCCTCCCTCCCTTTTCCCCTGAAGTCAGAGTTGTTGCTGACTGAAGGGAAATCCGGTCTTATGATCATCAAGCAGCTCTGCAGCAGAGCCACGACCGTGTTAATAAAAAAATCTTTCACTGAAACGGTCTTCTATGTGTGCTTGCAAACCAAGCACACGTAGAAGACTGTTTTAGTGAAAGATTTTTTTTTTATTAACGCGATCTCGGCTCTGCTGCAGAGCTGCCTGATGATCGTAAGACAGATTTCCCTTCAGTCAGCTACAACGCTGACTTCGGGGAAGGGGGAGGGATACATTGCACCAAATGCCACCTAGGGTGCTACATTGGGGAAACCACCCAGCAATTAAATAGCAGAATGAACATGCACAGACACTCTATCAAACATCACAAAGAAGGATCCTACTGCATCCCTGTGGGACACCATTTTACTCAACCTGAACACTCAATTAAGGACCTAAAAATCAAAGTGCTCAAAGGGAACTTTAGAAATACGCAAGAAAGAAAAACTTTTGAAGCCAGAATGGTCATATTTTTAACAGCAAAAATAGAGGACTAAATGTTGATTTGGGTCTCCTATCCCACTATCAAAGTTTCACATGACCCCTCTATCATTATCTTACTCTTCATATATATCCACATGTTAACATACATTCTAATGACAGGTTTCATATTATTATTAACATATTAAGTGTACGTACTGACATATGCTTTCCCATACTCTTATACATGCAGGAGTATATATATATGTGGGTGGACTATTCTATATGTATATATGAGTTTATGTGCATGTGTGTACATGTGGGTATGCATGCATCTATGTATATGTTTATGTATGTATACGTAAATGTATATGTACTAGTGCATATATATATAGGTACTTGTGTATAGATATATGTTTTAGTATGCATTCCTACATATTGGGTGTACGTATTTAGGTATATGCATTTATATATATGTATATATATATATATATATATATATATGTGTGTGTGTGTGTGTGTGTGAGTCCATATGAATGTGTTTATATATATATGTTTATATGCTATATACGTGTATATTTGTGTGTGTGTATATAGATATATTGTATGGGTATGTGTATGTGTGTATATGTATATATGCATGTATATGTGTGTGTTTATATGTATGGATATGTATATGTGTGTGTGTATATATGTGTATGTATGTGTGTACATGTACACATGTGTATGTGTGTATGTATATATGTGTATGTGTGTGTATGTGTATATTTTGGAGATTTCTATAAACATTTGGCTGGATTATAAGCACCCGGGCATTGGTCCCTTTAAGCATGAGTGCTTCTCTGCCACAAAGTATATATATATATATATATATATATATATATATATATATATATATATGTGTATGTATATTTATGTATGTGGGTGTATGTATGTATATATCTACCTATATGGGCACAGTTTGTATATAGGCCTGCATGCCCATACTAGATTGTTGGCATTATAGCATTCTTAATATGTGCAATCTTTTTTTTAACTCTCTCCCCTCCCATACCATCTCCTGTATTTTTCTTCTTTTTCTACCCCCCCACACACACTCTACCTTACACAGGGTATTTACGACCCTCTGCAAGAAAAGTGTGGACTTTCTCTTGGTCCCTGTCTTATCAGCAGTCCCGCTGTGTTAGCCCCAGCAAGCAACACAGCTTTGAATTCAATGTATTAACTGTTTTAACTGTGAATTCTGTGCTCAGAAATGCTTTAGACTTGAGAAAGCTTGTCGATCCATAATTCTGTTAGTCAAATTAAAAAGGTATTACAAGATATTAATAGATAGATAGATAGATAGATAGATAGATAGATAGATAGATAGATAGATAGATAGATACACAGTGATGGAGACATCTAACATTGAAGGGGTTAATATAAGTTACAGTAGTAGAAAATGGGATCAAGAAATTGAGAAGGCAAGGGAAGGTGGGGAAATGCTGGCATTTTAATACAGCGATACTTTAATATTTTTATGAACAATTATGGTATGTATTTCACAATTACCTTGAACATGAAGTAAAAGTGTCATGTAAATGTAATTAAGTATAAGGTCAGTGGTTCTTCAGGCTGTTTTTATATTTTTGGTACTGGGGGGGAAGTCTCAGTGATGAAATGCAGAAAATAACTGAACATTTTGAAAATTATACTTAATTTTGTTTCTTGAAAACCGAATTGCAAGTCCATTAGCAGGAACAAGGGATTAATATGTATGGGCACATAATCCTTAAAAGAATGCACATGATCAAGGGGAATTTAGAAATAAACAGTAACATAGAATATTCACTCCAGGGGAAGATGCACTAAGTTGTGAGCTGTTTCATTCAAAAGTTCTTTCAATTCACTTTGTTTATGTTAAACTATTAGGGATTAGCAACAGTGCCACCTGGTGTCCTGACAGTTTATCTGCATACCTCCCAAGTGCCTCCATTAGGAGGTACAGTCCCTCTTTGAGACCCAAATTCCAATGTCCCTCTTTACTATCCTGTTGTACCTCTTTTTAGGAGATCACAGTGTTAAGTGTGTGTATCACAATGTTCCACAACAATAAAAATCACATAAATGCTTGTTTAACCCCTTAATGGCTGACAGTTAAAAAAAAAATTCCTGTCAAATGATGGAATTTAACCCTTTGAATACCAGATGGGTATGCAATGCATTGCAGAGCACTCAAACGGTTAACCCTTTAACGGCTAGAGGGGTGTAAACAATGCGTTGCACACTCCTCTGGTCCTTAGTTATCTAAAAATAAAATCTTGCTTTTCATCTCCCTTCTACCATTCCTATAACAGGAGTGATCACACTGTTTAAACTGACCACCCCAGGAACTGCGCCTCCTGTATTATCAGAGACAATCCCTGGACATGACAGGGGAACTTTTACTGGGAAATGAAATATAGGTGCAACATAAAATCTGTTTCTCCTTGTTTTGAACTAGAACAAACACACACCGAGTCTGATGTACTAATGAAAAGTGGGGCAATTATGGTTCAACCCTTTGAGTGCCAGAGGACTGCTCAAAGCATTGCTTTACAATACAATGCATACACCTCTGGCTCGGTTAAACCATCTGACCTTATGGAACATATAAAAAAAAAAAATCATATTTAAATGGGGCTTTTAACCCTTTGAGTGTCAGAGAGGTATGCACCTGAGTCTCATGTCCTAATGAAAAGTGGTGCAATTCTGGTTTTAACCATTGCCCCATGGGGAGCATATAAAAATGTCAAAAAATTCCATTCTTTAAAAAGGGGCTTTTAACCCTTTGAATGCCAAGAAGTATCCAACTGAGTCTGATTTACTAACGAAAAAGGATGCAATTCTGGTTTTAACCATTGCACCATGGGGAACATTTAAAAATGTCTAAAAATCCCATTCATGTAAATGGGGCTTTTAACCATTTGAGTGCCAGAGAGGTATCTAATACAATGGGTTGGATACCCATCTGGCACTCAAAGGGTTAAACTCTTCTACACTAGCGGACTCTCCAGTACATTGCAAAGCAATGCATTGAAGCGCTCGCTAGCACTTAAGGAGTTAAAAGACAAATTTTAATCAATAGGATTGTGTATTTGTCCATTGTGTAGTTAGTTGTCCCCAGAATATCACTACTTTCTCAGTACATCAGCCTCAGTTACAAAAACATGTTTATGCACCACAAACGCGTCATATCTGTGCTCCTTACAAAAACACCTGAAGTAAAAATGCATACCATATAGCAGGGGTGGGCAACATGAGGTCCTCCAAATGTTGATGGACCACAACAACTAGAGGACCTCAGATTGCTCACTCTAGCCATATACAGTACCACAGCAGATTAATCTTCTTAATGTCTGCAGTGCTTCCCCATAAACATAATCCCAGGACCAAGTCAAATAAAACATTTTACATTAACAAAAATTCATCAGAGGTTCCTAAGTCTATAATAAGAGCCACCTGACAGGCCATGTCTTTAGGACTTCCCTGCTTGTGCACATCAGTTAATTTAATGACTGTCCCTGATTAAAGTACAACTGTCACTTTGCAACAAACGGGTGATTTTGAAAGACCTTTAAAAAAACAACAACATTTTGTTAGCCATTTTTATTGCAGTCAATAGCTTACAAGATATTTGGCTTCGTTAGTTTATACAATTGATCTAGTACATCCTGGTAAGAAGTGGCAGTTGGGATGCGGAGTAATATAACAGTGCCTGCCAGATTTGCACAAAACTAAATATATCATTAACAACTGTTTTAAATAACAAACATGGCTAATATAAATAAAGTTGCTTTTGGAAGCTATTTTAAATCACCTATTTGTTACAAGTTGAAAGGGTCACTTTAAGTCACCCGTACACAAGCAGGGAAATCCTACAGATATGGCCTTGTTAGTGCTCTTGAGGAAAAGGTTCGCAACCACTGGTTCAGTACAAGTAAAGCAAGGAGAGATGACATCTCAGGTACTTATTCCGTAAAACTGATACCACAGTGTAAAATGACATACCATGTCATTTGATATGATTTGGCAACCACTGGCCCTCCAGATGATGATTGATTTCACTTTCCATCAAGTACCAGGAATTAGTCAAGTTATATCTTATATCAGGGGCAGTCAATGGTTCTTCAGCTGTTGAGGGAGTATCATCCCTATATTACACCAACAGAAATTCACAACTACATTGTATCCTCAAGTACAGGGGTGGTTAAGTATTGAACTGTGCATTGTTGTAGCCTTAGACATTAATCTTAAATTGCCAGTACAACATATCATTCTGATACATGGATATTTAGATAAATTAAACCTTTGGATCCTAGTCGGGTCTCCATAGCATTGTGAAGCTATGTGTTGAAGACCTATGTAACATAACATCTAAGGCATTAAATGTTTGGAAGTTATAGTTCCTCACAGTTTTTGTTTGTTTGTTTTTTTGCTTTAGAACCAAAGGCATAAGAGATCATCACTTGCTAAATCTAGCCCTAAGTAAAATACTTCCTATGAATAGATGTAAGCAAGCTTTTAATCCATGTCTAAGATCTTAGTAAGTAAAGGTATACTATTGCACTCACTCCATGTGCAGAAGATTAATGATCGTTGTTCATGAATTGTTTGCAATAGATAGCTTCTCACCAACTTCTTTCTTAAAGTCATGCACAGGAAGAGAAGGTAAATCCAATACTAAAATTACACAGAAGCGTCAATAAGTATTTACTTTACTCAGTAAATACCACAGTGTGTGCTGATGACAAGAGTACAGACAGCTATTAGTATTTGTAAACATGCTGAACAGCAAGTGAATTAATAGCACATCTGTTATCCCGTACAATAAGAATGACTTTTTTTGTCTATGTAAATAGGATACTTAGCTAAAACTCACTACAAATATGCATTGTGTTATACCTGTTGGTGTCAGGGAGATATATGCATTGCAATATAACCAGATAAAGTAACACTAACAACTAAACATTATATGGGATTATATACATTACATACCCAATACTTCATGCTAGAATCTGTTAAAAATCTTTCCTGAGACCTAAAATCTAGTGTTACACATGCTCCACATCTCCCATTAACATAACAGCTTTGATTTGTCTGTGTTGATAGTGCTGTATCATCCGTAAAAAGCCTGAGAGAAGGAGTGGTGGATATCAGTCTTAATAAATTAATAGTCTTAGCTCTTATTTCTTATTACAAACAAACTTAATCAAATAGTGCTTGAATATGACAATCTACACTTAAATCATTCAACACCCAAAATGTTTGTGTGCTTATACCTAGGCTCACACAGTGCTAAGCATTTACACCTATGGTAGCTTGACAAAATAGGGAGTTTTCACACTCTTTTTCACACAGCACTGTGTTTATCAACTGGTGGGAAAAACATAGAACCAGGGCCCCCACACCACCCCATCCCATGCATTTCACCCAGCCACTGTTCCACCTCTGTCCTGACCCCTTCACTGTCCCCTGCCTCCTGCCCCACCCATCCCAAACACTTTGTAACACTACAGCCTTGTTCCACTGTCCCTAGGGAGTCACAGATCCAATATACACTGTTTGGCATCCCTACCTTGTTCCTTTGTTCCCTGGTAGTCACAGACCAACACATGCACTGACACCCAGCCCAGTGGTATACCAAAGAAAGACAGAATCCCCTTGTAAACTTGGTTGAAGGACCCCCCACCACTGGGACATAAAGGGCCCTCTAATTGTCATGGAATCATACAAACACTGTCTGACATCCCACATTGTTCTACTGGTAGTCACAGAATCACACAATACACAGTCTTCCACCCTAGTCTTGTTCTATGGTTCATTGCTGGTCACAGAACAATACAAACACTGTCTGACATCCCACCTTGTTCTACTGCTAGTCACCAAGCCACACATTCACTTTCTGACACCGCTGCCTTGTTCCACTGTCTGTTGGCGGCCTCATAACCAAACATACACTGTCTGACACCCCAGCAATGTTCCACTGCCCACACATTCCCACATATACTGCCTGAACCCCCAGATTGTTCCACTGCCCACTGGTAGTCACTCAGCAGTACATGCCTTGTCTAACCCACCAGCCTTGTTCCACTAGTTGTCACAGGTCCCCATATGCACTGCCTGACCCCTGGACTGGTCCCACTGTTGAATGATAACCACAGATCCCAACATAGACTTGTAACTTAGCAGACTAGTTCCACTGCCCACTGGTAGTCACAGAACCGCACATACACTGTCTGACCCCCCCCCCCAGATGTGTCACTTTGTCCACTGGTAGATACATATTTCCCACATACATTAAGTGACCCCCCCATCCTTGATCTATTGGCCATTGGTAACCATATATTCCCCACAAACACTTTATTATCCCCCCCAGCTTTGCTCCTCTCTCCACTTTTAGGCACTGATGCCCCACATACACTGTGTGACCCACAGATTCTCTGGTTTCACCGGTAGTCACAGTTCTCACATACATTTTCTGACTCCACTATACCTTTTTGTTTTATGTAGGGAAAGGAGAACTTGAGCGCATAGCAGACACTGTCCTCCACTCTGTTTTATGCAACACCAAGATGGAGAAAGTTCACTACTCCCCCAAAAATATACTGGTCTGGCTGCCTGCCTCCCCCATACACACACACATTGTGGGGGCCTTTGTCATGTCCCTGCACTGTGAAGAGAAGGGTCCTTCTCCTTGGCTGGGCCCCTACAGGTATACTCCTTGTGCCCCCAGCTGGTGACCCTGGAAGAGGATATAAACTCTACAATGAGACCTATCCAGTCCCTGGCAGGGGTCTTTCCACAATTGGGCATTAGGTAGCTGCTCTTTTCCTTATTATTAAAATGAACTTCTGAACATTTTCTCTTGGATAGTAAACAATCTATCCTATCCACTAAAAGCTGCATCTTTCTCTGTTTCTCCATGATAAAAATTCTTATTTTTATAAGTGATCACACTTGCAGAACATAGCATTACATCTTTACTGCTAGCCAACCTTACATTCTCTCCAGACATCTGTTTTTTCTACTTGTCTCCACTTTTGTTGCCAAATATCCTCTCTCCTGCTGCGTGCATCAGACATTTCAAAACAGTTATTGTTGCAGTTCACTCACATGTAAAATCCCTGGGATTTTCATTCCAGCCTGGTATTCCTTATTAACATTTGTTGTTTTTTTTTCCAGTTATTATTCTAACACACCTCATCATAAATTAACCAAGAGAAATGATGTATTAAGAAGGAGTTAAGATCTTACTTTTCCATGCTTGAAAGTTTATATATATACATATGCAAGAAGCCATAAAAATGCAAAATTGTACTGTGCAAGCTATGTATTTATACAGCACATATAATGATAACGCTTAATATATATTACACACGTCATTTTTATGTCATCATTTGACGGTCTGTTAAGATCACTGAGTGGTCCCAAGGAAGGCGACATCACTGATTAGCACTGCTCAGTGTAACAATCTGTCATTGAAGTCTAGGATAAAGATCATAACATTTCAAGTTAATACAGACATCTGCTTTGTTTCTGCTTGCTTTTATCATAGTTTTTGGGGTGAAGTATGAGCTGATAGCTTTGTTTATTGGTGCCTGATCCATGGCCATATGGTATAATTAAAAAAAAATCTTTAAAAGCTTCATTTTTAACCTTTTGTGAGTTGAAGCAGAATGTTGAGCACCTAAAGGTTAGTGATTACATTATTGATGGTATCTTCATCATAATATCTACAGGGAGGAAGCAATAGGTAGGGGCACCTTACACCATAGCCTCATTGTTGAGTGTTCAGAGAAATCATTAAACACACTGCATCTTATATGTAAAGGTAAAATGGAGTAATTGTTGGGAAAATCATCTGAACTGTAGGGGAAAAAATATAATTCCCAAAAGTTATTTTGATTTAAATTGACTTAACTCATAACCCTAAAGAGCAGGGAATAAGTCTAAGAAAATATCAGTATGATCAAATGTAGGATCAATATAGGACTGATAGCTGCCACCTTGCATGTGGTGGTGGGAAGCTATAGACCCTACATTAAAAACTACCCCCCCAAGTAAAATCTTAAAGGAACCCCATCACCTGAGATCAACTTAATTTTAATGACCTTTGACAATAACCTGTTGTAGTTGTCATTTTATTTATTTAAAAAAAAACAATAGATTCAATAGATTTAACCTTTATGTGTTCGGGGAGGAGGGGTTAAGTGTCAGTGAGTGGGGGGATAATGCAGAGCTAAGAGAAGTACCTGTGCATTATGCCTTAATCAGTATAATCTTCCCTTGTACTTCAGATATTTTTAATGCAAACTTTTCCTGTAAGTACGTTATTAGGGGATGAATTTCATATAGCCTGGCATTCTGGGGATGTTCTTTAGGCAGGTACTGGGTTTCTTTATTGAAATACATGAAGCACAGGAGCATTTCCTATATTTCCCTGGTCATTGTGGGAAAATAGATGTACCACAGATGGGATTTGTTCTCTAATATGGCTGAATGCTAGGTTTTTCCCATAGCCATTATTAGGGCCCAGAATTGTTTTAAACTCATCAATATCTGTGGGTTGCCAGGAATTTTAGAAAAAAAGTCAACTGTTGATACCCCTACCATAGGGTCAGGATTAGTGTTAGTACTTGAATAGCATTCAGAGCAGTATGTCTATGCAATGAATTGCATACCCCTCTGACACTTAAATGGTTAAGCAAATTAGTTTCTGTACTGGCCCAATATACGCACTGTGTTGTTAAGGAATCTAGACAGAACCAACACATTGAGACATTTCAAATAACACAGCATTAGCCTTGAACTTAAAGGGATAGTAATACCTGAAAATAAGTTTATTTTATACTGTAGCCCTTAAAAAACCATGAAAGATGATAAAGTCTTTGGTTTGGGAGATATTCATATGTAAAATATAGTATAGTTCACTTTTCCTTGCTGTTTCAGCCAAGTCTGCCATCTAGTGGACAGATTTGGAATTCGGTCCGCATAGCAACCGGCAGCTCTTTAGCAGTTCCGAGATCACGATCTTTGAAAAGAACTACTTCATTGGAACTGTGTACAAAGTGTGCCTGGCTTGAAAGCACACTTTGTGGACCATTCCAATTAAGAAATTCTTTTTAAAGATCATGATCTCAGCACTTCTGGAGAGGCACAGCTGGTCGGGCGAAGGGTGGAGCAATGACATCACTCCAGGGGAAACTTTACTTCTGAATATCTCCCAAACCATAAAGGTTTGGGAGATAAGACTTATATCATTTTTCATGTTTTTTTAAGGGCTACAATATAAAATAAACTTATTTTCAGGTATTACTATCCCTTTAATTAATGACCATACTTTGCATAAAGTACCACTCTGTGTCAAAACAAACATAAATGTTCATTTTTCAATAAATTATTTATTTTAGGAGAAAATGGCTAATAGAACATACAGACAAAACTACATTCTATTTAAGTCAAACTAAACTTGCAATAGTGTGACAGATTCCCTTTAACACTTTGATTGCTATGCAGGTCTCCATAGTGCTAAGTCACAATTCATGGGTTAAATTAAAAGCTCCCTTTAAATAAATAGGCATTCTGGGAATTCTTATCTATTCTATATGGTGCAGTTAATTTGGCCCAGAATTGTTCTGCGTCTTTTTAGTACATCATTGACTTCTTAGCTGTCACTTTGTCATGGAATTGCGTGTGACTGTAGAAAACTCCTCTATAACGGTGAATGGGGTGGATTACCTGTGAATGTTTAATTTCAACACAAAGCTTTTTTTTATTTTTAAGTAAATTGCATAGGAGTTAAAATTCCAGGACCTTGTTCTGCTTGTTGTCCAAACAAAGATTAGGAATGATCTGTCAAATGACACTGGTGCAACAAAAGCAAAATATTCTTGGAATTAGGTAATAAAGGTGGGGGAGCATGTGTGTATCCACATCTGGCCATGCCCAAAGGCTTAGCACAGCATACCAATATTCCAAATTTGAAGTCAAAAGCAATGACGTTATTAAATTATGCATAGAAAATATTCATTTGCTGAATCTGTGGTCAGATGAAAGCTTAATAAGGGTGCTCATATCTATTGCTTATAACAATTTCTTCAGTATGTGCTTCACTGTTAGGAACACTAAAACCAAAAATAATATAGATTAATACAGCTTTAACTATTATATGCTAACATACGGAAAAATTCATTATTCATATTTTATATCCCTAAAATATAATAATGCATTTGCTTTTTTATGTCTGTGTGCATTGTGTATATAACACCAGTTCATTTTCAGGTGTTAGTATTCCTTTAAGTCTTTACTGGAATCTGTAAACAATTCCTTTTGTTTCAATAGAACAAGAGGAATGGGCAGCCTAAATGCTTTATTATGTGTAGTATTGTGTTCTCAATAGAGGGTTAATGACACAGTGTGACAAAGGGAGAATTCTCTCTCCAGAAAGATTTGGCTAAACTGAGTGATTGGGTAGAATACAGGCAGATGATGTTTAATATAGAAAAATGTAAGGATGTGCATTTGAGGTACAAAAAGGATCATTCTATATGTATAAAAACTGAAGTGTTTCTGTTTCGCTGTAAACCACACCCTGAGGTATTACAAAGGAGTAGTTATGCAAAACTCCTCTTTATGCACCCAACATGATATGCCTGAGGGTAACAATGCAAATGGAGATTGGCTCAGGAGGAGGCAGGTCTCCTCAGTCAAACCCTTCTCCTCATCACCTTCCCTTTTCCTCCTCGACTTTCAATTTTGCCATGCTGAAGGGGAGGGGCCATCCTCTTTGCCATGGTGAAGGGGGGACCAACATGTACTACGCTGTTGTCTATAAACGCGTGGCCCAGACTAAGTGCCTTTCTCCCCCTAACCAGCTATGAAAAAGTCTGTGTACAACACACAGACTCAAAGGGCTTAATAGCAAATATATAAATCAACCTCCGCACCAAAGGTATGGCCTTAATTCCTTGTACATGAAAGCCTGAGAAAGAAACCAGTGACACATTATTCTCCCAGAAGTATGGTGGAAAATATGGGAGTCAACATCCAAACTATCCAAATATGTAAATCACGGGGAACAATGGAACAATCCCCACTACCGCCGGAATGCCTCCTTCTTCCTCCCTTTCCTTGCACCTTCCCCTTTCACCTCATTGCCACTGCCTCCTCCTCCTCTTCACCTAATCACAGCCGCCTCCCCCATCCTCTTCCCATCACCTCTTCCTCCTCACCTAGAAGGAGATGATTAGGTGAAGGGGAGAAGGATGTGATGAGGGGAAGGGGAGGAGGAGGCAGCTTCTGTCCGACCCAAACTACTGAGCAGTAGGAAGAGTTGACGCGAAAGACTTTTTCAGTCCCAGCTCAGTTACCTGGTATTTTGGGTACGATGGAAGCAGGGGAGCCCTGTTGCTCCCCAGCATCATTTCTATTCATCTCTCAGCCGAACTGGTTGGTAGATCAATAACTGGGGGGCATCAGAAGGGGACCTGATGCCCCACCATGTGGTCTGATTTTAAAAATATACTAACCACATGGGTGAAGCCATACCACATATGCTAGTATACACTAAATGGAAACTACTTGGGGAATCCTTGTTAGAGAAAGATTTATGAGTACAGATAAACAATAGACCACAGCAGTGGGCAGTATCACTCAGATACTGCAAGAGCCACTCTCCGATAGGGGTATAGATGCATTGGGTAGAGAAAACTAGATTGAAATATTTTAGATATAGATATAGACTAGTCAGACTTGGATTGTTCACTTTAGAGAAGAGACATCTAAGGGGGGATAGATTTCTATTTTACAAATATGATTGCAATCAATACAAAGCATGAAGTCTATATTTTACACCAAATATCTACTAAAGTATGTAAGTACAAAAAAAAAAAACAAGCCAATCAACAACTTGATGAACCACATGAGACAAAGTGTATTAGATGTGAAAGTTCCGCTTTAAGGAGCTCTCAGACGAGTAGAAAAAAGACACATCAGAGATTTTTGATGAGGAACAGTTGAGTGAAGTGTATGCCACAGAGGCAATATCAAATGCTGCTAGAAGATCAAGCACAATGATTATAGCAAAAGGTATGAAGATTTGGTAGTGTAAAGGTGCACTTAGCTACATTGTTAAGAGCTGTTTCGGTTGTGTGTGTTTCCTAATGATATGACTGGAAAGAAACTAAGAAAACATTAATATTTAAGGGGGTCAGCATGCAAGAAATAAGACTAATTCTGGGAAATTTGTAGGAAAGAAACAAAATGGTATAGACATATTCAGGGTACTCTTCTTGTCTATGTGTCTTGCAGTATCACACTTAAAGCGGAACTTTCACCCGCTATAAAGTCGCCCTGCAATAATTAAGCAGGTAGCGACTAGCTTTATAATAGATATGTTACCTCTGATATCACCAGAGTAGAATAAATGTAGACCAGATACCCTTTCAGTTGTCAAAGCAACAACATGAGTTTGTTAAACAGTTGTTGCTGTTTTGGGGGTTTTTTAGCTTGTTTTATTTGTTTCGTTTTTTTATATTTTTGTGTGAATAAACATGTAACCATACTTATTCCGGTTTTGTGCTGGGAGGCACTTTCCCAATAAAATAAAGAATGGAAGTAACCAAGTTCTAACAAGTTATGTAAAACTCTGTATATATATATATATATATATATATATATATATATATATATATTGTGCATAGAAAATTTGCTCATATGTGTTTTTCTACAGGTCCCACTGGTACTTTTTACACTTTTTTTTTTTTTTTTGGTACTTTTTATAGCGTTAGAATACTTCAACTATCTTTCTTCTTTTTTATTTTTGAAAGATCTTAGCAATTTTCAAGAATTTACCAAAATCAAATACAACAGATTAAATAAAACAGGATAATAACACCATTGACCTTTATCATCTATGCATCAGACTTCATCTACGTAATTCTAAAATGAATAAGCCCCTGCTGACATTGTCCTGGATTGCATTGCAGGTGATAACTTTACAACTTGTTTTATCTATGAGTTACTCCATAGACTTCAATAGGAATCTTTGAAAAAAAAACACCCATTGATCACATTTATCACTTGCAATATAATGTACTTCATGTATGTTTTGTTTTTTGTTTTTTTATAAATCCTTGAATGTTAAAGCATTCTCCAATGCAATTCAAAGCAATACTTTGGAAACCTCACAAGCACTCATAGAGTTAAAAGACCCATTCAGATCAATGAGAATTTGTATTTGTTTTCTGTGATATATAAATTCCCCATAATGTCTCCTCTTCTTCGTCTTCTTCTTGCAACTTCCTTATTGTGTTCAAATTGCAGACACTGTTAGGGTGAAGCAATGACCTGTTCTACTTCTTGAATGCTAGGGAAATACCCAGTGGATATGAGTCCAATAGGTTAAACATATGTTACAGAAACTGCACCTTTTTAGGTAAATAATTACATTAAAGGGATAGTAATGTTTTATTTTAACATTGTTTAATATTGAAGATATTAAAGCAAAGAAATTAATTGCTGTAAGTCCAATCTTTCAAACCTTTATAGTTTGAGAGATATAACCTGCTAAAGTTCCGCTATTCCCTGCCATTTCACAGAAGTCAACGTTCTAGCTGACAGCAGCAGATTCTGGTCATTTGACCAGTCGGCGGCTCTTCACCAGAGCTGAAATAGAGCTTTCTAGAAATAAATACTTAATTGGAACATTCTACAAAGTGTGCTTGCAAGCGTGTGTGCCCGTCTTTAAGTGTTAAACAATGTTAAAATAAAACATTACATTCCCTTTAATAGATAGATGTGGCACAAACACTGATTATCCTGCACAATCTCAAAGATTCCAGCAAAGCATGATACTAGTGGGGAAAAGGGGAATTTACATACCAATATTTCTGTTTTTTTTGTGTCCCATCACCAGCAATAAACAATGGGTTTTATCTCCACCTCCTAGCAGAGTATAACCATTCATAATGTAGTTCCCATCATTCCCTCTCCAGCCATACCATTGCCTGATCTGTAACTAAACACAGTAGAAAATATAGAGATGAGTGTGCTGTGGAAGGGATACAGAAGCAACTGAAATATCAATAGGTAAATGACCCATTTTCTTCTGTGTTCTATCAATTCCAATACACAATCGTACACATCAGAATGGTATCAATGTTTTAATCTACTCAAGTAACATTTGTGGCAAGCAACCAAGTATATATAAATAGATATATTTGTATGGCACAGTATACATTGCCCATATAAAACATATACAGACATACTCCTTTGAGATTGAGGGCCATGATGCTTTTCCATATCTCTGTTGATGCAATCACCTCCTTAGGCCATTAAGTAATTAATTGGTGGAACGAGCCTTAATAAACAATGGGAAGTCCAGGCTGTATCCCTATATATTCTTCTTATACAGTCTCTTATCCTTCTGGCAAATGAAGTTTCAGACTGCAAAGAGTCTAGTATCTTGTCTTGAATGAGGAAGCCCTTAGGAATTCAGAAAATATATTCCATACTCTATAATAACTTAAGTGTTTCAGGTTATCTGGAAAAGGAATAGTGGTAATGAACATGCCAGGGAGGACATCACATTTTCAGTGAGATCTTCTTTTACCATGAAGTATAAATCTTGGAAAATATAATGTTCATTGGTATTCAGAGACAAGACCAGTTATTCTGAGCTTCATCAAAACTACTACTTTCTCCTTTTTTCTATGAAGTACATGGAAATAGCCCATTTCTTTCTTGTCTAGTGTCCTAGGATATATCCTATTTATGGAAGAAGAAATTGTAGGCCAGAGACTATGGAGTACTGTATCAACATAAAAAAGTGGTGCCTAAGAGGATATAAAAAAATAATCAAGATAAGATACATCATGGGTGCAGGAGAAAAAACAAAGAGAACGTGCACAACCAAAAACAATGGTGCACAAGTATGGCATAGCAGGAATGCATAGATAAGCTACCCCTGAAAAAATAACTGGCCGCACTGCACCAGAAGCATGGACAAAATGCCACAGAAAGTGTACATGGTAAATATGCACTAGAAAGGGTGCAAAGCAAGACTTCATATGAAACACAAGGTGCACTGAAAAGGTGCACCATAAAGGGCAGTATGCCATGAATGCATGGCAAGGAAGCACTTGAAAAGAAGGTGCATGGCAAGGATACCCCTCCAAAAGTATGCATATCAAGGATGCGCAAAACAGAGGCGGGCATATCAAAACTAAAACACAAAGAGAGGGTGCTTATCAAGGATGCGCCAAAAAAGTTAGAGGGTGCATATTAAGGGAGTACAAATCAAAGATGTACCAAACAGGAAGGGTTCATATCAAAGATGCCCCAAAAAGAGTGGGGTGTATCAAAGATGCACCAGAATGGATGCATGGCAAGGAAGCAACTGGAGCAATGCATGGCAGGGATGCACTGCATAACAAGGATGAGATAAAACAAAAGCATAACAAAATAGCACTGAAAAAGATGCATTAGAAGGATGCACTGAAAGTGCATGCTTTTCAAATCGGATGGGGATGATGAAAGTTTTAATATCCAGAAGTTGAAGATAACATAACTGATTACCTCGCTTTACTACATAGACGCCATACAAATAAACTGTAGCTGAAGAGGTTTTCTTCACTAGTGAAATGTCTCTTAACATAATGTATGTTCACAAAGTTTGAATTTCCTGTTTCAAGACAGTATGCATTTATTTTACTTAAATATTACTGTGGTAAAGAAATATTTGCAGTCCTTAATAAGCTAAGAATTCTGTTGACTGAACTTAAAATTGTCCTGCCACTGTCTGTACAATGAAGTATTTATGATGCGTAATTTATGTGTAAAAGGGTAATAAAATGCACTTTCATGCTTACTCTAGTGTGTTAGCACAGCTGAATTAGAGGTAGAAACCTTAGTTTACCTCTAAGAATATGCTTGAGGCATGTGTATCTCTACAAAGAAAAATGTAAAACAGTCTTGTCAATGAAATCTCTCAAGTTCTACAAATGTCAATAATACTTTAACCTCTTACCGACCGAGGACATGTATGTCCCGAGCAGATGTCCCAGGTGGACAGAGGATGTACATGTACGGCCGGTCACTAAGGGGTTAAGAATTTCAAAACAACTGCACTAACATAAAAGAGTTCAACCAGCCTAGTGATTAAAACCTGAAATATGTAATGTAATTCCAAAACAAACAAATCTGGCCTATCTTTAAAGGATTAGAAAAGTTTTATTACATAAAAAATGTAAATACATATATGTATTGTAGTGTGGTCCATGCTGAGTATAATGATGGTACTTGCTTATTTAAAACATATTACAGTTCAAGCTGTTCATCCAGTTCAAAGTGGTGGAGTTGTTACTATCACAGTCTATGGAGAACTATAGTCAGTGGCTACACTCAATACATTTTAGGAACCATCAGGAGAGGTTTGCCTCATATGAGGCAATAATGTTTTTGTAATTTCTCTTCAGAGAGGCCAAGTTGTAGCCTGGGTGTCTCTTCTTTTGCACATACTTTTTTCTCAGGGTTAAATGAATACTAAACTTTTTGTGAAAACTATATGCTGTATGATTTTCCATCTGAGGGTACTCCTACTGCTGTAGTAGTTTTAGCCGAACTTTATAGTCATTCAGACTGCCAGAAATTGAATAAAAGCTCCATCAGTTTTTGACCATTTGAACAATTTGACAGTATGGACACATCATATGGAGAACTGTTGTCAGTGACCCACCTCACATAGTATGCAACAGAATAACTGTCTATACAACAGGTGAACTATTGGTTAACTTTAAGGTCACTGGTGTGCACTGTTTATGTAAAAGAACATTTTTTAATGACTTCAGAAAGATGCATCATCCAGCACTAGGAGTAAGTTTGTTTTACTCACCAGGAAAAAGCTATATATATATAATGTATATATTATCTTTTTTTTTGGGGGGGGGGGGTGTTTTTTTCTAAAAAAACAATAGTTTATTGCTACTTTAAGATCCATCTTTGACGTGCCTGGTCATCAAACTGCTTCAGAGGCTGCCCTGCTCCATGTTCAATAGAGTACCAAACATTGCTCAATATGTGGTTGAATTTAAAACCCCAGCCTACAACACCAATTAGGGTGAGAATGCCGTTAAAGAAGTTTTCATTAAAACAACAACTACTCCTTTTAGACTACTTTCAGTAAAGCTAGTATGTAAAAGCAACCAGCTCTTTATTCTGTGTAGACCTAAACTGAATGGAGAATTTAATAATCTCAGAGAAGTTAGTAGATGCAGATTACTGACCCTATAGATCTTAATCTAAATACTTATCTCCTCCCTTCTTGCTCTGATACAGTCCTCACTTCACCAATAGACACAACGTGCAAAAAATAAAAATGGATATACTGCACGGTAGTAGTGTAGAAAGAAGGAAAACACTGCTCAACAGAAATACATTATAAAAGAAAATATGTATATGTGTGTGTTTGTATATAATATAGCTCTAAGGACCATAAATGCATATAAACCTCCAGAAAGTCACAAGTGGCAGGAAGTAATGTCCACAATATCCTATAATGTCATATACATAGGATAATCAGTCAAATAGCCTCTTCAATCCCTCCTTGTCCATTTATCCCACATACACCATCCCATCTTCTTTCAAGAATGAACTTTTCAAGCCTATCTTAAAGAAATCTTTTCTGAACCCAAACCAACTTTCAAACTACCAGCTCTTTTATCTTTTCCAATTTGTATCCAAGCTCCTTGAAAGTCTTGTATACAATAGTTTCTCAAAATTTCTCTACTCTCTTTTCCTGTTATATCCCCTGCAATCTGGATTCAGTCCTCATTCTACTCCACTGCCCTCACTAAAGTGGCCAATGACTTGCCCTCCGTTAAGTCAAAAGGCCACTACTCCATACTCATTCTCCTGGAACTGTTTGCTACCTTTGACACACTGGATCACCCACACCTCTTCCAAGCTCTCCACTCCCTAGGGCTCTGTGACACCTCTATCTCTTGGTTCTCATCATACCTCTTCAACTGCACCATCAGTGTTTCCTACTCTAGCCCCACTTCTTCACCCATGCCATTGTCGGAGTACCACAAGGTTTAGTCCTGGGCCCCTTGCTCATTTCAATCTACTTCTTTTCCCTTGGAAAACTAATAAACTTATGTGAGTTTCACTATCAACTCTATGTTGATGTCAGTCAAACCTATCTTTTCTCCCCAGACCCCCCCCCTTTCCTCCTGTCCCATGTGTCTAATTGTCTTTCTTCTGTGTATTCCTGGATATCATTCTGTCATCTAAAACTTAACCTGCTCAAAACTGAATTTATACTTTTCCCTTCCACTCGAACCATTCTTACTTCAGATATTTTCCATAGTGTTAACACCCCCACATCACGCCAACCTCCACAGTACACTGCCTGAGGGTCACATTCAAGTCTGCACTATCCTTCATTCACTACATCCAGTCAACCTCCAACTCATTCTACCGCCATCTACTTAACATCTCTACAATTCATACTTTCTCTCACCCAAGAGACTACCAAAATTCTAATACAAAAACTCGTCATGTCCCGTCCTGACTACTGTAACTCACTCCTAATAGTCTTTCCTCTTACCCGACCAACCCCACTGCAGTCCATATAGAACGCTGCCTACAGACTAATCTGTCTCACACATCGCTCCTCTAATACCACTCCATTTTTTTTTTCTTCATAACCTTCCAATTTTTATTGAAGTTTTTAGATTCAGGGCAAGGGTATAGAAGGGAAAAAACAATAGAATGCAATGTTTATAAATCAACTGGTCACATATATATTAAACGCAGAGTATAATTAAAAATATAATCAAATTTAAAAGTACCTGCCAAGTAGGAATATTGCTCAAAACAGCATCTCAGGCATGCAGAGGTTAATCCTTTGAGTGCCAGAGGGCTATCCAATGCATTGCAGAACAATGCTTTGGATACCCCTCAGGCACTCAAAGGATTAATACCTCCCTCTTCTCAGGCACTACAGATCTTCACTTTTCAATGCAGCATGTGTCCCAAAATGGCATCCCAGGCATGCAGAGGTTAATACAAAAAATACAAAAGAGCGGCTCAAATGATCTCCTCTAAGCGTAGTATAGATAATCAACAGGATAGTCCTTCACCAAACACCATCAGAGAACTTATTACTCATTTGTTGGAGGCTATAACCTGCCTCCCAGTTTCTTCACTTTCACCGGCTCACACCCCAGTGCGGTGACTCTCTCTGGCTCAGTTCAAACACGGGGTTTATTCAGCTCCTCGTCTTTTCAGCAAAGGAGAATATGTCTCAATATGTGGAAACAGCCACTCAAATAGAGGGTTAAGAACTCACCCAATATTCCCACTTGTCGAACTTATTTTTTTATATAGAAATATTAAAACCCCTTATTATTTATATAACGGAGCTTCAATTTAAAAATGAGCCAGTATATTAGATATACTAAGATTCAAAAATTATTCCTTTAGAAGGCAGAGATTAAGAAATAGAGATATAGCACTTAGGGCCAAATACTAAAAAATATTAAAACAATATGCACATGTACAAATAAGAATAAATTAAAGGAAAATTATATGCACAACGGCTAACATGTTTCGTGACCTAATGTCACTTCATCCAGAGCTCAACAGATAAAAGAGGTTAATATCTGCCTTTGTTACGGCACTCCAAATCTTCACTTATTGATGCAACAAATGGCAGAGTTGGAAATATTAATAAAATATCCAAAAAAATAAGAAGAGAAAACAGGTGCTGATACTCATCAAATATTGAATATTTATTATAAAGGATTAAAAGAGCTCTAGCATTACCCATTTCAGAGAGATGCAAGCTGCTTTATCAAATTACTCAAGCTAACAAATAAAAATGAAATAGTGGCCTCAGATACTGTCAGGCTCCCAGACCCAAGCACATCTCACCTGAGAGTCAGAAAGAAGATTGGTTACCTTTCCATAATACAGATTTTCCATATGCCCTGAATCAATGCCTGACTGTCCGACAAGTGGCGTTTGTTTCCAATGGGAAGCTAGAAGATTTCTAGCTGCCAAAAAATGTGTGATACAAGTTTTGTTGTCTGTTGGCAAACCTTAAAGGGATAGTAATACTTCATTTTAACTTTATTTTATTTTGTAGGCATTAAAAAACATGAAGAATGATATAAGTCTTATCTCTCAAACCTTTATGGTTTATGAGATATTCACAAGCAAAGTTCCCCTCCCCGCCCCTTTTACCTAGTGTAAGCCATCTCTTCTCAAATGTGAGTCTGGTTGTATGACAGGACAGATAACAGAAGGGGACAATTTTCTTTGTATGAAAACAATGAAAGCCCTTCCCCCCTTGACAAGTTTTTCAGCTTTTTCCATTATCTTAATTGAAGATTGTCCCTCTCTGCAGTCTACCTGGGCATCTCCCTTCTGATCTGGTTGAACAGGGAAGGGATACTTTGTTTGTGAATATCTCTTAAACCATAAAGGTTTCAGAGATAAGACTTATATCGTTCTTCATGTTTTTTTAATGCCTACAAAATAAAATAAAGTTAAAATGAAGTATTACTATCCCTTTAAGGAGTGAGCCCCAGCATCAACCACCAGGGGGTCCCTAGTTATAGGGAGACCTGTAACTGAAAGAATCATAGATTAATCTGAACTCTACAACTCCTGGGCCACTGGGCAGTCCCAGCACATATGAAACAGGTCACCCTACTCTGCAACCCCGGAAACATAGTGGGGATAGATTTTATGTAGCCCAGCTCTGGGAAAACACCATCTATATAAGAGTTTGTATGCTCTTTCCTTGTGAAGGGTGCAAATGGAACTATATGCCTCATTAATCCAAATCTTGAACAGGGTCATGAAGACTTTGTGATTGATAAAATCATAGATTTTAATTTCTCCTGGGGAACCTTCCAATACTTGGTCAATTGGAAGGGTTATGGCACTGAGGAATGGTCTTGAGTCCCTGCATTTGATTTTCATTCCTCTTCTCGTAGGAGAGCGTTTCATTATGACTTCCCTTCCAAACTTTATCTTCGACCCTGAAATGTGTCCCTAGAAAGAGGTAAACTGAGGAACCATTCCTTCTAGCTTTACTCCATTCCAGTCCCTCCTTTACTTCCTTTCATTATTTAAACTCTATACAGTGATCTTTATTGAAGCTTGCCTATAGACCAGGCAATTTCCATCATTCCCTGCCAGCGGGTGGACCACCCCTGCTCAAGTGATCACACCTTCTTACAACAAACAATGGGCTTAAATAGACACTAATGTTCCAAGCAGATTGATCTCTGTGCTACTTGTTTCTGTTTCTGAGTCTCAAATGCAAAAAAACAGTAAATAAAATGAACTGCCTACCATTTGAAGGACACCTACATAGCTTAGTTATTCTGATAAAGAAATTAAGATAATTAATTAGCTATAGTTCCTTTTTAATGTCCTGGATGCAAGAGATGTCTCCAATCTGTTGCTTTGCAATATTTTAGAGAACTTGATCATCCAAGGGGTTACGTTTATTAATATGTTGCTCAGAATTGCTCCACTCTTTTCATCATACATTAGGTCCTATGCTTTCAGCAATAGATTTATTAGAGAAAATGACACCTCTCTCAATTATTATGTGGACTGCTTCTTGCATAGTCTCCTATAAAGGCCAGTTAATTTTGCATTCGTCTGTAAAATAACAATGATATATTCTGTTCTCTACCCACAACTGAAGAAACAATGCTGAAATCTAATAGCATATGAATGAAGCCACTTTATTGTTGAAACTCTTATGACTTACTTTGTTAAACATTCTAAACTACCATATATGAATATGTTTATCTCTTCAAAATAATCACTTTGTCCAATAATGGTCTAATGCTGTCTTTGAAAAATAACCCTTAAATGTGCTGTCTTATAAAATGACAGATTTATTATGTACACCTCTCAGGAAAGGTCTGATGAAATGATAATTGTAACAAAAGGAAATTGTGAGAAGGTAGCCTTTTACCCAGAATATGTAGGTCTTCCTCATTATGAAGGAATGCTTGGCAAGTAACAACATGGTACCCTTCCCTTAGGTGGTTTGTTTTTTTCCTCTCTCTAAGTCGTTGACAGAAAAAGCTGTTACCAATTTTCTGTGATGTATGACGTCAGGAAATGCTGAGTTACATTTGACCTCTACAGTAGGAGGTGGTAGATAAGTGGAATAGCCTAGGTTTTGGCCTTATTGAGCCTTGTCAGTGAGGTATAGCTGGTCTCTCTCTGCACTACGAACAAGGGGTCCATGTCTGGATTCCCTGTCTTACCCTGGTTGACCAGTTCCAAAGGTAATTTGTATATGCATATGCATATACACTATCTGTAAGTTTGCTAATGCACGCATTATCTCAGACTGTACAAACACTCACCCATACACATCTTTAAAGGGATAGTAATGTTTTGCATTAAAAGCAGCTCCAATTAATCTTCATAGTATTTTGGCCATGAAGAGTGTTGTTTCAATAGTATCAGAGTTGTATTCCCCTCCCGCCCCTTTTACTGATATAACACTGCTTACCTCAGAGCAGCAAGACTGTCCAGATAAATCGCAGATGGACAATCTTCAGTGAGCATAAGGAAAAAACCTGAAAAACCTGTCAAGGGGTGCACGATTTTCCTTATGCTCACAGTAAGAAGACTGTCCCTTGCTGTGAGGTGTCTGGTCCATGGACCAGATTCCACATCAGAGGGGAGGTGGCTTACACTAGGCAAAAGGGGCAGGAGGGGGATACTTTTTCATTCAATTACTCTTGAACTACAACTCTAACAGTATTGAAATAATACTCTCCATGGCCCTAATACTATGACGATAAATTGGAGCTGCTGTTTTTCTGAAACATTACTATCCCTTTAACTTTATTAATACACACACAAAACATTAAACATTTTACTAACTTGTACACATATATACATATCATTAACTGCACTAACATAGGCACACATCCTGGAACTGTATTAAGTAGCATCCACACATTATCCAAAACTGTATAAACTTTTTTAAACACTAGCAGACATGATCTAAAACTAACTTGTGCACACACTCACAGACATACAGACACACACACACTGAGATTCCATCAACCAATTCCAGCCAAGCTGATTAAAATTGACCAGATTGGCTATCGCACTGTGTATGGGCTACATCAATCAAGTCAGGTGAACCAAATTGATTATTCTGGTTGGTCGACCTGCTTCAAATTTTTGTTTGCTTGGCTATATGATTGCTGTGTGTGTCCTAGACAGATCAAACCATAATGATCATGCATGGGGCTGTGAAGTCATGCCATAAGGACCTGATTGTACAGCCTCACACACACACACATAAACAATAATAACCAGCAAACTGATAGCGCAGTGATCAGATTGCTTGTCTGCTCCAACACAGATCACACTGTGAATGGGCACCTAAAGACTGTACTAACACACACGTGCACACATGCATAAATATCGATAACCAATACTAATACACACACACGCACGTATAGACCAGGTTATGCAAACACACACATTAATTCTCACACACTACCATGGGCCAAGATTCTATTCCACTTGAATAGAAGTTTGGCTGGCAAAAATGTGGGGAAAAAGGCTTTTATCTGAACATTTTTCCTACTTCTGCTTCACATTCCAGCCAGTATGTATGCTCAATTTTCCAATTATTATGATTGCATACAAAAAGACATAAAATAGCAATGCAATGGACATTCAGCTATTACATACAAGTAAAATGGCCTTTGCATGGTTGCTTTGATTAGCCATATAGGTCTTCCCAGACTTGGCTGCACTGGGCTGCCAAACCTGTGAAAAAGGACTATGCAGCCTACAAGGGACTCACCCCACAGTCCATGCACCCTCACCAAACTTGTATAAATCCCCACAGCCCTCCAGTGCAAGGGAGCTTACACCATTTTAACCTGTCTGGCATTGGAAGTGTTAACTAGATAAAAATCACACTACCCCATGAGCCTCCTTTAGTCTAACCCGGCATGACCAATCAATGGGAGCCCTGGAAAAGACAGAGAAAATGTAAGGAAATATTTAAAGACTCAAAAACAGATTTTTTTAGCGATGCACAAACTGCTGGGTGTTTAAGTGTATATAATCAGAGTTCATTTTGATGAAAATAAAATTAATATAAGGTGGAAACCCCATATTAATAAAAAAAGAACTGGAAGGGGCCCCCAGGACCCCTTTCACCCATCCCGCTTCTCCATGGTTTGTGTATATTTAAAATATATACACAGATCCAGAAGTGTCTGTGAATCCCTGGTATTCAGTCATTCACCGAAAGAATTTTAAAAATAACAGAGCTGTAAAACCCCACCACCACACTTGCTGCTAAAAATAAATAAAAACCTTAAAAAATGAACCTCTAATTCAACCAGGGTGCCACCACCAGGCCACTCGGAAAAAAAAAAGGTTTACTTTTGAACAGTTGGTGGGAATAGTTGGAGGGTCTCATGTTGCCAGAGACCCACGCATTCTGACTCCCCAGCCTTGTTCCAATGCAATGGTAGAGGCTGAACAACAATCCCCCCCAGCCTAGTCCCTTTACACTGTTAGCCATAGAACTCATGTTGATTCAGACACATACCCCCCCACACACACACACACACCACCACCCCTCCGAGAATTCTTGGCCATAGTAGGAAACAGGCAAAGATTTTGTGGGTAATTTCTTGAGATTATTGAAAAGACATAAAATTGATGGGGTTGCTATGTGCATGCAAGAAAAAGAGAACAATTGCTGATTTTCCTTCATAATCCCCACAGGACGAACTGGAACATCACCGATCCCAAGAAGCAGGACTGGAGGAGGGTTTACTTTCTCTCTCTCTCTCTTTTTTTATTTTTTTTTAATCTGGCAGTGGAATTTTAGGGCTGTTTATTTTGCTATCCTTTTAAAATATTTCTTGCTGTCCTGCTGTTCCTCTCTTGCTTGGAAGTCTGGAAGGCACATATGCTGTGGTGTATAGAGATAAGTGAGGCAAGCACATAAATCCAGCGTATACACAGTAATGTACCTTAATGTTGCTGAGCGCTACATCAGGCTCTCTCTCCACTTCTCTGCATGCTCTACCCTGTCATTCCACAGACAGAGGAGTAGAAAGAGAGCCTGGTGCAGCGCTCAGCAACAGTGAGATACATTACTGTGTGTATGATGGATTGACGTGCTTGCCTCGCTTATCTCACACCACGACGTATGCACCTTCCAACTTCCAAACAAGAGAGGGACAGCAGGACAGCAAGAGAGGGAAATAGGTGAAAGAGGGATCTTATCAGTACATTAAAGTAAGGCTAATTAGTTGGTCCTGGAGCTATCGGGCTGCCAAGCGATGTTTAATGTGGTGACATGAGAATGTCACAGTTTCATGCATGGCAAGATTCTCATGTCACCCTTTTGATCATGGTGACATGGTTAGTTCTCCTTTCAGTTGCACTCTCTTTTGCGTGCAGCATTTTAAAAGTGAACCATTTTTTTTATTCCTTAAAGTGGATAATGTTGAGAATCAGGACAATGTGCACACCGTTGGGCCTTGGACATCAAGGTGCCTTATAGTTTTGTTTTCAACATAAACAAAGTGGACAAGCAGGGAGTGAAAGGTTTTTTGTTTGTTTTTAATTAATATGGGGTCTTCAGACCCCATATTTATTTAGTTTTCACCTTCACACACTTGAAATATGATACAGGGTAACTGAACCAATATTATTTTTCATTCATTAACCCC
This sequence comes from Rhinophrynus dorsalis, assembly GCA_037306005.1. Taxonomy (NCBI): domain Eukaryota; kingdom Metazoa; phylum Chordata; class Amphibia; order Anura; family Rhinophrynidae; genus Rhinophrynus; species Rhinophrynus dorsalis. The sequence continues at coordinate 162,442,168 of CM074718.1, forward strand.
TCCATTACCAGGGCAAATAATTAAAGCCACCTTGACAATAGCTGGGTTAATATCGTTTGTGGATGGTGGGGTTGGGGGTGTTTTTGTTTTTAACTTATGATTGTTAGCCCTTCAGCTATCATTGTTATCCCCTCAGCTAGATCATTAGATCCTGTAATGGAGTGGATAATCATGGGTGGTGGGTAATTTTGGGAGGGTGCTCCGATACATGGTGGATCAGGCAGTGGCCTGAGTGGGGGTACTGCCCCCCCAGTTTCCCCCTACCTGATTCAGCCCAAATAAAGAGTCTGATCTTGAGCCACTTTCCTTGGACTTCCCCTAGCTTTCTTCTGGGGTCTTTTTGTAGCATTTTTTGGTACTCCAAAAGGGCTCCAATGAGGTGTTTGACTTTGTAATACAAAAAATGCAGTTTGTCATTCCAATTCTGACCCTTGGTCAGACTGTGATTGCAGAATTGAACAAGTGTCAATAACTGGTGATTTGCAGCACAGACATTTAGCAGATGTTTCTGATTTGTAGTGGAATCTCTGCCTTAGATTGTACTTATGCACACACACTCGCATATCTCTAATTGTACCCATACAACCTTATATAACTGTACTAACTTACATACACTTTTCTATTACTGTTCTAACTCAGATACACAGAAAAAAGCAGAATATCAAAGAATAAAACCGCATCCCTTTGCCTCAGGCACATATACTGCATAGCGGTATGTCTCTGCAAGCTCTTTTTAAATTGATTCACAGAAATCTCACAAATCTCATCTTACAGATACAATTATAAAAGAATTTTGGAAATCTTTCTTTCATCACATTCTGTATACATGTGTTATTAATCATTTTATTCGTTCAAAAAGAGAACAGAGTGATGAACAATTTCTGTATTAACCCTTTTGTGCCAGAGGTCTGTCTAATATACTGTAAAGCAAGGCATTTGACACCACACTACAACTCAAAAGATTAACTCAAAACTATATGTAGAGGAACACAGCAAAAGAGACCTTCATTTTAATATAATTATTTACCTTTTGAGACTGCTTCTGAGACTTCTTTATCAGCCAAGTGGTTAAGGAAATATTTTACACCTACACTCTACATGTACGGATATACAGTAATTATGAATTTATTATTATGCACGAAAGGCAGGGAGCAAGGAGGAAAAAAAATGTGTCTGTCCAATTTATTAATTGCTAAGTTCTATAGCAGGACCTACGTATTAAGCTGAATTGTGTTGAATTGAAAAGGCAGTTGATACAAAATGTAAAACTATATAAGCACTTACTAGCGGAATTCCGAAAAATGTCAATTTTCTCACAATTATTGGCAATGTATTTTATTAAAATGTCATGAAATTCTAGGTAGGCATTATTTGCAATATTATTCAGTACCCACAAATGAATACATCCATTTTAAATTCAGGGTTTGTTGGGAAAAAACAATATATCACCTGTTGGTAGTTCATGGAAAAGTAAAAGATGTACATGTAGCTTTTAATGCCAGTGGCTGCACTTCAGAGTATGATCTCTGTTATACACAGTGGTGAGAAGTCTCCTCCAGCAAGCCCCTTACTCCTGCCCAATGGCATGCAAAGGAGAATGACATAAAATCACATAATTTCCTCTATTTCTTTAACCCCTTAAGGACCGGGAAAATCTGAGGTCGTTTTCCCTTAAGGACCGGAGCAATTCTGACCTTTTTGACTATGTCTTTGTTCAACAGTGTTTTTCCTCTTAGGCTTTTATTCCACCCCCATAAATTATATACTGCTTTCATTTGATACCCTATTTATATGGATAACCCACCATTCACTTAATTAAAATTAAAAAAAAGGTAAAAAAAATGTAAAGAAAACACCATTTTTGATTTTTCTCTTGGGATCAATTGGCCACAAAGGGTTAAATTTTTATGACGATTGCATGAAAGGTATGACCGGTCAGTCATACCTACAAAATGTGCAGTTTAAAGTGGCCACTGTTCCCCCTGGGTGAAAATCCCCATGTCCCTTTTTCCCACCCTATTTTGACACTTTTTTGTCCCTGGCATTTGGTGGTGTATATAAGTGTATTACATGGCTCCACAACAATCACACTTGCAATATTGTTTAATTATATATATTTTTTTAAAATAAAAATGCTTTTGTAAAAAAAAAAAGTGTGTTGTGTTTAAAAAAAAAAAAAAAAAAGTGTAAAATTGCAGGCCAAAAATTGACCTGCATTTAGCCAGCCTCCTGCACCAGCAGTGAAGGGGTTAATACCCCCAACTGCTGTATTTTTTTTAACCACTAGGTGTCTCCCGTCTACTTCTGTCTCCCTTACTTTGAGAGCAAGGGAGACAGAGGCAGACGAGACAGGCACAGACAGCATGCTTTGCATGCTGCCTCTGTCTGTCACTATGCTGGTACATGTGATCGCTGATACGGCGATCGCATGAACCGGAAGAAGGGCTGAGACTGAATGCCCCGGTCTCGGAGCGCTCAGTCTCAGCCTGGATTTAATGATAGCAGCGTGCACGGAGGCACGCTGCTATCATTTAAGCCATGACGGTCCTGGACCGTCATGGGTCGTTAAGGGTATAACAACCCATGACGGTGCAGGACCGTCATGGGTCCTTAAGGGGTTAAAATATTGTGTGAAACAAGGAGTAGAGGAAAGAAACATTCCAAAATGCCCATAGACCGAATCATTGTCCTCCCTTTGGCACAAGCAGTGTTAATAGGAGGCATTTTGGCATATATAACTTAGTAAATTGGTGATAACTAAAATTGAAACAAAACAATTCCAGTGGCTGATTTAGATCGAAATTGTGTTTTGTACATTTGCCACATGATTAATTAATGGTTAACTGCAACAAAAGTGTAAAAGCAAAAGAATTCCAGGAGAAATGTTATCAGTCATGGATACAGTGCCATGGTCACGGACATCCAAATTCATAGAGTCACCAGTGTACCCAGATGAATTTTCCTGGAATAAAAAAAAAACAGAACAGCGTGCCATTAGTCATCACCTACAACCCCCCAGCTTGAAGTACTAGGCAAAAGTTCAAAAGAGCTCCAAACAATACTACATACTGATCACAGATTAAAAACAATATTCCCAAAACCTCCTCTCCTATGAACAACCCCAAACTGAAACAACAGAAAATGGTACTTCTCCCTGTCTACAAGAGACATATAGACCTGTGCATGCATATGTACCACAGATAACGTGCTCATAACACACTTCCACAAAAACCAAAACATCAAGGGCAAAGTCTCCTTAGGATTATTTAATGCTGCCTACCTCATCAGTCAGGTGTATGATATATTCCAACACCGGATTATATATAGTTAAGACAAACTGTAAGGAAACTGAGGAATTCTAATAGGTCCAGTGTGAACAAGAACTCTTTTCTTGTTTACACTGGACCTATTAGAATTCCTCAGAAATCAGAAATCCCAGTGGGTCAACGTTTTTGCAAAACTGGTCACAGCATTAAAGATCTCAGAGTGTCTGTCTTAATGGGAAATTTTAAGACACTGAGGGACAGAATGACCTGGGAGTATAAATTGATGGACAAGTTTAAAACTTTGAACTGTGGCCTGAACAGTGACAAGGAATTTATGTCACATTATTCCACACAATAAACATATTTTGGATCCTTTGGGTGCCAGAGGGGTATGCAATGCATTTCATGTGATGAGCTGCACACCCCTCTGATGCTCAGAGGGTTAACCCATACAGTCCATACATTTAGCCATATTTTGCTGCAGTCACACTAAATTTACTGGAGCTATTCACACATCAAAAAGGGAAATAAGTATTTTACCACTAGGCTAGCTGCAGACTGTAGTCTGGGGAGTGGTTTACACAGACAATGGTGATAAGAGATTCATTTCCAGTGGAATTTAAATGTAAAAAGTATTTGCATGAATGTATAACCTGTCATGTATTTTGTATTCAGCCTTCATTGTAAATATGCCTGAAAAAGACACCTACGTTGTCTTGAAAGCTTGTATTCTAAAGCTACTCAGCCAATAAAGGTATCACTTTTACACTATCAGTGTCCTGCATAATCTTATTACATTTTTTTATACATTTCACCCTTTGAGTGTCTGAGAGGTACTCAGTTCACTGCATTGCAATGTGATGGATACCCCTCTGGCATTCAAAGTGAAGGTTTGTTTAAAAAAGCAAAGAACTGATTTATTTTCTATCCTTAAAGCGGAACTACCACATGACATACACTTTAGCTTAAATAACTCCTCATCTGGTGACTAGCTGCTTAATAGCGCTAGTCGCCAGAATTATTACATTGTTAAATAGATTTATCCTTTCTTCGCCGGCTGACAGGCAGGATGGATCGCTGACATCTTGCCATAGTGACGTCCGCACACCTGCGCTGTCAGTCCCTTCCAGCCCCAAACAGCTCCTAGCAACTCCTTCTAGAGCCGGCTGGGACTGACAGCGCAGGCGCGCGGATGTCACTATGGCAAGATGTCTGCGGTCCGTCCTGTCTGTCAGCCGGGGAAGAAAGGGGAAATCTATCTAACAATGTAATAATTCTGGCAACTAGCACTACTAAGCAGCTAGTCGTCAGATGAGGAGTTATTTAAGCTAAAGTGTATGTCAGGAGGTAGTTCCGCTTTAACATGATAATGTGTTTATCTCAGTTTTTCCCTGGAAGGCACTGCCCCTTTAAACACTCTACCTTTGTTGAACTACAATTCCCATTATTTTCAGGATATGAAGTGTCATCTGTCTTTGACTGGGTTGTAGGATAGGTGGAGTCTGTCATTCTGGTGGCCTAGGTTGCTCTTAGGTCTACATAATTATGTGCTTCCTTTAATCAATCTGTTTACTTTCTTTTTTGCTATGGCTATATTAATGAACAATTAGCAGCTCGTTACTATGCCAGTTTCACACTAACACATTTAATGGATTTAAGTATCAAGTCTTTGATAGGATGCACTGTAACTTTAAGTGATTGCTGTGTATTCATGTGAATGACATACAGCAGTTTTATTACAGTTAATATTTACATTGGGATCATAGATTCTGTCAGCATATTTTACTATCTGACCTAACACACATAGGGCATAATGTTCATCTATGTTTTTATAGCTTAATCTTTATTCTAATACCTCAGCCAGTTTGGTGTAGAGTATTGTAAAAGGTATGAGGGGCCGTTAGGGACATAATTCAGCTTTGCTTATACATTGCTCTAATGACTGAACCCATTATCTTATAGAGTGAGAAGTGTGTATCATATAATGAAATGCATATATCATATACTGCAATACATATACTTTATAGTGAAATCCATATGTAATATCATGAACTACATATACTATATACTGAAATACATATCATATACTGAAATACATATGTAATATACTGAAATTGATACATTATATACTGAAATTGATAGTAGATGCTGAAATTATTGTCATATAATTAAATATATATATTACATAGTGAAAAGTATATAGTATATAATGAAATCCATATATCATATACTGAAATGCATATGCTACATACTGAAATTCATATGTTATATAGTGAAATCCAAATGTCATATACTGAAATACATATATCATATACTGAAATACATGTTACATACTGAAATTGATATCATATACTGAAAACTATATCATATATTGCAATCCATATATTATATATTGAAATCTATAGTCTATATACTAAAATCCATATATCATATACTGAAATGCATATGTTATATACCGAAATCCATATGATATATAGTGAAAAACATATATCATATACTGAAATTCATGTCATATAATGAGATCAATATATCATATAATAAAATCCATATATCATATACTGAAATGCATATGCTATATACTGAAATCCATATGATATATAGTGAAAAACATATATCATATACTGAAATTCATGTCATATAATGAGATCAATATATCATATACTAAAATACATATTTCATATACTGAAATACATATGCTTTATACTGAATTCCATATGTTTTATACTGAAATGTGTAAAGTGTATAATCCATATGCTATATACTGAATTTTGTTGGAGTGAAAAACACATTTTCATATAGTGAAATTAGTCATCAGTCACATGATCCTGATCTTTCCCTGACCCTGGCCCCTGGATTCTGTTTCCTGTGTCTCATTCTACAGTCGCAGGCAAGAGAAGCAGACCTATCTGATACAATAGGTGAGTTCATTCAGGACTATCCATGATATGGTACTTTTATTTGTTAACCCTTTGAGTGCCAGAGGGTTATGGAGTTCAGTGCATTCCATAGCCCTCTGGCACTCAAAGGATTAATCCTACAAAGAGTTCCTACAAGTGAATCATTTTGGAATGGAATTTGTGTTTTAGAATATTTATCTAATGCATCTCTATGTCTTATTTTTACTGAAGATCAGTCACATGTCTGTGTCTATTCTGATGCTGGCCCCCTGACTGTTTACTTAGACTCATTCTACTGCAAGCAAGGGTAGTAGACCTCATTCAGCAGGTGAGTTCATTTAGGCCTGTGCAATATTTCCAACTTGTTTTATTAGCAAATGCTAGTACTATCAAATAGTTCCTACAAGTGGATCATTTGGAATGGAACTTGTGTTTTAGACTATTTTGTCTAATGCATCTCAATGTCTTACTTTTGGTTGAAGAAAACTCTCTCGTGGGTATGTATATTCCTGATTGTTTTCGCTAGTTTTTTAACTTAAAATTGTATACAGATTATGTTTGCCCTGTTCAGAAAAGAAATCCCTGCCAAGATTTTAGCAGGTCTTTGCAACAAAGCTGCATTGCTCTTCAGGTTTACTGGAGCTTGAATGTGTATAAGCTTGGATGGAATGTCCCATATAGAGCAGCCATAGAGTGGCACAATGTTACCCAAGAAAACATGATATGCCTGGAGAAGAGACCATAACCCTTTGGGTGCCAGAGGGGTATGCAATGCAGTGCTTTGCAATGTATTGTGTACCTCTCTGGCACTCAAAGGGTTAATGGTCTTGAATACTTGCACTCTAATAGTACTCTAATAAAGGTATCACACTGACTTTACTAGTTCCTTATACAACATTCACAACACTAGTGTTTAGGCACGTGTGATTTTTCTTTTTTTTAACCCCTACTTTTACACTCAGTCCACTGATAAAAAGGTTATTATTGGAATGTATTATTTATTGCTAACTGTCCCTAATGCATTTTGACTACAACAGACACAGCATTAGGAAGCCTACAAAACCTCCAAGTATATGTGACACCTTCTTAAAATGTGAAATGAAGATGGGATGTTGAGAGAGCACTATACGTAGGAAAGGGATGGAGAAACATATGTCCAAACATTTGAAATTAGCAGCGTGGGACTGCATTGCCCATCTGTTTTTTAAGCAATGCTTAAGCCTTTGAGTGGCAGAGAGGTACAGAACACATTGCAATCCATGTGTACCCCTGTGGCACTCAAAGGGTTAATGTGAGGCTCAGTGACACAGGAGTGTGTATATAATGTGTATTAATGTACACAGTATGTAAATTAATATACATCATATATACGTGTGTGTGTGTACAGTGTTTAGATCAATATACATTGTATATATAGTCCTATGTCAGTCAGCCTCACATTAACCGTTTGAATGCCAGAGGGGTACACAATGCTTTGCAATGCATTACATCCACTTGTGCCATTGAAAGGGTTAAGCATTGGTTACAAAATAAACAAACAAGAAGACAGGTAATGTTGTCCCAAACTGCTAGTACACTATAGTGCATTTATGAAGTCATCCTTTGCAAGGAGATGCACACATCCCTAGGCCTAGTAATCGCCCTCCCTCTGTGAAGCAAATTAATTCCCCACCAATATGCATTTTCATGCTCCTACCTACCCATCCATTCTCAGCCGTCCATCCACTCTTGTACTCATCCATTATCACACTCCTACCTACCCATACAATGTGTGTTGTTATCTTTCTACTCACTCTTGCAGCCATAATTTCTCACCCTCCAACCCACCCATCCACACCCTTGCTTGCACCTATTCATTGTCACTCTAAATCCTACCCACCCGTGTGTTCTCCATTTTCCATTCTTTCTCCCATCCATTAGCTGTTGTCACCATCCCAGCCACACTTGCATTGAATGGCTCCTTCCTCTTGTCTTCCCTATACCTCAAAAGCCAGCACCTGCCTCACTCGCAGTCAGTGTGAGTGGAGGCTGGGCAAATTTTGGCATGTAATACTGTGTGCTTTATAAAATAAATGTTCACATCATAGGACCAAATTCCAACAGACTTCGCTTACCGTTACCGAGGAACACACAAATGGTAGCTGCAGAGGTATGGGGACGTGGGGAGCTGTGAATTGACAAAGTCCATTGGGATCTCTTAATATCCACATAGGGGGGCGTTTATAAAACATAGGGGGTAAGAAGGTGAAAGCATGATGTTGGCTGGGGAGGGTGGTAGGGGAGAAACACAAAATATCAGATGGGAAGGGTGGTAGGGGACAAAGGGGAGATGGGAAAAAATGAGGAATATATGGTAGTGGTTGCTTTAACCCTTTCAGTGGCAGAAGGGTAGGCAATGCTTTGCAAAAGCAAGGCATTGCATATTGCTTAGCCATTGAAAGGGTTAAGCAGCTCTGTTATAATGTGTGTGCTGCAGTGTGTAGACACACTTCTCAAGTCAGCTCCTGCTTTGGACCCAACGACACAGGCAAACCAAATACATTGTAGAGGAATTGTCATGTTTAGTAGGCAGATTCCTCAATCTTCCCTCTCGGTGCAGTGTGAATGAAAGTTGTGTGTCAGCGTCAAAGGTGGGAGGGACAAAAGCAAACAATGAAAGTGAAGTTGGAGGTGTAAAACAAAAAAGCCTAGGAATGGGGAAGAGGCGAAAAAGGGAGGATGTAAGAAAATAGGGCAGCGTATGAATATGAAGCGTATGATACGTTGGGGCACAGATGCAATTTTCTCTAGTGCAGAACAAAAATAAATAAACCACAAATATTATAAAAGCAAAAATAAAATGTCTATGGAGTGAATAGATCATTAGTAATAGATGGAGATAGCATGGATGAAATGAATGAATGATGATGGTAACGATAATGTCTCAGTCACTATCAATGGACACCCACTCCTGCTGCCTGCGCTGCTGTTCCAAAAGTGATTCTTCTAATCACCAGCCAGGAAAACTAGTAGACAAGAGGGGAGAATAGTGCATAAGGCAGACAAGTAGATGTATGTATCTCAGTGTAGCATTTTATTAAACACCATAATGATAAAAACGTACAATAAATGCACTCACATTTTCCCCATCTAGGGGAGATGCATATCAGGGTCCTTACCCACTATTAGCCACTGCGTACTTGCGATTCCTGAAGATGAGTCAATCTGTATTTCTTTCCAAAGGTACAGGAAAGATGTCCTTAATCCATCTGATATTCTCACTGCCAACAGATGATCTTTAGTCCTGGGACCAATATGGCCGTATCAACATTCAAGCTAGACACGTGGTCCAAGCAGCAAGCCTGTTAGTTAGCTCAATCAATATCAGGCTCGAGTAAACCCGCAGGGGGCATGGGGAGGGACTCAGCTGAATTCAGAGATCACCCAATGTGTGTTCACGGTTGGTATGCTTAAACCTCATTTTTGGCCAAAAATGTAGGCACTAATGCCTCAAATTTATTCACAGTATTATAATATATGCCTAATACAGGGCACACTATTTACAATTAGACTGGAGGAGTGCAGGTTTGCTGTCTGTTCTTTGTTTGCAATTATTCCACAGTGACCATGCAGATTTATACATGGTTCTGGTACCTGGTGACCATGATTCTGCCAGAGGAAACTGAGCTGACTCCGAAAAATCCAGGGATTATTGTAACACCACTGACACCAACCAAGCCACCAACTGAAGACTTCCATCCTTAATCAATTTGTGCCGCAAACCTGCCAGATCCATCAGAAGTTGAGATAAAGTCTGAATTACACAAGGGTAATCCAATGACAACTGCAGAAGTGCTGGAAACTAAGGCTGACTTGGCCATAACGGTGTGATCAAAACCACCATTGCCAACTGTCTCCTGATCTGCAGAATAGTCCTCTGAATTAATGCAAATGTAGGAAACCCATAACTCCTCCCTTGACTCCAGATCTGAAGAAACGCGTCCATCGCTAACGCCTCTGTATCCATTCTCCAACTGTCCCCGAACAGTTTTGGTGAACCAGGGTTCTGAGTTTGTTAGTGTGATAGATACAGATGTTGGTGCACAGGAAGTTGCTGGTGCTTTACATACAGATGTTGGTGAGGTAGATGATGGTGCGGTAGATAGAGTTGTTGTTGGTGATAAATGTAATGTTCTTCGTGTAATGTGTACTAATGCTCGCAGCTTAGGCAACAAGCTCAGCGAGCTAATATCAATAGTTTGTAGAGATGACTTGGACTTGATTGTAATAACAGAGACATGGTTCAGGGACTGTAATGACTGGGAAATAGCCATTCCGGGATACACGTTGTATAGGAAAGATAGGGCTGAGAGAAGAGGGGGTGGGGTAGCCATTTATGTTAAAGATAGCATAAAATCCACAGCGATCCAGAATTCATGTAAAGAGTTGGAGACTCTCTGGATCTGTCTGCAGAATAAAAAGGGATCAGTTACAAGAATAGGTGCAGTCTACAGGCCTCCGGGGCAATCTGAAGAGCAAGACAACATGCTAGTGGACGAGATTACCCAAATGGCAGTAAAGGGAGATATAGTAGTTATGGGAGACTTCAACATGCCTGATGTTGATTGGAATATCCCTTGTGCATCCACATGTAGAAGTAGGAGCATCGTAGAAGCCCTGACGGGGATGTCCCTAAAACAGCTGGTGAAGGCGCCAACTAGAGGGGACAATATCCTAGACTTAGTATTCACAAATGGAGACCTGGTATCTGAGGTGAAGGTGGGAGAAAATCTAGGTTCCAGTGACCACCAATGTTTGTGGTTCGGAATCCAGACTGACTACGAGAAATCCCATTCTGCAACCAAAGTATTGGACTTTAGGAAGACGAAGTTTGAGGATATGGGAGAATATGTAAAGAAAGAATTAAAAGGGTGGGATAAAACACCGAGAGTGAGTACTCAGTGGAAGACACTCAAAGAAGTCCTCTTAAAGGCAACAAGATTACATGTTAGACAAATTAGCAAGAGGAAAAGAAAGAGAAATCCACTATGGTTTACTAGAGAGGTAAGAGCTATAGTGAAAGATAAAAAGTCTGCCTATAAGAGATATAAAGAGACTGGAAGTGAAGCGGACAGAGAAGGGTATAAAACTATACAGAAGAAGACTAAACAGATGATAAATGCTGCTAAAGCCTCAAAAGAGGAAGAAATGGCCAAATCTGTTAAGAAGGGGAATAAAACCTTCTTCAGATATATCAGTGACAGGAAGAAGAAAAACTGCGGGATTACAAATATTAACAACGGAAAAAATCAGTTTATAGAAGAGGAAAAGGCGGTCGCTGACCATCTGAATAACTACTTCTGCTCAGTTTTTTCAGACGGCGGCCCTCATAATCAGAAAATGGCTGAACACAGCATTGCCTCTAGTTGTATAATTTTAGCCCCAGTGTTTTCAGAGGCCGATGTTCTAGAGGAACTTGTCCGGCTAAAGTCAAATAAAGCAATGGGTCCGGATGGAATCCACCCTAGAGTTCTTAAAGAACTCCGATCTGTCATAGTTGGCCCCCTGACTAATCTGTATAACCAGTCCCTTCTTACGGGAGAAGTTCCTGATGATTGGAGAATGGCCAATGTTGTACCCATTCACAAGAAGGGTAGTAAAGAAGAAGCTAGTAACTACAGGCCAGTCAGCCTGACATCTGTAGTGGTAAAAATGATGGAGACTCTTCTAAAGAAGAAGATAATTGACCATCTAACAAAAAACAACCTGATGGACCCAAACCAGCATGGCTTCACTGAGGGCCGATCCTGTCAGACTAATCTCATTGATTTCTTTGACTATGTAACTAAAGTGCTGGATGAAGGTGGTGCTGTGGATATCGCCTACCTGGATTTCAGTAAAGCTTTCGATACAGTTCCCCATAAAGAGCTGATAGATAAATTATCAAGAATTGGACTTAACCCCTGGATAGTTCAGTGGATCTGCAGTTGGCTGAAGGACAGAAACCAGAGGGTTGTTGTTAATGGAGTGTATTCTGAGCAGAGACTGGTTACAAGTGGAGTGCCACAAGGATCTGTTCTGGGCCCTGTTCTGTTCAACATGTTTGTAAGTGACATAAGGGAAGGCTTGGCAGGGAAGGTTTGCTTGTTTGCTGATGACACAAAAGTGTGTAATAGGGTTGATGTTCCAGGAGGTGTCTGTAATATGGAGAATGATTTGGCACTATTAGATAAGTGGTCAAAACAATGGAAACTTCAGTTCAATGTTTCCAAATGTAAAATAATGCACTTGGGGAAAAGAAACCCTCAATCTGACTATCGTATTGGCAGTTCTGTGGTAGCAAAGACTTCAGAAGAGAAGGATTTGGGGGTGGTCATCTCTGACAGCCTCAAGATGAGTAACCAATGCAACCAGGCGGTGGGGAAAGCAAATCGTATGCTTGGCTGCATAGCTAGAGGTATAACAAGCAGGAAGAGGGAGATTGTGATCCCTCTGTATAGAGCTCTAGTGAGACCACATCTGGAATACTGTGTACAGTTCTGGAGGCCTCATCTGCAAAGGGATATAACTAAAATTGAGCGGGTTCAAAGAAGAGCTACAAAAATGGTGGAAGGTCTAAAGCATAGAACTTATCAAGAACGACTCAGAGATCTAAATATGTATAGTCTGGAGGAAAGAAGAGAAAGGGGGGACATGATTGAAACCTTTAAATATGTTAAAGGACTGAACAAGGTTCAGGAGGGAAGTGTGATTAATAAGAATCTGAATACAAGAACAAGGGGGCACAATCTGAGGATAGTTGGAGGAAAAATCAAGAAAAACATTAGAAAATATTATTTCACTGAAAGAGTAGTAGAAACTTGGAACAAACTTCCAGCAGAGGTGGTTGATAAATCCACAGTAACACAGTTTAAACATGCCTGGGATAAACATGTATCTATCCTAAGATAACAATAAAGGAATACTAAAGGGCAGACTAGATGGACCAGGTGGTCTTTTTCTGCCGTCAATCTTCTATGTTTCTATGTTTCTATGTTTCTAAAATTTGTCCACCTGATAATTCAAATGGGAAGTGAAAAGATCCTCTTCCGATGGGCCCACAGATCAAAAATGCGTGAAAAAATACCCCTGTCTTGCATCCAGTTGCTGCGGTCTGAAAGGTAACGCAAATTCCAATCTGCCACCGTGTTGGACACACCTGGTAGATACTCTGCCTGAAGCATGATATTCCGATCGAGGCAAAAATAACAAAACTCCTTTCCCAAGTCTGCTAACTTCTTGGACTTGGTGATTTATGTATCTTACCGCTGAAATGTTGTCCATCGTGAGCAGAACACAACAATTGTAGATTATGCTAGCTTTAGTGTACTCATAATCTTAATTTTAATAATGACAGGAGGCGAGTATTTTGCATTTCTTTCTTTACTGAAATCTCCATAGCAGCACAGTAACCAATCAGAGAAACAGAAACCAAAAGCATAAATAGCCTGGTACATCTAACTACTTCCTCTTTCGCAGTATAAACAACAAGCAAACAGAAACTAAACAGGAACAAGATAACATTCAGATTCTGTCAACCAACAGTAACAGCATTCGCTCTTCATTCATCAGGTCTCCAGACGGTCCTTGGGAGAAGGTCACACTGAAAAACATGGAAACTCCGTGAAAGAACACAGAAACAGACCGTCTCCACACATAAGAATAAACATTACAGAACAATATAAAACATTAATAATCACTTAATAAACACAAGAACAACATAACCAACATGTAGCATCAGATAACCCCCCCCAGAACAGTACTTACATACTGACCTCCTATAAAGAACATGGGAGGGAAGGGAGGGAAAATACTCGCCTCCTGTCATTATTAAAATTAAGATTATGAGTACACTAAAGCTAGCATAATCTACAATTTTACTACATGACAGGAGGCTTTGTATTTTGCATTTTTAACGCTAAGAAACCAAAAAATTTGACGCATAAACCTGCGGCCGAAAATAGAAGAGCCGGAAAGTGTGCTCCCTAGACCAATCAGCCGAACGCAAAATATCAGCAACCGATGCCCCGGCCAAGACCGCACCGGACGCAGACGCCCCTCTAACGGAATGAGCCCCAAAAGCAGGGTCAACGCCCGCCAAAGATAAAACCCAACGAATCCACCTAGCCAAGGTGATAGACGAAACGGGTTTGTGAGGTTTCACATAAGAAATTAAGAGTTGCCCCGTAGGGGCTGAACGTAAGGAAGCAGTAACCTGAACGTAGCGAAGTAAAACTTCCACCACACAAAGTTGAGAGACATCCCTAAAAAAAGGATAAAAAACAGAAACAGAGTCTGACTTAGTACGACGGGATATAGAAAAAGAAACCCCGTCCGGAAGAACTGAAAATCCGTCCACGTCAAAAGCCCGAACATCCGAAACTCGGCGGAAAGAGACCATACATAGCAGGACGGTAAGTTTAGCAGACAGCTGTCTAAGCGTCAAAGAATCATTCGAAGGCCAATTCTTTAAGAAATGCAGAACCACCTCCACACCCCAAAAACTGGAGTACTTAGGAACCGGAGGTCTAGACAACTTGATCCCTCGTAACAACCGACAGAGCAAAGGATCACGGCCCACCGGAAAGCCTGAAACTGGAACATGCGCGGCCGAAATAGCCGAACGAATAACATTCATAGAACGAAAAGACTGACCAGAAGAAAACCGAAAAGATAAGTAGTTGAGGATGGCCGTCACAGGTGCAGTAAAGGGATCATAATCCCTCTCCAGACACCAGCTAGACCAGGCCCTCCAGGTGGACAAATAAGATCTTCTCGTACCAGGGGCCCAGGAGTCCCACAAAAGATCCCTGGCCTCCTGTAATAAGCCATCGACTGACCAGGCACCCCTGAAATCGCCCAGGCCACCAACCGAAGCCGACCCTGAAGGATGAGAGGATGAGACTCGTCTCGAGGATTCAACAGGAGGCGAGGCGACACAGGGAGGAGAAGAAGATCTTCCACCGATAAGGTCCGGGTACCACGGCTGACTCGGCCACAACGGAGTGACCAGAAGAATACTTACCTCCTGTACTCGCACCTGGTGTAGAACCCGTGCCAGCATAGCGAATGGAGGAAACGCATATGCTCCCTGTTGTGGCCACGTCTGCAAGAACGCGTCTACCGCCACACAATCTGGGTCCGGAAGCCAACTGAAGAACGCCAGAAGCTGACGATTGGTCCTGGAAGCAAAAAGATCTACATGGAAAGGACCTCTGAGGAGACACAGCTGCTGGAACACTGCCTCGTCCAGTTTCCAGTCGCTGGTGTCTCTCCAATGACGAGAGAACCAATCTGCTGTCAGGTTGGATACTCCCGGAAGATACTCCGCCACTAGAGAAATGTTGCGCCTGAAGCAAAACCTGTAAAAGTCTTTCGTTGCCTCCGTCAGGTACCGAGATATGGCTCCTTCCAACCTGTTTATGTATTGGACTGCGGATAGATTGTCCATACACAGCAGAATGCAACAGTCTGACTCGTCTCTGGCAAAACAGCGAACCGCAAAGGACCCCGCTATGAATTCTAGGCAATTGATATGAAGGCCCACTTCTGCTTCCGACCAAGGGCCTCCCGTGGCCCGCTCTGCGCAATGGGCGCCCCAGCCCCACAGACTGGCGTCCGACTCCACAATGAAATCTGGGGATGGACCAAAGACCGCTCGGCCATTCCAGGCCTGCATATGCAGAAGCCACCATCGAAGTTCGGACCGAACCTCCGGAGGCAACTCCACCAAATGATTGTAAGATCTCCCCAACCGAAGATGGTATGCATTGAAACGTTGCATCGCCCGATAATGCAGCGGTCCCGGAAAGATAGCCTGGATTGAAGATGAGAGAAGACCTACGATGCGAGCTAACCAACGCAGAGGAACCTGCCGCATACGAAGTATGCGACGGATCTCCTTGCGTATAGCCGCAACCTTCGTCAAAGGCAGGCGTAGCAGGCAACGAACCGAATCGATTTCGAAACCCAGAAACTGGACGACCTGCGAAGGTTCTAGCGCCGACTTCTCGACGTTGATAACAAATCCCAAGGATTCCAGGAAGCTCACCACGAAGCGCGTCTGAGATCGAATCCTCGATACATTGTTGCAAAACAGCAAAAGATCGTCGAGGTAAATCAAGCAACGAATGCCGAGAGACCGAAAACGCGAAACCACTGGCTTCAGCAGTTTGGTGAAACACCAGAAACATAGAAACATAGAAGATTGACGGCAGAAAAAGACCACCTGGTCCATCTAGTCTGCCCTTTAGTATTCCTTTATTGTTATCTTAGGATAGATACATGTTTATCCCAGGCATGTTTAAACTGTGTTACTGTGGATTTATCAACCACCTCTGCTGGAAGTTTGTTCCAAGTTTCTACTACTCTTTCAGTGAAATAATATTTTCTAATGTTTTTCTTGATTTTTCCTCCAACTATCCTCAGATTGTGCCCCCTTGTTCTTGTATTCAGATTCTTATTAATCACACTTCCCTCCTGAACCTTGTTCAGTCCTTTAACATATTTAAAGGTTTCAATCATGTCCCCCCTTTCTCTTCTTTCCTCCAGACTATACATATTTAGATCTCTGAGTCGTTCTTGATAAGTTCTATGCTTTAGACCTTCCACCATTTTTGTAGCTCTTCTTTGAACCCGCTCAATTTTAGTTATATCCCTTTGCAGATGAGGCCTCCAGAACTGTACACAGTATTCCAGATGTGGTCTCACTAGAGCTCTATACAGAGGGATCACAATCTCCCTCTTCCTGCTTGTTATACCTCTAGCTATGCAGCCAAGCATACGATTTGCTTTCCCCACCGCCTGGTTGCATTGGTTACTCATCTTGAGGCTGTCAGAGATGACCACCCCCAAATCCTTCTCTTCTGAAGTCTTTGCTACCACAGAACTGCCAATACGATAGTCAGATTGAGGGTTTCTTTTCCCCAAGTGCATTATTTTACATTTGGAAACATTGAACTGAAGTTTCCATTGTTTTGACCACTTATCTAATAGTGCCAAACCATTCTCCACCAAGGAGCAGAGCTGAGGCCAAACGGAAGACAAGTGAACTGGCATGGACGACCCTTCCAATGGAAGTGAAGGTACTGACGACAAGACTGAGCAATCGGCACCGACAGGTAAGCATCTTTCAAGTCCAGACGGGAAAACCAATCTCCTGGAAGTAAAAGGTCTCGCAAAAGATGGATACCTTCCATCTGGAAGTGGCGATAAACCACAAATCCGTTGAGAGACATGAGGTTGACGACCGGGCGATAGTCTCCGGTCTTTTTGCGAACCAAGAAGATATTGCTGAAAAACCCGGTCTCGTCTGGCGCGAACTGAACTGCGCCTTTGGAAAACAGAGAGACAATCTCGGCGTCTATCAACTCCTGGTCCCTCGCCGAATAAATCGCAGGTGGTGGCGGATACCTTTGGACCGGAGGAGACTGGAACTCTATCACATAGCCTTGAACACACTGAAGGACCCACGCGTCTGAAGAGAGGTCCTGCCAAGCCTGAAAATGAGAAGCAATTTTTCCTGCAGTAAAAGGCATGGGAGTGCGAACACTTAACAGTGGCAGTCCTACCTGTTGTAAACTTGGCACGCCCTCTGCCCCTGGCAGGCCTGGACTTGTCCGCTCCTCTGGAGAAACTGGTATTCCGGAACGGAGTGGAGGGGAAAAATCCGTGCGATGAAGGCATGGTGCGGGGGCCAGAGGTCTAGAATCTGCTGGTGGCACGGCCCCGCTGCCGACCAGCTCTCCCAAAAACACCCCTGGACGGTGTGGGGCAAAACACCTGGCGCATAGAGGATGGAGCCTTGTTGAGCGTGGTGAAGAGGTTGACATGCCGTTTAAGTTCTGCTATAAAAGGCTCACCAAATAACAGGCCGTTGGCAGAAGGACCAAGCTCTTTAGCCCCTAGGTCAGCCAACTTAGGATCGATTCTGAGTAAAGCCGCTTTCCTCCGTTCCAATGAAATAGCTGCGTTGGCATTGCCCAGCAAGCAGACAGCCTGCGGAGCCCACTCCCGGATAGCCTCTGCATCCAAAGCACAAAATCTTGGCAAGGGGGCTCAACACATCCAACATCTTGTCCTGAGCGGACTTCAAACCTTTTTCAATACCCTTCCGCGGGTCGCGTCCAGAACGAGCCATGAAAGTGAGGACTGTCTGATCGAACTCCGGCGTGACGGCCACCTTGTCTGGCAGTACTGGTCGAGGACATTCCGCACGCAGTCGACCTCGAACCTCCTGGTCCAAGGACTGACGTAACCAAAAATGGACAAAACGAGCCAGATGGTCCGGCATGCACCACTCCGAAGACCTGGGATGGCGAATGGTCCGAGGATCAAAAAGAGGCATTCCTCTTGCGTCATAGAAAGCATCACCCGGGAGAGAGTCCTCCTTGGAATCGGAAGGAGGAAAAGCCCCGATGGCCTCTCTAACGTAAATGGCAGATTCCCCAGGATCGGCATCCCAACAGTCGTCCCCAGAGCCGGAAGCACACCACTCGTCAACCACCTCCAGGGGTTTAGCAGAAGGAGCATCCTCGTCTGAAGATCATGGGGACAAAGGAATGGCAGGCATAGAATCCTCACGCCTAGGCCGTTTCAACGGAGTCTTCCCTTTGCCAGTGTAACTCAAAGAATCAGGAACCAACCGTTTTCCAACAACCTGGCCTTCAGAGGACCCGATGGAAACAGAGGGAGTTGCTCCCCTGGATGATAAAGCCGGGCCAGGATCCTGAGCGAGAACCCTGGAGAGCACATTCTCCACGGAAGCCACCACAGCAGCATCGATAAGAGCCTTGAAGTCAGGTGTAGAATCACTCATGATGAAATGGCTATGAACCCCTCGTAGGTAACAATCTAAAGGGAGACAGAAAAAACACTGTCAGGAAGCGAGACGCAACCCCAGAACAGGAGGGGAGAGTCCCAACAAGGTACAACCAGGGGCTCACCCGGGCTAAAAGGAATGGCGTAATCTAGCCAAAACTGATATATGAACGGGGGCTCACCCCGGCAACAAGTAGCAACGTAAAACCACTGCTTTCCTGACAAAGAAATTTTTTTTTTTTTTTTTTTTTGTCAAGCAGCTGGACAAATGTTCCAAACTCCAGCAAAGCCTACAGAAACCCCACTAGGGGAACACCCATGCAAGGCATGGCACCATGACTACATAATAGTAGTAAATGCACAGGGGGCTCACCCCAAGTAAGAGTGGGGCTCACCCACAATAGCCAGAGGCATGCAACAATAGGAGGCTGCAGAATATGTAAGGGGGCTCACCCCAGTTGTACCACGGGGGCTCACCCCGCTAAGCAACAGTAGCAAACAGGAGAAATAACGGCTAGCAACCAGAGGCCAACCAGCCGCCTTAAGAGAAAAACCACCGCAAGGAAGGAAACCCCCAAGAATAGGGCAGGAAGACGCAGAAGCCAGTCCCAACCTAAAACAGTAATAGGCCAAAGCCCCCGAAGGAATTTACAGAGGAGGATTCCCCTCCATGGCCAGAGCAGCCCAGCCACGGAGCGGAGCCCTCAACAAAGATGGCCGCCAAGGTAGTCAGGGGAAACCACATATAAACAAGTATACTTTACTTAAAGCATTAGGTACATTGAAGGGAAAACAAGAACATGTACAAGGCTAGAGTGCAAACAGGTCTAAGTAAAAAGAGAGCAAGACATTTATTCAGTAGCTAATAGGATTAAGGTAAAGTAAAACACATTCCTAAAAGAGCCCATATAAAGAGACACAGTTTAGGAAACTAAAACAGTAAAACAGTAACAATTTAAACTGTCCCATAACCCAAACACCCCCAAAATCAAGTAAGGGAGAAAAATCAGACACTCTGACCTGTGCAGCTTGTTGGAGCAGCAAGAAAGAGGAAGTAGTTAGATGTACCAGGCTATTTATGCTTTTGGTTTCTGTTTCTCTGATTGGTTACTGTGCTGCTATGGAGATTTCAGTAAAGAAAGAAATGCAAAATACAAAGCCTCCTGTCATGTAGTAAAATTCACCTTGTCCTTCACTAAATTCCTGTAACGGTTTGTTTGACACACAGACACAGTAGGTTTGGATAAAACACAGCTTTATTAAACAATTAGGAATACAATAACCCTCTCAGGTCCTGTAATATATTCTCGATATAGTACAGCCACAAGACAGGTTACATATATATGAGCCCACACAGGTCCAGTATAGAGTACATAACACATTATACTGACACAGGTCAGGCATATCTTGAAAGAGTCCCAGTGTATCGGTACTGCATGGGTTAATAGCAGTCAGCGAGTGTAAACAGTCCCATGTGTGCTAAGGCCTGTTAAGAAGCTCACC
This sequence comes from Rhinophrynus dorsalis, assembly GCA_037306005.1. Classification (NCBI taxonomy): domain Eukaryota; kingdom Metazoa; phylum Chordata; class Amphibia; order Anura; family Rhinophrynidae; genus Rhinophrynus; species Rhinophrynus dorsalis. The sequence goes on from CM074718.1 coordinate 162,462,671, forward strand.
TAGGATAGAGAGCTTAAATACGAGTAACACCCAAGAATTAGTATAGCAGGTAATAGTGAACTGCCTTAGCAGTAACGGAGGCTGAGCAACTTGAGCACTGCCAGAGCAGTAATGGAGACTAGGCCATGTGAACACTGCCGGAGCAGTAACGGAGACTGAGTGACGTGGACACTGCCGTAGCAGTAACTGAGACCAGGCAACTAGAGCACTGCCGTAGCAGTAATGGAGACCAAGCCCTTGGATACTGATGTGGCATAAACGGAGACTGCGCAACATAGGTACTGTCGTGGCAATAACGGACTCTGAGCCACAGGGACACTGCCGTAGCAGTAACGGAGACTAGGCCACTTGCACTCTGCCGTAGCAGTAACGGAGACTAAGCGACTGGAGACTTGTAACGGTTATTCAGACCAGAGGTAAAAAATAAAACACAGTTTTATTTAGAAGAAATGAGGAACACGGCCCCCTAAGGGCAGAAATAGGTAATTACATGTAACTGAAGGCAATATGGTAATATAGCAGACACAGTATGGATAAAGAGCAATGTATATAAGCAATGGAACAGAGTAAAGCTAGGGTTAAGTCCAATGAAAATAATCAGTCTCTGATGTGGTGTGTAAGACAACACCCAGTAGTCCTCAAGGACTGGTGATAAGCAAGACCAACACTGGTGCTTGAGCTAAATAATGCCAGAGCCAAGGGCACTCTGCCGTGAGCTGAATGGGACCGTAGCCACGGCATTCTGCGGTACTGAAAGGGTTACTGACACTGCATGAGCTGAATGGAACCTGAGCCAGTAGCACCCCTTGGTGCGTCAACAGATACCCGTACTGCCAGAGCAGAAAGGGACCAGAGCCAGTAGCACCCCGTGGTGTGTAAACGGATACCCCAACACTGCTAGAGCCGAGTAAGACCAGAGCCAGTAGCACCCTTACGGTGCGCCAATGAAGCGTAATGTTGCAAGAGCTAACGGTAGATGGTAATGGAAACCCACTGCTCTGCAAATGTAGCGAATGGCTCGGTAAGGAGAGTGAGAGCTCAGAAAGTGTTAATGGAGAGGCTCAGTATCTGAGGCAACAAGCTCTGCAAGTGAAAACGGACAGGCTCGGTAATGGAGGCAACAAGTTCAGCAAGTGTTAACGGATGGCCCAGAATTGGAGGCAACAAGTACTGCAAGTGTCAGCGGACAGGTTCGGTAACGGAGGCAACAAGCTCAGCTAGTGTTAACGGATGCCCAGTATCTGGGACAGCAAGCACAGCAAATGTTAACGGACAGGCTCGGTAACAGAGGCAACAAGCTCAGCAAGTGGGAGGTCAGCTTTAAGAAGCACAAGTCTGACAGTTCACAATGTCGCCAAGCGACATAGATGAAGCCACACTGGAACCGGAACACAGGAAGCTGGATACAAAGCAGGAAAGTCAGCCAGGCCGGGTCATACATGGAGCAGGAGCGTCAGACAAGCCGGATCAATCACGGAGCAGGAAGTCAGCCAGGCCGGGTCATACACGGAGCAGGAACCAGAAGAATAGTCAGACAAGCCGAATCGGTACACAGGAACACAGCAACGGAAGCACTGGTACTGGAACACCAGGAAAGGGCACCTGACAGGTGCCAGAGGCCCGGTATAAGAAGGCCATACTGGGCGGGCATAACAAGCACTGCCAATAGGAACACACCATCTCAGAGAGTGACAGGCAATCACGGGAACCGTGATAAGACTGCTGTGGCAGTAATGGAGACTGAGCAACTGAGCACTGCCGTGACAGTAACGGAATAGAGCAACTGAGCAACTCGCCCTGAGGAGGCAACCAACCGGGAGCAGATAGTAGGACAAGCCAATAGGAATGTCGCCGGGGCAACACAGAGGCAACCGAGACCAAAACTGCACAGCTGTCACAGAAAGGATCACCGCCCTCAACCAGAGACAGGGCTGGGGCATACGGAGCAGGAACATCAGCCAATCCAAGTCGGTACACGGAGCAGGAACGTCAGCCAAGCCGGGTCAGTACACAGCAGATGAGAAGCAGTCAGGCAGTCTGGGTCGGTTCACAAGCAGGAGACGAGATGCAGAGTCTGGCAGGCTGAGTCGATACACTGAGAGCAAACTGTAATCAGGAACAAGCGCTGGTACTGGAACACTATGAAAGGGCACCGGAGAGGTGCCAGAACCCAGTATTTAAAGGCCATACCGGGCGGGACAAGCACAATATAGCCAATAGGTGTAGAGCAGGAGTGTAGACTGACAGAATGTCGCTGAAAGAGCACAGGTACCGTGACAACTCCTAAGAACTAACGATCCTGCCAAAAGCTACAAGCAGTTTATGTGCAGGTCCAACTCCTGTGGAGACCATTTTCCTCCTGTAGAAATGCCTCCTTATCTTACCTCCCAACCTAACAGGCTGGCTTCGGATTCTATGACTATGTCTGGGACCATACCAAAAATGGCTTTGCCATACCACGTGTTGAAATGTTTTAACCACCATATTAACTCCTCTTATGTGTCTGACGAAAACAACGCCAGATCTGTGTACCTTAGGCCCCTGCAAAGATGCAAAACTTTCAATCTCTGTAATGGTCTGTAATGTAGAGGTCCCGGGAATATTGCCTGAATGGAGACAGACAGTAGGCCCACTATGCGAGCCAACATACTTAAAGAAATTTGATCCTTCAGTAAAACCGCTCTTATCTCTTTGCGAATCGACTTTATCTTGGCCTTTGGAAGACAAAGATTCAAGTTCCGAATCCACCATAAATCCCAAGAACTATATCTTTTTGGTCGGGCTTAACTCTGACTTTTTCCGATTATCAAAAAACCCGAGATCCATCAATAGATTTATGGTCCAATCCGCATGCTTCCTTGGGGTTCCCTGCATCTGTGACATGATCAACATGTCATCCAAATAAATAATCATTCACACACCCCTGCTCCTTAAATAATTTATTATGGGTTTCATAAGCTTCATGAAGCACCACAGAGCTGAGGAGAGTCCAAAAGGAAGACAAACTGCCATTTCTCTCCTTTCCAAAGAAACTGAAGAAATCTCTGAGAGGGGTGACAGTAATCGTGAGGTACGCGTCCTTCAAATCTATCTTTACCATCCAATTGTACAGCAACAACAGGTCCCTCATATAATGGATTCCCTCCATTTTGAAATGTTGATACATTACAAAATCATTGAGATTCTGCAGATTTATCACCAGTCTGAGACCTGATTCTTTCTTCCGAACTAGGAAGATATTGCTTACAAATCCTGTAGACTCCATAGGAATTCTTACTATTGCCCTCAACTGAATAACTGAAGACAGTCAGTCTGAATCTTTGATTGAATGGGACAGTCATAAAACTCTATTACATACCCTTGGCCCATTTGTAACACCCACTGGTCTGACGTAAGTTGAGACCAATGATGGAAAAAACGGGAGAGTCTGTCTTGCACTTTTCCCTGACAAGATGCACCAGAGCAAGCATCCTCCTAAAACACACATATAAACACACTTTTTGTGTAAGCAATGATTAACTCTTTGTAGGTGTATGCAACGCATTGCGTACCCCTCTGGCACCTAAATAGTTAATGTGACGCTGATTGACCCAGGAGTGTATATAACTAGCAGTGTTGGACGGCATTGCCCTTCTGTATTTTTATTTTTTTTTTAAAGCAATGCTTAACCCTTTGATTGCCACAGGGGTACAGAAAGCATTGCAATGCATTTTTTATCCCTCTGGCACTGAAACTCTTAATGTGAGCTGCATGACACAGGACTGTATATATAATGTATATGAATGTACAGTATATATCATGGATATTAATATACACGCAAGTGTATATATAATGTATATTAATGTACACATACCCTCCTGTGTCTACAGTGTTCGTTAATATACATTATATAGACACTCCTGTGTATACAGTGTGTTAATTAATTAAACTTTACATATACAGTTGTGTGTCGCTGAGCTCACATTAACCACTTGAATGCTATAGGGGTACACAATGTATTGCAATGCATTATTAACCTCTCTGAACCTCAAAGGCTTAAGCATTGCTTAAAAAAATAAAGAAACAGACAGGCAACGATGTCCTACACTGTTAATAAAAGATTTTAACCCACCTACAACTCACCTTTGTGAATAGGCTGTTCTTATGGGACATTCCATCCAAGCTTATACACATTCAAGCTCCAGTAAACCTGCAGAGCAAAGCAGCTTCATTGCAAAGACCTGCTAAAATCTAGGAAGGGGTTTATTTTCTGAACAGGGCAAACATGATCTGTATACAATTTTAAGTAAAAAAAAACTAGCGAAAACAATCAGGAATATACATACCCACGAGAGAGTTTTCTTCAACTAAAAGTAAGACATTGATAAAATAGTCTAAAACACAAGTTCCATTCCAAATGATCCACTTGTAGGAACTATTTGATAGTACTAGCATTTGCTAATAAAACAAGTTGGAAATATTGCACAGGCCTAAATGAACTCACCTGCTGAATGAGGCCTACTACCCTTGCTTGCAGTAGAATGTGTCTAAGTAAACAGTCAAGGGGCCAGCATCAGAATAGACTCAGACATGTGACTGATGTTCAGCAAAAATTAAGACACAGAGATGCATTAGATAAATATTCTAAAACACAATTTCAATTCCAAAATGATCCACTTGTAGGAACTCTTTGTAGGATTAACCCTTTGAGTGTCAGAGGACTATGGAATTCATTGCTTTCCACTGCATGCCATAACCCTCTGGCACTCAAATGGTTAACAAATAAAAGTCCCATATCATGGATAGTCCTGAATGAACTCACCTGTTGTATCAGATAGATCTGGTTCTCTTGCCTGCAACTGTAGAATGAGACACAGGAAACAGAATCCAGGGGCCAGGGTAAGGGAAAGATCAGGATCATGTGACTGATGACTAATTTCAGTATATAAAAATGTGTTTTTCACTCCAAAACAAATGTCAATATATGACATATGGTTTTCATGTAGTTTTCAGTATAAAACAAGGATTCAGCATATGGCATATGGATTTCAATATATGATATATGCCTTTCATTATATGACATATGCAATTTAGTATATGATATATTGATCTCTATATGACATGGATTTCAGTATATGATATATGGTTTTCAATATATAACATATGGATTTCAGTATATAGCATATGCATTTCAGTATATGATATATGGATTTTAGCACATAGAATATAGATTTCAATATATACTATATGGATTTCATTATATGACATGGATTTCAGTATATGATACATGCATTTCATTATATGACATATGTATTTTAGTATATGATATATTGATCTCATTATATGACATGGATTTCAGTATATGATATATGATTTTCACTATATACCATATAGATTTCATTATAGGATATATGGATTTCAATATATAGCATATAGATTTCAATATATAATTTATGTATTTCATTATATGACATGGATTTCAGTATATGATATTAATTTCAGTATATAACAGGTATTTCTGTATATGACATATGAATTTCAGTATTTGACATATGGATTTCACTATATAACATATTAATTTCATTATATAACATATGTATTTCAGTATATGATATATGGATTTCATTATATAGCATATAGATTTTAATATATAATATATGGATTTCATTATTTGACAAGGATTTCAGTATATAATATCATTTTCAGCATATAATATATATTTCAGTATATTCCATATGTATTTCAGTATATGACATGTATTTCAGTATATATTATATGTATTTCATTATATTACATATGGATTTCACTATAAAGTATATGTATTTCAGTATATGATATATGCTTTTCATTATATGATACACACTTCTCACTGTATAAGCAACCCTGAATTATGTCCCTAACGGCCCCTCATAAAAAGGCGCAGCAAATTTATAAATACTGATACCAACAAAAAGAAGATAATCATCTACTCGGCTCAAATTTTACCCTATGGACAGAACACAATGCGAGTACTGAAAAAAGGTCAGTTCTGCACTAAGAGCCCTTGCCAGTACAGAGTATGTGTTAATGATTAACTTTTATTAATTTATAATTAAAATGGTAACCAACCAAATGAATCTCCTACTGTTGGAGAACATACAAGTGAAACTAAAAGTGGAACCAATATGCCCCTTTAGTGGACTGTGTTCCACTTTTAATTTCACTCGTATGTTTTGGTGCAATTGTGGTTTTGTTGTTTATATTATAATTGCTTGAATATTACTTAGAAATTGAGTGTAAATTGTATTTAAGTAGCCTATATTCCAGGTCTGTCTCAGTAAGTTTAAACACATTAATCAAACCTAATTTCATTTTCATTGGATATTGCTGTTCATTCATCTCATCTTACCTTACCACTGAATGTTCAGTGATAGAAGAATCAATACAAATTTAATATTCAGTACTAGAAAGATACTGGTTTTATAATGCACCAGCTGTAGAAAGCGGGAAATCGTTCTTTCCTGAAAAGTCTAGCTCCAGATAGAGCATTACCAGTTGAATTCAGAGGAAAACGAAGAACAACATGATGAGGCTGAAAAAAAGACATGTCCATCAACTTCAGCCCATATCATTATCACTCCATTTGATCCAGAGGAGGGCAAAAAACATAGACAATTCATAAAATGTTCTCCTTTTTGCCACTATCAATACATTTCCAGCAAGAACTTTGTCATATTTCACCTATGTTTTCTCTGACTGCAAGATTTCCTGCCACAATATTACTTATTCTGAGAGCTGAAGTGAAGAAATAAATAGCTGAAAGTAAAAGCTGTGAGTCCTACAGCAACATGTACCCTGAAAAAATCCTTAGCAGGCTGATTGCCTTTGTCATTTGCCCACAACACTACCTTCTTGTTTAAGTAACATTAGCACAGCCATCCTTGAAATATAACTGAGGCTTGGGATATTCCAGCAGAGGGCAACGCATTACATCAGTTCTTTAACCCTGTTAAAGCCAGAAAGGACAAAGCAATGCATTAGACACCTCTCTGGCACTCAAAGGGTTAAAGCCCCTATTTTCAACAAAATAAAAGGGCAGCATATCAACCGCCAACATTTTGGCAAGTTTAGTATTCCATAGGGGTACTTTTGCATTATTTTTGTGCAGGTTATGACATCTTTATAAGAACTTAGTAAGTGTGGTATTGCAGTGCATAGTAGAAGAAATGTGTAACTTTATTGCTTTAATGACATGACTTGTGAAGTTGGTGGGGTGATAGTGGTATGTGTAGGCACTCTACTGACAACAAACTCAGAGTCATACTCATCTGCAGCAGAGGCAGAACATTTTGGCACAATGTCTGCCACATCAACAGCGCTTCTATTATGTACCCCAGACTCAGAGTCCCACCCTGTACATTTAGAAGTATTTCTGCTACTGCTAGTTGTGGCACCTCTGAAATGTTGATGGTGTGCCTCCCAATCAGACCTGTGGTTGTGCTTCAGGTGGAAACTAACTGAAGAGGTGCCTAGGTGTGAGATTACTTTCCCTCTGCTCACATGCTTCTTTCACAGACAACAGAAAGCAACATGCTTAGCTTTTGGATCCCAAGTGAAGTATCAGCATACTGTGGACTTTATAGACTGTGGGATTCCTGAGAGGCTACTGCTACTATTACTCCTGGGGATAGATGTTGCTGAAATTGTACTACTACTAGGTGTCACAGGTGCTGCACTTCCAAGAGCAACAGAGGCACTTATGAAAGCTAAGGCTATTGATGCTGATAATCTGTGTTGTTGCTGGTTACTCAACACTATTAGTGTGTGTGGCTAAGTGGGACCTGGACCTGGAAGTGGTGAGGATGCTGATGATGACTGACAGGATGAATGTGTATTTTTGGGCATGTTTGCTTGTCCAGGGTCAGACTTTCCAATTTTTTTCTCAAACAGTTTACAGACACACACAGTGCTCCTTTTCAGAGGTAGAAGATTGAGCATTTGCCTTTCAGGAAACCTTCTGGCTATGTCATCACTCTCAACTTCATCTGTATATGAAGAAGAGGAGGATGCTGGAGGGATATATTCTAGATCTACATCATCAGCCATTAGGTTATCCTCAGCTTCACCTGCCGCTTCTTCCCCACTACTTTTACATTCCTTTAGGCTTTTAGAGGTCTCAAATAATTTCTTTTTACTTTTCCCATTTGAGGGATTTTTACAATGTTTGCTACTACTTTCAGGACAGGTGTTTTTGTGCTTGTTTGTCTCACTGTCAGATTCAGAAGTTGTTTGAGCTGTTACACCTTCTTCTACTATGCCATCAACACAGGAATGTGACTTGTTGTCATCTCTGGTGCTTTTCGATGGTTTAGTAATAGTACTCAAGCTGGTAGGATGGACAAACTACATCTTCCTCAGGAAGAGAGAGATCACCATTATATATTGCACATGCTGCAGCACCCATGGCTGCAGTCAGTATTTGGACTACTGCTTTACTCACATGTCCCTGCACTGCTCCTAATCCTTTCACCCTCCACCTATCCCTTGTGTGTTTGCTGGACATTTCTCAATTACTGTGTGATTTTACTGTAAAGTACGCAATATAACTGATTGTATGTGATGTCTTGCCTTGGATCTCTACAAAATACTCTATCTCGACAAGTATCAGTCTGCCTCAGTCCCAGCACACATCAGGGTCCCTATCTCTATCACTGTGAAAAAAATGCATTCCCTGTTCAACTGCTTCTTTCCCAGACTCCTCTAGGACAGAGAAAACAGCCAGCTCAGGAAGAAACTTGGTTTATCTCTGCCTGTGTGTTACCAGTCAGTCACATAGAATTTTGGGGTATTTGGAGTAATTCTCCTGTGTTCCCTTCTCACACCACTAGCCTTCCCTGGCACAGAGATAACAGCCAGATCAGGGAGGAACTTGTATTACAGTTGCCTGTGTTTACTTGATCACACAAAATGTTGGCGTATTTGGAGTAAACCTCCTTTTCTCCCACCCGCAGACTCCTGTAGGACAGAGATAACAGCCAGATGAGGAAGAAACTAGGATCACCTCTGCCTCTGTGTTCCCAGTCAGTCACACAGAATTTTGGAGTAATTCTCCTTTTGTTCCCTTCTCTCACCCCCATACTCCCATGAAACAGAAATAATAACCAGATCAGGAACACACTTGGATCACAGCTGTCTGTGTCTACTCTGTCACACACAATTTTGAGGTATTTGGGGTAAACCTCCTTTGCTCCCTTCTCACACCCCCTGACTTCCATAGGACAGAGATAACAGACAGATCAGGAAGGAACTTGGAGCATGGCTGTCTGTGCCTTCCTAGTCAGTCAGACAGAATTTTTGGGGTATTTGAGGTCAAACTCCTTTCTCCCTTCCTGTCGCCAGAGTCCCCCAGACTCCCCCAGTACAGAAAACAGATTTCCTGTCTACAAGACTCCCTAAACTACACTTCGACATCACTTTATTAGCCTGTGTTCTCTAGCTCAAAAATATGCTTCTTTCTCTTCCTCTCACAAATGTAGAATGGCATGCTGTGGGAACATGACACCCATTTATATGCCTGCAGGAAGCAAAACTTGCTATATGGTGGGGAGAAATTCTCACTTTCTATTGATTTCAATGCAATGAGCAAGGTGAAAAAGCGAAAAAAAACTGCACTTTTCACAAAATATTTCCTGTTGGCAAAAAATAAAATGTTTCTTCTGTTTCTCTTTTGAGGTGAAAACTTTCACCCATCCCTACTCACAAACTATGCAACCATGTACAAATAGTGTTGTTGCTGGTTTTGTTTTGTTTTTTGGGGGGTTAACCCTTTGAGTCCCAGAGGGGTATTCAATGCATTGCTTTGCGATGGTTTGGATAACCCTCTGGCATTCACAGGGTTAAAGCAAGTCTAAAGTAATATTTATCTCACTGTCATGATGCAGGAAATTTCTTTGTTCCGGTGCTGAGAGCTGTACTCACAGACTAGACAATTACGGGCTGCACATCAGTCATGCTGCACATCAGTATTTATACATTTCTTTAACAATGTGTCAAAGGTTAAGTTGTTATCTTCATACATAGCCTTAGGCAATGAACACAGAGTGGATGTCAAGAACTTATTATTTCATGTTTAACATGGTAGAAACTGAGTCAGTGGCTCAGTACTTTAAAATACTCTAGATTCTAAACCATTTATTCAAAGATGTTTTTATAATTACATATTTTGCTTTCACATATTGAACATTACCAAAGCAACATAATGTTCACATTTGTATAGTATGGCCACCTGTGTCTTATCTATATACTTTAAGCTACTACATGACTTAGGGCAAGATGTTCAGAAAGTGGTGGTAACTGAAATTGCCTGTAATCAGAATAAAAAAGTTCTTACACCATGATCCGTCAATTCTCAGATATGTTTCCGTCATTTTTTGCATCCAATTCCGCCATCTCCATCAAAGGGGAAAAAGCCGTCTTAAAAGTGGGTGTAGTTTAATCTTCCATCATAATGTAAGGTATTTTCAGAAAAAAATATTCAGTTGAATGTAATTTTTTTGTCTGATTAACGTCATTTTTTCCCAGCATAATAAAAAAGGTCTAAACTTGGAGAAGAAAAATTAAAGTACTGAGAAGCAATTTTTCGTTTCAAAGACAAAAAAAAGTCTTTGTTTCTTTGAAAAGTCAAATTTTAAAGACAAAACAATTTGTTTCTTTGAAAATTTTCGTTTCAAAGACAAAATCAAAGACAATTTTTAAGATCAGAATTTTTGACGGCAACGTTCAATGAGATCTTACCGTCATTTTTAATTCTTTAGATGAATTTTCAAACGTGACAGATTTATTTCTGAAAATATGGTCATTCTTTTACCACCAACTCCGACAAGTTTTTCATTATGATGACTTTTTGAATATCTCGCCCTTAAATGATGTATTACACACAAATATATACACATATATGCATGTATATGTATACTAAAATGCATAATGTTATACAAATACCCCTTCATCCTCATGTGTATTTCTATTTCCATATGATTCATTTTGCCTTTACAAATTCTGGTAATACAGAATATGTAAAGTCAGGTTACCTATTCTTTTTATTTTTTTCATCTTCACCTATCTTCTTTTTACACTTTTATGTCCCTGAAAGTGACCTTTCTGGTTCTCAGGTTTCCTGAGAGTATTCTTTTACATAGACCACCAAAGCAAAATGTAATGCAGTTATATAGTCCATGTGCAGCACTGAATGCTCTGTGTTTTGTTTTTTACATTGTTCCTTCTCTACATTGTTTCAATAGACCTGCTTTCATCTTTCCTGATAGAAAGCTGTCTGCAAACAGACTGTACTTGCGCATTGTCAAAAATAGGTGAAGATGAAAAAAATAATAAAAAGTAAAGGCATTTTGACTGTATTTGTACTTGAAGAATGTGATGGTAAGAAAACAGAAGAGCGGTGACTAGTAAAAAGTATATATACAGTAACAGAAAGCTGACGTTCAAATGCACCAAATAAAGTAACTAATGTTGCATAAACACACCCTAGTCTCTGAAAGGAAAAGGGCAGGGAATACAGTGGACCAAATGTGTGGTAAAATATAAGTGTTTACAAAACAATAATAATATAACACATACAATACATATACAAAAATAAAAATAATAAATAATAATTGTAAAATGATGATAATGAATAAAAAGGCTAATGTGGTCTGTAGCAAATATGGAGTAAACGTGATAAACACTGTATGGCCATTGTAAACAGTATAATGATCTCTACAGGCAATTCCTCAAAGTCCATAAGAGTATAATACAATACAATAGTATAAACACACATCCCCCGTGTACAGGCATGAAATACTTCAGTTTACCTGCGGTACTAATACCTCTACAGAAGCTCTTTAAACAGCCTTAGTCCAGAGTGCAATAGAGCTCAATCAGTAGACAAATATAGTGTCCACTCCAACGCGTTTTGTATTTGAGAAATACTTCACCAGAGAGTTGAACTGTCCACTGTATTCCCTGCCCATTGCCTTTCAGAGACTAGGGTTCATTTATGCACCATTAGTTACTTTATTTGCATGATGCCTCTGCTTCTTTGTTTGATTGATTGCCTGTTCTTTCCTTATTGTCGAATAAAGCACTTGAGGGAGGGATCATGTGAGACAGAGATTAGGGTTAACTTAGTTTTATCAAATGTAATCAACAAATTATATCAAATAATTCAGATTTACAGTAGAATGTCACATTACAAAAGTTACGTTTTTGTGTGTGTATGTGTTGATAGGCAGTGGTATTAGGAACGTAATAAACATGAGTTGTGTTTTTTTTTTTTCCAAGAAATGGAAAAGTGCATATAAATATCATGTTTTCTTCTTCCACTTTCTCCTATTTGTAAGAGCTGAAATCTTCGTGTCATGAGCTGAGCCTCCTACCTCACCACTCCTTGCCACATCCATTTTTCTCTCAGACAGCCAAGGTTTAGACAGCTTATATTGCATTATATCCTGCAGCTTCACATTGCTACAGGGTAATTTCACTACTGACCTGAAGGAAGTTATTAATTATTCCATGCCTAGATGATTTTTCAACTAGAACCTTTTCACACAAACTGAAAATATGTTTTGTTGCTTTATACACCATTATTCTGTGTTTTTTTCACCGCAGAAATGCATTATATATTTATGTTTTTAAAAAAATCACATTATAACACCTGAAGTGCTAGAAATAAAGTATATGTTAGAAATGTTAAACTTATAGATGGGTGTGCCCAGGCCACCTTAGTAAATTATGGGAGTAACCCAATGAATTGTGGAAGTGAATGAGTCTGGTCAGATGTATGTAGTTTGGAATGGGAATGGGTAGATTTAAAAAACATCAGTTACACTTTAAATACACAAAAAGACAGCCTCTCTAAGGATATAAATTACTTTAACCCAGGTAAACTGCTCAGATAAAGCAGTGGCACTGGCTCTAAGAAACTCTCATACAATATCTCACCCTAAAACCTTAGAGAGAACAAAAAACAAGTTGTGCCAGCATCCAAACACCCATAAGAATAACACAAAATACACATTTAATGAGAGCTTAAAGATATGCTGACATTTTCATCCCTAATCTCCCTCAAATGGGGCCAAACTCCCTCCCCAACCCACAGCACTTCTCCCCAACCCCTATTACACAACCAAAACTACCACAAATCCCCTTAAACAATCCCTCCCCCACCTATTTCACCCACATCCCACCAAGAACACTTCCCTATGCTAAAGCAACATGCTAATAATACCGTCTATAGGTGGTACCAGCTTCCTGAAAAAATAATCATGTGCTCTCTCATCAAATGCTGGAATAAAGTCTCAAAAGGGCTCCCTACTGCAATGACTCAGTCCAGTAAATAAATTAAGAGCACACATTCAAAGTTATCATAAGACTGTTGCATGAGTGTGTAAAAATCTTGCCAAACAGTTCAATATAAAGGAACAGTTTCAGTTAGCTTACATATTACAGAGGGTACCTATTCCTTCACATTGTCTTAACACAGAAAACATGTACCTCCTCTTGTCTTTTACAGCCTCTTTCAGACCAATTTGCTTGTCTTACAACCCTCTGAGAACACTCGGCCTTAAAAACAAACTAGAACAAATCTTGTGCAAGTTATCTACACCAGAGGAGACAAAGAAACATTCCCATTGATCTAAATGGGGCTTTTAACCCCTTGAATGCTAGAGAGATCTCCAACATATTGCATTGGAGACCTCTCTAGGATTCAAGGGTTTAAAAGCCCTATTTAAATCAATGAGGGTTTTGTGAATGTTTATTTCTCCCATTTGATAGAGTCTATTTGTCCCACAATTGCTCAGGTTTTCTTCTATACATATGGCACACTGTTCTTTATCAGATTATTTCCACACTAGTTTTAAAGCCCATGTACACAGGCTAACACTGGCGGCGCTGCAGTCATGCGCAGTACACACTGCCCACTCCACAGCTGATACGGAGCGGGGTGCTCCGAATTCAGACCATACTACGGTCTGAATTCAGAGTGCCCCACTCCGTATCAGCTGCGGCGCGGGCAGTCAGTACTGCGCATGACAGCAGCGCGCTCAGCAGTCTCTACTGCACATGACGGCTTCTGACAAACATCCTTACCGAATTATAATATAGGATTGTTGCATTTTCCACAGCAGCTCTTCTGATCACATGGCCATATACTGTAGGTCCTAACAGCTATTACATCATATTCAGTTTTTCTTCTTTCACTCAGCAAAGCAGGCTTCACACATTCACAAAGTAGAATGCTGTTTCTGCATGAATTTAGGTGCTTTGCTACAGGTGTTTCTCCCCCAGTGGTACATCACATCATGGGCTTCATCAAGGCAGACAGGAGCTCTACCTCCCTTCCAAACTTAAATAGTCCTAGTACCCAGTGGGAAGAAAATGGTGGAATCAAGTCTAGTTTCCTCTACAGCTTTTAAAGATACATTGTCCTGCCTAAAGATACAAATATATACCAGGCTACACTACAATCACTAATTTCCACCAAAAAAGCATTGCTTATTTCAATGGGGAAGAAGTGGGATATAGCAGGTAGATGGAGGGGAGTGAAAGAAAACAATAAAAAAACTACTCTCATCCCTAAAATAATCTTATAGCAATTAGGTGAGCACTTCAATCAACATAACATATATAAATGGTATCAATATTGTAACTGATTATAAGAAATATATACAAAGTAAAAGGTTATCTATTTTTTTAAAAGACAAAAATTATACATTTAAATAAAAACCCTTTAAATAGGCATTGTTTGTGTCATATATATATTAAAGTTTGATGTTGTACAGAGTTCAATAAACATAAATTGAAATGTATATAATATTCAGTGTTAAACCAGTGTACCTATAAAAATTAAAACAATGTGTGAAAATAACTAAAACGGTTGTGTGCCTCACACTGTAATACTTACACCCCAATGACCAAAGGCATATAACACAATGCGTTGCATACCCCTCTGGCACTCAAAGTGTTAAAGTCTCCGATAATCAGACTCAGAAGATATATAAATGCAAAAAAGAAACACACAACATAGCATGATCTGTGACAAAGTCTCTAAAGTGTGAATATAACACTAAAATTTGTTCACTATGTGCAACAATAGTCCCAAGAATTAGAAATTCTGACTTTCCAAATGAAGCCCGATCTTAAGATCAATTCAAAACCAAATAACAGCTTTGTTTATAAAACCATAAGAAGAAACTTGTAGAGCTACTGTTTGGCATGTTAATAGGTCCCAAATATCACATGACCTACACCCATCTGAATTCCATAATTATTTTTGTATTCCCACAGTTGTTATAGTCATATCAAGGAAAACATCCCTGCAACTCCTACAACAACCATCAATGCCTTTGGTTGATAACAACTATTTATCAATCTATCCATGAGACTGGGCTGATCTACATAGTTTAGCTCACCCCAGAGTAACTTCTTCCTCCTAGTCAATCAATGGGCTTGGAGAAAGGGGTCACAAAAGGGCTTGTAATGTACGACCACTTTCACAAAGCTCATTGATTGGCTTTGAGGAAGAGATCACTCTGATGCACACATGATGCAGTGAATTATTATATTTATATTACTCTTTTTTTTTTTACTTGAGTCTGGAAGAGATAGTCAGAGCATTGCTTAGGCACCCAGGGACATTTACATCCAGGTAAGACCACACCACCAAAAAACCTTAGCCTCCCTTCTTGCATAGTAGAAGTAGTAGAGGTTGCAAGATACCTTTCATGGGCACTTTTAAATTGTATTTCCCTGACAGGGAGAGTTGTGTAAGGGATTCCCAGACATTCCTTGGGAACTTTACAGATTATTATATAGTATTATATATATATTAATTTAATGACACTTAATTACATTTATATCCACCCTGTAGGGAAAGTAGAGGAAGGGGAAGAGGAAGAATATTGCACACCTGTCCATGAAACAGCTTTTGAGTCAAATGTCCAATTACTTTTGGTCCCTTGAAAAAGAGGGGGCTAAATATTAAAGAGCTGTCATTCCTAAACCCTTCCTCCAATTTGGATGTGAATACCCTCAAATTAAAACTGAGAGACTTCAATTTAAGACAATATTCATTATTTAACTGTAACTTGAATTTATTTTGGTAAACAGCGGAAATAACAAAATTTGTGTCAGTGTCCAAATATTGTATGCATTGTATAATCAAGATTAATTGAGATGTTTGTGGCTATTCAAGAATGTAGTCATCTGACCACTTAACTATATAATTCAGAAGCACTTCTGTCTGTCACCGGTGCTACTTTGATGGGTTGTTACAATGTTTGACAGCTTACTTACAGCAGTGTTACTCAAATGAGTCATGAGGATAAACTTATATATAAAATGTATAATGTATACATTTATATATAATGCTATTCTATTGTGTCCTAAGTTTGAGATCTCTTGCATGCTTTAGTGAAATGGCTCTATTAAGAAACAAAGGAATTTCTCTCGTTACAGTGACTTCTCACAGCTTACTGCACATACCCCACTGTTGTCTTCAAGATGCCATCAGAAGTTGCACCTAAACAAAGAACATCTTCATAGTGTGGTTTTCTGATAAGATAATCATTGTATAACTTTGCCTTGATAGTAATAAAATATCACTTCTTTAATCCCTTGGATACAACAGAAGTCTCCTAAGAGATGCTTTGCAATGTATTGTGCATTGTGTGTTACACACCCCTCTTGTTCCAAAGGGGTTAATAGTAAGAATTGGAAATTAACACATTGGATGTACTCTTTTCACTCTAAAATAGAAATATCGCACCATAAACACATACAAATAACCAAAACAAGAAGCATTTTTGGAGAGTAGTTTTATGATGAGAGCATTTAGGAATACTATATGTCACTATACATCTTTGTATCAAGTGCTGCTTAATACAATATGAAACATGTGTGTTAAAGACAATTAAAAGCATTTGTGCCATATGTGTCATGAGTCAAATGAAGGCATGCATCTGATTAGTATTATTATTATTCTTTATTTATATAGTGTCACCTAATTCCACAGCGCAGTACAATAGGGAATAGACATACAGAGGTATTAAATAGTACAAATCAAATGTGGAAAACAGAAGGATCAGAGGGCCCTGCTCGTGAGCGCTTACAGTCTAGAGGTATTATTATTATAATGTATGATGTGAATTAACACAGTTCAACTCCATGAACTAAAAAGTGCACCAAAACCCTGCTTCCTAGAAGGACTCAGTGGGGGAGATGCACCAAGGCGTGATAAGGAGGTGATAAATTGGAGGTGACTTCTCCATCATAATTCCTATGTTATTCTGTGGAGCCAATACATTAAGATATCTCCAACTTTGGAGATCTTAGTGCATAGGATCTATAGAATAACATACAACCTGGAGAAGAGATTTCACTGGATAAGTCATCTCTGCTTTATTACCTGTTTGTCACTACTTAGTGCATAACCTCCAATGTGCTTAGCAACATGATGCATATGTACTGAAATGCTGCACCTGTTTAGATTATAGGAACAAGTATTAGTGAAATAATGGTAACCAACAAATAAAACAGCACAGAGGGCAAGTAACACTTTTTTGTTGTGGGGGGCAGAAACAAATCAAACAACCCTCTGCTGCCCCATTATGTAACATCATAGAGCAGGGGTGAAAAGCCTGCAGGTCTCCAGCTATTGTAGGACTACAATGCCATTTGAAAACTGAGGATGATAGGAATTGTAGTCCAGCAGCTAGCCACAGCTGATACAAAAACAAAATAGAATAGATGAATGGTGCTCAGCCGTCTAGGGTTGAGAGAAGAGATAAGAGATACCCAAAAAACTCAAAACAAACACACAATAAGATAATTATTTAAACACCCTGGTGTAAAAATTAGAATATACCCACAAAATATATATACAAAATAAATGTACCATAGTACATTCAGAAAGAGAAAAATGAATGTGAATAATTTATCAACATAATCTATATTGAAATACCCAATTCTTTTTAATGCCCCCTATACAAATATCTCTATAATGGAAATAACAAATATAAACAGTTTAAGACACAAGACGAATACAATAGACAATACAATATATATTAGGTCCAAAGATACACCACTTCGGCTAATCTCAGCTCAATATACTCGGTAACTTGGAAAATACCACAGAAATTGATCGTCAGTCTGTCAGCCTCAACTTTAAAATATTCTTCGACCACTCTTTAGACTCTCCTCGCGCCGCTCCCCATGTGGGGAGTCTCTACTGAGCGGTTCCGTGAGTTAACTGGTTATCCAGCTCTGACGGGTACTGTTCTTTGTGCTGAGCTGGATGATGCAGATTGTGCACTAAGGGTTTTGGCATTTGTTTCAAGAAAGGAGAGGCAGAGCTGGAAGGATTATTCCAGAGAGAGATATGTATTGATTTTACAGATATCTTGTGAGTGTTATTTTAACCCTTGTGCATAAGAATATTTTATTGAACAATAAAACTCCACTTTTAGATGGTCCTCTTTGAGATTCTTTATTTTACACAGACATTAGCTACAACTGATAGCCCAATCCTAGATTAGCAGGAGCAAAGGCTCAGAGTGGGTCATAAAATTCTTGGGTCCATAGCCATGGTGGCTCACTCCTTTCTGCTTACTATGAAGCAGCACTTAGATTACTGGTTGGGAACTGGAATCATGGGTAAGGATAGCACAGTCTGAACAAGAAGCCTGTTAAAGTAGCTCCCCACCTTTCCTTTGCTTTTCCCATTCAGGGCTAAAGAGTAAACAATGATTACACATTCATATAGATATATATGCCAAAAATATACATTTACATTTTTATAAATAACA
Source organism: Rhinophrynus dorsalis (assembly GCA_037306005.1). NCBI lineage: Eukaryota > Metazoa > Chordata > Amphibia > Anura > Rhinophrynidae > Rhinophrynus > Rhinophrynus dorsalis. Next base: position 162,481,486 of record CM074718.1, read on the forward strand.
AACATTTTGTACCATAGTATCTATGAATCAATCATTTTCATAGGTGATTTGTGGAGTAGCTGACCCATATACCTGCATGTGGGTACATCTTAAAGGGATAGTAATGGTTAATTTTAAGTTGATTTAATATTGTAGACATTAAAAAAAAGATTAACATCGATGTAAGTCTTATCTCTCAAACCTTTATGGTTTGAGAGATATAACTTGCTAAAGTTACCATTTCCTGGTTGTTTTACTCAAGTCTGCCATCTAGCTGACAGCTGCAGATTCCAGTCATTTGACCAGACAGACGCTCTTCAGCAGAGCTGAAATCACGCTATTTAGAAATAAATACTCCATTGGAACGGTCTACAAAGTGTGTTTGCAAGCCAGGCACACTTTTTAGACCGTTCCAAATTAAGTATTTATCTTTAGATATCGTTATATCAGTGCTGCTGAAGAGCCACATCTGGTCAAGCGACCAGAATCTGCTTCTGACAGCTTTACAGCACGTCAAACAGAAAGGGGAGGGACCAGAGAACTTTATTTTCCTATATCTCTCAAACCATAAAGGTTTGAGAGATATGAATCAGTGCAAGTACTCTCTTTTAATTGTATTTACCATATAGTTAATACTTTTTTTCTGACATTACTATTCCTTTAAGCTAGAGGAAAAATAGAAAGCATATAGCTCCCAGATGTGCTGTTGTCCTGTGTACACTTGAGTTGAATGAGTGAGCAAATAGCTTTACAAACTGTTCTCCATAAACAGCAGGAGATTTCTTTACACTGCAGCTGAAAATAAATTAATTCATATGTTATATACCATTCTGTGCTCCGTTTACACACAGTATTTGTCTAGTCAGAAGTGGTTGGTATGAATACAGAAGAAAACTACTAGGCTAAAATGTTAAAATTTGTGATATCTATAACTTAAAACATTACTTAGATTACTACTGAATCAGTGCTACAATTATTAGAAATGAGTAAGTAAATAAATAATACAGTCTTTATCACCTTTATCATATGAAGAATTTCAGGTTTATAGCATTCGATGGTTAAACATGGATTCACTGTTTTATTATTAAGTGAACCCCACAGAAACCCAGCTTCGAAGGGGAGCATGAACGCGCTCCCTGGGGCAGCTGGGAAGTCAAGCGGGACATTCAGTCCTGCAGAACGCAGAAGTGCCCGATTTTGATGGGCTAATATCTGGACTCCTAAGCAATTTTTTTTAAAAATACACACAGCGCCAATCTAAGGTTAACTATTAAAACTGACTACAAAAGTTTGAATGTAGGTGATAGTTCCGCTTTAACAGAGTTCAAACTGGGGCAGAAAAATGAAAAAATGTTTATTTTTGTTTTGGTATCTTTCTGTATATTATTATGTATGGGATACATCATTTTACATGGTCCCAAAAGAAAGCTTTTTCTATCCCGGGATAGAAAAAGCTTTCTTTTGGCACCATGTATAATAATTAAGCCGAACATTTGGACCTTCCTCAGGGCTAATAAAAAGTTACAGGAGTTGCTAATTTACAGGAAATCAAATCACCTTTTACCGCCTCATACCCCAGCTTCAGCATGCAAGGACTGGTGTCCCCAGTGTCGTCACGTGGACCTCACCATCGGGCACAGTCTGGCCAAGTGAACGCCACCTGTAGGAAAGGCAAAAGAAAAATAGAAACATGAGTAAGGGGGAAAATACAAACATAAATTCTTAGAGTAGTCTGTAATAATAGTGATAAAACTCTTCTTAAAAATCCATTGATAATGATGGGGAATAGGTTTTTGGAGAGAGCTTATGACTAGAATGAGATTGATAATGCTATAAGAAAGGCATATGCTTTGGATCAAAATAGTATTTTTAACTCTTTACAGACTAAGAATAGTGATGCTTCTCATTTTTGTATCCAAACCACATATAGGTTGTCATCTGGTATCAAGGAAAGTTTGTAAGAGTCATTTACCTTTATTTTCCGATTCTCAGTCAGCTGCTTAGAGGCGCCCATGGTTGTTGAGTATAAGCACAACATCCCGAGAGGTTTGAAGAGTCAGTGAATTTATTAAGCTCTGGATTTGTCATCACCTTAGATTAAGGCCTACCGAGTGAATTAAGTTCTGAGACCTTACAAAAATAACTCTAGTGGATCAATTGGAAGGGTGCCAAAACTTTTGGATATGTCACATTTTCTGTTTTATCTTTTTTAGTTTGTTAAATAAAATAAATAGTTACTGTACATTACAATTTGCAGAAATATGTCAAGTTCAAGTTTGCTGCAAAGTTGAGTTAAATCTTTTTACCTATTAACCTCTTTTCAACAAAACATTTCATTTGGCCAGTGGTGCTCAAACTTTTGTATGCAACTATTCCAATGCCTGGGAGCATCAGTTTCAATGTATAGCCTAGACAGATGGATAAGAAGAGTAGGGTGGGAAGGTGGTCACCATACCAGAGAACCCAAAGGACACTCTGCCTAGAACTCAAACAACCTGTTAGGGGACATTAGGAGAAATCCTCATATAAGATACTATTAAATCCTGGCGATAAATCAGATAAAAATATAAAAATCTACTATTTTCCATTGGATCCCTTCCTGTGTAGGATAACTCCAACTGGGGATGCTTCAAGAAGCTTTAAAATTATGACAACAATTTGGACTCTCCACCATTAGAGATATTTATGATTTTTCATGGAACTTTGTATATTCCTTAGATGAAAACATAATAATTAGTGATGAGCGAGCGTGCTCGGCCGATGCTCGGATCGGCTCGAGCATCGCTCTGCTCGGCACATGGCGGTACTCGTCGAGTACCGCCATGTGCTCGCCCGACATGTTCGGGTGGCGGGGATCTGTGCCGGAAGAGGCACAGATCCGAAGAAGCTCCGCTGGACCACCAGGGACTGGAGGTACGGGGGCATTGCGGAGATGAAGGGGGCATTGCGGAGATGAAGGGGGACATTGTGGAAGAGGGGCATAGACTCTATGCCCCTCTTCCACAATGTCCCCCTTCATCTCCGCTATGCCCGTCTTCCACAATGTGCCCCTTCATCTCCGCTATGCCCCTCTTCCACAATGTGCCCCTTCATCTCCGCTATGCCCCTCTTCCACAATGTCCCCCTTCATCTCCTCTATGGCATAGAGGAGATGAAGGGGGACATTGTGGAAGAGGGGCATAGCGGAGATGAAGGGGCACATTGTGGAAGAGGGGCATAGCGGAGATGAAGGGGCACATTGTGGAAGAGGGGCATAGCGGAGCTGAAGGGGGACATTGCGGAGCTGAAGGGGGCATTCTGAGATGAAGGGGGCATAGCGGAGATGAAGGGGGCATTGACCAGGCACCCTCCCCTCATCAGAGCAGGGGGTGCCTGGTGTTGCCCCATTCATTCCAATGGGGCTCGGGTGCTCGGCCGAGCACTCGAGCCTCAGGGGGTGCTCGGTCAGAGCACCCGAGCACCCGAGCATCGTGGTGCTCGCTCAACACTAATAATAATATCTGTCAGAATTGTTTCATTTTCTTTCAGGTTGAAATACATAAATTCATAATTGAAAATAAATCCAAATGTTCTTGAAAGAAACACCCTGGATGATTTTGTAACAAAAGAAGTCCGAAAATGTAGTTTTAATCAGTTACATAATTATTTACCAAGCCATGTGCAAGCAAAATCTGGTTTCCAAGCTTTTATAAATGGATGAACTCCTTTGGTTTGAATAAGTATTATGCTTGTATAGTGAAAAGTACATCTCCAGACTAATAGTTTCTGCCAATCTTAGGGTGATGCATTATAAATTCATACATAGGGATTTTCTTACCACCCTCAGCTGTTATATCATATAGATACTGACATCCCTAAGTGCATGTAATATACCAAGTACTAACTAATCATTTGTTTTTAGAGGACCAGTAAACACTGAAATTATTACTAGGGGTCATTAGAGTTTTCTGACCAGATAAATAAGTGTGTTTATAGGGGCATTATTAGAAGTTGTTCTTTTCTGAAACAAAAAATCCTCTGTTAGTAATTGTAATTTCTAATTTATTTTTTAATTAAAATATTTAAAATGTTGACCCAAAAATAATACATTTCCAAACAATGATTTGAGTGCTATAGGAGCATCCAGTGCATTGCTTCCCAATGCGTTGGACACCCCTCTGGCATTCAACGGTTAATATTCAACAACTAGATTGAATGGTACTACAAAAAACCAACAGGAGAGGGCTGGCAACTTGTGGCCTGGGGGGGGGATAAAATCAAGTGGCCAATTTCTAAAATAATTCCAGTCCACTCTCCCACTCCACACCCTTTTGTTAATTTTAAAATTGCCATTAATATTGTTAAGTAAGTCAAGTTATATTTCATAGTTTACAACTGAAATTGGGCTACATTAGTGATACTACAGAGCTGTTAGCCTTACGTTATTCACAAATGTTACCAGTTGTTAAGTTGAATCTTTTTACCTGGCACAGGCCAACGATTCCATAATTTTAACCCTAATGTGGTTTCAACTCTTTGAGTTCCAGAAAGGTATTCAATGAATTGCGATGCAATGCATTGGATTCCTCTCTGCCACTCAGTGGGTTAAAGGCCTGATCATTGCTTTACATACAGTGTTCATCTTGAACATACACATATTGGCCAAATGCAAGAAGACTATTTCTGACTAGATCCAATGTATTTCTTCCTCAGATGAGGCATGGAGACATACTTTGACCAAACTACTGTGGCAATCATCACTCTATCAGGTTTATCTGCACTTTACATCACAAGAGTTGTCAATCAGATAAAACCCCACCCTTTCTTGTCTACTTCAGCATCTTTGCTCATTGCTTATTCCTTTCAGAACACATTCTCCTTGCAGCATTAGCATTGTCTCTTAGTTATAATGCTCTATTTTCCGTGTTGTCTAAGGTTGCCTTGTTCCACTTAAATTGCTGAGAAATTGCAGACAATGAATCTTAAATTGTATTAACTGGTAGATTTATGTTGTACTAGGTAACAGAGATAACACTCGATTACCCTGCTAAACATTATGTTTCAAATAGTGTCTGAAGTAATGTAGTGTACACTATGAAATTCCAAGGGCCTTCTCTAACTAGTGTCACTTTTCACATCTGCTTCAGAACAAGCCATGAAGAGAGATGAAGCATAGGTGTTAACCCTCTGAGTGCCAGAGGAGTACACAAAGCATTGCTTAGCAAAGAATTGTGCACCCCTCTGGCACTCCAAAGGTTAAGTCAAGCTGCAGATAATGGGTGTACACATAGAAGTGCAAATGAATTGGTCACCATTAATAGTTTATAACGTATCAATTAGAAAGCAATAGAAACAATGATGTTCTACCCAGTAAGGGTTCTCTTTATCAAACAGTATCAAAAATGCTGATTCCTACTATTATTTGTCATGATCATTCAAAAGATCATTCATAAATACCTTATAGCCTTACTAGACATGAGAAACACAAAGCAATGAGTGGAAATAGGACTTTCCATGCAAAAAATCTTTCTTACACCTGTACTTATGCATAGAAATAACTGTACATGTTGGTGTATTTTTGCGGCCCGTTGTGAGAGCAGTGTAGAGTAAGTATATTAGCTGGGTGGGAAAGTGGGACACAGATTTTAAAAGCTGAGCATAGAGTGTGAGGACAACTATCATCCTTTTGGCATAGGCCTGTATTTTTTGTTGTACTATTTCATCTAGGAGGAGAATGTAATAAGAGAAACACTGACTGTACAAAGATTGCATGAGTGGTGCTCTGCCTTGATTACATATTTATTAGTCTTGATCCGACATATTCCCAAAAATCCTTCAGAACAATCTTGAGGCAGCCAGGTATGGAAAGATATGTATTAATGCAGCGGAATACGAAATAGAAGTAAAAAGGTTTCATGAGAAATTTAAAAGATAATCTATGGTGTATTGCTATTCTAACAACTGACTATTTTTAGTGCATCAAGCATTTCAGCTGATGCACTTTCTCAATATAGAAATATATGGAAGTTTATCTCACAAATGGTGATATTAGATCTCATCTAGAAGAATCCATAAGCTAAAGCATGTGAAAATGCACCAGCCTTAAAGTGGCGTAAAATACGAGCAGTAAAATAGTGAACTTATATGTGAAAATCCATGTACTGGCAAGAGCACTTTCTTGACATTCTTAACATTAGCTTCTGTTATAATTAGTGCTAAAGTTAAAAATAGAAAGTTAATTGGCATATTTTGGTATATCAAGTCAGAGCTGTCCAAAACTGAGGAGCAATTCTGGAGCAAATGAACTGCACCTTGGGGCAAATAAAAATTTTCATTGAGTTAAAAGGAGCTTTAAAGAAACGCCAACAAATGAAATAGATTGATATGGGTCTATAAATCACATACTTATGTCTATCATATATTTAAAAAAATAAATTTTTACATGCCTAAAATATAATGTTAAACTTGGTTTTTAATGTATGTTTAATGTTACCTGTTTAGAGAGCATTTATTTGATGTTTTATGTATTGTTCATTATTGCAGTTTAAACTATTGGTTTTTTTTTACATTAATAGTTCCCTCAAGTGGTCAGAGTCCAATTAGTTATTGTGTTTACTTCTCTAGGACACGAGTCACTGACAAACAGTTCTCTTTAGAATGTAATAGAATCTACTGTGTTGTTGTCAGTTAGAACTTTCAGGAAGTATGGGCTCGATCCAAATGTTGGAATAAAGAAATGTCGGTAGGGCAAAATGGATACCGACCGACAAAATAAAATGTCTTGGTCGGTAATCAAATGTCCTACCAGCATTAAGCACAATGGACGTTAGGACACAAAACTGGTGTTGTGTCCAAACCTCCATTTTGTGCTTTAATTTCCCAAAACGCCGCTAAATAACTGCAGTTTTGGGAACTTAAAAGGAAAAAAAACTAACGATCGGTGCCTGACATACTGTCAAGCACCCATCGTTAAATAATCTGTGTTACACTTGTTACTCTGTCATCCACTGTCTGTCTTCTTCTATCTCCATTCTTTCTTCTATCTTCACTTGTCTCTTATGTCTTCTTCCTGCTCTCACAGCCATTGGCTGGGATATGCTTACGCATCTCCCAGCCAATCAGTTTAAAGCACAGACACTCAAATCTGATTGGCTGGGAGGTGCATAAGCATATCCCAGCCAATGGCTGTGAGAGAATTAGAAGTAAGGCTGCCCTCAGACTGGAGTGGGCATCGGCCCGTGGACAGGAAGAGGAGGGACTGTGGAGCATTATTCTGTCTCCACCGCAGACTCAGTGGCCTCACACAGAGGTGGAGACAGCGACAAATCTATGCTAAGTATCATTTTGAACATTTTACTTATGGCAATACAAATTGCTTGGGATAAATGTAAAACATTTAATATACATGGAGGCATTTGTATTTTAAGTGGCACACTACTACATAATTTAACCATTTGGGGCCCAGAGAGGTACGCAATGCTTTGCAATGCGTTGCGTACCTCTCTGGCACTCAAAGGGTTAAACTATGTATTAACGTTCCAGATATGTATGCTTTTAACTTAAACTTTTTTTTGTTTTACAGCAAGAAGATAGAAGAAAGAAGACACAAGGGGAGAAAGAAGAGAAGAAAGAAGGACAGAAGATAAGAAAGAAGGAAAGAAGATGACCAGGAAGCTGAGGGCTCCACTGGACATCAGGATTAATGGTAAGTGTTACTTGTTTTTTAACTTAGTCAGGTTAACCCTATGAATGCCGGTGGGGTAATTATACCCCACTGGCACTCATAGGGTTAATTCTACTAACATCTGACACATTTTTCATCCTTCGGATATACTGATATGGGGCTTAGAGCCCCAAATCAATACATCCACTGAGGACCTCTTAACTTTAACACACAACATTTCTTTTTTTGCCGGTATTATTTCACAGCACAGACATTTGAATAGCTTACTGTGCTAGAAAAAATGCCGTCAGCAGAAAAAACAGTCGTCTCCAACATTTGGATCGAGGCCTAAACGTGTTATAAATTAACTTCCTGATTATTCAAACTTTTATACATTTTGAATAAAACAACTGCCAGCAGTAGAAGTGTCATTGTTTTACTTATCAGTAAAATCTCTATAACATATAGGTTTTTATATAAAAAAGTGTACTGCTCTTTTCAGTGCCCACTGCTTTATGTTATCTTATCTCAGCCAAATCACAGATAATACTGGATGATCAATGTGAGCCATAGAGAAGGCAGGAAGGGCTGCTCCATTAGAACACATATAAGATTAGATATTATACCTCAGAAAACAAGTAGAATTTTTACAGATGAAGTACAGTATAAGTAAAAGTATACATTCCCAGTTCATTTTGAGGTGTTAACCCTTTGAATGTCAGATGGGTATACAACACATTGCTTTGCAATGCGTTGCATACTCCTAAAGTACTCAAAGGCTTAATGCCATTTAAACACTTTGAATGCTGGAGAGACCTTTAACCTGTTGCTTTACAATTCACTAGAGACCTCTCCAGCATTTAAGGGGTAAAAAACCCCATTTAAATCAACTGTGATTTCTACATTTTTCCTATAATACCCCATGATCGTTCCTCATTTTTTGTGTATATGGCCCTGAATCTGAAATTCAACAAATCAACTGCACTGCAATGTATTTTGAAGAACTGTAGCATTTCTCGGTCAAATCAACTGAACCATAGGTGACACTGACAACTAATAATTTCCATTGAAATAAATGGGTCTTTTAATCCCTCAAATGCTGGCAAGGTCTCCAACTAATGCATAATGTATTAGAAACCATTCTAACATTTAAGGGGTTAAAAGCTCCAATTCATTCCTACAGTCTACTCATACATGTTTTTGAGTATTTCATTTCATAGCTGAAAAATACATTGTCTGAATCGTGTCTCTCCACCGCTCTCTTTTTTCTTTTCTGTAATGTGACACGAGTTTTTGTTATAATTTTTCTCCACTGTTGGAGGTCTTTGACTTTGCTGTATGTTCACATTACTACTACTAACAAAAAAAAAGCTCCATTTCAGTCAATGTGGACTTCTATTGGCTTTCTATTGTTCCTGTCTTTCTCCGTCACTCTTAGTCACTGTTTGATTAGTGCATTTAACCCTTGGCATTCCAGAGTGGTACTAAATTTGGTACTCCCCTGGCACTCAAATATTTAACCTTTTGAGTGCCAGAGGGGTACACAATGCATTGCTTTGAAATGCATTGCTTCCCCCTCTGGCGTTCAAAGGGGTTAAGCTCTTGAATGCTACAAATATCTCCATCGCAGTGCAAAGCAAGGTATTAGAGAGGTCTCTGGCAATCAGATGGATTGAATTTGATATATTGTACAGTATCATGCAGTGTATATGGTTCCCTGTGACACAAAATGAAAAACACAATGTAGCAACAGTTTATGGCAGAGCTGTTAATCCCAGGGTCAATGGATCTTTATAGGGAGCATGTTAACCAGCAGTGAATAGACTCAGACATTCTATTCTTAGTAGGGTTCATAGCATAGTGGGAGAGAAAAGAAGTCAGGACATCTAACTGTATGTAAATTGGCACCTATATTACTCAGTGGAATAAAATGTCACCATAGTTCCCCTTTAAGTATTTATAGTGTGTGACATTATGATGTGTTAGCAAGTACTGTGTCTTGTGCATATGATGAAATTATTGTAGTGCTGTATTGTAACTGTGTAGCCTCAGTAGTTTATGTTTTTCCCATGGTCTAATTGCACATTACTGCAGCCATGGTAGCACCTAAACAGTCTCACACACTCACACACACTTTAAAACCTATGATTTCCAAACATGGACACACTCTGTGTTCTATTCACCCATTAAAATATTCGCTATGTTGTTTACAGGCATTACAATGCCCTTTATATGCAAATTGGGACACAAGTGAATTTTCTAACTTGTTTCCTATTAGCTATATACATTAATCTGTGGAAAAACAAAGAAAGAAGGAACTTCTTGTGTAATATCCTCTTAACTATTTAAATTCAGCAAACCATTACCCTTGGACAGCTACTCACTAGATGTAGATTCTGGAAATGTACTTATGTACAGACAAGCTATAGAGCCCAGGGAATTAGAGCTGCTCTCTTAAACAGCATCGGTGATAAGTCTCCTCCAGTCTTCTGGCTGCTCATCCCAATGGACTCCGCCCATGAAGTCAAGTACATGCAGAGAAAAGAAAAAGAACAGGGGAATCAATAGTGCCCTGTCACACTATATTTAAAATCGAGCTAACATTACAATTACACTCACATTTGTGAATGGCTGTGTAATAAACATAAGTATATATACACAGCTAAACCAGAATGCAGAGAAATTCCTACCGTCAGTTTGATATAGATGCAGTCACTTTTCTGTCCAGGAGCAAAAATCTCCAAAAACAGCAAGCTTGATCTTCATACAAAATATTTTAATAATGAATTAAAAACAATTAAAATATACCACTGAGTACTGCTACTCATCACGCAGCTACATGCTGCTTTCTCAGGCTTGTGTTAGTGTGAGCCCTTTGAGTATGAAGGAAATGTATCACTCACTGCAAAGTAAAAAGTTGAACCTCCCCCTGAAACTTGAGTATGTACCCTAACTTAAAAGGAAACTGCACCCTAAGAACCTGTGTCTCTTAATTTATCAGAAGGCTTACCTAGGCAGTTCAATTCACTAAAATTATTCTTGCATTTATTTGTTTATCTCAGTCATGTCATATATTGCCCTTTTAACTTGTTTTAACAGAGAAGGGTCAAATGGTCATGGAAAGCTGCTAACAGATGAATAGGAAAAGCAAATTTACGATATATTTTGGAGTTTATGCACCAAAGAAATATTTTTTACAAATTTTGGCTAGGAGTACAGGATATCTAAAGGGGTGTGAACTCATTTTAACTCCTTAACGACCCTTGATGATCATAGTACGTCATGGGTAAATCTGACTGAACGACCCATGACGTACTATGACCATCAAGGAATCCCCCCCCGGGTGCATGCCATTCGGGGAGTCCGTAAACGGAAGGATAAAAAAAAAATGCTCCGTGGCGCCGATCGGCCAGTCGTTAAGGGGTTAAGGTGATAATGTCCCTTTTATACAATTATCTGTTTTCTAGCAAATATCTTGCGATAGCTATCCTTTAACCCTTTGAGTGCCAGAGGAGTCCACAATGCATTGCAAAGCAATACCCCATCCCACCACTTAGGATCAGCCAGTAACAATCTTCTCTCAGCTCCTTTTGTGTCTACAGCTCTCTCACGTATCAAACCTTTTTCTCTCATTGCTCCTTATCTTTGGAATGCTCTACCTTTGTGCTTCTGCACCTCTCTGATGGTCTTCAAGTCACAATTGAAACTACACTTCCTTAAACGGATAGTAATACTTCGTTTTAACTTTATTTTATTTTGTAGGCATTAAAAAAACATGAAGAATGATATAAGTCTTATCTCTCAAACCTTTATGGTTTAAGAGATATTCACAAACAAAGTATCCCTTCCCTGTTCAACCAGATCAGAAGGGAGGTTCCCAGGTAGACTGCAGAGAGGGACAATCTTCAATTAAGATAAGGGAAAAAGCTGAAAAACTTGTCAAGGGGGGCAGGGATTTCATTGTTTTAATACAAAGAAGACTGTCCCCTTCTGTTATCTGTCTGGTCATACAACCAGATTCACATTTGAGAAGAGATGGCTTACACTAGGTAAAAGGGGCGGGGAGGGGAAACTTTGCTTGTGAATATCTCATAAACCATAAAGGTTTGAGACATAAGACTTATATCATTCTGCATGTTTTTTTAATGCCTACAAAATAAAATAAAGTTAAAACGAAGTATTACTATCCCTTTAAGAAAACTTAAACATGGTACATGGCACTGACTTTGTACAACGTAGGCTCTTCATAAATTATTTACTTCATGTCCCTTATCCTAACCAGAACTCTGGCACTGTAGTCAGCACTTGACCCTTATGTACTCTGTATGTCTCCATACCTACCAAGTGTCCCTCTTTAGGAGGTACAGTCCCTCTTTGAGACCCAAATCTCTCTGTCCCTCCTTTCTACCCTTTTGTCCCTCTTTATAGGAGATCAGACTGTGTGGTGTGTATTACATTGCTCCACAGCAATAAAACTCACATAAATGTGTTGTTAATCTTCAATATATGTGTTTATAAATGAATCTGTGTAATTAAAATACTGTGATCTTGTTCTAAATCATTAATCAGTTACACAAAGAGGTGCAGATAGGTCAAGAAGTAACCTAAAAATTCTTGGAAATGCCCCGCCTATCAGTCACGCCCCCAGAAACGCCAAGTCAGAAGTGTCCCTCTTTGGCTATTTGAAATGTTGGGATTTATGTGTCTCCCATTGCCACTTTAGATTGTAAGCTTTTGGGCAGGGACCTCACTTCCAGTGTTTCACTTTGCAAAGCACTTGAAACCCTGTTTGTTAAAACCCTTACATTGTAAAGCGCTACGTACACTTGTGGCACTATATAAATAAATATATTCATTCATTCATTCATTCATTCATTCATTACTAATGTCCCAGTGGGGCAAATGAAACATCTGACAAAAGATTTCACATTTTATTCATATAATAAAAGCTATGTTTTATTAACAAGTGCGCTCATTTATGAAGATTTGTAGTTTTTAATATTTGAACCTCCAGCTGTTTGGGACTACAACTTCTGTCAATCCCAAATAGCCACTGGCTGGTGGGGAATAATAGGAGCTGTAATCTCCAACAGCTGAAGGAGTAAAGATTGGCTGACCTGCTTTAATGCATTGTCAGTGCAGGGTCACCACATGTTGCTCCTCCCTGCAACATGTGTGGTAATCGTAACCCATGTATGTAGCCACATGTGACAGACTGATAACTAACTCTGCAGTATCTTGTGTTACTATTGCTGCAACAAAGGTGGTTGGGTTAATTGACCACCTTTTTAAATAACTGTCATGATCTGTATTTAATCTGTCACTAAATAAATCATTTTTAGTTTTATCAATGAACCATACTGTTATTCATTAAACAGAGTCAATCTATTTGTAAATGAAATATTTTAAGCCTAAAATCTATCAATCAACTATAGGCATTGCAGGCATGTAAGAAACATGTGAAAATGTAGTAGCATTGTTACTAGAACATTTAATGACAGTTACATCAAGATCTGTACTCGTTCTTCCTGGGGTCACTAACATAAAAGCAATCAGGGCATAGACAGATGCGTAAAGGATTTTATGACTTAAGCAACCAGATGCCTGACATTTCTTAAACCTCTTGTAATGTTCTACAGAACAGACTTTGGAAATGTAGATTTCTAGGGCCTCTCGCATTTACAAATACTCTGGATGGTAGTTTGATAAAAACACAAAATATTTTTGATACATTGTCAAAATTATATGTTAACCCTGGGTGCTCAAGGGGTCTTCAAAGCAATGCATTTCTGACATCCAAGGAGTTAAGTAACTGTTATTTTTAAATACAATATATTTTGTGAGTCTCTTAAATTGGTTAGAAATACACAAATATGGTATAACTCTCATAAACCGCTACATATACTTTAAATGGGAAACAACTTGGGGAATCCTCAATAGAGAGAGATTTAGGAGTACCGATAGAAGAAAGAAGAAAGATTTCACAGCAGTGTATAGAGTCACTCAGCTGCAGCAAGAGCAAATAGGGTACTACCCTGCATAAAAAGAGGTGTAGAAGCAATGGATGCTAATATCATCCTATCCCTGTATAAGTCATTAGTACAATTTTGGGCAACAATGAAGTAATCAGTGGCTCAAACTTCTATTGCTTTAAGACCTAACATGCAAACGGTTTCTTCAACCCTTTAGGTGCTAGTATAATTATTTGCAAGAATGTCCAGATCTGTAAATCTTGCAGTACAATAGCAAGCGATATGGGAGTACTCACCAATGAACCCCCGTATTAGATTCATAAAATTCAAAGAGGTCACTCATATAGACTCACTGCAATGTAATAAAAACATTGAAATTTTATTCTTGAAACAGATAAAATGCTAAATACCTTAACAACATCCTGAATTCCAAGATAATGGAGAGACTTATGAGGAGTGCAGATTAAACCAGCAAGTGTGTAATCTCGGTCCCTCGACTATCAATGTGTTTCTCGCTTAACTCGCTTACTCATGACCTGGGGTTCTCATTGTGTCTGTTTGGACTTTTAAATAAATCACCACCAATCACCTTGGTGAACGTCCAATGACGATGCGGGATTGGATCTCTCATCCTGCAAACCAATATTGCAAACTCAAAGGAATTAAACCCTTCCATTGAAATTCTCTCCGAAGCGGCACTAATCATCCCTAACATTTGTCGTATGCTGCAACACCTTGGGATCACAGAGGAGTCAAACACAGCACACCATTAACTAATGATGAAAATACATTTGTTAATGGACTACAAACTCAGTGGGCGCCAGTTCTTAAAAAATACATTTTCGAACTGTGAAAGGTACAGAAATGTGCGACAAAACTGATAAAGGGATTGGTGGATCTGAATTATAAAGAGAGAGACTAGTCAAACTGTGTTTGCTTAAATTAGAGAAGAGACTTCTAAGGGGTGATATGATTACCATTTACAAATACATTCAAGGTCAATACAAAGAACTATCCAATGAATTATTTACACAAAGAGCTGAGCTAAGAACAAGAGGTCATCCATTAAGACTAGAGGAAAGGCGCTTATGACTAAAACAAAGGCAGGGATTCTTTACAGTAAGGGTGGTAAAACTATGGAATTATTTGCCTAGGGATGATGTGCTTGCAGATAATGCAACTGCTTTAAAAAAAAGCAATGGATGCCTATCTAGCACAGAACAATATTGAAAATTATGACAGATGGCTTCAAAGCAGGTAGGATGTTGATCCAGGGAACTATCTGACTGCCATTTGGAGTCTGGAAGGAATATTTTTTCCACTTGGGGCTAGATTGTAAATGGCTCCAGAGGGCTTTTTTTTGCCTTCCTCTGGATCAATAGGGGTGTTTTTGGCATGGGCTGGAATTGATGGATGCATGTCTTTTTTCAGCCTCATCAACTATGTTACTATGGGGTAGATTTAAAGTTTTATGTTAAAACAGCAGATAAGTAAAAAAGGCCTATCGGCCGCAAATAATACATGATTTACTGTGGATTCGATTGGTGGTCTACAAGAATAGCTAAGAAGCATAGGCACAACAAAAACACGTAACACAAATCCTGCGTCACACCTTTTTTCACATTACCGTGCGTCCCAATCACCCGTTAAAACACAACTTAAGTCAAAATGTAACACAACGGCTGGTGTTGGCTACCAACCCTGATTGATGCACCAACAAATTCAAACCCGCAACTAATGCCAAGGACCCAAAGTATCCAAAAAGTTCAAATACACCTATGTATACCCAAAAATAATGGTCACACCCTGCCTGTGTTTCGAGTTTCAGCGAGCTAGAGCACAGGACCCGGGAGTGGAGGATACTGTTAAGAGCGAGGGAGAGAGGAGCTGTCATTGGAGGTAGAAGGAGTTTTTGGAGCAGAGAGAGAATTGGAGTTGCACCTAAATATATAGATAGCACATTTTGCACATATTACATACACCGATACAAACACAAACACATACACACACACAGTCTTTTTTTTTAATAAACGCCTAACACATTTTTTAAACTTTATTTTCTCAGTGTGAATCTGTGAGTGACAGAGTGTGACAGAGAGTGAGTGGGATCGAGTGTGTCTTTGAGTGCCTGGGTGCGAGTGGGTGAGTGATGGCGAGGAGAGGAGGACAGGAGAGAGGGATGGGGAGAGTAGTGGAGGAGGAGGAAGGTCAGGAGGGCATCCCTAAGCAGAGTAGGGGTGGGAGAGGGAGATCCGCAGGGTGGAGGGGGACCCGGCTCAGAAGAGTAGGCACACGGATGGCAGGGACACATGTGTCAGCGGGACGCAGAGCACCACGCACAGGCAGGGGCAGAGCAGGCAGGACATTCCGGGCACAGCTCTGACACCTAGCAGGTCGGAGCTGAGGAGGAGAGGATCAGGGATCCCTGCTACATGGAAGAGGAGAACAGTGCTCTCGTGGGGGCTGTTTTAGAGAGGGAGAGCATCCTCTTTCCAAGGGAGAGGGTCCCTGGCCTGGCTGCTGGGAGGAAGGCTGTCTGGAATAAGATATGCAGCAAGATGAACACGGTAGCCAGCTTCAGACGGGACGTTGAGTCCATAAAGAAAAGATGGGGCAACTGAAAGAGGGTGGTGAAAAAGAAGTTGCGATGTATGCCTGAAGCACCGGAGGAAAGGCTGCAGCAGACCTCATCATCCACGCTGATTGAGGGGGGTCCCTGGAGAATTGGACACTGGGGATGAGAGGAGCCTCCACACTTCCGGTAACTGCATCAACCAACACAAGCTGCACACTCAAACACAGTCACACCTCAACATATGCCCATCATTCATTCACACAACTGCACCAACACAGCACCCTGAGAGTTCAAATAGGACAGAATACATGGACAAATGTCAAGGTTCAACCAGTCCCAAACCTGTCCAAGTCCCAGTTCAACCATCTTGTTGCTGTGCTGATCATACACAATCCACACAAACCATGCTTTTTAAAGTGTTGTCTGTTAAACATCATTATTGTTTCTCCACAGTGTCACCCATGTACCCACAGGGATGTCAGCACATAACCCCTTGAGTGATAGAGGGACTATCTATGCATCACTCAAGAATGCTTTTGCAACCCCTCTGGTACTCAAAGGGATAACCGATGACAAACACAATTCGACAGGGTTATTATTACATGCTACAAACTGGACATTCGCTGAGCAATGTAAAAGACATGATGGAGTGAAGTTAACCCTTCCATACCATCACTTCACCAATTCTCATGTTTGTCTATGGAGACTATTCAATAAAATGGATCAAGTTACTGAGGGCTCATTGGATACACTCCATCGAAAAACACTGGAAATGGAGAAATGATATCACTGGAGAAGTCATCATTTCCATTTTACCTCCACTCCATAAGGTCTACATCACCGCTCACTGAATCTCAAGCGAGATGGATGAGGACAAAAATCACAGTGCCACTGAGACTAATTGGCTGTATGTGCAACAACCAACACTGTGAAATTAAAGGAGAACCAAGTAGGCCTTTGTGTATGCAGTCATTTACTCTCACTTGAACTGTCATATCATACGTTTGGTTTTCACATGGATCCTCAGGAGTGATAATGCTATGGATGGATGTTATACCATCCACTATTTGCAGGATACACATGGAAACCAAATGTCAATCACTGTAGCTGGCACACCAACAGGCCATGATTGATGGATATCCCTGATTAAGCAAGGCTGGGTCACTCACAAAGATGGAGCAAATGATCCAAACAGCAACAGACCTTAATCAATCAGAGAAATCCCTCAATACTGACCTGATTGGTGGCCGGGGGAATTAACTTGGACAGACCTCATGTATCTGTGATTGCCAGGGTGGTATTCCATGCATCACAAAGCAATGCATAGGATACCATCATGACAATTAAATAATCTTGCATTCATTCTTTCATTGTCTACATTACTAATCACACCATTTAATTTCCCAACACAGCATACGGGCCTGCAGCACAGCAGGAGGCCGTGGAGGAGGCACACACATCCCCAGATGAGATTCCTCTTGGGGAGCAAGAGGACGGGACCAGCTGCACCACCACCTCCAGCATCTTCAGCTGCACTACCACCTCCAGCATCTTCAGCTGCACCACCACCTCCAGCATCTTATGCTGCACCACCACCTCCAGCATCTGCTGTCCAACCAACTGCTCCCCCACACCACCAGGACTGGTTTTATTTTGAGAGGTCCATGCAGCCATCCTCCTCTGGACCTTACCACCCTGCTGCATCATCACCACGACCACCACCACCAGGAAGGTCCTGGCTGCCCGGGACTGTGTCCATCCCTACATATGGGCATACCTGGGAACTTCCAGCTGAGGGCTACCTGGAGGGTAGTCCTATGTTCAGCAGGGGGTGACAAAAATGACGCTAATCGTGTCAAAAAGGGGCAGGGCTTGAGGCGAGCGGGGGGGTGCTTAACCCTTTGAGTTTCAAAGTGGTACGGAATGAGTTGCAAAGCAATGCATTCCGTACCACTCTGGCACTCAAAGGGTTAAAAATGTCACACAGAAGGCTGGGGACGGAGGAACGGCGGGAGAAAGAGTGTAAGTGGGAAGAGTTTCAATAGAAACTCCCCACATCCGGAGGAATCAGCCTCTGCCCCGGAGACCCGGTAAATCTCTGTCAGAACCGGGGTCTCCGGGGCAAATCCGGAGAGTTCCCAGGTATGCATATGGGCCATATTTCCATCCTCCCGACCTACCCTCCTGGATGGCTCCCCAGCATCGGCCCAGGTACGACCCGAGGTGGGGACCAAGCAGCTACCAGTGGCCAAGATATGACCACTGGCCACTGGAATACAAGCACCTGGGACTGATTGGGGAGCCCCAGCTCCCTCAACCGAGGGAAAACTTCACTCCAACACCACCACCACCACAGGGATCAGTGGGCAGCTCGGGGTCACTGGATGTGGTAGACACATGACCGACATCTGCAGCAGCAACCCCACAAGCAGACATGGCTCCGGCAGACAAAGCAACCCCACAGGCAGAGAGAGAAACCCCACCAGCAGACAGAGCACCAGCAGACTCTCCACCAGCAGCAACCCCCCCAGCACACTCACCAGGCACATGGATGGAGGGGGAGTGCCTGGAGGTACAGAGGAGGCAACTCAGGGAATCCCAGAGGACCAACATGTACTTCAGAAGGCTCCAAAGGGATTCCCTAGGAACACTCAAAGGATACGATCCAGCATCCATGCCCTGGAGGTACAGCAAACGCTGATGACCACAGAACTCAGGAAGTACCATGCAGGGATGATGGACATGATGGGGCAGCTGCTGGTGGAGGTCAGAGACCACAACCGCAGGGAGAACCTGCATGTGGAGAGGGAGCAGCGCTCCACACAGGGTTCTACAGCACCCACCTCTCCATCCAATGCGATCCCTGAAGCAACCCCAAGGGCGCAGAGGGAGACCAGGCAGTCAGCCAGGCCATTCACGTCTAGAAACAAACCCAAGGTCCCCCCCAAAAAGAAAAAATAAAGAGGCCAACATGTTATTTTCCCCCCAAATAAAACATTCACTTCTGCATTTTAATCCTGTCTGAGAAGGTTTGTGGTTACTGATAGATTAAGTGGCAAACATGTCTCCAATGCATTGTAAAGCAGTGAAAACAACTTCTGCCAAGGTTACACGATTGTAGAATGTTGGAACATAGGTTAGCACACACATTACACACAACTTTTCCAAATTCAACTTGCAATCCAGCACTGGAGCCAAATAACATGACAGTGTTATGTGGCCATGATGTGGGTTGAATCTAAACAACAGATATCTACCCCTTAGCACAACAACTGGTGCAACACTGTGAACATTCATCTGCATCTATTGCTGTGGTTTAAGGGGTTAATCAAACAGCTATTTGACTTAGCTGAGAACTAACAGGCAGGGTAGATGATAGAACTTGCAGCTAAATAGGCTGTGTTTTACACCCTGATTCTGAAACTGACTTACAGGAGAACCCAATGTTCACCCTAGGATTCCAATGTGTGTGCATTGGGTTATCCAGTAAGTTGTGTTGATATTTTGCTAAGGCTGAAACAAGCTTCACCAGTGATATCACTTCACAACTTAGTCTGTTTGGTAATGTTGCCCATGTACTGAGATATGTCAAACCAAAGCAATCTCAGAACATTGGTTACATTGATCACCATGTAAGCCAGTGGTTCTCAATCTTTTTTTGTTCGGGGCACCCCTAACACACAATCTAGAACATTCGGGGCACCCCTAACATATTTAATGTACTTTATCAAGGGCATAAGAAGGGTACAATACATAAATGTACAGTTATTATTAGGTCTTATAATCTTAATAGCAAAACTAAACATATTGTGCATAACAATTTCTATGAATCTTTATTTAAAAGTCCATTTTTGTTAGTCTTCATTGAAAACATGGGGCACCCTAAGCTGATGTTTGTGGCACACCAAAGTGCCACGGCACCCTGGTTGAGAATCACTGATGTAAGCCATAGACATGACATCACTGTGGAAGTAATGTCCCTGTATCACCTCTTTATCACTCACAACACACATTAGTGTATCACTGCCATCATCTCCTTGCATGAATACATCTCAAAGTCCACTCATGGTCAAACACCTAGTGGACTCCTGTGATGTAGGTCATGCCTTCCTATGTATGAAGGATACTCTAGCCTTCAGTATGGCTCCAAATTGAGAGATGTCTAATCCAACATTTATTCATACAGACACAGAGTGAATAGTGATATGAGAAAGAAAGTCTAGGTTGCACTTTCCTTAGAACTGCAGTTCTTATTGAAAGCAGGTACAGTGCAAGGGCAAGAAACAAGGAGACTCACTGGACCCCCCCCTTATATACCCAAAGTGTGTCCAGTGAGTCTCGCTGGAACTGTCTCCATAGGGAGCCAATTCAATCAGGACTTGATATCCACTTTAGTACATATCGGTTTACTCCTGGTCATACCCTATACCAGTGGTTAATTAATAACCCCGCAGGTGCCATTATCACCTCTTTTGGGACATTCTAGAGCCCCCTCCCTTAACAATATATATATATATATATATATTTTTTTTTTTTTTTTTTTTTTTTTTTTTTTTTAAAGTACTCTATTCACATTGATTTTGATATACCCATACAAAGACTAATGCTAATTATTCCTTTATTTTTCCTCTTTTTTGTCAGCATTGTCAGACCATATATAATTCATTGATTCCCTTTGGAGTACAATTAAAGGGCTTTATTTTTCTCTTGTTTCTTGCCTGACAATTTGATTAGTGATGGTTCTCCTTTATTGTGTCTCAAACTACATTAAAACATACATGTGTTTTCTGTGTATTTTGCCTATATGCATTGAACACTTGTATGAGCACACAAAAGGTACATTTAAAATAAATATGAACTGCTCATGTGTTGTCCACAAGGTTTGGTAACTCTGTAGATGAGCATTCTTACTGTACAGGTTTAATATCTGAATGTTAGTACACACATGAATTAGTTTCTTCTGTGTATATGTGAATGTTCCAGTAGAGGTTGCTGTGAACATCAGGTCAAACATTGCATCACCAACACAATCACTTGAAACATCAAGGGGTGAGCTTCATGGAAGTGTTGTCAAGGCTTCAGTCCAGTCACATGGAAACTCCTCTGTTCAAGGATGGATCATGCTATGGACGCCTGTGGGACAAGAAGACAGGATTTGGAACAGCACCCTCGAACTGATCTTCACGCAACAGCTTCAACATCATTACCCCCTTAATCTTTTTCGTTACAGGGGAGTACACAGCACATTGCTTTGTAATGTGTTGTCTACTGGTCTGTAACCCATTATGGGGAGAACTAAGGGTATTTTGGTGGTCCATACTGCAACCAGTGTCAGAGCTGTGTTACTGATCCTGTGGAGTAAAACAGAACATGTATGTTGTGGTGAGTGTGTATGCATGGATTGTTTGCATACATGTATTATACTCACAGCTGAAGTGTTCCCTGATCAATGTGTCTCTTATCCACGTCCCTCTTAGGCCTTCTTCACCCTCGACAATGTCCAGAGGGTCATCAGGTATGGGTGGGGGCTGGACATCGTCAACAAGTCTGGTGTCCACCGAGATGCTGTGTAATATAGCACATGCCATAACGATGTTGCAGACTTTGCATGGTGCATACTGCAATGCTCCCCCCGAGTGATCCAAACACCTGAAGTGGAATTTTAGGAGCCCGAAACTTCGCTCAGTGGCATTCATTGTTCTGCTATGAGCCTGGTTGTATCGCTCCTGGGCATCGGTTTGGGGATTCGCCACCGGGGTCATTAGCCGTGACCTGCACCCATAGCCCAAATTACCAGTGGACAGTGAGTGACATGGTAAGACAGGAAGCACATGTTATGTGAATGATGTCTTATGAGGTGGAGGTGCTAGATGTGAGTGAAGAGCATGCTGAGCAGTGTTGTGTGTGCACGTGTGGATGTGGTGTGATTTGGTATTGTTAACTCACCCAGAAGCCATCCCCCTGTATAGGTTCCATTTTCAAAGTCTCTATGTACAGATGAGTTTCTGAATATACATATGAATCATGACAGCTCAAGGGATATTTTGCACAGACATTCATGATCCTCAAGCTGCTGTCACACACCATCTGCGCATTCATGGAATGGAAGTTCTTTCTGTTGATGTAGATATGTCCAGCACGTGCTGGAGCTTTGATACGGACATGGGAGCAATCTATTGCACCCATGACCCTGGGCATGCCTCCCCTTGCATAAAAGCCCTGCAAGGGGAGGCATGTTGGTGGTGGGGAAATGTATATAGGTACTGGCCTTGCTTTTGAGGGCTGGCAAGACCTGGGCCAGCACCCTGGAGAGTGTGGCCTGTGACATGCCAGATGCGTAACCTTCTGTCGACTGGAAGGCGCCACTTGCCATGAAGTGTATGGCACACAGGAATTTTTGAAGGCCAGGTAGGGCATGGTAGTGGATGTAAATCGGATCCACCCGATCTTTGATGACCTCATACAGGGCAATGATGCTGTGCGGCCTCAACCTGTAGCATTATATCACCTCGTCATCAGTCATTCCAAGGAGAGTGACCCTTGGGCGATATACCCTGGGGCTTGGTGGCCGTCTATACATTCTACGCTGCTACAGGGGTCCCTGTGGCAGCTGGGGAGCATCCTGTTGCTGCAGCTGTGCATCTGCAGGCAGGTGCTGTCCTCCAGGTGGGGATGGGCTCCTGTGTGGCTGTTGAGACAGAGCCTCCTCACTTGCAACAGGTGAAGGCTATTGATCAGGTGTGCCTGGGGGTTGCTGGTGTTCCCTAGCTCTCACGCTTGCACGCCTTCTCTGCAGTCTTCACATCAATATGTAGGAAAATATACTTTTTGCTCGCTCTCTCTATCTATCTATCTCTCTCTGTCTCTCTCGCTCTATCTCTCTCCCTCTCTTTCTCTCTCTTTATCTATCTCTCTCTATCTCTCTCTCTCTATCTATCTATCTATCTATCTATCTATCTATCTATCTATCTATCTCTCTCTCTCTCTCTCTCTCTCTCTCTCCATCTCTCTCTCTCCCTGAGTGTAAAACAAGCCACATGTGAGTGTGGTGAGCTGTCCCTTTAAGCACGTGGTAGGGCGTTGTCTAGGTGTGGTGATGCAGTGAGTTATGACCAATGGGAAGGTGTTTGTTGTCCAGGTAAGTATTTGCCAGTGTGTTTGTGTTTTAACATGTGCTGTGTTCTGATTGCTGTGTCTTTGTCACTTGCGGGTGTGGAGTTGTGGGGTGCAGGTTGTGTTTGGATCATCTGGTGATGTTGCACAGGTGAGCTTGTTTTGCATTGGCAGGTGTCCGTGTTGTGTGATAACCTCCATTGTTCCGTGCCATGTTGTGTTGGTGTTTTATTGGAAGTCCTTGTCCCTGTGGTGTTGCTTGGTTGTTGTGCTGTGTGTGACAGTGATTTGTTGTGTGTTAGTCTGGCATTGAACAGGTTAATTTTTCCATTTGCATGCTTGTGCGGTATGCGGTTTGTCTTTCACAGGTTTTTCTTTTTGACCGTTATGTGTCTAACGACTATCAAAACTGGGTCTTCATTTTTAGTTGTTAAATGTATCTTTTTTTCTGGCGTTAGCGGTCCCGCACTCCTTTGAATGGCTCTGGGAAATCTTGTCCCATGAGTCTCAATGCACGTAAGTGTATTGGCCATAAGGATTATCAGACTGCCGTTAGCTGTTCTTGAGACGGACCTTTAAATGGCTTACAACACGTTAATGCACTCCTTAGTGGTTTTTTTTTTTTTGCTTAATGCCTGCGTTTAAGTCTACCCCAAAGTATGTGAGTTGTGCTGAGTTCTTTGTTCAGTACAGTTTCAAATTTAGAATGTCTCACGATCACTAGTGGACTGGATACTTGTTTGGCACCCAAGGAGTTAATATGGATTGAACAAATTCTGGGATCCTTCAAGAACTCATCCACCTATTCCCTCTAGTACAGAAGTAAAATTATTATTTAACCCATTTGAATGCCAGCGAGTATCCAAAAATTGTTTGAAATGCACTGGATACCTCTCTGTTCTTATGTTGCAGTTTCTTTAACCCTTTAAGGACCAGGGCTATTTTGTACCTTAAGGACTACTTCAATAAGCATTCATTTGGTACATATGTAAATATATATTCTCTATTCTTATTAATAAATATGCAAAACATAAATATTTTATGTTCTGGATTATGCCTATTAATCTTTGGATCATTCATGCCCTTGCTCCTTTAACCTTTTGACTGCCAGAGGGGTACACAACGCATTGCCAAGCAATTCTTTGGATACCCCCCCGGCACTCAAAGAGTTAAGTTTGTACCCTGTATCTGCTGCACAGGGTGCACATGCAGGTCAAACCACTGACAACCCTTATTACTGGGAATCAGGAATGGTTCTCAATAGCAAGAAGGGACTGACAGCACCCCCTACTCACTTTGTTATTGTTATCTGTCAGAACACAATGAGTTAAATTAGAAATGAAGGGAGCCGATCTAATCAGTTCTCATGACTACCAGGTACCCCAGCTGTCAAAAGACAACCATTTTGGGTTTCCCATGGAATGGGTGTGCTGTATAGCCCATCATTTAGATTGATTATAACATAAAAGGGGGAGCGACAACATTTTTATAGGTTCGCCTGTGACATGTTTGCTCAATTAGTGCATTTTTAACAGGGACTGGATAAAAAGTATAAACATTTGCTCATTTCTCCCAAATGTCACTTTTTTGGAGGGTGGGGGTACTGTCCCTCTGAGGTGAAAATCCTGGGGTCCCTCTTTCCCACCCTACTGTCCCTCTTTTTAGGAGATCAAACTGTTTGATGTGTATATACATGTATAACTTTGCTCCACGGCAATAAAACTCACATTAACGTTTGTGCAAACTTCAGTATATGTGTTTATAAATTAGTATATGTAAAAACTACTTTGTGCAGCTGAAAAAAATATTTAGAGCAAGACCAAAGAGGTGGCAATACAATCCTGTACCCAGCACCACCACATTACATAAAAGTGACCATTATTTGGCCATTTGACATATTAGAAGCTGTGTTCTCTGCTTCTCTCTTAATCATGATCACAGTGAGGAAGAGAGAGGCATAGAACACCGACAAAGGTAATGTTTGCCTTTGTCATGTGGCTCCACCAGAACATGTGATCGCTGTAGCAGTGATCACATGTGCAGAGCCACAGAGGAAAGGCTGAAACTGACTGCTTCAGTCCTGGAGCAGTCAGTTACATCCCCCTGCAATAATCTCAGCATGGCCTGAGGCATGTTGTAGTCATTAACCCAGGATGTGCCAGGATTGTTATTGATCGTTAAAGGACCAAATTGGGTGATGGCCCAGGCACATTTTTGGTCATTAAGGGATTAAAGGACAAATATTGCTTTATACTAAATGGTAGCAGACTTAGTAAATAGCAGGGCTCAAGTCCTGCAGGAACGCGTGGGAACGGCATTCCTGTACATTTTCAAGAGCAGGAACGCCATTCCCGCTAGCAGGACTCCCCCACCCGGCACCGCAACACAGTGAGCTCCCTAGTTGCTGTCGGCTCTTTAGTAATGCAGAGCACGCTGGGAGATTACATCATCTCCCAGCGCACTCTGCATTACTGAAAAGAAGACTGCGTGGGAGCTCCAGCAGCTACAGGTCTGTGCCAAAGGAGGTGAAGACCTCTCCTGCCAGGCCACTGGACCACCAGGGAGGTAGGAAATGAACACAGGGGGCAAGTTGGAGCTGATAGGGGCAAGTTGGAGCTGATGGGGCAATTTGGAGCTGATGGAGGGCACATTGGAGCTGATGAGGACAAAGTGGAGCCGGTGGTGGCAAAGTGGAAATGATTGGGGCAGAGTGGAGCTGATGGGGACAAGTTGGAGCAGGTGGGGGCAAAGTGGAGCTGATGGGGGCAAGATGGAGCTGATGGGGGGCAAAGTGGAGCTGATGGGGAAAGTGGAGCTGGTGGGGGCAGCGTGGAGCTGATGGCAAAGTGGAGCTGGTGGGAGGCAAAGTGGAGTTGGTGGGGGTCAAATTGGAGCTGATGGGGGCAAAGTGGAGCTGGTATGGGCAAAGTGGAGCTGATGGGGGCAAAGTGGAGCCAATGGGAGCAAAGTGGTGCTGATGGGGGGCAAGTTGGAGCTGATGGAGCAAGTTGGAGCTGGTGGGGGCAAAGTGGAGCTGGTGGGAGGCAAGTTGAAGCTGGTGGGATGCAAGTTGGAGCTGATGGGGGGCAAGTTGGAGCTGATGGAGGCAAACTGGAGCTGATGGGAGCAAAGTGGAGCTGATGGAGGGCAAGTTGGAGCTGGTGGGAGGCAAGTTGGAGCTAGTGGGAGCTGGTGGGAGCAAAGTGGAGCTGATGGGGCAAAGTGGAGTTGGTGGGGCAAAGTGGAGCTGGTGGGGGCAAAGTGGAGCTGATGGGGGAAATGTGAGGGCAAAGTGGAGATGATGGGGGCAAGTTGGAGCAGATGGGGGAAATGTGAGAGCAATGTGGAGGTGATGGGGGTAATGTGAGGGCAATGTGGAGATGATGGGGGGCAATGTGTGTGCATGCATGCAACAGTTATAGAGACAAAGACACATGCAACAGACATACACAGACACAGAAACTCCCACACACATGCACAGACATACATAGAGTGAGACAGAGACACTCGTACATGCAGTGATACACACACACACACACACACACACACACACACATATAGAGAGAGAAACACTTGACATGAGCCATACACATTTATTTTGGGTGGGGGGGAGGAATCTTGGGTGAGTTCCCACACTTTTTTTCCCAGGACTTGACCCCTGGTAAAAAGTCTTGGTCTACATTGCTGAGCCTAGGAAGGGCTTCTAGCATCTATTCAAGGCGGGGCAGAAAATACCCTTTGGTTGGTACACAACTTGGAAGTATGTGGCTTCCAGTCACAAATTCCATAGTCCTGCAGTGTTGAGCTTGATACAGAGGGTCTACGGTGACCTGCTGCAATGGACAGGAAACTGTCCTGCATGATGCAACAGCAATGCACTAAGGAAGCATTGTCAGTCTTTTTTCACCCTTCCTGCTGCTCTCCCTTGATCCACCAGGACTCACACTGCAGCCCCAGCTTTTTCAGAGACTGTCAGCTCTTAGAGGAGCAAATCTAATGATGGTCTTCCTTTAAACAGAAAATTGTTTATTTATTAAACAACCAAGAAAGCAATGTATCAATCACACTGGGCCTGTTGTACAAAGAAATAGAGCAATTCTGGAACACATCGTCTACACTGTAGTATGCAAATAAAAATTCCCACTGATTTAAATGAACTTTTAACCTATTGAATGATAAATTTATCCACTACATTTCTTATAATTGTGTTGGAGACATATCTAGCATTCAGGGAGTTAAATGCGCTATATAAATCAAAGAGAATGTGATTAATTTTTATTTTCCCCTGTGTCACAGTTGGTTTGCTTTCTGATTTCCTCTTCTATCAAAGTACAAGTTTCTATTCTGCCACATGCAAGAGTGAGCTTCAGCAGAAAGTATGTAAGAATGGATAGTTCATACAGATATCCGTGTATAGATCCTGCTAAACGCACTGAGATAAAGCTAGCATTTTCCTGCTGCACATGCAGTGCATCGGACACACTGAGGCTGATGTACTGAGAAGAAATGTAGCATTTCTGGTGCAAAACAAAGGTATGATAGGGGTCAAATAAAATTACCCATTGATTTCAATGGACTCAACCTCTTGAATGATAGCAATGTCTACATTAGGGATGGGTGTAAAGTCACATTTTTTCCCACAGGAATTTTTGTAGAGAAAAAGCAGTTTTAGTTTTTCCATATAAATTCCATAAAAAACAATAAAACCCCATAAAATCTAGCAAAAACTTTGTATCTTCCCAAGGCATTCTGCCAGGGTTCAGACTCAGAAAGTATAGTTCAATGGCTACCAGTGCACTGGGACAAGACTGAGGGAGCAGTATGTGTTGTTCAATGGCTATTGTAGCACAAGGCTGGGGTTCAGTATGGGTGGTTCTATGGTACAATGGGTAAGAGCTGAGGGGGTTAGTATATATGCTCTATGGCACCCAGTGGGACAAGGTTTGGGGGATCATTATGTGTGATTCAATGGCTACTGTGGAACAAGTCTAGGTGTCAGTGTGTTTAATTCTATGGATACCAGTGCAGTGGGTCAAGGGGGACCAGTATATGTAATTCTGTGGCTACCAGTACAATTAGTCAAGGCTGGGGTACTAATGATTATGTGTGGTTCTGTTTTTTCTGTTAGGCATAACTGGGTATCAGTATGTTTGGTTCTGTGGCTACCTATACAGTGGGACAAGGCTGGGCACAGTATGTGTGAGGCAGAAAAAAAACAGACAAAGCTGTACTTTTCATGAGAATTTCTGTGGAATGTGAAAAGTGCCACCCCCCCCTTCTCTTTTGAGCCTAGTCTCTATTGCATTGCTTTGCATACTATTGGAGACCTCTCTAGCATTCAGGGGGTTAAAAACCCCATACCTCCCAACATTTCAAATAGCCAAAGAGCAGAGACAACATCTATCCTCCTGAAACTCTTCAGTGATATAGGGATGTGTATTGCATAAACCTGGGATGGTGAAAGGAATAACCCCTTAACAACAACCCGATCAGGCATGTGGGTGGCCATTAAGGACCATGGAGATTTTTTTGGGGGAAGGGTAATTGAATTCTGGGGATGTGAGAGCAGCATGCAGCCGCACTGTCATCCCAGAATTCCATGACCTGTTAGGACTGTCACTAGTCATTAAGTACTGGAACCGGCGTGACTGTCCTGGCACATCATGGGTCCTTAAGGGATTAAGATCTTGGTCAAGGTCATTTATCACCTGCAATGTAATCTTGGTCCAGGTTTGGAAAATCTAATGAGCAATATACTTTTATTCTTCTTTTGCAATACATTTAATCCTGGTTGTCTTAATCTTATACAGTGCCCTCTGTTCTACAGTTCTTTTAGTGCCATAGGGATGTACATTGCATACATACCACTTTGGCAGTGAAAGGGTTAAGATCTTAGTATAGGTCATTTATCACCTGCAATGTAATCTAGGCCCAGGTTTTTAAAGTCTAGCAAGCAATATCCTTTTATTCTTCATTTGCAATGTATTTAATCCTGGTCTGTAATCTGTGTATACATTGCCCTCTGTTTTATAGTCTATATGTGTAGTCCCGTTTATACAGTGCTGACAAACAGTAATAATATCAGTCTAGAGTTTCTTTTTTTCCTTTTTTCATGCATTGCTTTGAAGTAGAACACTTGGTGATGTGAGTGGATCAGAGTGGAAATGGCTTCGCCAAGCTGCACAGTTGGCATCTGCTCACATCCGCCTACCTCGCCAGACACTGAAAGGCACAGATGGAGGAGGAGGAGCAGTAACACTGAGCATCCCATGAAGGAGTAAAGTGTCTTATAGTTCTGCTTATCAGTACACATTGCCAATCACTGAACACAGAATGCTCATTTGAAACATTTTACTATCTGACCCATCACTGTGCCCATGTTCTTCTTATTGCCATTCCCTTTACATATGTTGCTGAGCATCAAAAATCACTAACACTAGATGCCTCTTTCTTTATTACCCACTAGTTACAAAGCCCGTATACATGGGCTGATCCGGAGCGGGGAGCTCCGGATGGCTCACAGCTTGTCTGTGCTCCCAGCTCCGGGGCAGCAGCGGAGGCGCTGGGTGACAGTTTGTCACCCAGCCGCCTCCGCTGCTACCCCAGAGCTGGGAGCACAGACAGGCTGTCAGCTTTCTGGAGCTCTCCGCTCCGGATCAGCCCGTTCTGCAAGTCCCTACTGCGCATGTTTGGTTACGCACACAGTGAGCGACGCATTCTAGGATTTTATGTTATAGAATGACTGCACAAAATTTGTCCAACAATATTGTAATATGTTTGTTCTTGAATCCAGAGTAAAACAATATCGCTTTCCATACAGTGACTGGTGAAGTGGGCAGATGTGAGCAGATGCCAGAGATGCAGCTTGGCGAACTCACATCAGTTCTCATCTGCTCACATTACCAAGTTTCCTCCTAAAAAGCACTGCATGAAATGGCATAAATATTAGAAAAATAAAAAACCCTGGACCTTGATAATATTATTACTGTTTGTCTATGAAGTTCACACACATTTGTCAGCACTGTACAAAGGGGGACAACATATAAAGACTGTAGAACAGAGAGCCAGGGTTAAATACATTGCAAATAAGGCTAAAAGGATAATGCTCTCTATACTTTATACACCTGGGCCCAGATTACATTGCAGGGCATAAAACTTCATCTAAATCTTAACCCCTTTCACTGCCAAAGTAGTATGAAATGCACATCTCTATGGCACTTAAAGGGTTAGGAAGGAATGCTCTCTGTGGTGCTGAAGCTTGAGCAGATCCTCTCTACTCCCTCAGTGGGCAAGGGGAGGAGCAGAGAGTATGTTCTCAGGCATCAGGGTTGTCAAACTGCTGTGAGGTATAAGAGAGGGCATCCCTTCCATATCAACAGTATGATAACGCTATGCTAATGAATAAATTCCCCTTCCCTTGCATCTCTAATACTTGGTACATATGGTGGTACCAGACACTCATTGTGTGAAGTGCAGTACATTGGTCTGCCCACCTCTCTGGTACTCAGAGTTAAAGCACTAATATTATTATTATTATTCTTTATTTATATAGCGCCAACTAATTCCGCAGCGCTGTACAATTGGGGAATAGACATACAGAGGTATTAAATAGTACAATCAGATGTGTAGAACAGGAGGATCAGAGGGCCCCGCTCGTGAGAGCTTACAGTCTAATAGAAATCCACTATATTGTTTTATAGCACTGTAATATACACAGCGTTACACAGAAGCCTATTCAAACAAGTGTCCATGACAACAAATAGCCTGACCAGTTCTCACTGTACTTCTTTTGTATATGAGACCAGAGAGAAAACGTCAGTTGTCCTTTCACACAACAGGCTTGTATGATCTGTAAATGTAATACAACCATACACTTGTGTGGTCTCCCATTTAACATTGTATTAGATTAGATGCTTTACAAGAGACCTGCACTCCTTAATGTTTCATTGTGCTAGTTTTGCCCTGCCTATACACCCCCTTAAAATTAACTGTTAAAGAAGTGGCCACTCCTAATAATAATCCTCACTTACCTCACTATAGCTGGAGATGAGAAGGCCCCTATTAATTTCTCCTTGTGACTTTCTGCAGCCAGATAACATCTTCACTCACTCCTGGATATCATGTCCATGGAGGTAGACATGACTGCTGCTGGCAGATTTTCCAAAATATAGCAGGTAGGGAGCATGAGCCTGCTTAACCCATTAAGGACCAGAGGTGTGCACAACAGCTGGTGAATCAATGTGTTTCATACCCTTTCTGGTCCATAAAGGTTTAAGATTACCATGTGCAGTGGGAAGAGTTTGAGGTCAGGTGACTAACTTGGCCAGTCAAGAGCATTTTACTATTTAGCCATGGTTGTTTTAGCAGTATTCTTAGGGTAATTGTCATTCTGTAAGGTGAAGTGGCTTCCAAGGAGTTTTGAGGCATTTGGTTGGATCTGAGCAGGTAAGATGTTTCTGTACACTTCAGAACTCAACTTACTGCTGCCATCAGCAATCACATCATCAATAAAGTCAAGTAAACCAGTTCCAGTGACACTCATACATGCCCATTCATAAAACTATCACCATCATGTTCCATAGATGAGGTGGTATTTTTTGGATCATATGCAGTTCCTTTCTTTTCCACACTAACCTGTACCATCAAGCTGGTATACGTTAATCTTCATCCATAAGACTTCCATAGATTTACAGTTTTTTTATGTTGTTTTTCTCAAAATGTAAACTGACACTTCAATTCTTGAGGTTTACCAGTGTTTTGCATCTTGTGGTAATCCTTCTGTGGTTATGCTGATGAAGTCTTCTCTTATTGTACTATTTGACACATCTATGCCTACATCCCGCAGAGTGTTCTTGATCCATTAGATGGTTGAAAAGGGGGTTTTCTTCATAATTGCAAGCAATCTTAGGTCATCCACTACAGTGCTCTTCCATGGTTTACCAGGTAATTTGCTATTGCTGAGCTCAACTTAGCAATATAACACACTGTTGATTTTCAGACACCATATGTTTTGATTATGTCTCTGAATGATTTATTCCAAATTTTCAGCCTCATGATGGCTGCTTTACTAGCACTGACACTTTGTGCTCATGTGGAAACAACAGACTTCAAATGCAAATGCCACACCTAGAATCACCTCTAGACCTTTCATTAGCTCTCTTATGCTTATAGTAGTGATGCATTAACACACACACACACACACACACCTGACCAAGAACAGATGAGCAACAAATTGTCCAATTACTTTTGGTCCTCTAAAATGGAAGGACTATGTATGGAAAGGGCTGTAATTCCTACATGGTTTATAGATTTAAATACC
Source organism: Rhinophrynus dorsalis (assembly GCA_037306005.1). NCBI lineage: Eukaryota > Metazoa > Chordata > Amphibia > Anura > Rhinophrynidae > Rhinophrynus > Rhinophrynus dorsalis. The sequence continues at coordinate 162,514,086 of CM074718.1, forward strand.
CTCAAATTAAATTTGACAGTCTGCATTTATCATCTTAATTATTGTTTCATTTCAAATCCAGTGTGCTGGATTACAGAACCAAAACAACAAAACATGTGTTGATGTCCAAATACTTTTAGACTGAGCTACATATTTGACACCAACTTAAAAAATAAATAAAAAATTCTTGCATAATATGTGTAAAGCTTTAAACTCTCTATTAGTACATAAAAAACAATGAAACATTTGATAAAACCTAGCTGAATGTATTTTCAAGTTTGCTGGCTTTTTCATCTGAAGCAAAGAATAAGCACATTATTTACATACTTGTCCTCCACTGGTTGACATAACTCCTGTCTTCTACAAACACATGGCACCACCGTTGCTGGTTCTGCTTTTTGTGTGTTTCCCACGGTTGCTATGGTTACCGAGAAGAACAGTTGGATTCTATCAAAACATCCTCCACATGCATTTAAAGCGGAACTACCACCCCTTCTAAACTTGCCCCCAAATAATTACCCATCTGCGACTGGCTGCTCAGTAGTGTTAGTCGCCAGAATTATTACTGCGTTATTGAGAATTCATACTGCTCCGGGACTGACAGCCAGGAAACAGTGTAGACATCTTTGCATAGCGACGTCTGCGCACTTGCACTGTCAGTCCCTTCCAGTGCCGTGCGGCTCCTAGCAAAGCCTCCTAGAGCAGACTGGGACTGACAGCGCAGGTGCGCAGACGTCACTATGCAAAGATGTCTGCGCTATTTCCTGGCTGTCAGTCCTGGGAACAGTAGGAATTCTCAATAACGCGATAATAATTCTGGCAACTAGCACTATTGAGCAGCTAGTCGCCAGATGGGTAATTATTTGGGGGCAAGTTTAGAAAGGGCGGTAGTTCCACTTTAAAGCCATAAGCCTTTTTTATCAGGCCAATTATATTGTGACAATTGTTTGGATTGTTTGTCCTTACATACCAGTTACTACAATATTGCATTAGGTGCACTCTCTTGGTCTTTTTCTTCATTGGGATTTTCTGGCCATTGTAAGGTAAGTGGAGTGCTATTATTATGAGGCTTTAGTTCTATTTTAAACATCCTAAAACTATATACTGACTGGTTATTTTTAAAGGGCTTTCAAAATTGTAAAGTTATGTTAACCATTCTTTATTTAAAACTGTAGTTTAGGAGACATTTTGCCTTGTTTATGTGTCATTTTATGCAAATCAGCAAATACTTCCAGGTAGAAAGTGACAATTGGGAGGGAGAGTGAACTGTTAGTATCTGACAAACCAGGCTGCACCATCCAGTGCTTCCTAATTTGCATTAACTGACAAATTAAAAAAGCTAATATCTCATAAACAATAGTTTTAAATAACGAATCGTTAACATAAATTTTGATGGTTTTGAAAGTTCTTTCAAAATTATCCATTCATCATAAAGTGTTAGTTCCACTTTAAGAAGCAATGGTTGGCATACAACAGAGCAGTTATGTGTGAGCCATGTGTACAATGACTGCTAAATGGCTAAAAGGAAATTTATTTCGACATGCAGCTTGATTCCAGTTGTTAACACAGTGACTGTGAATAAAGGAGCCTGCGCGTGTGAATTTTTGGGATACTATGAACACCATCATAAATCTGAACTGCTGTCTGTTCCCTTGTGCTGGTAACAGTGATTGCCATGGTAATGAGCACTGAAATATCAAACCTCACACACATCAAAGTGCCCCCACAGTGGGTTACCCAACCTGGACTACATTCTAAAGGTTAATTAGTACACTGTCACCCTTTGACATCTATTATAACATTTATTGCTCATGAAGACATTGTGACTTATGAATGGGGGAGAATGCCAAAAAAAGCTTCCTTTTGCATCCTTAACTGACAATTATCATCTAATATGTTAACATGGAAGCTCTGGGTCTCATTACCTTAAATTGAACTTTAACCCATTGAGTCCTAGAGAGGTATCCAAAACAGTGTGCTGCAATGCATTGCATACCTCTCTGGCACTCAAAGGGTTAAATCCTTTGAATGCTAATCCCATTTAAATAAATTGAAAGTTTGGAAATTTGCATTTATTCACAATGGTCCAGATTTGCTCCATTTTTGTTTAGTGCCTAGTCTCAGTGTATGTGTTCTGTGGTTACCAGCGGATGTGATCATAATAATGGTTACCTAAACTTTAGTCTAATAATTCAATCCTAATGCTTGTTTTAGCATTCCAGTGCATTTAATATTGATAGCGGTTTAATCCCTTGCATGCTCGAAAGGTCTCCAACACAATACAAAGCAATGCATTGGAGAGATCTCATCCACCTAAGCCCATGGTTCACAGTCTTTTTTTGCCCTGTTTTATAGTTCATTTGTCAAAGGTGTAATGAAGGAAACATATGCATGTATTCATAGTTATTATTGGGCCTCACAATAAAAATGACCAAAGCCAGTATGTTAAATGTAATAATTTTCATAAATATACATTTGAAAATAAAAATGTACATTTTTGTCAGAATTTTCACAGAAAAAGCATGGGCACCCTAAGCTGGTATCCAAGGTACACCAAAGTGCCACTGTCTAGAGACCAATGATCCAAGGTCTTATGTAGTTTGGATGTTAGGGTTTCACCATGATTTTGAGTAATACCAAAGGGTTCCACCACTGAGAAGCTCTGTTCAAGAAATATGAAGGCAAATTTACTGAGTTGTGTTATAATCTGGACTGAAACTCCCAAATGAGAATGCAAAGGCATGAAAGAAGATACAGACTAGAAAATATTTTACAGAGACTTGAGATTTTCCAGAAACCATGCTGCATGGAAGAAAGAAAGAAAAAATAATACCAATGAATGAGTGGTACCCTTAATACAAATAATGTACTTACCCACTAGATGGTAAAGAAGTCTCCAACATATTGCAATTGATGTATCTAAAAGCAATGTTCTTGACTATCCAGGCCATGCTATGTCTGCAATTGTTCTAGGTACCTATACTAGGGGCTACGGATGGTAGAAACTTTTCAACTCAAAAAATGAAAATGGCACTTACTAGAATTTTTTTTGCAAAATGTACTGATTTTTTACTTTTGTTTACCTAGTTTACATGGCAGTTTTCCCACATTTTCCTGCAAGTATAGTATAAAAGGGGTGTCACGTTCCCACAGCATGTCATTCTGTGTTTGTGAGAGGTAGAGGAAGCAGCACAATTTTTGAGCTAGTTAGCATAGGAAAATAAAGTGAAGTTGGAGTGGTGTTTAGAGAGTCTTTTAAGAAGTAACTTTGTTTTCTGTGTTTGGGGAGTCTGGGGGAACTCTAGGTGGTGTAGTGTTAAGGGAGAAAAGAGGTTTATAGAACATACCCCAAACTTTTGTGACTGAGAAGACACAGGCAGCTGGCACATAAGTTTTCTGTTGTCAGTTCTCTATTAGGTGACAGAGGGGGGAAGAAGCAGTTGCACTAGGAGTCTGTTGTTTTTTTTCGACACATAGGAATAGTTAATTAAGAAAAATGAAAAATGCTATAAAAAATAAAAACTATTAAAACACTTTAAAACATTAAAAATAGTTTAATAGTTGACAGGGACCCTGTGACTGAGGCAGACAGACGCAAGTAGACAGAGCATTTTGTAAAGAGCAAGACATCACACACATACGTTCAGTTCTGTTGTGTATTTCACTGTATAATCATGTCCAGCAAACATATTCGGGGCAGGGCAGGGTTAGGGCGAATGGGGTAGTACCAGTTCAAGGATTTGTTACTAAACTAACATAGTAAATTATGTTGAAAAAAGACACCTGTTCATTAAGTTCAACCTTTGAAGATTATATAGCTTTCCTACTGTTAAATAAGTTAGTATTTATCAGACCTTCCTGTTTTGTCTACTAATACACAGGATAACCCTTTAAGTTCCCTTTTGAATGAAATATATCTAAACTTCTCTTAAAAGTATCCATTGTATCTGCCATAACCATATCCTCGGGCAAGGAATTCCATAATTTAACAGACCGTATTGTAAAAAAAACCTTTCCTCTACTAAAGCTGAAACCTCCTTTCCTCTAATCTTAGGGGGTGGCCTATGGTTATTTGATAAGGCCTTGGAATGAATAGCTCCCAGAGAGATCTTTATATTGACCTCTCACTTGCTTGTACATTGTGATAAGATCTCCTCTTAGTCGTCTTTTATCGAGACTAAATAAACCAAGTCTTCCTTATCCGTCAAGCTCTCCATTCCCCAAATTAATTGTGTTGCTCTTTGCTGTGCTGGTGCTGAAAACTGCACTGCATCTTTGAGGTGAGGTCTTACCAACAATTTATTCAATGGTAAAATGATCTTATCCACTCTTGCTTCAACACCCCTTTTTATGTAAGACAGGACTTTGCTTTTGCTACTGCTATTTGACACTGTTGACAGTGAGAGTTAAAACGCCAGTCCTCAAAAGAACGGAGAATGTGCTGAAAATCCTTCTAAGGGGAAAAGTAAAAAGAAATTATTTGAGAGGAATATAAAAGTAGTGGGGAAGAAAATGCAGACAATGCCTGAGGAAGACACGACTATTGATGATGATGATGTTTATCTAGAATATACCCCTTCAACATCCTCCTCTTCTTCAGATACTGATGAAGATGAGAGTAAGAGAGAAGATGACATGGTCAGTAGGGATGGGCGAAAATTTCCGCCTCAAACTGAAATCGGCGAAAAATGGCACTTTCCACTTGGTGAAAAATTTCCTGAGAAAAGTGCAGATTTTCTGCTTTTTTCGCCTAGCTCTTTCCATTGAAATAAATGGGAACATAGAATTTACACACAACACATAGCAAATATTATTTTATTTCCCAAACGCAGAGTATAAAAGGGGCATGAGGGTGCCTGTGTTGACAGGTTGTGGGAAAAGAATCAGTTGAACAGGGAATGATTTTTGGGGGGGCTGTTTACTGAGATTGGGGGGCAGCTAATAAAAATAAATCCTAAATAAAATAAAATAAAATAGAAACCATAAGACATGGTTCAAAGGGATCTGAGGAGGGTGCCTGTGTTGGTGAATGAATGAATCATTTGAACAGGGAATTTGTTTTAGGGGGGTTTCTTGACTACTATTGGGGGCAAAGTTAATAAAAAAAATCAATAAAATAAAATAAGACATTTGTATGTAAAGTGATAGAGACAGGAACCCCCTGACATAAGCAGCCACTGGGGTGGACTGATACTTGACTTGATAGAGTATTTTGTAGAGGATGATTTGTTTGATTTGTTGTTAGAGGCATTTGTAGGACTTAGACTTATTAGAGGCCCAAGCCCTGAAGAAACATTGATTTGTAGGACTTACACTTATTAGAAACAACCACCCCAAAAATTGTTTATTTTTTTGTAGGACTAGTTTTTTGGGGGGGGTTTAGTTTTTTTTTAAAACACAAGCTCTGAGAAAAAAAAAATAAAAATGCCCTACTGGCCTAATGCCAGCAGGTCATGTTGGCCAGTGGCCACTGTCAAATGTCCTCCTGAATCCTGAGTTGCAACTGCTGTTCGTACTGCTACTGCTGAGTTGTTTAAGCAGCAGGATGATTAGGCAGCTGAAAGGGAATAGGATCAACAATAGCAGTAACATGGAAGATGGATGATGAAGGTTCTACTTGCCATGACTGGCTCCAGTGATGGGCCTGAGGCAGTAGAAGAACAATAAGTAGCCCCCAGAATATGTGGCGAAAAGAAGAAGTTGACCATTAAATCCTCTCCACCTGCCCCTCCTCCAAAATCATCATGGGTGTGTTGTTATTTGAATATTTTTTCCCTTGAGAGCAGGAACAGTGGGTCTCATCAGCAACTGCAATGTGCACAGTGTGTGTGTGGTAAATAACATCTGGGGGCACAACTGTATCCAAACACCATGACACCCGAAACCAAGTACTGCCTCTGTCATTGTACCCCTTTTCCAGACCCGGTAAGGACACATGACAACTTGCTGACAGTTTAATAGTAATGATGAACCCTCCCTTCCACCATCTTAGCATATTCTGCAGGATGGAATCTCCTTAGATGCCGCTTGATGCACTGATTGTGATTCTCCTCCACCACACTGGCATGTGTGGTCAGTGCACCACACAATGTGCAATGGGTAGAGATGAACTGCCACATCCTCACATCAACAGAGTGGCTATCATTTGGCGGGGAGGTAATGAATGAGGTGGATTGGCAGAAGATGTAGTTACCCTAGAATGTGATGGCGAGCTAGTTGTTTCACTCATCCTGGAACTTCCAGTTTCTGCCTGGGTTGTTCTATTCCTCCTCCTCTTTGATCTTCGCCTCATCTCTTGTTGCCTTTCTGGAGAGTCAGGGACAGCAAAAGTGGTGCTTGATTTCTGTGATGGGTGTTTGTCTTTAACATGTATGGAGTAAATGTCATGGTTTCTTTGTTTCATGTGTGATATCAGGGCACTTGTGCGAAGATGTGTTCCCTCCTTTCCTCTTTTCACTGACTTGTCACAAATTGTGCACAGTGCCATTGCTGATGACTGCACTGTGCCTGCCCCAACAGAAAAATAGTCCCACACATATGATGACTTCAGGGGGAAAGAAACAGATGGAGAAGAATTGCCTCTTTCTTCTTGTCCTCCACATTCCCCTTCATTGTCTGTGGCAGTGGATAATGTTGTTGCTGTTGCTGCTACTGCCTCAGATTCAGCGCTGCAACTAGGATCAGGAATATTGCTACTGCTGCCAAGTAGAACCTGTCCTAGTCCCGCATCAATTGTTGACCTCATTCCCACTGTGTCCATGGTGGTCTGTGGCATACTAGCCTGCTCCTCAGCATCCTGCTGCCCTTGAATCTCAGCATCAGAAGGAAATAGAGCAGTTGCAAATTCCTCTAATTCCAAAATGTCATTGCTAGTGGTGATGGTGATGCCCATCCTCATCCATGTCCCATTCCTTCACAGTATCTGCTAAAAAGGCCATCAATGTCTTCCACCCCAGCTTCTCCAGCATCATCATCACCACCACCACTAGTCCCTACAAGCTGTTTTTGCTGCTGCTCTATTCCAGACATCTCACTGCTGCTTGGAGGAGGTGACAAGCAATGTAACAGAGGGTCCCCTAATGTCACACTTGCCATTTCCTTTTGACCTGAAGAAGAAGGCAGACTAGCACTAGCAGAAGTAGCAGCAGGCACAGGCAGCTGATCTGTGCTCCTGCTGGTGGTGGTGGTATTAATTCTGAGCCTGCTCTCCTCCCCCATCACCAGTTCTGGCCTCTCAGGATCATGTTCCACCTGGACACTGTAGTGGAGGGAAGGGGAGGACTCCCAGTCCCAGGGTCAGAGGAATGGTTTGGGGTCCCTTGACAGCTAATCTAGATGCTGTCATATGTTTCCCCTACCACTCCGGCTGCTTCACCATTACTGCTACTACTACTAACACCAACCACATCAAGTTCAGCTGCAGAGTCTTCCTCCTCAGCCTCACAGTCACTAGCAATATGAAGATATTGTTGATTACCCCCTGCTTCACTCTTAACGCTAACAAGTTGCTGGACCTTAGTAGCAGTAGTACTAGCACTGGCAGGACTGCTTGGGAATGGCAAGTGTAATTTAGGGTCCCTTGCTGTCACACTTGGCATAATTTTCTCCTTCCTCCCCCCTGAGTACTGCAAGAAACACTAGCAGAAGTCAAAGTATTGGTGACAGCAGGTTCAGCATTGGCAGCAGGTTCAGCACTGGCAGCAGTTTCAGCACCAGCAGCAGTTTCAGCACCGGCAGCAGGTTCAGGACTGGCAGCAGGTTCAGCACTGGCAGCATGTTCAGCACTGGAAGCAGGTGCAACGCTGGTGGCAGCATGGTCAGCACATCTGGCAGCAGGTACAACAGTAGTGGCTGAAGGTACAGCAGTGGTGGCATTGGCAGCAGGGGCAGCACATCTGGTAGCAGGTACAACACTAGTGGCTGCAGGTACAGCAATGGTGGCACTGGCAGAAGGGACTGCACGTCTGGCAGCAGGTACAACACTAGTGGCTGCAGGAACAGCAATGGTGGCACTGGCAGCATGTCTTGTAGCAGACACAGGCAGCTGACCTGTCCTGCTCTCACTAGTACTACCCTTTTCTCCATCCCTTCCCATTCCCTTTTCTCCCTTCCTTCCCTTTTCTCCCTTCCATCCCATTCCCTTTTCTCCCTTCCTTCTCATTAAAGTCCCCAAGATCCCTTGGGGTTATTTAGGGGGACTGGACAGCATTGATTCAGTACTGCTAGTCAATTCCTCCTCCTCCTTCTTCTCAGACTCAGTGGACACATAATAAAGGTCCTTCCAGTTCCTCTTTTTGCTGCTCATAGTGATAGCAGTCACTATTAGACTTGTGCAATTTGGTTCAGCCAATTTCTGAATTTGGACAAATAAGGCATATTTGTCATCATTCAGACCTTCCAAAAGCCAAGGCCCGCCCACAAAAAATTTCAGAATCCAGAACGGACCTAGTCTGAAATTTCTGTGTAAATTTCAGAAATTTGGACGGCGCTTTCCCGCCTGAAACTATTACAATGTTGCTACATGATACTAAAAATAGACGGCATGCTTTCCTGCTGAAACTATTACAATGTTGCTACATACTGCTAAAAATAGATCTGGTAAAACAGGCGCTTTACAGTACATGCAAAGTACAGATATTAAACACTTAGCAATTTTGGCATTTTTGCTATGTGTGTGTTCAACCATAATTCCTATCTTTCTCATTTATTGCACAAACACATATTATATACCATTTTTTAAAGGGCAGAAAGGGCTTTAATTTGATGTGACAAATACATATTTACATTTTCATTTATTATTTAAAAAATAAAAAAATTACAAAATAAAAAAAACACAGTAATAATGTGTTACATAATGGGTGCAGCTTAAGATAAGTAATTCAAAATAATTTCATTGTCCTGATGGACTCAGCTATGAGGCTTGCCTTGGGGTGGCAGGTGAGCTTACATTCAAATGGCCATTGGAGTGAAACTAAAAGCCTCCAATTATTTAAATGTGCATAGGGATATGGGACAGAGCGCAGGTAACTCTTTGTTTTTTGTACTATGTATTTTGGGCTGATGTATACAATAGCCATTGCTGCTGCCCAGGAGTAGTGGGAGTTTGCGCGCAGGGCTTTATTTTGTGTGTTTGTTGTATATTCACACAGCAATGTTACATTGCTGCCACTCACCCCATATTTGCCCTATTAAGGGTTAATAAGCGTGTAAGGGTTTATGAAATACCCTTCCTGTCTCATTAGAGATTTAATATTATTATTAATTTAGTTTTAATGTATTTTTTTATTTAATTTTAATTTTTTATTGAATATTTTAAAGTTTTTTTTAAATTCGGACTATTGCTGAATTTCGTCCAAGTCGAAGAGGTCTGGTCCGAAATTTGGATCCTCTGAATGGAAAAAAAAATTTGTATGAAATCAAATTTTACCGAAAATGTTTGCCTTGCACAAGTCTAGTCACTATGAGCCTCTCCTGCCTCAATTTTTGCAAAATATCACAGCAGGACAGCACAGCACGTCTATCTCGTTCTATAGCTGCTTCTATTGTGTCTGACTTCAGCGAAAATGGCATGTTTTTATAGCGGAAGTGCAAAAACAACGAAAATCAATGGGTGAAAACTTTCTAGCCATTGAAAAAATGGTGAAAGATTTGGGCCAATAGGCGAAAGATGAAAAAATTTTAACCACTAGTTTTAAAGCAGATTTTCCCACGAAAAAGCAGATAACAATGTGGTTCTCGCTGGAACGCAGTGACAACTTTCGCCCATCCCTAATGGTTAGAACATTATCTGAAAGGTTCAGTCTTCCACTACTGGACAAGTAAAGATGCCTAAAAATACACAATCATCCTGTCATCATCAGCATCACCACCACTTCCAAGTCCAACCCCCACCCAGTCATACACACTAAGTAATCATCAACAAAACCCTGGTTATGATGAGTGTTTCTGCTGCTGTTGGAAGTGCAGCACGTCTGAGACCTATTTGTACAATTGCAGCAACATATAGCCCCAGTAGTAGTAGTAACCCCTCAGGAGCTGCTCAGGCCATGAAATCTACAGTATGGAGATATTTCACTCACAATCCAAAAGCTAGACATGTTGCTATCTGTTTTCTTTGTGAGAAGAATGTGAACGGGGAGAGCAGGATCACACTTAGGCACCTCCTCACTGAGTTCCTACCTGAAGAACAACCACATGTCTGACTGGGAGTCACACCATCAAAATGTCAAAGGTGCCACAACTATCAGCAGCAGAACACTCCTAAACATTCCTGGGGCTTTGGGGCACATTATAGAAGTGCTGTTGATGTGTCAGAGAGTGAGCAAGTTTTTCTTCTTTGAAATAACACCTATGGCTCTGCTGCAAAGGAGTATAACAGAGTTTGTTGTAGGAACTGACAAGACTCATTAACTGACTGTACCCCCACCACCTCCTCAAGTCATGTTTTAAAAGCAATAAAGTTATATAGTTATTCTGCCATGTACTACCCATCAATAATTTCTGAGTTCTTGGGAAGGAGTCAAAAACTTCACAGCGTATTCCTGTGGAACTGTAAGGTTGCCAAGATGTTGGCAATAGTGTAGACCTCTCAAAGTATAATACCTCTAATTACAGGTGAGTAACAAGTGCATGCAGTAAAGGAAAGCTTCTGATCCAGAAAGCCGGTGCAAGATACACAAAGACTATCCCTCCAATATGATCAGGAGCACAAAAAGATGTTCGGACCATACCTATGAATAAGGACCAGCTGGTCTGAAAGGTGTAAGGTGTTGTAGGACATCATGCTGTTTTGTATCCACTTGCTTCTCTTAAGCTTTTAATTCTGGCAATAAAGTTCATTGTTTTTACTACAAGCTGAGTTGCTGACATATCTATTTAAGTGTTGCACCACACTGGCATTTCACATACTGCAATTATTTTTCATGGATGGCTGTGCCAGAGTTGTTGAAGCAGGTGGTTAGTGTAGTGAGCAAAATGCTGGACACCTAATTCACATGACAACAGATATGTGGACAAATGGGCAGAGTACAGACTACATGAATGTCACTGCTCACTGGGTTGCCCTCCCAGCAGTGGGAAAAAATAGCATGCAGTGATCTTATATCTAAATCTGTCAGTATTATTAAAAAACAGCAGCAGGATAGAGGCTAGCCAATACCATCATTATGCTACTTTGTGCATGCATAGTTTTGAAAGAATCCCACAAAGATGTGTTAAAGGGATAGTAATACTTAAAATGTAAAAAAATATATGTTGTAGAGTTTATCCCCCTGAGTAAAACAAGGGTACTCCCACTGCTGAAAGGTGTTTCATTCAAAAGTTATTAATTTTCAAAGTTGAATTTTTTAGGTGCAATATCACAGTGGCCTGAAATTGTATAGTGGCGCTGTTGCTACACCATCCTATGGAGATTTATGGTCAACTGACCAGAGCTATCCATAGGATCGTGTAGCAACAGCGCCACTGTACAATTTCAGGCCACTGTGATATTGCACCTAAAAAATTCAACTTTGAAAATTAATAACTTTTGAATGAAACACCTTTCAGCAGTGGGAGTACCCGTGTTTTACTAAGGGGGGGATAAACCCTACAACATTTTTTTTTTTACATTTTAAGTATTACTATCCCTTTAAATAAATTAGATCAGGTGATAGAGGAATGGCTTATAACCGGCTCCTTGAAAGCTGAATCTTGTCTGCTAATAATTGCACCAACATTAAGGTTGTCTTGAGAATAGGTGATATGATGCATATTCCTTGATTTGCCCATGTGCTAAATTTAGTTGGGACTAGTTTCCTTTCAGAATCCAAAACGCTCAGAGAGATGCTAAATATCACCAACAAAATCTGTGCCCATATTACCTGCTCCTACATTGCTCAAAATGCATTATATTCCAAGCAAAAGCGGTACAACCTTCCCCATGACCAGCTGAAAATGGAGGTCCCAATGTGTGACCTAATGTGTGACCTATGTGATCAGCGATGGTAAACAAGAATAGGAAAAGGGTTGAACTAGATGGACGCAAGTCTTTTTTCAACCTAAATTACTATGTTACTATGTTACTATGTTAGCTGTTGAAACCCTTTGAGAGGGCCATCTTGCTGGTTATGAGTGTTGGGGAATGAATAAGTGAGATTTTCCCTCTGATATATTTATTGCAGACATAAAAGCTGAGGAGCATGACTGATGAATCTTACAATACTGAAAACACAGGCATATACCAGCTAGTCAAGGATATGTTAGCATGCTTTGAGCAGGATCCTTGCATAATGTCTATTAAAAGCAATGAGGAATGCATTCTTGCTACTTTGCTGTATCCCCGTTTTAAACGTAACATTTCTGAATTTCTGCCAAAACTTGATCAAGAGAAGTGATAACCATCAGCATCCCTTTGAGGAATCAGATTCTGTCAAATAATATAATGATATTCTTATAGATCGAGTAGAGGGTTGCATTGTGGAGGATGAGAGAGAGAAAGTTGGGGCCAAAAAAATTGGTTGGGAACGGTGAAAAGAGAAGTCAGCAAAGGGTTAACACCAACAGCAGCAGCAAAACATCAACAAGATCATCTGATTCCTAACACATTTCTGAACATGTGTTATCATCATCATCATCATTGTCACAGAAAGTAATTCATATGTCTCAGGGGAGGCAGTCTAACATTGGTGGTGGTGGCGGCACATCACTATAGGTCTTACCCCCAGAGTATGGATTTGCAACGGTTACACAAGAAAACAATGTAACTCCTTGGAGTGGTCGCACAGCATGTGAGATGATTTCAACATACTTGCAGGATAACTATGTTCTTGGCAAAAATGATGACCCCATTCACTACTGGCAAACAAAACAGTGTGTGTGGCCAGCACAGATGCATACTACTATGGAAACCCTTAGTCACCCTCCAACAAGCGTTCAGTCTAAGCAGGTTTTCAGTACAGTTGGTTATATTGTAAATGACCATACGGCAAGGCTATCAAGCAGCAGGATTGGTAGACTTACATTTCTAAAAGCGAACCAACACCTATTACCATCAAAGTATCAGGTAGCAGATGTGGACAAAACCACACATGAAAGAGAAACCCATGGCACATGATGAGTACATACATATATATCAATCACCCCACACCACTTCACGACCACCATTCACATCTGCCACTTTCAGTGGAAGCTGTAACCTTATTTTTTGCTTGGGTTTTAATAGCAGCAGACATAAAGAGAAAGAAGCATGATAAGGATTTGTTTTGAGTGCTTACATATAGTTAAACATTCAAAATATTACAGCAAGCCTAGCCTTCAAAAAATTGATTGTGGGATTCAAACAAGGCTAGAAATTTTTTGTTGGGCTCAGGCTTTCCAAAAACAAATCATGAGAAACATTTTTTTGCAGGCCTTAACCTTCCCAAATAAAAAAGCCCTGAAAAAAAAAGATGTATGCCATACTGGCTGTAGGCGTATGACAAGCTGCCTAGTTAAACTCTGTGAAATAGACCATTACAAAGAGGTGACAAACAGCTATTTGATATATAAATAACATAAGAAAACACAGCAACATATAACAAAATGGTAAACTGCAAAGTAGGCTCGCAGTGGGCCAGATGTTTTAGGATGATTAGTAGTGTTTGAAGCTCACTGGCGATGGATGCTCTCTAGGCTGCCTTGCTGCTGCCTAAGGTGATTAGACATGCTGGCCACAAGGCCAGATTAGTACTGACTGGAAGAGCTGACCCACATGCTGGATGGCAACTCAGAGAGGTCGCAGAAGACAACAGGACACACAGACAACAAGCATTACCCATCGATAGTTGCTGAATCAGCAACACTGCAACTAGGAGCTTGACTGAGGGGACAACCAGGACCCAGAAGCAGCATCATTCAAAGACCAAGTGGTGGTCGAGGTTGACTGGTTCTCAAAGTGCAACAGAGGGCCGGGTTAATGCACAAAGTAAACACTCTGGAACAAAATAGGAACTACAGGTCATGAACTGGAACTCTCTGATTGTGCACCAACACTGAAGTGCTGGTGCTTGATAAAGTCTACATGAAACAAGGAAGGATGTAGGAACAGGTAAACAAGAAAACAAAATGAAAAAACAAGCAAGGAATAGCAGGAAAGATTTAAAAAGGAGCAGATCATAACACTGGGATTCCAAAGATGGCTTGGCAGGAAAGGGCTGATGGAACTGGTGGACCAAAGAGGGAACTTGGACGTCCGAGGCCACTACCTAGGAAAGCTCCTCTGGTCCATAGCCCTTCCAGTTGACGGGTACTGTATGGTACTGCGGAAGAGGCACTAGTCCAGGATGGCATTGATATTCCTCAGGATCGTCCATGGCGACCAGTGAAGAAAGAGTTAAAGAGGGATGAGAGGCATGAGCCAGTATGTAAGGCTTTAGAAAAGACACATGAAAAACTGGGTGCAGCTTCAAGGTCCAAGGTAAGACAAGCCGGTAGAAAACTAGCGAGAGACGCCCTGGACCTTAAATGGCCCGATTTGTTCAATGGATGGGCAATTTAACTGTTTGAGTGCCAGAGTGGTACGCAACGCATTGCTTTGCAATGCGTTGCGTACCACTCTGCCACTCAATGGGTTAAGATTTTGGCAGAGAGCCAGACAAGATCTCCTGGAGCAAACCTAAGAGCCAGAGAACAATGGCAGTCAGCTGCCACTTTCTGACGCATTTGTGATATTAAGAGGGTGCGGCGTATAGCTTGCCAATGGTCAGCCAAGGTAGGGGTGTGAGCATCTGTAGAAGGAACTTCGGATATGGAGGGGCAGAGCATCAGAGCTGGAGGGTTGTAACCTAGAGCAGCAAAAAAGGTAGAACACTTGAGAGAGGATTGCAGTAGCAAGTTACAGGAAAACTCTGCCAAGGATAACAGCCATGTCTAATCGTCTTGCTGGTAAGAAAAGTAACACCAGAGGAAGTGCTTGCGGTTCTGGTTCAACCAGTTCTCAGTCTGCCCATTTGTCTGCAGGTGGTATACAGACAAATTCTAGAGACAGATGCCAAGCTTAGAAAAGAAAGTAATAAGATATTGGTATAGAAAGCAAAATATCAGTATTTGCAGATGACATTAAACTGTGCAGGGTAATAAATTCAGAACAGGATATATGTTCTCTACAGAGGGAGTTTACATAACACTGATTGGGCAAACAAATGCAAAATGAAATTTAATGTGGGAAAGTGTAAAGTCATGCATTTAGGAAGAAAAAATATCAATGCTACTTATGAACTTAATGGAATCATTGTAGGGGACTCATTGCTAGAGAAAGACGCGAGAATCCATGGAAATTACAAACTTGTAAACAGTGACAAGTGTCAAATAGCAGTAGAAAAAACAAACAAAGTATTGTCTTGCATAAAGAGGGATATTGAAGCAAGCGTGGATGACATCATTTTGCCATTGTACAAATCGTTGGTAAGACCTCACCTCAAATATGCAGGGCAGTTTTAGGCAACAGTTCTAAAAAAGGATATTCTAGAACTGGAGAGAGTACAGCAAAGAGCATCAAAATTAATTAAGGGAATGGAGGACTTGACATATGAGGAACAACTAGAAAAACTTGGTTTATTTACCCCAGAGAAAAGAAGACTTAGAGGAGATCTTATCACAACTTTCCGGTATATGAGAGGTCAATACAACAATCTCTCTAGTGAGCTATTCATTACAAGGCCTGATCAAATAACCAGAGGCCACCCCTTGAGATTAGAGGAAAGGAGGTTTCAGCTTCAGTAGAGGAAAAGGTTTTTTACAGTAAGGTCTATTAAATTATGGAATTCCTTGCCCAAGGAAGTGGCTATGGCAGACACAATGGATACTTTTAAGAGAATATTAGATACATTTCTTTCAGAAATGAACATATAGGGTTATACTGTGTATTAGTAGGCAAAACAGGAAGGTCTGATAAAGATGTCTGTTGTCTCTGGGTTATGAGACAATGGTCGATCTTGATGTACTTGTGTCTTTTTTCAACCTAATTTACTGTGTTACTATGCACTAGCTCAAACCTGCATATTTTGGGTGCAGTACCCCATGGCCTGAAATTTTGTGGTGATGGTGTTGCTACAGCATGCTATGAAAAGCTATGATCAGTGACCATAAACATCCATAGGAAGTCATAGTGGTGGTGCACCCAAAATATGCAAGTCTGAGCTGTAATCATATTTTTTTAAAAAGAATCTCTAGTAGTGGGAGTACTATTTTTATACCCACAGGTATAAAATCTGCAATGTATTTTTTCCAACATTAAGCATCAATATCGCCTTAACCCTCTGGCACTCAAAGTGTTAACCATCATTAAGGACCAGGGCTATTTTGTACTTTAATGACAACACACTAGTCTGTGGCACACTAGTCTGCTCATCATCATCCTGCTGCAGTGACAGATGAATGTATGCCTCTAACAACTCATATGCAGGAATTACAGTAGCAGCAAACTCCAAAATATCAATGCTGGTGTTGGCAGCGATAACCATCCCCATTTGCATCTCTTTATCCCATTCAAAAAAACACTCTCATACTCTCCTCCACACCATCTGCTCCACCATTAGCCTCATTTTCATCAGCACCACCACCACAGGTCTCTTTCTGCTCTTTGTGACTTGTTGGGGATGAAAAATAGGACTGAGGGTCTCCTGCTGTCACCCTTGTCATCTCCTCCACAGAAGAAAGCGCACTGACAGCAGTAGAAGCAGGCACACACTGATAACAAGTTTTGCCTTCTTTAATATACTTCCCCAGAAGGACAATGTTGGAGGGAATGGGAATCATTGGGTTACCTCTGTATCAGGAGCATCAGGGTCCATCCAGCTGATCACTGTGGTAGCCATAACTAAAAATTTGCTTTTAGTGTAACCCTTTGAGTGCCAGAGAGGGATCTAGTGTATTGCAGCGCAATGCATTGGACGCTTCTCTGGCACTCAAAGGGTTAACATTTTTTTTTCCCTCAGCTTCCACTCTCTTTCTTTCCTAAGCAATACCATGCCACAGGCAGGAAATTCTGGGTTCTTATAGTATGGAGGAGGGACGTTTCGCTACCATTGAAAAATATGGCAGGAAATGGAACCTTTCTCACATGAAATTCCTGGTGTTGGCGCAATGGAGGAAAATCTGTGGGTTTCTCTGTTGGCAGCAATTCCCACAGGATAATGGGAAAATTATGTTTTTTTCACAAAGGATTCTCACTGGAATGAAAAGGAACTTTTCGTCCATCCCTACTAGGGGCTGAAGGTGCTCAAGGGGTATCACGATTAAAAGAGAACTGGCACCCTTAATAATTACCCCTCAACTTGCTATGTCCCCTATGGATTTTGCCCTTGTGCTTTGTTCAAGAGATCATCATTTGGCCCTGAATGTCATGTCTGTGGAGGTGGACATGCCAGTTGTTAGAAGACGCACAAACTCTGCTCACTGCTCATTATAATCTTAAACAATTAAGAACCACAGTAAAAAAACAGGGAATATGAAAGTGTATTATATCCTGAGGTGACAATAATTTCTGTAGGTGCACTAAATAATAAACTGGTAAAATCTCATTTCATAAACACATAACAGGAAACGTTGTTGTCATAAAGTACAAAATAGCTTGGTCCTTAAAGGGATAGTAATGTTTCAAAATAAAAGCAACTCCAGTTATTCTTCATAGTACTTAGGGCATGGAGAGTGTTATTTCAATACTGTCAGAGTTCAAGAGTAATTGAATGATAAACTTTCCCGCTCCTGCCCCTTTTACCTAGTGTAAGCCACCTCCCCTCAGATGTAGACTCTGGTCTTAAGACCAGGCAGCTCACGGCAAGGGACAATCTTCTTACTCTGAACTAAAGGAAAACCCTGCCCCCTTGACAGGTTTTTCAGGTTTTCCCTACGCTAATTGAAGATTGTCCCTCTCTGTGATCCATCCGGACAGTCTTGCTGCTCTGATGTGAGCAGTGTTACTTCAGTAAAAGGAGCTGGAGTGGGATATTTTATCATTCAATTACTCTTAAACTACAACTCTGACAGTACTGAAATAACATTCTCCATTGCCCAAATACTAGGAAAATTAATTGGAGCTTCTTTTATTTTGAAACATTACAATGCCTTTAATGATAGTTAACCTTGTGAGTGCCAGAGGAGTATCTCGTTGAATACCTCTCTGGCACTCAAAGGGTTAAAACAATATTGATGCCTAATATTGAAAAAAATGCAATGCAGGGTTTATACTGGTGAGTACAATAAGGGTACTCTCACTACTAGATGCTTTTTTTAAAAATGATTACAGCTCAGCCTTTCATCTTTTGGGTGCAGCACCACTATGACTTGAAATTTTACAGTGATGCTGTTGTTCCAGCATCCTATGGATGTTTATGGCCACTGGTCATAGCTGTTCATAGCATGCTGTCTCAACACCACCACCACCACAAAATTTCAGACAATGAAGTACTGAAACCAAAAATGCAAGTTTGAGCTACAATACTTTTTAAATGAAACATCTCTCAGCAGTGGTATTATCCTTGTTTTAGTCAGGAGTATAAAACGTGCATTATATATTTTTTACATAACAATTGACTCTATCCTCATAATAAACAAATTAACAATGAAAGAGGATGGGACTGAAGTACTTCATTTGAAAAAGTTCCATTTATAACAACACATTCAACCAGTTTTCTGTATTCTTACATATATCTTGTCCCAGGCATAAGGTGACAAGATCTCTATTTTAATAATGAAAGCTTATGAAAAAAAAAAAAAAACTGCCGGGTTGCAACTGTTCCTGTGCAGCCCTACATAATAACATTTTCATAACCAGCCTGCAATAAATTGGAGATCTGTCCATCTTGCCCAAGCTTAGACAAATTATCAGTGCTATGCAAGAAGAAATGTCTTCTTCTACTTACAAGTAATCATGCACTGTAGTGTCTATTCTTGCATTCCTTACATTTCTTTAATTCATACAGATATAGAAATCTATGGATCTCTGCACATTAGTAATTTAATAAAGGATGTTGGAGACCACAGAAGAAAATACTGCAATACCTCAGGCTCTATCTGTGCATCAAAATGTATCCCCTTATAGCTGCCATCTAAAATGAGCACAACTGAGACCCCTAGCGTTTGTTCTTGGAATTACTGAGAAAGAACTAGTAATCCAGTGGTTCTCAATCTTTTTTTTTTTTTGCTCAAGGAACCCATAATACATGATCTGGAATTTCAAGGTAACCCTAATATTTTATAGGTCATTTGTCAAGTGTGATATGAAAGGGCAAATGCATAAATATATAGGTCCCATAATCTGGATGACAAAAACAAAACAATTTCTATAAATACATATTTGAAAATCAGTTTTCACACTTTTCTGCAAGTTTCTCTAGAAAAGATATGAACCCTAAGCTGGTGCCCACAGTTCACCAAAGTAACATGGTGCCCTTGCTGAAAACAACTGAAAAATCATTGTCTGGAATACTGCTTGGGACTGTTTATTTACATTAAACATTATTTAATTGGTTGTTTTGTTTTTATGCAAGTTTTTCAGGTACCACTGAGTTTTGCACATAGCTGCAGCTAGTGTTCCCTTTCAGGCAGTGTTAGTCCTACAGGCACACCAACAGGTCAGCTTTTCAAGATATCCAAGCTTATGATAGGTTTATTCATTGTGATTACCTGTGCTTATTTAGGGGAAATCCTGATGGCATGTGTGTACAGAGGAACAGAGCAGAGACTCACTGGTCTAAGGTTAGTAATCCATGCCTCCCATAATTTCAAATGGACAAAGAAGGACGCTTTTGTTTTAGATGGTGCTGCTGGGGGGTGAAGCAGCAGGTGAGTGAGGCATTACCAAGAATTTTTAGGTCATTTCATGACCTTCTGACACCTCTTTGTGGAACTGAATAAATGATTGAGAGCAAGACCAAAGTATTTTATCTACTCAGGCTAATTTATAAACAACTGTACTGAAGTTTAAAGAAACAATAACGTGAGTTTTCTTGCTGAGGAGTGATGTGATACACATCTTTACATACTACACAGTCTGATCTCCTAAAATGAGGGACAGAGGAATTTGAGTCTCAAAAAGGGACTACCCCTCCTAAAGAAGGACATTTGGAAGATACGGTAATGCAGGACTTCAATTAAATTGGGAAGGTGTCACATGGTGCATCTATAATCCCAATTTAGCTCTATATTTACCCTTTAAGTGCCAGGCGGTACACAGAGCATTGCTTCGCAATGCATTGCTTACCCATCTGGCACTAAAAGGGTTACATGTCTTCTTTGACTCTTTCATTACTGTGTTGCTCAATTTATAGCAGACACCAGCATGGGCGTCCATCTCCCGGGGGGAGGGGCATAATATGCCCTCCAGGTCAGCCTCCCCAGCCCCTATGTTTACTGGGGAGGTGGGGGCAGGTGTTGGTGGGGGAAAGGACCCCCCTCTTGCCCCCCCTCCCCAGTGGACCTCTATAGACATTAGCAGCAGCTGTTTTTTGCATGGTATTTTCCTCATCTGAGTCCAGCACAACTTCCATTATAGTCAATATGAGGAAAGTACTTGTAATGGGAGGATAATCAAAGCTCCATAAAGACAGATAACTTTGTATGATGGTCTTTAACCCACTGAATACTAGAGCAACACACTGCAAAGCATGACCACACTTTTCTGACTTTAATAAGGATTTTGAAATATATGAGACCCAAGTCCAAACTATCTTATTTTCATTTCTGTTGCAACTCATAAACTAGGTTTCAGTACAGCAAGTATGGGGTTAACAGTGCACTTTCACTGCATGGGCATTATATCTAGTACTAATTATAGATTTATTCTGGAGAACCAGCACACACAGAATAGACAACCTGAGTTTATTCTCAGAAGATGGAAGCTTGTCTGATTGCGGTCATACAGACCCTGCAGCTCAGGGCATTTTCAGTGGACTGCCATGTCTTAAAAGGGTCAGGAGGCAGAAAAATCAGTAAAAAGCCCTGTTCTCAATCCTACCTTCCCACCCTACACCACCACCACCAAAGAATCCATTACAAAAAGTCAGATTTCTGTCTATTTTTCTTGGGGTGATCCATTGAAAAATGGATTCTGAAGCCTGGCAAGGTGTGAGCAATGCATTTCATGAACTGAAACCCAGGCCAGATCACAGAAACTGAGAAACATAGGTAAGAAACAATTACAAATCGTTTTAAAAGGGGGTAGTTATGAAAAATGCATTTTGCAGGGCTACATGGGAATTACTGCAACCCAATAGGAGAGTGTTCTTTTTTTAACCCCTTAAAGACACATGACGTGCCAGGACCATCATGGAATTCTGGGCTCCCCACGCGGCTGCATGTCGTTCGGGGAGCCCGGAAGCAAAAAAAAAAAAAAATGGTCCTTGGTCCTTAAGTGCCGGCCGCAAGAGATGATCTGTCAACTCTACTTAAGGGAGAACTGGCAATACCTAATAATAACTCTCTACTTACCTCAGAATTACCTAAAAATCCTAATGGCCTCTGTGAGTTTTGCCCTTGTGCCTTTGATCTAGAGTTAAACATCTTCAATCAGTCCTGGATGTCAGGTACATAGAGGCAGACATGACAGTTGCTAGCAGCACCACAGGACCTCAGATACTGCTCACTGTACCTGGTAAGCTTAACTTTTAAGAACCAGAGAGGTATTTACTGAATTGCCTTGCAATGCATTCCTCACCTCACTAATCCTTAAAGGGTTAAGTAGCCTCTTGCACCTTGCTTGATTCAGTTTGAAAATGATGTCAACAACTGTCATGTCTACTTCCATGGATATGACATCTAGGACTGACTGGTGTTATCTCATGTACAATGGAGCAAAGGCAACATTCATAGAGGACATTAGGATTTGTGGACATAGGCAAATGGGAGATTTATTATTAGGCGTTAGTTCTCCTCACAAGGATTAAAAATTCTGTTTTTAACACCTTTGTCTGTTTGGTTTTATAATGTAGGTATCAGCCAATAAAATGCCATCTATGTCTTAATTGTGTTTATTTGGTACTTCTGTGGGGGTCAGATCCATCTAAGTCTAACACTGGTTTATGGGGGCCATTAGGAGTTTCTGAACATATTAGGATAAATGGGGGAGTACTTTTAGAAGGTTGTTCCTTTATTAACAGACATAAGATTTTGAGTGAAGATGATTATTATTTACGGCCAGAATATATTGTACTTTGGACTTTGAAAGTGCATCTAAAAGTACCCTAAGATAAGCGGTTAGTGTATGGTCAATAATCTGTTATGTGGATCTGTTGCACTGCTTAAACCAGTCAGAAGAGAAGAAGGAAGGAAACGGGAGATCACTAACTTGCCGGTGAAAGAAAGTGGAGATCATACGTCTTCCCGCTTACCAGAAAGAGACGGGAGACACGCAGACCTGTCTGCGGAGACGATGGGGACATATAAGTGTACTGCTACTTACCTAAAGACTGGGATTTAGAGCTACATATATATATATCTAAATCATTTTATATTATCATACACAGATGCTATTCCATTGAATAAAGAATATCATATACTGGAGACCCGGAATATCTGGATATCTCATATACAGCTTATATCCTGGGATTCAGAAGGATCATAGGCCGTTTTTGATGAACTTTTGATGTTGAAATACTTAAGTGGCCGGCCAGACTGTTGATATTTGCATAGTCATTTTTTATTTTATATGATTGTAGTTTTATGATTGAAATATATGAATGTGTATGCATATTGATTTTTTATAATAAATATATTTGTGAATATTAGAAGTTACCTGGGTATCTCCTCGTGATTACCTTCTTGCATTTGGTAATAGTAATGATTTTTAAATATATAGTCTAGGGAGCGCTTTCCTTATATTTGATTTAGTCTAAAGATGACTTATTTTGATTTGTAAATAATTATAATCTAATTATAACTTCCAGTCAGAATCTTTGCACTTGTCTAACGTTAACAGGACAAGGAAACGTGGGGGAGATCCTCAAGGTAAAAAACACCAAGAAGGTCAACTACACTAAAAAGAAGCCTATTATAACGAGGCACTCATAAAAGGGAAGTACAAAAATATACAAGCTTTATTGAATAATACATATAAAAATCACAGACAAGCTAAAAACAATTAAAAACGGTCAGTATATGGCTGGTCAAAAGACAAATAATACACATTACCAGTACTATAATATAAGTAAGTAAAGGATAAATATACCAAAAAAGTGAATACACACTGCAGAGGGCTTGACTATAACATATGCAAGCCCGTAAAGTACAATAGTAATAAAACAAGTGAACCAAAATATAAAATGTGCAAAAATAAAAGTATACTTATCATATCATAATGAAGCAATAAACACACTGGGAATGTCAGATATAGCAGCCAAAGATACTAGACACCCAACACGTGTCGCCACCTCCGTGGCTTTGTCAGGGGTAATGAGAACTCAATATTAGCAGGTATATGAAGATAATACTAGCCAATCCAAAAGAAAGATGAAGAACATGTGATACAAATGTCTGGCGAGAAAATTGAAACAAAGAGAACAGACGAGGTACGATCCCGTTCCTCCCCCAATAGAAAGAAAGATTACCTGAAATAATCTAATAGTCGGACGGTACCGTCCAATACATAATATAGCGTCAAAGATAATTGCCAAAATAGAATATTGGATAAAAACAAAAGAATATATATAAAGAAGAATATATGAATCGTAATGACCCTGCCTATATACAATACGCTAGAAATCAGCTGTCAGTACAATCTAACAAGCGTCTACTCACATAAGATTAAATAACTGCATAATATACATAATAGAGTAAGAAGCCCACATAAAGTGATGTAGTCACAATAAATAAAAATAACACATCTACATCATATATGTGTGTAAATTGTCTAAAAATATATTTAAGATTGACACTTAAGACGGGAAAAAACTACTATATGAATCTCATCACATAATAGTTGAATTCTAAGAGCAATGATAATAATAATAATAACGGATCTTGAACAGATAGACAAATCATAATATTAAAGTTTGTGTGAAAAGGTTTGTGCATTTTTGGATTATTTTTTACAGCCGATTGTTTTAGAATTAGATTCCTATCTTAGAGACTCTTCAGATCTACTGACTAAAATACAAGAAATTACAGTTGATTCTGATGTTTTATTGGTCACCTGCAATGTAGAAGCTCTATATTCTAGCATACCCCATGAATTTGGGATTTGAGCTGTCTCCTATTTTCTCCAACAATCCAATTTGTCTTCTGACATACAGTTCTGTGAGTTTTTGCTTGATATGTTGCAATTTATTTTGCAACATAATTATTTTGTTTTTGATTCTAAGTTCTTTTTGCAAATCTCTGGGACTGCCATGGGCGCAAAATGTGCACCATCGTATGTCAACCTATTTTTAGGTTGGTGGGAGAGGGAGAGTGTGTTCAACGATAATATGGAAGTATATACATCCCATGGTTTAACATGGTATAGATATATCGATGACATTTTCTTCCTGTGGCGAGGTTCTGAACAAATCTGTAGGGATTTTATACAACAATTGAATAACAATCATTGTATTATTCATCTTACTGCTTCTATTTCAGAAAATACAGTTGATTTCCTAGACCTTTCCATCTCTATCGACCCCCATGGCCACATCACTACAGATCTGTTTTGTAAAAAGACAGCAGTGGATGCACTTCTACATTATTCTAGCGCACATCCTCTGAGTTGTAGAGAAAGGTATTCCAACTGGCCAATACTTACGAGTACGGAGAAACTGCTCTACTACTACACAATTCCACATACAAGCTAAGGAATTAAGACACTGTTTAAAGAAAGAGGTTATCATCATTCTTGTTTGAAAAAAGGATACCAGCAGGCATTAGATACTTCTCGAGATACTCTTTTTAATACTGGACACAATAAGCAGAAACAACAAGAGGAAACCATTCGGGTCATTACTCGTTATAATTCTCAATGGTCTGTAATACGTGGTATTGTAGCTAAACATTGGCATATTCTATTAACCGATACCACTTTACAACGTTGTCTTTCAGACAGACCTTCCATTATATCTAGTTCGTAGCCATTTTTCACCACATACCCATAGAACTACTGGTATTAATATTGTGGGCACCTTCCCTTGTGAAAGTTGTACAGTCTGCCAATTTATTTCCAAATCAAAGGAGATTTTTAGCCCTGTATCTAGCTCTAACCTTTCTTGACAACATTTTGTCAACTGTCACACGAAGAATTGCATTTATGCAATTATTTGTCCGTGCAAGATGATATATGTCGGTCAGACCACACAAATGCTTAAGAGCAGGGTTCGAAAGCACTTTTCTTTAATGCAGATCGAGATAGAACACGAGGTGAACGTCTTACTTCAGTGGCAGAACATTTCCTATGATTCCATTGTGGTACCACAGACCATTTACAGGTACTTGGGTTGGAAATGATTTCTATGGGTATTAGAAAGGGAGATCTGACTAAAAAATTGAGTCAACGTGAAACTTGGTATATCTTCACGCTTCAGTCTTGTTATCCTAAAGGCATGAATGAGGAAATGTTGTTCTCCTGTTTCTTGCCTTCTTGATTTATTGTATAAATGTAATTTTTTTTTTTTATTAATGGTCTTTATGTTTTTTTATGTTTAGATTTTATTTTCTGGAGCACTGGAAGATTACCATTGAGTATTAGATTTCTGTTCTTCTGTTAAGCGCTGGAAGATCACTGCACTGTCTCCGAGTCTTGACAGATCACTATTCTGCTGTTGAATATGGAAGCATTGGAGGATCATCATTTAGTACTAGAAGACTTCTGTTCTGTTGTTGAGCAGGGGGTTATGCATTAAGGTGTGATAAAGAAGTGATAAATATGTGGTGAAGTAGAGATGACTTTCCAGTGTTATAAACTCTCCAAGTCCTATGTTATTCAATGGAGCCAATGCACTAAGATTTATCCAACTTGAGAGATCTTAGAGCATAGGCTCCACAAAAGTTAGCACTATCAGGTGTCAACAAAAGTGGGTCAGCGTGAATATGAACGAGCAAGAGCAGGTCTGTGTATGAGTGAGCACAAGCAAATAAACTCTAAGTGTAAGTGAGAATTATCAGGTCTGGGTGTGAGTGAATATTTAACACTTTTAGTCTCAGAAAGGTGTGGCATAGGATGTCCTTCTGGCACTAAAGGGGTTTATGCACACCAGAATGTACATGCTCTCTACTGACAGTACATGACGTGACAATAAAAACTACAGGTATCCCCGGGCTTGCTGACATACACTAGAATCCAGGTCTCTGCATATAAGGACTTTCACATTTTTATTAAAGAGGTCAAACACCTCTTGATGTAGTGCCCACTCTCCACTGTCCACTGTGTGTCGACTGAGGAAGACTGCGAGAACGTTGTCTATGCCAAGGATATGAACTGCGGAAATGGCAGGGACATGCTCCTCTGCCCAGGACAAAATGGCTTTGACCTCTAACCAAGCTGCGAGACTTCTTGTGCCGCCTTGCTTGTTGATGTAAGCTACCGCTGTGGCATTGACCGACTGGACTCTGACTGGGCAATCCTTCAGTTGGCGCGTCCATTGGAGCAGGACATGAAATATCACCCGAAGCTCGAAGACATTAATGGAAAAGAGAGATTCCTCCTGGGACCACCGGCCCTTAACATTCAAGTGCCCCAAGACCGCTCCCCATCCAGAAAGGCTGGCATCCGTCATCACTGTTGTCCAGAATGACACAAGGAAGGGCCTGCCTTTCAGCAGATTGTCCAGGTTAAGCCACCACGAGAGGCTCAGTTCCACATGAAGAGGGAGAGATAGAGACCTCTCCAGGAGATCCAGTCGACCCTTGCATGCCAGGATGAGAAACCTCTGGAGTTCCCTGGTATGAGCCATGGCAAATGGAACCGCTTCTACGGTGGAAATGAACTTCCCAACCAAGGATGACAACTTCTTGGCTGGAACTGGATCCTGATTCAGGACAGCATGGACCTTCAGTGCTATCTGATGAGCCACTTCATCCGTGAGAAACACCATCCCTCTCTGAGTGTCAAAGAGGATACCCAGAAAAACCATCCTCTGCAAGGTCCAACTTGTCCAGATTGATGATCCACCCGTGGCGGGACAGAGCATGAATGCAGGCCTGAACCTGCTGATGAAGGAGTTCTGGAGAAGATGCCTTCAGGAGTAGGTTATCCATGTATGGGGTGACTCTGATGCCATCCCGATGGAGGACAGAAATCAAGGCTCCTAGGACTCTCTTGAAGACTTATGAGCCGTGGTCAGGCCAAAGGGGAGGGAAGAAAACTGTAAATACCCTTAGTCATAGGCAAAGTGAATGTTTATGCACAAGTATGCATCCTGAAGATACAGAGAAGCCAGAAATTCCCCAGGGGACATGGCAGCGATCACCATGCGCAGTGACTCCTGGCAATACTGGCAATACTGGGACCGGACCACAAAGGGGATGAGATCCTTCAAATCCAAAATGGGACAACCGCCGTCGTTCTTGGAAACCACAAAGAGGTTGGAGTAGAACCCTGACCCCCATTCCTGAGGAGGAACTGGTTCCAAGACCACCTTGTTCAGAATGGCCTGGATGGCTCCTTCGAAAAGGCGGAGCTTTTCTGTGCCCAGAGGAGAGCAAGAAGAGAAGGTCTGGGAGGGAGGGAGGGAGGGAGGGAGAGAGAATCCTGTACCCCACAGCCACCACCTGCAAAACCCATGGGTCCGTCACAGAGGATTCCGAAGCCAAGAGGTAGTGAGGCAAGTGGCCATTAGCCTGCGGGTGGGGACCCGGATTCAGCGAGTCATGCAGAAGAAGGTTTGGAAGCCTTGGGCTTAGCGGAGGACTTGGCCGCCATTGCTGCTTGGGGTTGGATGAGGTGCGTGGAGCCTGAGGAACCGTCTGGGTTGCCGTACATGATTCAGCCTGGAAGGGACGAAAAAACTGATTCTGCTTCACAGGGGTTTTCTTCCTATGGACCATTGGCAGGTGAGTAATCTTGCCCCCAGTGGCTTCACTGATTAGATCCTTGAGATCAGGCCCGAACAGGGAGGTGCCCTGAAAGGGCAAAGCCAGGAGAGCCCTCTTGGAGGCAGTGTCAACAGACCAGATCTTGAGCCAAAGAGAAAGCCTGGCCACCACAGACGTAGTGGAGGCCCTGACCACCATACAAACGGCGTCAAATAGGGCAGCCGAAACATAATGGGCCTCCGAGATGTTGGCGAGAAGCCTCAACATCTCCGTAGTGGGAGCTCCCTGATGGACAGCTAAAGTGAGCTGTTCAGTCCAAACAGCCATGGCCCTATTCACCCACGCCGCAGCAAATGTGGGGAGCAGGGCAGAGCCAGCCATCGCAAAAATGGCCTGGAGAGAGGTCTCAAGATTTTTGTCAGTCCAATCTTTCAGAGCAGATGCATCAGCCACAGGCAAGGCAGTGGACTTAGAAAGTCTGGAAACAGGGGCATCCACCTTGGGAGGATGAACCCACTGAGCTAGGGCCGTTTCAGAAAACGGGCAAAGCTTAGCAAATTTCCTAGAGACAGAAGGCTTCCTTTCTGGAAACTTCCACTCCTCAGACACCAAGCAGTCAAGAGTGGGGGTTAGGTGGAAAACAAGTATGGGTCCGGACAGGCTCCTGAAACACATCAGAGGGATCAGAGGAAGCCTCTTGTACCAAGGGAATGTTCAGGGTGTTCAACACAGCCCTGATAAGGCCCTCAGCTGAGGGAACAGGAGCAGCCTCAAAGGGGTCACCAAAAAACTGAGAGGAAGGGACAGCAGAACAGTTTCCATCATCAGAATCCACAAATAGTTCCTCCTCAGAGGAATCAGACACATCAAGTACGCCCGGAGATTTAGGCAGAGAAGACCTGATAGAGGTGGGGGCCTGCCACGAATGAAAGACCCCCTGCAAAGTGTATGCAAGGAGCTGTAATGTAGACCAGAGGTCCCTGGTAGTAGCCTTAAACTCTTGCATCCAAACTGGCTCTAGTACATGGCTGGAGGACCCTGCAGGGGACTCAGGGGCAGCAGAGAATGCTGGGCAAATATGACCTGAGTATTTTCTAGGTAACCCTAGGACATGAGGAGCAATAAGCAATGGGGGACACAAATGCCCCAGTGTCCTTAGTCTTAGGTCTAGCCCCAAGGTCTAATAGAATAGACATTCTCACAAAGTCAAACGGTCAAAGTATCAAAAAACACCCAAAAAACAGTGTGTATGATTAACTATTCACCCCAGAAAATGCTAAAATAGACTTATCTGGCAGGCGAAGGGTTAAGCTGCTGAAGAGAGAAGGAGAGTCCAAGCCCTGCGTTGGATACTCGTTCAGAGAAGGCACAAAATGGCTGCTGCAGCGGGAGCCAATCAGAAACGAGCGCGCGAAGCAAGTGCTCATGGGAATTGTAGTTTCTCAAAAAAAGTACCCCAACAGTGTCCGAAGCCTCCTGAGCCCCCCAACATACCCAGAACGTTGACCAGATAACAGGGCAAGGGCAGACCAACAAAATGAGCCATCTCTGATCTCGCTATGTGGAGTGGTTGCAGAGATATGTCCCAAACTGTAAAGTCCCATAGAAGTGAATGGAGCAATGGTGTCTATGCGGTAAAAGTGCACTGGGAACATACATTGTGCCAAATTAGAACAAAATGTAAAAACACTCAAAAAGCCCCCTAGAACAAGTCAGCAGACCCAATAAACACAGATCCCAGTAGGGAAAGTTCCCAGTAACCTCCAAAAGATGCCAACCAGCAGTCAAAGGGTTAAGTTACCACATAAACTTGCTCCAAACCCTCAACAGACATACAGATAAACCCAGTGAGTGCATGAGTATGTAATAGGAACTCCAAGGAGACCCCTGTGCGGAGGGGAAGCATGGAACACGTGGACCTCAGCACTCAAAGGGTTGCTCACCTTTTTAGCTGGTCTTCTGTTTTCAGATTACCATATGTCAAGGAGAAGCCTCAGTGGGCAACTCCTGGGGAAAGAACTTGCAGCCAAGATTTTCTCCCCAGGGCTTAGGCCCACAAAAGCACCTGGTAAACTGAGGTATCCACATTTGGGTGATTGTCAGTGATGGTAACCTGCCTAATGGTAGTATCCCATATCTAACAGAAAAATAATAAAGAAGCTAAAACTATAGCAGAACTGTTCTCTTGCCTTGTGTCATCACCAAGGAACAAATCTTACTGGATGGGGATTGGTTAGCTGCTAGCTAAGGAGAGGAGGCAGGCTCCACCCAGCATTCACTTCTCAGAATTGTTCCTGCCTACTTAAAGGGGCTGATTGCCTACCCAAAGTTACCAGTAACCTGTATTGGACGACAGAGAAATATTTTTACACACTAAGTGTTACTTTCCCATTAATGATGTATAAAAGTGAATAGTTTAACAGGGAGACACAAACCAACATTTTGCCCTGTTCTGCTCTGCCCACTTTCTAAGAATGGCTACTCTCTAACACGAATGTACTAAGAAAAATTTGAGCAATTCTGGAGCAAACCAACTACACCTCGGGAAACAAAGAGATCTTCCCATTGATTTAAATGCAATACCCCTAATAATAATAACACCCTCACTTACCTTACTATGGAAAAAATCCTGATGGCCCTTATGAATTTTGCTCCTTTGTCTTTGTTCAATAGACAACATCTTCAGTTAATGTCGGATGTCATGTTCCTGGAGCCCAACATGACAGTTACTGTTTTTTGGCTTTTTTTTTACTGAACAGGCAGAGTGCATGAGCCTGCTTAAGATTCCATACAGTGTGGGGAATTTTAGTCCTCTGGTCCTGTTGTCACTGGAATTGTCTGCCTCTATGTTACATCCTGACTGACTGATCATGTTATCTCATGAAAAAACACAATGCCAACATGAATGGCATTTTATTGGCTAATGCCTACATTACTAAACCAGACAACCAGAGGAGAAAAGAATCCCAAAAGAAAGAAGAATCTCCTAAATGAGACACACCACCGAGAGTCAGTCACAAATTAACAACTTTTATTGGTACAAAAAGCATACAAACATGTCAAGAGGGTGCTTCTCACAGCCAAAACTACATACAGAACAGCCTACCATTAAATATACAAACAGTATCTCAAACGTTACAGAGGCTATTTTGTTAGAACAAATTTTCCCACTGCAGTATATAGCAAATCATATAATAAATTCCATCACATGAACATCTGAGCTGAACAAAGAAAAGATGATCAGAGGTACTCTATGTATATTACTACACCAAACAGCAAAGTGGTTACAAGCAGAATACTACTTCTTAAGCCCTGTGAGGAGACCTAAAACTTCTAATAATAAACTATTCACTTGTCTATGTCCAAAAATTCTAATGAATTTTGCATTTCCTCCACTGTTCAGGAGATAACACCAATCAGTTATGGATGTCATATCCATGGAAGTAGACATGACAGTTACTGGCAGCTTTTCCAAACTGAAGCAAGCTGAGTGCATGGTGCTACTTAACCATTTAAGGACAAATGGTGTATGGAATGCATTGCAAGGAAATTCATCCCATACCTCTATGGTCCTTATACAGTTAAGCTTACCAGGTACAGTGAGCAGTCTCTGAGGTCCTGTGGTCCTGCTAGAAAGTGTCATGTCTGCCGGCCGGCTCAAAAGGGACTGACAGCGCAGGCGCACGAACATCACTGTGACGAGATGTCCGTGCTTCCTGCTCCTGTGAGCATCGGTAAAACGCCAAAATCTTCAGAACCGGGTAATATTTCTGGCGACTAGCGCTACTAAGCAGCTAGTCGCCAGATGAAGAATCAATGAAGGTTAAGTTATTGCGGGGTGGTAGTTCCCCTTTAAATGTTGAGAAAAGGCACAAGAGCAACATTCACAGGGGCAATTAGCATTTTCATATCATAATAATATAGATAGGAGGGTATTATTGTGTTGACAATTCTCCTTTATGTAAAGTTCTCAGATCACCTCTTTTCCAATAATTCACATGGAGCCCTGCAAAACGCTCTTTTCATAACTGCCCCTTTATTAGATATTGCTTACATTGGGTCTTATCTACCATCACAATCTATGTTTCTGTGATCTGGAAGCTCTACCTTTATCTTTGGAATCAAAGAGCAAGCACAATAAAAATTAATAGGGGGCATTAGGATTTTCTGGCCATAAGGTTATTGGGGGGGTTGCATTCTAAGGAGGTGTTACTTCTCCTTTAACTGGGGAATATAAACCTTTGAATACTAGAGATGTAACTAATAAATTGCTTTCCAATGAGACATCTCTAGCATTGGAGGGCAGGATTGTTAACCGTTTGTGTGTCAGATGGGTGCTTTTCAATGCATTGGACACCCCACTGGCACTCAAAGGGTTAAAAAGAGTTGAGAACTTTGGCAAAAGCAAAGACTCTGAATAAGCCCACTTACCATACAATGGACTGAAAATCCTAATGGCCTCTATGGATTTTGCTCTTGCTTAGTGGTTGATAAGGTAACATCTTCAGTCAGTCCTGGATGTCATGTAGGCGGAGGCAGACATGACAGTTGATGGCAGGACCATAGATTATCAACCCGCTACAAATAGTAAGCTTAACCCTTTATGGGCAAGAGGGTGAGCTACACACTGTTTCACAATGCATTGCACATCCAGGAGTGGGGTGGGGTACTCAACGCATTGCAAAGCAAAGAGTTGCCTACCCCTCTGGCACTCAAAGGGTTAAAGTGTTATGTAAGCTCGTGTGTTCTGCCCGTTTCAGTTGTAAAAAACTGACAACAGCTTTCCTGTCCACCTCCACAATTCCCTCTTTATCAAAGGCACAAAGGCAAAATTCGTAGGGACCCTTAGAATTTTCTGGCCACAGTATGTGAAGGGTTATTATTATCAGGTGTTACTTCCCCTTTACGTTTAGTGGTAGCCTTGCTTAAGCCCAACAATACTGGGGATAACGTCACGTTTATGTGTTGTGCACGTCTGACAGCCTCTGTATTTCTTGGCCATCTCCCTATACCATTACATTGGTTGCTTGCAGAAAAAAATGGAACTATTGGAAATTCATGTGAGGTCTCCTGGAACAGGACCCCCGGTAAATACCAGGTGTGCCCGTGTATTAAAACGTCCCTACCCAAAGGGTTAGGAAGGACAATCCTATGTTCAAAAAGAACTGATTATTTCCTGGACAAACCATCTCCCCAGACACCCATTGTTTTATATCTGTCTTTAATTCATTGAGTGCCAGAGAGGTATGCTACGCATTACTTTGGCATTCAAAGGGTTAACCCCTTGAATGCTACAGAGGTCGCCAACACAATGTGAAGAAACATTCAACAGGTTAAATCCCCGTGTAAATAGTTGAGAATTTGTGCTTGTCCCTTGTGTACTTGGTTTGCTCCAGAATGACTCCTGTTCTTCTTGGTACATAAGGCAATCTGTGTAGTACAATAAAAGCTTTCAGGTGCTGGTGGCTGTAGAGCCCCTCAGTACATAATGGCCATGCAGTTGTGTAAAGATGCTTTTTGATCTGGAGTGCTATTATGCTTTCATAACCAGACTCCTGGGATAATCTCCCAGACAATCAGGGGTCGTTTTCGTTGTCAGCTTGGTTGCAGTTTTAACCATGTTAGTTGCCGGAGGCTGACAGGGGTGCACACATTTCTGACAGGGGATTAAGGTAGTGAAGTAATATTAACCCATTAACTGAGCGGGCTACTCTACAGAGCTTTACATATGTGGTACTGAGAAGATGAACTCCTTCGGTGCTGGAGAGTTGTCCGGAGCGCATGTCATTTATATTCTGTTTTACATAGATAGATAGATAGATAGATAGATAGATAGATAGATAGATAGATAGATAGATATCACACAGGGATTTGCCAGAAAACAGTCAATTCCTCAAAATAAAGTTGTTTTTTTCAGGCTGACCATTCGCTTGCATCCAGACTTTTCTTAGGGACTGGCCACAAAAGCAAAATCAACCTGAACGTTTTAATTTGGTGAAAAAAATATAAATGAATACATCGCTATTTTCGGGTGAGTGACCTATCTAGGTATATGTCTCTGATAGTACATTATATGATGATGAACTTTATAAATAGGAGTGGAACTGTCGTGAGCAAGAGCCCATTCAGTGTGTGTGATGAGGGGAGGGCTGGACATCCATGGTGGGCGAGGGTCTCGGGGGAGAGGATTAGGATCGCTCCAGCCCCTCCCAGTCCTACTATTACCTGCTTCTCCCAGTCCCTCCTCGCACTCATGTGTGTGTCTCAGGCAGGCATAGCTGAAGCAGCTCTTTCCCACTGAGCTACGGCTGGATTCTTACTCCTTTAGTTGCTGACAGAACGCTGCACTTGGCTGTCAGTGGGACTGAGACCTTATAATGGGGAATATGGCCAGGTTGCGGCAGCGCAATCACACTCACGTAGGACCGGCAAGTCTGGGCTTCATCACACTGGCTGCCTTTTCTATGCTTGGCTACGGAGGAGCGCAGAAGGACCCCCGTCTGTCCAGCCAAGACATTCTAGTAGCCAACCGCGGGATCCGTGTGCCTTTCGGAAGGTCTGTGTTCCTTGACCCAGTGAAGGACCTAGTAATCCAAGTGCAGCCCGAGGATAAATGTGTGATCACCGTGCTGGGTAATGACCCTCTGTCCCAGAGACCAGGGTCATTAACCCCTAAGAGATTCTCCTGCGACTTCGGGCCCGGGGAGGTGCAGTACACCCATCTAGGCTCCCGCAGCCCCTCCAGTGACAGGGTGAGGCTGCAGATGAAGTATGACTCGCCCACTGAGACTCTTATTGTACCCTTTGTGTTGGAGGTGGAGGTGATCTTCCAGCAGCTGGAAATAGTGACCCGCAATATGCCCCTCCTCGTGGAAAAGCTGCACGGGCTCAGTTTGCCCATTGACAAGAAAGTGCTGGCATTCTCCTACGATCCTGCAAAGGAATCCTGCAAGATCACACCTCTGATTGGTACAGGGGGGCTGCCAAGGTACGGACACCTGCTTAACATGACCACTGCCCCCCAACATGGCATTGACTGCCATTCCTTCACCAGTTCAGGGCTTCGGTACCAGCACACTGCCCCACACAACTCTCCTAACAGGGACTACCTACCCATGCTGGTGGAACTGGCGGATGGAAGTGGACCAACCCGACAGGAGCATTTCCACCTAACTGTCAGGATCAAGGAGGGAGCGGAGAACACCCCTCCCCGACCCAGCTTTGTATCCATGATGATGATGGAAGTGGACCAGTTTGTGCTCACAGCCCTCACCCCTGACATGCTGGCAGCGGAAGACTTGGAGTCGGATCCCAATGACCTCATATTTAACCTCACTAGCCCCCTAGATCCAGAGACCTCTGGCTACCTAATCAGTACCGACGACCAAACTCTACCCATCACATCCTTTTTCCAGAGAGAACTGATTGAGCTGAGGATTGCTTACCAGCCCCCATCAAGTGACTCCTGGCAGGAGAGGATCCTGCAGCTGGAGATGCAGGTGATAGACACGGAGGGTACCTCCTCGGACCCTTTTGCATTCATGATTGTGGTCAAGCCCATGAACACACTGGCACCACTGGCCACACGAAACGCTGGACTGAGGCTCCTGGAAGGCCAGTCTCGCCCCTTGTCCGGACCGGGATCTGGGCTAGACAATCTTGTTATAAGCGATGAGGACAATCTGGAGGAGGTAAAGATCAGTGTGATTGATGGGCTTCGGTACGGACAGCTGTTTCTGGCAGAGGGTAGCAGTGCCAGCAACAGTGGCTCAAAGGGCTTCACTTTCACCCCTCAAGAGCTGCACTCTGGGCTAGTGATATATCAGCACGATGGCAGTGACACATACAGCGATAATCTAATTCTCAGACTGGACGATGGTAAACATCAGGTGGAACTGCTGTACCCCATCACAGTATCCCCCACGGATGACGAACCCCCGGTGCTAAACGCAAACACTGGTCTCACCTTACATGAAAAAAGTATGTCTCTCATCTCCCCATTCATGCTCAGTGCTACCGATATTGACTCCGAGGACTCTACCATACTTTTTGTGCTGCAGCACCCTGGCACCCGACTGGGAGAGATGGTGCTGAGGCAACCAGAGGAGCCAACAGAAGGAAAAGGCTGGAAACTCTTGCCAGGGGAAGGGCTGTATGAGAAGGTGGTGACTGAGTGGTACCAGAGGGACATTCTTGATGGGAAGTTGTACTACCGACACACTGGACCACACAACACACAGACTGTTCTAGACAAGGTGGTGTTCTTTGTAATGGATGACAATGATCCACCCAATCAGTCCGGAGAACAGGTTTTCGTGGTGCGCTTGGATCCTGTGGATGACATCCCACCAGAACTGTACCAGGGAACGACGCTTCAAATGTCTGTCAAGGAATACGAGGTAACCCCCTTTAAGAAGAAGCACTTGCGTTATACAGACCTGGATACTGATGACAAGGATCTCAAATACACCTTGCACAGCAATCCCAGGGACACCGATCCAAACCATCCTGTTCTAACGGGGCAAATCGTGTTGAGTGACAACCAGGAGGTCCAAGTGACCCATTTCACTCAAGCCCAAATCAATCACCACAAGATATCCTATAAACCTCCGGAAGGAGAATTAGGAATAGTTCCAAAGGTGCTACAGTTTAATTACACTGTTGAAGATGCTGCAGGTAACTCGGTGCAAGGGACTTTCACAATCTTATTACAGCCAGTGAACAACAAACCACCAGAGATCACAAACACAGGCTTCACTGTTCCAGAAAGGGGCTCATTTACCATTACCAAAGCTGAACTTGATGCAACAGACCAGGACACTGACATAAATGACATCGTTTTCAGCTTGTCCGAAGTGCCTAAGCACGGGAAGATGCAGTACCGCGGAGTTCAGATGTCCCCAGGAGGGACATTTGCGTTACGTGACATAGACCAGGGCTTGGTATCTTATACCCATAGTGGGGATGAGACCACCAGCGACTCCTGCTCTCTAGATGTCAGCGACCTTGTACATCATGTCCCGATTACAATAAGGATAAACGTTAAGCCAGTGGACGACGAAGCTCCTATCCTGATGCTTCCTGGAGGCCTCCTGGGGTCATCCATAGAAGTCTTGGAAAGAGGAGAAACTGAGATCACAACTAGTGTCATCCAGGGTACTGATCCAGACACCGACGACTTACTGCTCACCTTCATTGTGGAGGAGCCTCCAAGGAAAGGAGATATATTGGTCAATGGTATAGCGTCTGAAAGGTTCTCTCAGCAAGACCTTTTGAATGGGGCTGTGACGTATGTTCATACCTCAGGAGAAATAGGCCTTCAGAGACAGCAAGACTCATTCAGTCTTAGCATTTCTGATCTCTCTGATGAGTGGGTGATTGGAGGCAACAAGGTGCAAGGGGTAAAAGTGCGTGTCACTATACTACCGGTGGACAGTGAAACTCCAGCTGTGACTTTGGGAGATAAATTTTCAGTATTGGAAGGAGGAAAGAATGTTATCACACCTGGATTTTTGGATGCAGAAGACGAAGATACCCTTAAAGATGAAATCTTATGCACCATCATTGTCCAACCTACATCTGGTTATGTAGAGAACATCTCTCCAGCTCCTGGTTCTGAAAAGTCACGTTCTGGAACTCCAATCAGCGCTTTCTCCATAAGAGATATCCATCTTAAACACATATACTATGTTCAAAGCATCCACCAAGGTGTAGAACCACAAGAAGACAGATTCACTTTCCACTGCTCTGATGGCATTCATTTCTCCCCGCGCCACTTTTTCCCTATAGTAATCATTCCAACGAACGATGAAAAACCAGAAATCTTTATCAGAGAGTTCATTGTCATGGAAGGGATGAGCCTCGTGATTGACACCCCAATCCTCAATGCTGCAGATGCAGATCAGCCAGCAGACGAGCTCCTCTTTATCATAACCAAACCTCCACAACATGGTAGGATAGTGGAGCAACAAGCAACAGGTCCCCTTCCAGTTTTTAATTTTACCTTGGAGGCGATAAAAGAGAACTCCCTCATTGTATATGAGCACGATGACTCGGAAACCAAGGAGGACAGCTTTGAGATTCTCCTGACCGATGGAGAACACAACGTGGAGAAGAAAGTACTTGTCATGATTATCCCTGTAGACGACGAGACCCCTAGAATGACAATCAATGATGGACTTGAGATTGAAATCGGGGAGTCGAAATTAATTACTAATAAAGTCCTCAAAGCCACAGATATAGATTCGGATGACAAGACACTGACCTATATAATTCGATTTGGCCCTGGCCAAGGTCTTCTGCAGCGCCTGGACCAGGATGGACTGGTGTTAGCAAATATCACAGTTGGAATGAATTTTACTCAAGATGACATTGATAAAGGGTTTATACAGTATACACATACAGGTCAGGAAGGTATCCGTGACCTCATTAAGTTTGATATCACTGATGGCATTAACCCATTCATTGACAGATACTTTTACATTAGCATTGGCAGTATTGATATAGTTTACCCAGAAGTCATCAACAAAGGCGTCACACTTAAAGAAGGAGGGAAGGTGACACTGACTACAGACCTTCTCAGCACAAGTGATATCAATAGCCCAGATGAAAACTTAATGTTCAGCATCACAAGGGCACCAAGTCGTGGTCATCTAGAGAGTACAGACAATCCTGGCGTTCATATATCATCTTTCACTCAGCTCCAGTTAGCAGGGAACAAGATATATTATATACACACTTCGGAAGATGAGATGAAGATGGATAGCTTTGAGTTTGAGGTGACAGATGGCTATAACCCCGTTTTCCGTACTTTCCGGATCTCAATTACTGACGTGGACAACAAGAAGCCAGTTCTAACGGTAAATGGTCTAATGACCACTGAAGGAGAAAACAAACTCATCACTCCCTTTGAGCTCACTGTCGAAGACAGGGATACCCCTGACAATTTGCTACGTTTCACAATCACCCAGGTTCCAGTTCATGGGCAGATTTTGTTCAATCACAGTCATCAAGTTACTTCTTTCACCAAGCAAGATTTAAACGAGAACCTCATCAGCTACAAGCACGATGGAAGTGAGTCTTCTGAAGATAGCTTCTCATTCACTGTCACAGATGGGACACACACTGAGTTTTATATATTCCCTGATACCACTTATGAGACAAGAAAACCACAAATGATGAAGATCCACATCAATTCTATGGACAATGGTGTACCCCAAATTATTATCAACAAGGGAGCCCCAACTCTTAGAAGCCTCCCATCTGGACAACTGGGATTCATGATCACCAGCAAATCCCTGAAAGCAGAAGATAGAGACAGTCCCCAAAAGATGCTGAAATACAGAATTCAAGATGAGCCAAAGCACGGAGCTATCATCAACTTGGCAAAGGGCAACGACACAGTCAAGAGCTTCACACAGGGTGAGTACAAAACCATATGTACTATGAATTAATATTTGTATATACAGTTTCTATTTATATATAGTTTTAGCCTCTGAGAGCCAAAGTGGTGTGCAACACATTGCTCTGCAATGCCTTACATACTCCTCTGACACTCAAAAGGCTAACCCTTTACGTGCCAGTGGGATGTCCATCACCAATTGGTGGACACTCATTTGTCACTCAAGAGGTTACTTATCATTTAGATACAGTAGTTGTGTCGAATACAATTATCCTTTTTACTTTTTAATAATAATAGTAATAATAATAATATGTAACAATTCCCTGGTTAAATGGGGGCTTTTAACCCTTTGAGTGCCCCTCTGGCACTCAAAGGGTTAATGGGAAGCACTAACATTAAAAACGAACTGGGGTTATACGCAGGTCATGCTGGTATATGTAAAATGTATCTATTTGTTTAACTGGACCTACAATCTAATTTTACATATGCTCCAAGGTTCCCCATGCATTGTCCAGGATTATCTGTGAATGGGCTGCGATAGCATAACTGTTTATGAATGGGAGCAGTGGACACTAATCATAATCAATTAGCTGACTAGCTCTCACCTCACAATACAAGCAGCACAAACAGCAATAAGTAACTGCAATCTGAAAGGACAAGTTGCACTTGTGTTTAACACTTTAAGTGCCAGAGAGGTATACGACGCATTGCAACGCAATACATTGGATACCTCTCTGGCTCTCAAAGGGTTAAAAGCAAGTTTAGGACAAGGATTGAATAGTTTTTACTTATGCTAGATATATCAATGTATAATTGGGGTTAATGTCCTTTACCCCGTTGAATGCCAGAGTGGTCTCAAACGCATTATGAAGCAATCAATGCATTGGAGACCTTTCTTTCATTCAAGGGGTGAACCCTGTGATTGCCAGAGACGAACAACATTTGTGCACCCCGCTGGCACCCAAAGGGTTAAATGCCCATTTACATCAATGGGCATTTTTATTTGTCCCCTGTAGTGCAGCTGGTTTACCGTATAATTACTACAGGGGGAAGATGCACATAGGTGTGATAAAGAGGCGATGAATCCACCAGTAAGAAAAAAACCCAGTTTCATACTCATTCTATAGAGTCTGTCTACTAAAATGTGTCATATTGGAGGGAGCTTAGTGCATAGGCTCTATGTAATAACTTAGAAAGTAGAGAGTTTATCCCACTGGAGAGGTTATCTTCACTTTATCACACCATAGTGCATACCCCCATAAAATAACAGCCTCCCTTTGTTTGGCAATCAGTGGACACTGATACACTTTGGCAATAATATATAATGTTACAATCATGCATTTATTAACATGGACCTGTCAGTCGCCCTAAGATAAGTTTATTTTATCTTAGGGAGAGGTAAAATCTGCCTTTGTTTTATACTAAACATGTTCAGTGAAATAAATAATTATTGAGAAAATAACCTTTATGATTTGGTGGCTCAGTGTGACAATTTGTGCTAATTCCTGCTCTGGGCCAAACTTATCAGTTGCTCCGCTGTTAGAAATGATTGCAGTGTGCAGACTCTGTCTAGGTTCATTCATAGCACAGTGTGTGGCTTCTGCCCTAGACTCATTCAGCTAATTCATAGAGAGTGTAATGTAATATCTGCCCAGCAATGAAACTACTTAGTACACAGTTCTACGCTGTCACCAACAAATAATGGTTGTTTTCTCAAAACAATTTACAGTACAAGTAAATGTTTATTAGAGCATAACAGCAGTTTTTAAATTATATTTAACCTTTGAATGCCAGAGGGATATGCAAGGCATTTCAAAGATATGGGTTGCATACCCCCTGGCACTCAAAAGGGTTAAAATTAACTAAAAACTTTTCGTAGGGTGAAGGATCCACCATAATAACAGCTGTGTGTTACTTGCACATTCAATGGACAGGGGTCTACTGCAGGGGATTAATGTATCACTGCTTTTACCTGGCAGGTTCCTGTTGAAGTCTATGGAGGAATTTGAAAACCAATG
The DNA here is from genome assembly GCA_037306005.1 of Rhinophrynus dorsalis. Classification (NCBI taxonomy): domain Eukaryota; kingdom Metazoa; phylum Chordata; class Amphibia; order Anura; family Rhinophrynidae; genus Rhinophrynus; species Rhinophrynus dorsalis. The sequence goes on from CM074718.1 coordinate 162,555,435, forward strand.
ATAACATTATCATCTGCAATGGAATCCATTCCAAAGTATACACCTGTATAATGCTAGTTTAGGGTTTGGACATTTATTTTGAAATTAAATATAGTAATAATAATAATTGTTATAATAATAATAATAATAATAATAATTATTATTATTATTATTAATATTATTATTATTTAATTTTCTGTATTTATTTCCTTACTTCAAAGTAAGTAACACTTAATATCTAAAAAAAAAAATAAAAAAAAAATATATATATATATATATATATATATAGTGGGGTTTATCCTCCTGAGTAAAACAATGGTACTCCCACTGTGGAGAGGTGTTTTATGCCAAAGTTATTGTAGCTCAAACTTGAATTTTCTTAGGTGCAGTATTTAATGGCGTGAAAGTGCACAGTGATGCTGTTGCTATACCATACTATGGAGGTTTATGGTCAACTCACCAGAACAATCCATAAAATGGTGTAGCAATAGTGCCAATATAAACTTTGAGGCCATTGAGATACTGCACCTAAAAAATTCAATTTTGAGGTGCAATTACGTTTTAATAAAACACCTCTCAGTGGGAGTAGCCTTATTTTACGCAACAAGATAAACCCTACACTATATATATTAAGTGTTGCTATCCCTTTAAATCATAAATAGATATTTATTTGGAACCACTTCAGTCCTACACCTCAAAAACGGTTATGCAATTCACCATATCTGAGCAACATGTAGCTCTCTAGCTGCAGTTGGACTACAATTACCATCACACTCAATCGCCAATAGCAGATTGAGGATGAAGGAAGATGTATTCCATCAGCACCTGGGAATTGACAGGTTACTCTCCCTTGAGATATGTCATCCCGCCATTACTGGGCAGGTTTCTCATACTTCATTTTCTGCTGCTGTTTTTATTAGGTGACATTGATGACATGAACATCTGCTACGTTCTGAAGGATGGTGACAATGCCACCAGCGACATTTTCCATTTCTCAGTAGAAGATTCTGGTAAGGATTTTTTTCTTGCTTGTCCAACAATCTTGCTTTGTTTTAACCCTTTGAGTGCCAAAGACGTATCCAGCGCAGTGCAGCACAATGTGTTGGATATCTCTCAGGCACTCAAATGGTTAACCCTTCCCCAGAGGAAGATAATGGGGGTTGCAATCCAGTAGCTAGAGAGCAACATGTTATTCACATCTGTTTTCACAGTATCTTTTTGTTAATTCATTTTTTTGTTTTTCATTTAAGTTTATTTGTAATGCATTTTTTCTAAACATATCTCACATATGCACATCCAATTATTTATTTTGCTCTGTGCTGTAACTATAATAAGCTGGCCAGGCCTTTCTTATATTACAAGATTCTTAAAGTGATAGTAACACTTTATACATAAAAAATATATATATTGTAGGGGTTATCCTCCTGAGTAAAACAAGGGAACTCCCACTGCTGAGAGGTGTTTTATTCAAAAGTTATTGCAGCTCAAACTTTCATGCCCCTCTGGCACTTAAATTATTAATATGTAAAAATATATATTGTGGGGTTTATCCTCCTGAGTAAAACATGGGTCCTGCTGAGAGGTGTTTTATTAAAAAATTATTGCACCTCAAACTTTAATTTTTTAGATGAAGTATCTCAGTGGCCTGATACTTTACAGTGGCGCTATTGCTACACCATACTGTGGAAGTTTATGGTAAACTGAAACACCTCTAAGCAGGACCCATGTTTTACTCAGGAGGATAAACCCCACAATATATATTTTTACATATTAACAATTTAAGTGCCAGAGGGGCATGCAATGCATTGCTTTGCAATGTGTTGTGTACCCCTCTGGCGCTCAAAATGTTAAGTTACTATGCCTTTAAGGAAATTTCTTTCTGCATTACGTTATAGGAATCACTGCAACCCTACAGTATGAATGTTTATTAAAGTGGAACTGTCACCCCAAGATAGGTTTACTTAATTTTAAAGCATTTTAAAAATGGTCTAAATGTTGTCCTATTTGTTTGTTTGGAGAAAGAAACCTTTATTTGATGCTGGTACATCTGGCACGGTGCTAATTTGTTTCTATGCTTGGATAATACTACCACACATGGTCCTATGAATGAATTTAAACAGAGCCTACACACTGGAGCATTCCTAATAGTGCACAGAGCAATATGCTTGGCATCAGCTATAAGTCATTTACATACTGTGTAGAAAATTAGCATGAAATGCCAAAAAGTTAATTTCTTAAAAACTATTTATTGTATGGAAAATAGGATATTACAATAGAGAGGTTGTTTTGAATTTTCTGTGAAATTAGCAAAACGTGTTAGAGTGACAGATCCACTTTAATTAGAAGATCTGGTCAGTGTACCTAGAAGCAACTTTTCTTAAAGGGATAGTAATGTTTCACAAAAACAGTAGCTCCAATTAACCTTCATAGTGTTTGGGCCATGAGAGTGTTATTTCAATACTGTCAGAGTTGTAGTTCAAGAGTAATTGAATGATAAAGTATCCCCCTCCCACCCCTTTTACCTAGTGTAAGCCACCTCCCCTCAGATGTAGAATCCGGTCCTGGGATCAGACAGCTCACAGCAAGGGACAGTCTTCTTACTGTGAGCATAAGGAAAACCCTGCCACCCTTGACTGGTTTTTCATGTTTTTCCTTATACTCACTGAAGATTGTCCCTCTCTGCGATCCATACAGACAGCCTTGTTGCTCTGAGGTGAGCAGTGTTACATCAGTAAAAGGGGCAGGAGGGGATACTTTATCATTCAATTACTCTTGAACTACAACTCTGACAGTATTGAAATAACACTCTCCATGGCCCAAATACTATGAAGATTAATTGAAGCTGCTTTTATTATGAAACATTACTATCCCTTTAAACCTATACTGTAAGGCGGCTGATAAAATAAACATTTCTGTTCGTATTCATGAAGCTAAATAGGTACAATACTGGGGCAAACCTACTGTACCACAGAGCTGAAATGAAAAATTTGCAAATTCCCATTAATTTAGATAGCACATTTAACCCCTTGAATGCAGGCAATCAAAAGGTTAAAAGACATTTAAATGAATGAGAATTTTCACGGTGCAGTTGGCTTCTTCCTGGACAATTTAGATTGCCGAATAAGGACTTCTGTGGTACAGCCTTAAATGGGAATCATGCCCTAGGAATAAAAGACTATTCATTTGCTTACCAGAAGGACTTTTCTAAGAGGGTGTCCTCAATGCAGCAGGCAGTAATAACTATATACTATTTTTAGTTGTTTTTTACCACCCTTGACCACACTGCTACACACATAATTGTAAGTATTTTTTATTTTTAAAGCTGTTATAATTTAGTTTGTTCCAGCTTATTAGTCTTTCTATACATCTCTTAAGGCAGCAAAGGTTGATCTATTAAGAAGAAGCAATTCTGGTCAAACCTTGGGGGAGATACACTAAGTGGTGATAACGAGGTGATAAAGTGGTGATGACTTCTCCAGTTTATCACTTCTACAATTCCTATGTTATTCTTTGGAGCCTATGCACTAAGATTTCTTCAGCTTTGGAGATCCTAGTGAATAGGCTCCATAGAATAACATAGGAACTGGAGACTTGATAAACTGTAGAAGTATTATCCCCTGTATCACCTCTTTATCACTGCTTAGTGTATATCCCCCATTTCTCCATAGAGGACAAATGAAAATTCTTCCATTTCCATTGATCCAATAGTGTACTTAACCTCACAAATGCACTGGATGCTTCACCAACATTCAATGAGTTAGACATCCCATTTAACCCTTTGAGCACCAGAGGGGTGCATACCATATTACTTTGCATTGTGTTGCGTACTCCTCTGGCATTCAATGGGTTAACCAAATGGAAATTTTTATTTACTGCTGTGGCTAAGTTGGTTTTCCCTAGAATTGCTCTATTCTTCATCTACATAATTCTCACATTCTTAACCTTTTCACTGCTGCAGAGACTTCCAAAACTTTGCACTTCAGTCTGGGATCAAGCATAGGGTGGGCAGCATGCAGCCCATAAGCTGTTATTTAACTACAACTACCATTATCTAGCTGTGGATGTATTAGCCCTCTCCTGGGGGGAGATTCACTAAGGTTCGATATGGGGCCAGGTAGGATATATGATGGCATGTTTGTTTTGATTACATCTCAACATATGCACTAAGATGTCTTCATCATCATATCCCTGTGAAAATGTCACAAATACACAAACATCTCCATGAATCTGCCATCCTTTTACCAGGTTTACGATTTAGCAGTGACTACTTTGACAATGGCACATTCTCATTTTCAAATACAGCTTAAAGAACTATTGTGGTTTTCATGCGTGTGTGCTCGTATGTTAATATGGCACTCCCCCACATTAGCCGTATATGCTGTCTCAGTCCACAGTTCCAACATTGCCAACCTGAGTTTAGCAATGTTGGGATCTCCCTGTAGCTTTCTATGCAGCTACAGACATGATCACAATCCCCCCTTAACCCTTTGAGTGCCCATGGAATCAGTGGCGTCTCCAGCATTCATATTTAGGGGGGGGCCAGGGACAAAAGTAGGGGGGCAATTATAAAACATTTTATATATATATATATATATATATATATATATATATATATATATATATATATATAGTACACACACAGAAACACACACTTGGAAAACATAAATGAACAAAATTCAGATCTCAATTCAGTGTCTCAACCCTGATGCAAAGATGGAACTAATGTGGGACCATGGAGATGGCATCTAATAAACATAAATTGTCATTTGTCAGATGATGTTAGCTGATGCCCATTTTGGCTGACTGTGTCTCAAGTCCTGAAGCAAAGATGGAACTAGTGTGGGACCATGGAGATGGCATCTGTACAGGAGTCTGGGGAGAAAACATCACAAGGGGGAGTGGGTTGTGGCACTAAAATCAAAAGAGCTTGACATATAAGTAACCCAACATGTATTTGTGGGCTAACATCCCACTTCAGGTGAATAAGGTGATCCACCCTCCATGAGGGTTATTTTTACTCTTGCCAATTATCAAGTTGGCAAATCAGCAGGTTTATAATACGCATTAAGAAGATTAGGAGAATTAAAACCTCAGTGAAAAGATGTGTGTAAGTACCTCACATAACCTGCGTCACAATAAAATAAGCAGTGAAAATTGTAATAAATAATATTAAATCTAAAACATACTGCTGCATTAGACATGCCTGTCTTCTGTGCACATGAAAGTTCTTCAGCGGACAAACACCCACCAATTAAATGGGGTTAAATTCTTTTCATTGGTATGTAATGTATGTCCAGAATCAGTGAAATTAAAAACTTTTTTTCATTCTATATCCCTAAAATCGAATGCTAAATCTAATGCGTGGTACTTACACACATCTTTTCACTGAGGTTTTAATTCTCCTAATCTTCTTAATGTGGACTATAAACACAAAGTTGCTGATTTGCCTACTTGATTTGGCAAGGGTAAAAATAATTCTCATGGAAGGTGCATCGCCTTATGTCCCTGAAGTGGGATTTTAGCCCCATTTTATTAGCGGGTGTTGGCGTTTCTTTAAACTGTGCCAAGTGTTTACCGAATTAGAATTACCATTTAATATTGCGGAATTTGAGTCTCAGGTCTCAACCCTGATCCCTCACAGCGTCCTCCTTTGGGTGAGGCTCCTCTGGTGGCTGGCCTGGCGCGCAGACACGTCATGCAGTATTCTGAATGCTGTGTCAGACGTCACAGTCACCAGCTAAAGCCAGCCGGGGGAATCAGCCACTCTCTTTAAGTTCTCCTGCAGCACTGGGGAATCGGGATGCTGTATAAAGTGAAGTGATCCATCTGGGTGCTTATTCATTCGGGCTCTGTTCATGAAACGTTCATGAAATGAATGAAAACCGCTGCGACGGAGCACATATTATCAGGAGGTGATGGTGAAGAAAATTGGGGGGCACAGTAGAATGTAGGGAGGGGCTGACCCCATCTGGCCTCCCCTGGTGACACCACTACATGGAATAAGCAACACATTGCAGAGCAATGCACTGAGAGGGTTAATCGATGAGTGCCTCAATGATCTTAGCACATCAATTCGATATGATGAATTGTCATGAGATTTCAAGTAAATAAATGGCACAAATACAGACATGGAGATTTCTCTAAAGCAATATGCTTATTCAGCAAAACCCAGGGATTTATTCATAATCTAAGCAGACAATGAATGTTTTTCATTCACCAGGAATCTCACTACATTTGATCATATTTCAGTTGCACAGTTTAATGCAGAAGTGTGCTAAGATCATTGAGTCGCTCATCATTTAACCATTGAGTGCCAGAGGGGGTAAGCAAGGCATTGCTCTGCATTTTGTTGCTTCTCCCACTGGCACTCAAAGGGTAGAGTGGGTGCTGCTGCTTTTCTTGGTGCTGAAGTCTCAGCATCCTCTCTGCTGTCACCTGCCCTCCCCAAAATATCAACACCATTACTCCAGAATCATATGCTAATGATCACAGTCTCTTCCCCTTCCCTCGCATCCTTGATTCTTAGTGCATATTGCGAAGTGTGACATAGTCTCCAGGACAAAGTGATCTCCTCGCATCTCCAGACACACTTCCACTTGAGATCGACCTTTAGTGCCTTTCTATCCTGGTGTAAACATTTTCTTTTGGAACAGAGTGCTGCTGCGAACTGCTGACGGTCTTACACACTGTTCGTTTGACATTATAGTGCCTGCTAAGACCCTGGCAATTATACCAAAAGTCGCTAATGTACTGTGGGCTGCAAATAGATGCATTTCCACTGGCATGTTTGAGTAACCCCATCATAGAGGATCAGCAGGAAGACCATAATAAGATGTTTGTTATGGGCTGGTTTGTATTGAGTTGAAAGGACAGATTGAGGACAGGTCCATGGTCAAATCCTTTGCAGCGGCGCATCACCAGTTAGACAGCATTAATAATAATTGACTTATTATATAAATATGTATTATTATATCAGGGCTTAAAATTTGAAGTCCTTTGCTACTAGCCAGACCTGAAAAGTTACTCGCCACTGCAAGCCATAGCATACCCACCAGGGCTGAATTTCTACTCGCCAGGGCTAAATTTTCTCTCGCCATTGGCTAGTGGAGAGTGGAAATTTTGAGCTCTGATTATATGATGTATTATTAATAATGTGCAATATAATTATTTAGGTATTGAGCAACAATACATTCTACAGTGCTCTACAGAAAGGTGGAAGAGAAAACATACAATGACGTATAGTACTGGTTCTCCAACCTTCAGCTGTGGTGGAACCATTTCACAGGGAATCAACCAAACCTTTAAGCCTCTGGTTTATAGAGTGTTCTCCTATACATTGTTTTTCAATGCACTGGAGACATCTTTAGCATCCGAGGGATTAATATGGCATCATTAGCAAATGCACTGGAATGCTTTTTGTACTAAAAAATATCCTTATTAGGCTGCAATTTAGTTAAAGCTAACTACCACCTCAACTAAAGTCGCCCTACAATACTTAGGCAGGTGGTGACTAGTTTAATAATTTTTTTACTTCTCAAAAGTGCCCCCGAATAAAGTTATCCTTAAGCTTCTGAGACCGGAAGCCAGACATCACCACGGACATCTTGAATGCGTGCCTGTGCTGTCAGTCCTCGTCACCCTTCATAGGCATTACACTGGCCCGAATGGCTCTGGAAGAGACTAACCTAGCCGTCAGTCTCGGAACCGTAAGGATAACTTTATTCGGGGGCACTTTTGAGAGGTAAAATCATGATTATTAAGCTAGTCGCCACCTGGCTAAGTATTGCAGGGCGACTTTAGTTGAGGTGGTAGTTCACTTTAAGAATTATCATAAACTTCCACATGGCCACTAAGTCACAGAACCACTCACACACCAGGGCTCATGTACTACAGAAAGTGGAAACATTATGTAGCAAAACCAGCTGCACCATGGGGACAAATAAACACTCCCAAGCACCCAATAGATTAAAATGGGGCTTTTAACCCCATGAATGCTAGAGAGACCCCCAAGGTTTTGGGAAGCAATGCATTGAGAATTCTATAGCATTCAAGGAGTTTGAACTCCCATTTGAATCAGTGGGGATTTCTGTATGTTCCCTATCGTACAGCTGGTTTGCTCCAGAACTGAGCCAGGATCTTAGTACATTAGTTCATTGCCTGCCCTTCTGGCCTTGTTCCATTGCTCACCATTACCTACATTTGTACTGTGGAACCTCTTGTACTTTTTCCGGCATCCCTAGGGTTCACAGCTTGACATACAGAAATGTACAAAACCAAATGGTACATACAAGTTATACCATTCTCTTAACCCTTTGAGTGCCAGAGGGGCGTGCATGCACACCTCTTTGGCATTCAAAGTGTTAATTATATCTGAATGCCAATGCATTTAATGGAATAGTAATAGGTATGTTTTTCCAGTGGTGTAAACAAAGGCTGTCTTCAGTTCTGGGAGATGCTTTATACACAAGTTAATTTACCATAGTGCTTATTTTGCTGGTTTCAGTCAATGATAAGAGCTTTCCAAAGATGGAACTAGTAACTATAACACCATTAGATGCAGTAATCACTAAAATATTTTACTAAAACCTTACAAAATGCAACTGTGAGTGCTAATAACTTTGCATAAAGCAGGTACCATTGTTTTATTCAGCTGGAAAAGAACAACCGTAACAAATATTTTCATAACTTGAACCTAATGCTAATAATTAATTATAATTGTATCCTTTATGAAAGAGCATAGTCTAGTGTTCACAAATGTATATGTAAAACTCAAAATAAATTGGTAGATTTGTAGATGTATCACATTGCATGTGCTGTTTTCAGAATATTAGAGAATCATTGGAGGTGAATGTGCTATGTTGATCCCATGCTAAGTCAAATTTCAGTCCCTCCACCTTCCTATCATTAATTTACTGCCATATGTGTGCAAGAATCCTTCTTCTTAACACCACTTATGCCGTTCTATGGATGTTCGGGGTGTTTCTTTCCTCTACACCTTGTTTATGCCTATGCACTATGCAAGGAGTAGACATGAGTGTACACCATTTCCCTACATGTGCTTTGTAGGAGGTACACAGAGATTGCTGGCATTAATGATGTTAGGGACAGTGTAGTATTCACTACAGAGATCATACACTACAGGCATGTCCTATAGAGCAGCCACTGGCACTAGAGGTTAATGTCAGAACTGACAAATTTGTACTTTCACTCCTCAATACTATGGCCTATATTTATAAAAGAAAAGGAGAGAATTTATTGGGCAAACCATCTGTACTAATAAAAAAACCTAATTTATTTAACTGGTGCTTTTAAACCCTTTGAATGCTAGGGAGGTCTCCAGTGCATTGCTATTATGATATTATGAATGGGAGGTGCTAAGATGTGGGAAAAAGATAAAGTGAGTAATAGCGCTTCAGCTCTGTGTTATTCTATGAAGTCTCTCTATCTATTTGTCTGAAAGCTTTCTCCTTTGAAAGAAAGGGCACTTTAGAATAGGACTTGCACTTACTGGAGATTTTCTTCTACCCTTAGGGCATCCCTACTTTATATTGAGCCCTGCCTGACCTTATATAGTGCTAACATTTATTTTGAAGTAGAATTTTTCTTAAAGGAGCTGGAATGGGCTGGAAAATCCCAGGACCTGGAAGCCAGGACTTCTAAAAGTTCACTGCTGGCACCTACATTTTTAGAATATTTTATATACTTTTGCATATATGTACCTCTTCACAGGCTCCTAAGACTCCCTACTGGCTCCAAAATTCTCTATATATTTGTCCACCCTTAAATGACAAGGTATGTTTGTTCATATTAAATTGCATCATTATTGTCCTTTTTAAAGTCTAATTAACATCTTCTTGAAAAGGAGTTATACCATAACATTACAACTAGAAAACATACCTTATTTGCCTTTGCTCCTTTACTTAATCCATCCTGGACCTTCTATTGCTAGATTATTTTTCCCATAAAAAATGGCCTCTTATATGCATAATGCATTTGGTTCAATAAAACAGATGCAGATGCAGTACACACACATACACATCACTGGAAGATCTTATCCCAGTTCAGGCTGGCAAGAAGAATCCAGGATCAAGACCACCAAAGGGTCTAAATCCAGAAAAGCAAAACGATAATGCTTATAATTTATATTGCAGGGTGTTGTATTATAATCTTGCACACGGTGAGTTAGCGCTCTAAACTATTTGTTTTTCTTTAGTCTCTATCTATCTCCTTTAGTTTATTGTAGCTGCTTCTTACTGTCACTATTAATACACATGAATGTCTCATTGCACTAATTCTTTTTCTGTACATTTTGGGCCTTTAGAGGTTAACTATGGCTTTTACATTTAGGTTTGTTTCCAACTGATTTTTTCCTCATGTTGCCTGTGGGAGTGGTCGCAAGCTGCATATAAGGGCTGACAGAGTTTCAGTACCTTTTGGATATCCACTCCATGCACTCACGGGGACCTTCATGCATACAAAAATAAAAGAAAAAGGGTCCCCCTGCCCAACGCGTTATTACCATCATTCCTCAGGGGTTCTTAGGTTTTAATTTTTGTTTTTTTATATTATTTTTTTTTTATTTTTAGATAGGGATTTCAAGTGTTTAGAGTAGGACTTGCCACACTTGAGGAACCTTGGAGTGGTTGGTAAGCTTAAACCTCGTTTTTGGGCCTAAAAATGTAGGCACTAATGCCTCAAATTTATTCACAGTATTATAGTATGTCTAATACAGGGCACACTATTTACATTTAGACTGGAGGAGCGCAGCTTTGCTGACTGTTCTGTTTGCACTTTGGGCTTTGGCCTGATGTTTGGGGGACTGGAGAACCCTTACATTCCTTGCTGCACACTTCAGTGATCTTAATTCTATTAATGGACACTCTATGTAAAATCTATCAAAGTATTATACATATATATACATATATAATCTTGCACACGGTGAGTTAGCGCTCTAAACTGTTTGTTTTTCTGTTGTATTAAAAGTGTTGATCTTTTTTAAAAGTAAGAAAATGTCATCTGTTTTTAATAAAATTCTTAACTTGGATGATACTAGTGTTTCATCATGATACCCTATGTTTCTCAGTGTTTTGTAGGAATTTTTCTGACTGAGTACAAAAAGGATACTGCCACTGCTGGTAGCTGCTTTATTCAAACATTATAACAATTCAGACTGTCCAGAAGTGATGCAACTATTACTATCTTATTCAGTGACTCCTCTTTTCCATAGATAGCAACAGATTAACTGCCTGGACATCAAGGGAGTTGTGCACAAAGGTGTGATAACAGCTATAAAGAGGAAATACCTTCTCCAGTCCAGTTCCTGTGTTAATGTATGGAGCCTGTGCACTAAGATCTCTGAAGTTTATCACACTTTAGTGCATAGTCTCCCAGGGAATCTGAAAGTGAACTGTCTGAACACCCTGTAGAACTAGTAATTAAAACAACAAGTTTAAACTGTAATTTCCAAGTAGTGTTAGTACGCTTGTGTTACTCAACAGGAAAATACTACAAGATGTTTTTTTTCCATAAGAAATATTCATTAAGCTTTAAACCTTTGAGTGCCAGAGACGATTAATCCAATTTCCCAAGCTTAAAATGTAGTGGTCCACATTAACTCTTTCAATGCCAGAGACATCAACAACATATTATAAATCAATGCATTGCAGTCATCTTTAGCATCCAATATGTTAAATTGGTTGTTAATTCATAATTGTTGTTAATTCAAAGTGCCATGTAAAAATAATTTATTGTGTAGACACATAGAGTTCCCAACATTAAACCATTAATTATCAAACAATGAAATAATTAATTAAATAACTAGCAGGAAAGAAGCACTAAGAGGAGGATCCAGTCACTACATGTGAGATAAGGAATGCGCGACACATACCAGAGAGATGGCATTTGGTAGCCCTAGCTACAGTACAGATTCAAAGAAATTCCCTTGTATGAGGCAGTAATCAATCCCCAGATCTATGACAGAGCATAAAGTGCCTCTAGCCGGAACCTTCAATGGCAGCAATTAAATAAAGACCTAAGCCCAAGCCAGCTGGAAATGAATTGGCAGGAAACGAGTAGAGTGCATTTCTTACAGAGGTTCTCTTACATCCTCTTCACTCTAGTACAGATACAGTGATATACACTTTACTGTACAGATCATTAACGGTTTCCACTGTGTTTGTTTTTACAGGTATTGTAGATTTACATCCTTTAGCTCAGTAGTTCTCAAACTTGTAGCAGTGTCTTCACACAAATCTCTGTGGGACCTGAACAACCATTTAACAAACATTTAACCCCATGGATGTTAGAGAGATTTCCAATGCATTGCTCTCTAGTATGCATGGGGTGATCATAGTATCATAGAATGTAACAGAGTGGAACTGGAATTGTAAGAAACAGATGATTATTAATGACATTTCAAAAAAAATCCCCTGTATTTATTTGGTCTTTTTTTATTTAAAGTAATGATTCATGAGATAGTTTTATTTATTTGTCATTTTGTACAAAACTGGCATGCATGCTACACTACTTCCTATCCCAACTGTTTCTTCCTACCCGGAAGCACTAGATCATTTGCATAAACTGTCAAATAAACAACACTAAACATCTCATAAACTGTTGTTTCATATAGTAATAGTATAGGAATTAAAATAAGGCTGCTTTTAAAAACTCAGAATTACATATTTGTTATAAATTCACAGTTCCATTTTAAGACTAAGGTCCTTATTCACAAAAGAAATGAGGAGCAAATCTAGCACAAACCACATGTACCATGGGGATAAATAATTGTCCCAATCAGGGCTTAAAATACGAAGTCCTTTGCTAATAGCCAGACCTGAAAAGTTACTCGCCATTGCAAGCCATAACATACCCACCAATTTCTACTCACCAGGGCTACATTTTCACTTACCGTTGGCTAGTGGCGAGTGGAAATTTTGAGCCCTGGTCCCAATGATTTAAAACGGAACTACCAGCTTTAAACAACTCAAAGGGTTACCCACTTGAATGCTAGAATGGTCTTCAATGCCTTGCAGTGAGTTGTCAACCTCTCTAGCATTCAAGGGGTTAAAAGTCACTTTTAAAGAGGAACTACCACCTTTAAACAACTTTAGCTTCAATAACTCCCCATCTGGTGACTAGCTGCTTAGTAGAGCTAGTCGCCAGAATTATTACCTTGTTTAACAGATTTATCAGTTCTTCCGGGGCAACACCTCCTAGAGCCGGCTGGAACTGACAGAGCAGGTGCGCGGACATCACTATGGCAAAATGTCTGCAATCCGTCCTGCCTGTCAGCCAGGGAAGAATTGATTAATCTACTAAGCAGCTAGTCACCAGATGGGGAGTTATTGAAGCTAAAGTTGTTTGAAGGTGGTAGTTCCTCTTCAAAAGTGACTTTTAACCCCTTGAACGCTAGAGAGGTTGACAACTCCCTGCAAGGCATTGAAGACCATTCTAACATTCAAGTTGGAAACCCTTTGAGTGCCAGAGAAGTATCCACAGCATTGTAATGCAATGTGTTGATTACATCTCTGGCATTTTGGGCATTGTGGGAATTTTTACTTCATCCTTATGGTGCAGTTGGTTTGTCCCAGAATTGATCCTCTTTTCTTTAGTGGATAAGTCCATGAAGGCCTTATGTTCAAAGGGAAAATAAAGGAATTCTGGATCAAACCAACTGCCCCGTAGTGGAGAAATAAAAATACCCGAAACTTTCACAGATTAAATGGGGATTTTCATTCTCTGAATACTGGAGAGGTTTCCAAAAAATGTGTGAGCTCTCTAGCATTCAAGAGGTTAAAAGCCCCATTTAAATCAATTATGTTGTTTTTTTTTATTCTTCCCTATGAAACAGTTGTTTTGGCCCAGAATTCTTCCACTTTCTTTTTCTTTTTTTTTAAATATGGCTCATTACATTTTCGGCTAAAATTTCAAGTAACTGTTACCAGGAAATAGTTTCAATCTTTCAAACATCCAGTGGTAATGACATGCCCTAATGGTCACCCAAGTCTTGTTCACTGTATGGAATTACTGAAATGTGCTACTGGGAACCATTAGTTCTTCTGGGAACCCTGGGTTCGACAAAAGACAGTTTGAAAACCACTGTTTTAACTAATGGATATTCACCTATTCTTAACCTCTCAGTGACCACAAGGACCTACAATCCATTGCTTTGCAATGTGTTGAGCACCACTCTGGTCCCTAAGGGGTTAAAGCAACTCTAAAGTTAAAAGACAATTAACTTTTATAAGTAATATTCACAGTACTTCTGTAAAAATTCCCATTTAGTCATATTACTGAAGATATATGAAAGTGTATATGCTGTTTTTCAGCAGCAAGTTCTCTTTGACTTTCCCCATAAGGAGGACCTATGACCTTTGACCTTTCCAAATGTTCAGTGGGAGGCTCCATCTTGAAAGGATTTGCAAGATTGCCCTCCCCATTAATTTATTCCACCCCTTTGTTAGAAACTGATAGGTTCTAGCAACCTAAGAAGGTACAGAGAGGTGATTTTCTGAATATGTGAGCAATTCATTATGAAGGCTTTATCTGATTGGACCCATAACAAAGCTCTGCTGAAATCAGATTGCCCAACTATTATACCAAATTTATCTAAAACTATTACATTGACTGAAAAACAGATAGCACAAAATATATCCAGTTTAAACGTATACATTTAATGAGACAAAAAACTGTGTAGGTAACTGATGCTCTTTGATATATTTTTCATTATTCACTCTATTTTCCCTCTTTTTATAAACAAAGCTGAGCAGCCTTAATTAAACACCTATTAATAGCTGTTGGTCATGCAGACAATTTATAACAATGAGATGCGTGCACATAATGTTTAATTTTACTTTTTGGTTCAAAGAGGTTGTTTCAAGGAGTTAAACATATATTCACTGACTTAGTTCAACTCTTTTTTTCTCTGCAATGGTTGTTTGTGCCACATTTGCACGGAACAGGCAATGTGAGAGTGTGTGATCATTTCTGGGTGTGCCATTCCCCTACACCCAGATACAGGCTATGTACAAAATATGGACCTGCCCTAAGAACAATACTGTACTGCCTTCTCCAGGTATAAAATAAAATAATTGTACGCAGGAGTTGTTTGCCTGTATACACTAATGAGAGCATAAAGAACCACAAGAGCAGCTTATGTCATTGTATACCTTTATATAGGCACATAACTTGCACTGTTTAAAGGAGACTGATACACAAAGTAAAACTGGATAAATTATATATATTTAATTATATATATAGATATATCTATAGGGGACAAATAAAAATTACAAAAATTCCTTTTGCTTTCATTGGGGCTTTAACACCTGGAATGCTAGAGAAGTTTCCAACACATTTTTATTTGACCCCTGTGTTGCATTTGATTTGACCCAGCAGTACTCTAGTTCTTCTTAGTACAACAGCCTCTATGTGTTGCCCTTTTAGTATATCAAGTTCAATTGTGTTTTTTTAATCACTGAATTAGTAATGAGAGTATTTTATCGATTTAATCAGATGGAAGAAGAATCCCTGAGACAGATGCTATAATAAGCCTTTATTAAATGCCCTACTTAGAGAAAGCATCTCCATTGTCTACATCAGTGGCTCCCAACCCTCTAAAATGTCATATCATTAGGATTTCCCTTATTGAGTACAGGTGAGTACATCAGATGCTTAATCACTTGATTAAGTTACATGTGAACAAGCAGGAACAACCTAAAGACATGGCCAGGTAGGAGAGGCCTGGGAACCACTGGTCTACATTATTCTACAATATTTCTTTTTATGGTAGAGGCTTCATATAATACCATATAAATTAGAGAGTATTTTTCTTTCACAGGGAAAAGTTTTCAGCTCTTAGTGCACATTTGATTCACACTTTTTGGAAGAGAGAATCTTCGGTGCATTACTGTCTCAGAGACATCTCTAGAATCCAAGGAGCTAATGCTGGAACATTGTGGCCAGTTTTGCAGTTAATGTTTTTGAGTTCCAGGGGTGTGTGCAATATGCATTACTCCTCCAAACATTGCTCACCCCACTGTCTTTCAAAGGATTTAAGCTCCATAAAGGACCTTGCCATTCATTGTAGTTCAAATTCATGTTTAGGCTAGGTTCACAAAGGTAACCTGACAGCGCTGCATTGTAGCGCCAATCAAGCAACACATGTTAAGTCACCTGAATTTTTCAAGTGACCTTGTTGCTGGGAAGGAGTTCAGGGGGTGTGAATGGTAAGTAGGACACATAAGCCAAATATGATTGGCTGGTTTCCATTGATTGAATTGTTATGGTGAGCACTGCAAAGATACAGTTGCATATATAAAAATCTGCACTGCAGCCTCATAGGCTACCACAGATCAGCTCTGCCGCATCTTCACTGCTTTCAGTGGAAATTGCAGTAAAGATGCAATACTCCACACTGGAGCTTAGACATGTGAGGAAATCAGTAGTCTCTGTGAACAACCCCATAGACAATCAGACTAAAAAGTACAAAAATTTGCCTCAGTTTTAATTTCTATATTGGCATTTTCTTGTATTTACTATTTACCACATCTAGGAGTTGTGTCCAATGCATTGCTCAAGTAATTTGTATACTAATAGCATAAGTTGTGAAGTGTGAGACTGTAAGTAGTTCCTTATTTACCATTGGCCATTTTCACACATTGGGAATGCCTTTCTATCTCCTGTGATATGAAATAGTTAAACAATTTCACCAACACCTGGGGGCCTCACCTATTCTGAGCTTTGAAAACCTTTGCCCTCCTGACATTTCTACTAGCCCTGCCCTGAAGAGCTTTTCTTTACTGCATTTAGAATGATATATTTTATCCTTCAGAGAAGGTTAGGGGTCACCAGCAGAGTACTGGTGTTGTCTCAGGCTAATCCACACATTCTCCATGCTTTCAAATAAGTAAATGACATGAGTTTGGTGCTGTTTACAGATTATACCTTTTATTCATAAAATAACTGTTATAAGCATATTGTTCTCATATACTTGTGATGAGACATTGTGGCATGTAAACTAATCTTTTTTCATTATCTAGAGGCTAGAACATGTTCACTTAAAATTTTTTTTTAAATATTTAGTTATTTTTAAATGTTGTTTCTTAATGGTAAGAAATATGGATCAGTTGATAAAGAATATCAATATCTTTAAATACCAACAGAGAATGAACATTTTTAAAGGAATTGTTTAGATGATAGATAGATAGATAGATAGATAGATAGATAGATAGATAGATAGATTGTTAGATAGATAGATAAATGTTTTTTTATTCACCACCTTATTTTAGATGTTTTTAATGCTGCTGCAAAAGCTCTGCCTGTCTTTTGATCCTTCTTATGATTCATAGCCACTCAGTTCTTGTCAATTACATGGATTCATAATAGAGAATACTTTATAGCTGACAAAACAGCTCTTTGTAAAGAATGGAATATGCTAGTTGTCTTTTTAAAGGTATATAATCGTGATGTGTTGGTTTTTGTTTCTTTGAAAATGAAACACAAAAGTCTTTTTTTTGTGACTCTGAATAGGGAAGTCTCTGTCAATCAAAATGTTATCCTGCTTCATTGTGCTTTTGTCAGGAAGGCTAGAAAGCCAAGGGGGCATGGAGGGTGGGATAACGCTGGCAAACACTGGCTGTGGCCGCACACCAATATGATTATAAGCACAACTGAACGGATTACTAATATCAAATACATTAAATAGGTTGTTATAACTATACATTTCACAAATTAACAACTAGCAAGCGTAAAAATGAATTTTTCATATGTTACATTCTTAAATATAATCCTAAAATTGATTTTTAACTAATCTGTAAACTGACCTGCTCATAGGGTATGGATTTAACCTCTTAAGGACCAAAAGTATGCCCAATGAATTGCAAATAATCGTGCTACACACCCTTCTGGTCCTTAAGGGGTTAATGTTGTTTGTGCTGTTTGCATTGTGAGATGAGACTTAGTACGTTAATTGTCATTATTCCCCACTGCTCTTCTATTGGTAATATTATCTCAGCACATTCACAGATACTCATAGACAATTATTGGGAGCCCCGGAAAAGGTGGGGATGGCACCTCCCTTAGAGCAGACTAAATTTTAGGCCTCTGTACAGAAGCTATAGCATGAATTCATAGAATTATTTAAGTGTATAGGACACTAGTTCATAATTAGTTGTTAGTGTTCCTTTAAAGGTATACATAGATATTATCTCTTGAAGGTTTAGATTTTAAGTTACTTTTTCAACCCTTTGAATGAGAAGGCACACCACCGTTCCCATCCAGTGGAATAAACCACTGGCTTTACTCCATTTCTTGTGCATGCGATTGGGAACGTTTTTAAGTGTTTGCTTGCATTAAAGGCTTAACTATGGTTGAGAGTGTCCGCCAGTATGTGCTAAAGTAATCATACCCTCTAGAGCAGGGGTGAGCAATTCTTTTTAGATTGGGAGTCTTTTTTTTTTGTGAAAATATTTTACCAGGAGGAATACATTGAGATTGTCTTTTGTTTTCAAGTGTCTGTTCAAAAATGAATGCAGAGGGCCGCAGACGTATTGTGCACGCAAGCATTTATGTGTGTGTACATGTGTATACATATATACATACATGTATGCATACATGTATACATACATACACACATCACCTGCCTAACATCCCTGCCCAGAAATCTCTAGTTCCATATAATATGACAGACACTTCTCATATTTACTAGACTTGTTGTAACTGTGAAAAATTACCATGGACCTCTACATTTTTACCATGGACACCAGTGTCCTCATAGGGAGAGGTTACTGATCCCCACCCCATTAGTAATCCCCTTTCCTAACTGGGATGTGAATGAAAATGACAGAGGGTTGTCTGTTTTACTTGTGCTTCTGATCACACAGCTGAACAGACAATGTATCAGTCCTGACTTTCACTGCCTGTTAGAATGATACATTGTAGATAACATACGCCTTGTTGTAAATTGTATCATTCTTACTTCTCCAGATGAAGCCTGAAGTAATATTTTCTCAGTATACCAGAACTGTTTGGCCAGCCAGATCCAAGGGCCACATTAAATCAGTCCATGGGCTGTATCTTGGCCACCCCTGTTCTAGTACCCCAAAGCACAGCCACATGAGTTATAGGCCAACGCCAAAGGGGCTGCCCTGATGGATTTGTACAAATACTTGTGAACTTTGCTTTGAGTCCTCTGGTGCCGCTGTAGGAGATAAATGATGTGATTTGCATAAAAAGGGGCAGGACTTAATCGAGAGTGGTGATGGGGCTTCATAAATATACAAAAAAAATGGAGGAATAGGCTGGGGAGGGAGGATAAGTGGGAGGGGAGTTGGAGGAACACACTGGGAAGGCACAGAAGTAGGCAGAGTTTCATTAGAAACTCCCCACATCCGGAGAATCAGCCTGTGCCCCAGAGATCCAGGAATTAGTAGCCAAAACCAGAGTCTCCGAGGAAAATCCAGAGAGTTCCCAGCAATGTTTGTACATGCCCTTTGTGTCACTTTCAAGTGTAAGAATTGAAAGTGATCTATGATATAACTATAAGACAGTATTGTGTAGCAGCTGAATGTTTATAATTCACTCTTGATCTACTGAAATTTACAGCAAAGCTTGCACATCACCCTCAAAGGGTCACACAGTGACGTGAAGGTAGCCTAATGGGTGCTTTGTGTGCACTGCAACTTCTTTATCTGTCCTGTAATCTTAATGTCAATCAGGATTTGTTATCCTGTCCTAAGCAAAAAAACATAAGTGGTTTCAGAACTCTAAATCACAATACGCTAGGGAAAAAAATAAGGAAAACTGAACAGGGAGCACCCCTAGACACTGAGGCTGATGTAGGAAGCCAGGAAAGGAAGGGCCAGATTTACATCTCAGGAGCCTGTAGGCACAGAAATCTGAAGCGCCCCCCCCCATTGGCCATCTCCACTGGACACCTCCACAGTGCTCCTAACCTCCACATTGCCCCCATCATCTCCATATTGCCCCCATCAGCTCCAGCTTGCCCACACATTGCCCCCATCAGCTCCAACTTGCCCCCATCAGCTCCAACCTGTCCTCACATTGCTCCCATCCTCTCCACATTGCCCCCATGATCTCCATATTGCCCTCAAATTGCACCCATCAGTTCCAACGGGCTCCCCATCAGCTCCAACTTACCCTCACATTGCCCCCATCATCTCAAATTGCCATCATCTCCATATTGCCCCCATCAGCTTTATATTGACCCATCAGCTCCAACTTACCCTCACATTGCCCCATTATCTCCACATTGCCAATTTGCCATCATCTCCATATTGCCCCCCATCAGATCCATATTGCCCTCACACTGCCCCATCATCTCCATATTGCCCCCCCCCCCAGTGTCTGTTTCCTACCTCTTCCCTGTTAGTCCAGTGGCAGGAGAGGTCTGTCGTCTGTGCCTCCTTTGGGACAGATCTGTAGTTGCTGAAGCTCCCACGCGGTCTTCTCTTCAGTAATGCAGAGCGCTGGGAGATTATGTCATCTCCCAGCACTCAGTATTACCAAAGAGCCAACGAGGGACAGCAGCAGCTACAGGTCTGTGCCGAAGGAGGCACAGACCTTACCAAGTGGTGGGGGGGTTAGTGCGGGTGGCGAGGCTACTTTTTTTTTTTTTTTTTTTTTTTTTTTTTTTTTTTAAAGGGTCCCAATGACAGGCCCTGAGGAAAAGGAAACCTGAGGCCCACCAGTGGAGGACTACAATTCCCATCGTCTGGCTGGGGATGTTTGAAGTTGTAGTCCTCCACAACTGGTGGGCCTTAGGTTGCCAGCCCTTGTACTAAGAGGAACTGTAGTAAATCTGGGGAAAACCAGCTGCACCATAGATGACAAATAAAATATGTCCAAATCCCTATTGATTTCAATGGAGCTTTCAACCCTTTGAATGCTAGAGCTTTCAATCCGTTGAATGCTCTAGAATTCTGTGGGCTTAAAAGCCCCATTTAAATCACATGGAATGTGTACTTCACCCTATGGTGTAGTTGATTGACCCTAGAAGAACTCCAGTAGTCCTCAGTGCAACATTAGTCCTCAGTGCAGGGTTCCAAGATGTCACTGCTTTGTTGCAGTTGGGGAATCAGGGGCACGGCCATTTTGATTTCAATACCTGTGCTTAATCAGACAAATCCTTAAAACCTGACCTGTGGACATGCCCCAAAACCCAAAGCTGAACTAATAAACCCTTCACTTCCTATGTTATTCTATGGGGCCTATGCACTAGTTGGAGAGACGGTTGTGTGTATTCTGCATAGAACAATATTGGAATTGGAAGACTTATCAAAGTGGAAAAGTTGACTACTCTGTCTTAAAGTGTTAGTAATGTCTATATTTAACAAATGCTAATATTGCAGCTATTATAAAATGAAATTAAACAACCCCTGGTTATGGTTTGAGAGATATAGAAGACTAAAGTTCCCTGCTCCCTCCGCTTTCCTTGACGTCAGCTGTAAGCTGACGCCAGGATATCCTGGTCCTGGGACAAGCAAGCAGCTCTTCAGCAGAGCCAAAATAGCAAAATGTAAAGAGAAATACTTCATTAGAACGGTCTACGAAGTGTGCCTGTAAACCAAGCATACTTTGTTGATCGTTCCTATGAAGTACTTCATTTTACATTGTACTATTTCGGCTCAGCTGAAGAGCTGCCTTGAGTCGGCTGACTCGAATCTCCTGCTGTCAGCTTTACAGCTGACATCAGGGAAAGCGGTAGAAGTGGGGAACTTTAACTTTCTATATCTCTCAAACCGTAAAGGGTTGAGAGATGGTACTGAGGTTGTTTAGTTTCATTTTATAATAGCTGCAATATTAGCATTTGTTAAAAATAGACATTACTAACACTATAATAACACCTTAACTCTTTGAGTACCAGAGAGGTATCCAATGCATTGCATTGCGTTGTATACCTCTCTGGTACAAAAGGGTTAATCAGACCTTAAGCACACTAAGCAAAAGAGATACAATTTTGGAGTAAACCAGCTGCACCTTAGGGAACAATTAAAAATTCCCATTGACTTAAATGGGGTTTTTACATTTCTGAATGTTAGAGAAGTCTCCCAAAAATTGCAAAGAAATTGTCAAGAGACTTTTATAGTGTTTAAGAGGTTAAAATCCCAGTTTAAATAAGGGGAAATTTGGAGATTGTGTATTTGTTCCCTATGGTGCAGTTGGTTTGCTCCAGAATTACTGCTCTTTCCTAAGTGCCTAAGCCTCACTGCCTGCATTAGTACTGCTACTCACTAAGGCAATGTGTGGATTTATGTAGTATTGCTGCACTTATTATCTGCCATTGCTACATAGATTCTTCTCTTTGTAGTGATGTAACTTTGGCTGTATTATTCCTGAGGAGGATCTGCATTATCTAAATGTCAGAGAAGCTGCTTATTTCCGTTCCCTATCTCTCTGTGTTTTTTTATGATTTTTAGCACTAGCTCTTTGAAATAACAAAGGATGAGCAAATGAAAACATCCAGGCACGCCTTTACCTACACTGATACATCAACTTGATACTTTTGAGAACTTCAGTATTTAGAATCCATTGTTTCCAGTGAGTTTATGATCACATTCCTGGATGTTAGATGTAATTATGA
Organism: Rhinophrynus dorsalis; assembly: GCA_037306005.1. Lineage (NCBI taxonomy): Eukaryota > Metazoa > Chordata > Amphibia > Anura > Rhinophrynidae > Rhinophrynus > Rhinophrynus dorsalis. The sequence goes on from CM074718.1 coordinate 162,578,011, forward strand.
TATTTTAGTCTCTGCAGGCAGACTGGCTGTCTGGAAGTTGATATTCATTGGTTTTAAATTAATGGGATCATCACTTTTCCTTCTGAAAACAAAAATCTGCAGTGAGGAAGTGTTAATCTCAGCTTTTAAAATGCTATTTGAGGCATTAAGCATAGCCTAGACCCCTGGGTGCCAGTATGTCGAAATCTTTCTGAAACATAAAGTTAATTGTAATGAAATGTATCATGTATTCTAATATGTTAAAGGAGAACTAAAATGTCCTATTAATACCCCCATTTACAGTATTATGGTCAGTGATTGTGGATCACATTTGCTGATATCAGAGGGATTACCACTGAGATTTTGTACCCAAGTGGGGGCAGTTTATCTCTCCCCAATGCCTAGCTTGCATCAACTAGAGAAGCATCATGTTAGTTACTCTTGAGTATTATTCAGGTGAGGGAGGACATGACATATTTCCCTTTCTGCTTTCTACCAATTCCTGTCAGATTCTAATGCCCATCAGATGCCTCATAAAAGTTGAAGCCATATTTTGTATATATGGGATTGGGAACTCTACTATCAATATTGCTATAGAGGATTCAACAGTTGATATATATATATGTATATATTTGTAACATTTTCTTTATTTTTTTCCATAACGAAACATTGCGGATCCTATATGGTAACTAAATCATTGTAGCTGGAGACTTGTATTCATCGATATTTCATGGATAATTCCATTGTTTACCCTTTTGAGTGCAACTGGTAAGTGCAGC